>OX463231.1:105857167-107140381 GCA_949820135.1 Sylvilagus floridanus
GTGCAGCCCCTGCCCCCCGAGGTTGGGCCCCTGCCCGGACCGCACTGATGGCCCAGGCGGCTCTGCGGGACGTACGTACACACGCATCCCAGCACGCTCTGAGTCAGGCCGAGGGTGGGGGCGTTGAGGCGCACAGGAAACAGGAGGGCATCACCTGTGGACCACGCAGGCGTGTCAGGTCCCTGCCACCCCGGGGGGGGGGGGCGGCGTGGGGCTTGCAGAGCCCTGGTGAGCACCCAGAGCCCTGAGCCCGCCTCTCGCAGGGTCACCCTAGGTGACCATTTGACATCTCCGAGCCTGCCCTCCTGGCTGTCCGTGAGGACCCCGGGCCCCCTCCTGCTCACTTGTGTTTGGCGAGGAGTCCTCGGCTGTCCTGCACGTGTTCCGGCCTCGCTGGATGACCCTGGGTGACAGCATTCACAAGGGCAGCTTATGATTGACCGGGAACGTGCTCTTGCCACATTCGAGGTGAAGAAACTGAGTCACAGAGAAGCTGGCCCAAGGCCTCCAGCCTGCCAGTCAGGGCACCCCCAGGTTGGCAGACCCCAAGTCCAGGAGAAGGCTTAGGCTGCTGCAGCGTCACCCTGTCCCAGCGGCAGGCAGAGGCTGGCTTTGTTCCCTGGTCTACTCCTGCCCGGTGTGATTTTAGACAATCCTGATTGGCTGAAGGCTGATGCAGCACTCTCATGCCTTGCTGTGATTGGCTCAGAGATGGGGCCGTTGGCAGGGGGCAGTGAGCGGTGCCCTCCGCCCTCCAGCCCTGGAGGCCTGGGTTCTGCTGGGAGCAGAGGAGGGAGAGGAGGGAGCAGAGGAGCAACGTGACTGCGGGCCCCTGGGTCTGGTCTGGGGCTCTGCAGGGCGGGCAGTGACCCGGCCCCGGAGCCCCACACCGGCGACCTCTTGGGCTGTGAGAGAAAGCTTTATTTCTTCAATTTTAGTTGAATTGAATTGAATAAGGGAGAGAGAGAGAGAGAATCTCCCATTCGATGTTCATTCCCCAAATCGTGCAGCAGCCAGGGCTGGGCCGGGCTGAAGTCGGGAGCCTGGCTCAGCCGGGGTCTCCCACGCGGCGTTAGGGACCCCAGGAGTTGAGCTGCTGCCTGCTGCCTCCAGGGTGCACCTCAGCAGGAAGCTGGGGCTGGAACCCAGCTGCTGGGTCTGGGGTGCACGTGTCCTGGCCGGCAGCCTCACCCCGCACCAATCACCTGCTCATCATGGCTTCTTAAGGCGGTGGTCTCCACACCGGCTCTTTAAAAATCATAGCTACAGTATCTTTATGCTTCTTAATTAAGAAAGTATATAAATGCCCAGCTGGGCCGACATATTATTTACACATTTCTAAGTAATTTACGTTAGGAGAGGATGAGCCAAAAGCACACACCAGGGAGTTCTAATCATTTCTCCCCTCTTTCCAATGGATGGGGGATACACGCCCCGGCTGGGAGCCCAGAGGGAGACTCTGCTCTGAGTTGGAGTTTCTGGCACCTGCAGTCACGCCCCTGGGCCTTGTTCACTAACTGGGGGGCCTTGTTCAGCATCTGCCGCCCCCTCCTGACCGCGAGCCCCACCAGGGCTGAGAGCAGCACTGGGCTCCGAGTCCTCTTGGTGGCAGTGCCCGGCGCCCAGGAGGCGGGAAGGACGGCCCCGGCCTCGGCCGCCGCACCTGTCCGGGCGGCGGGTAGGAGTGGGCAGAGGGGCAGCCACCCTCACCTCCTCTGCCTGGCGTTGTGGGCCGCGTCGTCGGGGAGGGCACACGGGTCCCCATGGGGGCTCCTTGCAGACCGGGGCATTGCGTTCCTTCTCGAGGGCAGGCGGTGGAGCTGGCGAGGGGGGAGCGGCTGCCACCACCTCTGAGCGTCCTCTGGAGGGTGCCGTGCGGAACCCAGCGAGGTCGCGGAGCTGTGCTCTGTGACCTCACAGAGCTGGGGTGCGGGGCGCTGCCCCTCCAGCCCCCAGTGGCGCCACGGTGGCCAACTTCTAACCTCCCATTTGTAAGATGGGGAAATTGAAGCTTCGAGGGTGGAGAGGCCATGCCTGGGTCTCAGGGACGAGCTGCTTCTCTCGTTCCCTGGGTCTCCTCCTGCCCTCTGGGGTGTGCACACGGGTGCCTATTGAAATGCTGAGTTCCCACTGGCGGACATTCCGCATAACACAAGATCACGCAGGTGTGCTGTTGTTTAAATAGCGTTCTACCTCTTCACTGATGAAAAATCAAAGCATAACAGAGTTGGAAATCCCTGGCTGGGTGCCCAGAGAGCCTGACCTGGACCATGAAACGAAAATGAATTAACTTTCTGCTTCCTAGTGGCGATTGCTCAAAATTGCAGGCTAATTCCCCTTGGGCCCCAAAAGTTCTAGAAAGCTCAGTCCCTGTCCGGGGTGCTGAAACAAAAAGAACAAGGGCAAGGGTCAAGGGTCCAGGAAAGAGGAAGTTTAATCTGTCGATGGCTGAAGACAGTAGTTCTTGAGGTTGCTAAACTGATACCATCCGCATCTATCGCTGGATTAAACTCTGCTCGGTGCCTGGCTTGCCAGAGAGCTCAGCCGCATGTGTGGTAGCTACGTGGTTGTACGGAATATCCTCCTGCGACCGCCTCGTGATGAAGCCAAGCCATCAGGCCGACTTCCCAGACCCACAGCGGGCTCAGCCCCTGGCTCAGCAGCCCAGCTGCCTTAGAAACGCCCATGGTCCTCTGTCCTGAGACCACGCCTTGTCCTCCTTAGTTTGATTTGGCACCAGCGCTAGGCTCTGAGATTTTGGTAACACAAAGAAGCCCACATCTGAAGACATAAACAAATTAAATTACTTGGAAAAGGGGAATTCAGTTAGTGAATGGAATGAAAGTCACTAACCTGGGCTGCTGCCTGCACCGCCAGCGTCCCTCCCATATGAGCACTGGTGAGCCCCAGCTGCTCCACTTCTTCTTCTCCTTTTTTTCTTTTTAAAAAAGATTTATTTACTTGTTTATTTGAAAGGTAGAGTTACAGAGAGGCAGTGGCAGAGAGAGAAAGATCTTACATCCACTATTTCACTCCTCAGATGGCTGTAACAGCCGGAGCTGGGCTGCTCCAAAGCCAGGATCCAGGAGCTTCTCAGGTCTCCCACACAGGCACAGGGGCCCAAGCACTTGGGCCATCTTCTACCGCTTTCCCAGGCCAGAGCAGAGAGCTGGATTGGAAGTGGGGCAGCCGGGCTCAAACCAGCACCCATATGGGATGCTGATGCTGCAGACCAGGGCTCTAACCCGCTGTGCCACAGCACCAGCCCCTGCTCCACTTCTGATCTAGCTCCTTGCTAATGCACCTGAGAAAGCAGTGGAAGATGACCCAAGAGCTGGGCCCCTGTACCCACGTAGGAGACCTGGATGAAGCTCTTGGCTCTTGGCTTCAGCTTGGCCCAACCTTGGCTGTGGCCATTTGGGGAGTGAATCAGAGGATGGAAGATCTCCCCCCACCTCTGCTTTTAAAATAAATAAAATATTTTTTTAAAAAAACGTCGCTGGGCAGGCGCTGTGGTATAGCAGTTAAAGCTGCCACCTGCAGTGCTGGCATCCTATATGGGTGCTGGTTTGAGTCCCAGCTGCTTCACTTCTGATCCAGCTCTCTGCTATGGCCTGGGAAAGCAGTGGAAGATGGCCCAAGTCCTTGGGACCTTGCACCCATGTGGGAGACCCAGAAGAAGCTCCTGGCCCCTGGCTTCGGATCAGTGCAGCTCCGGCTGTTGCGGCTATTTGGGGAGTGAACAAGTGGAAGGAAGACCTCTCTCTCTCTCTCTCTCTCTCTCTCTCTTTCTGCCTCTCTGTGACTCTGCCTTTCAAATAAATAAATAATTTTTTAAAATTAGCTAAGCTCGAGATGGGGAGAGTCCAGTGCCGTCACAGGGGTCCATGTAAGTGCAAGAGGGAGATAAGAAACGGCAGCAGGAGCCATACGTGGCTCGGCGTGGCAGGTGGAGGAAGGGCCTGGGAGCCGAAGAACGCGGGCACAGCAGCTCCTCTGCCGAAGCCTCCAGAAACAGTGCAGCCCTGCCAGCGCCACCGAGAGCTCAGCTGGAGGAGACCCTGGTGACGAGCTGATCTCTGAGTCTGGGGTGTTGTCGCCGCAGCAACAACAAACCGACCGGGCGCCCTCGAGAGTGTTCATCGAAGGGCAAACTCGGGGATTCTGCCCCATAATTGTCGCCGGGCTCTTCCGATCGTACATTCCTGCAGCAGAAATTTATGCCGCGCCTCGTGTGTTCCAGGCACTGGTACAGGGCTGAGCAGAACCGGGATGTCGGGAACATGGCTGCGTCCTGCACACACGATGACGAACGGCGCTTGCCACTGCTGGGCTGCGGATGAGCTGGTGAGGATCTGGCGGCTTTGTGCCCACTGGCTGTCACCCAAGTGTCCCCTGTGCTGAAGTGTTGAGGAAGAGGAAGCGTTTGTGTCAAGAGCAAACACTGAGCGTGACTTCAGTCAATATTTGCACCTCTGACCCCTGAGTCTGCCGTTGGCCTTGGCCTTGGCAAGGGGCAGCAGGGCCCGATCTCAGCACCAGGGACTGACCGAGGCCAGGGTGGCTGTGAGGGAGCACTGGCCAGGAGGCAGCTCTGGTCACCAGGGGAGGGCTCTGTGGTGGCTGTGGTCCCTGTCAGCTCTGGGGCACACGTGGGGACCCAGCACAGGTGGGCCTGGGCTCTGGGACTGGAATCCGGGCTGGTGTGGAGTTGGTGGGAGTCACGGAGGGCTACGGAGTGGGGGAAGGTGCCGGGTGCGTCACACAGAGGAGTGGAGGGGCCTTCCCTGCGGCCCCATCATCTCCATGTGCATGTAGAGGCACACACACATGCGCACATACATGCAGCACCCCGATCCTAGGAGATGGCCCACTGGACACTCATGCATACATACACCCAACAGTTGACCAAACCCATACGTGCACACGGGCACACACAAGTCCCCACGTCGGTGGCAGTGGGGGTGTAACACCATAAAGAAAGACGTCAGCTTCCCTGTGTGCTGCCCACACCCCCACTCCAGCACGTGTTCTGATGCCAACGACTATGACTCAATGCACACGCGCCCAGGAGCCTATGCACACAGACTCCCACCTGTGCATACACAACTCCTCACACACGCTCGATACTGGGAGTCCCCTATAGCCAAGGGGGCACCTGCAGTTTGTCGTGTAGGAAGTGGTGAGGGGCTGAGTCTGTTGTGAGTAGGATGTGCTGGGGCGGGGGAGGCTGGGATGTTTCACAGCAGGGACTGGGTCACTCACGCTTTCTCTCCTCTTTGAGTGCCAGGGTCAGGGCTCAGTGTGTGGCTGGGAAAAAGGCTCAGTCTATGATAAAAGTGAAGGCTCAGTGTGTGGCCATGATCAGAGCTCAGTGTGTAGCTGAGATTAGGGCTTAGTGTGTGGCTAGGATCAGGGCTCAGTGTGTGACCCCAGGATCAGGGCTCAGTGTGTGACCCCAGGACCAGGGTTCAGTGTGTGGCCAGGATCAGGGCTCAGTGTGTGGCCAGGGTCAGGGCTCAGTCAGTGATAGGGATTGGAGCTCAGGGAACTTATGACTTCTCTTGAGAGGTCTGTGTGTCCGGGGGAGCCAGGCTTGAGGGATCAACGCAGCCGTCCCGCCGCCTTTGGGGTCCCTGCTCCTCTGGGCCCTGGCCTGGCCTTGCAGGGGTGGTGAGAACCTCCTGAGAGTAGCCTGCCTTCCAGAGACCTCCTGGCCCCACTGCAGGGTCTTGCAGCCATTGGCAGCCAGGCCTGGCGACGTGGCACATGAGATGACCCAGCTTGGCATGGTCCGTGTTTGCAGGGAAAACACCTGCGACCACAAGCAAACCTGCCCGTCCGGGGATTTCTCCGAGCCCTGCGCACTGGGAGCCTCATAAGGCAGCCTCCACCCCTGCACCAGGAGCAGAGGCAGGCAGGCCACCGGCGCAGGGTCCCCTGCTTCAGAGAGTGAAGGTAAGAGCGCGTAAATGCCTCCATGGAGGGGCCTCGACTTCTCTGTCTGCTCAATGGGTCCACAGAGGGGTCCATCACCCCAGACCTTGCTGGGGCTCAGTCTGCCTGGCTGAGCAGTGGCTCCCTCTCCCTGGGTCAGGCCCAGTTCTGCCTACATAGGCTACGCTGGGCCAGGTGGGGCTGGGGGTTCCAGTGAGAGCTGGACGTTCAGGCTGTTCTTCCCCCGCCAGGGTGAGATGTGGGTGGGAGCCACCCTGGGTCCTCCAGGGCTGGGTCTGGACAGCTGGACACCAGCCTGGGCGGTCACCCTGGGCGGGCTGCCTAGTGCCCAGAGCCTCGAGGTGGTGGGCCTGGGCTTTCGGCTTGAGACCCCCAGGAGTCGCCACCCACCTCGGACACAGCCTGGATCCCGCACCCAGCGCCAGGCTGCTGCTGGGCCTCAGGCAAGGCTGTGTGTCCTCTGACGAGGCAGGCAGGGGCCGCGGCAGTATGTCTGCAGGCCCGGCAGAGGCGGGGACCTCCCTCGGGGCTTGCGCCTTCCAGGCTGCTGTGGGCTCTTCTGGCCAGGCTCCCTGATGCTTGTCCCCTGACCCCAGCCCACAGATCCTGGGGGCAGCCATGGCCAGCGCACGTGGGCTGGGCCTGCTGCTGCTGCTTCTGCTTCCCACCGTTGGCAAAGGCGGGCCCAGCACCGTGGTCAGGATCAACCAGGCGGCGCTGAGCTACGGTAAGGGACGCCAGCGAGCTCCTGCGACTGCGTGTCTGTATGTGGGTTTGGAATTTCTTGGCCACATGTGCCTGTCGGGAGGGGTACTTGCCCAAGGCATGTACCTGACGTGTGTACGTGTGTGGTGTCTGTGTGCATGCGTGTGCTGCCGTGACCAGCTCAGTGCCCTGCTGAGGGCACGGGGGAGAGCCAGCGCCCTCCCGGGGTCCCTGTGGCCGACAATTCTGCCCCACGCCTCTGCTGCTACAACCTTCTAGGTCCTGCTCCATCCCTGGGGAAGGGACAGTGAGGAAACCGAGACCAGGGAGGGACAGGGGCCGCCGCGGGCCAGAGCCCCAGCTTGGAAGTCTGCACGACCCCTCCCCGCCCCCGCTGCATCCTGGGGAGCTGGATCGGGTGTGAGAAATCAAGGCCAAGGCCAGGCGAGGGACCCTGGCCACATAGGCAGAGCCGGCCCGGAGGCAGGTAGGAGAGGCAGACTCCGGGCAGCACGAGGGTGTACTTCCCCAGACGGCAGGCGGATCTGGCAGGCAGGCGGGCCCTAAAGGGGGTCAGTGACCCGTGTGGGAGCCTCCAGCAGATCAGCAGCTCCAAGGCAGGGCAGGGCAGTGTCTTTCATGTCCACACCCCCACCCCGCACACCCCAGAGTTCCAGCCCTGTGCTTGGGAGCACAGGAGATGGAGTCCCAGACCACGGCATGAGTCTCTGCTCAGCTGCCGATGGCCAGGCTGGATAGGGGTCCTGGGAGCATGGAGTCTGCCTCCATTATGCCCCAGCCTGGGAAACTGAGGTCCAGGGACTGCCTAACGTCTCACTCTGGGGCCTCTTGGCTCCCTTCCGGCACCATGGCCCCTCATTTTAATTCTGCCTCCCAGCCCAGCAGCATAAAGTGTGGGGTGGTCCATGGAAGCCAGGATCCTCCCTGGTGCAGGGCCAACTTCCCCCGCCAGATGTCCTCACCTCCCTGTGAAATGGGCGCAACCATGGTAAAAGCAAAGTGCCCAGAACAGTGCCCAACAGGAGAGGGGCACGGTGTGGTGACAGCCACCACGGCAGCACGGTAAGAGCCAGCACTCACCGAGGGCTCTTTAGCTCCAGAGGTGTGGCAACAGTGGTGGTAGTCACCGCAGATGGGTACATGGGGAAACCGAGGCACGGCGCAGCCACACTGGCAGCGATGCAGAAACAGACGCCGCTGGGGGTGGGGGGTGTGTCCGCAGTGGAGCAGCCCCCTGGGGACCGCACCTTCTGTTGGGGACTGTCAGGGGGACATGTCGGAGTCTGGCAAGAGGATTATTGCTGTGTTTTCTTAAATGTTTGTTCATTTGAAAGGCAGAGTGACAGAGGGAGGAGAGAGAGAGAGGGAGAAGGAGAGAGAGAGAGAGAGAGAGAGACAGAGATCTCCCATCTGCTGGTTCACTCCCCAAATGGCCCCAACAGCTGGCGGTGAGCCAGGCCAAAGCCAGGGACCTGGAACTCCATTCTTGTCTTCCATGTGAGTGCAGGGGCCCAGGCACTTGCGCCATCTTCCGCTGCCTTCCCAGGAGCATCAGCAGGGAGCTGGATCAGAAGCAGAGCAGCTGGGACTCGAACCGGTGCTCTGAGACAAGATGCTGGCGTGGCCAGCAGTGGGTTACCCTGCTGCGTCCCAATGCCAGCCCTAGGCTCATTGTCTGGGGTGAACAGGCAGCATTTTGAGAGGCAGAATAGGAGAGGGAGGGCCTGCACAGCTCCCTCTGTGCCCGGGCCCCTTCCGGTCTCCGAGTCCCCTCCTCCGCAGGGCGGATGGAAGGTGCTGGAAGGTGTCATGTAGCTCCCGGGGGCCTGACCTTGCTCTGCCCTGGTCCCGCAGTGTCGGATGTTGGGAAGGCTGCTCTGCAGCAGGCCCTGCGGGTCACTGTCCCTTCTCTCCTGGACCTGGATGAGAGCGGCGAGGTGCTTCGGGTCACCAGGTGAGTGCTCCAGCCGGAGAGTGCCCTGTGCATCGGGCGCCCGCGGGCTGCAGCTCCCATCTGCTGGGCAGACCGGAGGCCTCGGCTTTAGTGAGTTCTGTCCTCGAGGCTGAGACCCTGGCCCAGGGCATGCGGGATCTGCCCCCAAAGGCTGCACACCTCCTCCACACCGCAGCCCCTAGACCCAAAGGGAGTGGGGGCACCTTGCGCTCAGACACCTCTGGTGGCTGGGCTGCTTGTCCCCACCCACATCTCTGGGGCCCCAAGAGTTGCTGTGTCTGCGGGTATAGACACAGATGGTGGCGATGACCTCAGCACACACAGGTCACCAAACCAGTGGCTTGGGAGCTCGGGTGTGAAACTGAAGCTGGACTAGGTGTGGCTACGGATGGCAGGGAACTGGGAAGCCAGTGACACCAGGCCACTGAGAGCCTGCTCGGGCATGTGGCCTGGCCACACAGCCGATCCATGTGTGTGGGTGTGGGACAGCTCCATCTGTCCTGAGAAGGGGCAGGGGACCACAGCCCAAGGCTGACAGTGGGCGGCTCCTGCACAGGGCTTCCGTGTGACCTGTGAGCCTTATACCACCGTGCAGTGTTGGGTGTGCTCCCTCAACTGCTCTGCAGGATCACCCCTCTCCTTTGCAAAATGGTTCCCGTCTTCGGAAAGTCCTCCTTTGTCACACCCATGTGTGGGCGTGGCTTGGCATGCCCACCCCAGAGGTGAGCCCACAGCTTCACTGGGGCCACCCTGCCGCCTCGATTCTCACCCTGCAGGATCCAGCTCCTGAGGGTCCACGTGTCCAGCCTGCACCTGCGGCTCCTCGCTGGGCTGGGGCTGCGCTTGTCAGCAGTGGCCAACTTTACTTTCCAGGTCCTTCGGTGAGTGAGTCTCCCGGGGCAGGGGGAGGAGGTTGGCGGGGGGCTTCGAATGGGAGTGACTCTGAGAGCCCGGCTCAGAGCGCGAGAATGGCACGCTCAGACAGACCATGCGCCTGATGCACAGGGAAGATTCTGATGGCCACATTCATTGAGCACTTACTGAGTGCACTGCACTGTGAATGCGAGGGCAGGGGCTCCGGGGGAGGAGACTGAGGGGAAAGGGCTTAGCAACTCGTCCAGGCTCCCACCCAGGCCTCCCTCCCACCCTGAGGGCGGGGGCCTGTGAAAGTCCCCGAGGACTGAGACCCTGCTTGGCAGCCCTGCAGCTGGGCAAAGCCGCTTCACCCTGCAACCCTCAGCGCCGTGGTCTCTAAAATGGGAAGGCGCATTTCAGAGTAGCTGGGGGGTTGTGGAGGTGGATTCATGGCCCTCCGGTTCGCAGCACAATGCACACAGCTGGTGCTCATTAAATGCAGCCATCAGAATTAATCCTGTGGCTCAGGCACACTGTGCTGCTGCATTTTATTGCCACACCGTGAGCTGGGCTTTCGGAAGAGTCGCTTACCAACCCCTCTCGGTGACACTATGGTTTGGCGACTGTTTATCATGGCCGGGCTCTGGGCTCCAGGCCGGGTGTCAACGTCTCGGAAACAGCACGGCCCTTCGAATAGGCTCTCTCTCTCTCTCTCTCTCTCTCTCTCTCTTTTTAAGATTTATTCATTTACTTGAAAGTCAGAATGAGAGAGAGAGAGAGAGAGAGTCTTTGATCCGCTGGTTCATTCCCCCAGTGGCTGCAACAGCAGGAGCCGAACCAGAACAAAGCCAGGAGCCTCCTCTGGGTCTCCCACGTGGGTGCAGGGGCCCAAGCACTTGGGCCATCTTCTGCTGTCCCAGGCCGTCAGCTGGGAGCTGGCATCCGTATGGGATGCTGGTGTCGCAGGTGGTAACCTCTGCACCACAGCACTGGCCCCACGACCACCAATCTTGTGTCCATTTTGCAGATGAGGAGCTGAGGCTCAGCAGGGTGAATGACCGAGCTCACGCCCACGTGCTGAGTGTCCATGCCTGGGTAGATCCCAGGGCCCCCAGGCCCCCAGGCAGGGCCGTCTCACTCTGGTGGTGGCGAGCTGGCGTCAGGGCAGCAGGCCTGGACCAGGGGAGTTTTAGGGTTCCTTGTCGGCTGGGGTGGGTGCCGCTGGGTGGTGCCACTGGGCTCAGGCCTGGCCTCCCCGCAGGGTCACAGAGCCCCTGGAGCTGACACTGCCCGTGGTCCTGCAGGCCGACGCCCGCGTGGCCCAGGGCTCCATCAGGACCCCTGTGGTCAGCGTCTCGGCCTGCTCCTCTCTCTTCGGCACTGCCACCGTGCCTGGTGGCAAAAACAGGTGGGTGCCTGGTGAGTGCTGGGTGCCATGGTCCCAGCTGGGTCAGGGCTGCAGATTCTTCCTGGGGCTCCCCCCGCCCCTGCAGCACTGAGCCCACGAAGAGACCCCCACTGTGAAGCCTGTTTTACGGTTGAGGTCATTCTTCTCCGGCAGAATATGGGCGGATGGGACAGGCTGTTAGAGACCTGGGAGGGTTGCCTCTTCCGGCAGAGATAGGGAGCCAGGAGCCCCAGGAGCGGCAGGAGCCCGCTGAGCTCTCCCGGTGAGTCAGGCAGCTGCCCACGGCTGCATCTAGCAAGCAGCAGCTCCCACCTCCAGGGCACCTGCCGTGTGCCGCACCCCGTTCTAGGCCCCTGAGGCAGCTCTCCTGGCCTAACCCTAACCTGAGTCCTACGGGTGGGTGAACCCCTGCCCCCACCATTTTACAGGAGAACAAAAGGAGCCACAGAGCAGGTAAGTGATTTGCCTAAGGCCACACAGCCGGCACGCGGTGTCACCAAATTCCAACTTATGCAGCCTGATGCCCCCACCTGCCCCTGTGTGCCTGGGGAGTGGCTGAGTGTTCTGGAGACTTCCCAGGAGGCAATGTGTGCACAAGGGCTGTGTGCACACGAATCTGTTCCTGCTGGGCCCTGCAATCAGGCTGCGGAAGCCGCGGGTGGGTGGCCTTAAAGACCCCGATGCCATTCCACCGCCTCCTGGAGAGGCCGTGCGGTGGGCTCGGACTTCACTTCACATTCCCACAAGCTGAGAAGGTGCAGGTCCTGTGGACCACCCTTGAGAATCACCAGCGTGGCCCTCTCTCTCACTGTTCCGAGGGAAAACCCTACCTGCAGGTAGGCGGGGCCACGCAGCAGAGGGTTACAGCCACAGCAGGGAGCAGACACCCACGGTGCTAGCTCCACGCCGTGCCCCTGCGCCTGCGCCTGCGCCTGCACCCCTTGCCCTGCTCAGAGCGGCCCAAAGCCAGCCCCGGGAGACATCCTCCACTTCCGCCCTAAGCCTGACTCAGATGAACCTGCCCTTTGAGACCCGGTTCCCCTTCCGTGGGGACGGGTACGCGGGAACGGCCTCCCTGGTCTTCCTCCGCAGACCTGGGCTGTGCTGAGACAGGGTACCTGCTGCGCAGGCCCAGGGCTCAGGCCCCCCCCGTGTCTCCCCCAGCCCCAGCCCTGCGCTGCTGGCCCGCGTGCAGACGCACATCCAAGCCGCGCTGAACAGCAAGGTAAGTCTGGGAGGAGCTGTTTCGCTTCTTGTCCCTGTGGTCCTTCTTGTCCCCATCCGCCACCTTCTGCCCAGGAGAGGCTGTGGCAGCGCTGTGGGAAGGCAGACCGGGCCTTGCCTACACAGGCCATGGGTGCCGGCCTTGCGGTCTCTGTTATGCACCTGCGGGCCCACTCCGCCCTTGGCTGTCCTTGGGCTGCTGCTCCTGGTACTCAGGGCCCAGTGAAGTCCCCAAAGATGCTCCGTGAGTGGTGGCGGGAGGAGAGGCTCCTGGGCTTGGTGTGAGAGCTGTGGGAGACTACAGACTGCAGTCCCGCCCCCGCCTCCTCCCCTGTCTCCGGCAGCTGTGTCTCAGGGTCTCCAACCTGGTGCAGGACCTCAACGTGCACCTGGGCACTTTGATTGGTAAGACTTGGGTCCCCTGGGACCCCTTCTTGGGTCACTGACTCTGGATCAGAATCTGGGCTGATCTGAAGCCAGGAGCCAGGCGCTTCTTCTGGGTCTCTCACATGGGTGCAGGGGCCCAAGGACTTGGGCCATCTTCTACTGCTATCCCAGGCCACAGCAGGGAGCTGGATTGGAAGAGGAGCAGCTGGGACATGAGCTGGCACCTGTATGGGATGCTGGCATCGCAGATGGAGGCTTAGCCACTGCACCACAGCGCCAGCCCCTGTATTTATATATTTTATGCACTACATGTTGATATATAAAATATTAACAATAAATTTATATATTTTATATACAAATAAGCCCAACTATACATCATACGTAAATAATAGATATTTGATAGTAAGTATATGAGTGGTCTAAATAGATACATGGAATAGGAACTCACACACAGGTACACACGCACATAAACACTGCAGCCTGGGTTAGACAGAGCCTTCTGTGGCCGAGAGTTGAATGTTCCCGAAAGCGGGAGCTGAGCCGTTTCCCACCGCGCCTTCCCGCCGCGTCCAGAGGTGGCGTTGGCAGGGGCGTCCCGCCCTCTGCAGGGGTGCTGCAGCGCTGAGTTTTCAGGACGGACAAGGCGCTGGTGCACAGTGCTAACTCTGCCGCTGTTTATTCTCTGCTGTGACGTCACTGAGGTCTCACCCCCGTGGGTCCCGAGTCCCAGATCCGCTACGCCATGGTCAGCGCGCCCACCGTCACCAGCGACGACATCTCCTTGGACATGGATGTAAGCTGGAGCCCTGGGTGTCCTGGGGGATTCCTAAAGAGGCAGGGGGCTGGGGGGGAGAGGTGGGGGCGTGGCACACAGGCTCCCCCCTCCTGTGCCTGGCCTAGGCTGCTCTCTTCCTGCTGGGCACGCCCATTGTCCTGCCCGAGAACACCACCCCCTTCGCACTGCCGCGGCACGGGGGTGCCCGGGACGCCATGGCCACCGTGGGCCTCTCCCAGCACCTGTTCGACTCTGCCCTCCTGCTGCTGCAGAAAGCTGGTGCCCTCAACCTGGACGTCACCGGGCAGCTGGTGAGGGCCAGGCCTGCTCCCCGGGGCGGGTGGGGCGGCCGCGGGCCATGGCTGGCTTCGGGAGACCCGTCCAGAGCCAGCCCATGGGAGTGTGGGGCCTCAGGCCGGCTGTGGAAGGCCTACCTGGAGCCCCTCGGGGAGGGCCGTGGGCCTGAGCGCCGGCGGCCCTGACACCGACAGATTGCTTTGTGTGCTGGTTTCAGAACTCGGCTGACAACCCGCTGAACACATCTGTGCTGGGCCAGCTCATCCCCGAGGTCAGTGGTTCCAGGGACTGGCAGGGTGGGGCCGGGGAGAGGGCTCCCCTGGGCTGCGAGGGCTCTGCGGCTCCTGTCCGTCCCCAGAGGGCTTCATTCCAGGCCCTGCCCTTGAAGCTGCTCCCCATGCAGTCCAGGCCCGCGGCCCGCTTCCCTCTCCCTCTGCCTTGGCCCAGGCAGTGCCGTCTGCAGGGGGTGGCTTTCTCCTTCCTTCCCTTTATCCGTCTTCGAGACCAAGCCCAGGACCCCCTCCCCAAGGAGGTTCGAACCCTGTCCAATCCAGGGACCTGGGGTGGACTCACCTCCACGTCCCAGTCACGGCCAGTCATGACCTGGTCGGCATGTGGGGAGCACCTGCAGGGGAGCCCCAGCCTCTGTCTCCCTCACCCCCCCCACTTCCCAGGTGGCCCACCAGTTCCCAGAGCCCATGCCCCTGGTGCTCAAGGTGCAGCTGGGCGCCACGCCCGTGGTCACGCTGCGCACCAACAACGCCACGCTGCGGCTGCAGCCCTTGGTCGAGGTCCTGGCCATGGCCTCCAACTCGGCTTTCCAGTCCCTCTTCTCCCTGGACGTGGTGAGCGAGCGGGCTGGGGTGGGGCGGGCTGGCTGGGAGGGCAGTGGGCGGCTCAAGGAGCGCCCGCCCCCGCTGTGCTCCCCTCCCTTGCTCTGCTCTGTCCACGCTGGGTCTCCCTGCTGCCCTTTAAACAGGTCAGGCCATACCTGCCACAGGACCTTTGTGCTTGCCCGCCCCTCTGCGTGAGGTTCTCTCCTCCTGCCATGGAGGCTCCTTCCCATCTCTCCAGTCTCAGCTGAGCTGTGGCAGCCACAGTGGGCCACCTCCAGCCCTCTCCAAGCCACTGCCCTGCCTTCACGGCACCATCACTCTCGGTCTGGTTACTTGGGCTGTCGTTTGCCTCTCCTGAAGGCCTGGGCTGGGTGTCAGGGCCGGGGCCTGTCCTGTCCCCACCATGCTGTTTACAGTACACAGTGCACAGTGCAGGCTGCTCCATCGACACCTGCACCTGCTGAGCGGGGGATGGGTGGGAAGCCCCCGCGGGGTGCCGCGCCCTCTAAACCTGCTCTCCCCATGCTCCCAGGTAGTGAACCTGAGCCTCCAGCTGTCCGTGTCCAAGGTGAAGCTCCAGGGGACCACGTCCGTGCTGGGGTGAGCGAGGCCTCAATGCGTTCCTCTTTGCTATGGATTCGCAGGCAGGGGGCTCCCAGGCCAAGGCAGCTGGGGAGGCAGTACGGGCCGGGGAGGCTCTCGGCCCCCTCTGGAAGCTTCCTGCTCCTCTTTCAGGGACGTCCAGGTCACTGTGGCCTCCTCCAACGTGGGCTCCATCGATGTGAGTGGGGGTGGGCGGCCTGGGTCGGGGGAGGGGTGTGTGTACACCTGTGCCCGCATGCGCTGTTGGCTATCACAGGCTGGCTGGCTGCTGCTCGGGGGGCCGGGAGCCCGCCTGCCTGCACGCTGCCAGGGGACCTGTGGCATGCAGCCCAGCCCACAGCCCGAGTCCGCGGTGTGACAGTGGCCAGATGGGCCACGCACTGTCTCGGGAAGTGGCTTGGCCCTCGGCCCCCACGCATCCATGTGTCCTTGGGCCTGTCACTCAATCCATGGAGCCCCTCCCTCTGCCCTGCTGTCAGTCTGTCAGTCATCTGGCACCAGGCAGTCTGCCACACAGCCTGCTATTGGCCACCCTGTGCACAGGAGTCAGCCAACCAGTGCTCGTCCCCCAGCCTCCCCTAGGGCTGAGCTGGCCCCCGTGGTTAGCTGGGCTTCCCGGGAACTCAGGGTCTGGGTAGTGTGCCCTCCTCCACTCGTGGGTCTCTGCCACCCGCCCGTCCCTCTGTCTGTCTGTCCGTCTGTGCACATGCCTAACTGCCAGTCTCTCCCGCATCTCCCGGGCTCCACGGCTGCAGCCGGCTCAAGTGCACTCGCTCATGGGCACGGTGTTTGAGAAGCCCCTGCTGGACCACCTCAACGGTGAGCCCTCCCCTTGGCCCCTGCGGGCCCCCTCCCCACCCGCATCTTCTCCGAGCTCTGCCCCGGCCCCTGTGGGCATCTGGGCACACATGTGTGCACACTGCATGGCAGCTGTGTGACCTTTGCTCGGGGCCCTGTCTGAGCCTCAGCTCTCCCTTCTGTAAGATGGGAGTAGTAACCATGGCGCCCACCTCTCCTGGGTGTGGGAGGGCTCAGGGCCACGGCGCTCATGAGGACTTGCAGCTGACTTGATCTCTCCCTCCCTCTGCAGCTCTCTTGGGCATGGGCATTGCCCTCCCCAGTGTGGTCAACCTCTGCTACAGCAACCCTGAGGTCTTTGTCCATGAGGTGAGAGTCTTTGCGTGCGGCCAGAGGGGCTTCTGCTGCCCTTGGCAAGAGGCTGGCTCGGGGGGGAGGGGGCGCCCGTGTCCTCCTCCCTGCTGGGGTACACAGTGGGTCCCGGGATCTGCCAGGCCCAAGGGGGAGGGCACCCTGCTCCTGCCAAGACCACGCTGTGAGTCCTTTACTGCACTGAGATGGAAAGTTCCAGACACCAAGAGACTGGTGCTGGTGCAAGAGTGTCACTAGCCCACAGCAGAGGCCACAGCAGGGGACACTCGGGGGACTCAGGCCTTCAGGTGGTCCATGATCCCGTGCCCTGGGATGGGCCACCCAGCCCCGTGAGGAGGAGCAGCGGGTACCCGGCAGGGCTGAGGGGAAATCGCCCCAAGGCTCCACGTGGCCAACGCCTGCCCCACTGTGGCCCCTGGGTCAGAAGTCAGAGGCCCCCAGAGCCGCAGCGCTCCATGGGGCTTTACCCAGGGCTGGGGATCTGCTCTGTTCAAAGCCACGGCCTATGACCGGCTCGGCGGTTGCGGGCATGTAGAAGGGGGCTGGCTGCAGACAGGGAGCTGGGCTTCAGGGGATCGACATGTGCTTCGCAGCTGTGGCTGATGGGCTGGGCGCCTCAAGGGCAGGGCTGGCTCAGGCTGGTCCCCTGCTGGGCTTGGCGAGTGGTAGAGGCCCGGGGAAGATTGGTTGGGTGACTAGGGGAAGGAAGGATGGAGAGCTGTCTTCAGAATGGAGGGAGGGGCCCTGGGGAGGCCTGGGCTGCAGACGGCACGTGCGGGTTCTGGGCTCCCGGGCACTAGGCAGCAGCGGCCCTGACCGTGGCTGGAGCTCCCCGCAGCCTCACCTGGCATGGCTGCTGGCGCCACGCCCAAGTGACAGGGCAGGGCGCTGGAGTCCAGACAGGCCAAGGACTCTGCTGAGGGTGCACGGCGAGCTGAAGGGGCCGGGGCCCAGCTCCAGTGCGCGAGGCCTCTCACCCAGCCTGTGGTCTCCTTGGCTCTGCAGGGCTACGTGGTGATATCCAGTGGACTCCTCTACCAGCACTGAGCCGCACCGCTGGGAGGGCCGAGGGCGGCCGGTCACCGCTTAGGGGAACCTCTGACTAACCTCAGGCCACTGGGGAAACTGAGGCAGGGCCAGAGTGCTCTGAGTGCCTGCATCCCTCTCTCCTGCCCCTTCCTCTGTCCTGTGGGAGAAGCCCCTGTCCCCTCCTGTCCCCTCCTGTCCCCTCCTGCATTAAACACCTTCTCTTGAGCTGCACCTCCTGGCCAGGCCCCCACAGTCTTTGCATACCTGAGGCTGCTTCCCTACCTGTACCCCCTGGGTCGTGTCAGTCCCCAGGCCACCAAAACTGCCCGGAGAGGAGGAAGACTGGACCTTGCCTCTGTTGGCCACAGATCGGAGGCCTCTGGCTGCCTCACCTGGGGACCTCGTCTTTGGGAAGAGGACCCTGGCAGGCAGCCCCGGACAGGCTGGTGCTGGCGCTACAGGCACCGTGCCCTCTGCCCACACCGTCCCTGGCCAGTGTCGTGCCCCATCTTGTTCCGAAGACCTCGTAAGACCCCTGCAAGCCAGGCAGGCAGGGTCCAGAGTTCCATTTCAGAGACGTGGAGATGGAGGTCCAGCGAGAAGGGGACTGCCCCCAGAGTCCCTCCGCTGAAGGGTGGGCAGGGCCCCGGGCTGGCGACTTTCCTGGAGCTCAGCCCTGGGGCGTCCAGTTCCCTGTGCCTTTCGCCAGCACTGCCACCTAGACTCTGTCCCTGGGTCACAGCCCTCAGGTGGAGTGGCGTGCACCACCTCTCCAGGAGGCGTCTGCACCGCTGGTGCCCGCTGGTCCACTAAGCATGTCTAACCCTGCTCCCTCGGAACGCTTGCCAAGCCGGTGGCACACACAAGACAACGTGGCCTGGGGCTGAGCCAGGGGTGCGAACACAGGCCAGCCAGAGCCGGGGTCTTCTCTCCTGCCCAGCTGCCCGCTTAGCCGGGGTCGGCTTCCTCCCCGCCCAGATGCCCAGGGCTCAGGGTCTGCTTGTCTTGCCTCTGGAAAGTGCCCGAGCAGCCCCGTCAGCAGGCACATCCTTGGTATAGGGCGACACTGGCTGCTGTCCCTGCAAGGGTCACAGGTTCATCCCTGCGGGACAAGGCAGAGGCACAAGTGGGACAGGCAGAGGGCACTGGACCAAGCCCGGAGTCTCTAGGAGGCAGGGGCGGTGCTGGGAGAGTGGAAAGGGGCAGGCCGTGACATCCAGCTCACGGTTTGCGCAGGACAGTGGGGCTTTTATTTCTTTGGTTGCTTAGTTGATGACGGCATCAATCCTGCGTTTACCTGGGCTCGCTCAGTTCTAGGCCAGGTGGTCTGGAGGATGGGAGACATGAAACACATAAGCCATGGAGGAGGTAAACAGAGAAAGATCAGGAGCACTGTGTAGGATCCATCATTAATCAGTCTGTCCAGGGAGCTGTGCACACACGGTTCCATCCATCCCTCTACCTGCCCCTCTGTTCATACACCCACCCATACACTTGTCTATCCACCCAACCATCCACTTGTCTATCCACCCACCCATCCATCCGTCCACCCACCCACCCAGCCAATCACCTGTCAGCTCACACAGCCACCCACACATCTTGTCCATCCGTCTGTCCTGGTCCACTTCCTGCTTGCCCAAGACTGAGTCGTCTGTAAATACAAGAGGTTTATTCAGCTCACGGTGCTGGGCAGTTGCTGGGCCTCAGGCGCGGGCCTCGTGCACTCTGTGCGTGGCAGAATCGTGGGAGCTCGTGAAGAGACAACGGGGTGAAGGAGCTGAGGGAGAGGGAGGGGGAGAGGGAACTGATCCACTTTGTAACAGCTTGCTCTTGAGTGACTAGCCCAGTCTGCGAGAGCAACTCACTCAATCCATTTGTGGCGGGACTTGAACACACCCCCATATCTCCAACCTCCCAATACTGTCCCACTGTGGAATAAAGCCTCAGCATGAAATTCAGTGGAGCCAAACTATAGCACCATCCGTCTGTCCGTCCATCTATCCATATGCCCATCCGTCTGTCTGTCCATCCATCCGTCAGTCTATGCTTTATGTCCAATCCCTCCATCCCTACCTCCATCCATCCATTTATTCAATTACTTTTTCCAACCTGCCAGACCTTGCCCACAATGTGCCTAATTCTATTCTTTGAGTTCACCGAAGAGGAGGGGGAGAAAAATGCTCGGGTCAAGTTCCCAGCCCAGAAGGCAGCCGTGATCTGCCCAAAGACAGCTGACCCGATCCCCAGAGGACACCTTGAATCATGCGGTGAGGTGTCTGCTGAGCACTGGCTGCTGAGGGAGACAGTGGTCCCCCCACAAGGCTGAAACCCACAGGAGCTTACAGAGTTCAAAGTGAAGAATGGCGAGCTGTGTGGGAGAGTGTCTACAGGATATGAGGCAACTCTGGGGTATTCGGAGGACACAAAGAAGGGCAACCTTGAAGGGCTTCTGAACTTGGGAGAAGGCACTGCTCAGGCCACTGGGCAGCAGGGAAGTTCATTGGTGGCCAAGTCAGAGCTGGCCAGGGAGTGTCGTGCAAACCATGGGCAACCTCGGGGGCCATGCAGGCACTGGGGGGCAGGGGCTGGGGCTGTGACCTGCAGCTGGAGCAGCTGCTGGAGCGGGTGGCTCTCTGAGCCCCAGGGGGCTGCGAGGAGGCCACGCAGGGGGACTCGTGGAGGAGGCCAGGTGCTGGCATGGGCCAGAGGCTTTAAGCGTGGTGGCTGGGTGGGCACGGCTGTAGGGGTATCTCTGGGCTCTGCAGCGGCTGCAGAGGGCTGGCCCCCGGCTGAGGATGTAAGTGTACAGGCCGCGTGGCTTCTGGGTCCGAGGCTGGGAGGAGCTTCTCTCCACCATCTCGCCCCCTCACTGCCGACCCGCCCAGTCCCGGAAGTCGGAGGAAACCTCTTCCAGTGCACTGCCATCCAGCGCCTTCGCCTGAGGAAGGTTAACACTGTGCTCACCTTCTGTTTGATCTGTTATTTATCCTCACTTTTGAGAGACAGAGCTTTTCCATCCACTGGTTCACTCCCCAGGCGCCTGCAACAGCCAGGGCTGAAACCAGGAACCAGGTTCTCCAGCCGGTCTCCCACAAGGCTGGCAGGGGCCCATGGACTTGAGCCATCACCTGGGGCCTCCCAGGGTGTGCGGTAGCAGGAAGCTGGAGTGAGGAGTGGAGCCGGGACCCCAGGCACTCAGATGTGGGATGGGGGCGTCCTGAGCTGCATATTAACCCCACGTGGGCCCCCCTAATGGTGAGATTGTGCCCTGCACGCATCCTCTCCAGGCCTTCGCCTTACTCTTGGCTCCACGTGGGATGCCTTCCCCGGAGCCTGTCCACCTCCAGGCAGCAGCTCCAGTGCGCTGTCCCCGGGCCGCAGCAGCGGGACGGTGCTGTCCTCCTCCAGCCCAGGCCACTCTCATGCCCTCCAGCTGCCCCTGGGAGTAACCACCTCTGAGCCGTCTCTCTGACCCTCTCAGAGCCCAGCACACAGCAGGTGCATAACAAATGTGTGGTGGGTGAGCAGCTTGCAAGCGTCCATGCTGGCATTCAGCCAGAGCCCCCTGGGAGGCCGTGGAGAATGACCGGGGCTGCCTGTGCTGGGGAGAGGGTCCGAGGGAAGGGAAAGGCCGACCCTGAGCTTCCGGGCTGGCGCAGTCTCCTGGCCCCAGAGCCCCAGCTGTTCCTGGAAGGTCGGGCAGAGCAGGAATGTCGCAGGGAGCCCACAGGACAGTCCTGGGGCAGCGGCCGGAGGGAGAGAGGCGGCAAAGGCTCCGCTGGGGACACCCTGGCGGTCCTCGTCTGGGGTCTGGAGTCCTGGGATCCCTCTGTGCACCCAGCTTGGGAACCCCGGCTGTGCCCGTCATGTGCTGTGTGCCCTTGGGCACATGTTGAGCACTCAGCCTCGGTCTCTCTCTCTGAAATGGAGGCAATCGTCAAAGTGCCCACCTCCCAGGCCAGCTCTGAGGATTCAGCGGGCTCGTGCTTGTCCAGCAAGGAGCACCCTGCTGGGCCCCGGTCAAGGGCATGGCCACTGGGCCCTACTTCTGCTGTTGTCTGCATCAGAGCGCTGCCCCTCTCCCCAGCACAAAGGGGACGAACTGGCGGCCATGGAAGCCGGAGGAGATGCCGCGGCCGTGTGTTTTGCGAGGCTCAGTGGCAGGGGACAGGGTTCATATTCTTGAACTCAACAGGCCTCTCCTGCTGTCCCACACCCGCTGTTCTTCCTGTGCGCCCGATGCGTCCAGTCCACGTGTCCCAGGCCTTTGTGCCTCTCAGTGCCCAGCTGCCACACCCGCTCCTGCCCAGCAGAGTGGCTCTGCTTGCCTGCTGGCATGAGCCCCAACATCCCCCCCTCGCAGGATGGCTGGCACCGAGGATCACCCTGTTTCTGCTCTCTGTCCCATCCCCCAGGGATGGGAAGGGTTTTGTGGCTGGGGATCTGGGGAGCGACCATGACCCCCCTTGGGGGGAACCCCACTGCCTGGTTCACCATGATCACCCTGCAACCTTGACAGGCCTGGCACACAGTAGGTGCTCAATAAGTGCTTGTTGAAGGGCTGCATGCACGCCTGCTGTGTGCCCAACCTTGACGCAGAGGGGACAGCATGGGCACTGGTGCCTGGCTGGGCAGCCACGTCCTGTCCACAGTACCCGTCCTTGGTGGCTGCCCTCGCCCTCTATGCTATTTACATTGGAACAGACCGATAGGTCACGTGAGCCCCGGGCTCCCGCCTGTGGGTCTCGAGATGATTATCTGGGCCTTAGTAAACCCTTAACTACCAAGCAGCTAATCGGGCTCCTGAATATAAGGGCTTCCTCGTCCTGGGGGCCCGGCCTCTGCGGGATTTCCCGAGCTCAACAAGGTAAGGGCGGACCCCGCCCGGGGAACTTACCCCAAAGAGGGTCCAGCAGATGAAGAAACGGAGGCCCAGAGAGGGAAAGGGGCTCGCCTGAGGTCACACAGCAAATGGGTGGCAGAACGAGGGCTTGGCTCTGTGACCTGCCCTGCCCAGGGCTCCCCCACCTTGCAGGTAATAGGCTGCAGGTGCCGAGGACCTAGGAAAGACCTAGGAAAGGGCTGAGGCTGAGGCTCTGCCGGGCGGGAGCTCAGAGCGCAGTTGGTCAGCTGGGGTGGGCAGTGCAGTTAGGAGCACGGGACTCCAGCTGGAGGAGGAAGAACGAGCAAAGGGGGCCACAGTGGAGACCCCTTCCTTGTTGGCAGGGGTCACGGCCAGGGTCAAGTTCAAGCTGTGAGCTCTGAAGCGAGGCCAGGTGAGGCTGAGGGGGGAGAGGGCGCGCAGGTGACGCATGGTGGGGGTCAGGTGTGCTACAAAGCAGGGCCAGAGCTGCCCGCACAGCCTTGTCACCCCGAGCCACCTTTTATCCCATGAGGGGCCTGGGCTTGGACCTGGGGGCTGGGAATGGGGAGACGGGGGTGGCGCTCAGTCTTCCCGCCAGGGAGCCCTTCGCCAAGCCCCTTCCAGCTCTGCCGCCCCGGCACAGAGCTCCACGAGGCCCCTGGGGATGAGTGTCCGAGCGCTTTGGCCCTGGGAGCCCTGTGCTGCGGGGAGTACTCTGGCCGATGCTCTGCCGACCAGATGGATGCTCAAAGTGGGAGGGGCGTGAGAGAGGTGGCCGACGCTTTCGCCCGCGCTGCTGGCCCAGTGTCCCTGGCTCCTTTTCACTCTCAGCCTGAGCACCTCCTCCCCAGGGTCCCCCCTCCACCTCTGTACCCCCTGCCCCTTTCTGGCTTCTCATCTGCCCCCTGCGCCCCGCCTTTCGGATTCAGGAGGACGCCTGGAGCCCGGGGTGCTTGGTGCAGAGCAGGGTCTCAGTGGGGGAGAATGAATGAATGAATGAATGAATGCAGGCACAGGCTCAGACGGGCAGGCATGCCCACGGGGAGGGGCACCGTTAGTTTGTGGCTTAGGGGAGCTCAGGGCCCGAGCCCGCTGTCTGCAGGGCGCCAGCTGGAAGTCTCCCCTCTGCGCCGCCGCAGGCTCGGCTCCCGCACACACTCGGCCGCTGCGTGAGCGACCTCCAGGGCTTGGTAAGCAGGAGGGAGGGACGGGGCAGGGGGCAGTGTCAGGGGTCAGGGAAGGCTTTCCTGGGGACTGCTGAGGGTCTGGGGTGGAGGTTTGCTCCACCCCAGTTGGCTTGGAGACCCTAGGTGTGCCTCAGTTTCCCCACTGGTGAAGCAATGTCTCAAGAGACTTTCAATGGCTCTGAGTTGAGATTCGGGGGCTTCCCGTGGCAGTGAGGCTGAGCCGGGGAGAGGGGTGCTGTTGGCTGGGTGTCAGGGTGCCCCCTCCACTGCAGCGGGGGCTCCGGGAGACAGGGCAGGGTTGGAACCTCTCTGTGGCTCCAGCATGCCCTGGCCCCAAGCCACACTTGGACTCAGAGCTTCTATGACCCGCTGCCATGGGCTGCTCAGGGCGCCCCACACCCTGGGAAATCAGAGGTCTAGGGGGCCTCCTGAGCCGGGGAGTCCTCCAGGGAAGGCAGTCACCGTAAGCGCTGCCCTGGCTAAGGCAGAGGCTCCTGGACCCCCGACAGCATCCAGGGGGCTCAGTCTGCCCTGCGCGTGGGCCTGGGCCTGGTGGGCTGCACCCCATTCGGGCCCCTCGGCACAGGTGGAGCCATGCTGCGGATCCTGTGTGTGGCGCTCTGCGGTTTGCTGACCGGCACCCGAGCTGAGCCGGAGGCGCTGCTGCGGCTGGGCATGGACATCCTGAACCGCGGTGAGCCTGCGCGTCCGGGCGGGGGGGGGGGGCTGGAGGGGGGAATGGGGCGGGGGGCTGCGGGCCTTGAACAGCCTGCGATCCGCAAAATCAGTCTATAAGCAGTGTAGTATCATCCCCCCACTGCACAGAGGGGGCAAACTGAGGCCCAGAAGAGATGAGCTAGTCTGCAAGTCAGAGGCAGGGCTGGAAATACTCCTCTCTGGGAGTCTTCCCTTGGCCCCGAAGGCAGGGGTTGGTGGCCACAGGTGGGAGGGGCGTGGGGCAGGCATTTGGCCAGGTGGTTGAGCCTCGCTTGGGATGTACACATCCGTGCTGCGGTGCCCGGGTTTGTTTGAATACCAGCTCCGCTCCCCACCCAGCTTCCCACCGTGTACCCGGGAGGCAGCCGACGATGGCCCAAGTGCCTGGGTCCCTGCCACCCGTGTGGCAGTTCCTGGCTCTGGGCTTGGGCCTCACCTAGCCCTGGCTGTTGTCTGGGGAGTGAACCGGTTCCGTCTGTCTCTGCCTCTCAAATGAACACCTAAGTAACTGATGTCTACAACAAAATAAACTGTGCTGGGGGCGCCATAGTAGAATTCATTTTCCACTTCCAAGCCGCTAGCCCCCATGCTGGCGCCTCCAGCGCAGGAGACGGGGGAGGGGGCACCCCAGTGATGGGGAGGCGAGGGAGAGTCCTCCCCGCTGGGCGCAGGATGGGGCGGGGTGAGGCTGCACTTCCAGTCCAGACTCTGCACCTGGACAAGCCTCAGCGCCATCCCCAACCACTCAGGTCTGCAGGCGGCCTCCTGCCAGGCTCCCAGCTCTCAGCTCCCTGCCACCACCCTCCCCTCTCCCACCTGTGCACGCGCTGTGCCCTCCACCCAGGGTGCTTCCTGGGGAGAATTCTGACTCCTACTTCAAGGACTGAAGGAGATGTCACCTCCTCCTGGGAGCCCTCCTCAGCTTCCTTTCCTGGCCTAGACCACTCGTGTGGTTGTCCCCGCTGCTCGTGCCCAGCCCACCGTGGCTCTTGGGGCTGCAGGAGGAGGATAGGGGCTGCCAGGACTCAATGCTGCGTCCCTGGCACTGCCCAGAGGAGCAGGGGCAGCCATGCCTCGTGTCTTTCTGGATCCCCTCCCCCACAGAGGTGCAGAGCGCGATGGATGAGAGCCACATCCTGGAAAAGATGGCGGCAGAGGCGGGCAAGCCCCAGCCGGGGATGAAACCCATCAAGGGCATCACCAAGTGAGCAGTGGTGTGGGAGGGGCTGCGGGGGAGGGGAGAGAGTGGGGTGGGGGTGGGGCTCTCCCTGTGCTGCCTGGGCCTCCTCTGCCAGCCCCTGGGGGCACTTCCTATCCTCTTGGGAGCAGGGTCATTTTGAGGAGGAAGTGAGGGTGCAAAGTCGAACTGCACCTGCTGGCATGCCGTGGGAGCTTCTTGAATGTGCATATCAAATTGAACATCCTCAAAAATGGTGGCGCGGAGAAGCAATCACAAGCAGCTAATGACAGGAGGAAATCAGTGCCTAGTGCCATGCTGGATTGATTGGTCGGGGCTGCCTGGGACAGCCGGGGGGAGGGTTCTGAGACACTATCAGGACTGAGCAGGAAATGGAACTGTGCTCAATTAGCAATGCCTGCCAAGAGTGTAGGATGAGCAGGTGGAGGTATACACACCACATCTGTTATCCTGGCTCTCAACCGGTGCTTCTCAGCCAGGGCGATTTTGCCCCCAGGGGGACGTTTTTAGCTGTCACGACTTGCAGGAGAGTGGGGAGCACTCCCGGTGTCTAGAGGGCTGAGATCAGAGACGCCACTCAACACCGCACTCTGCACAGGAAGCCTCCCGCTGCAAACAGCATCAGGAGTGCCCCCGATGAGCGGCCTGATCTGAGCACAGCCCCACTTTGCTGCTGGGGAAACAGGGCCAAGGTCAGGTCAGCCGTGGGCTCCACCTGGAAGACGATCGCTTCCTGCATGCAAACCGATTTTTTGTTTGTTGTTCACAACAGCCCCATGGGGCTGGCTTACCCCAGCGTGGAGGGGAGCTTGTCCCAGGGCCACCCAGCAAGGCAGCAGAGGAGCAGGTGAGGGCCAGGGTCTGCCCTGCTCCATCCTCACGGTGGTGCCTTGCCCCCCAGTATGAAGGTGAAGGATGTCCTGCTTCCTGTCATCACGCTGAACTTTGTGCCCGGAGTGGGCATCTCCCAGTGTGTGTCCACGGGCATGACCATCACTGGCAAGAGGTGAGGGGGCAGAGGAGGGGCGGGGGGTGGCCGCCCCGGGCGAGCACCATGTACCAGCTGCCTGCTGGGGCCGGAGGTGTAGACCTGGCTCTTACCTGGGCTGGGAGCCAGACCTTAGCAGTCACAGACCAAATGACTGGGCTGGGACAGAGGAAGCACTGGGCTGAGTGGGGATCACAACAGGCTTTGGAGAAAGATGACCGCTGAGCAGGTTCTGAAGGATGTGTAGGAGTTCACACAAGACAAGGGGAGGGGACAGGCTGGTTGTGTGACCGTGGGCAGATGCCAGCCCTGCTCTATCCTGTGGGAACGGTCCCCGCCCTTCCCCTCTGCTGCTGCTGAAACTGTGGGAAAAGAGGAGGCCCCCAGTGGGACGGTGACCCCGGGGGCAGAGACGTCCGTGGTGTCCTGCAGCTTCATGGGCGGGAACATGGAGATCATCATAGTCCTGAACATCACGGCCACCAACCGGCTGGCGCAGGCGCAGGAGACGGGGCTGCCCGCGTTCAGCAGCGAGGGCTGCGAGATCACCCTGGTCAGCGTGAAGACCAACCTGCCCAGCAAGTGAGGGCTGCGGGGCGGGGGCGGGGCGGGGCGGGGCCACATCGCACAGCCTCTGCGTCCCGCTGCTGAGCCCGACCTTCCTCTGCGTGGCCCTGTGTGTCCTGCCCACCCAGCATGCTGCCCAAGATGGTCAAGAAGTTCCTGGACAGCACCCTGCACAAAGTCCTCCCGAGTCTGGTGAGTGCAAGCACCCAGCCCCCATTGCCTCATGGGTTGAGTGTGGCTGGCTCAGTGGGAGGAAGCGCTGTGATCATCTAGTGATGTCTGCTGTGAGCACAAGCTGGGAAACACCGGCCTGCACACCAGAGCTTGCCCACTCTGCTTCCCTGTCCTCACTGACTGGACCATAGCACAGGCTCTGCCATTGACCATCTGTGTGACGTGGGGCCTCAGTTTCCCCATTGCTCCCTGTGTCCTTCGGACTCCCGATGGAGCCCACTGCCCTGTGAGGGGTGAGACCCTCCCTGGGGAAATGCATTCAGCCCAGGGCCTCCTCTGTTCCAGCTGTGCCCCGCCATTGACGCCGTCCTGGTGTACGTGAACAGGAAGTGGGACCACCTGAGTGGTGAGTGGAACCCCAGGGACACCGTGCCCCTACACGCAGACATCGAGAGGGGTCAGCCCTGAAGCCCACTCCCCATTCAAGGGCCTGCTTCTGGCCCCGCCCGGGGATTAGAGGGGTGTGGGCGTCATAGTATCCTCCGTCCCCTGTCCCAGGCTTCACCCCCGAGCGCCCAGGATGCAGCCGCCTTGCTGCGGGCAGACCCAGCTATGCTTTGCTGGGCCATCTGCTGCCTCCATTGCTCGGGGTCCCCAGGGCTCGCCAGTGTGGGAGGGAGGAAATCCCAGTGGTGGGAAGGGAAGAAAGCCAGCCGGCGTCCCCAGCAGCACAGCTGGGGAGAGTCAGCCCCTGCCCGAGTCTCCCCCTGCCTGTGTGTGGGTCGTAGGCCACCGCCCCGACCCCGGCCATCTGCTGCGAGACCCCAGGGGACCCTGTGCTTTCCAGGCCGTTCTGCTGGCGCTCCCGAGGCCCAGAGAGGCTGGGCAGTTTGCCTTGGGCCACACAGCGGACAGAGCTAGCTCCTAGGGATGCCTGGGGTTGGTATCTCCCTGAGTAGAGCCCCTCTCGGTGCAGACCCCATGCCCGTGGGCCAGGCGGGCACCGTCAGATACACACTGGCAGCCTCACCGACCACCACAGCCAGCTACATCGAGGTGGACTTCAGCGTGAGTGCCAAGGGCCACCAGGGGCTGGGGTCCCAGGCTCACTGGCAACGTCACTGGACGGGGCTGTGGAGACGGGCGGGCCTGGAGGGGCTCCTTTCTGCCCCACTTATGAGCCTTGAGTCCCCTGGTGAGTCCGTGGCTGCTTGCTTCTCATGAGTGGCTCGCCCTTTGTGCCCCCGCATGGTGCACAGCCTGGGGACTCGCAGTGTGGAGGGCTTGGCTGGGCCTCATCCGGGTCTCCAGGGCTCAGGTGTTGGGGGGGGGGGCGTGGGAAGAACCTCCCTTAGGAGCCCCTCACAGAAAGTCTTCCTAGGCCTCCCCGGTGGGCCGCTCCCTCTTCCTGCTGTGAATGAAGCAGAAATCTAGATAAGTGAGGGCTCCATCCAGCGGGGGTGGGGCCCCAGGAGACACCAGCCGTGGAGTGGTGACTGCCCCTCCCCCCAGCCCCTCGGCCTCGGTCTCCCCACCTGCAGTGCCCTGGGAGAGGCGGCCCTCTCCAGCCCCTTGGCCTCACGCACTGCGTGACTTGCAGACCTCAGGCCTGATTTGAGCCCGTGCCTTTGGGGACCAGAGACCCACCCGCAGCCCCTGGCCCTCACAGCCCTGCTGCTGTCCCACAGCCCGTGGTGCAGCGGCCCGAGGGCGGAGCCATCAAGGTTGCTGCTGAGAGCGAGGAGCCCCCGACGCTCCCCGATGGCTACGCTGAAGGCTCGTCCCAGCTGCTGCTGTCCGCCGCCTTCCTCACCGGCCAGCTGGCCCTGCTGCAGGAGTCCTTGGACGCCAGTGTCCCGGAGAGGAAGGTGAGCCCCCCGGTGCCCCAGCCCCGTCAGCTCTGTCCCGGCACGGCAGGTCCTGCCCAGCCTGTCCACGCTGAGAACGGTCCTGGGGTTGTGGGCATCACAGGTCTGGGAGATGGCAGCACCGGCTTGAGCTTCTAGCATCGGTTCACTGCTCCCCGCCCCGCCCCCATCCCTCTGGCTGCATGACCCCCATGGCCTCGTCCAGACACCCACTGTCCACACAGCCTCCGTCTCATGTGCCTTGGCCATCTCCCAGCCTCCCCTTGTCCACCCTCCTCTGTGTGCTCGCATATCAGCTACTGTGCACTCGAGACCCGGATCTACGCCTCCAACAAGCATCCATCCATCCCCCCACATGCCCACACAACACAGAACAGGGCCTGCCCGGGCGAATGCGTGAGCCGATGCATCTGCCATCAACCACAGGACCGCCCCTGCATCCATCCACCTCTCCATGAGCTGCCCTCTACTCACTCAGCCAGCCAGCCGTCCGTCCAACTGCCCACCCGTGTGTCCCTCCACCCCTCACGGATCCAAGAGTTCCTCCCATACATCCACGTACACCTCCCATGTACACCTCCCATGCACCCTTTCCTCATCAACCCCATGCCTGCCTCTTCCTTTCCATCATCCCGTTCTGCCATCTTCCCAGCTACCCACCCTCCTACCCATCATGCCTTTCATCATCAATCCACCCACTCATCTATGCAACCTCATCCATCCATGTATCTCCCATACCTCTACCCACCCATCACCCACCCTCGCACCCATCATCCATCCATCCATCCATCCATTCATCCATCTACTCATATACACATCTACCACCCACCCATCCGCCTGTCCGTTCATCCTCCTCCCCCTTTGCCATCTGTTTATCCATTTTCCTCACGCGCCTACCTCTCCATCCATGAATTTGTCCAGCCATCCCCCTCTCATCCACTGCATCTACCCACTATCCTGTCTGTCTCGCTTCTTTTCCATCTAACGTTCTCTCAGCACGTGGCCTTGTGTGAAGAGCTGTGGCTGTTGCAATGCGTAAGCCACAGTCTGGGCCACCCGGACGCCCTCATCAGCTTAAGCTCCGAGTGCCAAGTGCTGTGACGAAAGGAGTCTCAAAGCGGGGGTCTCAGGCAGTCGGGAAAGTGTCTGTTAGGACGCATCGGGCCGGGGGGCTTTGGTGATCCTAACCTTGACGTTTCCTTTGGAGGTGGGTGAGCTTCCCCCGCAAACCACGGAGACCCTGGCTGCCTTCATCCCAGACGTGAGCACCCCGACTACCCATGGTCCCCACCCCCGGCCCTGCCCTGTTCTCCAGTCCAAAGAGAAAGACCAGGAGGCAGCTGCTGCGTGCCACGTGCCCCTTGTCCAGAGTGGGAAGGTCTTGACTTGCTCCCTGGGCCCAGCCCCAGAGGAGCTCAGCTTCTGCGCAGGGGGTCTTTCCCAGCCCAGCACAGAGGCAGCGATGGCGCGCTCTGTCACTTCCTCACACACAGACCCCCGCTCTTGCCTGCTCTGCCTCCTGCATCCAGGGTGGGAGCCACCCGGTTCACGGGGCTCCTGGTTTCGGCGGAAGCCACCAGGCTAAGGACTGGCCTGAGCCAGTGTCTGCTTTCTGTAGGTGGCCGAGGCCTATCCCAAGCCAAAGCCCTTGGTGACCCAGATCAGAATAAACAAGCCGCCCAAGGTCACCATCAAGTCAGGCAGGAGCCTGCTGCACCTCCACGGCACCCTGGAGCTGTTCGCCGCCCGGGGGAGGGGCAAGCCCCCTGCGGCCCTCTTCCTCCTGGAAGCTGTGAGTGGGACGCGCCTCACGCACGATGGGGGATCAGCCCTGCTCCCTCTCTTCCAGTCACACCCACTGGGGCAGTGAGGGGACTCTGGGAGCCGGAGAGACCAGAGCCAGGTTGGGTAAATCACAGAGGACTTCCCAGAAGAGGTGATGACAGCTGGGTTATGTCGGAAGCCTAGGCAGGATCTGGCCGGGGAAGGGGTTGACACTGGGGAGGCTGGGGGTGGAGGACACCCCGGGCAGAGGTTGCAGGATGCAAAGGCCTGGATCGATGCTGTGCTGAGCCCCAGGGCCGGCTGCAGGGCCTGGTATTTGGCGGGGAGGGGAGAGCTTGGCCCTGGCTCAGGACAAGGAGCCTGGCTTGGGGGATGGGCGGAGAGGAGGACCCCTGTGCTGCCCTGGCAGTGGCACTGGGGAGTCTGGCTCTGCCAGCCCTGAGCGGGGGGGCCTCCTCGTCTTCTCTCGGCTTCCCGCCCGGCACCAGCACTTCAACCTGAGAATCCAGTACTCGGTGCGCGGGAACCGGCTGCGGATGGCCACCTCTCTGGGCAGGTAGGAGTCTGCTGGCCCCTGCTGGTCCCCGCAACCCCTGCATGGCCCTCCCCATGCCATCCAGCGTGGCCCACACGCCCAGGACGCTCTGGCCCCCGCCCCCTGCCCTGGAGCCCTCAGTGGCTCCCACTGCCGGATCCGGTCTCAAACCCTAGCCAGGCTGAAGGCCTTTCCAAGTTCTCCCCCCTCTGCCCTCACTCTTCCTCCAGGCTCTTTCACAGGGGCGTGGCCGCTGGTCCCTGGCCCCTTCTCCAGGAACAGGCCTCCACCCATGCTGTCTGAATGCCACTGGAGAGTCAGGGCCCAGCTCCAGGGCTGCCTCCTCCAGGAAGCCTTCCCTGGCCTTTGTGGGTTCACTACGTGTGCAGCACAGGCTGCAGCCGTTGTAGCTGTGAGCCTGCTCTGTTCGCACACCCTGGGAGGTGGGGACTGACGCACCTTTGCCTTCCCTCCGGCCGCTCACGAACCCCTCTATGCGCCTTAATAGACAGTCAGACTTGTATTAGGCCGGCAGAATCCCAACTCCAGCTGCCTTAAGCCCCAAAGTGAGTCTTTTATCTCACATGGTTGGAAACTCTAGGGGTAGGTCCACCTTCAGGCATGGTTGGATCCAGGCACACAGTGTTCTCAGTGTCTGTCTTCCTCCTGCCTGTGCCTTTTCTGTCCGTTTTGCTGGCTAGTTCTCAGGCTAATGGTCCCCACGAGATGCAGCATCATCCCGACAAGAGAAGCCTCTTGGTCCAATGATTAACAAAATTGCCCAGGCTTGGGGGCGGGGGAAATCTAGCCTGGGTCACGTGACCACCTCCAAACCAGTCACTGTGACCGTGAGATGGAATGCTCTGACTGGCCAGGCGTGGGTCTTATGTTCACCCGAGGGGCTCTGGGTCCAGCCCCTCTGAACAACTAGGAACACGAGTAGAAAATGGAGGGCTGTTACAGGAACAGAGGGTGGGACCACCAGATGCCGGCGACACGGCCAGGACCCCTCAGTGCCTCCCAGGGGCTGTGCAGGAGGTGGGGCTGCCGCTCCGGATCCACCAGGAGACTGCGGCTGGGCAGTAAACCTTTGCATGGCTGGCCTGGGGCAGGAACGGCAGGCCTGGGGACCCAGAGGGCGGAGCTGAGCCCAGGGAGAGGAGGCACAGGCGAGCCCCCAGCCTGAGCTGTGGGAAACAGCGTGGGCACTTTCCCACCAGCGGACAGGGGCAGTGGCCCATCCCCGGTTGGCCTGGAGTGCAGGCTGTGACCCCAGGCTGCAGGCTGTTGCAGGCACTCCTGCTTCCGGGAGGGCGAGGGCGTGCATGGGATTCCCTGCCTCCAGGGCCAAGGCCAGTGGCTCCCGCCACTTTCCCCACCCCTACCCGTCTTCTCCTTCATTGCAGAATACTGAGCCTGTCCCGGGGCGCCTCCTCGATTGGTGACTTCGATGTGAGTGTCCCAGGTGCTTCTGCCTGGCTGGGTTTGGGGGCCAGACTGGGCCCATTCTCCCCGGGGACTGCAGGGAAGAGGCCCTGGAACAGAGGCAGGGTGCACAGGGCCAGCCCACCTGGGTCCCTCCTTCTCTGCTAGTTGGACCTGGCTGTGACCCTGGGTTGATTTTTAGGAACAGCACGCTGGGTGATGGTAGCCTAGGTTGCCCTTGGTTGGCTGAGCTGTTGATGAGTCTCTCTGGCCTCAGGGTCCAGTGCAGAACCCGACCCTGGCTCATGGTGCACGGTGCTTTCCCCACACTCACCTAGCCCTCGTGGAAACCCTGCCGCAGGTGCTTTCCCAGGGATGGCATGTGCATGGTTGAGCAATTTTTCTGCAGGGCAGGAGGAGGTCCAGGGAGCCACCTCCTGCCTCCTGAATTCTCCCTCTGACACCAGCACCCAGGGCCCCACTTGTCACCCAACAGGGTGGAGCAGAGGGGAGGGGCCTGGGCTGATCGGCCAGCAGGGCCAGGGCTGGGCCGGGTTCTGATGTGGGCTGGACAAATGAATTGACTGTGTCTGATTGTCATGCCTGTGGTCTGTAGGCCCAGCTGGAGGGAGGGTGGAAAACGTGGGTTGGGTTGGGTTGGGGTTGGGTTGGGTTGGGTTGGGCTGGGTTGGGTTTGGGTTGGGTTGGGTTGGGTTGGGTTGGGTTGGGTTGGGTTGGGCTGGGTTGGGTTTGGTTGGGTTGGGTTGGGTTGGGTTGGGTTGGGTTGGGTTTGTGTTGGGTTGGGTTGGGCTGGGTTGGGTTAGGCTGGGTTGGGTTGGGTTGGGTGAGTGCTGGGAGGTGCATGCTGCCTCTTCCCATCTCTCCCCCAGGAGAAGGCATTAACTGGCTTCATCACTGATTACCTGCAAGAAGCCTACATCCCAGTCATCAATGGTGAGGGCTCCCACAGGTGCCAAGAAGCATTCAACAAAAGCAGGACAGTCCCATCACTGGCTCCAGATAGGGGAAGCCAAAAGGGAGAGGATGCTCGTTGCTGAAACTTTGAGGCTAATGTCTAAATCTCACCAGGCTGGGGACAGTTTGGACTGTGACCCTTGACCCCAGGTCCTGAGTGAAGTCTTGACTTGGGATGTAAACACATGCAGATCAGCCTAGACTGCTCTGCCTGTGCAGCTGGCAGACATCATCAATCAAGCACTGCACTGTTTCCCACCATTCTGCTTAGGACAGGCACTCCTAATCAATTGCAGAGCAGGCGGGCTGAGATGACTCTCACTGTCTTTCTCAGATGTACTCCAGGTTGGGTTGCCACTCCCAGACATTCTGGCGGTGAATTACGACCTAGCTGAGCTGGACATAGTGGAGGTGAGGGGAGGGGCTGGGGAGGCCACGTCAACTATCGATTTGTGGGCCATGGGTGATGAGCAAGAGCCTGGCTCTCTCTAACTGGAGGGGGAGGGGCTGGGGAGGGCAGGTGGCCACCAGTAGAATCCTGCCAATGCCCTGAGCCAAGACCCAGGCCCTCCTTGGCCAGGGGTCCCAGGGAGGACGTGGACCCCTGGCACTCTCTTGCTCTGACACCCTGGGCAGATGGCCACCTCTCTCTAGGCCTCCATGTTCCTGTGCTGAGAATGGGGATGGAAATGACAGCCTTTGACCTCCTAGAGCTGTGGCCCTGATTCACCACCTAAAGGCACACAGCAAGTGCTCAATGCATACGAGGAGTCTTCCCAGAGTTCCTGAAAATTCCATTTATCCAAAACTCTCTGAAGCATGCTGGGCCTTGAGCTTAGCGTGCCCCAGGCACGATTCCTCCCTGATATCCCCATGCTGGGGGGCACTTGGGAAAATCAGGGCCCAGAGAGGGGAAGCGGGCATGCCGGGCCACAGGTGGGTCTCCTGCAGCCTTTACTTAAACACTTTCATGGTGGCACGGCCAGTTCCAGCCACTCCTGTGCCTGGGCCCCCCACCCCACCCCATCCCTCACCCCGTCCCCCACTTCCCAGCCCCCACGCTGGCCTTTTGCCTCCTGCCAGAATGCCCTGGTGCTGGACTTGAAGCTGGGCTGACTGAGGCGGGACGCCCACGCAGCACCAGCGGCCTGCACCCCATGGAGGAGCCGCCCGTGGAGCCAGAGTGGCGGCGGGCAGACCTGGGCAGCATCCTCAGCAATAAATGGGAGAGAGACCCTCACAGACGCCTGATGCCTCTGTCTCTCTTTTTTTGGTAGCAAACTGCTGTGTGGATTTCTTCCCTCTGGTGGGTGTGGAGGGAAGCTGGCCGCAGCCGCAGGCGTGGCCTCGGGCACGTGATGAGCGCCTGCTGAATGCCACGCTCGGGGTTTTCTTGTGCCACATCCTTTAACCTCCACGAGAACTGTGGGGGTGGGGAGGGAGGACGAGGGCGTCATCCCCACTTGACAGGGTCGGCCACTCCTCCAAGGTCGCTCAGTTTAGCAAGGGGCAAGCTCTTCACCCCCGGATCTTGGGGTGGCTGCCTGCCCAGGGAGCCCTGCCCCCAGGAGCGCGTCCTCACAGCAGTTGAGGGAGCCGAGGACTGGGCCCGCTTCCCGGATGGGGAGACCGGGGCTTAGCGAGGTGGAACAGCGAGCTTGAGGCAGGGCTGGGGTGGGAACGTTGGCTCCGGAGCAGGCTGTGTGTGTCCCGCGCCATCACTTAACCAGTCTGAGCCTGTTTCCCCACAGTACGACCCGCTGTGAGGGTGACAGGAATCAAATCACGGAAGTGCTCAGTGGGGCCGACGCTATGGTGCAGCAGGCTAAGCCTCCACCTGAGACACCGGCATCTCATGGGTGCCGGTTCAAGTCCCAGCTGCTCCACTTCCGATCCAGCTGCCTGCTATGGCCCGGGGGGCAGCAGAAGAAGGCTCTAGCGCTTAGACCCCTGCACCTACATGGGTGACCCAGAAGAAGCTCATGGCTCCTGGCTTGGGCCTGGCCCAGCCCCAGCCGTTGCAGCCACTTGGGGAGTGAACCAGCAGATGGAAGACGTTTCTCTCTCTCTGTAAATCTGCCTTTCAAATAGACAAATAAAAAAAAAAAAAAGTGCTCAGTGCACTGCCCAGATCTCCATCGGTGTGACAACTGTTAGCCATGGGTGGGTCCCTGAGACCAAGAGTGGGAGCGGGGCACTCTGCTGTCGAGTGCAAGGCCCCAGGAGGGGCGGGGCCGACCCAGGGGCTGTGGGTGGGAGGGGCGCCTGCGTTCGCTGGTGTCCGTGTTCCTGGCTCACTCGCGTGGGCCTGGGCTGAGGGTGTTTCAGCCGCACACTCCCGTGAGGATCAGCTCCCGGCGTCGCTGCCTCTGCCCACGTCCTCGCGCTGGGACTCACGCCACCGCTCTTCCTTAGCTGGCTCTTTGACATCCGTGTAGGTTTCTGCCTCGGTCATGAAAGACATGTACTCTGGGCAGACCCCGAGATCAGTGTCGCCTGCTGGAGTGTGAAAAATCCAGAATTTTGAAAAGTACAAAGCACCCAAGGGTCTCCCAGGCAGTGTGCTGGCCTGGGGGCGCTGTGGGGTGCTGGCTGGGGGTCCCAGCATCCGTGTGTTGGTGCGTGCACCTGTCAGCAAGCCTGCTGCAAGTCTGAGTACAGGGGTCTGCGGGCCCATGTCTGGTCACACACGTGTCCGAGGTGTGGCCAGAGCCCTGGACAGGAAGCCAGTGGCAGGTGTGCCCGGCCCAGCCTGGCACAGGCCCACGGCACGGAGGAGGTAGGCCCGGATGATGGGGCATGCCCTTGTCCCTCACAGCCAACCCTAATCCCATCAGCTGTCACCTCCCCGCCTTTCGGACAATGGCAGCCTTGAGGCTGGCCTGGCAGGGACAGACGCCCGGGTAATCCAGGGGCGCCAGGGGCGGGCCCTGGGTGTGCCAGGGACGCCTTCCCCCACCCCCCCAGGGGGGCTCACACAGCACACTCCCGGCCACCTAGGACCTTCTGTCCCCATCTCCAGCGTGCAGAGCGGGAGACCCAGGCCCAGTGCCGTCAGTCAGAAGGGGGTCTTGATGCTGTGGGGTCCACACCGGGACAGGGCAGGTGACCTGAGCGTCAGCATTGCCTGCTGCTCGGCGAGTGTGCTGGAGGGCAGGACAGTGGCTTGGAGAGGACCCGGGGGGACTCCCGAGTGCTCAGGCTGCGAGAATTCCCTGAGTTACACCACCAGGCAAGGGCTCAGGGCCAGAGCAGGAGACACATCCCCAGACGCGCGGTGGCAGCCTGGCGTCACAGACTCACAGAGAGGAAATCCCGGGTCCTGGGGGCCTGGAAGCTGTGTTCTTGGGGACCAGCCTCTAGAAGAACTGCCAAGAAAAGCCCAAGTCCTGAATCTGTCCTCGGCCCCAGGTCCCCCGGGGGCCTCCCTGGTCCCGCCCCCATACGGACTTAGGACGTCCCCCAGCGGCCCTGGGATCGCATCCTCTTCTCCCCAGCCCAGCACTGACCACGCACCCCTCCTCGTGCTCCACAGCCCCTCCCTGGGGTGGTTGTTGTCACCAGCGTGACCTGCTGCTTCCTGGGTTTGCTCGCTCCAGAGCTGTGCCGCTCACTGCCACGGCCAGCAGCCTCACGAGACGACCGCTTGAGATGCGGCCGGGCCACATCTGGCACACCGCCAGTGGCTTTCGGAAACAAGAAACAGCGCGGGGCCGCCGTTGTGGTGTAGAAGGTTAGACCTCCGCCTGCAGCCTCACCATCCCTTACGGGCGCCAGTTCGAGTCTCAGCTGCTCCACTTCAGATCCAGCTCCCTGCTAATGTGCCTGGGAAAGCAGCAGAGGATGGCCCAAGTGTTTGGGCCCCTGCACCCACGTGGGAGGCCAGGAAGAAGCTCCTGGCTTTGGCTTGGCTCAGGCTCCGCCATTTCAGCCGTTTGGGGAGTGAACCAGCAAATAGAAGATCTCTCTCTCTCTCTCTCTCTTTCTCTCTCTCTCTCTCTCCCTCCCTCCCCTTCTCTCTCTGTATTTCTGCCTGTCAAATAAATAAATAAATCTTAAAATAAAAAAGAAAGAAAATAAAAATAGCAAGGTGTGGGAAATATTTTAGGTTGATTTTAGCTCAGAATAACAGTGTGGCTCTGTCAGGGCCCAGCAATGATCTTGTTACAATTAATCCATCTGATTCTCTTCACCTTTTTGTAAACATGGCTCCCAGGAAAACTTAAATGGCGATCGGCTCCTCCAGGACAGGGTCTGTCTCTTCTGCTTGTAGAAGGACATCTAGAACACAGCTTCTAAAAACAGCAGGTGCCCCACAAATGCCAACTGTAGAATGAGTGGGTGTGTAAATGAACGGATGGATGAATGAATGAATTTCCCCCCCTGGGATGGAGGGCAAACAGGACCTCGGGAGGTGGGGGGGGGCGGAGTCAGGTCCCTCCCCCACCCAGGAGTCAGGTCCTCTCCCCAGGCCCTGGAGGAGGGGGGACACAAGTGATCAGAAGACCCAGCAGCCTCACCCCCTCCCCTGGCTCCCAGGGCCCTGATGGGGGCGGGGGCGGAGCTGGAGGGCAGCCAAGGGGGCCGGGGAGATGGCAGAGCCCTGTGCCCGCCTCCAGCCCCCCGGGAGGGGCGCTCACTCCTGCCCCTGGCACTGACCCCAGCCCCTCACTCTCCCGGCAGAAGGAAGGCTTAGCCCAGGCCCTCTGGGAAAACCGCAATTTGCCTCTGACATGACACCTTGACGGCTTTCTGGCCGCTGGGCCCCCTTTGTGTCCCCAGAGCTGCTATGGGCATATAAGGGCCGCCCCAGGGCTGGGGCGGGTGGAGGAGTCAGCGGGAGGCCGGAGCCCCCACCGGCCCCTTGTGGAGCAGCAGAAGCCAGCGGTAAGGCAGCGGGAGACGACCTCCAGCCTGTGCTAGGACCCAGCTGTGGACCCTGGGACCCTCCCTGTCCCATCTGAACCCAGGCACAGAACTCCCATTAGGAGTGGAGAAGCTGGGCTTGGGGGGCAAGGCCACGGCAGGGCCAGGGGCCCAGGGACCATGTCCTCCTGGGACAGGGTTCAAGGGGTGCTCTTCTCTAAGAGAGACCCTGGAGGGGGCAGGGAGCCGCTCTGGGGTGAGGCCTGGGAGACAAGTGCGAGGCAGCCGGGTTGCTGGCAGCTCCTCTGTGCAATGAGGATGGCACCTTCTCTGCCCAGGGCCAAGGTTGCTGAGGGAAGCCCTGCTGGCTTTCCAGCTCCTGCACATGGTGGCATGGAGACCCCAGGCCCGGGCCCCGCCCTGGGGGAGCCTCCCGAGGTGGCCAGCAAGGCACAGACACACAGGGCCTGGATGCAAGTTGTGATGAGTGCCTTGAGATACACACAGGGCGTGATGGCTGGTGAAGGCTGCGCCCCTGCAGACGGGGAGGGGAAGGGGCCTCTCCCAGGGGGTCACAGCTGTTCAGAACCCGAATGACAATGAGTCAGGACGCCAACCGAGAAGAGCCACCACCTGTGCAAAGGCCCTGCGGTGGGTCGGGACGGCAAGGACTTCGTGGGGAGCTTGGGAGTCCTCCCACAGGCAGTGGGGGGCCACCGCAGGGTTCCAGCAGAGGTGGTCTCCCTAAAGAAAACTGCCACTCGGTGAAACCGGTAAATCAGCCAGGCTCACCTCCCACCGCCTGCCCATCCCACTTGGGATGAAGCCACACCTTCTGAGACAGCCTCACGAGCCAGACGGCAAACAGGGCAAGACCTGCGGCCACCATCCTGTGGTCCCACCAGATGGCGGGCCGGGCTCACCCAGGCTGCAGAAGACTGGAACCTGCACGTCACACTGCCTCGGGCTTGGAGTCTGGCCCTGCCGCTGACTAGCTCTGTGGCCTTTGTCAAGTCCTTCCATTTTCTGGGCCTCAATTTTCCCATCTGTGAGATGGGGTTTGAAGCAGGAGAGGCTTGGACAGTGCCTGGGAAGCTGCACCGTGCAGTGCACCTGCTAGTCACCACTGGCTGACCCCTGCGTGGTGGGGGTTTTCCTGGGAGTGACCCTGGACTTGGGCTGTACTGGGTGGGTGGGAGGGGCCTGGGTGGGTGATGGGGAATGGGGTGGGGCGAGGCTTGGGCATGCAGGGTGTCTGAGTTCCTGCTCCTACCCCTCACAGGTGTGCGGCCGACCATGGTGGGTATAGGGTCCCTGCTCCTGCTCTGGGGCCTGGTGACTCCGTGCTGGGGACTGCTTGAGACAGTGGGCACGCTCGCCCGGATCGACAAGAATGAGCTTGGCAAAGGTGAGCCCGGGGCGGGTAGTGTGCTGGGGACCCCACCCGCACGCTGAGCAGATCTGCTTTGAGAGACAGATGAGAACAGCAGTGAGCGTCCCCGCCCGGAGAGGCTTCTCCAGGGCTCTGGGGCGCCGGGCATGTTCTGGAGGGCAAGGTTTCCCCACAGGCCCCCGCGGGCCCTCCCATCACTGCGAGAGGTGGGCTGGCTGATCCCGGCTGAGGCCGTGGGGGGCAGCGAGCAGCCCAGGGAGACACCGGGTAGGCTGTAAAGGGATCCTCTTGGGAATCACTCGTCCATTCCACAGACACTGAGTGCCCCACGTACGAGGCGGCGAGCAGGCACCAGTGCCCCCCGGAGTGTGACCACTGGGTCAACTCTGTCAGAAGAAGCCAGTTCCTCAGGCTGGGGGGAAGCGGCAGCAGCCATGTCCTGGGTGGGGGTGCGGGTTTCTAGCGCTTTCCTGCCCCCACCCTCTCTGCAGCCATCCAGAACTCGCTGGTCGGGGGCCCCATTCTGCAGAACGTGCTGGGGACCGTCACGTCCGTGAACCAGGGCCTCCTGGGCTCGGGCGGGCTGCTTGGAGGAGGCGGCCTTCTGAGCTACGGAGGGGTTTTCGGAGTTGTGGAAGAGCTCTCTGGGTGAGTCTGGCGGAGGGGCGTACAGCTGCCCACCTGCTGCAGGCCCTGGAGGGCACTGGACCCCTTTAAATGCACTGGCTGAAAGTGACCACTGAGCGGGACGGTGGCCCCTCCCCCACTGGCATCTGAGCTCTGGAAAGGACTGGTAGGGGCAGCTGTTGCTCCAGGCTCACCACGGGTCACTCGAGGCAGTTGTGGAAGGGGAGGCCTGGAGCAGCCGCGTGCCTTGCCCAGGCACCAGAGTCAGCGGCAGAGCTGGGATGTGAACTGCCCGGCTCCGCCTGGCCTCACCAGGAGGATTAGCAGCTGCTCCTGGGGTTGTTGCCTGGACAATGATCTGTGGCAGGTGGAACAGAGCTGGGCACACAGTAAGTGCTCAATACATGCTATTATTAGTATATCCAGTAGCCTTCCCACAGTGGAATCCCCTGGGGCTGAGCCTGGGCGCTCCCACATGAACCTGACCTTGTCCTTGCTGCAAAGAGCCCCCAGGAAGTAGCAGGAAGTAGGCTTAACGCCCGGGAGCCCAGGGCCCTGACGGAGGCGGCTCAGGCAGAACTTAGGACCAGGAGAGAAGACTTCCTGGAGGAGGGAGTGCCAGGCTGAGTCGGCTAGCTGCAGGGAGATGAAGGGCAGAGACCCAGGGGAAGGGCATCCCCGACAGAGGGAACTGCCCAGGCAAAGGCCGGGAGGACAGAGAAGCTAACGACCGGCAAGGAGACACGGAGCGCGGCGAGGAGACACGGAGCGCCCACTGGGGTTGCACGTGTGTGAGCCCGAGGGGGCAGGCGGGGCTCAGAAGCCAGGGCTGAGGCTGAGGGGTGGGGAGAAAATGCAGGCTGCACCCCCTAGCTCCCTCTGCCGACGCCCCCTAGGAGGTGGCCCCACTGCACAGATGAGACCCCTGGGGCCCAAGGGCTCACAGCTGGCTCTGTGGGCTGGGGCTGCACTGGGAGCGATCCCTGGGCCCCTCTGGCGGGGGCGTCTGGGCAGAGCGTCCTTCCTGCACTCCCACCCCAGGCTGAAGGTGGAGGAACTCACGCTGCCCAAGGTGTCGCTGAAGCTGCTGCCGGGGTTTGGGGTGCAGCTGAACCTGCACACCAAGGTGGGCCTGCATGGCTCCGGGTGAGTGCCCCCCCCCCCCCCCCGCCACACCCTGAAGCTGCTCCACCACCCCACAGGGGATCCCTACCCCTCTGCTCGCTAGCCCCTCCCCCCTCCCCAGGGGACTCCCCACCTTTCTTGTTTCTCACTGGATCCCACCCCAGGGACCTCCTCTTTCTCGCTGGGGCCCCTACCCCACTGGCTGGAGCGCGCCAGAGGAGATGGGAGGAGGGCACAGGGAGGCAAGGTGTGGAAAGGGACACAGGGCCCAGGCCACTCCCACCAGAACCTAACGCCTCCTGAGGGCGGGCGTGGCGGGCGGGGCCTGGCTGCCTGGCCACGCCCCCAGCGCCGGGTCTCGCAGCCCCCTGGGGGGCCTTCTGCAGCTGGCGGCGGAGGTGAACGTGTCCTCGCGGGTGGCGCTGGGCATGAGCCCGCGCGGGACGCCCACGCTGGTGCTGAAGCGGTGCAGCACGCTCTTGGGCCACATCAGCCTGCTCTCGGGGTGAGGCTCAGCGCTGCGTGCCTGCGGGATCCCGCGGTCTGCTCTCCCAGCTACAGCCGGCAGGGGGCGTGGTGGGGGCGGTCCCTCGTCTGCAGTAACCCGGGTGCTGGCTGCCAGGCTTCTGCCCCTGGCCCCTCAGCCTCCCCACACCTGTGCGGAGGCGTCACCCGGACTGAGGCAGCTGGCGGGGGCTGTCTCTGACCAGGTCAGGGCTTCTCTCAGCTCCTTGTACCTGCTCTCCTGACCTGCACCTGTGCCTGCCCCCATGGGTCCCTGCATCCCAGCCTCAGCCAGCTCTGTGGCTGGCTCTGAGCAGTGATAGCCCCCAGGACCAGGGTGAGCCAGGGCAGAACAGCCTTAACATAGGCTCTGGGCTCTCTCCTGCTCCTCTGGGTTGCCAGGGGCTTAGGAGGGAGTGGACATGGGACAGGCGTGGCCAGTGGGGAGTGTGCTGGTGTCCTGTGGCGGTGGCTCTGTGGGTGCCACCACTCTCCCTGCAAATAGGCCTGAGCCCATCGACACACAGCCCTCATCCTCGGGCCTCCCATGTTCATCCATTCATTCATTCAACAACTACTTGCTGACCCCCCACTCTGAGCCAGGCACCGTTCTGGTCCCAAAGGCCACCTGACAGCAAACAGACGTGGATCGAGCACAGATTGTGTCCTGACACGCACCCCACGTCAGGCACCGTGCAGACAGGGGAAGTAAAGCCAGCCCCGGGTCCCCTGGTGCGGCAGAGCCAGAATTTAACCCAGCTCTCCAAAGCCCCGCGAGAGGAGACAGGAGAATCCAGAGCCCCAGTGCCCCCCGATCGGGGTGCCCCGGGCCCCGGCAGCGGCGCCCTCACTCCTTCCTCTGCCCAGGCTGCTGCCCGCACCGCTCTTCGGGGTTGTGGAGCAGACGCTCTTCAAGGTGCTGCCAGGACTGGTGAGTGTGGGGCCCTGGGCCAGCATGCTGCTCTCCCCGCCCCCCGCTGCGCCCTGCCCGGCTTGGGGTACAGCCAGGTGCCAGGTGGGATTAGGCTGTACTTCCCTTCCCAGCCCAGGTAATCCCATCCTGGCTGCCGGTGAGTCTAGGGACAGGCAGGTGCGTTCGCCCACCCCCTACCCCACCCAGCCCTCCCACGGTGACTTTCAGCTAAGTGCCCTGCTGGGCAGCCATGGCCAGAAGATCCCACGTAGACATTCCCACGTCACAGCCACAACACACCCGTGACTCACCTGCCCCAGACGCGCTGCCTGCCTGCCCTGGGCAGCCTGCTTCCACCAGGGGGAGCAAACCACACTCCAGGAAGCTGGCCTGGCCCGAGCCCCGTCTCCCAAAGGAGGGCTGGCGCCCATAGGCCTGCTGACCCCAGAGCTGGCTGCCCGGCCGCTGCCCTGCTGGCTGGGGAATGGGGCCCTGGGGCTGGCAAGGCCGTCCTGGGCTCGAAGAAGCCAGTGTGGGAAGAAGTCCTGCAGCGGAGGGCTGCCCCCGCGGCCGCCTGGGAGTGTCCAAATCCTGGTCCCTCGGTTTTGTGCGATACAGAGGTTTCTAAGATGAGTTCATTGCCGACGTTCAGAGATCAGGGGTTTTGCCAAACATTCGATTTCAGGCTTCCTGGTGCCGTCAGCAGCCCCGAGTGCCTGGTGCCTCCCTCCTGCGGGTTGCACAGAGCTGGTGCTAGGGGGAGCAGGGGACTTCGGGGCGCTTTTGGTCTCCTCCCCCCATCTCTGTGACTCACCAAATCCCAGGAGCCCTGGAGTCCGGGGTCCCCAGTTCAAATGCAGCAGCAGCCCTCTCTGGCTCCTGCAAACCGCCTTGACCTTGGGCAGGTGGCCTTTCTTCTCTGGGCCCAGCTTGGGCTGAAGGGGCCTGACAGGATGACCACTGAGGTTCCGGCTCCCTTGGGCCATGGGACTCAGCTTGTGTCATTCCCAGGCCTGGCGTTCTGGAAGTCGAACCACTTGCTGTCTGCTCTCACAGCTCAGGGTTTTAGTAAACACTGGTGGGGTGTGGAGTGGGCGCCCCAGGTCCAGGCCTGGCGCTGGGTGGAGGAGGCGAGGCGCCCCCCTGCAGGGTCTTCATTCTAGGCCTCCCGTGCCCACCTGCAGCCTTGGGAAGGCCTGTCTGTCCCTGTGCCCCAGCCTGCCTCTGAAGTGGGTTTCCCCTGGTCCCCAGCAACCTTCGGGGTTCTCTATTGGGGCGCCTGTTCAAGGGGAGTGGGCTTGGGGCCCACCCGGCCTCCCACACATCGAGCTCCAGCCCCTCGCTCATTCCCCCCGCCCACCCCTGGCTCCACCTCCCAAGTCACAGACCCAGGCCCTGAGCGTGGCCTCACTCTCTCTCTGCCATGACACCCGTCTCCTCCTGCCACAGCTGTGCCCCGTGGTGGACAGCGTGCTGGGCGTGGTGAACCAGCTCCTGGGCAGTGTGCTGGGTAAGTGGGGCCGACACCTCCTCTCCGCTCTCCGTCCTTCTCCCACCCCTCCCCGGGGACCCTCGGTGGCTAGGGGGAGGGCAGAATTCTGGGGTGTCGGCTTCCTGCTCACACTGAGCCCGCAGCTCGCGGGGGAGGTGGGGGCAGCTGAGGGCTCGTGCAGGGCACAGAGCCATGAGTCGGATTCCCAGGGGGCCGTGGGCCGGGGGCACCTGCGGGCATCCTTCTTCTGGGGTCAGGGAACTTCAGCGGGCAGCCAGGGCCCGCAGCCACGTGGAACCCACCCTGCACCGGAGGAGGGGGTGGTGTTCTCCAAAGGCCTCACCCGGAGAGAGAGAGAGAGAGAACGCGCCCGCCAGTGAGCTCGGGGCAGGAATCCTCCCTCTGTGGCCTTGGGGCAGCAGCCCTAGAAGGCCTGAGGTCTGGCCCCACCACCCTGTGGCTCTGAGGCCTGTGTCTGAGCCTCAGTTTCCCCTCTGTGAAATGGAAACCACAGCAGCATCCGAGCGCATCGTTGGCAGGCCGCTGGGAACTCACAGGCGCTCCGGCAGCGGGAGGAGGGGCTCACAGGGCCTCTCTGCCCCTCCCTTCTGCATGCAGGCCTGGTGCCCCTCGGGGCTCTGGGGTCCGTGGAATTCACCCTGGCCACGCTGCCCCTCATCTCTAACCAGTACATCGAGCTGGACATCAACGTGAGTGCTGCGAGGCCCTGCTGTGGCTCGGGGTGGGGGTGCGGGGCCCCCGGAGCTGGCCCACCACGGATGAGTGCCTGAGACCACCGCACCCTCTCCTGCCCCTGTAGTCCATCGTGAAGAGCGTAGCTGGTGATGTCATCGACTTCCCCAAGCCCCGCCTCCCGGTCAAGGTGCCGCCCAAGGACGACCACACGTCCCAGGTGACGGTGCCTCTGTACCTCTTCAGCACCGTGTTCGGGCTCCTGCAGAGCCAGGGTGCCCTTGACATAGACATCACCCCTGAGCTGGTGAGTGTGCCGTCGGGGAGCCGGGCTGGCGCTGAGCCCTAGTCCCCTCCTAGGCAGAGCTGGGCAGGGTGGCAGCATGGGACAGGCGCTGCTGGTCTTTGGCGGCCCTCCACGGGGTTAGGCTAGAAGGGGACTCCTGAGTCCTTCTCAACTCAGCACCGAAGGCATTCACCTTGCACTGGTCAGAACCGGCTTATGAAGTGAAGCCGTCTGGGTCTAAGCCCAATTTTACACTAAAGTGTGGCTAGCTAACATGTCCGCCACTGTGGAGCAGATTTGAGTCAGAACAGGTGACTGGGGTGGACCATACCGAGGGCCGCTCGCATATTTGTTCCCAAGTCTCTGGGGCGTCCTCGCTTCCACCCCGACCCCTCTCGTGCCCCCAGAAGCTGTGGCCACAGGCAGGTTCTTGGTGTCGGCTCTCTCCAGAGTCAGTGAGCTCCGAGCCGCCTGGACTCCTGCCCCTGCAGCCCAGACCTGGGGGAGCCAGGGTGGGTCGCTCACTCCCTACCCGCGGGGTCCAGAGAACCTCTAAAGGCTCTGGGAGAGTGACCCGAGCCTTGAGAGGAGAGGCAGGTGGCTTCCGGCTGGGGGAGGGGCAGTCATGGCCTGCAGGGGCTCTGAGTGCAAAGCCAGGGGGCTCGGGGTGTGGGCGTGAGCACTGGGCGAGAAGGCGACCTTGGGAGACCACGGCTTGCCGCTGGCTGCCCGCGGTGTGTGACGGGTGGGTGCTTGTGCGGCGTGAGCAGGTCTACTCTCAGATGGCCAGAGTGCAGTGCAGGGGTCTTGGGCACCAGGGCCAGCGTCCACTCGTGGCCCCCGTGGCGGGGAGAACAGGCCCCACATTGCCACCTACTAGCCACATGCTTGCACGCAACTCCCCAACTGGCTGATCTGCACCACCGCTGGGGCACACTCTAGGTCCTCAGTGGGTGAGCCCTGGCGGAGAGGGGAGGGGTCTGTAAGGAGCCTTGGCTCCATGTTCTGGTGCCCCCGCTGACCGAGCAGCCGCCTCCAAGGCGGTGGGGGCACCACCTACCTCTCCGGGCAGCTGGAAGGCGAAAGTCGGGCAAAGTCAGGCCAAGCCCTCGGATGTTGGGGCCCCAGTGTGACTGCCGTCAATGGGACCAGCGGCAGTGTGTGTCGCTATGTGTGTGGTTATGTGTGTGTGACCATGTGTGTGTGGCCGTGTGTGTTGCTGTGTGTGTCGTGTCTGTGTTGTGTGTCTGTGTGTTGCCATGTGTGTCACCGTGTGTTGCCATGTGTGTCACCGTGTGTTGCGATGTGTGTTGCTGTGTGTGACCATGTGTATATGTGTGACCATGTGTGTCATCGTGTGTATGTGATTCTGTCACCGTGTGTATGTGTGTGTCATCGTGTTTGTCACTGTGTGTTGTCATGTCTATTGTGTGTACGTGTGTGTCTCCATGTGTGACCATGTGTGTGTCACCGTGTGTGAGTGTGTGTCACTGGAGGAGCAGACAGGACTGCTTCGAGTGTGCTGGGGATCCTGCCCTGCCCTGCCCCTGCGCTCACTGGTCCCCTCTCCCATTTGGTGGTCCAGGTTCCCAGCCGCGTCCCTCTGACAACCTCGGACCTGGCGGCTCTTCTCCCTGAGGTGAGTGTCCCTCTCCTGCGAGCCTGTATGCCCTCCAGAACCTGGCTCAGTAAAGCTCTCCAGGAAACCAGTTCAAGGTTGAGGCCAAATTCACACTCAAGTGTGAGTGGTTAACACTTTATCCTCGTAGCAGAGTTTGCTTAGAAAGGAAAGCTTCGGGGTTTGACTGCCCCAGAAGTCAACTGGGCATTTGTCCCATGGCCACTGCTCCTCCAGCAGGCAGGGGACAGGGCCTTCTTCCGGTCACTGAGGGCAGGGTCTTCTTCCGGTCACTGAGCTCCTCCTTTGCCTTGTTTGGCTCCATCTCAGTCTTCTCTCACTGCAGAGGGAAGATTTAGGGCATTGGCTTTGGAGAGGGGAGCAAAGGGGGAAAGAGCCAGGGATTTGGCTGGTGGGCTTCAGGACACTTCAAGACCCAGCCTCAGCTTTCCCCACCGTCCAGCTGGGGCTGGGCCCACTGCGTTCCAGCGTGAGCATCTGAATTCATACTAAAGTCGAAATGACTCCTGTGAGGTCCATCTGTAACGGCAGGTTCTGATGGAGGCTGGGAAGAGGCCTGGAGGCAGGTGAACTTGGGGGTGCCGGGGGGCAAACTTGAAGCTGGAGATCCAGAGCCCCCTTGGAGACCAAGCCTGGGGCCTCTGCTTCTCGGAGCCCCTGGGCCACAGGGCAGAGGGGCAAGACGGGGTTGGACACTCGGAAGAGCTTCCTGGAGGCAGCGGTGGGAAGCGGGGCCACAGTGGGCCCTGTGGCTGCAGTGCTGGAGACGGGGCCTCCGCCCTGAACCTGTGGCCCTCACCCTTCATGCCTGGCTCCGTGGCTTGGGAGTCTGTGGTCCCTTGAGGGTGGAACCTGGGATTCCCCCTCCTGGTGATCCTGAGCCTGGGTGCTGAGCTCGAGGAGCAGGTCCCCGCGTCCCAGCACGCGGGGGTCCTGTGTCCTCAGGGCCGCCATTCCGTGTGAAGCTCCTGTGATTTGGTGCCTTCCATGGTGTCGGGACAAAGACTGCCGGTGGCCCCCCGGGAGGGGAACAGCAGACAAAGGCCCCCACACTCAGGGGCTGCTGTTCTGGTGGGGGTGACGGCACCACACAGACAAGCAGACTGGAAACGGGGTCAGAGCTGGGCGCCGGTGGGCGGCGGGGGCGGACTCCGAGTGCGGGGTCGTGCACACACGCAGGTGCTCGGCCAGGCCTCGCTGCGGAGGTGAGTTGCGGAGGGGCTGCAGGAGGTGTGGGAGGCTACTGTGCAGTTACTTGGGGAAGGTGTTTTCAGGCAGAAGGAAGCACAAAGGCCCCAAGGTGGGAGGCCGCCCGGCAGGTGGGGGCAGCTGCCAGTGGCCAGTGAGTCTGGAGAGCGGAGAACAGGCTGGGCAGTGGGAGGCAGGGAGTGGGGGCGGCAGTCTGAGCTGGGGGCCCATGGGTTGGTGTCTGCCCGCCTGAGTGTCGCCGCCCAGGGCCATGGCCAGGACTGTGTGGGTCAGGTGAGGACCTCAGTGCTCTGCACTGTGCCTGGTGCCTGGTAGATAATCAAGGAGTGTTTTGTTGACTGACTGACTGATTCTAACAGCAGAGACGCTAAGCTGCCCTCTTGCCCCCTGCCCTGCCCCCTCCTCTGTCCAGGCCCTAGGGACATTGCCCTTGGGCCAGAACCTCCTGCTGTCACTTCGGGTGAAGGAGCTGCCCACAGTCACCCTCCAGAACAAGAAGGCCACGGTCACCATCCCAGCCAACATCCACGTGCTGGCCTCTGTCCATCCAGGGGCCCCTGAAGCCCTCTTTGAGCTGAATGTGGTGAGTGGCCGAGGGTGGGAGGGTCCGTCGGGGGTCTCCTCCTGATGTGGGAGGGTGGGGAGGCCAGGGGCAGCCCAGTTCGGGAAGCCCACCAAGTGCCTGCCCCTTAGAGCATGAATGGCCCGGCCCACACCCGTGCACTCTGCCTGGCTGGGACCTCAGAAACTACTCCCCGTCTGTCTGGCCTCTCTGCTCAGACACGTCTCAGACACTCCCAGCCCCCTGTGCTCCTCCTAGCCTGCTCACGCCCTCCCCAGCTGCACAAGTTGCCCCAGGCACATGGGGGCCCCAGGCACATGGAGGCCCTGGCCCTGCCTCTCTGGTCCTTGCTCTGTAAGCCTCAGATTCTCTGGCCTCCCCTCCCAGCTCCCTGGCTTTGTGCAGAGTCCTTACCCCTGCTGGGGCATCACCTCCTCCGGAAGCCTTGCTCGCCCCCTGCTGGCAGGAGGAGGCCTTCCCTAGTCTTCGCTCTGGTTCTCCAGTACCAGACCCTCCAAGGCACCAGGGCAGAGGCCAGCCCAAGAGAGCAGCAGGCAGGGACCCACCTGCTGGCCAAGGCACCTGGCCTCGGGCTCTCTGATTCCCAGGGTGACCTCTGCTGGCTTTTCCACGCAGGTCATGACCCTGAACGCCCAGCTGGCACCATCGGCCACCAAGCTGCACATCTCCCTGTCCCTGGAGCGGTAACATGGGGGCCGGGGAGCAGGGCCTTGCTGCTCTCCTCAGGAATAAGAGTTAGGGACACCGGAGTGACGCCTCTGTTCCCTAAGCACCAGGTTTGCCTTCAGGGCAAGGCGGCAGAGGGCTCGGTGTTAGCCCACTTTACAGATGAAGCGGCTGAGACTCCAAGAGGCAGCCTCCATGGGGTCTTCTCCCTCTGCCCCCCTTTTCTGCTCAAACCCTGCCATCACCCTCCTGTGCATGAGAACAGGCACAGCACTCCAGAGTTTGCACAGCTCCGCGTCCAGGCCCGGTGCTCACCCCCACTGTCCCTGCCCAGGCTGCAGGGGTTCTCCCAGGGGTCACTAGCACCTGCCCGACCTGGGTTGTGGTTGTGGGCACCCAGTGCTCACCTGCCTCCACCGCAGTGCCCCCTGCTGGTCCCTGCGTGGTTCCGCCGCTGCCCACTGCTGTGCCTTCCCACCGCCTGGGACCCCGTGCCTCCCTCGGCTCTGGCCCCGGCCTGCATTTGGGTCAGCTGGGGTGCTGACTGCAGTGAGCGCCTGCTGTGTGCAGGGCATCTGTGCCCAGTGCTCGGGCTGGGCGAGGGCCGCTGCTCAGGGGAGCTCAGCCGCTTCTCCAGGGCCCGCAGCTGGGAGGCGGCACAGGCTGCAGGCCGCTGCGCCACAGGTGCTGGTCGTGGTGTCCCAGAGGGACCCACGTTACAGTTAGGAAAGCGGCCTCTTGGCCATGGCTGCCTGAGGCAGGGCTGAGCCCATGAGCCCACTTCCTGACCCCGGTGAGCTACGGCTAGGGCAGGTTAGGGTGGGACGGGGTGTGGGGACCAGAGGTCGGTGGTGTGGGGGGGCCAGGCCCTTCAACACTCCTCCTCCCTCCACAGGCTCAGGGTCACGCAGGCCTCCTCCACCCTCCACAGGCTCAGGGTCACGCGGGCCTCCTCCGCCCACACTTTTGACGTATGTTCTGAGGCGAGCAGCTGTGGGGTGTGGAGGGTCTCTGGGTGGGGTGGGGAGGGTCTCCAGGTGGCGTGAGCATTACAGAGGCTGAGCTGACCTGGGTCTGGGTGCAGCTCCAACAAACCAGCCAATAGCAGGGCAGGCGTGTGTGTGTGTGTGTGTGTGTGTGTGTGTGGATAGGTACATGTTGCATGTGTGTGTGCGTGTCTGTGTCTGTCTGTGTGCCTGTGTGTGTAGTTATGTGTGCATGTGTCTGTGTGTCTCTGTGTGTGCCTGTGTGTATCTGTGTGTGTCTCTGCATGTGTGCCTGTGTGTGTGTAGGGTGTGTAGGTGCGTGTGCATGTCTCTGTGTCCTGAGGTTCTGGGATCTTGACGGTCTCAGGCTCTAGAACATTCTCAGGGTCCCTACACTGACAGTCATCTCAGGGCAGACCTCTGTGGTTCTTCTGGAATGGCTACCTTCTCAGCCCCTACCCCCCTCCAAGCCCCACAGGCTCTCCTAGGAGGGGGTGTGTCTCCAAGCTCATGGGGCTGCAGATGGGGCTGGCCCACACCCTAGAGTCCCCTTCAGAGATAGTGTACCCCATGGGTCTTCAGGCATGGGGGAGGCTGTGCAGCTGGGCCTCTGGATCCCCCCAGGGGCTGCCCTCTGTGAAGCCACGCCCCTCTTGTGCTCTGTCCCAGGCGTCACGTCTAGAAGAATGGCTGAGTACCGTGGTCCGCGTGGCATATATGCCGAAGCTCAACGGTACGGCAGCCCGTGCTGTCTTCTTGGGCACGGGGAGGTCTAGGCTTGTGATAGATCTGTTGCCCCTCCCTGTTGTACTGGGGGGACCCTGAGGACAGAGGGCAGTGCCCACCATTTGTAGGATGCACTGATGTGTCCTCCAGGCAGTACCGCCTGCACCTGTATCGAGCCAGGTTCCAGGGCCCCAGAGCTGATCCGTCCTGGGTCCTGCCTTATGCTCCCACAGTGCCGTGGGCAGCGGGCGCACAAATGGGGACCCAATACTGATGGCCCAGGGAGTGCAAGGGCCTGCTGGACGCTCTAGGGAGATCTAGCACCATCCGGAAGTGGGGTGCTGGTGTCTGGGTATAGAAGGACATGCAGGAGTCTGCTGACCAGAAGCTGAGTGCCTAAGAGGGGAAGGGTCCCCGGGGGTCCCGGATACACCCCCTCCCCAAATCTTTGCTTCCACCCATCCGCTCTTTGCAGTGGGCCTGGATGTGGGGATTCCCCTGCCGAAGATTCTCAACGTGAACTTTGCCTCGTCGGCCCTTGAGATCATCGAGGTGAGCTTCCCCCAGGAGCCTTTGCTCATCTCTGGGGAGGGGCTGCTCCGGCCGGCCCTGCGCCCTCTGCTGGATTGCTCAGGCAATCACACGGGACTTCACTTGCAAGTGGCAGACACGTGGCCCGTGGGCTGGCTCCGTCAGTCACATCCCTGCTGAGTGCGAACCCCGCTGGCCTGCTCTGTCAGTCATGTCCTTGCTGAGTGCAGACCCGGCTGGCCCTGGCGCTCGGGAGCGAACCCTGGCGCTGCCCCATCCGGTGCCTCTGCAGGTGGCGACCGCTTTCCTCGCGGTGACCAGCCTGGCCTCGCAGTCCTGTCGGAGCGGCGCAGCTCTGAGCCCCGGGACAGCGCGGGCAGGCGCAGAGTAGTGAGCCCTGCGCCCATCTCTCAGGGGGAGCAAGGCTGCAGGAGGCCGTGTTTCGGGCCCAGGGCCGGCCAGTGGGTTCTCAGCAAACGTGCGCATGGACGCTGGCCTCTCCTCCAGGCAGCCCCGGCCCACGCCGGCCGCCCTGTCTTCATCATTTATCCGTCATTTAACGAAAGAGTGCCGGCTGTGGTCCAGGCCTGGCGCTGAGCCGGGGTGGCGGCAGGGGTGATGGCGGTGGGCGCAGGGCTGCAGGGGTGGCGGGGATGTGGGGCGGAGCCCTCGGGGCCTGACCGGAGCCCTTGTCCTTGCAGAATGCCGTTGTGCTCACCGTGGCGTCCTAAGGCTGGGAGATGGCCGCCCCCCTCCCTGCTGGCCACTCCCAGGGTCCTGCCCACCTGCCTGCCCTGCCTCGGTTTCTCCCTGCAGTCTCCAGCCTGTGTACCCGTGCCCACTCTGTGCCCAGACCCTCCAGCGCCCATGGGCCCTACAGCTCTGCCCCAGGCTGGGTGGGGCAGCCCGGCTGCTGCTCAGAGCCCTGGGGAGTCAGAGCCACATCTAGAGCCTTCAATAAACTCTGCCCAGGTCTCAGAGCCTCCGGCTGCTTTGTTCCTCACTCAGAGCCATGGAGGGGCCTCTGCTCCCGGGCTCTCCCAGCCCCACACCTACTCACTGTGGCTCCGAGCCCACGCTAACTGGCTGGCCCGAGCAGCCTCCCCTGGCCCAAGCCCCCGTGGCCCTCTCCTCTCCCCTGTTCCCCTCCCTCTCTCTGGTTGTTCTCCACATCTCTAAACACCTCTGTCTTTCACTGTCTCAGTCTCACTGGGTCTGTGTCTCTGTCTCTGACTTTGGGGTACTTCTCAGAAGGGACTTCTGAACTGGATTTTGAAGGGTAAATAGGAGTTTTCCAGGGAGAAAGGAAGAGAGGATGAATGAGACTGGCTCTGCTCCAGGACGGTCCCCTCGAGCAGCACAGCACACGTGGACACACTCAGGACAAAGCCGTGCCAGATGCTCTCGGTGCATATGGGGAGACTGAGGCCAGAGCTGAGCCCAGCTGGCCAAGGTCCCAGCGCAGAGCTGGGGTGAGAGAATGAGGGTCCTGGGCGCCTCTCTCCTGCTTCAGCTGGGTCTCCTTGGTGAGACATAACCCCAAGTGGCCACCGCGCTTGGGCCTGGCGAAGAGAGACGGCCAGCAAAGCTTTGGTAACTGGATTAGAGGACTTGGGGCCAGGGGCCGAGCAAAGGAGAGCTGGAGGACATCGGAAGGTTTGTCCTCCCATAGGAATGGCCCTGTGACCATCCATCCGCCCAACCTCTCATCATTCATCCATTCACCCATCCACCCATCCCTCCACCCAACACCCATACACCCATCTGTCCTCCCTCCCTCCCTCCCTCCCTCCCTCTCTCCTTTCTCTTGTCCACACTCCATGTTCTACCTACTACTTGCCAAGTCCAGTGCTGGGTGACATGCCGGGGTCGTCTTTACTCCTCTTTGCCACCGTAGTTAAATGAGTGGCTTAAACTGGCTGAGGGTTAAACCAGACAGTCCTGAGAAGCGCAGATGTGGGTGTGTGGCTGTGTTACATGAACAGTAACGTGCAGCCGGGCCTCTGCACGGCGTCTGGACAGCCATGTGGCCTTGGGCAAGTCACCCCACCTCTCCCAGCCGTGGTTTCCTCCTCAGTGACCTGAGTAGGAGGTGGCAGTGGCCTCTGGAGGGCTGGAGATGGGTCCCTAGGCAGCACCTGGTGCCTGCAGCTCCTGTTGGTGCTGGTCCGTCCACCTCCTCGCCAGGCCGTCTTCCCTTCCCTCCTGTCTGCCGTGGCCCCAGGGCACCCTCCTCGGCTCTCCCAAGGATCCCTCGCTGGCCTGCCGCCCTCCTCCCTTCACGCCCACCTCTCCCACTGACTTCAGTGTCTGCAGTCCCAGTGCAGGCAGGAAAGCGCCCGAGTGCGCAGGCTTGGCATTCAAGGCTCCTCCGGGGGCATGGGCGGGCAGCAGAATTGCCTCGGCCCCAGGCCCTGTCTGAGTCTGGTGGTGCTGCTGTAACAGCATGCCCGAGACCAGCCGCCCGCCTCCCTGTGCTGTGGGCAGGGCTGGAGGATGGCTGCCGCCTCGGCTTAACTCTTGCCCTTGACCGAGAACTCCTCCAGGTCAGGGGCAGTGCCTGCATCATGGTGGTGAGTCCTGGGCTGCGCGGGGCAGCTGATGCCCACAAGCACTTACTGCACAGCAGAGACCGTCCAAGGCTGATGATCGCACAGTGTCCGGAATCTCACAGCGCCCATGACGGGCGGCTGCTGTCATCCCGTCTTACATATGGGGAAACTGAGGCTCAGAGAAATGGAAGTGGACAGTTCCCGAGTGGCAGAACCAAGACTTCAACCAGAGTTTCTGACCGTAATCGAATCACTGCCCAAGGGGCGGGCTTGACTCCAACCCTAGACACTCGTGGTGGCTGTGGGTGGCAGGGCTGTGGGTGGCGGCTGTGGACAGTGGCTGTGGGTGGTGGCTGTGGGCAGTGGCTGTGGGTGGTGGCTGTGGGTGGTGGCTGTGGACAGTGGCTGTGGGCAGTGGCTGTGGGTGGTGGCTGCGGGTAGCAGCTGTGGGCGGTGGCTGTGGACAGCGGCTGTGGGTCGGTGGCTGTGGACAGCAGCTGTGGACAGTGGCTGTGGGTTGGTGGCTGTGGGCAGTGGCTGTGGGCGGCAGCTGTGGACAGCGGCTGTGCATGGTCCTTGAAGCCGCCCTGCTCCCTGGGAACTGCTTTCCTTCTGTTCCACAGCTGTGGGAAGCAAAGCCTAGAGAGGCTGAGGGGTGCGCCCAAGGCCACCCAGGCGGGTAGCGGCCAAGGTCAGGGGCCCTGGTGGGCTGACAGATGGTGGGGGTCGGGGCTGAGTGGAGGGGGGGTTCTGCTTCTGTTTCCTCTACAGCCCTTGAGGCCCCTTCAGGCTCTGTCACCTCCCAGGGACCTCGATGTCCTTCCCGGCAGGCCCTGCCCGGCCCCCCAGTCCCAGACAAAGGTGCCTTTGGGACACTAAGCCCAGTTGATCTCCCTGGCGCCAGGGCCACACTAATCCTCAGGGTGGCCGGATTGGGGCGGGGGGGAGGCCTGGCTGGCCTCAGGACAGAGGACCGTGGGCGCTGACAGCAACACCTTTGCGCAGGCACCGCCCTCTCCGGCTAACAGCACGTGGCGGCCCTGGCCTCTCGGCATTTTATTCTCATTTTAAAAGGTAACACATCTGCTTAACAAGCACTGACACCCTTACAGCGTGCCAGGCCATGGACAACCACGAGATCTTCAAAATCTTTATTTGGAACACAGATACAAGAGACAGACAGACAGACAGGCTCACACACACACACACAGAGAGAGAGAGAGAGAGAGAGAGAGAGAGAGAGAGAGGGAGAGAGCGCACTTCTATCTGCTGGATAACTTTCCAAATGCCCCAATAGCCAGGGCTGGGCCAGGCTGGGCACAGGAGCCCAGCACTCCATCCAGGTCTCCCACAGGGTGGCAGGGACTCACGTACTTGACCATCACCCACATCCCAGGTGTGTGTGAGCAGGAAGCTGGCTCAGAGCAGAGCTGGGACTTGAAGCCAGGCACGTGGAGATGGGATGTGGCTGCCCCAAGCAGAGCCTTGACCACTGAGCCAAACTTCTCCCCTCACAAAGCTGGTGTTTTTGCTATTCGAAAAGCAGAGTGGCAGACAGGGAGAGACACATACAGAGAGATTGTCCATCTGTTGGTTCACTTTCCAAATGCCCACCACAGCTGGGGCTGGGCCAGGCTGAAGCCAGGCGCCTGGGCCTTGGGCCCTTAGGCCATCTTCCGCTGCCTCTCAGGGACACTAGCAGGAAGCTGGATCAGAAGCAGAGCCAGGACTTGCACACAGGCACTGCCATAAGGGATGCAGGTGTCCCAAGTGGCAGCTTAGCCCACGGCATTGCAACACCCACCCCTTCCCCCAGAGATGTTAAAGTAGGGAGACCCGGGAGCCAGCGAGCAAACAGTGCCGGCCCCGTGGGGGTCGCGGTGCATCTCCCATTGTGCAGAGGTGAGGGCTGAGGGCGTGCAGAGGTGAGGGCTGCGGACGAGTCGGCACTCAAAGCATCTGCTGTCACTGAGGACTCAGAGGGAGGCTGCCAAGAGGGGCTCCAGGAACATTCCAGATTTTCCTGTGTAACCCTGGAAACCCTGCAGGGGAAGGGGCAACCATGCCCGTTTTCCAGGCAGCCAGGCCGCGGCTTGGAGGAACAGGGATTGTCCATGCAGGAAGGGCAAGGCGAGTGTGGGAACACAGGGCCCCAGCCCCCACAGGAGGTGATGGGCAGCCCACGTCTGGGGCCGGGCTGGCTCCCTCCTCCCCTCGTGGCCTTCCAGACCAGCTGTCACGTACAGCCAGCAGGGACCAGGACAATGGAGATAGAAAAGTCACCGCTGGGGCGGGCGTGTGCCCCAGCAGTTAAGAGGCCCATTGGTATGGCACAGAGCCTGGCTCCAGCTCCCACGCCTGCTTCCCATTAGCACAGACCCTGGGAGGCAGCCTCGTGGCTCAAGGAAGTGGGTTCCTGCCACGCACGTGTGAGATCTGGCTGGAGCTCCTGACTCTTGTCCTGGGCCGAGCCCTGGCCTTTGCCTGTAGCTAGGGAGTGAAGCAGCAGACGTGGCTGCCTGCCTGCCTTGAATTAAGCACCTGCTGCGTGCCAGGAGCCCTACTGCATGCCAGGCGCTGCTTGCGGAGCTTTGTGGCCCGGGGTTCAGATCACCATCTCACAACCAAGGAAGCAGCAAGAACAGGCTGCAGAATTCAGACCCAGGCGCCAGCTCCGGAGCCCGTGCTCGCAACTGCTTCCCTAACGCGTCTGTGCAGCGGACACGGAGCCCCAGGGAGCCGGGGCGCAGGGAAGCTCATGGTGCCAGGCTCGGCACAGGGCAACTGTCTGAGAGCCCACGGGGAGGAAGCACCCCCCAGGGCAATTCGGGGTGACACATTTGTTCCCAGGTGGACTTGGCGATGGGCAGGGTGGGAAGAGGTGGTGTCGATGGAGCGTGGAGTCAGGCCCTGGACAGCGCCTGGGAGAAGCAGAGGTGGGGAGGCTGTGGACAGCTCCCGGTCCAGTGGAGACTAAGGCTCCCTCACTAATTCACTCGCTCAGTCATTCATTCCGCTGGCATCTGTGCCTGGTTTTCCTGAAGGAGTGACACTTGGGCCCTGGCATTGTGGCAAAGTGGGTAAAGCCACTGCCTGCAACACCAGCATCCCATACAGACCCCCGTTCAAGTCCCGGCTGCTCCACTTCTGGTCCAGCTCCCTGCTGACAGCCTGGGAAAGCAGCGGAAGATGGTCCAAGTGCTTGGGCCCCTGCACCCACATGGGAGACCCGAAAGAAGCTCCTGGCTCCTGGCTCCTGGCTTTGGCCCGGTCATTGTGGCCGCCTGGGGGAGTGAGCCAGTGGATGGAAGATCTCTGTAACTCTGTCTTTCAAATACATAAATAAATCTTTTTAAAAAGTGACACATGGAGTATGGGCTCCAGGGACAACCGGGTGGTCGGGGGGAGGGGAAGTTTTCTGAAACAGCAGGCATCTTGCCAGTAGCGCAGGGAGAAAGGTGTTCGATACGGAAGGGACTGCGTGTGCAAAGGCCCAGAGGTGGGGCAGCCAGGGCCTGACGAGAACGGGCAGAAGGCCCTGAGAGCCAGGACCGGAGGTGTGGGCCGGGCGCCAGCAGGTCTAGGAGGGGGCGCTCTGGGCTGATGCAAACGCCCTGCCCTGGGGTAGGGCGTGGGCTGTGCGCAGTGTGCCGTGGCCACGACTCAGCCAGCCAACACCGCAGAGCCGTGCCTTTCACTGGGTAGAGATTTGACATGTGAAGAAGAGACTCAGGCCGGCCTGGGTGTTGAGGTGCTCGGTGGGGAAGCACCAATGTCTGCAACTAGCCGTGCAGCGTGGGATGGAGGGGAGCCCGGGGAGCCTGCAGCCCTGCCACTGGCACGGACGGAGACGGCTGCTGGGGCGGGGGACGAGGATGGGGGTGCCACTCTTTCCCCTCTGAAGGATGCAAGTTTCATAATAAAACATTTGCTGCGGCTGTGCAGGTCAGAGAATCCTCCCTGTGCGCCGGCTTCAGGGCCGAGGAGTTTCCTGTCCCCTCTGAGCATGGAGGCAGGCAGCCCCTCCACTGAGCAGGTGCAAAGATTGAAGGCTCAGAGAAGGCAGGCAGCTGCCCAAGGTCACACAGCGAGTCCCGGGTGGAACAGGGTTTGAACCCAGGTCAGCAGATGCCAAGTCCAGTGCTGGGCACCTCTTCTCTGCCCACACCTATGGAACGGGCAGTGGTGCCGTGGAGCTCGACCCCAGACACACCTTGGGGGTGTTTCCAGCTTCCCACGCTGGGGTCTCCAGGATGTGCCCAGCCCGGGGGCTGATAAACCCCAGCTCGTGTGACAGCATCCGGGATTGAGGACCATACCTGGAATTAGCCACAAACCACAGACTCTTGTGGTTTTGGGGCTCCACGCCCGGTTCTCAGAGCAAATCTGAATTCCGGTCTCGTGTCACTACACAGCGTCTCTTTTTGCTGGGATATAAGGCGCCTCCAGGGCCAGCCTCCGCCTGACACAGAGGCCCAGGGAAGGGACCTCTCCGGACTGAGCTGCCAGCACCTCCTGGGGTAAGGAGCGGCCCCTCCCCCGGGGAGGCGAGGGGAGCCCCAGGGAGGAGCCTGTCCTGGCATCCATGCCGAGCTCCAGTCTTGCTGCAGTGTGGCTTCGTCCCGAGAGCCCCTTGGGGAGCAGGACGAAGGCCTGCTTCGTGCCCCTGCCATGCACCATTGGGGCTGCACTTGTCTGTGCTGGGAGGCCAGGGACCTGAGAGCTTTGCTCCCTCTCTGAGGAGCCTCAGCTGCCTGCTGGGGCCACAGACCCCTCCGTTGGCCCCTGTGGTTTTAACCCAAGGGGCTGACCCCTCTGTGAACAGCGCTCTCTGGGCAGTAGTGCAGGGATGAGGTGAGGAAGCCAGACAAAAATGACTGTCCATGGTAGCCCTTCATGTTCCAGCATAAATGAGCACCTCCAATACTCTCCTGGGAGCTGATGCGAGTGGGGAAGGAACTTGGGGTCTTTGTGAACTTCAAGAGAAGTGGGGGCAGGGAAAAGAGAAGAGGGGCAAACCGGAAGAGGCAGAAGCCAACAGTTTAACTGGGCCCGGAGGGGAGGCTGTGCCTGTTAGGGTGCTGGGTCTGGCCAGTGGGTGGCCTGGGCTGGTGGCCCGAGAGTAAGCTGAGGCATGGAAGCAGCAAGACCGAGTCTCTTGGAGGCTGGCATCCAGCTCATCCCACAGTGCCCGCGTCACCCTTCCAATCCCCTATGCTCCCCCCCCCACCTCTTGGGGACCTGCAACAGCAGCACTGTAGTCGACATCGTGCGTAGCAAGCAAACAGGTTCAGAAAGGTACAGTCTCGTGCCTCAGGGTGAACCCAGACAGCTCTGATCGGAGCCTTCGTCTCCACCACGTGGTGCAGAACCTGCTTCTGGAAAGATGGGGGACCGTGCAGGTGACTGGCTGGAGGTGTTGCTGAGTAGATGGAAGGAAGGATGATGGATGATGGATGGATTGACGGCTAGGAGACGGAGAATGAGTAGATGAGTAGATGGATGGATGGATGGATGGCTGATGGATGCGTGGCAGATAGATGGGTCAGTGGGTGGATGCTGGATGGATGGATGGATGGATGGATGGATGGGAAGATGATGGATGAGGGATGATGGATGATGGGTGGATTGATGGCTAGGAGAGGGAGAATGAGTAGATGAGTAGATGGATGGATGGCTGATGGATAGGTGGCAGATAGATGAATCCGTGGGTGGATGGATGGATGGGAGGTTGGATGATGGACAGGTGCTGGCTGGCTGGCTGGAAGGGGGAGAATGAGTGGACGGGTGGGTGGGTGAATCAGTGAGTAGACGCTGGAGAGATCACCGTAGAGCCTGCCTGCTGTTGGCTGTTTCTGTCGGAATCCCTGAGGCTGTCTGTAGCTCTTGGGGGCGGAATCAGACATCCACACACTGTGTCACGTTGGCTAATGAGCCTGCGCTGTGGCATCAGATAATGGGTGAGACCGGGAGTTTTGGTCCCCCTGTCTCTGGGTCTCGGGGTCCACATGCGACTCTCTCCTGGCCGGGGTGGTGGCATGGGGCCCTGCCCTCATGACTGTCCCCTCTGCAGGGCAGAGGCCAGCATGTGGGCAGCCTGTTATGTGGCTGCTCTGGCCATGGTGGTGGCGCGTGGGGTCTGCCAAGACACGGTCAAAACAAACACGGTCCTCAGGGTCACCAAGGACGTGCTGAGCAATGGTGAGTCCAGACCTGAAGGGGGTCGGGTGGCCTGGGGTGGGCGGGGCCCGCAGTGCCCAGGGACCCTCCCCCTGCCGGCGGACCCCACACCAAACAGCCAGGCGGCTACTCCTCTCTGGGCCTGTTTCCCCATCTGGAAAGCGGGTGTAATTATGCTCCCTACCTGCAAGCACTAGAATGAAATGACAGGACCCCCTGGAGACCAGCACAGTGCCCGCTGCAGAGAAGGCCCTCCAGGGGGCGCTGCCACCGTTCCTGGCACCCCGACTCGCTCCTGCCCCGGTTCCCAGCCGAGGCCATCAGAAGCAGATGTGTGCGCAGGCCTCCCCGCAGCGGGACCACTGCCCTGGCCTTGCCTCCTTCCTGGGGATCGGCTGAGACGACCCAGGCAGCTGTGAAGGGCGCAGCCCCCGGAAGGGAGGAGGAGGAGGGAGGTGCACGCGGCTTAGGCAGCGCAGGGAGAGCCGAGCCAGCCCCAGGCTCTCCGTGGGCTCAGAGGGTGCAGGGGCGGCCGAGGAGGAGCTCGGCCACTGACGGCGTCTTTGCCCCCTGCCCCCCACAGCCATTTCGGGCGCCCTGCAGCAGAGCGACGCCCTGCGCTCCGCCCTGCGCGAGGTGCCCGTGGGTAAAGCCGGTGCCGGCGCTGGCGGGCCTTTCCTGGGGGGTCTGCTCGGCGGAAGCGGAGGCGGAAGCAGTGGGGGCGGCGGGCTCCTGGGGGGTCTGCTTGGCGGTGGCGGTGGAGGGGGCGGGGGTGACCTGTTGGGTGGCGGCCTGCTGGGCGGCGGCGGCAGCAGCGGCGGGGGGCTCCTGGGCGGCGGTGGCAGCAGCGGCGGGGGGCTCCTAGGTGGCAGCGGCGGGGGGCTCCTGGGCGGCGGTGGCAGCAGCGGCGGGGGGCTCCTGGGCGGCGGCGGCAGCAGCGGTGGGGGGCTCCTAGGTGGCAGCGGCGGGGGGCTCCTGGGCGGCGGTGGCAGCAGCGGCGGGGGGCTCCTGGGCGGCGGTGGCAGCAGCGGCGGGGGGCTCCTAGGTGGCAGCGGCGGGGGGCTCCTGGGCGGCGGTGGCAGCAGCGGCGGGGGGCTCCTGGGTGGCGGCGGTGGCGGTCTGCTGGGCGGCGGTCTTTTGGGTGGAGGTCGCCACCGTCCCGACGACTACAGACGCGTGGAATTCCCCCGCGGTGTGGGCGGCGTCCCCTACAATGACTTCCACGTCCGGGAGCCGCCCCCCACATACGCCCACGGCAAGCAGCTGGGCGGGAACTACAAGTACGGCCGCGTGGAGGCCAGCGACAACGCCGCGCAGCTGGGCGGCAAGTACCGCTACGGCGAGATCCTGGAGCCCGACGGCAGCGTCCGCGACCTGCGGCGCGGCGACTACCGCGCGGCCCCGGGCGAGCACGGCGGGCCCCCGGGCGCCGGGCGCTACAGGTCGGCGGAGGCTCCGGCCCCCGGGCACCGGCTTCACCGGCGGGACCTGCGGCGAGACCTGCAGCCCGGAGAGATCCCAGCTGGGGTGGCCACGGGCGCGCTGGGCCCCGGCGGCCTGCTGGGCACCGGGGGCATGCTGGCGACCGACGGCATCCTGTCGGGCCAGGGTGGCCTGCTGGGCGGAGGCGGTCTCCTGGGCGACGGAGGACTTCTCGGAGGAGGGGGCGTTCTGGGCGTGCTCGGAGAGGGCGGTATCCTCAGCACGGTGCAAGGCATCACAGGGTAAGGAGGCCAGGCTCTGACCTGGGCCCACCAACCCCGGCCCCGCCCCCGGCCCCGCCCCCAGGCAGACCCCATTCGGCCTATTCACCTGTGCGAGTCTGTTTCCCCATCTGTAGCATGCACAGTTGCAGAGGGTAAGTGGGAGAAGCCTAAAGGTGTAAGAGTATGCCGAATGATGATATACTATAGCTTTTTTTTAAAATAAAGATTTATTGTTTTGAAAGGCAGAGTGACTGAGGGAAAGAGAGAGAGAGAGAGAGGTCTTCTATCCGCTGGTTCACTCCCCAGTTAACTGCAATGGCAGAGGCTGAGCTAGGCTGAAGCCAGGAGCCAGGAGCTTCTTCCAGGTCTCCCACGCGGGTTCAGGGGCCCAAGGACTTGCGCCATCCTCCCCTGCTTTCCCAGGCGCATTAGCAGGGGGCTGGACTGGAAGTGGAGCAGCCGGGACTCGCACCAGTGCTCAGATACGGGAAGCCAGTGTTGCAGGCGGCGCTCCAACTGCTGCGCCTCAGCGCCTGCCCCTGTGTTTTTTAATTCAACAATGCCCCACCTCTTCATTGTCATTATTTAATTCAACAAATACCCAGAGCTCCCACTCTGTGGGGGACACCATGCCGGCACCGGGGACAGAGCCAGTGGTTAGCCAAGGAGAGATACAGCCCGGTCTGGGGCAGCTTGCAGGCTGGGGGGGCCCATGGGTGTGGCTCAGTGACAGCTGTGCAGGAAGTTCATGGAGAAGAGGGGGAGTTTATCTCCCCGGGGCAGGTCAGGGGAGGCTTCCCGGAGGAGGAAGGCCTGGAACTGAAATCCGCAGGATGCCCGGGAGGGCCCCGGGCAGAGGGGCATAGGGACAAGCCTGGAAAAGACGTGTTTGACGTGGCACAATGACTCAAAGGACACGGACAGAATGTGGGTGGCGGGTTCAGGCTGTGGCTGCTGGGTCGTGGCGTGCTCGCCTTTAACCTCTGTGCGTTTTCCAGAAGTGCTGTTCACCAGCCGCAGGCCTCGATGGAGAAGGCCGTGAGGGCGGGGCGGGTGCTCCGGTCTGAGCAGGCGGCCAGAGTGGGGGTGGGGCTGCTGCTCACAGCCCGGTTTGTGCAGGCTGCGCATCGTGGAGCTGACCCTCCCGCGGGTGTCCGTGCGGCTGCTGCCCGGCGTCGGTGTCTACCTGAGCCTGTACACCCGCGTGGCCATCAACGGGAAGAGGTGTGCACCCCACTTGGCAGGGAGGGCGTGGGCACAGCGCCTCCCTGTCGGTTCCTGTCGTCCCAACGTGGGCATGAGGCAGAGTCACGTGGGTGTGGCCATAGCCATAAGCAAGGTGCCTCCCTGGATGGCACCTGCCACATAGCAGGTGCTCAACTCAGCGCCAAAGCCACCTTCAGGGCCCCTCTGATAAGCTCAGGGGGCTGGGATGGTCACCTTGGCAACCAGAGTGCACACTGAACCCCCTTCCTGGCCTTCGGGGCTCCCCCAGCCTGCAGGTGGTACAGGGTGGGTAGGGGGGAGGAGGTCTGGGCCACAGATGACCTGAGGGGTCCCAGGCATGAGCCAGGACCTCGGCCTCCCGGTGACCCTCTGCTCCCTGGCCCCTGGGTCGCCTGCAGTCTCATCGGTTTCCTGGACATCGCGGTGGAGGTGAACATCACCGCCAAGGTCCGGCTGACCATGGACCGCACGGGGTACCCGCGGCTCGTCATCGAGCGCTGTGACACCCTCCTGGGAGGCATCAAAGTAAAGCTCCTGCGAGGGTGCGTACCCCCCCCCACTGCGTGGAGACCTTGGGGGGCCTTGAAGGGGAGCCATGTCCTGAGCCTTGGGGGAGGGGTCTGAGCAGGACTGGGTCACAAAACTGCTTTGCTCTGACAAACTGCACGGTCAGGGGTGACGCTGGGGGAGGGGACCTGGGTGGCATCCAGTGGGGGCGGGGTGCAGGTTCCTGAGGGTGAAAGCCCCAGGGGCCTTTGGTGCGGCTCTGGCCATGCTGCCCATCTCCTGTTTCAGCAAGCTTCTGGATTGCCAGTGGCTCTGCAGGTCTCATCCACTCCCCTCCGTCACCAGCTGCCTGGGGGTTGGGGGGGGCGGTACACTGAGAACTTGCTCTGTCTGGGTCACGCCCTTGGACCTTGATTTCCCTATCTGTAAAATGGATCACACCTCCCCATCTTCTTTTTTAAAAAAATATTTTGTTTTCATTTATGTGAAAGGCAGGCCGATGGAGAGAGAGAGAGGTAGACAGAGAGGGCGCTCCCGTCGGTGGTTCACTCCCCAAATGCCCACCATGGCTGGGGCTGGGAACTCCACCTGGTCTCCCACACGGGTGGCTGGGACCCAGCCACCTGCACCGTCACCTCGGCCTCCCAAGTTCTGGGTTGGCAGTTGCGCGTGGGTAAAACCATGTACTCGGCCTCGCTAGGGGAAGCACAAAGCGGAGGCAAGTGCCCCGGGAGGGACCGGCTTTGCAGCTACGAAGCCGGAACAGCCAGGCCTGCAGACGAGCTCAGCAAACCGATTTCCCTGGGTGTCCTGGCCCCAGACACAGGGGAGCGGGCTCTATCCCTCTGGGCGCTCAGAGCCCGAGCCTGCGCCCCTCTCTGCAGGCTTCTCCCGAACCTCGTGGACAACTTGGTGAACCGAGTCCTGGCCAACGTCCTCCCCGACCTGGTAAGGATCGGCTGGGGAGCAGGGAGCACCAGCCTCCCCCAGGCCCAGGCCGCAGCCCTGGGGTGCACGGTGGCCTTTCCAGGACAGGGGGAGCGGGGGTGGGCGTGTTCCTGGCAGTCTGGGCAGGCTCCCCAGGAACATAGAGGGATGGACCAGTTAGGGACAAGCCAGGGAGCTGGAGAAGGGCCCAGTTCTGGGACCGACTCCCAGCTGGGTGACAAGTCACGGCAGCTGCCTGGGCCTCAATGTTCCCATCTGTGGACTGGGACTGAGGACAGAGCCCTGCCCACGGGGCCACGGGGAGCACAGTGCCTGTGCAGAGCCGGCGTCACCACGGCTCCCTCCTGTTTCCCCCTGCAGCTCTGCCCCGTCGTGGACGTGGTGCTGGGTCTCGTGAACGACCAGCTGGGTCTCGTGGACTGTGAGTCCTCCGCCGCCATCTACTGAGCCGGCCCTGGGCTAGCCCGGCACAGCCGCCTGTGGGAGGAGGGCCCAGCGTGTGGGGGCCTGGTCCCTCCTCTGCCCCCTGGAGGGAGGGGCTTCCCGGCAGGGCTCTGTGTGGACCTGGACAGCCCCTCCCTGCTTCTTCCCGGCTAGAGCCAGGGGCTTGCCTGCAGCCCACAGAGGGCCCAGAGGGTCCAGGGCCCAGAACCAGGCCCTGGAGCCCTGAGTGAACATCCTGAAGGCAGCCCGCCCTGGACGGTTGTGCAGCTGGTGCACTGCCCCACTCCAGGGACCTCCTTTCACGTAGACTACAATGGATGGCAGCACCTTGAGTTGGGCAGTGCGCAGCCTCTACAGCTGTGCAGGGCAGCCCTCTCTCACGGTGCGCCCCTGCTCTGGGACACCAGGCAGCTTGAACATGGCTGTCCCGAGACAGGGAAGCGAGGAAGGGTGGGCCTCTCCCAGCAGGCGGGGCTACCTGTAGCGCCAGTTTGGAGCACCAAACGTTTCCCTGGTGCACCACGCTTCCGTCTGAAGGCTTAGCCGCCTCCGGGATCCCAGTCCCCCTCCCCGAGAGGCCGGCGGAACCCTTTATGGGGAGGAACCCGAGGTGCAGAGAGCGGTGCCTGAGGACACGCAGCAGGGGAGAGGCTGCCCGCGGGCTCTGTAGCTGGCGCCTTGGCCACACCCCACCGCCCAGCCACGCCCCCGGGGTGGGCTGCCGGGCCTCCTCGTGACCCTCGCCTTTGCCCACAGCTCTCGTGCCTCTGGGCATCCTGGGAAGTGTGCAGTACACCTTCTCCAGCCTCCCGCTCGTGACGGGCGAGTTCCTGGAGCTGGACCTCAACGTGAGTGCGAGGCCGGGGCGGGGCCAAGGCTAGGTTGGGCTGGGGCGGGGCTGGGTGGTGCCAGGGCCGGGGCGGGGCTGGGGCGGGGCCGAGGAGGGGCGGGGCCTGTGCTGGGGCAGCGGGGGGGGGGCACAGGCAGGGCGGAGCCAGGGTCCCAGCCCCCTGGCGGGAGCCTGGGAGGCAGCCTTTGACGGTAGCCTTCCCTGATCGCCGGGGCCCCTTCTGCAGCCAGAGCCGACCCGGCCAGCTGCTTACCCAGTTCTACTCAGTCTGAGCTCGCAGTAGAGGTCAGACCACCCGCCCAAGGCCACGCAGCTAACAGGCGTGGACCTGGGATGTGAACCCCGGCGGCCCCCCGCCAGCTGCTGGAGCACTGGGGAGTACCTCCCCAGCGCCTCGCCGAGACCGCTGTAAAAGAAAGTCCTAATTCACAGCTCTGCTGACCGCCACGGCACGCCCACGGCACGCCCACGGCCAATTTCAAGCTGCCCCAGTGTGAGGCCGCTGGAGGCCAAGGTGGGAAGAGGAGCCGCAGTGGAGGCTCGGGCGCCAGCCCTTCCGGCACACGGCCGGCCCGGCCCCCACATGCACAAGGCTCCCGCACCCTCCCCAGCGGCCCCCACCCACCGCACCCCACGTAGACGTGCAGGTGCACACCCGTGCTCCCCACCTGTGCACACGGGCACAGCTGATGCATTCCTGGACACGGATCTGGGCCAGAGGTACCTGGGGTCACTGCTGTGCCGGGCCCTGGGCCTCCCTGCCGCAGTGGGAATGCCAACCCATTGCAGGGTATGGGCTGTAGAGGTTCACGCTCTCAAACGAAGATGCAGTTATCAATCCAGTGCTGTGATAGAGCCTCAGGGAAGTGAAGGAGGGCTGCCTGGAGGAGGTGACACCTGACCTGATACCTAGCAGATGAGTGGGATGTAACAGCGGAAAAGTGCGAGGGAGGGAAGAGCCCATGGGGAAACCACGTGGTGGGGGGCTTGGGAGAGGGGGATCCATGTCACTGTCTGTGTATGTGGTGACCATACAGCAGGGACTGTACAAGGTCCCAACCCAGCAAAAATGGAAGGCGGCTTGGGGCCGTAAGTGGCCCAGGGGTTGAATCAAGGAGGGCTGCCTGGAGGCAGGTTCCGAGCCCAGCCAGCCTCCAGGCTCCGTCTGCCCGTCCTCCCCCCACTGAGGGCCCCCCTGCTCCGCAGACCCTGGTCGGGGAGGCCGGAGGAGAGCTCATTGACTACCCGCTGGGGCGGCCGGCCACGTCGCCCAGGCCCAGGATGCCGGAGCTGCCCCCGATGGGCGAGAACACCAACTCCCAGCTGGCCATTTCCGCCAACTTCCTGGGCTCGGTGCTGACGCTGCTGCAGAAAGAGCGGGCGCTGGACATCGACATCACCAACGGCATGGTGCGTGCCGCCCCCACGCCGCGGCTTCCCGGGTGCCCAAGGCCGGCGCAACACCCAAGCGTGGCGAGGCCGTGGCTCCCCGCTCCGGTCGACTTTGTTCGTTCCAGTCCTTCCTGGAAGGGGCCGCATTCACACACGTGTGTCCCTGTGCACTTCCCGTTCACTCGGTGCCGCCGATGCCCAAGGGACAGAAAGGCGGGGCCGACTCCCAGCCACACAGCGTCTCTAAAAAATTCAAGCCTCCAGAAAAGTTAGAGAATACGAGTGACCCTCACCGAGCCCACTGGGTAGTATTCTGCCACATTGGCCTCACAGGCACCCATCTGCCCTCCTGGCCACCCACCTGGTCACCTAGCCACCCCACCCACCCATCCACCTCCCTCCCCTCCAACTATCTGTCCATCCACACATCCACCCACCACTCAGCCACCCATCCATCTGTCCCTCCATCCATCTACCCACCCACCCACGCATCTACCATCCATCCACCCACCCACCTACCCATCTAGCCACTCATCCACCTATCCACCTACCCACCCACACATCCACCTACCCACCCCCCACCCATCCACCCAGTCACTCATCCACCTAGCCACCTACCCACTGCCACTCATCCAATCCACCTGCCCACCCGCCCCATCATCCTCCAGTCCATCGGCCGTCACTCACCCTCCAATCCCGTCATCCAGGATCTGCCTGTCTTTCCATCTCCCCATCTTTCTGTCCACCCTGTTAGTGAGCGATTGGAGTTTGTGGCTGCACTGGGACATTTGGCTCCACAAACGCGCTGGTTCAGCTCCTAAGAACAAGGCATTCGCCAAAGATCCACCACAATCTTTGAGTCCAGCGAGAGGAAAGTGGCCGCTGGGGCCGGTGCACGGTTAGCCTCTTGCTGACCAGCAGAGCCCAGAACCTGTGCCCGGAGCGCTCCGCTCGAGCTGCATGCCGCGGGCGGGGCGGGTCTCATGTTTGCGCATCGCTCTTTGTCCTGAGCCCTCTCTGCCCCTGGCGCGGGCTTCCCGCCCCTCAGCCTGGAGCTCTGCCCAGCGAGCCACCCTGAAGACAGCCGAGCCAGACAGAGAGCGGCTCTGGGGCGTCCTGGGCCCCGAGGGTTGCGCAGACACTGCGATGCACCCCGGTTTTAACCAGCCGCGGGTTTTTAGAGAAGAGATTCCGGTACAGCCTCCTGTCCTGCACACTCAGCGGCTGTCCCATTGAGGGCGTGGCCGCCACTGCAAAGGCAGAGCCTGGGTGGGGTGGGGGGATGGAGAGTGTCTCGGAGGGAGAGGCGCCCCCTGGCGGTGGGAGCTGACCACTGTGCCAGCAGCTCCTGGCTGTCCCCGCAGGGCCTCATGTGACCCTTCTGTTTGTCCTGCAGTTTGAAGAGCTTCCCCCACTCACCACGGCCACGCTCGGGGCCCTGATTCCCAAGGTAGGTGAGGCGGGGGGCCCCGGTGCGCAGGCAGGAGGGAAGACGCCCAGCACTGGGTGGGGCGGCAGTGACCAAGGCTCAGAGCCGGTCTCAGCCTGTGCGGGTCTGGTCCTGGCCTGGCTGCTCCTTTGCTGTGTGACTTTGGGCTGGAGCCTTAACGTCTCTGAGCTGTAGCTTCCTCATCTGTCCAAACAGGATGCAGGTTCAGACAGTTCTGGGAGGTGCCGACACAGGGCCGGGCAGACGGGGTGCCTGGGCGCTCAGAGGGAACCAGTGGCTCTGTGGGACAGGACACATGACTCAGCACATCCCAGTCCTGTCATCTCAGGCCAATGACAGCATCTCTCTGAGCCTCAGTGTTCTCAGCTGGAAAATAGGGTTAACAATGTTGGCCTCCCGGGGTGGCTGTGGACCTGGCATTTGGAACCCGGGCACAGGGCAGGCACTTGGCAGGCGTTGACTACTACTGTTAACCAATCCTTCTAACTGGCGCAAGCACACTCTCGTCCCGTGGGAGGCCATCCGCAGCTGGAGCAAAGGCTGTGGGATGCCCAGCTCTTGTGCTAAGCCCATGAGCCTGCACCTGGTAGCCAGGGCTCAGTCGGTGGTACTCACCTCGCAGGAGCGCAGGGAGGCCGGATCCCGGCTGCGTGGACGCTTTCCATCTTTTTCCCACTTGCCCTGTCTGGTCCTGAGTGGAATTCAAGGGCGAGGTTCTAAGCCTGCATCTGGGCGGAGACCAAGCTCAACAGGCGGTCGTGATCGCCGTCTTGTGGCTGAAGGCGGAACTGCAGCGGCGCGAAAATCCAGCTTAAGACACTCTGGGGGCTCCACCTTGCCCCAGGGACCCCCTCCAACCCGGACCTTTTTTTTTTGTTGTTGTTGGACCCCTGCGCTTGGGCACTGCACTGCGATGTCCAGCCCATGACTTATGCTTAGAACGCACTCTTTCATTTGTTTGTTTCATTTGTTCCCAATCAGCTCCCATCCTTGGGCCACAAGGGAGAAGGGAGAGGCAGAGAGGCACCTGATGAGGCTGGGGCAGGGCTGGGCCCAAGGGGTAGGGGGCCTCAGGCCGTGAGCTGGCTGCAGGTCGAGCCGATGCCCAGGGCTGTGTCTGGGAGCCCCCAGCTGGGCTGCATTCCCTGAGGGGACAGGCTTGGCCAGACCCAGGAGGACACTCGGGGCCCTGCTGCTTGGGGACGCCGGCATCCCGTGAGGGAGCTGAGGCCACGCAGGCTGCTCTGCAGAGATGCTCTGAGAAGCTGGGAATCGAGGCGCCGGGAGCCAGTTTGCCGGAGGCTGCGATCAGCGCATGAGCCGACGGCTGACCTTGCCAATGACCAAGAGCTGCACATGGGAGGGCGGCAAGGACGGGGACAGATGCCCTGGCACCCGCCCCGCGGCCTGGTGCCAGTACTCGCTTAACAGGAGTGCTCCTTCCGATGCTGTTTTGGGGGTGAATCAGTTATTTCATCATGTGGCAGGCTGGTCCTTTGGTCAGCAGATCAGCTGGGGGTAAGCCGCCTGCAGGCAGCCGGGGACCCAGGAGACCCAGGCAGGTGGTGCGGCCCGAGCCTCATTCTAGAGTGAAACTGTGGACACCCAAGGTGGGGACTTTCCTGCTCTGGGAAGCTCTGGGAAGCTCTGGGAAGGGTGTCCAAGCGCCTGGGCTCGCGACCTGCGGGAAAACTGCCCCCTGGAGCGGCTGCGGTGACTGAGCCGCCCCCCCCACCTCCCTTCCCGCTCCCGGGTCCTGAGCGTTTCTCACGCAGGGCTCGCGCTCCAGGCTGTGACTGCATCCGCACAGCGGTGACCCCGTGTCAGAGGCGGGGGAGGGGTCTGTCCTCCCCAGGGCCACTGGCCTCACCTGCACTGGGCGGGACGCTAGGCTCTGCATTGAGAGGGTGATTGACGACCCCCTGGGCACCCACTGCCACCAAGGACCCCGCCCACCTGGCCTGGTGCCCGCCCACAGGTGTTCCAGCAGTACCCCGAGCCCCGCCCACTCACCATCAAGATCCAGGTGCCCAACCCGCCGTCGGTGACGCTGCAGAAAGACAAGGCGCTGGTGCAGGTGTTTGCCACTTCCGAGGTGGTGGTGTCCCAGCCCAACGACGTGGAGACCACCATCTGCCTCATCGACGTGGTGAGCGTGACTGACGTGCAAATAATGTCTTCTTCCTAACTCCTTCCCCGCAGAGGGGTCCCTGTGCACCGTGCGTGTTGCCCAGAGGCTGGGGCTCGGGCAGGAGGTGGCCCAAGGCCTTGGCGACCTTGGGGCTGGAGGCGGCTCGGCCAGGCGTGCAGTGGCCCCCGGGGTCACAGTGACCTTTCCTCTCCTTGCCCCCCCCCCACCCAGAACACCGACCTCCTGGCCTCGTTTTCCGTGGAAGGCGATAAGCTCATGATCGACGCCAAGCTGGACAAGTAAGGGGCTGCGGCCGGGGCGCTGTGACCGCTGCTGGCTCCCAGGGGGCCCTGGGGCTGTCAGGCCCGGGGAAATCCAGGAGTCTGCAGAGGTGAACAAGGCCCATGCCTGCCGAGCCCACGGGCAGGGTGGGGGAAGCCATGGCCCTAACATCATCTGTTGGACCTATTGCCAACAACAACAATGGCAACAGTAATAATAACGATGCCAGTGATGGGGCTGCACCAGGCTGTGTCCTGCCTGCCTCACACACAGCTTCCCCAGCTCCGGCCTCCCGATGGGCCTGGGAAGTCAGCACTGTTATTCTCCCTTTAAATTTTTATTTTAGTTTATTTATTTGAAAGACAGAGTGACAGAGAGAGAGGGAGAAAGAGAGATTGATCTTCCATCCACTGGTTCATGCAAATGGCTGCAACAGCAGGGGCTGGACCAGGCTGAAGCCAGGAACCCAGAACTCCATCAGGGTCTCCCACGTGGGTGCAGGGGCCCAAGCACTTGGGCCATTCTCCGATGCTTTCCCAGGCCATTAACAAGGAGCTGGATCGGATGTGGAACAGCCCGGACTCGAACCAGTGCCCATAAAGGATGGCGGCGACACAAGCAGCAGCTTAAATGGCTGTGCCACAGTGCAGGCCCCTTGTTCCCACTTTGCAAGGAGGAGACAGAGGTTCAGAAGGGACACCCAGGCTGCACAGGGAGCACAGAGAGGGCGCCCAAGCTGCCCAGGGAGCGCAGAGGGGGCCCAGGCTGCCCAGGGAGCACAGCACAGAGAGGGCCCTGAGCTGACCCAGGTTGTGCGACATCTGTGTTCAGTGACGACTGCACCATCTACAGAGCCAGGCACTGTGGGCTCCAGTCCTGATGTGACGCTGGTGACAACTGTGACACTGATGACAGCTGTGTGACACTGATGAGGGGCTCAGTGACACTGACGAGGGCTGTGTGACACTGACGAGGGCTGTGTGACGCTGGTGACAACTGTGTGAGGCTGGCCTCCAGCACATAGGACCCAGAACTAGTGACACTGCTGGAAGTCTTTGTGCCGGCGCTGAGCTGAACCCGAGCTGTGCCTTCCTGTAGCTCTGAGCTCAGCTCCTGGAGGTGCATCCGGTGTCATCCTCAAGATTAAGGAGACTGGGTGCAAAATTCCCACTGTGCGCTCCTGTCATTCTAAGTTTTCTTTTCCTTTTTTTAAGGATTGGTTTTGAATGGCAGAGAGGGAGGGAGGGACATAGCAAGATCTTCTGTCTACTGGTTCAGTCCCCAAGTGCTAGGGCTGGGCCAGGCCGAAGCCAGGAGCCGGGAACTGCATCTGGGTCGCCCACATGCGTGCAGGGGCCCACGCACCTGGGCCATCTTCCTCTGCCTCCCCGGCCACAGCAGGGGGCTGGATGGGAAGTGCAGGCGGGACTCGATCCCAGGCGCTCCGACACGTGGCTTCCCGTGTGGCGGCTTCATCACTGCCCCGGAACCCCCGCCGCAAGGCCTCTGACCACAGGCACTGATTCAGCCGGCGCGGGGCGGCTCTCTGATCCGAGCCCAGGAGAGTCTAGGGAAGGGCGTTCACCCCGATGCAGGGGAGGAGACAGCCCGGTGCGGGCAGAGCTGGCGGGTCCAGGCCGGGGAGCAGGGTGAAGCTGGGAGCTGTAGAGTGGCCGGGCAGGGGTGGGCGTGGAGGCCGGGAGGGCGGAGCCTTACGTGGAGAGCCCCCTCTGCCTGCCCCGTTTCTCCCCCCCACACACTGAGCAGTCCTTCAGAAAGACCCCCCGGGGAGCCCTGGCCCCGCCCCTCTCCAGCGGACTGGCAGTGGCAGGAGAGACGGAGGCCACGGCTCAGACCTGGGCCTCAGGCCTCTCAGAACAGCGCGTTGGTGGCCAAGGGCACGGCTGCAGGGCCTGGTCCTGGCGTCCTTCCCGCGCTCTGGGACCGGGACAAGTTGTGCCTGGGCCTCAGCTCACCACCCCACCCCCACCCCCGGCATTGCTGTGAGGCTTGAACAAAGCGATGGCAGCCGTCAGGTGCACTAGAGCCGGCCCTCGTCCAGCCCGGGCAGCGCCCACTCTGCCACGAGGAGGCCGAGGCACGGAGAGCTGAGCTCTGTAGGCCCAGGGCAGGCAGCCCGCGGGTGGCAGAGCCGCAGTTTGAGCCCTTATGCATAGGAGGCCCTTAGCAGGGTCGCTCAGCCTTGTCCTTGGTAACCGCTGCCCCTCCCCCTGCCCGCCCCGGGCCGGCCAGGAGTCTCCCTGAGGAGGCCGGAGGAGGAGTTCCTGGCTGTGAACCAATCGCTGCTCCTCACAGGCTGTGTCCTCTCTCTGCAGGACAGAACTCAACCTGAGAACCTCGAACGTGGGCAACTTTGACGTAAGTGCCCGGCCCAGGCCCCGGGAAGGGCATCCCCGGGAGGCTGCTGGGGCCAGCGAGACTGACGTGGTTCCAGAGGCTTGGCACCAAACCAGCCCTGTCAGCCCCCTTTTACAGATGGAGAAACTGAGGCCTCAGTGGCCAGAGCACAGACTCACAGCTGCTGTGCTGATGGCACAGTCCCATGGGCACGGCTCCCCCGTGGGGGCCACCTGCCAGGCCCAGGCCTCTCCACTTCGGGGTGAGGAGGTCTGAGGGCAGCTTTGGGGACCCTGTTACTCCTGGAGTTATGAGGCCGCTGACTCGGGGTGACCGGGAGCCACACCCACCCACTGCGAGCCCGGATTCCCACCTGTAAAGCAAGCCTGCGTGGATCCATCCCAGGCCCCCTTCCGAGCCCCGTGCCCTGGGGCACCCGCCAGCCTGGGCTTGGTACTGTGTCCTCACCTGGTCCCTTCTTGCAGCCCACCTGCCCCCCACCTAAGGCTCCAGAGCCCCCCAGCTGCTGCTGTCCGGCCGAGCCTGGGCGAGCACTGTGCACACACCAAGGCCGCAAACCTAGTCGCTAGGGTGCTTGTCTCTGGGAACCCTGAACACCATAGCCTGTGACGTGGGCGTCGCCAGGGAGGACCTGGCCCAGGGGTCCCGGCTGGCGTGGGCGGAGTCGGGACTAGAACGGAAGTCTCTGAACTCCAAGGGGAGCACAGGGTTCACGTGCGCACACCTGATGCGTAGTCACGCACCCTGGGTGTGCGTTTCTGTACAGACACCGCGTGGGGCCCCGAAGCCGCCTCCCCCTCTTTCGTGAGCTTTGCTCGCTCTGGCCTCACAGCGCTCTTAGGATTTGCATGCTGTTGTCACCCCATTTCCCAAAAGGGAGGCCACACTCCGGGAGGGGAAGTGACTTGCCCGGGGTCCTGGTGCTATCGAGAGGCAGCGCTAGGGAGAGGCACGGGCAGGAGGGTCCTCGCGTCTGCTGTACCCGCTCTCGGCTTCCCACGTGGAAACCGAGGCTTGGGGAGGTTCGGGGCGGGGGGGGACCGGGGCAGAGGGGCTGGCCGTGGGAGCCTGCGGGTGCCCGGTCCGTGATGCCCCAGCCCCTCCCGTGGAACGTGGTCTGTACACAGAGCCCTCGGCAAGTGCTCTCGTGTCCTTTCTTCTTTGTCAGTTAATTAACTTGAAAGGCAGAGAGCTCCCTTCTGCTGGTCCCTCCCCCCATGCCGGGGGCTGGGCCAGCCCGAGCCCAGGAGCCTGAAATTCAACCCAGGTCTCCCTGAGGGGGAGGGGCCTGAGAGCTTGAGCCGTCAGCAGTCACCTGCCCCTGTGCCCCCAGGGTGGGCATTGGCAGGAAGCTGGAGTCAGAAATGGAGCTGAGACCCCAACCCAGGCCCTGCTGGACAGGACGCAGGTGTTGCAGTCTGCGTCTTAGGCGCTGCCGCAAGGCCCGCCCCTCTCGTGTGTTTAAACGTTCTCTGGGTTCTTGTGTGCGCAGCACGGTGTGAGTGCTGTGCCAACAGCCGGCACGCTGTGCTTTTAGGGACTGAAGACGAGAAGGCCGTGTAGCTGTTCCATGCACACGTAGTCATGGTTTTGAGTGTTTCCCGTCCACCACTGGCCGCACCCACGGACACATGGCCCCGGTCACCTGCTGTGGCCAGGCAGTTTACGTGACCTGCCCACCACCCCCCTGCCCCCCGCCCTGCACTCCTGCATGGCTGAGCGAGCTGGGAGCACGGCTGTCAGCTGCCCATGCCTGAGGCCTTCAGGGCCGGCTGCCCTTGCCCAGTGCTCTGTGTGCCCCCCCCCCGGGGGGGGCAAGAACTCCCTCAGCATCTGCTCTGCGGGGCCTGGGGCCAGGGCTCACCCAGCTCTGGGCAGGCAGGGGAGCAGGGGCTCCGTGGGGCTCAGCTTGCCAGAACCGCTCAGAGCGTCCGGGAGCGGCTGCGGGAGCCAGGGCGCCCTCGGGGGCCGGGTGCAGCGCGGCCTGGCTCAGCGCTCCTCTCGCCCTGCAGGTGGGCCTCCTGGAGGTGCTGGTGGGGAAGATCTTCGACTTGGCCTTCCTGCCTGCCATGAACGGTGAGCGAGGGGCTGTGGCCTGCGCCTGGATGACATTTCTGAGAACTTCTTTCGCAGCTTGTTGACTGAAGTCTAAGATCCAGTGTTCTTCAGTCTCTAAAACATTGCTTATTTTGAAAGTTTTTTAAATTATTTATTTATTTGCAAAACAGAGAAGACAGAGCTCCCATCCACTGACTCCTTCCCCAAATGCCTGCAACAGCCAGGGCTGGGCTGGGCCCGAGCCAGGATCTGGAAACTCCATCCGGGTCTCCATCCGGGTACTTGAACCTTCACCTGCTGCCTCCCGGGCTGCGTCGGCAGGGAGCTGGAATGGAGAGCGGAGCTGGGACTTGAACCCGGACCCTGTGATATAGGATGCTGGTGTTTCAAGGAACATCTTAGCCACTGTACCAAACACCCACCTCTAAAATTTATTTATTTTTTAAGATTTACTTATTTGGAGGCAGAGTTGGAGAGAGAGAGAGAGAGAGATCTTCAATCTACTGGTTCACTCCCCAAATGGCTGTGATGAGTGGGGCTGGGCCTGGCTGAAACCAGGAGCCAGGAGCTTCATCCAGGTCTCCCACGTAGGTGCAGGGACCCAAGGACTTGAGCCATCTTCTACTGCTATCCCAGGCCATAGCAGAGAGCTGGATCAGAAGTGGAGCAGCCAGGACTCATACCAGCGCCCATATGGGATGCTGGCACCCCAGGCTAGAGCTTTAACCCTCTGCATCACAGCACCAACCCCCAAAATTTATTGTTATTTGCCCGATGATAACTGTGTCTATTTATGGGGTGCCTCGGGTGACGCCCCTTCCTTGCTCCTCCCCTGTCGGGCTGGTGCCAGTTTTCCTGCCCTGTCTATGAGAAGCCTGTGTGAGCGTTCAGAAAGCACAGAACACAGGTGGGCTCATCTCAGCACCTCGGGACGCGTCCTCCCGAACCTCTCCCTCCGTTTTTGAAAAAGTACAGGCAGAGGTTTCCCGACCTGTCGAGAACGGCGTGGGACGGGGCCCCCGCGGGCACGCTGTTGCTGCGGGAAGTGCGGTGGGAACAGAGCCCCCAGACCCCAGACCCCAGACCCGACCCTGGCCCTGGCCCGGCCGCCACGCTGCCGCATGTCCTCCAGAGCACAGGCCCAGCCTGGCGACTCTCTCTGTGGCATCAGGGGTGCCTGGGCAAGGCACCGGGGGAACTGCGGCTCCATTGGAGACAGCACGGGGCGGGGAGGCCGGAGGAGGGGCCTGTCCACCTGGCTCCGCCCCCCAGAGGTGGTGTGAGCTCAGGGTTAGTCCTTCTGTCTCCCTGAAGTACAAGTTCTCATGTTGGAGAGAGATTGGCCCAGCCTGTGATGGCCAAAGTGGGTCCCTTAAAGCATTAATCCCACGGAGCACCCCGGGGGAAGGGTGCCCTGGCCAAGCACGATTGGGAGGGGGCAGAGCTGCCCCCGTGGAGTGGCCCACGGCGTCCTCAGCTCCCTGGAAGGCCAAGGATCGCACCTGCCCTCCTCCACCTCCCGCACTCTGACCAGGGTCTGGTCATGGGCTGCGCCTCCCTCCCTCACCAGGCAGCACCCGCCCTCTGCTCTGGGCCCAGGTAAGGGCTCTGTGCCTCTGGGCCGAGGCCCCTGCCCACCAGGAACTCATGGTGCCGTGGAGCCACAGAGGGAAGCAGAGTGTGTGATTCCTGTCCTGGAGGAGTTCGGGTGGCTCGGGGCGCAGCGATTGCCTGGGGCTACTGGGCCTGGGGTGCAGGAGCCTTGCAGGGGAGGTGGTATCTGGACCACGTCGGGAAGGCTCGGAACCGCCACGGAGTGAGGCATGCGCACGGGCAGAAGGCACTGAGATCCTGCCAGGCTTCCTGCCAGCGCCTTCCTGGTGAGGCTGACGCCTCTGGCTTTGTTTTGCAGCGGTGCTGGGTTCCGGCGTCCCTCTCCCCAAAATCCTCAACATTGACTTCAGCAACGCAGACATCGACGTCTTGGAGGTAGGAGGAGATGGAGCTGTTTGCTCACTATGGGCCATTGAAAGCCCCAGGCCAGGATTGGAAGAGGAGGAGGAGGAGGAGGAGGAGGAGGGGAAGAGGGGAGGAAGGGCGGGAACAGAGGCCTCTTCTTCCAAAGTACAGGGCTCAGGAGCAAGGAACAAGGCTGTTTCAAATCCTTGAAGGAAACTCATATCCACAATCTCACTGGGTCCGCACCATAGGGGTCACTGCTCCCATCTTACAGATGGGGAAAACTGAGGCCCAGAGTGGTAAGCAGCTGGCCCGAGGTGGAAGGATGATGGGCCCGCACTGTGCAGAGGGCTGAGGATCGAGCTGTCAACAAGCAGGATGGGGACCCTGGCCGTGCCCCCAGCCCCCAGGGGAGGGGCCCCCACAGAGACTGTCGAAGTGATTCAGCAGAATCATGGCAGGTGCTTTGAGGTTCCAACGCAGGGGCTCTTGTTCCCACACTAAGAAGTCTGCTAGCTTGTCCTCTGCAGAGAAGAGGAAGTGGACAGGCGGTCTCTCCCAGTGTGTAGGCAGCCCGGAAGTCGCCCCCAGGAATATTTTGCTGGTTCTCACGCCAGTCTCCCTAGGATCTCCCCTTTAGACCCAGCTCGGGCCAGGGAGTCAGTAGAGGACTGGCGTACCGAGTGAGGCCAGAGTTCAAATCCCGCCCCTGCCAGTTTCCGCTGCGTGACTGTGGGCGGGGCTCAGTGTTCTCATCGGGAATGGGCACCGGCACTACCCACCTGGTGGCGTTTGTGCTGAGATCCAACGAAGCCGCATCCTCCTGCTCACAGGCGCCGTCCACGTAAACCAAGGGCTGGGCTAGACACGTGAGAGGATGGGCACGAGTCTGTCACCATCACCACGACTTCCACCACCGACTCGGCGTGCCTAGTGCCTGTGCACAGTCGTCGGGGGTTTGGGCCCGAGTCCAGTCCCGGCGCACGCTTGCCGCTGCGTGGGTGGGCCACAGCCACGGCCACGAGCGAGGGAGCGGTGGTGTCTGCCCTGGCACCTGGGAGGCAGCTCAAACTGGGGGTCCCCACAGCGGCCGCCCTGCAGGGGCCTCTTTGGAACCCGTGGGGGTGAATATTTCTTCCCTGGAAAGTCGTGCTTGTGTGTTCTCCCGTCAGAACACGTCTCATTTTATCGTAAAGGACACACCTCCCACTTCTCGCAGTCAGGAATGACACTGGTTTTAAAAGCCGGTGCGTGAGTGGGTCACAGTCTGTGAGTTCGATTTCAGAATCATACAGGAGACAGCACAGTATCTATGACAGAATGCCAGTTGGGTGTCAGCTGCTCCGATCATTGCTGCAGGGACCTGGCCAGTTAGTCTGACGTTTTATTTCGAAATAATTGTAGACTTAAGAACTGGTTGCAAAAATAGTACAAAGGGTTCTAGAGTGTTCTTTTCCCAGCTTCCCCCAGTGTTAGAGTCTGACATAACCGAGTATAATGATCAAAACCAGGAAATCAACAGCGCCTCCCAGCCAGGATCTCACCTGTGCCCCGGAGCCGCTGGCTTCCTCATGGCGCCCTCATCTCCCCCGGCCTGGGACAGTCCCTCGCCCGTTCCCTGTGGCCTGCCGGGAGGGAAGGCCCTGAGTTTGGCTTCGACTGACGCTTTCTCACGGTTGGGTTGCCGTGCCGGGGTTCGGTCAAGAACTCCCCATAGGTGACGCGGTGGCCTTCCCTGAGGGCCCTGCCAGGGAGCCTGCTGTCCGTGGGACCTGGTCCTGCAGGTGCACCCCCACTGTGCTGTCGCCACGCTGCACCTGGGGGAGGCCCCGTGGGACTGCTGGTGTCCAGTTTCTCACGGGATCTCTCCCACTGGCTGTGGCTTCCTGGCTGGGTCTTGCCCGCAGCAGCGACCAGAGCAGTGTCCGCCTAGTGGTGGTTTGCTGTCTCTGCAATTCCTAGACACTTGTTGATGGGGATTCCGTAAGGAAAAGCTGCCCCTTCTGCCCCACTCATTTATCTACTCATTCACTGATTCATGTTAACACCACTCACAGACGGGGGTTATGCTCTGTTACTGCTTTGTGGCTGCAGAATCTGTATTAAGGAAACTGGGTCCTGCAAGATGACCGTGGTGAGCGGCTCTGCCTGCTTCTCTTAGTTAGGGGAGAGAGGAGATGGGGATGTGGCAGCCTCGTCCCCTGACCCTGCCAGATCTCAGGGCTACTGCTGCCCCGGAGCGCCCCGGGCCCACCAAAGGCAGGCGAGCGTCTGGCCAGAGCTGCCCCCACCCTGCTCACCAGCCTCTCTGTTCTGCCCCCCAAGGACATTCTGGTGCTGAGCGCCTGAGAGGCAGAGCTGGAGACGTGGCCCCCTCGCCGGGAAGGAGCCCGAGCCGGCCCTGGGGAGCTTCCGCCTGGACACGGTCCCCGGGCCCGAGTGCCCTCGGCTTCCAGGACAAGTCCCTCCCTGGCCCTGCACCCCTGCTCCCCGTCCGCCCCTCCCCGAGAAAGCGTCCAGGCGCTGTGCAGGGGCGAGGAAGCCCCCCTGGCTGGGGCCCCGAGGCCCCTCTGCACTGTGCACCGCTGCTGTCAATAAAAGATCCCACGTTCCCTGCACTGTGTGAGTCTTGGCGAGGACCCTCCGCAGGGCCCGCTGTCTATCTTCCAGGTCTGGTGGGCTGGGGACACCTGGCAGTGGGAGGGGCAGCTGCAGGGGATGGGTCGCGCGTGACCGAGCCCCTTCACACACACCCAGAGGCCCGAGGAGGAGGGGGGTAGGGGCTCCGGCTCAGCTCCCACTGCCTCCCTTCAGCACGCGCTGTGGCTGAGCCCTCTTGCCTCAGTTTCCCCTGCCACAGCGCAGCACAGGGGAGGGCCAGGGCTCAGGAGCAACTAGTTCAGAACTGTTGGACTTGACATTGCCACAGGGGCCTGTGCGACCCCGTGTGCCGCTGGGACGAGGCTCTCCGCTCCTGGGCAGCCTCGGGTCGCCCTCCCCGCTTCCCTTCTGCTGGTTTCCAGGGGGCGGAGGAGCAGGTCCCAGGTCCCGGAGGAGGAATGAAAAGGGGCCATAGAAAGCTCCCCTGCTGCTCCATCCCCCCAAGGGCTTGTGGGGGCTGGTGCTCACTGCCTGCTCAGCCCCGTGCTCAGAGCATGGGGGTGGGGGGTGGGAGCACCAGGTGCAGGTGGCGAGACCCAAGCCCTGAGAAATGGGGGCACTGGGGTGGGAGGGACCACTCTGCTCCGCCCCCAGGGGGCAGCGCTAGGCTGCTCTGGGCCCCCAGGTTGTTCAGCCCCAGAGGACAGAGCCGCCACAGTTGCCACAGCAGTTCCCTTCTCATTGGCCAGAGCAGGCCCCGGAGGAGGGGAGAGCCAGGTCTCCTCTCCCGTGTTCTCTGGTTCTCTGGGGGGACACAGGGTCGGGGGAAGCCTCCGAGGAGAAGCCGCGCTGCCGCTGCCAGGCGGATTCTGCCAAAGAGCAGGGATCAGGGGGGCCGGGCGCGGAGGCAGCCACAGCCCCACTGGCGTTCCCTGCCCCCGCCCTGCAGTTCTAGAACTAAAGCAGGCAGAGTCCCCAGGGGGTGACAAAGTCGCCTCAAGGTGGATCATTCCTTGGCTGCTCTCTCCTGCATCAAGAACCATCCCAACACTCGGTAGCTGAAGCGCCCAACAGCTGCTGGAGGACACACATCTGTGGGTTGACACAGTCCCGCCAGCCGTGGTGTTGCCGGGACTCCGAGCTGGCCTCAGAGCCGACTCAGAGCCCGGCTGGGGCGCTGGGCCCAGGAGACACAGGGCTGCTCCCGATGACTGCTTAATAATAATAACAAAAATAATAATAATAGGGTGGCGAGAGCGAAAGCTGCCGATTCTCACGGCCTGGCCTTGGAGGTCACACGGCCCCACTTCTATGCACAGTTGTCGTCATACAGCTTGTGAGGTCGGCACGGACTGCAGGCAACAGGCGTGGACTGCACGCTGTGATGGGCGGCGTGGGGCTGGATGGGTGTGTGGTCATCTCCCCGCCACAGCTCGCTCACTGACGACGAGGCGGGTTAGCGCAGGGGAAGGCTGTCGGGTGGCTTGGTGCTAACATTGTGATGCCGTGGGTTAAGCCACCACCTGTGACGCTGCCATCCCAAACTCACTTCCCACCCAGCCTCCCGCTGATGCGCCTTTGAACACAGCAGATGGCCCAAGTCTTTGGGTCCCTGCCACTCAAATGGGACATCTAGATGGAGCTCCAGGCTCCCAGCTTCAGCCTGGCCCAGCGCGGGCTGTTGCTGTCATTTGGAGAATGAACCAGCAGGTGGCAGCTCTCTCTCACTCTCTCTCTCCCTTTGTCACTTTTGTCACTCTGCTTTTCAAATTTAAATAAAATAAATCTTTTTTTAAAAGAAGCAGGTGCTGACTCCCCAGGGGCTCTGTCTAGATGAGAACTCTGCAGACACACACAGGGAGCAGACGTCTCCCACAGAGACCACGTGGGCACGCATGTAAGCCCACAGCAGCCACACGCACCCATCAACATGCACAGAATGACGCGCCAGGGACACACAGACACGCATGCATTTGGAGCAGTTTCGGGAAGCCACACTCCCGCCCAGCTGCCTGGTGCGAACGCTCATGGCCTCCTTAGGCCTCCAGGGCGAAGCCAGCCATGCCTTCCCCAGCTCTGTCTGTTCTCAGTCTCTCCAGCGTCTGTCACCCCTGTGTCCCAGCCTACCCCGCGTCCTGGATCCCTAGCTGCACACCCTGCTCTCTGCTCCTGGCTCTTCCTCCAGGCCCCCCAGCGACCAGAGCCACATCCCAGGGGAGGGCCGGAGCTCCCCTCCACCTGAGGCCTGCAGAGTAGCCAGGGGGTGATGGCAAACGTCAGAGACCTGCCCTAATCCGTGCACACCCCCAAGCCCAGGGAAGGGGTGGGCAAAGCGCAGGCCCTGGCCAATGAGGAACGAGTGGACACCCTCGCCTGCCGCTACCTGGACTGGCCAGGTGTCCGCTTGGGGTGACGAGCTGGGGGAGCCTGTGAGCTATGCCCCCTGCAGGACTGGGGGCCAGGGGAGACCTGCCTGGGGTTCTGACAACCAGGCCCAGATGCCCGGCACTGCAGGGCGCCCGTGGTGGCACCCAGGGAGCCGGCAGAGCAAGGCCCCCTGGCCGCACTGGCCACTGACCCAGAAGAAGTGAGGCTATGACTGCCTGCATGAGCCGATGCTTCGTGATCAGTTTTGGCTCCTGGCCCTCTCCGGCCAGACCGCAGGGGTTAGATGAGGGCTTCTGGGAGGCAGTGCCACCCATAAAGGGTCTTGGGGAAGAGGGTGACACTAGGGGCTGTGTGGGAAGGAAGGACACCAAGTCCTGCGGAAGCTGGGGCACCCGGTGCCAGTGCAGGCGGTCCCCAGGGCCTCTCTGGTGAAACGGGCTCACGTGCTCCCTCTGCTGGTTGCGCAATAACAGCTCAAGCCGGGGAGCGGTGCGTGGATTGTTAGCTCTGTGCCAGGAGCCCTGGAGCGCGCAGGATCTTGGTGTTGACATAACAGTGGCGGAGCGTTCCTATTTCACCATATCTTTGTCAGTAAATGGACACTTTTATTTTCAATATTTACTCTGCATGGGCATGAAATGAAGTCCATTCCATTGGAAAGGCCAGAGGTGCCCAATTAGGGAATCAGTGGTAACAGGGATTCAATAGACTGTTTTCTGAGCATTCAAGAGAGAGAAAGAGATAAATGCTTGCGGTTTCCAGCCGGGTGCAAATACAGATTTTAGAATTGAGCTTGGTTGGAGTCACAGCATTGCAAAAAGCAGATTGGAAAAACAGCCCTAAAGGAGACACGGAAACTTGACCAGCGCCTCTGTTAGGGGCGACTCTCATTCCTGTGTGTTCTTGGGAAGGTGGCCGCGGATCTCGCCAAGCAGGGCTGGGTCATGGGTGGCTGGAGCTCAGCTTGGCTGGAGCTCAGCTTGGCCGGAACGTGCCCTGCTCGGCACCAGCCTGCCATGGGCGCTGGACCTGCTCCTGCCACGTCAAAGGCACACGGCCTCCTGGTACAGAGTGGCCAACAACGAGGCTGGCAAGTGCAGAGAACAGCCCGGAGGTGGGGCTTCCGACTCAATGTGGAAGTGGGGGCAGTCACGGAGGGCTTCCTGGAGAAGGCACTGATTGAGCTGACAAGACTGAAGGTCGTCAGGGAAAGGAGAGGAGAGCATTCCAGGCAGAAGTGACCAAAGGCTGGGGTGGGAATCAGGCGAGGCTGCCGCCGCCGCCTGCGGGTGCGGAACCAAGTGGAGAGCAGGACCTTGACCATCTCCCTGGGGACGAGAGGATGGAGCTGCTGAGCCCACGAGTCCAGAGCTCTTTCCGATTAGCAGCTCTCGAACAACGAGGCCCTAGAGAGCTTCAACCTATGTGGATTCCGTTGATCAATATTTGCCATTAGAGAAATGAACACAGAGATTTCTCTCGACACAGATACAGACACAGATATAGATACAGATGATATAGATATAGGTAGCTGTGGGTATAGAGATCTATAGAGATGTCTGGCCCCGCTTGGACAGAGTGAGAGGGGAAAGGCGGGCCGGTGGCGGCGTTGACTGGCCGACCCGCAGACTGCACACGGAACCACCGGGTGAGGCACTGGGGAGCCACAGCGGGTTTCAGAGCAGGGGAGAGGCCCTCCCAGTGGGCGGTTTCAGGCCGTGTCCTGGGTCAGGGTTGAATCAAGTGTCTAGAAGGAGACAAAGGCAGAGGTTGGGCAGCTGAGAGAGGTCGCTAGGGAAGGGGAGGTGAGCCCTGGACCAGGAGAGAGGTGGCGTCTGGGGAACAGGAGCTCCCGAGAGACGGCTGGCCAGAGGAGCCCTTCCCACGGCTGAACCTCGTGCTGAGCCCTGGCCACCTGGGGGCCCCCAGACCAGGCCGGGGAGGGGGCCAGAGCAGACCGGGAGTGCACCCACGTGGCCGGGAGGAAGACAGCGGTGTGGGGAGGAGCGAGCCCTCGCTCTGTTCCGGAAGAGGGGGAGTGCTTCTCTTGGATCCCTGTCCGCAGCAGGGCAGAGCCAGCGCGGCCCTTGCTGGGCTGCTACCGTCCTACCCAGCCCGGCCTGGCACCCGGAGGCCTCGGTGCGGCTGCAAGGGGAGCGGCTGAGCTGCTCTGGAAGCTGTTGCCCCGCGAGCAAGCTGGCCAGCAGCCTCACGGCCCGCAACCACAGGCCCCGCTATCTGCCCGAATGAGTCAACGTTTATGTCCTGGGGCCGGCGCTGTGGCGCAGCAGGTAAAGCCGCCGCCTGCGATGCCCGCGTCCCAGATGGCAATGGTTTGAGTCCCGGATGCTCCACTTCTGATCCAGCTCCCTGCTAATGCGCCTGAGACAGCAGCAGAGGATGGCCCAAGTGCTAGGGCCCCTGCACCCACGTGGGAGACCAAGATGGAGGTCCAGGCTCCAGGCTTTGACCTGGTCATTGTGGCCATTTGAGGAGTGAACCAGCAGATGGAAGATCAGTCAGTCTCTGTCTTTGTCTCTCCCTCTCTCTGTCAGCACCTTTCAAATAAATAAATACATTAAAAAAAATATATGTCCGAGGGGCCAGTGCTCTGGTGTAGCCAGTAAAGCTGCTGCCTAATGTGCCCACAACGCAAATGGTCACCAATTCGAGTCCCGGCTGCTCCATTTCCGATCCAGCTCTCTGCCATGGTCTGGGAAAGCAGTAGAAAATAGCTCAAGTCCTTGGGCCCCTGCACCTGCGTGGAAGACCCGGAAGAAGCTCCTGGCTCCTGGCTTTGAATTGGCACAGCTCCGGCCATTGCGGCCATCTGGAGAGTGAACCAGTGGATGGAAGACCTCTCTCTCTCTCTCTGCCTCTGCCTCTTTGTAACTCTGCCTTTCAAATAAATTAATAAATAAATCTTTTTTTTTTTTTTTAAAAAAAAAGTATGTCCAAGCAGAAGCCTGCCATGGACATGCAGCTGTGTTCACAACTGTGGAAGCTCAGGAGCCATCAAGTGGGTGGCACACCATGGACACGTGGACAAGGGGGTGTTATTTGGTGCTGAGAAGCAGGTGCCAGCCAGCCGAGGAGACCGGAAGGGCTGTGAGCGCTCGTCAGCTCGTGCAATCGGCCCTCGGAGCCAGCGAGTGCAGCCACGTGGCACTGTGCAGGAGGCTCAGCTATGGGGCTGGTGCAGATCAGTGGCTGCAGGGGTGGGCACAGAGGGTGGGTGCTGCGGGGAAGCATGCTGGCACCCACAGCAGCGGCAGACACGTGTCATCACACCCACAGTCTGGGTGCCGGGTGCGAGCCGGGGTGTCAGCCCCACCCCTCGGTGACCACGAGGCACCCACAGGGCTTCCCCGGCTGTGCAGCCCACTGGAGAGCGGTGCTGATGGGGGAGGGTGGGAGAGGCCCAGGGCATATGGGAAGACTCTGTACTGTGGTTGTGAACCCAATACTGCCCTTAAAAAAATCAAGCTTATGTTAAAAAACAGCGGTTCAGGAGCCTTCTATGGGGGAAGCTGCGAGCCTACCCTTCCACTTCTTGGAGCCCTTGATCCCGCCTGCCCTTTCGGCCTCCCCTGCTGCCTCCCTCGGCCGGCTTTGCACGAGGGAGAGTGCAGCGAGGTGCTGGTGGCTGGCCCGGAACCGTCCGGACATCCACGTGCTCCCGGACCCAGCGAGAGGAGCCTTCCAATGCAGCACACGTGGGAGGCAGCGAACATACACACTCCCTCCCATTCATTCATTTTTTTTTTTTGGACAGGCAGAGTTAGAGCCTGCACTGTTTGAAACATCAGAAATCCGTGCTGTCTCAGTCTGTTTCCGTTGCTGTAACAAGATACCTTAGACGAAGCAATTTACAAGTGCTAGAAACTTCTCTGTCACAGTGTGGAGGCGGAGAATCCAAGCCTAAGGCGGCAGCAGTCGCTGTCTGGTGAAGGCTTCCTCTCTGCTCCCAAGACCCTGCGGTGCCACAGGGGTAAGGGATGGAAGGGGGCCTCCCGTGGCACAGGGCGGGGGTAGGAGCTGGGAGGGCCAGGGCAGCCCCTGAAACCTTGCAATGAGGCGCTAGTCCCAGGCTCGGGGCCCGGGGCGGGGTGGGGGGGCAGAGCACTCCCAACTTCCTCACCTGCCAAGATCCCCTGGGAGTCCCCTGGCCTGGGGCAAGGCCAGCACCGCTCTCCTGCTGGAGCGGGAGCCCGTGACAGACAGCAGGTGCCCGTGGGCCCCTGATGGCCTCCGTGGACAGGGGATAGCCAGCCCCACCGGGAGGACGCTCCGTCCCCTCTCTGCCGGCCCCAGCTGCGGCACAAGGCAGAACCAGAACCAGAACCACTTGCGATTCTGCGCCAGACGTAGCGCCGGGACCTCAGCAGAAAGTCTCCTCTCTGTCTTGGTTTCTCCTCTGTAAGGTAGAGCTCGGACTCGCTCTTGTGGCATGGACACGGGGACTCGCTCCTGCGGCATGGACACGGGGACTCGCTCAGCTCTTGGAAAACGATGCCCGTCGAGGCTACCGTTGCTGCAGAAGGGGATGCGGAGCCATGGCCAAGGTCAGCCGGCCCGTGGCATCCCACTCAGAGCCCCCGGGCCCCGCTCGGCTGTGTGGATGAGGAAATGGGCTCAGGCAAGGTGGAGGGTGTGAGAGCTGCACCCACGGCCCTTCTGGCACGCGCCACACGCTGCCTGCCTCGCCAGGGACAGCCTCACACACGTTGTTGACCTGCCCGGGCCCTCCAGGCAGGGCTGTTTGATCTGGAGGCACCAGCTGGACACGCGGACATGGAGGGTGTTTCCTCAGCTCCCGGCTCCCCATCAGCAGGGCCACAGCTGCCCCCGGGGGAGCTCACTCAGCGTTTATAAAGCTCACCTGGCCGCCCGGCCTGTCAGCATCCAAGCAGCAGACCGGAGCAACCCACAGGACACCAGAGACAGCCAGGTAGGCACAGCGCCCGCCAATCTCACTCCAGCCTCCCTTTCCACCAGGTGTGAATCAAACTCTACTCTTGACAAACACGGTCTGTTATGAGTTGGTTTGATTCTAGGGCAAAACATCAAAAACGACAGCTTTAACAATGATGAGAAATCCACAGGTGAGCTGTGGATCCTGCCGGCTTGTCCCTCTGCCACCCCTGGGCTGTGGCTTTCACCATCCTCATGATAATAAAATTGTTGCTGAGCTCCATCCGTCATGTCTTACATCTAATCTGGAAGGTACAGTTGAGGAGCACAAAAGCGTAACCCCCCTAGCTGGGTCAGGCTCTCTAAGGAACTGTTCAGAATGACTCCACTCGGTTCTCCTGGGCCGGGCCTGATTGCAAAGAACTTGGGGGTGACGGGTTCTTCGGGAGGCACATTTCTGTCCGCAGATGTGGAAGGATTCTATAAAGAAGGAGGGGGGAACGTGCAAGCTCCCCACCCCCACCGCAGCTTCCGTTCCCTTGCTGTGTGTGGCGCTTGTCTCAGAGGGCAGGGATGTCCCCAGGGCTTTGTGTGTCCCCGGGGTCAGCGTCCAAAGGCTTCCCTGGTGACCTTCGCCCCTCCCGGCTCTGCTATTCGTCATTTACCAAGGGCAGTGTCGGGGCCAGGGAGGGGTTAGGAGTCCCGAATTGCCTCTCATTGTTGGATACGCAGAGTGACCTGTGAACACAGGATGGAGTTGGGTGCACACAGCTAGAAGGCAGAGAGTGGGGTTCAGGCCTCACCCTGTGCTGAGCCTCGATTTCCCTCCTGTAAAACGGGCGTGGGGGTAGGAGTTAGTCCGCATGAGTCCTCCATGCTCCTCTCCCATCCCCGACCCCTGTATCTTCATGCAGACTCTCAGAGTAGCCCTAAAACTGACCCTGCTTACTGAGTCCCCCATAGGTAGCACCCCAAGACACCAAAGGGCTTGTGCCTCCTTCTTACACTCTGTGGGTTTAGCTTGCCCTGCCATCTGCTCAATATTTGAATATTAAGCCGCTGGGTCTATTATATTATTATATATCTGAGTCTCTTGGTCGCCATCCATTGGTCTTTTTCTCTTTAAAGATTTATTTATTTATTTGAAAGTTAGAGTTACACAGAGAGAGGAGAGGCAGAGAAAGAGAGAGGTCTTCCATCCGATGGTTCACTCCCCAATTGGCCGAAACGGCCTGAGCTGCGCTGATCCAAAGCCAGGAGCCAGGAACTTCTTCCAGGACTCCCATGCAGATGCAGGGGCCCAAGGACTTAGACCATCTTCTAATGCTTTCCCAGGCCATCGCAGAGAGTTGGATCAGAAGTGGAGCAACTGGGTCTCGAACCAGTGCCCATATGGGATGCCAGCATTCAGGCCAGGGTGTTAACCTGCTGCACCACAGCACCGGCCCCGGTCTTTTATTTTTTTAAGCATTCACGCCCTGTCATTATTGACTAGGTGCTGGACATCGTGAGAAAAATTGCAGAGACTCTGAATCTTTTCCCAGACGGGAAGGAAGACACCGGGGCCTGGACTTATGTTTCACTCGAGGAGGGCTGTTTTGGCTTTGCTCCTGCTCCTAGAGGGCCCTTCCCAGGCAACTCGCGAAGACAAATCCTCAGAATTAGCAAATCAGACTCAGTAACATGATAGCAATTGGCCACACACAAAGGGTGCTGTGTTAAGTGCATGTGGAAAACTGACCACTGCAAGGGTGCTGTGCTAAGTGCCTAGGAAGAAGCTGAGAGGCAGGGGTGAGGCTGCAGCTCCCCGGTGAGGGAGCCGGGGCTCCGCAGGCCCAGGTGGCCCGGCTTCCCCAGCCGGCAGGCAGCAGAGCTGGGACCCAGCCCAGACCTGGCTGTCCCTGAAGCCGTGGAAATTCCACGTGTGCTCGTGGTCAGATGGGCGGCATGCAGCCCGCACCACAAGGGCACATGGCGAGGACAGGGGCCCACAACCCACAGCCCACAGCCCCACACCTGGTGGGAGAGCGAGGGCTTCAGAGAGCACTTCTTTTTCTTTTTCTCTCTCTCTTTTTTTTTTTTTGACAGGCAGAGTGGACAGTGAGAGAGAGAGGCAGAGAGAAAGGTCTTCCTTTGTCGTTGGTTCACCCTCCAATGTCTGCCGCGGATGGCGCGCTGTGGCCGGCGCACCGCGCTCATCCGATGGCAGGAGCCAGGTGCTAGGTGCTTTTTCCTGGTCTCCCATGGGGTGCAGGGCCCAAGCACTTGAGCCATTCTCCACTGCACTCCTGGGCCACAGCAGAGGGCTGGCCTGGAAGAGGGGCAACCGGGACAGAATCCGGCGCCCCGACCAGGACTAGAACCCGGTGTGCCGGCGCCACAAGGCGGAGGATTAGCCTGTTGAGCCACGGCGCCGGCCTCTTTTTCTCTTTTTTTAAGCAAGATTTATTGAAGTGGGAGGCCTCCAGCCAGAGTGGCCTGCAGGGAGAGGCCACTCCTGTTCCTGAGGCTCCACAGCCTCTCCTCGTGTCCCCGTGTAGGGAGCAGCCCTGCCGGGGAAGGCAGGAGCCGCGTGGCGAAAGCCCGCAGGGCCGGCTCTCCAGGGCGTGAATCTGGGTGGTGCGGCCGGGGACAAATGACTTCAACTCGGGGACCCTCCCTTTCTTGCTCTGTATGGAAGGAAAATGCACGTCCCCTCTTGCACCTCAGCGGCCCCGTCTGTAAATGGGTATAGGTGAAAGGAAGTGAGCCCTGTGGCCGCTGCACCCAGGCTCTGGGAGACCTGTCTCTCTCTTGCTTCCCCGCAGGGGCCCAAAATGCTGGTGGTCTCCGCCCTCCTGCTCCCCTGCAGCCTGCTTGCTTCGGCGTCTGCTCAAGGGGACCCGCCTGCGTTTTCTCCCCAGCTCACTGATGGTGAGACCGCCCTGCCTCAGGCCAGGCCTGGCCTGGTCACAGCCCCTAGGACTGCCCTTGAAGGCTGGGCCAGGAGCCAGGGCCGCTACCGGTCTCACAGCCTGGTGCCCAGGACACGGTTCACCCCGCTGATCATTCACTGTCCCGGGTGGGGCTCCGTGTAGTTCTCTTTCCCTGGACCCCCGGCTTCCCTGTCTCCTTGCCCTGCTTCACCTAAGGGTCACCGTCAAGGGGCCCGCAGGCATCGGTCCCCACCCCACGCACCTGTCTCACCACCCGGGCCCACTCCCATCTTGCCCCAGCGGCCTCCCCAACCCGTCCAGCATGTGCCTTCACGGTCCCCTCCGCCCGGAGCACTCCCGTCCTCACCAAGGCTGCCTCCTTCCCGGCCAGGCCCTGCTCATGGCTCACCTGAGCCGAAAGGCCTGCCCTGACCTCCCCCCTTGCCCCCAGGACCCCAGCCTCCCCACCAAGCAAAACCTAAGGGTGACACCTCGCCCAGCCTGGAGAGCCATAGCCTTGACCAGTACCCTCTCTGATTGGCCAATGCCCACCTGGCAGCCACTAGAGACTTGGGAAGCAGTTCTGATCCTGCTTGTCCCCTTCCTCACAGCGTTACCATCTGTCGCCCCCGTCCCTACCAGGCTGCAGCACCAGGGGAGCAGGGGTCTCCATCTGCCCTCCCCGGGGCACGCCCAGCCCTGGCCCAGCCCTGGCACACTGCAGACCCCTCCCAACATTTGCTGGATGATCGACCCTAGAACTTGGCCCAGCACCAAGCAGGCCAGAAAGAAGAGAGGCATGAAGAACAAATGCCGTGGGTGGGGCGTGCCCAAGGGCAAGCCTGGACCGGGGGTCTCGGGCGTCTGGGGGTCTGACTGGGGCCTGGGGGTCCCTGCCTTCTCTGCAGCACTGGCTCAAGGACTGCTCCAGGAGGGCCTGCTCGCCAGGCTGCAGACGGGAGGCCTGCCGACTCTGCTGGGCAACTTCTTCAGATACACATTGGATTTCTGGGCAATCCCCATTCACCCCCACAGAAAGAACAGAGATGCCGAGTGAGTGGCCTGGAGGGTGGGCAGGGGGCTGCCGGGCTCGCTCCGTGCTTCCTGACTTCGCAGAGACCCTCAGCTGAGGGCCCTTCCTGCTCCGATGGCCTGAGACCCCCACCTGGGAGAAATTCCCACCCCAGGGAGAGACAGGTTCTGCTGCAGGGGACACGGAGGGACTCGGTGCCCTGCCTGGGGAGAGCTCAGCAGCCCTGAGCACGCCAACCTCTTCCGCTCTCTCGGCCTCAACCTTGCCCCTGGTAAACGGGAACCCTGACCTCTGCCCGACGGCTGCTGCATGCACGTGCCCAGCACAGCTCCCCAGTCCCAGCGAAGCAACAAAACAGCAGAACTAGCAGTGACAATCACGTGGTCATCAAGAGAGGCGATGTCATACGTTAGATGGACCGCCCGGTATGGAAGACCCAGGTCCCTGGTCTCGCTTGTTTGTCAGAAACTCCACTGTGACTCCGCCTTTGTCCCCGGCCTCAGCTGCTCCCCAGCCCACTGCATCTTAGCTAAGGGCACAGGCACCCAACAGTGGCTCTGACCAAAAATCCTGACATTGTCCTTGGATTCTCTCTGTCTCTCTCCTTCCTCTCTATCTCCCTTTTTCTCTCTCTCCACCCAAACACGTACCCAGCCTATCAGTAAATCAACTACTCTGCTTGGCACACAGACTCAGGCATCTACCCACCATCTCTGCCCTCTGTGGCTCGAGCCCCCGCCATTGCTCCCCCCGACCTACAGCCCCAGACCGTCCTGCTTTAAGCTCCAGGTGGCCCCCTCCTCCATTCCATTCTGCCAGCATCCAAAGAATCTAAGAAGTAAGTCAGGGGGCCGGCGCTGTGGCATAGCAGGTAAAGCTGCCACTTGCAACGCCGGCATCCCCTATGGGCGCTGGTTCAAGTCCCGGCTGCTCCACTTCCGACCCAGCTCCCTGCTAATGTAAGTAGCAGATGATGACCCAAGTGCATGGACCCCTGCCACCCATGTGGAGTTAAGCCTGGTCCAGTGCCAGCCATTGCAGCTACGCTGGGAGTAAAGCAGAGGATAGAATCTCTCTCTCTCTCTCTGTCTCTGTCTCTCTCTCTCTCTCTCTCTGTCACTCTGCCTTTCAAATAAATAACTAAATCTTTAAAAGAAAATCAGAGCAGATTCTGCAACTCCTTTGCCCCCACCTCCTGATGTCCTCTCACTGCCCTCAGAGCCAACCCCGAAGTCCTGGCCATTGGCCAACGAGGCTCCACGCCGTCCAGCCCCAGTGACCTCCCGCCTCCTTGTGCCCATCCACCCTCACTGCCCAGCAGCCACACTGGCCCTGCAGCTGTGCCTCAGACACAGGTGCCACCCTTAGGACCTCATACCTGTTCTGTCTACTGTCTGGTCCTGTCTTTCTCTTTTTTATTATTTCAAAAAATGTCTATTTATTTATTTGAAAGGAAGAGAGGGGGAGCTCTTCCATCCATGGTTCACCCCCACATGCCCATGACAGCCAGAGTTGGGCCAGGCCAAAGCCAGGAGCCCAGAGCTCCATCTGGGTCTCCCATATGGGTGGCAGGAGCCCAGGTGTCTGGGCCAGCACCTGCTGTCTCCCAGGGTCTGCACCAGCACGAAGCCGGAGTTGGAGCAGAGCTGGGGCCTGAACCCAGCCTGGCACGCGTGAGATGCAGGCGCCCAGCCCGGCCCCTTCTCCAGACCACCCAAGTGGCTCCTTCCCTCACTTCATCCATGACTCTTCCCAGATGTCACCTCCCCTGGCCACCAAGCCTAAAACTCTACTCTGCCTGGTGTCATCCCATCGCCTGCCCCTGCAGGGCCTGTTCTTCCCAGTGCAGTCTCCTTGCACACTCCATACGCGTGCACCTGCTAGGTTTACTCATTTACATGCGGTACTTGGCTTTCAGTGTTCGCTGTTCCGTGTATCCATTTATTCCCGTCTGCTTGGTGCTGGCCAAGGGTTGGGCAGGAGCATGGTGGCGAGAGCTTCTTTTCGCTCAGGACTGTGTCCCCTTGCGGGAACCACGGGAACTGTGCAGGTGGCGTCAAAAACGTGCACCTGCAGCTCTGCCCCACAAGGAGCAGGGCGAGGTCCACCTGCAGACAGAGCCATGCCCTCCCCCTTGCTGTGTGCTGTCTCCACGCAGGGCGCTCCTGCAAGAGCCTCGCCTCCTTCAGCTGTCCCTGGACCACAAGCCTGGGAGCAGGGAAGTCACCTTGACCATCCCGCTGGCCTTCACTTTGATTGTGAAGTAAGTAAGCCGCAAGGCCGGGGCAGCACCCAGGCTGGCACAGGCGGGCAGGGCTGTGGGAAGCAGCCAGACCCATAGTGAACTCAGCAACAGTCTTGTGTGGTCCGGGTAACCCCCTTACCCTCTCCGGCCTGGGGCACCCTGTATGCAGAATTAGGAGCCTGCAGAACCCTGGCTGCTTCAGACCTGGGCCCCTCTGCGGGAGGCAGTCCCCTCGGTCCGCAGGTCTCTCTGCTCTTGTGCCCCGAGAGCCCGCTTCCATCTGTTTGGACCTCATGAGCCCACTCGGCTGTGATGGCTCAAGACCAGAACACAGAACGCGCTCTGGCAGCCCAGCCCGGAGGTCGCCGCAGGTGTTCCTGGGTGCTCTGTGCCTGTGTTTCCAGGGAGGGCAGGTGCCCCTCAGCTCCCACAGCCTCCCCCGCTCCCTGAGCAGCCAGGCCCTCGTTCCCGTCTCAAGGCCAGGCCTCATGACCATGGAGTCGGAAACAGAGGAGGAACTGTCCAGGTCCCATATAGCCGCCCCCTCCCACCCTGTTCTGCCGGGCACCTTAGACCTGACTCCTGCCTTCCTAAGTGTCCCCAGAGCCAGGGGTGATGGGTGTCATTATACAGCCCGAATGCGCGCCCCTCTGCCTTGGCCACAGGCCGGGCACATGACCTGGAGAGGCCATCCCTGTTCGTAGGCTCGGCCCAGTCATTGGAAAAGGGAGGACTGACTAGGAGTGGCTGTGTGGCTCGGCAGTGGGGACGCCTGCGTGGCGAGCTGGAGCGTCTGGCTCGAGTCCACACCCTGCTCGCCTCCCAGGCTCCTGCTAACGCGCGTGCAGGGAGGCAGCAGGTGATGCTGCAAGAGTACTTGGGTCCCTGCCACGTCCCCGGGAGACCCGGATGGAGCTCCTGACCTTTGGCAATGCTGGACCAGCCCTGTCTGTTGCAGGCTCTTGGGGACTGAACCAGTGGGGAGCCAACCCCTCTCGCTCTTTTCCTCCCACTCCGCCTTTCAAATAAAAATAAGTTTGACAGCAAGTGCTCTCAGTGGAGTGGTTTTGGGGGTTCAGCGCAGACACGGGGACCCTGGTTCTAGAAGCAGGTGGGGGCACAGCAGGCGCCGAGGTTCTCTCCCCCCGCCCTACGCCCCCCTCTCCAATAGCTTCCAGATCCTCGACACCATCACAACCGAGGTGAGGTCAGACATCCACGTGCAGCTGGCTCTGGAGAAGGGCTCAGACGGCAGAGACCGACTCGCCTCCAAGAACTGCGGGGTATCGCCCAAGGCCGTGTGGCTACAGACAGAATTCTTGTGAGCTGCCCACCTTCTCCCTCCCTGCCCCGCGGGTTAGCAGGAGGCCCCTGTGAGGTGAATTCTCAGTTCCTTTGAAATTGTGTTGTGGGGATGATGGTGGCGGTGACAAGCAGAAGTCCCCCGAGGAATACCGAGAAGGAAGCGAGCGAGATCCCCTGCCTCTCTGTGGGCGTGGAAGTTACTTCTACATCTTCTGCTACCATAAATAACCCCGAACACTTTGGCTTAAGATTTGCCAAAAAGAATGATTTCCTGACCATAGGCGTCTAAGGTCACTCACAAGGCAGCCACCGTTCTTAGACTTCTGGGTTTCGCCAAGCCGCTCCCCAGACACCCGCCCGCAGCGCTGCGCCCCGGGGTGGGACACGTCTAGAGCTGGCTCTGGCCCAGCCCTCCCCAGTCTCGGCTTCTCTCCAGCAGGTGGAATCATTTACGTGCCCTCAATGGCCCGGGCAGCGGGTGCCTCTGTCGGCTTGTCCTTCATCTGTGACGTCCCCCCTTTAGGGCGGAGTCCTCAGAGGCGTTGCCCTTTTAAAAACTGCGGTTTCATCGCTTTCTTCCCAGTTTAGCGTTTTCCAAGAATTTCTGAATTGAGGCGGGGGCCAACACCAGTTCGTTTTATACCCTCTTGTCTCCACTCGTGAGTCTTTTATTCTGACTCAGCTCAGCTGTTCAGGTTTCCGGAGAGACCTGGGAAGGTGTGGGATCCTTTCTGCACCCTTGCACAGCTGGTCCTAGCGCTTCCTCCCTGGTAGAACGGGCCAGGCACAGCGCCCCCTCCTGGAGAACGGCGAGGAGCCCCTCCCCAGGCCTTTCTCTGCTGGGACCTGGGCTCCAGGCTGCAAGCGGGTGCTCAGGCGCTTTCCGTGCAAGCTCTGGACAGTGAAGCCCTAAGCCTGGAGGACTCCAGTAGCGCTGAGGAGGGCGAGATGCTGGAAACGGCGAGATCCCTTTGTGGAGGGGGAAGGAGCTGGCCAGAGCAGCAGGGCAGGGCCGCGTCCTAGCTTGCTGACGACCCGGGGAGCAGCTAAGTGATCCCAGGTCCCTGGGCCAAGCAGTGATGTGGAGAACAATCTGTTTTGCCAGCGTCCTTCCTCCTATGCTTAGAGACCATGTCATAGAAATGCGCATTGAGAGCTTTGCTGAGAGAACAGTGAGACAAGTGATCGCCTACAATTTGATGGAAACAGTAAGTGCGGACACCCAGGGACGTTCCGTTTTTGAGCCAAGACCACTTGCGCTGGGTTGGAGCTTCTTGCTGCAGTGGGAGGAGGTGACAGGAGGGAGGGCCAGGAGAGGAAGCAGCACCCGGGGAGCCCCATCTCTGCCGCCAGGCACCCGACAGCCATCGCTCAGCTCTTTAAGTCAAAATCAGCCCCTGCATGAGCACTGGGCTGGGTCTTCCCAAGCTCGGTTCCTGCTCTGTAAGATGGGTGTGGGTGGTCATAGAACGCACAGCTGCCATCATGGCCCACGCAGGCACTGTGCTAACTGTCTTCATTTCACGTTTCGAACAATCTCATACTCGAGGTTCTCTGGTGCCCCGTGTTCCAGGTTCAACAAAGCATTCCAGAAAGGGCCAGTGGTTTCCCCGAGTCCCCCAGCTGCCAAGTGGCTGAGCTGACCAGGGCAGTCTGTCCCCAGTCCCTCGGGCTGGGCTGGCTTAGGGGAACCTGCTGTGGTCACCTGCCGCTGGCTCCACGCAGAGCCTTCCTCCAGCCCTGCCTGTCTCCCTGTCTTGCAGATGTGTCCTCTGATCTGCAGCTGGCTCCACAACCTGGATCAGCGCTTGGTCAATGAAATCAGTAGGTCCTCGAGGTGCAAAGGGCCAGGAGCGCTCCGGGAGGAGGCTGCCACCCCTCCTCACCCCTCCCACTCCTCTCCCGAGCCTCCCCCCCGCGACCCTTGCAGAGCAGCTCCCAATACCTCAGCTGCCCTTTGGTGGGGGAAGCCCCGGTGCCAAGGCCAGGGTGAAGCTCGGTGCTTGAGTAGCCCCTGACCCCCACCACTAGCTAAGGTCACGCTGATTTCAGTTCTATTTGGGTCCCAAAAACCTAGAGACGCTGAGCTATGATCAAACCGGCCTGATTACCCTCCTCGTAAATACTCCATGTTGCATTAAGAGCAGAGAATCAGCTTGGTTTCAGCCCATAAAGAAAACCGTCTCCTTCCAGTAGTCTCTGCTCCAAGCATCCCAGTTTCCATATCTGTCAAAACCCAAAGTTACAAATGCAAGATTTGTTCTTTCTTAAAGATTTATTTATTTATTTGAGAGGTAGAGTTACAGACAGAGAGAGGGAGAGACAGAGAGGTCGGTCTTTCATCCACTGGTTCACTCCCCAGATGGCCTCAAAGGCCAGAGCTGAGCTGGCCCAAAGCCAGGAGCCAGGAGCTTCCTCCAGGTCTCCCACACAGGTGCAGGGGCCCAAGCACTTACTTGGTCCATCGTCCACTGCCTTCCCAAGCCATTAGTAGAGAGGTGGATTGGAAGAGGAGCTGCTGGGACAGGAACCTGTGCCCATATGGGTGCCAGTGTTGTAGGCGGAGGTTTAGCCCAGTACACCACAGTGCCGGTCCCATAAATGCAAAGTTGAGTCTCAGGGGCTGGGGTTTCTAAGTTCCCTAAGTGGTTCTCCTCGCCAGCCATTTTCTGGCCTCTGCTCACGCACCTCCATTGGCAAGGAGCTCCCTGCGTGTGATGTTGGGGAGCCTGAGGCAGCTGATAGAATGAGCCTTTAAACTCCCAGAGCTGCGTCCCCATGCTCAGCCATAGCAAGTGGGAGTTGGCAGCTGTGCCGACACCCTCACCCTGCTGGAGAGCCACATCTCTGGGGCAGGTGGCCAGGCAAATGGGAACCTTGGCTGCTGTAATGCCAGCTTCCTCCACTGTCTCACTCATAAGCAATTAGCTTGGGGGGAAGTGGCCATTCCCAGCCTATGGATAAAGGAACCAAGGCCCAGGAATTGTCCAAGGTTACTCAGCAAGAAATAACAGTGGCAGCTACGTGCTGACTCAGTGCTTTGCTTCCCAGACCCTGGGAAGGCTTGACAAGCGTCAGCTCAACCAGTGCAGGTAGCCACCCTGGGAGGTAGGTATTATCCCTGTGCATGTCGGAGAGAAGAAACAGAACCAGGAGGGTACGAATGCCTGCTGTGCTCCCGCGGAAGAGAGAGGCAGAGCCAGAGGGACTCTACATCCGTCCCTGCATTGCCTCAGTGCAGCTCCGTCAGCGAGGCCGCCCGTGGCAGCCAGTGACAGAGCTCCCAGCCCCAGCCGTTTGTCTCCAAGCCTTTGCCCAACCCCCAGCCCTGCCCTGCTCCTTTGGCCTCTGATCCTCCTCCACTCCCACGACTGCAGGCTCTCTTCTGCATTCCAGGCACGGTGCTGAGAGAGGACAGCTCCCAGGACAGCAGCCCGGGGGCTGCAGAGTGAAGGAGCCCCATCTGTCCTACACTGGTGAGCTGTCAAGCACATCCCATTCGCGGTGACTCTTGGCCATTAGGGTCATTATCAGCGTGTCATTCATTCATTCATTCATAAAGAGTAAGCAAGCATCTGCTCTATGGGAGGCACAGTTCCAGTGCTGGGCTGAAGCAGGGGATGGGACAGACTGGGAGTCTGATCTCCTAGAGCTGCCTGAGCAAGTGGCCAGTGAGGGAGGGAATGGCCCACAGTCAAGTCAGCTCAGAGGGCGGTGGGTGTGATGAGCAGGAACCCAGCCAGGAGCATGTGAGGAAGGGGACGGGGTGGAGGCAGGGCAGGAGCATCAGGTTAATAATAGAGCCAGACAGAGGCTCCTGGAGAAAGAGAGCTTTCAGCTGAGTCCCGAATGACAAGGCAGAAGACGTTGTCCCAAGACCCAAGAGGGAATCAGCGCAAGCAAGGGGCGGCCAGTGCAAAGGCCCAGAGACAGAAGCAAGTGAGTTTCCTTTTTAAAGTAAAAAAAATTGTTTAAATTGGCTGGATTATAGCAGAACACAGGTACAGATGACATTTATTTTTATTTTTTTAAATATTTATTTATTTATTTGAAAGTCAGAGTTACACAGAGGGAGGACAGAGAGAGAGAGAGAGAGAGACAGAGAGACAGAGAGAGAGAGAGAGAGACAGAGAGGTCTTCATCTGCTAGTTCACTCCCCAAATGGGCACAATGGCCAGAGCTGTGCCTGATCTGAAGCCAGGAGCCAGGAGCTTCTTCCAGGTCTCCCACGTGGGTGCAGGGGCCCAAGGATTTAGGCCATCTTCTACTGATTTCTCAGAAAGAAAGTCAGAGCTGGATTGGAAGTGGAGCAGCTGGGTCTTGAACCAGTGTTCATATGGGATGCCAGCGCTTCAGGCTAGGGTATTAACCTGCTGCGCCACAGTGCCAGCCCCTATTTTTTTTTTTTTAATTTTGTTTATTTACTTGAGATGTAGAGTTACAGACAGTGAGAGGGTGAGACAGAGAGAAAGGTCTTCCATCTGCTGGTTCACTCCCCAAATGGCTGCAACAGCCAGAATTGGGCCAATCCAGGAGGTTCCTCTAGGTCTCCCACATGGGTACAGGGGCCCAAGGACTTCGCCCACCATGCCACAGCACCAATCCCGGTATTTGCCTCTCACCGTCTACATTCTAGTGGGGGAGACAAATAGCAGTGAGTGTTATGGGTGCCGTTTTGTTAGATTTGAGACAGTGACACATGAGCAAAGGGTGCTCAGCACAGAATAATGGCAAATATATGAGAAATGAGTCAATAATGACATTTCATTTTTACATAATCCTCTCCTTTTCTTTGCAAATAGCATCCTTATAAAAATGCCTTCTAAGGGCCGGCGCTGTGGCACAATAGGTTAATCCTTCGCCTGCAGAGCCAGCATCCCAGATGGGTACTGGTTCTAGCCCCAGCTGCTCCACTTCTCTGCTATGGCCTGGGATAGCAGCAGAGGATGGTCCAAGTCCTTGGGCCTTTGCACCCATGTGGGAGACCCGGAAGAAGCTCCTGGCTCCTGGCTTCGGACCGGTGCAGTTCCAGCCATTGCGGGCTTCTGGGGGATGAACCAGCAGATGGAGGACCTCTCTCTCTCTCTCTCTCTCTCTCTCTCTCTGCCTCTGCCTCTCAAATAAATAAATCCATCTAAAAAAGAGAGAGAGAGACAAATACCAGGTGCCAGAATTACAAAGATGAATCATTTACATGGCACCTGAACTCCAGAGTCCCCAGTCTAGGAGGGGATAAAACAAATGAACAGGCAATATCGCGTGCAGTAGGATGTTCTGGTGGAGGGTCTATGGCAATGGGAGGTGAAGCCTAGCAGCTTCGACAAGGGCTTCGTGGAGGAACCACGATTTAAGCTGGGTACTGCAGGATGATTGGGTTTCGCGATGGGGAAAGCCAGGGGCTGCAGCATGACAAGCACACTGGTGTGAGGAGGAGCTGGCACTCGGGACAATGGGGAGCTGCTCTGGGGGTCAGGCCACAGGGGCTGTGGGGCGGAGGCCCCTCCCTTCTGAGCAGTAAGTATGGAAGTGTAGGGAGCCGCACACATACTTTCTGAGGACGAGGGTGTGTGATGGATCGAGCCACAGAAAGGAGGGTGTGGCCATGACGAGGGTGCATAAGGAACTAGTGGGCAGCACATACTAGACCCCACATCCTTGAGTTGGGGAATTCAGTTATGTAATACTCTAACCAGGTGCTGTATGATATAATTAGAACATGAGACACTCAAATAACTTTGCCCTTTCTAGCATAGACATTTTAAAAAGAAAAGCAAATGATGTTTTTAGTCATATATTTTATTTACCAAATATATACAGGTAATTGACATAACAATGATGAAACACTTTATATCCTATTTTTGTGCTAAGACTTTGATCTGCTGTGTATTGTATCCTGAGATCATATTTCAGTTCTCACCAGCTGCACATCACGTTCTAGGAACACATGTGACTAGTGGCTACCATATTGGACAGTGGTGCTGTAATTAAGTTAATCCATGGGAAGCTGAAAAAGTTGGAAGGTCTGGATCATATCACTTTATCCCTACCAAACAAACACATCTGGGCTGCCACTTACCACAGAGGTCCCAGACTTGTGGCTCCATGTCATGGTCACACCACAGACATAGCTGGTTTAGCTTAGGAAGTGCTTTGTAAATGTGAGTGAGTCAAGTGGCTTTGGATCCACTGGGGCATCTGGCTATTGTCTGCACCCTTGTGTCATGAATTCGTCAAGGTGAAGAGGAAGCTCCGTCTTAATGGATGAGAGGGAGTCCCGAGTATGAGAGAAAATGTAGCTCAGGGATAGGCGATGGATGGTTCAGCACCACGGACAGCGGACAGCGGCCCCAGCGTGGGAGCCTCCTGTCTGCAAAGGTGTGAGGTGGACTAACACCTGGACTCTCACACAGACGCGGGTCCTGCTTACTGATCTCCCTCCAATGTCCTTGGCCTCTGGGTCTCCAACTGCACAGATCACGTTGATGATTCAGCCACTGGGCCCAAGAGCCCCCACTTCCCTTGGAATGGAGGCTCTCTCTGCAAATCCTCGCCAGAACCCACAAGCTGATTCCACACAATCTTCCAATAAATGATTTGCAGCCTGTCCTGCTTACCCAGTGCTGTGTGGTGGAGGCTACGGGCATCAGAGACTCTGTAGCTTGAGTCGTGGTGGCAAAAGTGTGAGGTGGGGGAGGATGCCTGGGTCAACTCCTCCTTTCCCTCAGACACATTTGAACTCTCCACAAAGCTAAGGAGCACCACTTCCCATCTTGCCCTGATGTCTTCTGATCCTGTGACCTTGGGTAGTTCTCTCTTCTTGGCTCTCACTGCACAGTGAGGGTGTTGGTCTCATCCCCTGAGTGTCCCTAGGCAAGAACAGTCTACAAGGCTTTTCTTGGCCCCAGAACTCCTGTTTTCTTTCCCATATCACCAAACCTCTCAAGACATGTTGTTATTCACTGCCTCTACTTCCTCACCTTCATCCACTGCTCAAACTTTTCATAACTGATTTCCCCTAACTCCTGAAAACAACTTTCTCTGCATCACACACGTCTTCCTTAGTGTCCAGCACCAGGGAAGGCTTGCCCAGTGCCCACACTCCTCAAGTCATGTCACAGCCAGCACATTTGAAAAGGACTCGAATTACTCCCCATCCACTCCTCCTCTTTTTCTTCCTCTCTGCTGCTTTAAAAAAAATCTTGCCTTATTCCTGGCACTTGTCTACACCCGTCACGACATCCATCACTTACTCTTTCAAGCAGGTTGTTGGTTAGGAAGTTTTTGCCTCTGGGTTCTAAATCCATCTTTCTACACTCCATTTTGTGAGGCTGGGCCTGGAATCCTGCAAGCCACACAGATTCTGCTCTGATTGTGAGGGTGGGCCAACAGGTGTTGTAACCATCGATTTCAAGGCTGAAGAGAAAGCTTTGTTTACTGCCTCTTCCTCTAGGTGTCACCCTACAATGGCTTCTCACTCAACCAGGGAAAGGTGGTTTGAGTTTATACATTGTTTTTCCTTTTTAAAATTTTTAATTATTTGGGGCTGGTACTGTGGCACAGCAGGTTAATGCCCTGGCCTGAAATGCTGGCATCCCATATGGGCACCAGTTCAAGACCCAGCTGCTCCACTTCCAATCCAGCTCTCTGCTAAGGCCTCAGAAAGCAGTAGAAGATGGCCCAAGTCCTTGGGCCCCTGCACTCACGTGGGAGAGACCCAAAAGAAGCTCCTGGCTCCTGGCTTCAGATCGGCACAGCTCCAGCCATGGCAGCCAATTGGGGAGTGAACCAGTAGATGGAAGACCTCTCTCTCTCTCTCTCTCTCTCTCTCTCTCTCTGTGTGTGTGTGTAACTCAAACTTTCAAATAAATAAATAAACTTTTTAATTATTCATGTATTTTTATTTGAAGGGCTAGGGAGAGGGAGACAGAGAAGAGAGAGAGAGAGAGAGAGAGAGAGAGAGAGAGAGAGAGAGAGATCTTTCTTCCATTGGTTTATTCATCAAATGCATGCAACAGCTGCTGGAACTGGGCCAGGATGAGGCCAGGAGTCCAGAATTCAATCTGGGTCTCCCACGTGGATGTCAAGAACCTAAGTATTTGAGCCATCACCTGGTGCCTCCTAGAGCACAGGTTAGCAGGAAGTGGAGCCGGGACTCAAACCCAAGCCCTCAAACACGGGATGCAAGCGTCCCGAGCCACCTCTTCACTGCTGCACATGTGCCTGCCCCTGTTCTCCTTGTGGTGCTCCCAAAGCAGCCTTATCAGGCCCCTTCTGCAAGCCACACCCACCAGGAAAATCCCCCTCTGTGATGTCTGGTGTCCAGTTCCATAGGACTCCTCCTGAGGTCAGAATCAGCTGCACAGTGTCTCAGTTTCCCCAGGTTCCTCCCTGACTCTGGAAGGCTCCTCCAGCCCCCAAGTCTCCCTTTTGCACTGCAGTCCTAGAGTTATCCATGATGGCCTGTGAGGATGCACTGATCTGTGCCAGGGCAGGTGTCAGACCCCAGGCCCCACCGCTCTTCCTTCTGGTCACACTGGCATTCCGGTTCTTCCCACAGTGATGTTCAGCTCAGCTCACTCCAACTTCAGAGGTAGAGTGTGCTGCCCGGAACACCTCGATGCCCCATCTCCTCGTGGCTCCTATCAACACCTGCAAAGATCCACGCCCAACCTTTGTAAAGGGGCCCCTCCTTCCCCCCGCCAGGCAGCATCTCACTAAGCCATCTCATTTCCTTCATAGTTCTCATCACCCTGAAAAATCACTCATTCAGTTCCTTGTCTATTTGTGGCCTGGAATGCTGGTGCAGTAAACACAGGGGTTTTGTCTGTGCTGATTGCTGCTGGGCCCAAGGAATACCCAGTGACACCCATGGTCCCACATAGAGGTACAAGCTGCGTCCCACATTGCACAGCAGGACGGGGGCATCCCTGTTTACTCACACGACCCCTGCTAAGGACAGTTCCCCAGCCCCCAGATCCAGGTGCAGAAGTAAAACTCCACAGCCATTTTCAGCAACTATAAGAATTTAGGATTAGGGGCCTGCACTCTGGTGTGGTAGGTAAAGCTGCCGCCTATAGTGCCGGCATCCCATATGGGAGCCAATTCGAGTCCCGGCTCCTCTACTTCCAATCCAGCTCTCTGCTATGGCCTGGGAAAGCAGTAGAGAATGGCCCAGGTGCTTGAGCCCTGCACCCACGTGGGAGACCCCAAGGAAGCTCCAGGCTCCTGGCTTCTGATCAGCTCAGCTTCTGCCATTGCAGGCATTTGGGGAGTGAGCCAGCAGATGGAAAACCTCTCTCTCTCTGTCTCTCCCTTTCTCTGCCTGTAGCTTTGCCTCTCAAATAAATAAACTATTTTTAAAAAGAATTTATGATCACTTAAATCAAAATGAACAAATTTGGGGTGACATATATCACCAAAAATTAGTAAAAGGAGGGCTGGGACCCAAAAACTGAGAAAGAGAGGAGGGATAAAGAAAGATGTGGCCCGTTTGAGAAAGATGGTGAGGGCGGGCGCCGTGGCTCACTGGGCTAATCCTCCGCCTGCGGCGCCGGCACCCCAGGTCCTAGCCCCAGCTGGGGCGCCGGGTACTAGTCCCGGTTGCTCCTCTTCCAGTCCAGCTCTCTGCTGTGGCCTGGGAGGGCAGCGGGGGATGGCCCAGGTGCTTGGTTCCCTGCACCCGCATGGGAGACCGGGAGGAAGCACCCTGCTCCTGGCTTCGGATCGGTGCAGCGCCGGCCGTAGCAGCCATTAGGGGAGTGAACCAATGGAAGGAAGACCTTTCTCTCTGTCTCTCTCTCACTGTCTCTTTCTCACTGTCTAACTCTGCATGGCAAAAAAAAAAAAAAAAAGACAGTGGGAAGCAGAGCGGAAGCCAGGTATGCGAAAAATGAAAAATAATCATAGGATATGTAAGGGAAGCCTTGAGTGATCTAAATGAATAATGGGCCTCTGTTCTCTACACAAGGACTGAACCCCCCGGGCCACCCCCAGGGGGCGCTATCTCTGCATGCAGCGCCTGCCCCTGGAGTCAGAGTGAAGCTTTTGCCCCCTCCACTGGAGGAGTCAGGGGTGGTGGTCCGGGGGAGGGGCTAGAGCAGCCATGGAGCCCCCAGGAAGTTCGGTGCTCCTGTGTGCCCAACCTGCTGGGCTGCCCTCAGAGCTGAGTGGGGGGGGGGGTGTCTCAGGGCAGCGACCTCTCACCTGGTGGATCCAGCCTAACCTGTCTTCCTTTGTTCCCCAGCCAATGAGCCCTTACCAGTTCCCTCTGCCCGGCACACCTCCCACCTCCTCTCCCGCACTGGGTGCAGATGGCAGCTTCCGGGGAGCCCCTCCCCAGCCCTGCTCTCAAGTGGGCTCCCAAGTGCACGCCGTGCTTGTCTGCTGCTCCCCGACTGGATCTTTCTTTTGACGTGTGCTGACCCCTCACTGCGCCCTAAATGCCTGGAGAGCCAGATGCCTCGGCCTGGAACCCGGCCGGCTCTCAGTGAACACCGGTTGCATGAGTGGATAAATCAGTTTCACCCAAGACAGACTCCTTGAGAGCCAGTTACCCAGAAGGCCACAGTTTCCCCATGGTGCCAAAGGGCGGGGTTCAGGGGGTCCATGGGACCCTGGGACTGTGAGCAGCACCATCTCATCAGCTGCCTTTTTCATGAAAAGTCAAAGTTTGCATCTCTTTTCCAAAATGCCCCCGAAAAGGAAAAGCCAGTTCTGTGGGAAGCTGGCTGGGAGAGGGAAGCGAGGCTGAGGGGGAAGCCTGGAGAGCCCGCGGGAGCCATCCTGTCTGGGCTGGGTGCTCAGGCTGCCACTGTCCCCTTGCCTGTGTGACAAGAGGGCGGGGCGTGGTCACACAGAGCCCAGCGCAGGCCAGCATCAGCTGCCCCCCTCCAGGAAGTGGCCCCCTCCCGCCATTGCCCTCCCTGGGAGCTGGACCTGGGGACGTCCACGCAACTTCCGGCTTCTGCCTTTAGATGTCAGCCCAAACCCCACCTCCTCCTCAGAGAGGGCTTCCCCTGATGCCCCCCACTGTGCTATGCCACTCCCCCAGGGGATCCCCAGACCTGCAGTGGGCGGCACTCAGCGCTGAGCAGCTCGGTCACTTTGCTTGTTAATGACAGCATGGTCACATGACCATGGGTCACATGACCAGGGTCACATGACCTGTCCACATGGTCACACCCGGATCCCGCGGGGACGCCCTTGCAGCCTCCCACGGGAATTCATGTGGGCAGGGTTGCCGAGTGGAGCTCTCGCGTGCAGGGTGCTGTTTTCTGCGCTGTGAGCTTCCTGGGTTGTGGGCACTCGCTCTGGGCTTTGTGCTGTTGATCAGTTCCCCCCCAGTGGCTGCAGTGGAAGGAGGCAGAGGCTCAGAGAGATGACAAAGACACAAGCGAGCCGAGCACCATGATTTGTGAGCTCTGGCCGGACCTGGCTCCCTCAGTGCAGCTCTGGGGTCTGCACTGTTCGCTCCCCCCCCCCCCCCAGGGACTGAATCCACCAAGAAGGCAGCCAAGGGCTTGGGCCCCTCTCCCCAACGTGGGAGACCAGGATGGAGTTCCAGGATCCTGGCTTCAGCCTGGCCCAGCCCAGCCATTGCAGCCATGAGGGGAGGGATTCAGCCCATGGCAGATCTCTCTCTCTCTCTCTCTCTCTCTCTCCTCCCCACCTTCAGTGCACCTCTTCTTTCCAAATAAATAAGTCAATCTTAAAAAAAAAAGAGGGCCAGCACTGTGGTAAGGTTAGCCCCTCTGCCTGTGGTGCTTGCATTCCATATGGGTGCTGGTTTGAGTCCAGCTCTCTGCTAATGCACCTGGGAAAGCAGCAGAAGATGACCCAAGTCCTTGAGCCCCTGCACCTGCGTGGGAGACCCAGAAGAAGCTCCTGGCTTCGGATCGGCTCAGCTCTGGCCGTTGTGGCCATTTTGGGAGTGAACCAGCAGATGGAAGCTCTTTCTCTCTGTCTCTTATTCTCTGTCTGTAATTCTACCTCTCAAATAAATAAATCGAGAGAGAGAGAGAGAGAGAGAGAGAGAGAGAGGAAGAAGAGGCTGAGATGGACCGGAGCCCTGGTCTGCGAGCACCGGGCTCCACGTGTCCTTGGCTGCAGACCCGGTGCTTGCCCCCTGAGCACGGCTGCCTCATGGCTCTGCATGGGCACGCAGCCCTCTCCCCAGCTACCCACTCCATACCATCCTTCCGTTCAGCTCCGGGGCCTGAGATGAGGCGGGACCCATGGCCGCGCCCACCTCTGTGCCCAGACGTACAAGGCCAAGGACAATAGCCCTACGCTCCCAGCCGTGCCCGCTCTTCTCCAGTTTTATTGACAAAAACTAACAAATTCCAAGCGGTTACACAAGACCAGGAAGGCTCGCGAGGCGCATCTGGAAGAAACTGAGATTCTACAAACATCCCCCAGGTGGGCATGAAGCCTGAGAAAGGACCAGAAATGACGGAAAACCAACACCCTGAAGCTGGGCGCCAGCGCCGGCTCTTACAAAAGCAGGGGGCGTTGTCCTGGCCCTTGTCCAGGAGGGACCCTGCGCGTCCCCTCGAGCCCAGGAAGCGGCACAGGACAGGGACAGAGGCCTTTGTCTCAGTGCACAGCGGTGGCATTGAAGAGTCCAGACTCCAGCCTGCGCGGCTGCAGTGGAGCTGGCGCGGAAGCCAGAGGTGGGAGGTGAGGTCCCGGGGTGGGGGAGGGCTGGGGCCCCGGGGGGGGCGTGGCTGGGGTTGAGCTGCTATTCCATGCACGATGGGGAACACGGAGTGACAGCTCGGGCTGCCGCGTCAAAGGAGGCAGTGCAGAAGCTGGGCACCTGCCGGTCACCAGGCCGCGATGATGGTGGCCGAGGAGCTGGCGGGCGTGGTCAGACCTGGAACCGCTGTGGGTTTTCTGACGGAGGGGCTGTGGGAGATGAAGGAAGGGGAGCCCAGGTGACACCAAGGCTGGGGCTGGGACAACGGGGTGGTTCACAGAGCCCCTCTCAGGCCGGTAAGGACAGGGGGCTTGGAGTGAATTCCCTCTGACCCCAAGCCCAGAACTCCAGGGCGAACCTGGGCTTCAAGCACCCCTGTTCCCCTCTGAATCTTATCAGAATGATCCGTCCACCCACCCACCTTCCCTTCACACGCTCGTGTCATCAACAAACACGGATGCGTACCTGCCCCGCGGCCGACACGGAGGCGCCGGAGCCGTGATGACTCCGTAGCCGCACACCTGGACCTCCAGGAGCTCCCTCACTCCCTCATCCCTGTAGCCCCTCAGCCACCATTCATTAGCTCTCGGCTCCCGCCAAGCAAGCATCGTCCTAGGGATTGAGGTTGAGCTGGCCCTTCAGAAAGTCCTAGGCCAACTGGAGAGCCTAGGGTTGGCCGTCCTCACTCATGTGTTCATTCAGCCATTCGCCAGAGTCACCAGGACCTGCTGGATGACCCAACAGTGGGCCCTGGTCAGTGTCTCCAAGCAACAAGACCGTCCCCTGGAGCCCTGCCTCCCCGCCCACAGTTCCACCTGCTGCTCATGCCGTGTGGGCAAACCCTGGTGGCAGCTGCCAGAGCCAGTCGCGGCTCCACACAGCATGCCGGGGGCTAACTCTGGTGTCATCTTCCCGCAGAAAACCATGAGCCCACCTATGCAGGTGGCTACCCGCACAGCCAACTGCCCAGGCCCGGTCTGACCTTCTCAACTCCTGCAGCTGCCGGAACCCGAAATGCATCTGCTCTGGAGGCCCCTCTTCCTCCTTGGGCTGCTGGCCTGGCCCTGGGCCCTGCGTATGCAGCTGTGGCCTGGCCTGGCCAAGGCCCACACGGACAGCAGATCCACCCTGGCAAGAAGTAAGCAGCCCAGGCTCTGCCTGCTGTCGGCGGGTGGGTGGGAAGGTACGGTATCCTCCGGGCTCCCACCCTGCCCTGCTGGGTGACTGTGCTCAGTCACTTTGCCTCTTTTCTCCTTTCCCTTCTTGGTCCTCAAGTACAAAACATTGGGGTTAACTCTATGCCACTGCACAGCGCATCCTCATGGTCACAAGCCTGCATCCCCGCGAGGCCCCTCCTCTGCTTTATTTGTGCGACTCCCCTCTGTATTCCTGGTCCCCTCTCCCACTGCCCGGGCACTGCATGTGTTGGATGGGTGCGTGTGGTGCATTGAGCAATGCCGTGTGCATCTCATCCTGGTTCTGAACGTTTTCTCTCAACACCGCTGTTGACATCTACGCTGCTTCAGCCGGAGCAGAGACGTCCTAAAGCTGCGTGCACCTCCGGTCACCTCCCCTAGAGCTGGACACCGAGGCCGTCTCTACTCCTGCTGCTGTAAACTGTGCTGAGATGAACACCTTTGCCGTGTCCATGTCACAGTCCGTGGGAGAATTCCTCTGGGATCTACCCAGAAGGACGAGGGCGGGGCTGTGGGCAGAAGTGAACTCCATTCAACCCCAACTGCCAGAGTCCTCTGCAGAATGGCCGTGCCGGCTACCCGTGGCCCCCACCTGCGGCCCCTCTTCCTCAACGCTGGGGAGGGTCTGTCTGCACCAGCCTGCTCCGGCTACCCTGACAAGAGGTCACGGGCTGGGGGCTTCAGTGGCAGACACTTATTTGCCCACAATTCTAGAGGCTGAAGGACAAGGTCAAGGTGTCTGCAGATTTGTTTCTGGTGGGGCCTCCTTGCTGGCTGACAGACGGCTGTGTTCTCAACATTCCCCTACCCCGCCTGGCCTCTGTGTACCCAGAGAAAGAGGTCCCTGTGTCTCCTCCTCCCCCTGTGGGCACAGCAGTGCTAGCACCAGACGAGGGTCTGCTCCCACTCTCATTTAACCGTAACGACCTCCCTGAAGGCCCTGTCTCCAACTCCAGTCACACCGGGGAGAGACAGGGACATGACTCAGTCTGTACCACCGTCTTCTTACTCTTTGCCTGTCTCATGTGTAGCTGAGAGACAGCTGTCGTCTTAGCCTGACCCCGTCTGCTTAGTGGGAACTCTGAGCATCTCATCGAAATGTTTTGACCATTTCAACACTTTTGCTTTTGTCTTTTTTTAAGATTTATTTATTTATTTGAAAGGCAGAGTTACAGAGAGGCAGAGGCAGAGAGAGAGAGAGAGAGAGAGGTCTTCCAACCGCTGATTCACTCCTCAGATGGCCACAATGGCCAGAGTTGGGCCAATCCGAAGCCAGGAGCCAGGAGCTCCTGACATGGGTGCAGGGGCCCAAAGACTTGGGCCGTCTTCTACTGCTTTCCTAGGCCATAGCAGAGAGCTGGATTGGAAGTGGGGCAGCAGGTTTTGCCCCTTGATTCCTTTGAATTCCCTGTTATCCATTTTCCGTTTGCTCTCCTATTTTATGTTTCATCCTCTTTGGTTTGAGTGTCAATATATTTTTAGCATCAGAATCACTTAAATCATGCCATTCCATTCAGCCCTTGGGTCCTGTGGGAATTGGCTCCAGGACCCTGGCCCCTGTAGGTACAAAACTCCGCAGGTGCTCACGTCTCCTAGAAAACGGCGAAGTCTTTGCGGCCAACTCACACAATCCTCCCGAAGATTCCAGATCACCTCCAGATCCTTCTCGCGCCTGCTCCAGCTAAGTGCTGCTGCGCTGCTTGGGGCATAGCGACACGAGGGCACGCACATGCTCAACACAGATGCCCTTTGCCTCCAGTGTTTCCATCTGTGACTGGTTGGTCTGCAGAGACAGGGCTGGGGCCATGTAGTTCTCCCTGATGGCCCTGTCCTGTGTTGGTGGAGAGACAATGGCGTCCAAGTCACTGCTAGTTCACGGCCGTGTTGGGAGAAGCTTGAGGCCTCGCCCACCCCGGTGATAGCCTGCTTTGTGTTCTCTAAGAGCTTTCTACTTTGCCTTTCTTATTTAGGATTTTAATCCATCTGCAGGCCACGCTGCTCGAGCCATCTTAGCATTTCTAGAATAAACCCATTTTTACAATGTACTGTATGATGTATAAGGACCTCAGCAAATTCCTGAACTACTATTTAGCTTTCTTTCCTTGTGCTGCCCTGGGCTAGCTAAGCCGTGCTAGCCTCATGGAATGAATTCCTTTACTTTCCCTCTCTTCTTCCACAGGCGCTTCTTTTAGAAAGTTTAATAAATCTCTTCCATGAAGCCTTGTAGGCCAGAGATGTGGGGGATGGGATCTTCATCTTTTCACCTGTCGTCGTAGGACTTGCCATAAAGGGATCCCTCTCATTTAGGTTGCTACATACATTGCTGTGTAGCCATGGGCTCAGCTATCCGCATCTGTACAATGGGTGCAGTTAAAATGCCAGTTCCTGAGGCTGCTTTTCAGACGTCAGTGAGAGGAAATATGTGTGAAGTTCTTCTTGAGCTGCAAGCGTGTTCCTCACCGTAGCCACTCCCCACGCACGTGTTAGGGTGCAGGGGTGCACGTCGCAGCGAGCCCAGCTCAGCGGGGCTCAGACAGCCAAGACCTTATCATTTCCACAGCTGAGAGTCAGAGGGAGGGAAGCTGCAGGGCCGGCTGCCCCCGCAGCCCACAGCTGCCATCCGCACTGGGTTTATGCATCTCGCAGCTCTGTGAGCCTCATGGTGTCGCTCGCGGGCCAGTCCCCAGTGTGGCAGGGAAGCGGTGGACCGTGGTCAGTGGGCCTGGAAGGGAGAATGGATGGGAGGATGGATGGATGGTGGATATGTGGATGGATGATGGATGATGGATGATGGATGATGGATGATGGATGGGTGGATGGATGGGTGGATGATGGATGATGGATGGATGGTTGGATGATGGATGGGTGGGTGGATGATGGATGGGTGGATGGATGGATGGTGGATGTGTGGATGGATGATGGATGATGGATGATGGGTGGGTGGATGGTGGATGGGTGGGTGGATGGTGGATGTGTGGATGGATGATGGTGGATGGGTGGATGGAATATGGATGGGTGGATGGGTGGATGGATGATGGATGGGTGGATAGTGTCTGCTGCTCATAAGTTCCCATCGTTAACCAGGCACTGCTAAGAGCCCCAGGCATACCTCTAGTCTTTGAAACTATTTGTTTAGCTCATGTGGGTACTTAAAAAGTTTTGTGGAAAGTAGAATGAAGCGATAAGCTGATTCAGGCGCAAAAAAAATTGAAGTCCACACTTCAGGGAGATCTTCAAAAGGTTCATGGAAAGCAAGTATTATGATAAAACTAGACAGATTTCAAATTTTTCTGCACCAAAATAAACAAAGATTTATCTATTTGAGAGACAGAGTTACAGAGAAAAAGGAGAGAGAGAGAGAGAGAGAGAGAGAGAGAGAGAGCCAGCTTCCAACCGCTGTTCACTCCCCAAATGGCTGCAACAGCTGGGGCTGGGCCAGGCCAAAACCAACAGCCAGGAGCTTCTTTTGGGTCTCCCACGTGGGTGCAGGGGTTCAAACACCTGGGCCATCCTCCACTGCCTTCCCAGGTGTATATCAGCAGGTTGCTGGATCGGAAGTGGTTGCAGCTGAGATTTGAACCAGTGCCATATGGGATGCTGGCACAGCAGGCCACAGCTTCAACCTGCTCAGCCACAATGCCAGCCCCCAAATAAAATTATTTTTAAATTCTGCTTTCCACAAACTGAAACACCCTCTTAGGTCTCTCCCATTAGTCAGAAATTTACTTGGGTCTTTAGGGCCAGACACCAGTCAGTGGCCAGTCCGTAGCTGCTGGATGAACCGTCAGCGTCCCTCACTAGGCCCCTTATCCCTGCCCCTTCTGCTGAGGGAGGCCCAGGGAGGTGAGATCCAGGCTTTGAGGCCAGGTTTGTGATGCAGACACGTGCTCTCATTTGTAGGCAACGGAATCAAGGGGCCCCATCAGGAGGGCTGGGGCCGGAAGGGGCGCAGCCATGGCCTCCGCTGCTCTGCAGTGGCCCAGGGCGCCCCACTCGGGATCCGACCACAGTGGGGACATCAATGCCCAGTGTGGGGACCTCTGAGCTTCCTAAGAGCTGGCCCCAACCCAGGCGGAAGATGTGCAGCTGGAGAGGCAGGACGGGCGCAGGCCCATAGCTGTTACGGCTCCCCTCCTCGGGGAGTCACTCCGTTTCAGCCGGACACGCCCCTGGTGCTGGAGCCTATCCCCAGAGCAGGCGGGAGTGGCCTCCCTTCCTCCTCTCCCTGTTCCCCAGCCTGCTGGTCTCTTCCCTGACATCTGCCACTGTCTGCGGCTTGTATGTCAGCTCTGTGTTCCCAGCTGGGAGACACGGCCCCGGGGGGCTCTTCTCAATCGGCTGCCCCCCCTTCCCCCGCCCCGAGCTGCCGGCAGGCCCCTCTGCAGGTGTAGGTTTGTTTGCTGTTTCATTTCCCACAGTGCTCTTGTACAGGGAAGGATGCGGGTCCGAGCAGGGGAGGAGCTGACAGGCACCAGTCACGCAGCGGGCAGAGGGCGCCCCGCTGCCTGTGCTTTGTCACTGGTCCCCTGTCTGTTTCCAGTTATCGCCCAGGGCCTCATGAACAGCAATGTCGAGGGCCGCATCCAGAACGTGCCCCTGCTGGACAGCCTGAATGTGTCCGGGCAAGGGGGCCCGGGGATGGTGGGCTGGCTCATTGGCGGCAGGAGCGCCCAGCAGCAGCAAGGGATCAGGTGAGACCCCGAACCCCAGCCCTCACCCTGGGACCCTCTGCCGGGCTCTGGAGGTGCAAGGCCATGAAGAGGGAAGGGAGGGGGATGGAAAGAAGAGAAGGTGGGGGCCCAGGACCGAGACGGGGGACTCCGATGCCAGGGCTCCCTGGGAGGTGGCAGAGCAGGGCCAGTGAACAGGCCCGCTCAGGAGTCACAGCCGCGCTTCAATCCTGGCTCTGCCACCAACCCTGGAGACACTGCTTGACTGCGCTGGACTTATCTGTGAAATGGGTACACACTTTCCTCAAAGGGCAGCCAGGATAAACATCGGCTGCCAAACAAGCCCAGGACCAGAGTCAGACGTCCAGGTTCCCCACTCTATTGCCAGGCGGCGGCTCTGGGCAGAGTGTGGGTGCGCTGAGCGTCGGCCTTGGGTCTCCCCTGTGACATGGGGGGGACAGTTCTGCTGGCCTCTGGGAGCTGTCAGGAGCTTCCCGTCCTCTGTACAGGTGGCCACATAGCCCTGACAGCCATGACTCTCCCGTGCCCGCCTGCCACGTGACTGCTTCCTCTCCAACTGGTGCACATGTGGCCTGTCTTGTGCACACGTGGCCTGCCTGCTGCACACGTGGCCACATAGCCCTGACAGCCGTGACTCTCCCACTCCTGCCCCTCCATGTGGCTCCTTCCTCTCCAATCATGCACGGCGGCTCCCCAGCCTCCCCGGCCCCTGCAGGGCTCCAGCCTGCTCTGCCCTGGAGTTCTCTCTCCTCACCGAAGCCTGTCCCATCCTCTGCGTGCTAACAGCACAGTGGTCGCCAGCAGGGTGTTCCTATGAGACGAGCAGCTGCAATTACTCCCCTCCATTCATTCCTTCAACAAACGGTACAGGTGCTGACGGGGTACCTCCCTGTGCCGGGACTTGAGCCAGGTACTGGGAATTCAGCTGTGAGCAACACACATGGTCACTGCCTTTATAGATATGGCATCCTGGCTAGGAAGTAAACAAGTTCAGGTGAAGGGGCAAGTTATGAAGACAGATTGAGCAAGAGAAGGGGTGTGTGTGTCTGTGTGGCTGATCAGAAAGACCTTTCTAAAGAGGTGGCCTTTACGTGGAAACTTGCAAAGAGAAAGAGACCTGGAGGGCGTGGGGAATGCACTGGGCAGGTGGAGCAGTGAATGCAAAGGCCCTGGGGTAGGGAAGAGTTTGGTGCATTTGAGGAAAGGAAAGAAGTCCTCGTGGGATGAGATGGGGCTGCAGAGGCAGGGCGCCGGGGCATGGGGACCTCACCCTGCAGGTCTTGCGGCATTTGGATTTTGTTCTAAGAGCCATGAGAACGTGGTGGAGAAGGTTGAGGGGGAGGTGAGTGCTAGAGTGCTGGGCTCCCTCGGGCTTAGTCTGTGCTGAGGCCAAGAGCACGCCAGGAAGCCTGGGAAGGAGCTGTGGCACCCTGGGGCAGGAGGTCGGTGACTTAGGCCCAGCCACAAAACTTGGAAATGGCCAGACTCCAAGTATAATTCGTGAGCAGTGCGCTTAGAGTGCAGGGGCGAGGGGTGGAGGGAAGGTAGCCGTGGCTCCTGGGCAGATGGGGTGCAGGGTGGCCCAGCCTGACGTCAGCACCATCCACAGCTGGCCTGGGCTGCACAAGACGGAGGAGCGGGCAGCGTCAGGGGTGCTCTGGGGCAGCCCCAGCCCAGCTGCTGCACCTGCCTCTAGCACAGGTGGCACTGGTGGCCCCTGTCACCGGCCCCGGGCCGTTTCTCGGCCCCCTCACCGCTGCGGGCCTCTGCTCTTTCCTCCCGCGCAGCATTGGCATCGCCCACGTTCAGCTGGACTACGGTGGGATCCAGACGACTTTCCACGACGACTGGTTCTCAGCAAACATCTCGCTGCAGTCTGACATTGAGTTGGGCCTGTGAGTCTGAGTGGCGCGGGGCCTCCTCCCCTGGGAAACTCAGGGCTGTCTGTCCCCAAATCCTTCCGAATGCAAACCTGACCTCCAACCCCCCTTGCTCTGTGACCCCGAGCAGGGCGCTTCACCTCTCTGAACTGAGATGGAGGAGCAGCCCCAGAGCTCATTCAGACCCAGCACAGCTCACTGCACTGGGCTTGACTGGGGGAAGAACTGCTCACAATTCCTGCCCAGCCTCCGCTCACCATTCCCCCCTCGGAAGAGCCCTCTGTGTCCGCCATCCCCGCGGATGCGGATGGGAAGGCCCTCATGGAACAGAGTGACTCCCGGTTCCATGATTGCAAGGGCGTGTAAAGGCCGCTCTGGCTCCCAGCAGCTCTCCTGTTCATCAGGGTCTGGCCGGGCCGGGCCTGTGGGGAGGGGGATGATTCGGGGTGCCAGGGCCGCCCCTGTTACCCGCAGGCCCATGGCTAACACCATCGTCACGATGCTCGCGTGCGTGAACCTCGTGGTGGAGTTTTGGCTGGAGAAGGACGAGTTTGGCCGGAGGGACCTCGTGATGGGCAAGTGCTGTGTGGAGCCCGGCGGGGACCACGTGCAGGTCCTGACCCAGTAAGGCCACGCCCCAGTGCTGGGCCCTGCCTCCCCCCACCCTGGGACGAGGCCCAAACAGATCCCGGGATCCACCCCTCTTCCTGTGTCCCCTCCCAGCGATGGCGCTGCCACCCTTCCCAGAAGCCAGACCTTCGCTGGTTCCCATCCTGGTGGCCCTCGCTACCCCCTCTCTCTCCTGCCCCCCAGCACCGCCCCTGCTCATGGTCCTTCCTTGGACCACCCAGGAGCCTCCTCCTGGCCTGGCCTCACTTTGGCCTGGCCCCCTTCCCTCCATTCTCCGCTCTGAGGCAGCTCGTGCCCCCAGTCCCTGCTGCCAAGCCGTCCGGAGACCCCCCGTAGGGCCCCACCTGCCCTCGCCCTGCCCGGCTCTGCAGCCCCTGCCCTCCAGCCTGGCTGCAACGTGCCCCGCCCTCTCACGCCGCGTGCCTTTGCAGAGGCTGGCCCTTGGCCCGGGCCGCCCTTCGTGTCTTCTCCAAAGCTCTTCCTCATCACTCCCGCGTTCCCGCGTTTCCCAACGCGCCAGGACCCATGCCTGGGGCTGGGGATGCGGGGTTTATGAAGCTCTGTGGCAGGGCTGGCCGATCCTGCAGCCTGTGCTGTGAGCTCCACGTGGGCAAGCTTTGGGGCTGGCTTAGCCCCGAACTCCCCAACACTGGGACCCACGAGCACCTCAGTGCACGTCTGCTCGCGTGGTCTGAGCACCTGGATTGTACCTGATGCTCACAGCGGGAAAGCCCATGGCCACTGGGGCTCCAGACACCCACAGCAGGAAAGCCCACAGCCACTGTGTGGCCTTGGACAGGCTTGGGAATTCCCCCAGGGCAGAGTGAGGCACGCAATCTGCAAGGGGCAGGGGGCTGTTAAGATGCCACTGGGGATGCCCACATCCCGAATCAGAGTGCCCGGAGCCAAGGCCCAGCTCTGCTTCCAGCGCCAGCGTCCTGCCCGTGTACACCCTGGAGGCAGTGGCGAGGCCTGCTTCCCGCCCGGGTCTCCCCTCAGGCCAGACACAACAGAGACGGTGCTCCTGGCCTGGCCTGTGTTCTGCATCATGTCTTGAGCCCACGTGGAGTTCCTGGCCTCTGGCTTCAGTCTGGCCCAGCCCCTGCCGAGACGGGCATTTGGGGAATGAATCAAATCAATAGATGCAAGCATGCTCGCTCTCGCTCTTGCTCTCTCTCTCTCTCTGTCTCAAATTTAATTGATCAGTTTTTGGGAAGAGGCTGCAGGTATCCTCAGCCCGTTGGGGCAGGCGTTGGTGCTGCCCGGACGACAGGGCGCGGGTGTCCACACATCTTCCTCTCTCTAGGGCTATCCCACCGAAGACGAAGCATATTGTCCACAACCTCGAAGAGAATCTGGAAAAGATGATCCCACACCTGGTAGAAAATCAGGTAAGACAGAAAAAAAGCGTGCCTTGGGCGTCTTTGAGTCTGAGGGCCAGGCGTATCACTTGGCAATTTGGCAAACTTGAAGAATCTCAATTAACAATGTCAGTTTTGCCCACCTGTCCTTGGGCAAGGAGACTCGGCCTCCCCCAGCCTCAGTGTCCCCACCTGCAGCATGGGAGCCGTGGCTCTCCCTGTCTCAGGCAGCTGCCGTGAGGATTCGGGGGGACAAAGCATGGCACCTGAGGTGTAGCTGGTGCTGCTGGAAACCCAGCGAGGCTGGAGCTTCCAACCACAGGGCCCCACTCTTCTCTCCCGCGGCCCAGGTGTGTCCCCTGGTCGGCGAGATATTGCGGCAACTGGACGTGAAGCTGTTGAAGAGCCTCATGGGTGAGTGTCCGGGCCGCCCAGGAAGACTGCTCTGGAGCAGCAAGGGGCTGAAAGGGGACCTCCAGCTCCCGGGGCCTGGTGAGCCCACCAAGGAGTGTGTGTGAGCACTGTGAGGGCACGTGACAGCTGTGTTACCATGGCCCCTGTGGTCCCCTGAGAGCCGGGGCAGTGGAGGAGACTGTGCCCTGCCGAGTCAGGGAACCTCCCCCCACCCCCTCCCCCCAGAGCGTCACTCAACCTGGCAGGGACCCCAGGCCCCACCCCAACCCTGCGACCACCCCCACCCCAGTTGCAGACGAATGGGCACAGTCCCTGCCCTCACAGGATCACAGCCTAGGGCTCAGAGGACATGGAGAAGAGAAGTCAGGTGTCACCTGGCAAGAGCTGTAACGGGGGTGCCCCTGGCACCCGCCCTCGGTCACCGGGGATACAGGAGTGCTCCCCTCGCTGTGGACGGGGCCGGGCAGGGAGGGTCCCCAGTGACTGATGCTGCCTCTTTCCTTCCAGAACAGGCTCCTGCTCATGAACTTGATCAACTGTGAATCCGTGCAACGCACTCCAGGCTGGAGGGCCGTCCAGCTGCCTACTGTTGGCCACAGGGAGATGCTACAGTTTGGGACCTTAAGTCTCCCACCGTGGGGCTCTGCGGCCTCTGGAAACCTTGACCCCAGGCCCTGTGGACATCCTATCCTCTCCCACAATAAACTGTAGCTCAGGTCCCCTCTGCCTGCACCCCTCCGTTAGGCCCGGAAGTCAGAGCCGGTGGTGCTTCCACCCCAGGAGGAGGCATGCTGAGGTTTGCTCGTGGGCTCTGAAATAGCAGCGGAGACCCTCGGCCCGCCTTTGCACCCGGAAGCCCCGCCACGGCTTGCTCCCCCATGTTGGGAGGGGCCTGTTGAGACTTCTCATTCATTCATTCATTCATTCAACCCGTTTCTCTTGAGTACCTACCATGTGCCAAGAATATTGCTGGGCTCCAGGGAGGTGTAGAAAAAGGGTCACAGAAGCCGGCGCTGCGGCTCACTAGGCTAATCCTTCACCTTGCAGCGCCAGCACACCGGGTTCTAGTCCCGGTTGGGGCGCCGGATTCTGTCCCGGTTGTCCCTCCTCCAGGCCAGCTCTCTGCTGTGGCCCGGGAGTGCAGTGGAGGATGGCCCAAGTACTTGGGCCCTGTACCCCATGGGAGACCAGGAGAGGCACCTGGCTCCTGCCTTTGGATTAGCATGATGCGCCGGCCACAGCGCGCCAGCCGTGGCGGCCATTGGAGGGTGAACCAACGGCAAAGGAAGACCTTTCTCTCTGTCTCTCTCTCTCTCACTGTCCACTCTGCCTGTCAAAAAAAAAAAAAAAAAGGGTCAGAGTGGAAATGCAAAAACATTGGTGCCAAACAGCTGTGAGTCCAAATTTGGCTCCTTCTGACTGTAGAAGTTCCTTGAGGGTGTGACGCTCACTTGCTGTAAGCCAGGAGGCCCCAGGGCCCAGTGGAGGGCTGGCCCAGGTCTCTGTGGTCACACGCGCAAATGAAACCGGGTCTCAGGACTCCCTAGCAGGGTTTGGAACAAAGCACTTTATCCTTTGCTATTCCCACCCGCAAAATGGGAAGAGACAGCTCGCAGAATCTGAGCCACAGGGCCCTCCCGCCCTGCTGGAGGGAGAGGGACGAGACGGCTGCTCACTCTGGGGCAACACCTGAGGCTGAGCAGGCGTCTGCTCCACCCCCCAGCCCTCTGCAGTTCAGGCGCACGCGCGCCAGGAGACCAGCAGCAAGGTTCACAACAGCCCAAACTAGATGCCCACAAGTGCCAATGGGAAGGAAGGAATATCGGGGGGAAGACACTCACGTCCCATATCAGAGTGCCGGGCTCCACTCCCGGCCCCGCTCCTGACTCCCCACCCTGCCCCTAGAGGCAGGGGCGAAGTAACTGAGTTCCCGCCTCCCACGTGGGAGACCTGGACTGTGTCCCCGCTCCCAGCTTTGTCCCTAGCCCAATCTCAGCTGTCATGGGCATCTGGGGAGTGAACCTGTGTCTGGGAGGTCCCCCCACCCCAAATACACCTTTAAAACAATAAACTTTTTAAAAAGAAAGAACAAATAGAATGAGTAAATATCCATGGGCTACACACCCACTGGAGTGACCGTAGTAACGAGAATGAAGGTCGGCCACACTGGGCCACACCGGGCCGCACTGAGCCACACCGGACCACATTGGGTTGCATGGGGCCACACCGGGCCACACCGGGACGCACTGAGCCGCACCAGGCCATCCCGGGCCGTGCAGGTGTCTCCAGAGGTCACCGCCGGCAGAGGCCAAGCACAAAGAGCAGGAGCTGCGTCTCTAGGGTGCATGGAGCTCAAAACCAACCTCCGCCCCTGGGGTCAGAGATAGACAAGTGGGGGGGGGGGGCTAGGGAGTGGGCGGGATTCTGAAAAACAGGACAGGCACTGTCTCTCGAGCTGTTCCCTTGTACGCATTTTTACGTGTCAGAATTTAACATCTCTGCATAACTCTTTCAAATAAATAAATCTTTAAAAAAAAGAATTTCACAAATGTTAAAATATTTGCCATCTGTTCTAGGCCCTGGGGAAAGGTTTGCTACCCGTCATCTCGTGCGCTCTCCATTACTGGGCTGTCGGCCATGGATTATTCAGAACTGATCCCACCCTGCCCAGCCAGGAGTCGAGAGGGCCTCCTGAGAGATCAAGGGGCAGTGACAGGCACCTGCTAACACCAGCAGCGCACACCTATTAAGCGCTTGGTGTGTACCAGGCTTGGCACTCGGAGCTTAAGCTCGGCACCTCGTCACTGCCTCCCAGCAACCCCATGTAACACACGAGCCCACCTAGGCTCAGACAGGTAACGGCACCTGCCCTGGGCCACATGGGCTAATCCTGCAGCCCACGGTGTAACCGCTGCAAACCCCTGTGGTGGCCTGCTCCCCCTTACACATACACACACGTACGCACACGTACACACGTGTGCGTGCGCAGCAAGGAGAGGCGAGGAAACATGAGCTCAGCCAGCTGACCAGCTCGCACCGGGAAGTGTCAACAGCCCAGAGATGAGACGCGGCCAAGAGGGCTTCGCGTCGCCCTAATCCGAAACGCCTCACCGGGAACTTGCAACCCTGCCCGGCCGCCCGCGCAGATGAGGCTGTCTCACGGTGACAGCTGCAGTCGTGGCTTCCTCCTGCTCCCAAGGGAAAGAAAGGGCAAACACGGGAGGGCTGGTGAGGGCGGCTTTTGTCTCCGCCTCCTGACGCCCCCTGGGCTCCCTCGGGGCTTCCTCAAGGGGCCTCCTTGGGTTTCTCCAGTTCTGTTTTCTTTTCGTGTTAAGGTTCACAGAGCGGGAGGCACCGCATCTTCTCCCGGAAGAGCTTGCTCAACAATGGGTCCCTCTGATGAGCCTGGAGTCCCTGACAGGGGCAGTGCCGGCCCCAGGTCAGCCCCCAGTGCCGGGCTGCTTTGTCCAGGCCCTTGGCTGCCTGGGCCCTGGCACCCCCATGCCTGTGCCTCCCAGGTCCCTGGCTGCACCAGCCACAGTGGCCTCGGGGTGCTAACCATCCACACGCTCCCGGGGGTGGGTGCGGGGAGCTCCAGGTGACAGGCGAGCAGACCCAGGCTCAAAGCGGGAAGCGGGGGAGAATCCGCATAGAACGCTGCATCCCGCTGGGCCTGTAGCCACCAAGGGCGGCCCACGCACGGCAAAGTCGGCTGAGAGTGTGCTTTCCCTGAAACTGTAAATTAGAATTTGGGGGAAAGGAAGGCAGGGGAGAAATGAAGCGTCTTGCTCCGAGTCCAGCAGCTGGGTAAGGGGCTGAGCCAGGCTTGGAGCCCAGGGCCCCAGGGAAGACTGAAGGCCGCCACGCACGTCTGCCCCTCGCGTGCAAGCCCACATGGCCGCCTCACTGCACCTCCTCCCGGTGAGGCGGCCCCGCGCACACCACTGCCTCCCAGCCTCTGTCCCCTCGGCATCACTACAGATGGGACATGTCTCCTAGGGGATGGTGATGATGAGGAGGAGGACGGGGAGGGGGGATGAAGATGAGGAGGAGAAGCAGGAGGAGGAGGATGTCTAAATGGAGACGCGAAGCCCCAGCTCGGAGGCAGCGGAGCTCGCCTGAAGGGAGCTCACCTAAGAACGCCTGTTACCCCCTCAGAGCTGGGCGCCCGGCCCTCTGGGAGCTCTCTGCAGTTTCCAACCCACTGCAGGTCCTCCCAGCCCCAACGTGACCTTGCTCCCAAGGCACAGAGCCGGCAGCCCACGTGCAGGTGCTGGAGGACACACCTCACGCAGGGCAGAGGCTTTGCAAAATCAATCAGCTCTGCTCTTTGCAAACGAGTCTTGGGGAGGCCGCGGCCAGAGGAGACGCCTGCGTGCCCGTCGGGGCGCCTGGCCGTGAGTCCCGGCTCCGCTCTCCGCTCCGGCTTCCCACCACTGCACGTGGTGATGCAGCAGCAGGTGATGCAGCAGGTGATGGCTCAAGCATTTGTGTCCCTGCTACTCGCAGGGGACCTGGATGGAGCTCCTGGCTCTTGACTTCAGTGTGACCCAGTTCTGGCTGTTGACTGTGGCAGATATTTGAGGAATGAGCCAGTGGATGGCATCTCTCTCTCTCTCTCCTTTAAATAAATAAAAAAATTAACACGGCTCTTTCAGTTCCCAAAGCTGGGAAAGCAATGGAAGATGGCCCAAGTCCTTGGGTTCTTGCACCCACAGGGGAGACCCGGATGCAGCTCCAGGCTCCTGACTTTGGCCTGGACCAGGCAGGGTCGTTGTGGTCATCTGGGGAGCGAACCAGCGGATGAAAGATCTCCCTGTCTCTCTGTGTCTCTGCCTCTCCCTCTGTAACTCTGAATTTCAACTAACCAATAGTTCATTAGAAGGGGGAGGGGCAAGAGGACAGGGCCACTGCCTCCAGATGCCTTGGCACAAATGAAACTGATGGAACAAACATGAAACCCCACGGGGGACAGTGGCATTGGAAACAGTCACTCAACCACAGACAAGGTCGAGAGGGAAGCGTGTAGTGTGTAGACTCCTCTGGGTCCCAGCCTCACCTCCCCGCAGCCCAGTGGGGTGGGGGTGCCCTGGGGTGGCCGGCCCAGCGTCACGGGATCTCAGCCTGGTTCTGTCTGAGCCCAAGCTCGCCTGCTGTCTGCCATGACAGTACCTACACAGGCTCCCAGAGCCAGGCCAGCTACGCACACCTGGCTCAAGTTCTGAGCCTCACCTGCCTCAGTTTCCCCACATGGCCAATAGCAACCAGCCCCAACTCACAGGAAGTGTATGAAGATTAACAAAAAGTGGGGTTCTTGGAGGACGACTGTCACATGCAAGCAGTGGGGAGAGCCAGCAAGGGCCTTGAATGGATCACTGGCTCAAAGCCACCGCCCCAACACGTGGGATCAGCCATCAGTGAGAGAGAAAACGCCGTGTGTCTCCACAATGGAGTATCACTCAGCATCACAGGAGTGGAATCCTGATGTTTGCAGCACATGGGCAGAACCAGACGCCATTGTGTTAAGTGAAATAAGCAGACCCAGAAAGACCACTGCTGCCTGTTCTCTCTCATATAGGGGGTGGAGTGGGGTGAAAACAGTTGATCCGAACTTAAAATAGTTACTGGAGACTTAGATGGGTCAGGGGAGCGGGAGGGAGAGGTCAGATAGCAGATAGCAGAGCACAGTCAGGGGCAAGGGACAAGTTCAAAGACTGGCATTTGGCCTGGGGTTAAGACACCTGCTAGGACACGCATGTCCCATATCAACCGGGGAACGCCAGATTTGGCCCCTGCTTCCAGCTCCCGAGTCTGCTCCTGGGATGCTGGGAAGGTAGCAGTGATGGCTCAAGGAACAGTCCCTGCCATGTACGTGGGAGACCTGGACTGAGTGCCCAAGCTCCGCCCCTGGCCAAACCCCAGCCATCGTAGGCATTTGGAGAATGAGCCAGCAGAGAGAATCTCTCTCTCTCTCTCTCCCCCCCTCCCCTATTCTCTCCCCCCCCCTCTCCTTTCTCTCTCTCCCTCTCTCTCTAATAAATAATTTTTAAAAACCAAGTCTTTTTTTAAAGAGTTATGTATCGAAAGGCAGGTGACTGTGAGAGAGAGAGAGAGAAAGAGACAGAGATCGAGCGATCTTCCATCCGCTGGTTCACTCCTCAAGTGGCTGTAATAGCCAGCACTGGTCTGGGCTGAAACCAGGAGCCAGGAACTCCACCCTGGTCTTCCACATGGGGCCCAAGCACTTGAGCCACCACCTGCTGTCTTCCCAAGTGTGTTATCCAGGAGCTGGGTTGGACATGGAGCAGCTGGAACTCAACGCAGAGTTCGGGCAGCCAGTCTGGCGACAGGTGGCGTAACCGCGAAGTCTCCTGGAAAGGACGCAGTGGCAGCGTTCCACAGCGCTGCGTCTCACAGCCACGTGTCACGTGCTGTGCAAGGAACTGGAAGAGAGGAGCTGGTTGGCTCTGAAAGGAGAGAATTGCCTGATTAGTCCATGCTGTATACATGTGTTGCCACATCGCACAGAACCCCATAAAAATGTATGGCTATTACACAGTAATCAAAAAAATGTTTAAATTAATGTTAAAAGAAAGAAACAGCTACTGGCCAGTCCTGCGGTGGCACCCCAGGCTCTCACAGACTGTGGAGCAGGGCCAGGGGAGACCTGGCTTGAATGGAAGGCCCCACCCTGGATGACCGAGCAACCGAGTGGACATGGCCGTGAGGGCTCACTTGACTCCACTGCCCACTTACTGTGTGGCCCTGGGATCCAGTGCCCCACTCTGGTCCCCAGTCCTCATGTGCTGACGTGTCAGTGTGCACATCTTCCTTTTTAAAAGAATATCTATCTGACAGGCAGAGAGACAGAGAGCTCGCACCTGCTGGTTCACTCCCCAGATGCCCACAACAGCCAGAGGGGCTGAAGCCAGGAGCTGGGAATTCAATCCAGGTCTCCCAAGTGGGTGCCAAGGACCCAACTACTTGGGTCAACATCACTGCCTCCCAGGGGGAGCATTGCAGGAAGGTGGGGTCACCAGCAGAGCGGGGAACCGAGGCCAGGCACTCCAGTGTGGGACAGGGGGTCCTAACCACCAGGCCAAGGGCTCACTCCCCTGTCTCCCTTTGGTCTTCAAAGTGGTAAAGACAAACGCTGGGTTGTCTCCCACAGGAAAGCGTGGAGGCAGCCTGAGCGGAGACCTGGAGCCACGGGAGCCCGGGGAGGGGGCAGCCGGGAAGTCTTTTCCAAGATGTGAGGGCGGGAAGCAGAAAATCCGCAGGTTGGGGAGGATGGGGGCAGGTGAGGCTTTCACATCAGCTCAGAGGCCCAGGAAGGAGCAGAGCTCGAGTGTTGGCCCCGGGGCCAGCTGGGCCACCGCACACCCGAGCCTCAGGTCCCCCTGGTGAAAAGACACTCCTACCTCGCACGAGGCTGTGAACACCCATGAGATCTTGGGCGTGGTCCCCGCACCCCGCTAAGTTCCCATGGGGACGCTGGCATCCCATATCACAGTGCCTGGGGGGAGTGCCGGCTCCTCTGCTTCCAATCCTGCTGCCTGCTCTGTGTCCTCTGGGAGGCAGCAGGTGGTGACTCTGGTCTGCATCCCGACCAGCCAGGTGAGGAGACCAGAGTAAGTCCCACTGAGGCTCCTCCTGGCTTCAACCTGGCCCAGCCCGGCAGAGAACCAGGGCATGAATGATATTTCTCTCTCTTTCTCTTTTAGGTAGTCTAAAATAAATAAAAAAGAAATATTTTTTAAAGATTTGTTTATTTGAAAGACAGAATTACAGAGAGAGGTAGAGCCAGAGAGGTCTTCCATCCGTTGGTTCATTCCCCAGATGGCTGCAATGGCCAGAGCTGAGCCGATCCGAAGCCAGGAGCCAGGAGCTTCTTCCAGGGCCCAAGGACTTGGGCCATCTTCTACTGCTTCCCCAGGCCCAGCAGAGAGCTGGATCGGAAGTGGAGCAGCTGGGACTAGAACCGGCGCTCATATGGGATGCCGACACTTCAGGTCAGGGCTTTAATCCACTGTGCCACAGCACTGGCCCTGACATTTTTTTTGTAAAGAGAGAAAATCCCCATCAGACCTGGCACACAGCAATGGCTCCACAGGTGTGCGCAGCTGCCGTGGTTCTTTCTGTCCTCATGGGGTCCAACTCGGCCACATCCCCGTGTGTCTTTGGGCACCGTCTCCTCCAGGCCTCAGCTTCCTCTTCATAAGCAGGGACCAGTGCCCCTCCCTCCATGGTCCCAGAAGCGTCCTGCACCCAGGGAGACCCCTGCCCCAGTGCCAAGAGGCACCTCCAGGGAGATCAGACACACATGGGCTCTTCCGACACCAGGGAGCAGGTGTCCTCCGATAATCAGCTGAGAAAAGGACAATGGCCAAGAGATAAGACCGAGGTCCCTCCCTTGGCTCTGAGCGGCTGCCTCTCCCAGTGTCCCACGCGCCACCTCCCGGGCCACCTGGGAGCGTGGGTCCCCAACCACAGCCCCGCTCCCAAACCACGAAGTCTTGAGTAACGTCCCATCTCAGGTTTTCCTCTGTTTAATTTGTCGACCAAATAGCTTCACGGACCCACCTGCTAATGTGATTGGCAATTATTTACTTTGGAGAGCCCTGCAAGGTATCGCCAGATTGCAGAATGCTGGATTATCTGGAAAGGCATCATCCCAAGGTACATTTCCGGATTCCGTGCTATAAAAGAGGCCGACGCCTGGGCAGAGCGAGGAGGAGAGAGAAGAGCAGACCAGGACGGCTGCGGTGACCTCGAGCCCAGGTGAGACCTGCCCATCCCGGCCCCTCCGCTGCCCTGCGCTGGGGCGGGTCGCGCGCTGGGAGCCTTGCCGGAGACACGGACAGGCCTTGTTCAGGCTGTGGGGCGGCCACTCGCTCTGCTCTCCTGGATGATGAACCAGTGCAGAACCGAGTGCTGTGCGCCCTCATCCGAAGTCTCTGAAGCAGGGCTTTGAACCTGGGGTTGCCAACGTGGATGCAGATCATCCACAAACCTCCCGACACTGACGGCCCAACCGTGTGCCTTTGGTGCATCTTTCTGGAACTGAGGTCTTCAGCTTCCATCGGGGTCATAAAGGGTCTGTTGCCCCCAAAGAGATTCAGAGGCCCCGATCAACGTTCCCTCTCCCAGGGAGGCCACACGGGCTCTGTGGATCCAAAGACCTCTCTGTCCCAGCCACAGTGTGCAGCGCTCTGGCCAAGTGCGGCCGCTGATGCGCTCTGCTCTAAGCAGCCAGTGGTTTCCCGAGTGCGGGTCCCAGATCTGCCTGCCGATCCTGCTGAGGCTGCCAAGTGGACCCAGGGAGGATTGGCGGTATCGGATTCCAAAGACAGCCAAGCCTCATGGGTTGCCTCAGGTCCCCCAGGGCAGTCTGAAGAAGAGAAAGGTGTGTGTTCATGTGCGGAGCTGGGGGAGGGCCCGGGGGACCTTCTTCCAACTGCAGCTCTGCCACCAATCGCTGTGTGACCTTGGGAGAGTCACTAGCCCTCTCTGATCCCTTGGTTTGCCACATACAATGAGTTCTTTTTAAAAATATTACTTAACTTATTTGAAAGAGAGAGGTAGAGACAGAGAGAGAGAGAGAGAGAGAGAGAGAGAGATCTTCCATCCGTTGGTTCGCTCCCTAAATGGCCTCAATGACTAGAGTTGGGCCAATCTGAAGCCAGGAGCCAAGGACTTCTTCCAGGCCTCCCTCATGGGTACAGGGGCTCAAGCACTTGGGCCATCTTCCACTGCTCTCCCAGATGCACTAGCAGGGAGCTGGATCAGAGGAGGAGCAGCCGGGACTTGAACCGGCGCCAGCTCTGCAAGCTGGTACTTTAACCCACTGTGCCAGAGCACCGGCCCCACAATGAGTTCTTAAATGGCCAAGATTTCCACAGCACAGGTCCATATGAGAGGCGGCTGTGGGCCTGGGACCTGAACACTTATGAGGGAGTCCACAACCCATGGTGGCCTGAACCCAGACCAAAGCCCTCAACATGGGTGGCGGCAAAGCCATGTGGGTGCTGAAGCCTTGTGTCTGCTCTGTCTGGGAGTAGGGTCGGGGCAGTGGCCCAAGCCATCGGGAATAAGCCCAGTAAAGGCTGGCGGTCCCTGCTGTCCACAGAGGCCTCCAGGTTGAGCAGACCTGGTTCACTCACTCCCTTCTGTGTGCATGGGCTGGGAGGAGGTGCCCCACGCTCGCCCATGGGACGCAGGGGATGAAGTGTGTCTCAGAACACGGTGAAGACGTGGCCGGCGCCTGAGCGTACAGCAGGCGGCCTGAGGCCTTCCAGAGCGTGCACGACAGTGTGTGCTGTTCCTGGGTGCATGGTGGGGGGCAGAGACATGGGAGGCCACCCCAGGGGACAGGGCAGGCAGTGGATGAGCCCCTCTGATATTTGTGCCACCCTGGACCCCTCATTCTGTCCACAGAGCCCAGGGGAGAAGATGTCTTGCTTCGGAGGCCTCATTGTCTTCTGGGGGCTGCTGGCGCACACCATGGTCCAGCTGGAAGGCCTACCCCTGCTTCAGGGCCAGACCCTACCTTTGTCACTGAACAAAGCCCCATCTTTGCCCCTGACCCAAGCCCTGCCCTTGCCTGTGAATCCAGTCAACACCTTGTCCCTGGACCAAGCCCTGCCCTTGCCTGTGAATCCAGTCAACACCTTGCCCCTGGACCAGGCCCCGTCCTTGCCCCTGGACCAAGCCCTGCCCTTGCCGGTGAGTCCAAACCTCACCTTGCCCTTGGACCAGACCCTGACCTTGCCCCTGGTCCAGGCCCTGCCCTTGCCGGTGAGTCCAAACCTCACCTTGCCCCTGGACCAGACCCTGACCTTGCCCCTGGTCCAGGCCCTGCCCTTGCCGGTGAGTCCAAACCTCACCTTGCCCCTGGACCAGACTCTGACCTTGCCCCTGGACCAGGCCCTGCCCTTGCCTGTGAATCCAGTCAACACCTTGCCCCTGGACCAGGCCCCGTCCTTGCCCCTGGACCAGACCCTGACCTTGCCCCTGGACCAGGCCCCGTCCTTGCCCCTGGACCAAGCCCTGCCCTTGCCGGTGAGTCCAAACCTCACCTTGCCCCTGGACCAGACCCTGACCTTACCTGTGAGCCCAAACCTCACCTTGACCCTGGACCAGGCCCTGCCCTTACCTGTGAGCCCAAACCTCACCTTGCCCCTGGACCAGGCCCTGCCCTTACCTGTGAGCCCAAACCTCACCTTGCCCCTGGACCAGGCCCTGCCCTTACCTGTGAGCCCAAACCTCACCTTGCCCCTGGACCAGGCCCTGACCTTGCCCCTGGACCAGGCCCTGACCTTACCTGTGAGCCCAAACCTCACCTTGCCCCTGGACCAGACCCTGCCCTTACCTGTGAGCCCAAACCTCACCTTGCCCCTGGACCAGGCCCTGCCCTTACCTGTGAGCCCAAACCTCACCTTGCCCCTGGACCAGGCCCTGCCCTTACCTGTGAGCCCAAACCTCACCTTGCCCCTGGACCAGACCCTGCCCTTACCTGTGAGCCCAAACCTCACCTTGACCCTGGACCAGGCCTTGACCTTACCTGTGAGCCCAAACCTCACCTTGCCCCTGGACCAGGCCCTGCCCTTACCTGTGAGCCCAAACCTCACCTTGCCCCTGGACCAGGCCCTGACCTTACCTGTGAGCCCAAACCTCACCTTGACCCTGGACCAGGCCCTGCCCTTACCTGTGAGCCCAAACCTCACCTTGCCCCTGGACCAGGCCCTGCCCTTACCTGTGAGCCCAAACCTCACCTTGCCCCTGGACCAGGCCCTGCCCTTACCTGTGAGCCCAAACCTCACCTTGCCCCTGGACCAGACCCTGCCCTTACCTGTGAGCCCAAACCTCACCTTGCCCCTGGACCAGACCCTGCCCTTGCCCATGGAACAGGCCCTGTCCTTGCCTCTGGAACAGGCTCTGTCCTTGCCGGTGAGCCCAGCCCTGCCCACAGATCCCACAAATCTTGCTGGAAGCTTGACCAATGGTGAGTCTGACAGTCTCCTTCATATGTCCGTGTGTGCGTGCCTGTAGGGACACACACCATTACCCATGGGGGGACAGGCAGGGAAGAACAGAGCAGAGGGTCTGAGGGTCTGGACTTGTGGGATCTGACCGCCAGACACTTGTACCCGTTTGAAGCGCTCAGCAGCGGCCTGCTCACTGGGGATCTAGGCAGCACTCTGGAAAACCTTCCTCTCCTGGACGTCCTGAAGACCGGAGGCGCTTCCGGCGGCCTGCTTGGGAACCTCCTGGGGACAGTGACTTCACTGATTCCTGGGCTGAACAACATCATTGAGTGAGTGGACCTGAAATAGGGCCTTGGTCCCGCCAGGGACCCCAGCCTCAGGAAGAGTCCTGGAAGTGGCAGGGGGTGGGCTGGGACTCAACCCGGAGCCCCTTCTGGAGTCAGGCTGGGGCACCGCCCTGAAGCTCCAGTGACATCTTCAATTCTCATGGCAGTCCTTGCAATCTGTTTAATAATCTGCAGTTCAAAGAGCGGGGCCTGTGCTCGCGTAGCCCTCCCTCCCCCAAGTCCAAAGTCAAGGCCTTTTCTGCTCCACTCTGGTCACACGTTCCTCCCGACATGGGTAATCCGTTGGAACGCAGGCAGCCTTTTAATACAAGCGAGAGGGTGCTCCCTGCCCCCCTCAACTGCACCATCACCGCGAGGAAGGGCGAGGAACTCAGACACTGCTCCCCACGAGACACCTGGGAGCTCACCAAGCCAGAAACACTCGCGGAGAGCTCGGGGCCCCGGGCTGGAAAGGCCTGGGCCCTTGGTCAGATCAAAGCCTTTTCCAAGAACCGCCCCCGCCCCCTGCCAGACGCTTGCTCCCTGCCTTGGGTTTGATTTCCAAAGGCACGGCACACTGGCCGGGCGACCGGACGACCGTAGGCAGCACACGCAGCGACTCTGGGCTTGGTTCTCCACCTGTCAGGTGGAGATTCTGGCACCCGCGAAGAGTGCCGGGAGGGCTGGCTCGGGGAGGGCTGACTTCCACACTTTCTGCAGTCCCCCTGACTTCCTGCCCCTTGGACAAACCCTGGGGACCAGCTCGCCACTGAAGGGCACCGCAGGGGTGATTCCCACCCGTAAATGTCTGTGCCGGGTTTGCTCCAGCCGCCCAGCCGTCACCTCCTCAGCCCCTGACCGCTCCATCGCTCACTCAGCCATCCCTCCTCCCATCCCCCCACACGCCTCCGTCCACCCACCCACATAGCCACCTACCCACCGCCCATCAAGCCACAGGGGCAACCAATAGGGAGTAAGCATTCCCTTTGTCAGCCTCTGAGCTGAGACATAGCAGACAAACTGAGAGCAGACACAGAACTGTCCTGGAATAACTCGTGGACTTGAGGTGAGGAGAGGGCTCTGTGCATGTGTGCATGTGCGTTTGCATGTGTGTGTGTGTGTGTGTGTGGATCTCACTGAAAGATGGACGTGTGGCTCAGAACCCATGTGGCCTTTTGTCCCCCGTGCCAGGCAGGCAGGTCCCCTCTGGGCAAGATGGGGTGCAAGGTGGCGTCTGGGTTTGGGATGGGGGAGCTGATGCTGCTCCTCCAACGGTGCCCCCTGAGCAGTATCAAGATCACGAACCCCCGGCTGCTGGAACTCGGCCTTGTTCAGAGCCCCGCTGGCCACCGCCTCTACGTCACCATCCCCCTGGGCCTGATCCTCAGAGTGAACACGTGAGTGGGTCCCCGGGGGCACGGGGCATGGCTTCCCGCGGGGGACCTTGATGGCCATAGGCAGCCAAGGGCTGGGTGTGGGAGTCCAACAGACATTTGCTGCTATGCTGAGTGACACTGGGTCACCTGGGAAATGCATCTGATTTCCCCTACTGGGAAATAAACCAAGTGCAGTGGTGAGCCCGGTGGGGTGAGGCGAGGCTGGCATGTCAGCCAAGGGGCAGCGCTGTCTGCCCGGAGCGTGGCGGGCCCGATGCCAGCGCGGCTGCCTCCTCCACAGGCCCCTGGTCGGGAATCTGCTGAAGCTGGCTGTGCAGCTCAACATCACGGCCGAGCTCATAGTCGCCAAGGACAGCCAGGGCAGGTCCCACCTGGTCGTTGGTGACTGCACCCACCCCCCTGGCAGCCTGGAGATCTCCCTCCTAAATGGGTAAGACCAGGGGGCGCCTTCTCGTGCCCAGAGACAACAGGATGGGATGATGGATGGGTGGCTGGACAGATAGACCAATGGGAGAACGAGGGAGATGATGGAAAGGTAAGGAGGTGGGTGGGAGGGAGAGAAGGAGGAAGAAAGGGATAGATATACGGATGGATGGATGGATGGGTGGATGACGGATGATGGATGGATGGGAGGATGGGTGGGTGGGTGGATGGATGGCTGGATGGATGGGCAGGTAGAAAGATGGGTGGACAAATAGATGAATGGAGGGAAAGATGGACAAATAGTTTATGAACAGATTGATGGATAGGCAAATGGATGGATAAAAGTTGCCGATATTGAATTATTATTATTATTATTATTATATTGAACTAGACAACTCACTGAGTTGAGGTCCCCTCTGTTCTGGGGCAGCGGGACAGGGGAGGTGGTGGAGAGAGACAGAGGGCTTCCTGTGTGAGCTTGGATCATGCCTCTCCGGTCCGGGCCTCGGCTTACCGATCTGTTATGTGGACTCCACTGGGGTTGCTGACAGAATCCCCCACAATCATAGGAGTGAAGCGCTTTGGCCGGGCAAGGAGAGAAGTAGACACAGGAGCTGACTAGGTCATTTATCCCAGCCACCTGTCACTCGGGGAGACTGAGTCAGACACAACGGCCTGAGTCGGCCACGTCGTGGCGTTTACTGAACACGGGTCTCGTGCTTCACCCGTGTCCTCTCAGCCCCACCACAGCCCTCCACTAAGCCCTGTGCATTCACGCGTGGGGTCTGCCGTCTCAGCCGACACCGCGCATCCCGGCACTGTTTGTGCCATGCATTCCTGCGTGCGCACTGTGGCAGGAGCGTCATTGCCTGAGACAGGGAGCGCCCTTGCTGTCGGCCCGCACGTGGGGGTGTGGGTGGGTGGGGGGAGACCAGGCCGGCTTCACGTCGGGGTGCCGAGACTGGGGGACTCCCCAGACCAACGCCAGGCCCCTGTGCGGCCCTGCGGCTCCTCTCTTCCAGAATGGCTCCTCTGCCCCTGCAAGGCTTCTTGAACAACCTGACGGGGCTCCTGACTGGAGTCCTCCCCGGGCTGATTCAGGGCCAGGTGAGTGGGCAGAGATGCGGCCCCTGGGCCTGGGACCCAGAGCTTCCTAGGCCGAGAGACAGCGCCTGGGCTGAGCCGGCGGGGCGGGCAGTGAGTCTCACCCATCCGTCCGTCTGTCCGTCTGCGGCCCCTCTGCCCGCTTTCCTTCTTTCCTTCCTTCCGAATGCATTCGTTGGCTTCTGCTCTGGGGCAGGCCCCGTGCGTGTCTAGACTTGAGCTGAGACCCGTGGGCCGGAGGCGCTCCCTGTCCGGCCCACCTCGGCCATGGCCATGGCCAAGCAGGCTTCTGGTGACGCGGGGGCGCCTCCTGTGACCAGAGCCTCACCCCTCCTTCACCCTTCCCCTCACTCCTCCCCAGGCCCCCAGCCAACCCGGAAGCCCCGTGAATGCGGGGCTTGTGTGGGGTCTGAGGCGCACTACCCTGAGGGGTCGCCCCGTGCCAGGCAGAGTCTCCCCAGGGATTAGGGGAATAGTGCCGCCCACAGGGCCTCCTAAGACAGCCCGCTGCCTAACTCCCTCCCTGCCCCGGGTCAGGTGTGCCCGCTGGTGAACGGGGTCCTGAGCCACTTGGACGTCAGCCTGGTACACGACATTGCCCGTGAGTGCCTGTTCCTGAACCTCCCCCCGGGGCTGTGTCCCCATGGCCCCGGCCCCCAGACAGCTGGCTCCCCCTGAGCTCAGGCCCCCTGCTTTGGGCTTCTCTGACGCCCTGAATGATTTGGAGATTTTGAGGTGCAGAGTCTGTCTCCCTCACCCACCCTGACACCCCAGGCTGGTTGGTGGAACACAGCCTGGCCCCTCCCAGGCCTGCCTGAGCACTGCTGGGGCTCAGACACCCATGCCCCGCCCTCACCTGGGGGGTGGGGAGGGGAGGAGGTGGGCTATCCCGGAACCCTTCATGTGGGGACCATAACTCCAACCTTTTGTTGTTGCTCTTACAGACATGCTGATCAACAAACTAGAATTTGTCTTTCAAATGTAAGCCTTCCCAGAAGAGCCCTGGCCTCTGCTAAGCCAGTGAGTGGTGCTCCCTACTCCCCAGGACTGGGGGACCTGGCTGTTCTTCCCCTGGGACAGGGCAGCAGGGGGTGGGACAGTAGCATCCAAAGGAAAGACACACACACAGGTGCACAGAGAAGTCCACAGCAAAGCTGACAGGGGTAGAGGGACGCAGTGCGTCCCCACAGAAACACACACACACGCGCGCGCGCGCAGCAGGCTCACCACACACAGGGCCGCACAGATACACAGAGCCACAGACACACGCAGCCCGGGCCTGGGCCACCTTTGTGGCTAAGACAAGCCCCCAGATCAGGGTCTCAGCTTCCTCCTGGGGGGTGGTTTAATGATGAGCTGGTGCCTGTGCGAGTCACCCCCTCAGGCGTCTCTCCTGATCGGGGTCTTCTCCCAACAGAGCCGTTCCTTGCTGCTGAGCCCATCCCCTCCCACTCAGCTTCCGGGGCTCCCAGAAGGCGGGCCTGTGTGATGGAAAGTGACAAGCTTCTCTCCAAGGAACCTGCACCCCTGCCCTCCTGTCTGCCTCTCCCCCGCCCCCCTCACCCCCCAGCAGGTGTAACATCTCATCACTTGCAAATAAAACTGCTCTGCTGCACCTGGGGCTTTGTCGTTCTTCACCGTCACGAGGTTGGAAGGGCCCTGGCTTGGCTGGCCTCTGCAGACTGTGGTAGTCCCGTGCAGCCCAGGGAGACGCGCAGAGGGGTGTGCAGTCAGAGCAGCCGCCCTGTGGCCCTGGGGGAGGGTAGACGAGGCGGTCGGCAGGGTGTCATATTCCAGGCAATGACAGCGCTCCAGGAGCCTGGGTGAGGTGGGCCTACAGGGGTGAGTGGGGGAGGCGAGTCGTCTCCCATGGCTCTTTGGCTCACTGGGCACCTGTGCCTCTCGCCTGGCCTCTGCCATCTGAGATAAGGGTAAAAATGACAAAAAGGAAGCAGAGCGGGAGAACACGCCAGGGCAGAGCGCTGACTGCCAGAGGCTTGTGACAGCCAGGCAGGGAGAAGGGCAGGGCGCTGTCCGGGAGAGGAGCCCCGGTGCCCTCCCGCGTTGGGGGCAAGCCTGGTGTGCAGGACTGAGACGAGGAGGCAGGCCAGGGAGTCGTGGCTGTGTGCGCAGACAGGACGCGGGGAGAACCGGGGACAAGAGGACAGCAGAGTGCCCCTCCCCGGGCTGGGGACGTTGGTGCCTCAGAAACAAAATCCAGATGCGGCCTTTGCGTGGGAATCTCGGAGGGCCAGCCCAACGCTCCCATTCCACAGATGTGGACACTGAGGCCTGGCAGGGACAGGGGAGCCACAGAGCGACAAAAAGGCCCACAAAGGACTGGAAACATCCCAGGCTTCACAGAAAACCCTGTCCCTGCTCACTGGGAGACCCCATCGACCTTGCGAGACTAAGCAGACATCACTTGGTGTTTCTCGACTCTTTCTGATTCCGAGAGCAATAAAGCAAGGATGGAGCCACGCCCCAGCTGCCGTCCAACCTCTGTCTGCCCACTGGCGACCTCCTGGGGCTCCAGTCAGCACCACCCCGCCCAGGGAGCCTCCCGCGGCTCAGGCTGCAGGAAGGTTTGCTGTGGGGGCCGCAGTGCACTCTGGGAGGGTGAGAAGTGAACTCTCAGCAAGTGGCCGAGCAGGCGCTGTGGCTGTTGACCGCGACAGGGACCTGAATGCAGGAGGACCGCCCCCCAGACAGGAAACCAACAACGGGACTGATTGTGCTCGGGGAAAACCCAGGCATGGGGGCTACACTGAGAGCCCCCCCGCATGAGGCCCCAAGCACGGACGTGGACAAGCACACAGCTGGGACCACGGGCACCGGGCCTGCTGCCTGTGCCCAAGGCGCTGGACTGTGTTTCCGCCCGCTCCCCACTCCGCCCACCCCGCCAGCCTCTGGGTGCTGTTTGCACTCCTTGACAACCCAAAGCTCACCATCCTGGTGAAAGCCAGTAGCCCCCAGGGGCTGGGGAGTGGGGGTTGGGGGCTAAAGCAGCCCCCAGCCCTCATTCCCAGGGAACGGTCATTATGTCGCCTGCCTGTTGGTTTTCAGGACAACCCCCTCCCCAGGTGGCTCCGAGTCACCCAGTGTGAACAGCCCCCTCCCCCCCCCCCCCCAGATATCTGTCAGAAACAATCAGAGAGGATTGTGTAATACAGAGACACTGAAGCTGTGGCGGAACAAACAATAGGCTAAAGACGAGCGAGCAGGAGGGATCTGGGGCACAGGGCGTCTGCGTGCTTGCTGCGGTCAGCGGTGTCCTCAAGGCCCATGTCCTGGGAGCCTGGCTCCTGCAATGACGGTGTTGGGAGGTGCTGTGGGTCCCCTCAGACGTGGGGCAGTGGGTAAGGCTGCTGCCTGCAATGCTGGCATCCCATATGGAAGGGAAGCCTGGGGCTTTCTCCAGGTCTCCTACGTGGGTGCAGGGGCCCAAGCACTTGGACCGTCTTCCACTGCTTTCCCAGGCCATGGCAGAGAGCTGAATCAGAAGAGGAGCAGCCAGGATGTGAACCGGTGCCCATAGGGGATGCCGATGCCACAGGGGGAGGCTTAGCTCACTATGCACAGTGCTGGACCCACCTGGAGATTTTTAAAGCTCGATGCATTTGCCTGATTTCCATCACTATAATGAAATCATGGAGGCTGGGTACTTACAGAGAAAAGAGGTTTACTTTCGGCAGTATAAGAGGCTGATGTCTACACCATGTAGCACCGGCCCTGGGGGAGCCCCTGGGTGGTGGCGTCACCTCATGGCAGATAGTACTGTGGTGGCAGAGCACAGGCACAGGCAGGAAGCAGGAAAGACATTATTATTTTGTTTATTTGAAAAGCAGAGTTACAGAGACAGAGAGAAAGATCTTCCATCGGCTGGTTCACTCCCCAAGTGGCTCCAATGGCCAGAGCTGTGCCGATCTGAAGCCAGGAGCCAGGAGCTTCTTCTGGGTTTCCCACGTGGGTGCAGGGGCTCAAGTACTTGGGCCATCTGCCACTGCTTTCCCAGGCCACAGCAGAGAGCTGGATTGGAAGTGGAACAGCCGGGACTCGAACCAACCAGCGCTGCAGGTGGAAGCTTAGCCCACTACACCGCAGCGTCGGCCCCTATTTTTATCTTATATTTTTTTGCAATCTTGTTTTCTTTCTTTTTTTTTTTTTTTTTTGACAGGCAGAGTGGACAGTGAGAGAGAGAGACAGAGAGAAAGGTCTTCCTTTTGCCGTTGGTTTACCCTCCAATGGCTGCCGCGGACAGCGCGCTGCGGCCGGCGCACCGCGCTCATCCGATGGCAGGAGCTAGGTGCTAGGTGCTTATCCTGGTCTCCCATGGGGTGCAGGGCCCAAGCACTTGGGCCATCCTCCACTGCACTCCTGGGCCACAGCAGAGGGCTGGCCTGGAAGAGGGGCAACCGGGACAGAATCCGGCGCCCCAACCGGGACTAGAACCCGGTGTGCCGGCGCCGCAAGGCGGAGGATTAGCCTGTTGAGCCACGGCGCCGGCGCAATCTTGTTTTCTAACAGCCGTAAGTGTCCTGGCTGAGCGAAGCAAGGAGCCCTCTGCAAATCCCACAGGCACGGAGGGAGCCTCTGTCCCTCTGTGACCCGTCCCCGGGGTGCGCTCAGCATGCTGCCACCTACCGCCCACCACAGCTTGATGTGGGAGTCATAGCCAGTCAGGCGCTTCCCTTACATGGAGAAGGTGCAGCGCGGGCTCGGAGTGATGGGCTCCGAGTGACAGGCGCCTTCGTCCAGAGGCCAGTGGGGCTGCAGTTGTGGGGAAGGGGTGCCGGTCTGGTCCCTCGAGCTATGGTGTCTGAGACACCCAGAGCTGAGGGCATGCCTCTGGGCCTTTGACCTTGGCACTTAAGCAGAACAAAGGCTCACACAGGGAGTCTGGGAACTGTGTCCCCACACAAGGAGATAAGCCCTGTGCTGGCCATCTGCCCCCTTATCTCTCGCTGAGGCCATGCTCTGGGCCCAAGGCCCGGTCCGTGTGACCAGGTGGGGACCAGGTCATGCCCACAAGACGCGCTTTCCCAGGAGTGCACCCCAACCCTCAACGGGTCACATGGCCTCTAGGGGGTGACTCTGGGGAGCGGGGTTCAGTGCTTCCTGTGCCGACTGCATGGTGAGAGGGGAGGTTGCTGTCCTGCTGTGCCCACTTCCTGTCCTTGGTGGCCAGAGGCGTTGCCATCCGGGTACTGCGATCAGGTGGTCGTCCCAGCCCTGAGACCACGGCCTCGTTGGGTCCTATAGCCCTTGTCACCCGATCCCTCAGCACTTTCAGCCTGTGCTGTACTGGCCAGGAGCGGCGGTCACGGCCTGCACAGCTTTAATGTGTCAATCAAAGGATCTTGCGTCCCCCCCCCCCCCACCGTATGGGGATCAGGGCTGCCGGAACCACAGCCACCCCCGAGATGTGCACTCTGGAGGCAACCACGGGACCCGCATCCTCCCCCACCAAGCCTGACGCTCCCAACACAGGCTGCGGGGCCACTGGGGCCAGTGTCCAGCGTCCAGCTCCATCAGGGCAGCCCCGCCCATCAGCAGGCGGTGCCGATGCCGCCTCATCCATTGCCACTTGAGTCCATCGCACCATCACTCGGCCCGCGGGTTGCGGGGGACAGGGCACCGGGAGAGCCTCCGCATTCCACACTGCATGTCCGAGTGACGTCCACCAGCAGCTGGGGCGGCTTCAGGGTCCACTGGTCCCACCGGTGGGACAGCACTGTGGCCTGAATAGGTGTTGAGGGCCGCAAGGCCCAGCAGTGTCCACGGCGGGGGCAGACCCGGGCAGCCCCTCGCCCGCAGCTGGGTCCCATTTCTCCTCTTTGGATGATTAAAGTCCTGCTGTGTCCTTAGCCCTAGTGTCTTCTGCGATTGTCCCCCAGACCTTGCCTTCTCTCACAGCCAGAGGACTTGGTGCTGTATCCATTGATGTATCAAGTGGGTGACTATCGCCACCTGCTGGGCACAGACAGGATTGGCACAAGAGCTCCGTTCACACTCTATTTATTTTTGTCATTTTCTTTGCAAGGCCGAAAAAGAGAGATCTTCCATCCGCTGATGCATTCCCCAAATGCTTGCAACAGCCACACCTGGGCCAGGAACCTAACCCTGTCTCCCACCAGGTGACAGGGACCCAAGTACTAGAGCGATCACCTGCTGTCTCCTACAGGGTGCCTTAGCGGGAAGCTGGCTCAGAAGTAGAGAAGCTGGGACCTGAACCCAGAGGCTCCAGTAGGCGATGCGGGCTTTCCAAGCACCATCTTAACCTCCACAGCGAACGTCCGCCTGCACACTGCTTCTTGTGGGGTCTCTTGCTATGAGTGCCCACGTGCGTGGCAGAGATTTGTCCCTCCCAAGCAGGAAGCTGCTGCCACGGCCCTTGTCCTCATGTGGGGACGCTGAGCTGGTCCAGTCACGCAGGTGCTGTTCTGCTGGCCTGCTGGCGAGGCTGTGGGCAACAGCCCAGGACTCGGCAGAAATGTAGCCACATCTGTCGGTGGCCGTGAGCCACGAGGCCATCCCCACCACGCAAGTCCAGCCCATGGGGCGGTCCAGGCCCGCTGAGGAGGACTGGGGTGCGTGCATTTTTATTCGAGGCTGTTACACACTAAGAGAGGGATTCTCAGTGCTGACCTATGTAAGGTAAATCGACTGGGAAGGGGAGAGAGTGGACACACACACACACACACACACACACGAAAGACGCCCATCAGGAGAGGGCAGGGGCCCAGACACGGGGTGGGGGAGGGGAATGAGAGCAAGTACCCCACCACCTCCCCCAGTCCTGGTCTCCCCCAATTGTCAGCCTCTGTGTGAGGTTGGGGGGTGCCTTTACAGGCATAAAGCCACCTGGGAGTTTTATGATACCTCCGTAAAATTCCTCGTGGAGCTTAATTTCCACAGTTCCCAAGGCATCCTCCCTCCAGATGGGGCAAAAGCATCCCTGGAAGGGGGTGTTTTGATTGACAAGTGGGAGAGAATTACACATGGGTGGGGAGTAGTGGCTCCCAGCTACCTCCGGCACAGCAGATCCCACTTGAGCTGGCTGCCTAGCACGTATCAGTCCCAGTCAGAAGGTGGCCATGCGCTAGCCAGATGGCAGCTGTGCTTGGTGGCCCCTTCTGCCTTCATTTAGCAGAGCCTTTCCGAGCCTAGCAACACCATCAGTGGGCGTGTCCTTGGATCCTGCCCCATGTGGCCACAGGGGAGGCCAGCCCCGCCCCTCCTCAGGCTTTCCCAGCCCCCTCTGGTCCTCTGGCTACTTGTTGGTGGAGCCTACTGGATGCTGGGGGCGGGGCGGGGCCTGACTGTGAATGCAGTCACAGCTTGCTGACCGAGCTCCGAGCTCCGTGGAGCCTGTCTGATTTTGTGGGTGGGGTTTGTACACAGCCTGTGAGAGTCGTTTGCAGGATCACGCGTGGGGACTCAACAGCAAGCAAGCACTGCCCTTCAAACGGCCATGTCTTGCAGTCACCTCCGGCAACTCGTGTGCTGAAAGCCCAGGGGTGAGTGGGCGCTGGGGGCAGGGGCCTGTGGCCCCAGGGGCCGGCATGCAGGCCATGCAGCCCCGAAGCTCCCAACGGCAGTGCAGTAGGATACCATCTGGATCCCTGTCCCACAGGGGATTGAGAAAAAGCCTTAGCCAGGTCAACACCAGGGCACCGATCTCCAGCATGGGGCGCCACCACTTAGGGGCGGTGATGATAACGGGCGCTACAGGGTCCACAGGCAGAACCTCGGCACTCAGCCCCGTGCAGCCCGTGCCTTGGGCAGGCCAGGGGCCCGTGATGGGTTTCCTTGGCAACCCTGCTCACTGCCCAACCCTGAAGCATCACAGCACGGAGCACTGGTTACAGTCCTGGGGGAGGACTCAAAACACGCTTGCTCATTGCATCTTGGCAGTGGAGGCTCCGTGGAAACTGTAATTCAGGCAAGAACTGGATGGGACAATGCTTTCCTTACATACACAGCACTGAACAGGGGCCGGCATTGAGGCAGAGCAGGTAAAGCTACTCAACTCCCAGCTGCTCCACTTCAGATCCAGCTCCCTGCTAATGCACCTGGGAAAGCAGCGGAGGATGGCCTAAGTGTTCAGACCCCTGCCACCCATGTGGGAGACCAGGATGAAGCCCCCGGCTCCTAGGTTTGGCTTGCACCAGCCATGGTTGTTGTGGCCATTTGGGGAGTGAACCAGTGGATGGAAGATCTCTCTGTTTCTCCCTCTCTTTTCTGTAATTCTGCCTTTTAAATAAAATAAATCTTAAAAAAGGCGAGGGCTTTTGAATAACAATAAAATTAATACGTTGCTTTTAAAAATGTTTTAAAGGAATACTGTGCTTCATGTTGAAATATTTTGGTATTTTCCAACTGTCTTTCTGTTGTTGGTTTCTGCTTTACTTCCACTGTGTTGTGAAAATGTACTTTGTATGATTCATATGTTTATATTTTTAAAGATCTATTTATTTATTTGAAAGAGTTACACAGAGAGAGGAGAGACAAACAGAGAGAGACAAAAAGAGACAGAGAGACAGTGAGGTCTCCATCTGCTGGTTCACTTGCCAATTGGCTGCAGCAGCCGGAGCTGCACCCATTTGAAACCAGGAGCCAGGATCCTCTCCAGGGTCTCCCACATGGGTGCAGGGGCCCAAGGACTTGGCCATCTTCTACTGCTTTCCCAGACCATAGCAGAGAGTTAGATCAGAAGTGGAGCAGCCAGGTCTCGAACCAGTGCCCATATGGGATGCTGTGGCTAAGCCACAGCGCCGGCCCCGATTCATGTGTGCCAACGTGTGAAGGTGTGCTTCGCGCCCAGCAGGGGACTGTCTTGGTGAATGGGTGTGTTTGTATTGTGAGCTGCACTGAGGCTTTTCGGCAGTGGGACACCAGAAGTCAGCCAAGCACCACCACGGAAGACACGTCTCCACTTCAACAGTTGACTGCAACCCTGTGATTGGCAGGCGCGGCCACTGATCTGGGAAACGTGGTAGAGTCCAGAAGCCTTGGAATGGCCAGTGGCCATGCACGCTCTTGCCCCCCGCAGTCCACAAGGGGCCCCCACACTCCTGCCTGCCTACCTGTGCTGTGTAGCGTATCACAGGGCCGGCGCATGATCAGGGTTCGAGAAGCATAACCAGTTCTCATCACTGGCGTCATTGTTTCCCAGCTGATTACTTGAGCCCCATTTCATCACCGCAAGAGCAGGAGGGCACGGCAGTACCCAGTGTGCCATGGGTGTGGGCAGGAAGTGGTGTGCACAGGACCCGGTACACAGCGGGCACCCTTTGGAAGCCAGAGCCCCAGCGACTTCGTGGTCATGTCTTACAGCCATTCTACTCCTCTCCATTCTGGCTGTTACCCCAGCACAGCCCACGGCCCAGGTGCACGCTTGCCTGAGCCACAAGCCTTCGTCCTCAGCAAATCCTTCCACCTCCCTTGGTGGTGGGAGCGGCCGCGGCGTTGAGTCTGCAGTGAGCATCGTCACTGCTTACATGGCTGGCTTCCCTCCCCATTCAAGCCAGACGAAGGCAGAGGCCAGCATGGGGGTGGGGTCCCTCCAAGTCCTGCTCTGTGGGCTTCCTCAGGGCTGAGCTTGGGCAGGGGTGAGCGGATGGCTGGGGTCGAGTGAACCCGGATGCAGAGGACTGGAGAAAGCTGCCCCTTGGCCTCCTGGCAAAGAGCCCAGCTGTGATCTAGGACTCCAAGCACTCATAGGCAGAAGCAAGTGCCGAGGTGCCCGGGGGCAGGGAACAGCCGTGCAGTAGCCGGTGAGGTGGGCAGATGGAGGGGAGGGCAGACAGGCAGCGCCGTGGAAGGGAGACGGTGGGACAGAGGGATACACAGAGCGTGCGCTGCTGCAGGTTGAGCTGGCGCAGAGGGCCACCCACGAGGGAGATCCGGGTGGAGCTCCTGGCTCCTGGTTTCAGTGTGGCCCAGGACTGGCCCTTGTAGTTATCTGCGGAATGAACCGAAATGAGGAGGCCAGGGCACGGGGAAGAAGGGGGTGGGTGAGGGGCTTCCAGGGACGCCACCTGTCTGAGGACTTGGGCACCGGCTGAGCACAACACAGATGTGAAGCCAGGCGCACTCTGCTGGAAACGTGGGCACGGTGGGGGCTGAAGGGAGCTGGGTGGGCTGGGGGCGAGGCAATGAGAGCCATTGCAGGGGCCCCACCTGCGCCCTGACAGCCCCTCCCTGTCCCCAGGGCCTGGGCCCCTCACCTGGGCAGCCTGGTGACCGCATGACTAAGTCAATGTTAGCACAGAAACCGACCCTGGGGTGACCTCGGGGAGGCGCCCCTGCTTGGCCCCAGGGAGGCCGTGGGGGTTGGAGAGCTCATTTCGTCTGGGCTTTGGCCTTGGCCGGCTGGTGGACACAGCTGCCCACAAGGTAAGAGATGCCACACGGTAAGAGATGTGGGCTCCGGCTCCCGTACACTCGGAGGTGACAAAGGCGCATCTGGTTTGGTTCTGTTCTGTTTTTAAATATTCGTTTATTTGAAAGGCAGGGTGATAGAGAGAGGAAGGGACAGAGATCTTCCATCTGCTGATTCACTCCCCCACATGGCCACAAGAGCCTGGAGAAACTCCATCCACGAGGGTGCAGGGACCCAGGCACTGGGCTGTCCTCCGCTGCTCTCCCAGGTGCAGCGGCCGGGAGCTGGATGCGAAATGGAGCAGCCAGGACTTTCCAGGGTGGGTCGCGAGCCGTAGCTTAACCAGCTGCCCCACAACGCCGGCCCCCACAAAGGCATCTATTGATGCATCCTGCATAGCTCAGTGTAGAGGTTTCTGGAAGCATGGGCTGCCTGCCGTGGGTGGCGGGGGGACAGGGATTGGCCTGCCGCCTGGCTCGGTCCTGGGGACGACGGCAGAGGAGGGCTGGCCCTGAGCTCAGGGCTCCGTGCTGTCCAGCTGCGCTGCACGCCCTGTGCCCTGTGCGAGGGCGGAGTGGGCGCCTCTGAAGGGCTCGCTGCACCTCCTGGCTCCTTGCTGTTTTCCTGGGGGCTTTGGAAAAAGGATGGTGCCTCTCCTGGCCCCTCCCTGGCCATCTGTGTCGGTGTGTCAGTGCAGGAGGAGGGAGTGGGCGCGCCGAGCCAGTTCTGTCACCTGCTGCCGGTCATCGCGATAGTCCTGTTGTCACCTGTATTCATAGACAGGGGCGTTTTTTTCACTAAGGCTAACACGGTCTCCTGTAACACGGCCTCACTTAAAGTTTCAGAAGTGATTTCCTTTGTGCAAGAGTGTGGAGTAAAGCATAATCCCACAGGTGGACAGCGTGAGGCAAAGGCGGGGTGGCAGGGGACCCACGCCCCAGAGGCTAGCGCTCCAGGGGAGTCCGGGAGGCCCCGGGCGGATCCTGGGGGCTGCGAGGCCCGGCCTCTGTGCACCTCTGTTTCCTCCTCTGCCCCTGGGGACAGTGAAGCCGCAGGCTCCAGGCGCCTCCTGGCAGGTGGTGAGCGCGCAGGTGAGGGGGCGGCTCCTGCTCCTCCCAACACCTCCTTAGACCCCAAGATTATGTTCCCAGCCAAGTGTGTGCAAGCTAAGCGGGGAGTGTGTTGTGTGTGTGTAGAGTGGTATGTATGTGTGTGTGTGTGTGCGGGGAGAGCCTCCTGGGGTGTGCATGTGTACATGTGTGCGTTGTGTGGGGAGCCACCTGGGGTGTCTGTGTGTGCATGCGTGTGTATATGAGGGTGTGTGTGTATGTGTGCATTGCATGTGTGTATGTGAGGTGTGTATGTGCATTGTGTATGTATGAGGTGTGTGTGTATGAGGGGGTCCGTGTGTGTGTTGTGTGTGTATGAGGGTGTGTGTGTGTGTACGTTGCATGTGTGTATGAGGTGCATCTGTGCATTGTGTGTGTGTCTGAGGTGTGTGCGAGTGTGCAGAGAGAGCCAGTTGGGGTGTGAGTGTGTGCTCGTGCGTGTGTGTGCGTGCACGCGTGTGTGCTGGGTGTGGGGGAAGGGCGCTCACTTCGCGAGCCTCGAGCCTCTGCACCTCACACACTGGCCTGGCCATGGGAGTGGACTTCCAGGTGGGCACACTCATTTCCTTGCTTCCGGCTCGTTCTCTGTCTCCCCAGGGAGGCTGGGAGCGGCAGGTGGACAGGGCTGGTCTCTTTCCTTCCTGCTGTGTCAAAGGCACCCAGAACCGCATCCATGCACAGACGGCATGGCGTGTTTGTGTGTTGATTGACTCATGGACCGGCGGGCTGATGGCATCTGTCTCTGCCCCAGTCCTGCAGCGGAAAATGAGTCAGATACGGGGGCATGGACCCCTGACACCAGCCAAGGCCGCCCACAGCAGGGTCTCAGGCTGTGGGGCCGCTGCAGGGACCTCCCCACCCTGTGAGCCAGACGGGACAGAGGTGGGGTGGGGCTGGGGGCTGCCTGGGAGTCTGTCTCCCAGGATGCCTATGTGGGGACGGTGTGGCTAACCCTCAGCGCTCCTGCAAACTGTAGCTCCCACCCTGAGGGACTCAGCTGCCGCAAGGACCCCCAGCACAGCTGCACCTGCTCCTAAGGAGAGGCAACCGCTCCAAAGGGAGGGTTCTCCAGCACCCTGGACAGCCTGTGGCTGGGGTCTGCTCTCTGCAGTCACAGCCGACACCGTGGGTAACAGTAGGGGCGGCAACAAGGACCGAAGCCAAACAGGAAGTGCCCCCCCACCCCAGGGCCCGGCTCTGCACTAAGCGAGCGCCAGTCTCACTCTCCCCGCTCAGCTCCCCAGCAGGCTCCTGCAGGGTTAAGCAAGTGCAGGCCTGGGAGCAGGATCTGCCTGCATGGTTGTGCTTCCTGCGTCCCTGGTGCCAAAGGCTGGGGCCCACAGCCCCTCGGCCAGGCCCAGAGAGGTGAGGACCTGAGGGTGTGTGCCCAAGGCTGCACAGCAGGGGCAGATCACTGTCCACTGTCCGTGTGTCCAGCTGGCGATCCCTGTGCTCTCCACAAACCCTCAGTGGCCACCCAAGGGATAGACAAAGAGAAAGGAGACTGAGAAAGAGGGAGACAGGCCAGGGACAGAGGAGGAAGGAAGGAGACAGAGAGAAGGGGATGGAAAGAGAGAAAGAGAGAGAGAGGGAGACATGGAGAAAGCAGAGAGGAGAGGGGGGCTCCGGAAGAGCTGGGGTCAGAGGTTAAAGACAAGCAGGGACCTCGAGGCCCAGCCGTGGGATCAGAACAGACTGTCCCCTCCCTGCGGGATGCTCCGCAGTGGCCTGCTGCATTCTGGGACATGCAGAGGACACCAGGACTCCAGCCCCACGTGGGGTCTGCTCTCATCCTCGCCCTGTTGCCCTCCCCACCCCAGCCCAGCCCTCGGTTCTGGCAGGAGCAGCTCAGCCCACGCTGTCTGCCACCCGCCAGGCCCTCCTCAGACAAGCCTGCAGGCTCCGCCCTCCTTCCTCTCCCCCTCGAGACCCCCCCTCCCCCGGCCCCAGGCCCTTCTCCCCCACCCCTCCATACAAACCTCTTGCTGTCATCCTAACCCCAGGTCCAGATCAAATATCACTTCTTCCAGGAAGCCTTCCTTGAACAATCAGGCAGGGCACTCCCTTCCAGGCCCCACCGAGCAGGTGCTGGCCACCTGTGTGTTCACCTTTGTTCCACCTCTGACGCACATTGCACCTGCGGTCCATGCTCTGGCCTGGGTCAGCCTCTCTCTAGCACATCCCCAAGCCGGAGAGGTGGCTCTGGTCCCTGGGCCTGACTGTGAGCCCCGCAGGGCGGGGGCGGATCTCCGTCCCCCCCCCCCAACAAGCACGCGTGTGCGCGCGCACACACACACACACACACACACACACACACACACGGAGCTGCTTTGTTTGCACTGCACTTAATCTCGTTCTGCCCCACCAGAATGCACTTCTTCCTTTCTTCCCTCACAGTTCCGGGACTGGGCGACCCGCGTGACTGCGCTTTTGTCGCTGCTATCAGCAATGCCATCCACCGTCTCCCATGGATGCGGGGGCCCCTTCCTCCGCCACCCCACCTTTGTTTACTCATTTGCAAGCCGTTTACAGACCACGTTTACTGATCCCAAAAATGAAGTCAGAGTGAGGATTTTGAAACTCCGAGCTATCAAGAGGAGGGTGAAAGTCACTGCCATCACACCCCAGGAAGCAAGCGACGCCATTTTGGATTCTTTGCTAAAAGACAAGGCCTTTCTTCTGTTCCCAACTCGTCCTCTCCTCTTGCGCCGCCTGCTCTCACTCCCTTGCTTCGTAGGGCCCCCGCAGCGTTCTCAGCACGTCTGAGTTGCTGACAGCACAGCTGGTCCCGCCTGGGCTGGTCCAGGCTGGCCCAGGGTTGTGCTGCCGGAGAGTCCTAAGCTTGGGGCTGCGCCCTCGGCAGGCAGGACCTATGCAGACCCCAGGCGTGAGCCCTCTGGGACGCCTCCATCCTCCGCCACAGCCCAGCCTTCACTGCACATTCGCTGAGCCCCCTCTGCTCTGTGCAGAGGCAGCCGAGCAAGCCCGTGCCGCGGCGCCGTGGGGCCCAACCTGCTTATTATAGCTGGGGGAAGAGAGCAGCAGTGAGCGCTGATTTGTCCAAGGCCGCCCTGAAGACAGTGGCTCACGCCGCGTCCTCTGGAGATCTTCTCCCCGCTCCCTGACCTCTCTTGCATCCCGCAAGCGAATCCATGATCTCTAACACAGAAGCAGGGGGCACGCAGTCCACATGCAGCCTCTTCACTGCACCCAGCAGACATTGCTAATTGATCACCGCATCCCCTTCCCTGCTGAGCTCGAGAGCTTGGAAGGTGGCACAGGAGTGCAATGCTTCTGCCACGCTGGTGCTGCGTGCCTGGTGCCAGCAAAAAGTTGAGGACCTGAGTCTGCCGCCCTCAGCCGCTGGTGCTCTGGCGTCCTCTGCTCTCTGCCCCAGGTGATGCTGCTGGGGAGGACGAGGTCTCTATTGCACGCACGCCCTGGGGAAAGGGCGCACAAGCCTTGGCTCCGTCCCCGAGGGAGCAGAGAGCAGCAATGTCTACTCCCATGAACCTCCCTGCCCACCATGACTCCCACTCTCCAGCCTGTTTCTCTCGGGCAGGACCCAGAACCCAGGCCATGTCCCGACATGGGCCACGGGACGCGCCACCTCTTAGCCCTGCACAGAGGACCAGACTGTCCCTGCCACTCCCTGGCAGAGGAGGAGGATGGACAAAGGCTGCTCTTGACCCTTGGATCATGTCCGTCTGGCTCAGGGTTCCTGCGTGAGGGGCCTTGGCCACCTGCTTGCCCTGTGGCTAGGACCCTCTCCTTAGGGTACGGCACCTGTGCCTCTGTGGTGCCTTGAACCACACACCTGAGCTCTCAGGGCAGTTCCAGGAAATGGGGATGAGGACCCCACCCACATGCAGCACATAGAGCTCTCCGTGTGGCACGGAGGTCAGGAAGGGCTGGGAAAAGAGCTCTCCTGGGAGGAGGCTCAGCACGTGCAAGGCTCTGAGGCAGGAGTGGAAACACAGAGGGTAATGGAGTAGTGGACAACAGAGAGCCCCGCCGGGTCTTCCCTTGTCATGAGGACATGGGGTCCTCATGTAAGAGTGGTGCAGGTCTCTGGGGGTTTTCGTAAGCGGGAGAGTGACAGGGTCTGAGCAATGCTTCTTAAAGTTAACTCCAGCTGTTGGGTAGAGTTAGATTTTGGTCTGGGGGACAAAAGGTGGAGTCAAGGAGACCAGAGAGGAGGCAGGCACAATATGAATGAGTGATGGTGGGAAGGAGGTGGGCACGATGTGAATGAGTGACGGTGGGAAGGAGGGGACGTGATGTGAATGAGTGGTGGTAGGAAGGAGGAGGGCACGATGTGAACTAGTGATGGTGGGAAGGAGGAAGGGAAAGCAGATGTCCCTCAAGCCTGAGGGGGATCCAAGCCCCAAGAGCACGGAGTTAGTGCTTTGTGGGCTCGGGGAGGCGGGGGCGCAGCATCTTCTGAATCAGGCCCGGAAGCGCGTCAGCTCCCAGCAGTGATCACAGCGCAGACCGTGGCTAAGGCGCCGAGGATCCCTGCCTTCCCAGGGTCTGGGGCGAGCCCCACAGCAGTCATGCTCCGAGCCTCTCAGAGCCACGCTGCTGGCGACAGGCGAGGAGCTGAACCGTGGCTGTGCTGGCTGAACCCAGGGTGGGCCAGGGCGCACAGGCAGGAAGCAGGAGCTGACATGGCCTGGGGCCCTGGCTCCTGGCCTGACACCCCACAGAGGGGCATTGTCCATGGGCAGCGGGCATGGCCCCGGGGAGTGAAAAGGGGATGCTGGCCTCCCTGGAGAGGTTCCCTGGCCGGGCAGTGCCTTCAATGCAGGGCCATAGACGCTCTCTGCCCTGCTCCTCTGATAACCCCAGGAAGAGGCGGCCAAGGCTGGGTGACACCAGGACACTGGCTGCGCCCTTCCCCCCAGCAGGTGCACACAGGACTCAAGGCCATCACAGCTCTGACCCCAGAGCCTGCTGCTTTCTTTTTCCTTTTTTTTTTTCTTTTTTCTTTTTTTTTTTTTTTTTTTTGACAGGCAGAGTGGACAGTGAGAGAGAGAGACAGAGAGAAAGGTCTTCCTTTACCGTTGGTTCACCCCCCAATGGCTGCTGTGGCCAGCGCACTGCACTAATCAGAAGCCAGGAGCCAGGTGCTTCTCCTGATCTCCCATGCAGGTGCAGTGGGCCATCCTCCACTGCACTTTCGGGCCACAGCAGAGAACTAGACTGGAAGAGGAACAATCGGGACAGAACTGGAGCCCCAACTGGGACTAGAACCCGATGTGCCAGCCCCGCAGGCGGAGGATTAGCCTAGTGAGCCGCAGCGCTGGCCCTGCTGCTTTCTTTAAGATTTAATTATTTTTTATTTGAAAGTCAGGGCTACAGAGAAGAGGCAGATGGAAAGAAAGAGAGAGAGAGAGAGAGAGAGAAAGAGAGAGATTCCATCTGCTGGTTCCCTCCCCTCATGGCTGCAACGGCCAGGGCTGGGCCAGGCTGAAGCCAGGAGCCAGGAGCTTCATCCGGGTCTCCCGCACGGGTACAGGGGCCCAAGCACTTGGCTCTCTTCGGCTGCTTTCCCAGGTGCATTAGCAGGGAGCTGGATCAGAAGCGGAGCAGCCAGGACCGGTGCCTCCATGGGATGCTGATGTCACAGCTGATGGCTTTACCCGCTACACCGCAGCGCCAGCCCTGTGCCTGCTGCCAAACTGGAGTCAGGCAGTGAGGCCCAGCCCCCAGGTCAGGCCAAGGCCGAGTTTGCGTCACCACCTCCCCAGCACACCTGCAGTCACAGGCGATGGACAGTGCCGTGGTTAAGGCCCGGGCCTCCCCAGCCAGTGACCTTGAACAAGTCACTCACTTCTCTGGTCCACAGATGTGCTCAGGGATGGCACGACTGCCAATAGCTCCCCTGGGTGACTGGCGGGTGCCCCCTTGGGTCCTGGTCACACCCCTCGGTCCTTGGACTCCACCGGATTCCCTGAGATTCCTGGAAGGACACACGCACGGGGGAGTGCGAGGAAAGGTGAAAGCCGTGGCTGAGTGCTGAGTACTGAGTGCTGATGCTGAGTACTGAGTGCTGAGTGCTATGTGCTGTTGTGTGCTAGTACTAAGTGCTGAGTGCTGTGTTCGTGTGGCCCTCAGTTCATGCCCTTGGCAGCCTGTGGGGAGGGGCTCCTGTTATCCTCATTGATGAGGTGGGGTCACTGAGGCCCAGAGAGACAAAGAATCTCGCCTAATGGCACACAGTGAAGAGGTAGCAAAAATGGGCTTCAAACGTACTCTCTTTAGTGAGTTCATCCAAGAGCCGTGTCCCCTTGGCTGCGTTTAGGGATGGTGGGGTGGGGGGCAGTGCGTCACTACCACCCTTTGGCCATCAGCATTAATCGTAGCAGCAGCAGCCACCACTCCCACTAAGTGGGCACTCACGCCACGGCAGGACCTACACCTGGGCCATGTGCCCTGCGCCCCTCCCTGCCCCCAAGGGGGTAGGCGCCGCCAGGATTCGCGCTTCACAGAAGGAAAACTGAGGCTCGGCCGACGCCGCAGCTCACTTGGCTAATCCTCTGCCTGTGACGCTGGCAACCCAGGTTCTAGTCCTGGTTGGGGCGCCGGTTCTGTCCCGGTTGCCCCTCTTCCAGTCCAGCTCTCTGCTGTAGTCCGGAAGGGCAGTGGAGGATGGCCCAAGTCCTTGGGCTCTGCACCTGCATGGGACATTGCAGGGAGGTACCTGGCTCCTGGCTTCAGATCAGTGCAGCGCGCCGGCGGTGGCAGCCACTTGGGGGGGGGGGGTGAACCAACGGAAAAAGGAAGACCTTTACTCTCTGTCTCTTTCTCTCTCACTGTCTAACTCTGCCTGTAAAAAAAACAAACAACAACAACAAAAAACTGAGTCTCACTGAGGTGGTGCGAGGTGCCCTGAGCCACACAGCACGAAGACGGTGGAGCCAGGACCTGAATCAGGCCTGTCCCAAGACAGCCCCTGAGTGCCCAGCTGCTGAAGTCAGACTTTCGGTTCAAATCCCAGCTCTGCCACAGGCCCACCCCAGAGGCTGGGGCTTCCTGAGTCAGGATAAGGATGGACCACTGGGGTGCAGCCTCACTGGCGCATGGGATGCAAGCCCAGTGTGGTACCTGCCACGTGGACAGTGTTCATTCATCATCATGGCTACTGTTCTCACCATTGGCCCGCGAGAGTGACCGCCTGGGCCCCTGGTCCAGCCCCCTGCCACCTACCCAGCCAACCTGGACCCTCCCATCTCCAATCCCCAGGAAGCTGGAGAGTCCTGGAGCAGCTCCGGGCAGGGCTGTGGTTCACCAGGAGCCGCAAATATTTACCTTGGAGACCTCCGGGTGGCCCGAGACCATGGCCCACGTGCAAGGGGTGGCCTCCTGGGCTGGCCAGCAGGATATAAGGCTTCATCCCAGCGTGGTGGCCCAGGAGAGGACGCGGGACGTGGGCACGCGACGCCGGCACGCCCAGGTGGAAGCATGAGGAAGGGGTGCAGGACGGCTGTTAACTGGAGACACCTGTGGGTGGGGGCGGGGCACAGGGCGCCCCCCGGCGGCTGAGTCAGGCCCAGCTCCCCTGCCCAGAATCCCCACAAGGGGTGATGAGGGGAGGAGCCAGCAAAGTCTGTCCTGACCCAGCCACCCCGAAGCCCCCTGCCCACGCTGACTGCTGTGTGCCCAGCCTGGCACAGGGCGCTCAGGGCAGAAGGAGGCAGCGGACACAGTCTCAGGCTGCAAGGACTCCCCATGGGGGCCAGGGCATCCCCGGCAACGAGAGCCCCTGCGTGTCCGGGTCAGGCCGTGGGCCGACGCTTCCGTGATGGGCAGAGCCTGGGTGCCAGCCGAGGAGCCCAGAATGGACCCTCAGGGCTGATGCTCGTCCCCACACAGGGCTCAACTTTCCCGCCCTGGTCCCCAAGGCGCGGTCCCTCCAAGGCCAGCCCAAGGTCCTGGCTGCAGGACGGGCTGAGCTTTCCAGAGAAGGTGACAAACTGGCTGCGGTGTTAAAGGACGAGGAGGAGGTCAGTGGTCAGAGAGGGAAGGAGCAGGTCACAACAGACACAGCAGGCAACAGAGAGGGTCCCGGTGGCGCCGAGCCGCTTGGATTGGAACGGGAGAAAGTGGCCAAGCGTGGCAGGGAGAAGTGGGAGGCACGTTGGCTGAAGCTGGCTACAGGGTTTTGTTTGTTTGTTTGTTTTGTTTTTTGGGTTTTTTTTTCTTTTTTTAAAGATTTATTTATTAATTTGAAAGACAGAATTACAGAGAGGCAGAGGCAGAGAGAGAGAGAGAGAGAGAGAGAGGCAGCTTGCTTCCATGTTTTGGTTCACTCCCCAGATGGCTGCAATGGCCAGAGCTGGGCTAATCCGAAGCCAGGAGCCAAGAGCTTCTTCTGAGTCTCCCACGTGGGTGCAGGGGCCCAAGGACTTGGGTCATCTTCTACTGCTTTCCCAGGCCACAGCAGAGAGCTGGATTGATTGGAAGTGGAGCAGCCCAGGCTCAAATCAGCACCCAAAGGGGATGCCGGCACTGCAGGCTGCAGCTTTCCCCGCTACGCCACAGGGCATTTTAGATTAATGGGACGGGAGAGACCAGAAGCAGAGGGATTTTTGTCCTGGGCGTTGCTGGTGCGATTTCTGTAAGAAAACAGCTGATATTTCCAAGTGCTTACCATGTTAAGCTGCGCCGCGCGAATGCTTTCTCGGTAGTAACTCATTGAATCCCATCCGCTCTGTGAAGTAGGGGTTACTGCGCCCATTTGTTAGATGAGAAAACTGAGACACGGAGAGGTTAAGTTGATAATCTAAGGCCACACAGCCAGCCCCTGGCAGTTAGCCCTCACTGAACAGCCTCTCCTGGATGCCGTCGGGTGCCGTGAGTCTGCCCTCAGCCTCTCTGCCCGGCTCACAAGGCCCCCTTTGCCTACCCCAGGTTCTGCCACCCACCACCTACTGCTCAACAAAACCCAGGAAGATGGCCGGCCCGTGGGCCTGTGCCCTCCTCTGCGGCTTGCTGGCGGCCACCTTGGTGGAAGCCATTCTCAGCCCCACTGCGGTTCTCAGCCTCGGCCCCGAAGTCATCAGAGAAAGTAAGTGTCGCCCCTCCGGGGCCTCAGCACCACATGGACAGGGGCTGGTGGAGCCGCCCCCCAAGGGAGAGGAGCATTCTCCAGCACTGGAGGCGTGCAAGGCATGGCTGGCGTCCCGAGCCTCCGACGGGGCATGCGTGGGTAGAGTAGGAAATGTCGGGATGTCTGTGACCGCAGGCGTCCGTGACCCCGAGATCCCCAAGCCTGAGTTTCCATGGCAGCAGAGGGGCTGTGTGGCCACCACGTGACGCACCTGCCCCGGGCCACCTTGCTGGAAATCCCCTCTGCAGAGCGCGTGCGCGCGCCCGCCTTTGTGCCCCCAGCGCCCGCCCGGAGCCAGCACCCGGCCTGGGCGTCTGTGGCCTGGCTTCCTCCCTCCCAGCTCTGCGGCCCAGGGCCAGAACCCGAGCCCTGGCTTCCTCCTCAGCAGACAAATGAGAGGGGCTCCCTCCCAGGCCGTCCCGGGGGGAAGGGACTGACCAGCGCTGTGTCCCATCCCCGGGCCGGGCTGCTCAGCCCCTGCCCCGCTCACTGTGGCCCCAGTCAGCTTGGTCAGCGGGGAAGGGGTTGCCCTATACACTGCAGGATGCTAGCCGCATCCTCTATCCAGCTGTGGCCTCCAAAAGTGTCCGGGACATTGCCAGTGTCTCCCAGGGGACAAATCCACCCCAGTGGAAAGCCGCTGCTCTGTGGTCCCCTGGGAGGGGGCGACTCTCAGCTTTGGGGGCTCAGGCCTGTGGGGCCTAAGGGGATGGGCCAGGGCCGGAGGCAGGGCCACGTCCCACAGGACTGAAGGGCTCTCCAGACAGAGGGTGCATCCCCAAGTGCAGACAGGGCGCAGAGACCTCTGGGAGGTGGTGGGGAGGCAGGGGCCCTAGGCCCGCACTGGGAGTGTGGAGCACAGGGAAGTCCAGTGAGAGGGCCTGGGCTGAGCAGCCACGGTTGGGACTCCCCCATGAGCCTAGGAGGTATTTGCAAGCAGGCTTTGGAGGGGGTTGGGGGCATGAGCCAGGTGCGGGGAGGCCCATGGGGTACCTTTCCAAACCACTTAGCACTGAGTGCCTGGAGCTCGGGACACAGACACCACCCAGTGATGCAAACAGGAAAATGCAGCAGAAAGAATTGCTAGCAGGGGGCAGGTGTAGTGGGTAAGATACCACTTTGGACTCCCACAATGCCATATTGATGTATCTGGTTCATCACAGCCCCGAGGCACAGCCGGGCGCCCACAGAACCCATCACAGCCCCGGGGCACAGCTGGGCATCCACAGAACCCATCACAGCCCCGGGAGCGCTGCTGCCTCATGGACCTGGGCCACTGGGCAGTGACACGGCAGGGCCCTTGGAGGATCCCCTGTCTCCCCTCTGTCTCACCGGAGCCTCAACAGAAAGGGCTTGCCTTTGCGCCAGCTGGCAAAGAAGAATGGTCATAGGGCCCAGCTCCATCATCCCAGCAGGCAGAGGGGTACAGGTGCGGCAGAGAGGCTGTGACTCAGAGCCCCGGAGACAGCAGGGCCACTTGTGGGGCTCGTCCTGCCCAGGAGCCGAGAGGCTGGCGCACCAACCAAACAGGCACCAGCTCTGGCAGGGCCCGGAGCCTGGGGCTTCTGACTTGAGGTCCCTGTCCCCGAGATCCTGAGTTTTTCCTTCTTTGGCTCAGCCCTGAGGGTCTGTGCACGGCACGCTCGGAGGCTGTGGGTGCAGGGTGAGCAGGAGGCCCCGTGGGACCTGCTGCACCCCTGCCCTTTGGCTCGCAGCGTTTGCTGCTGGCCGGTGGAGGACGCCGGGTGCTGCATGGAGTGGCTCAGGGGTGACTGGACTCCCTCTTCGTGTGAAAATGATCCCTTGGGATGACCTTCGTCCAGGTGCATCTACACCGTGGAGGTGGCTGGCTAGTCCTGACCTCCAACACAGCAGACACGGTCAAACCCTGGCCTTATGTCAAGTCAGAGGAGCCTGAGCGACCCCCACCCCAGGCCTGGAGCCCCCCTGCCCCCCGGCCACAGCCAGGCGGTCCTGCCAACCCCTGCCCCTGTTTCCTAACGCCTGGGCTCTGCCTGCAGGGCTGACGCAGGAGCTGGAGGAGCATAATGCCACGGTCATCCTCCAGCAGCTCCCGCTGCTCAGCACCATGCAGGACCAGCCGGCCGGCCTCCTGGGCAGCATGGTGAACTCGGTCATGAGCTACATCATCTGGTGAGTGCAGAGGGCCCCCATCCACCCGGGCAGCAGCCAACGGTGACCCATACCCACCCCGCTCCTGACCATGAGACCTGGGCCAAACCACACAGGACCCTAAGACGTTGGCCCAGAAACCCTAAGAGGGCAAGCCCAGAGGAGGGCCTGCTGAACTGGCAGAGTGAGGAGAGGGGGCGACCTTGAACCCGGGACCAAGAAGATGGCCCCAGGCCGCTGAGGCCGACTGGGCAAAGGCATAGAGGGCAGCAGCCAGTCAGAATGGCTGGAGCTCGAACCCCATGCAAGGAATAAGAGGAGGGCAGGATCGAGTCTTCCCAAAGAGTCAGACACCCTCTCCCCAAAGCCAAGGAAGCAGCAGTGTGGTGGGCGGTGGAGAGGAGCCAGGCGCCAGGCCGGGGACCCAGCTCTCTCCAGGCACCGGGGTGGGGACAGCAGGAAAGCAGGAGAGGTCTGGAGATGGCACCCAGTTGAGCCTGGGGCCTGTCCTCATCCCTCCCGAACCCCACACAGGCTCAAGGTCACCTCGGCCAACATCCGCCAGCTACAGGTGCATCCCTCAGAGGACTACCAGGAGCTGGTGGTCACGATCCCCCTGGACATGGTGGCCGGCTTCAACACGTGAGTGTCCCCTCAGCCAGGTGTGGGCCCACGCCCACCACTATGCAGGAGAAGAGCGAATGCAAAGGCCCTGAGGCAGGGGTATGCTAACCTTGCTCAAGCGTGGCAAACCGAAGGGAGGGAGAGGGAGGGAACAGTGGGAGATTAGCTCGGGCGATGGTCAAGGCCAGCTCAGACATGGCCTCGTGGGCCGTGCTGAGGACTTGGCTTCACCAAGTGAGACAGATGGGAGCCACAGAGGGCTCTGAGCAGCAGGGGACGCGACATATCTTCACGCCGCTGGCTGCTGAGAGGCAGGAAGCCATCCAGGAGCTGGTGGAGCGAGCCAGGGGGAGGTGGTGTCGTGGGGTGGGGAGAAGTGCTTGGGTCCTGGGTATGTTCGGGACGTTGGTGGAGACAACAGGATTTCCTGGTGAGTTGAATGGAGAGAGACAGCGTGTGTCAGGCATGACTGCCAGGCTTTTGCCTGCGTGACCGGCAGAACCCGGGAGTGGCAGAGACCACGGCAGGGGAGGCCGCGAGCGGAGCGGGTTTGGGAGACGCTCCCAGCTCGGGGTGCTGCCTGCCGACTGGAGAAGCCAGCAGGACAGCCGAGTAGGGGTCTGGCTATTGGCTTGGAAGCTGCGGGGCTCCAGAAGGGACTTGGACCAGGGGAGGACCCCAAACTGGGGTTTGGGATGTGCTGGCACGTGCCGGGGGAGGAGCAGCAAGCAGCCAGGAGACCGACCGAGGAGTTGGGCGAGGAAGCTGGCAGAGACGGCAGCAGGTGCGCTCAGCGCCGGCTGCGGTGTGCTCACGTCCCGCGCTGCCCCCGCCCAGGCCCTTGATCAAGACCATCGTGCAGATGCACATGGAGACCGAGGCCCAAGCCGTCATCCAAGTGCAGGCCAGCAAGGGGACCCCCGCGCGCCTCGTCGTTAGCGACTGCTCCAGTAGCCACAGGAGCCTGCGCATCAGCCTGCTCAACAAGTGAGTCCGCCGTGCCGGGCAGGGACGCCAGGCTGTGGTCTCACCCTGTTTACAGATGGAGGCCACTGAGGCCCAGATCTGGGCCCTTCTGGTCCTAGATCTGGGGCCCCTTCTCCGGCACCTATGGTGCCTAAGGCAGTCCAAGACCCCAGAGGTGGGAAACAGTGGTGGGGTTTCAGGTAGGTGCCAGGGGGCACCTTTAGAGGCAGGTGGGAGCCGCAAACCCTGCCCCCCTACCCTGGCAAGCTTGGGTGGAGCCACAGGGCGGGGGACAAAGGCTCTGGAGTCGGGCACACACAGCTTCTTCGCTGACCATCTGGGTGATGCTGGACAGGACACCTCCCCGGGTCGCACCTTCCTCATCGGCAAAGGGCAGGTAGCAATGGAGGATGAGCGTGGGCAACAGTGAGTGGGCTGTGCCTGTCTCACTGCCCCCTGGCAGGAGGATGCGGAGAAGTGCCCGCTCCTGTCACCCCAGTATCAGCACAGATTTCCACGGCAACACCCAGCACGGGATCCCCGAGCACTCCCTGCCCTGTCTATACCCGACTCAGGGCTGACTCCCAGCCCTACTACCAACAGCTCACGACCCTGAGCTGCCTCCTTCCTCCCTGGCCTCCGTCTCCCCTCTGTAGACAGGGGCAGGAGTGATCCTCTCTGGTCCTTCCTAATCCTTGCACCCCCTCTTCTCCCAAAGACTCTCCTTCCTGGTCAACCCCTTAGCGAAAAAGGTCACAGGCCTCCTGATGCCAGCCCTGCCAGATATGGTGAAAGACGAGGTGAGTGAAACTCAGGGCCGCTGTGGCCTGTGCAGACTGCGCCCTCTGTGGAGAAAGGGGGAAACTGCAAGCTGGTGCCATAGGACTGGCAGCTTTGGAGCGAAGAGCTGCAGATGGAGCCATCCACAAGGGCAGGTAGTTGAAGTGTAGATCCGGGATCTGCCGAAAGTCAGCGGGGAAATCTTGAGGAGTGACAGTTTCCTCCGGAGGGGCTGAGGGGGAGGAGTCTTGATTTGCAGGGTTGCCGCAAGATTTATTTTGTTTATTTGAAAGGCAGAGTCACAGAGAGAAGGGGAGACAGAAATCTTCCATCCGCTGGTTCACCCCCCAGATGGCCACAATGGCCAGGGCTGTGCCAGACCAAAGCCAGGAGCCAGGAGCTTCATCTGGGTCTCCCACGTGGGTGCAGGGGCCCAAGCACTTGGGCCATCCTCCACTGCTTTCCCAGGCCATAGCAGTAGCTGGATCAGAGGTGGAACAGCCAGGCCTCGAACCGGTGCCCATGTAAGATGCCGGCGTCACAGGTAATAGCTTAAGCTGCTGAGCCACAGCGTTGGCCCCTAAATTAATTTTTAATTGTTCGTGTGAGAGGGAAAGCTAGTGCCCTCCCATTCCCTGGAAGCCAGGAACTCAATCCAGCTCGCCCACGTGGGCGGCAGGAACCTGATTCTACTTGAGCGGCCAGGGTCAGCTGGTGACAGCTGTGCAGCAGTGCACTCGCGAGCAGGACTTCCAGCAGACACTGCAGACAGGACTCCCAGAGTCGTCGGTAAGAGGGCAACACAGCAAATAACGTGGCAGCCCTGAGTGTGGCTATCACTGACTCCTGATGATGGCTGGGTTTAGCACCCAGCTCAGAAGTTCCCGAAAGTTTAACAAGTGGCCCTGGGAAATGAGCACGACCCGAGTGTAGCACTGCCTCTGTCTCACACCACGCTGGCTGGGCCCCTTTAAGGGCTGTCGCCCACCCTGGCCTGGGGACCGACTGCTGGCGTGAGGAAGCAGGTACACCTCACTGTATTTGCCTCTTTTTAAAAAAGACTTATTTTTTATTTATTTGAAAGTCAAAGTTACAGAGAGATGTAGAGCCAGAGAGAGAGAGAGAGGTCTTCCATCTGCTGGTTCACTCCCCAGATGGCCGCAATGGCAGGATCTGTGCCCATCTGAAGCCAGGAGCCAGGAGCTTCTTCTGGGTCTCCTATGCAGGTGCAGGGGTCCAAGCACTTGGGCCATCTTCCACTGCTTTCCCAGCCATAGCAGAGAGCTGGATCGGAAGTGGAGCAGCCGGGACACAAACCGGCACCCGTGTGGGATGGCGGCACTGCAGGCCGAGGCTTTAACCCACGGTGCCGCAGCACCGGCCCCATATTTGCCTCTTACGGGACACAGTGAACTGAGAGCTTGCAGGTTGGAGTCCCCCACGCTGGCCGATGATGCACTCACAACAGTGGGCCACCTCCTCGGGCCTGTCGCCTGGTTTCGCTGGGGCCTTGCCAAGTCAAAAAGACGATACAATAGCAAACGACCGGGGCGGGGGGAGGAGAATGCCCATGGCCCAGCCGCTTTAATCCGGCAGCTGTTTCGTCTGCTGTGTGGCTTTCCACTCTGTGTGCCAATTGTCACGTGGCTGCACCGCGTCTCAGCCCGGGAGTGCTGGCTGTGCCTACGCCACCGCTCAGTATTCTCAATTATTGTCGGGGCTGCCGCACTCGTAATGACTTACTAAGCCGCTCCCGGGAGTTTTACTGAGTTAAGCAACCCAAATTTCCACTTTTCTCCAGATTGTCTCCTCACCTCCGAGACAAATCCAATAAAACATTCTGCCTCCGTTTGTGACACTAAGCACCACCCGGACAGCACAGAGTCACGCGCCTGGTTTTTTATGAAGTCAGGGTTCAGGTTTTTCAATTGCTGTTTCTGCACTAGTAAAGCTTACGAGTGTGACATTCCGCCAGGGCAAAGCTGTTGTTCTAACGGAATAAATAGCTAGGTATTCAAGAGACCAGGCCACAGCAAGTGAATCCTCAAGACTGATGAGATTGGCAAAGGTTGACTTAGAGGTGTTACTGATGCGGTCCCGTGCAAGCTGCCTGCTCCAGGACCGGTCAGAAGAGGGCGAGGAGAGATGGGGCAGGGGGGATGAATGAACGCGTGGGACCAGAGCTGTGACAGCAGTGGGCTTGTTAGCGCTGGAGTTTCGAGCCCCCACCTGTTAGAGAAAGTCCACATCTGGGGAGTTTTCAAAAAAGGAATCTGAAAGGGAGTAATTTTCTAAACTCGGACTTTGCTTGCATATTTTTCTTTGAAGAATTTTATTTTTCTATTTAAAGATGGGAATTTATTTTTAAGATTTATTTATTTGAAAGGTAGAGTGACAGAGAGATAGGATCTTCTATCCGCTGCTTCATTTCCCAAATGGCTGCAACAGCCAGAGCTGGGCCGATCCGAAGCCAGGAGCCAGGAGCTTCTTCCAGGTCTCCCATGTGGGTGCAGGGGCCCAAGCGCTCGGGTCATCCTCCACTGCTTTCCCAGGCCCATTAAAGTAGGGTCTCGCCATAAACTCTTCCCAGCCTCTACCAAATCGTGTTTTCTCTGGCATCAAACTTTAATAGGTAAACATAGATCTTCCACCAGAGATGACGGCGAGCACTGGGAATCCTGAGATATCGTAGCAGCCGTGTGTAAGGACGCAGAGCCAAGTGCCGAGCACACAGAGAGAGCCAGGCCAGCCCTGGCCTTGACACAGTGCTCACGGCCACGCTCCGTGGCTGAAGGGGAAGGCACAGCCACGAGAGAGCAGAGTGGCTGACAGGCGCTCATCTAGAAAATGCTGGCTTTTTCCGTGTAGACCCGTGCATCCACCCTGGCTACAGAGACTGGCGAAATGCTGACGCCTGAGCCGAGTGTGTAGCCGGGATTGAGACCCAGTTAAGAAGCGGAGGCTCGGGAATTGTGGGAGAAAACGCGGCGGTTGCTAGGGACAACTTTCCCGGGAGGACCAGGTGGTCCCCTGGCCATGCATGCTGGGAGTCTCTGAGCCAGTCCCTCCATCTGCTCAGCAGTCCTGGGCTGGCAAAGCAGCTGGAGAGGGGGTGGTGACCATAGGAAAAGCCACCATTTCTCAAAATGCACCATCACTCCTCGAGAGTATGGAGGGCTGGCCAACTAGAAGCTTCCCCCACTGGGGTGACTGCACCAGTCTCGGAGCACGGCCTGAGACGGGCTGCCTCTGGCACAGAGCCTGGCACTGCAGTCCCACAGCCGAGAGACTCGAACATTGAGTGTCCTCCCTAGCGGGACAGGCAACACGGGGGCTGTGCTGTGTGTGCAGGAGGTGTAGCAGTCCCGCTGGCCTCCGCCCACTGGCCAGGCACCCCCCATGCTGTAGCAACTATCAACGTCCCCACAAACTTCCATGTGTCTCCCCGCCTGCTGGGAGCCCACGGCAATCTGAGGAAGCACACGCTGGGTGGACAAAGGGCATGTGGGGGCCAGAACTGCCCCAAGGGCACAGAGATGGTTCCAGAGCCTGGGGGCTGGCTTGCCGGCCTCTGCCCGGAGGCTGCAGGTGGCGGGCACTCGGCCTAGGCTTGGGGAGGGCCTGAGCAGGCTCTCCATTTCCCTAAGGAAGAACGTGGAGTTCCGTGAGCAGGACAAAGGGGATGAGGGGGGGCACCGGCTAGGCACAGAGCAACGGACAAACCATCGCAGAAGGCCCCAGGGAGCAGCAGGGATGGCGGGCTGTGGATCCGCCATGAGTCCTCCAGCCCATGCACGCAAGCCTGGCTGGCTGGGTCAGGGCCGCAGGACACGGGAGGGTGGGCAGGCGTGGGGCGCTGCGGGCTGGGCTCTGGCCTCGCTGACGTGCCTCGCTGACTGCTGCAGCTGTGTCCCGTGGTCGAGGCGGCCTTCGACGACATGTACGCGGACCTCCTGCGCCTGGTGACAGGTGCGTGCCCTGCTCTCTCTCCCACCCCTTCCACGCCCTGCCTCCACCCAGGAGAGGCCTCCCCGGCCAGGCCTGAGCAGCAACTCGGGCCGCAGCTGACCCCTGCCCGAGACGAGCAGGCAGGAATTTGCCACAGCTGTGCCTCCGCGAGCCCCTTCCGTGTGCAAGGTTCTGGGTGAGGCCAGCGGGTGCTCCAGATGAAGCCAGGTTCGAGTCCCAGCTCTGGCGCCAATGCCCTCCTTGGCTTTGGCAAAGTTGCGCCACCTCCTTAGCTCCAGTTTCCTCGGCTCTACGATGGGGCTGCTACATCTCTACCTCTTAGAATTCTTGGTGAGAATGAAAGACTGGGGGAAGTTCCAAGCACAAAGCAAGTGTTCTGCCTGTCTTAGAGAAGGACTGACAGACGAGTGACGGATGGACAGACAGACGGATGGATGAGTGGATGACGAGTAGATGGATGGGTGGATGGATGACAGTGACCACCGCATGCTATCAGGACAGAGAGAACAAGGAAAGAGAGGAGGCGTGAGCCCAAGAAAGAGGTCCTTTCTCCCTCCTGAGGGCAGCAGAGATGGGGGGACAGTGGTCCCCCACCAGAAATCTGCCCTGCTTAGACTTCTCAGAGCGGAAACTGCCCAGGATGAAGAAAAGTCTGCCACCGACTGTTCTGGGATCTGAAGACGAGCATCCATTCAAAGGGCCAGCGGGGGCAGCGGGGTGGGGGGCGGGAGAGGCGCACAGGGTGCACCTGCTGTGGCCGAGCCCTGGGCCCGGCGTTACAGACACGGGCTCGGCTAACAGTCCGTGAAGTGGCCGTCACCCCATCACTCAGATTTGGGGGCCACTTAGTGCAAGAATTCCCCAAACCCTCAATTGTAAGAGGAGGAAACAGACTCAGGCCGAGACACCAGCGAAAGCCACTGGGGCTGAGCGTGCTCCGCTGCTCTGGGCCTCCCAGGCGCCTCCTGCCCCCAGCTCAGCCATTCACAGCAGGGGAGGGGTTGCCGGGGAGATGCCAGCGCCACCTGGTGGCTGAGCAGGGACTCCCAGACCTAGCCACCCCCCGCCCAGCGCCACCCCCCACCCTCACAGAACCGTCCTCTCCCCTCACCGAGCAGCGCCTGTGGAACTCAACCCTGGGAGCCTACAGTTTGACCTTCTGTCTCCTGTCATCGATGTTGATGTCATCCAGTTCAACCTGGTGGTGAGTGTCCCGGGACCGCGGGAGACAAGCAGGGACACCCGGCCCCTCTGGGGCCACCCGAGTGTGCTCTCACCCTGTGTGCGCACTGGGTGGCTGTGTGCACACCTGGTGACGTGAGCTCCAGGTGCAGGCGCGTCACTCAGCACCACACGGACCCAAGCTTCCCTCCCAGCCCCACGACCTGCTGCCTCTGTGACCTTGGGCAGTTTCTTCACCTCTCCGAGCCTCCGTCTCCCACGTCTGTAAAGTGGAAGTAATATCGATCGCTGAGGAGAGAATGAGATGAGCTCACACAGGGCCTGGCCCGCAGGAAGTGCTGCGTATCTGCCCACTCTGTGTGACACGCGGGCCACACGTGCCTGCTGGGCTGGGCTGTGCACGGAGCCAGGCCAGACAGAGCCGTGTGAACCCGGGACCAGTCTCCATGGGCCCTGGGGAAATGGCAGCATGGAACATCCCCTCCTGCTCTGCTGCAGCTCCGAATTAGCCCTTCAGCAGGTATCTGAAAAGTTGAACCAGAAGTGCGAAACAAGATGTGTGGGTTACACAAGTTTAAGGTCAGGGGCCGACATGCGGCCTAACATCCAAGACACCGCCGTTCCACCCAGAGCGCCTGAGTTTGCTACCCGGCTCCCGCTCCTGACTCCCGCATCCTGCTCATGCAATCCTGGGAGGCAGTGGGGACGGCTCACGTAGTTGGACCCCTGCCACCCATGTGGGAGACCTGGTCTGAGTTCCCAGTTCCCACCTTCAACCCAGCAGGCATTTGGAGAGTAAACCAGAGGACGTGAGCTCACTTGCTCACTCTCTCCCCCCTCCCCTCAAATAAATAATAAAAATATTTTTTAAGTAAATAAAAAGCCAGGACTGATCTGAGAGATGCATAGAAGGCACCTGAGATAACTCACTGCCTACCACAAGGCGCTGAGCTTCCCGGCAACAAGTGCAAAAGGGGAAACAGGTGGGATGGCTCCATTTCCCCCTAGGTTGCTACTGGGCGAGCTGCACTTGGAGTTCTCAGCCCTGCTCTGTGTCACCTCAGGGCAGCCTGGTGAACTCGGAAGGGAAGGTGAGCAAGTGGTTCAACGGCTCTGCGGGTTTCCTGACCGTGCCTGCCCTGGAAAGCTTCCCCGTCCGCCTCATCGTGAAGTACGACCTGGTGAACGCCGCCGTGGCGTCCTTGCTCCCGCCGGAGGAGTTCCTGGTCCTGCTGGACTATGTGGTGAGCCTGGGCGTGGGGCAGAGGATGAGGCCGCCTTAGTGCGTCGTCGGGTGTCCTGAACCACAGGGAGGCAGGGACAGGAGTCCTCTCAGGCCCAACTTCAGTGTTGCGGTCATGGGTTACTCCCTCCGCTCCCAGACCCCTGCCCCACCCCCACCCCCGCGTCTGGCGCTAAAGCTGACCACCGCCCACCCTCCCCCATCATACCCAGCCTGGTGCACGTTCTCTGGAATCCCATGCTCCTGTTCCCTGCACAGACACCGGCCCTGTGCAGCCACGGCACCTTAGATACCCAGTCTCCCAGGACAGCAATCAGGCACTGCTCACTGCCATGGGACCTGGGGCGGGCATCACCCATCGAGCAGGGCCCTCTTCCCCACTGAGCCTGGACTGCCACCCAGCCTCCGATTCCCTAGGGAGCCAGCACACTGGAGTGCACCGTGGCCTTCAGAGCAACTGATGGGGGACAGGGCTGGCCCAGCAGTGGGGGAGGGCTCAGCTCACGGAGAATGAAGCTATGCGGGTTCAAATTCATGGGGGAGGGGCCTGGGGGAATGGGGCGGGTCACCCCCACCATAGTCAATATCTGACATGCTCGGGGAGCAGGGAGCTGCCTGCAGACCCATAGCCGCCAACAGTCCCCAGCCAGCAGGGACCCCCCAGCACAGAAGCTGACCCCGGCTGGTTTCCGCCCATGAGACAGCCTCGCTGGGTCCCGCACGCCCCCTCCCCCCGCCCCTTGCAGCTGACCTGTTCCCGCTCATTCTGCCCGCAGCTCCCCAAGCTGGCCCGCCAGCTGAAGTCGAGCATCAGTGCGTTCAATGCAAAGGTTGGTCCCTCTGCCGGGGCATAGCTCCGTGGGCCCCTGGGGCGTAGACTGTGGAGGGGGCGGCTCTCTTCCCTCCCACCACCGCAGGATGCAAAGCAGGCCCCCAGCTTCACCGAGAGATCAGCCTGGCAGGGCAGGTGGACCTGAATCAAATCTTCAAACAATACTTCCATTCTAAGTGCAGTGACGGAGGACGGAGGGCAAGGGGAGCACTCCTGGGCCCTGACACGGGCTGGGAGGGGAGCGGGGCTGCCCCCCAGGGAACCCAAGACCGCGTGCTGCCAGGTGGTGACAGCACTGGCAAGAAGAGCCAAGTGGTTGGAGACAGACAGGGAGGAGGGCAGGGGCCGGGCCACAGGGGCGGTGTGGGCCCTGGGAGACACTTGGGAGGCCACGTGGGGCCTGCTGTCCTTCCAGGCTGCGAGTCAGCTGGAGTCCACGCAGATGGTGAAGATCCGAACTCAGAAGAGCCCCGAGATCCTGCTGAGCCAGGACGAGGCCAGGGTGGCCCAAATGATCCAGCTGGAAGTGTTCGCCACCGAGAAAGCCCACCACCCCCTCTTCACCCTGGGCATCGTGAGTTCCAATCGTCTGGGACCCTGGCAGCAGCCCGGGGACCCTCCTGTTCCCTGCTCTTGTTCACAGAGGTTGGGGGTGGCAGGGGACTCAGCAGTTTCAGGGGCCCAACCCGGACCCTGTGAGTTCAAACAAAAGGAGTTGTGTCAGGTCATAGAACTGAAAAGTCCAGAAGGTGTGGACTTCAGGCATAGCTGGAGCCAGGTACTGCACAATGTCATCCTCACTCCTCCTTCTCCCCGTCCAGCCTCTTGGATTTTACTCTGTGCTACCGTCCTCCCCAGGCAGGCTGGCCGCTCCTGGAAGGGCCCCAAGCGACATCAATTCCAAATCCTAAAATCTAGGGGATTCCAGCAGGATGAACCTCTCTTCCCCCACAGTTCCAGCTAAAGTCTCAGGGCTGACTCCCATTGGATGAGCTTGGGTCATGGGCCCATTTCTGAAGCAATCTGTATGGCCAGGAAATGAAATATGTAAATTTTCTGAGCTGGGGCATGCGCACACACACTGGTGGTGGTGGGGAGCATCGTGCAAACCACACAGCGGGGGCGGGGGCGGGGGCGGGAACCTTCTCAGCTGCCTTTCTCAGGAACCCCAGCAGTGCAGATCTCAGCTTCCACTGGGTGGAACCCGGGGTTGGGGAGTGAGTGGATAAGCCCGGGAGGGGAGCACTGTACACAGAGCCCCTCATGGCCACACTCAGCAGCCGCCCCTGGAGGGCCCAAGGGCAGCACCTGCTGAGTCCACCAGGGACGAGGCGGGGCCCACGGCGGACCAGGCTGTGTGCTGGCTGCCGGCAGGGGCCGTGTGCACCTGCCCGTCCAGTCTTGCTCTGTGCGGCTGTGCAGGCTGTCCCCCACACATGGCAGGGGATGCTTTTCGTGAAGCTCACGGGGTGAACGGTGCCTCCTGCACTTGTTCTGCTTGGCGCCCTGGTTTCCTGCATTAGGAAGCTTCTGATGCCCAATCCACTGTCCCGAGGAGCGGCGGCATGGACTGTCCAGGCCAGTCCTACACTCCGGGGACCTGGCCCACCGTGACCAACAGGGGCCACTTTGCTCACCAAGCCCAGACCTGCAGGGCACCTTTGTTCTCTGGGTGCAGCGGTCCTTGGGATCCAGCCCAGCGCAGAGGTCAAGCTGCTGCACCTCTCGGCCCGTCCTGGGGGCTTGGTGTATCTTCTCTCCAATAACGATGGCCACTGCTTGCCAGGGGCTCACACACCCAGTCTGTCCTTTGGTCTCCTCCCTCAAGGAGGGGCTGGGACCCAGCTCACAGGGTTGCAAGGACCATGGCGACCCTGCCGGAAAGTCTGGCGTCATACGTTCATGTCCTCATCGTCACCACTAGCAGCCCCCAGAACAGGCCCACACTGCCATCTGCTGGACGGGGAGCGGGTACAAGTACTATCCCACCTGACAGGAAAGTGAGGCTCCAGAGGCCAGGCCCTTTCTGAAGGTCACAGACAAAGTGGCTGAGATTCAGACCACGTCAGTTGGGCCCCAGAGCCCCTCACCCCGCACCCGATGCACCTCTTAGATGTGCCGCGGGCTTCTTTTGCTGCAGGAAGCCTTTTCGGAAGCTCAGTTTTACAGCAGTGGGGACCGATTTGTGCTCAGCTTTAAAGGAATCAGGTAAACGTGTAAATCCCCACGAAGACCGATGGACAGCTGGGTGGGTGAATGGAGGCATGCATGGATGCATGGATAATGGACTGGTGGATGGATGGATGGATTGGGGATGGATGTGTGGGTGCGTGGGTGAATGGATGGGTGGATGGATGGATGGATAATGGACAGTAGATGGATGGATGGATAATGGACTGGTGGATGGATGGATGGATAATGGTTGGGTGGATGGATAGATGGATGGATGGATTGGGGACGGATGTGTGGGTACGTGGGTGAATGGATGAGTGGATGGATGGATGGATGGATGGCGGATGGATGGATGGATTGGGGATGGATGTGTGGGTGCGTGGGTGGATGGGTGGGTGGATGGGCAGATGGGGATGGACAGATGGGTGGGTGGATGGATGGAACTTCAAGGGGCCATTCTTACCCTGTAGTTCTGACCGGATCCACCTGATGAATTCGGGCATTCAGCCGTTCAATGTGAGTATTTAACCAACTGTGCCTGGGGGCACGGTAGGGAGGGGCCCAGAAGGGTCCATTCCGAAGAGACCTCCTCCAGGCTTTGCTTTGACAAGGTCCCTGCACGAATCCGTCCCTACCCCCTACCCCCAGCATTGGGCACACACCGAGCACCTGCTGTGCGTCAGGACATGGAGACGCACGGTGGCACGCTCGCCTTCTTTCCGTGAAGCTGTAATCCTGAGTCGGAGCCCAAGGCCGCTCTGCTCCCCACCCCATCTTGCTCAGCTGGCCTCACCTCGTCACTCATGCCCCTGGTCCTCAGTTTCCCCATCTGAGTCGCACTAACCCAGAATCCTGTCCCCTGCCACAGTTTCCGGTCTTTAGGTTTTTGCCTTGTTTTCTGAATTTTTTAACCCATATTGTAAAATGAGACGCTTCCGTGTGAAGACCAGGGCTCGTGGCTTCCCTTGAGAAGTCGGGAGCTCGGGCAACCGCGGGCAGAGCAGCGGAGCCCCGACCCCACCCCACCCCACCCCCGCCCCGGGGGGAGAGCTGCGCGTGTGCTCTGCCCACCCTGCGACCAGCCTGGGGTTCCACCAGCTGCCCTCGCCTCGGGAGGAGCTGTGCCCAAGGGGGCGGGGAGGTCTGGGCACTTGGCCGGGGTCCTGGAGCCTACTCCCTCTCTCTCACAGCCCGAGCTCCTGAAAGACGTCGTCACCGACATCCTGGCCTCCGTGCTGCTGCCGACCCAGAACGGTGCGTCCTCCGCCATTGGCCCCTGCGCCCGTCCCGCGCGTCCTCCCCGGCCGTCCCCTCCCCGCGCCTCACTGTACCTCCCGGGCCTGCATCTCCACCTGGGACCCTTTTCATCCATTTCCACCCATCCTACAGAGCCCGGTCAAATTCTGCTTCCTCCAGAAGGCCTTCCCAGTCACCCGTCTACCTGCACATGCCCTCTCCCGCTCTGACCTCCCAGTCCAATTCCCTCATTGGTGCCAGCAGTGCCGCCCATGTAGGGTAGCCAGGCAGTGCCCAGGGAGGAAGCAGAGGTGTGAACGCACAAAGAGAACACACCCCAGGCAGACCTGGGTGCAGCCCTGCTCCCCTCTTGCTGGCTGCCTGGCCTTGGACAGACTCTCTAGTCCTCCTGAGCCTCAGCTTGTCCATCTGCAAACTGGGACGATAAGAGGCCCTTCGCTGGGGGCAGACAGGGGACCTCTGGAAGGGGCTGAGCAGGTGCCCAGCGTTTCTCAGCCACTGTCGCTTGTGTGACGAGCAGAGGAAGCCCACGAGGAGGTGGGGCTGCTCTGAGCCCCAGGCCCCGGGGCCGAGGAGGGCGGCTCACCTGTACCAGCCTTGCCTTTTTCATTTCTTTATCAGAATCTCCGAGCACAGAATCCCCTGCTGTGGCCCCCGGGAGCCAGGGAGGGCCCTTGACAGGAGTGTGTGAGGATGTGCGAGGCGTGTGTGCCTGACAAGCAGCCAGGGCCGTGCTGGGGCAAGGGGTGGGGAGATGAGGTTGGGTGGGCGCTGGGGCCGCCAACAAGTGACTGTCCACTGCGCACGCGCAAGCTGCCCGGGCCAGCACCAGGCCACCCGCCTCAGCCCCTGCCCTGCTGTTTCAGGCAAATTAAGACCTGGGCTCAGGATGTCCATGATGAAGGCCTTGGGATTCCCGGAAGTCGTGTGGTCTCTGACCAAGGTGAGTGGCAGCTGGGCGGGCACAGCTGCGGCTGGGGTGGGTCCGGCCCTGCCTGCTGTCACTCAGGGGGAGCCGGGACAAGTCCCTCCCCTTCACATACACACACATGCACACACCTCCTCTGCAAGCGAGGAGGTCGCCGCGCCCTGGGGGTGGCCCCCCAGCCCCAGTGGTCATTCACTCATGTGTGCATCACATGAGACAAAGGCCTCTGGGAGGAGGTGAGGGAGTGAGCCTGGTGGGACACGTGCAGAGGTGCACAGCAGGTGTCCCAGAAATTCCTGTCCAGCGAACGACTCACCCTGGCACCCCCAGCGCTCTCCTCAACACAGGGGAAGCAGCGTCCTGCTCAGGCCTCACACGCCCCCCACCCCACCCCACGCAGTGGGTCCTGTCATGATCCCCACCTGACAGATGGCGGAACTGAGGCCAGAGATGGCAAAGCCCATTGTCCATGTCACACACCCAGCACGTGCCCCAAGAGCCCCCTGCTCTAGGCCGTGGCTGATGGCAGCGAGGTGCCCTCAGGCAGCAGACATGTCTGAGCACCTACTGTGTGCAGCCACGGATTGCAGCAGTGAACACAACAGACCAGACAGCCTGCCCTCTTGGAGTTTCCAGTTTTACTCTAGATGGGGAGAGATCCAACCTGGCCCAGCCCTGGCTGCTGCAGCCGTCTAGGGAGTAAACCAGTGGATGGAAGATCTCGCTCTCTCTCTCTCTTTCTCGCTCTCTTTCTCCTTCTCTCTCTCTTTCTTTCTCTCTCTCTCTCTGCCTTTCAAATGAAATTTTCTACAAGAAAATCCACAGTTGAATGGCCTACCCCCTCCCACGCCACAGTGCCCACGTTCCGGCCAGGCAGGCACTTTGGATGAAAGGAAATGCACTCTCGGCTCCGCGGCCCAGTGTCCTGGCTCGCGCCTTCATCCTCCGCGAGCACGCGGGGGTCTCTCTGCAGCTCTACGACGTCGTCTGGTTGAAGTCTAGTGGGGGAGCAACCAGGAGCACAGATGTGAGGCAGGGCAAGGCGCTGGAGGATGAGCTGGCGGCAGAAGCCAGGTCGTGAGCGTGCAGGCTGCGGGGCACAGGGCTGTGAGACTCCCTCAGCCTGTGGCGGCCCGGAGGGCCGCAGTTAAATGCTGAGGGATTCTCAGGGCAAGCCGGGCCTGGTTCAAACCCCGGCTGCCTGGGAGGCAATGGACCCAGCCAGGAACCTGCATCTTTCAAAACTTGAGGGCGAGTTTGGTGACGGCGGGCGGGCGCAGGGATCCCAGCCCTGCAGAGGCTTTACCCGTGCACCAGGCCATGATCCCCCTCCACACACACACCCAGCAGTCACCTTGAGGAACAAAACCAGCTCCAATCCAACAAAGCAGGAAGCTAAAAAAAATAATAATAACTCGTTTGTCTTTTCTCTCCCGTTCCAGAACGCCCTCGTGGTCACCCCGGTCTCCTGGTAGAAGCTGCCCGGTGTGGCCTGGAGAAGGCTGGGTCCCTGCTGGGCGTGCAAACGCAGGCTCTGGAGCCCACCCCCTCTGCAGGCAATAAACTCTCTCTGCACCATCTGCCTCTGCGTCTCTGTTCAAGCGTCGGCGCCGCTGGTCCCTGGGAGGCTGGGGGATTAGCTGTCTCGGCCTTATCTGGGCCGGGCCACGTCTGACCTAGGCCAGGCTACAGGGGCCATGTGTGGCTGTCGTGCTCAGTCCCGACCCCTCCCCCACGCTTCCTCCTGCCCTCCATGTCGGCCTCGAGAGCATCTGTGTTGGGTGAGAGAGGCAGGTCTTGTTGACCTTGGCAGTGTGGTGGGCCCAGGGCTCTGAACAACGGAGGTAAATGACCCAGCCTGGCCCTCGGTGCTTCCAGACCCCGCCGCATGGCTTCCCTGTGGGCCTCGGTTTCCTTCCCTGTGGAATGGGAGCATCATAGCTCCCACGTTTCCGGGCTGTGGGGCACATGGCAGGTGCTCAGACAGTGTCACAGCCCGCAGTGTTCCCTGGCCTCTGGGGTGTGGGGCCCTCCCCACCCACACAGCGCACCACTCGCAGTAGCTCCTCAGTTTCCCTGTCCAAATTCAGAACACGGGGGCCCCTGTGCTCCAGGCTACAGGTGCCCCAGCGCCCAGGGCCCTTCAGTGACACGAGGGGGCGCCAGAGGAAGACACAGGGCGGGTGTTCCGGGAAAAGGCGTCTCTCAGATTCAGAGCACACAGGAGAGGCCAGCCGGGAGGCAGCGGGGAGGAGCTTCTATCTGCAAGACCCGCCTCAGGCCAGAGGGACTTGGAAGTGGCGGGGTGGGGGCCAGGACGAGTGTCATTGACACTGTGGCTAAGGACTGGGTGGCACATCCCTTCCCACTGGTTTTCCACCTCTTGTCCCCCAGGGCTGTCCTACCGCCTCACATTGGAAGCGAGAAAGCCCATCTTACCTCTGGCCACCTTGGGGAGGCGCCCTGGAGCTGTGCAAGGATCTGTGGGGCTGGGGGCTTCCAAGGGGTGCAGGGGAAGGAGCAGGACCTCCAGGCCTCGGTCCCATCTGGTCCCATGGGGAGATCTCTGTCCCACACGTGTGACCCCGTGGGAGTGAGCAGCTCCGCCACCTCTGCCTTGCTGGGACGCAGGGTCCTAAACAGCTTTGGCCGTGGACCCCCGGGGGCTGACCAACCAAGCCCTCTGGGGCTTCCTGGGGCAGGGAACAACCCTGGGGCTCCGCCCACCCTGGCTCACACCACCCACAGTGGGAGTGGCCAGCAGGACTGTGCGTCAGGTGCCCACGGTGACAGCTGCTTCTCCTCCCACTCCCCTGCCAGTGTCCTGGTCTCGGGGCTTGCTTCTGGGGGGGCCCAAACCCTGCTCCTCGCAGGCACCGCACAAGCGACTCGGCAACCTCCAGGACCTGCGGCACAGCCTCTGCCCTCAGCACCTGGACAGAGCTCTGCCAACTCGGCCCCGTGCCCACGCCCCCCACCTCGGCCCAAATCCCTGCTCCTCGTGCCGTCACCGTCTCCCAAGAGAAGGAGAGGGGCTGTTCTCCTGGGCCAGCCTCCTTCTGAGCCGGGCCCAGAAACTCAACAGTCATCCATGAACACCCCCCCACCCCACCCTGTCCCCCAGGCAGGAGGCCCACCCAGACCAAGAACTCTGAGACTCCACCCCCTTCCTGAGTCAGGGAGAAAAAAAAATCTCTGCTCCCCTGGGGGTCTCAGAGCAGAGAGAAAGCAGCCATGATGTGGCGTAAAGTTTGTCCCCTGCACAATTGATGACCATTGTCACACCACAGCCAGGCCTGGGACCCGCAGCTGGGCCTCGCCCGCCATGCCCGAGCCTCGCACCAGTTCCACAGCGGGACATGCACCCAGTTTTCCTCCAATAACAATAACACCAAACCTTATTCCCGAAGGGCCGCTCAGGTCCCAGCAGGGGCTACTCCCGTCCTGCGGGATTAGCGTTCCCATTTTACAGACAGATGACCTGAGGCTCGCAGAGGTTCATGAACAGAACCTCTCCCAGGAAACCCCGGCAGAGAGAGGGCGGGGAAATGAACAGGGAGCAAGGAGGCCAGCGTTTGCAGGGAGGGAGCCCTCCAAGCTTCCCTTCAGTCCGGCGCCTCCCGGGCCCCTCTCCGCCCGAGCCGCGGGAGCACGGTGCTTGGCAGCAATGCTGAGACCCGGTCAGCAGAGACGAGGGCAACGCGCCAGCTCTTACAGCATCCTCCAGCCCCGCGAGTTCACAGCGTCCACTGGGATCCTGGGATAAGAACAGCCTACTTCACATATGCTGCTGGGGTGGGCACTTGGCACAGCGGTTAGGACAGCACTTGGGGTACCTGGTTCAAGTCCTGGCTCCTCCGCTTCCAATCCAGCCCCCTGCTGTGGGACAACCTGAGAGGGAGCAAGTGACAGCCCAAGTACGTGAGTCCTTGCCACCCACGTGGAAAAGTCGTATGAAACTCCAGGCTCCTGATTCAGCCTGACTCGGACGCAGCTTCTGTGGGCATTTGGAGTGTGACCCAGGGGATGGAAGATATTGCTGCATCTCCCTCTCCCCCTCTCCCTCCCTCTCTCTCTTCCCCCGTCTCCCTTTCTACCTTTCAAATAAGATAAAATAAATAATTAAAATTACAGGGCTGGCTCCATGGAGTAGTGGGTAAAGTTCTGCCTACAGTGCCAACATTCCATATGGATGCCAGTTCTAGTCGCGGCTGCTCCTCTTCCAATCCAATTCTCTGCTGTGGCCTGGGATAGCAGTGGAAGATGGCCCAAGTCCTTGGGCCCCTGCACCAGTGTCGGAGACCTGGAAGAAGCTCCTGGCTCCTGGCTTCGGATTGGCCCAGCTCTGGCCATTGCGGCCAACTGGTGAGTGAACCAGCAGATGGAAGACTCTCTCTCTCTCTAACTCTCTCTCTCTCTCTGGTTCTACCTCTCTGTGTAACTGTAAATAAATCTTTTAAAAATAACTAGATTTACACATATACACATATGCTGTCATCAGATCAGCATTGCCGTTTGCACTTGACGTTCGACAAGCAGGTGCTTGTGACCCCGCTAACGCCGCCCTAGCATCTCCCAAGCTGTCCGAGGGCCTGACCTCCCTCCAGCAGCCCCTGCCCTGGGTCTGGGGCTCAACAGGGTGAACCCCCATCTTGACCATGTCCTTGAGCTGTGCAAGGGGAAGAATTAATCATGAGGAAACCCTACGAAACATCTCAGCAGCGCCTAGAGATGAGTCAGGTCCACCTCTGGGATGGCCACACCCTAAAGCTGCTGACACAGCCAGCTGGGCCACTCGCAGTGGGGGCGCCAGGACCCCCCCTCATTAGAGGACCTTCACACAGCAGCCAGGACGGGGTGAGGACCTGAGGCTTGGCCCTGCACGGTACCACGGAACTTCCCTCTCACTCCCGGCCCTGAGTGCGAATCCCAGCTTCACCCTAGATGGGCTGTGTGACCTTGAGCAAGCCACTGAACCTCTCTGGGTCTCAGCTTGCTTGCTTTATCAAGTTTACTTATCTTATTTATGTTAAAGGCAGAGAGGCAGACCAGGAGAGATCTTCCATCATCTGATTCACTCCCCAAATCCCCAAAGAGCCAGGGCTGGGCCAGGCCGAAGCCAGGAGCCTGGACGTCAATCCAGGCCTCCCACATGTGCACGGGGTACGAGTGCCTGCACCATCACTGCTGCCTCCCGGGGCTCCTGAGGTCTGAAGTGCAGCCCTGCCTGGAAGCCAGCGCTCTGACGGACGTGGGTGTCTTGTGCGGCATCTTAGACCCTGCGCCACACACCTGCCCCGAGCCTCAGCCTTCTTATCCACAAAGTGGAAACCAAAATCCCCAACTGTTTGGAACCTACCCGCCTGGTTCTGCCCTGGCATCTACGGGAGTCGCTCCGGGAAACCTCCCCACTTCCTCCTGCAGACCTGGGGTTCAGAGACATGAGCTCAGAAGGGACAGTCACAGCGACTTGAACAACATGGGGGTCGGAGCCAGGCCCGCAGGGGTCCTGGCCTCCGTGACCACACTGCAGCAGAGACCACAGCTGAAGAACAGGCGCCGGGGATGGCCGCAGCTGCCCGCCCTGCCTCCGGCCTGGCCTCACCATCCATGCCTGCTCCCTGCAGCTGCCGCCCACCCCTCCTCCTGACCGGCCTCCCCACGCCTGCCCCTCGCATGCCCTGGTTCCACATCTTGTCATTAGCAGCCAAGAACTGGGGCCTGCTCCAGGCCAGCGGCTCTGTTGTGGTTCCAAAGGGAAGGGCCCCGCCCCAAAACCACAGGGCCCCGCCCACCTCCCCTGAGCCTGCCCCAGGGCCCCCCTGTGATGGGCCCTGTGGGTTTGGCCAGAAGCCCCTGGCCAGCCCTGCCCACGGCCCCACCTCCACGGAGAGCCTGGAGTAGGAGGCCGGGCTCCCCGCCCAGGGCTGCCCCCCCCCGGCTCAGGGCACTGAAGTGTCTTCCTGGGAAGCTGGACACAGAGTCCAGCGAGACCCCTCGGCCCCATTCTGGGAGAGGTGGGACACGAGGCCACCGTGGGGCCCTCTCCAGCATTTCATGAGGATCTGCAGTGACGTGACGTGGTCCACAGGTTCTGAGCACCGGGCAAGCCTGGGTTCACATCCCGGCTCTGCCACTTACTGTCACCAGGGGCAACTCCTTTCTCCCTTTGAGCCTCAGTTTCATCATCTGTAAAATGGGCCTGCCGTCAGCGATCCCAGGCCATGGTGGTGAGGACTTGGTGAAGGGCTGCCCACCTGGTGCCAAAGTCAGCGTGGGCCCTCCAGGGGCCGCGACTCGGCCAGCACTGTGCGGGGTGTGGGAAGGGCGGGCTGTGTTCCAGGCTGGGGGCAGCGGCAAAAGCGGGAGAGAGGGTTCTAGAAGAGGCAGAGCAGGGAGACACCAGGTGGTGAGGCCCTATGAGGACATCTGTGTCCCCAGGTCCCGGACAGGATGCTGCTGCTGCTCTGGGGGTCACTGCTACGCTGGCGGCTGCTGCCCCACACCCAAGGAGAGGCCCACAGCCTGTTCTTACGGATCAGCAAAGACCAGGTGCAGACAGGTCAGGCTTAAGGGGCAAGCGGAGGGAGGTGGGAACTTGGGGGACAGACAGGGGGAGACACGACACCGCCCCCCTGTTCAAGGCTTCTCCCCTGGCTGCCCCTTTCCAGCCCGGAATGCACCTGCCCTGCCCCAGGGCTGAGCCTCCCCTGCTCTGGCACCTGCCCTGGCTCCCCAGTGCCCACCCGGGAGGTCACAGGGCCTCCTTTGTTCTTGCTCTTCCTCCAGCCTCAGGGACCTTCCTGTCAACAAGGGGAGGCCCACTCCCCCCCAAGCCCCTCCTGAGTGCCCCAGGCAGAAGCAATCTCTGGCCCTGGGGCTGCCACAGCCCATTCCCTGGGGCGGAGCCTCTGATCCAGTGCTTGGTGCCTCTCATCTCGTCTGTCCACCTCTCTCCTTAACTCTTTTTCAAAAAAGATTTATTTAGGTAGTTATTTGAAAGGCACAGTTACAAAGGGGAAGAGAGAGAGAGAGAGAGAGAGAGAGAGAGAGAAAGGGAGGGAGAGAGAGAGTCTTCCATCCTATGCTTTACTCCCCAAATGCCCACAACAGCCAGGGCTGAGCCAGGCCAAAGCCAGGAGCCTGGAACTCCATTCAGGTCTCCCACATGGATGCAGGGGCCACGCACTTGGGCCATCCTCCGCTGCTTTCCCAGGCCATTAGCAGGGAGCTGGATCAGAAGAGGAGCAGCCAGGACTCGAACTGGCGGCCATCTGGGATGCCGGCACCCAGGCAGCAGCTGCACCTGCGCACCACCACGCCGGCCCCTCTCCCTAACCTGACCGGCTGCTTGTTGTCCCCCAGCTCCTTCCCTGTTCCCCACACTCCGGCTTCTCTGATCTTTGCTTTAGAAACTCGCCAGCCTGGCAACCACCTCAGGGCCTTGCGTGTGCTGTTCCCCCCTGCCTACCCCGCTCTCTCCCCAGCCCGTTCCATAATGAATTCCTCCACTTCATTCAGGTCTCCGTTCAAACGCCTCCACCACAGAGAGGGCCTCCTTGACCACCTGTCTGAAACAGACGCTCAGCCCCTCACTCCAGCCCCACTCACCGCTTCCACAACTGACCCCGCCGTGGAGAAGGGCAGGGGCCACCGTGCTCCTGTCCCCTGAGCCCCGCAGAGACCCTAAGGAGGACCTGCTGCTGCCCGGGGCTCCAGTGCCTCCAGGCGGGGACCAGCAGGGCAGGATGGGGGAACCGCCCCTGAGGGGGCATCTGTGTCCGCAGAAATCTCCGATCTGCTCTCGGAGAATCAGATGCTGCACCGCCTGGCCAAGATGCCCGTGACGGGGCCCCGGGCAAAGGAGCTCAGGACAGGAGGCAGTAACCCCACCTTGAAGCAGCTCGGGGCGGGGAAGCAACCTCCCCAGGGCTGCACAGCAAATGGCTGCAGCGCCAGGGTGAAAACCCAGAGCCCTGACGCCCCGCCCACACCTCGTCCCCTAGGACCTCGTGCAGGCCTCTCATCAGTGGAGAGAGGGCGTGGGGCTGACCATCAGCGCCCCTCATCCTCCCAGTGTCCACTTCGAAGGCCTCAAGTTCACAGTCATGCAGCCGGGCTCACTGGTGCTGCCAGGGCCTAGAAACACCTCTTCGGTCTCGGTTTTCTGGGTGAGTGAGCCGTGAAGGGGGCTCCTTTGCTTCCCTGCAGGGACCCCTCCAAGGCAGGGTCATGGGGGGCACTGGTGTTTCCTCCCCACCTTCAATCATCCCACGCCCTGACAGCCGTGCCGGCCACTACAACGTTCAAGCACTTGAATGCCAGTTCCGCCCAGGTCACCCCAGTGCTCCCCAAGGGCCCAGTTGGCCGGCCATGTGTTTTTTCCCTCCGGCCCCTGGGTTCGAGCCTCACTGGGTACTCGGGTCTGTCTGCCCTGGACACTGCACGGAGAGCCCGGGAGAAGTGCTGAGTCGGCAGGGGTCCTGGCCCGCCTCAGTGTGCCTGGCTCTGTCCCTCCACCTCCCATGGGAGACGCACCCCCACCCTGAGCCCCTTGGGACTCCTCCTGCCCATTCCACACACTTGGAAACTGGGAGGGTACCTGCCTAGGGTAAGGGGGCAGGGGGGTCACCCACCATGGTGACACAGGTGGCATCCAGGGGGACAGCAGGGTACTGGGGGCATAGTTGCCTGATCCCATGGCCAAGAATCAGGTCCTGTTTGGCTGGTGGTGACCCACATCTATGACTATGACTCGTGGAGGCCCAGCGGCACCCTCCAAGGCCAGGGGTCCTAGGGCCTCCAGCAAGGGTGACTCTGGGGCCCAGGGATGCTCATCCCAAAAGCTGGGGCCCCACTGGACTCCCCTGTGCCCAGCACGCCCACAGCCAGGCGCACCTGTGCGAGGTCTGCTCACCAGGCACGCAGCGGCTGCAGCCCACGGCATCGTGGGATGGAGGCAAGGACCAGATGCCCCCCCCCAGCCCGTGTGCCCTGGGGCGGGGGTGAGCATCCCCCCGGCTGGAGCAGAAACCCTCTGCTCTGCCGACCTAACCCCGCCTCCTCTCAGAAACTCCTTTCCGAGCCTGTGTTCGACTCCCAGAATCAGGAACTAAAGCTCCAGTTCGCTCCAAACAGGTAACGTCCTGGGGTTGGGGATGTTGGGAACAGACAAGATGGCCACCGGACAGAGTGGGCGGTGGGCGGGCGTGAGGGAGGGGCATGGGGCTCTGCACCCTGAGCGGCTGTGCCAGCCTAAAGTGCCATCTCCTCTCCCCGCCAGCATTGCAATCATCCTGGGCACTTTCCCCACGGGCCTTGGAGGCAGGTGAGTCCCTGCCCTCAGCCTTGGACTCTCTGAGGTCCTGACCTGGCCAGGTCAGTATCCCTGACCTCACTGTGCCCTGAAGCCCCCGCAGCCCCCGGGGGCGGGGCGTGGGGTGGGGGAGGAAGCCTCTGGGACTCATACTTGCCCCCTCATCCTTTCCTACACTTAGCAAGTGTTTTCTGAGCACCTTTTTTTTTTTTTTTTAAGATTTCTTTATTTGAAAGGCAGAGTGACAGAGAGAACTCGTCCATTCTCTAGTTCACTCCCCAGATGGCCACAATGGCCAAAGCAGGAGCCTGGACTCCATCCGGGACTCCCACAATAGTGGCAGGGGCCCAAGCACTTGGTGTAGGTTATTGGAGCTTTCAGCCCCGATAAGACCAAGGGGCAACCGGCCAAGGAGGAGAGTTTCACCAAAAACAGGATAGCAGAGAAAAGATGGAGGTGCGGGGGGCAGGTAAGAAGTCCGCTGGGACAGCAAGCTGGGGCGGGAGAAAGCTCAGCCCCCGGGGACAGACGCTTGCCTTTTTAGTCATGTATCTGTGCAAAACCCCACGTCCACAGCGGAGAGGTGGCCCTGACCGTGCAGGACGTCCCCAGCCATGATGGGTGTTACCAACTGCTGTGTGTGCTCTCATCAGCCCGGGGGCCCAGGACTGGTCTGATGCCCCCTAAGATGCCCCCTGGGGGGACTAAAACTTAGGCCATTAAGACTTCATCGCAACATCCTCAGGGTCATTCCTAACTAGGATTTGGTTTGCCAGGTGTGAAGTTAACTGCGTCTGCCCCAAACGGCCTAGCAAGTCCTAACACTTGGACCATCTTCGCCTGTTTCCCCAGTCTCATTAGCAGGGAGCTGGATGGGAAGTGGAGCAGCAGAGATTCAAACCGGCGTCCATACGGGATGCCAACACTGCAGGCAGTGGTTTAATTCTCTGTGCCACAGCACCGGCCACTAAGCACCTACTTCGTATCTAACCTTGTGTCCTACTTTGGTGGCACTCACGCCCCAGCACAGTGACAGAGGCAATGACACGACACAACCCCTGCCCCATTAGAGAACCCCTTGGGGGCTTGGTCCCTGTGAGGTGTGGGCACTGGGGGCCACACTGCACGGGCTTCCTCTTGCCCAGACTGGCCCTCAGGGTGCCAAGTGGGTGGCGGTGTCTCTTGTTCAAGCTCCCGAGGTTTCCAGGCCCTTCGCCCCCAAAGTGGGTCCAGTTCACAAGTGGAGCCCCCAGGGCTCCTCCTCGCCCCTGTGGGCACCTGCCCGGGGGAACCCCTTCCTGTGGCCAGAACCTGCCCACGCAGCCCCGTGACCGTGCTGTCCTCCCTCCGTGCTGCAGAGGACACAGCTGCGGGCCCCGCTCGCCGAGCTCCTGAGCAGGACGTTTCTGCCCCGCCACAACCGTGAGCCACTTTCCCTCTCTGTTGTGCCCACTGGTCCTGGGTGCAGCGGCAAACGTGGCCCAGGGGGCCCCGGACAGCTGCTTCTGCCTGTCCCCCTTCGGGTGGGCTTGGGAGTGCCTCTGGGCACAGCTGAGGGACTCGAGCTTGAGCCAGTGGCTGAAATCCGGGTGGGGTGGCCCATGAGGGGCAGTTCTTGGCCCAGCTAGCGGTGAGGCGGGCTCAGATGCGAGGCAGGGGCCAGGAAGAGGCCTTGGCCAGGTCTGAGGGTGACGGGAGCCCAGAGGCAGCTCATTCCCCCCATTCTGGAATGACACATTAGGCCAGCAGGGGGCAGCAGAGGCCCAGGCCGGGCCCTCAAGGGAAAATCATGGAAACTCAGTTTGCTAGAAACCAACCCACCCAGTGGTTAATCCACTGAAACACAAACCACAAAATGGTCAGCTCTCCAATTCACCAACTTACCAAAAACCTGCTTTAGGCATGCTTTACCATGTATCTGATCAGTAAGTATAAATCTAGAATATTCTGCTCTGACCTAGCAGTGGGTATTGATACAATCAAATGCCCACCGCTTCCGCGCCTGCCCACACGTGGACACTTCCTGGGAGCACAGTGTTCTCAGCCATTTTCCTCCATTAAGAAAAACCAAACTCGTCAAGAGCGTCCTAGGAAACCTTCCACACACCGAACCCCCCTCACAGCGCCGCCAGGAAGGAGGCCCCTGAGGAGACAGCCCCAGATGGGGGTGCAGCAGGTGCACAGGAGCCTGTTAGAGGTGGCTCCCCGCTGGGAGCCGCTTGCACTCAGGGACCCCCCTGAGCAAGGGGAAGGGGAGGGGGCACACCAGTCCCTGTCCTGTTCTGGGCAGCTGGCCCAGCCCCGCCCTGTCCTCAAAGAGCCCTCGAGTCCTCTGCCCTCCCTCTTGCAGAGTGGCTCAGAGACCAGGGCCTCCCGCTGCCCAACGTCAAGGGCGTCTCCTCCGAGCAGGCCCAGGCGGTCTTCTCCCAGGTGGGTGCTGGGGAAAGGCGTTTCCCGAGACACCTGCGGGTGGGAGCCCGACCTGCAGGGCGCAGCAGCACTGCCGGGTGCCAAGGCCTCTGCCTCCCTGTCTCACCTCTTGCCCACAGCCAGCCTGGGTGCGAACCCCCACAGATGAGGGAGTTGAGGCTCCGAGGGGCTACCTGGACCCCTGGGGCAGTCAGGCCACAGGGCTGGCCCAGAGCTGCCACGCCTTCCACAGGGGCCTGCAGTTAGCACCACGAAGTGGGTGCCGTTTTCCCTCGCAGTTTTTTAAAGATTTGTTCACTTGAAAGCCAGAGTGACAGAGAGAAAGGGAGAAGGAGACATAGATATTCCATCTGCTGGTTCACTCCCCAAATAGCCGCAACGGCCGGGGCTGGGCTAGGCTGTGAAGCCAGGAGCCACATCCGGGTCTCCCACATGGGTGGCAGGGGCCATCCTCTGCTGCCGTCCCAGATGCATTAGCAGGGAGCTGGATGGGAAGCGGAACAGCCAGCACTCAAACAGGAGCCCCGATATGAGATGCTGGCATCGCAGGCGGCAGCTTAACCTGCTGCACCCCAACCCTGGTCCTCCCGTTTTACAAGTGAGGGAACTCGGGCTCAGAGCGCCCAGAGCAGGATTCCAGCCGCGCTTCACCTGACGTCAAAGCCCAGATCACACAGCCCCCAGCCCTCGGGTGCTCTGCCTCCGGCCCCTGCTGTCTGGGAGGTAAGATGCAGCAGAGAGCGGACAGACCACCCACTGCCACGCTCCCACCCAGAGCCCAGAGGAGGCGGCATGGAGGGCCCCGGGCTGCCGCCGCCTCTGAGCAGCCAGCAGCATGGCCCTGCCCACTCGGTGCCTTCCCTCCCACGGCAGGGGACTCCGAGAGGCAGGCTCAGCGGGAAGGGCCCCTTCCTCTTCTTGTCTCCCACCTTAAAGGGCAGAACAGGAAGGGCAGAGGCAGAGAGAACCACTGCGCCTCGCTGAACCTGCTGCCTTGTCTGCGAAATGGGTACAGAGACACTTCCCCTGCCGAACTGCAAACACACAGAACTGTTAGGCTCACGGATCTCACTCAGCCCTACCTGACCCCAGAGAGCAGAAAGCAAGCTTCAGGACTCTCGGCTTCCGCGCGAGCTGAGACCCAGGACACTCCCAGTCCCCGCGCTCAGGAAACACGAGGAACCTGCTTTCAAGCACCAGAAGTTGCTGTGAAGGGGGCGGGCGGGGACAGCAGGTGCAGCCTGTAACGCCAGCTTCAGGCCAGGGGGGCCTGGCAGAGGGAAGACCCTGACATACACCAGAAGGGCTGAGGGACCCACTACAGGGGACACTCCCAAAGTGAGGCCACCAGCTCAGGGTACCACCCTGGCAGACACAGTCAAAGAGGTGCAGTGCCAGGGCACAGCCAAGCCTGAACCAGCCACGGCCCTGGCTCCTAACCAACCTACAAGAGGCAAGGCCCCTCCCTGGCTCACTTCTGGGCAGGTTACAAATCACACAACTCCGGGGTACACCCATCAGACTGCAGTGTCTATGAACAGTGCCACCTGCAGTTGGGCAGTGTACAACCTGCACATCCTCACGTGGCTGCCTTGACTGCTCACCCACTCACGCACTGTCACTCACTCAGTCGCTGTATCTCTGCAAGAGCCCTGAATCTAGTCTGTGGCTTCACACACAGTCCCACCGCTCCACCCCCTCATGCAGCGGGCCCCTGACTCTGCCGTCCTGGACCACGCTGAGGACGAGTGGCCTGGAGAGAGCAGGCTCGGTGGGTGCCAGGTTCGGATGGGGGCGCCTCTGCTTCCACCCCCAGGGTTTCCTGCTGCGACAGTTCTGGAGTAGCCGGTGCTGACGGCCAGTCCCTGCCCCCGCCCCAGCCGCCACAGACCTGGGGGTCTGGGAAGGGAACGCCCGATTCCACCATAAAGATGCTTCCTCCCTGAGCAGGAATCCAGCTCTGATCCGCGAAGGGGCTCTGGATGGCGGGGGTGGGGTTGGGGGCTGCCCAAGAGCCCCAGAGCATGGCCCTCGTGGCGGGGAGGGGGTCCGGGGAAAACCCCACCCCCCAGACTCCCTAGCCCACGTGGCCAGGCAGGAGAGGGCAGCGAGCAGAGGGAGGCCCAGCACCAGAGGGCCTCACAGGCGGACGTGTGGCCAAGGCCTGGCTGCAGGGGTGCAGAGATGACAGCGCACGAGGCGCCTCCCACACTCGGGCACCTGTCGCTCCTGGCCCGGCGAGTGCAGACAAGGGGAACCTTTGGACTCACCATGATGCCCGTGCCAGCCTCTGTCTCAGGCCTGAGCGAGTAGCCCCAGCTGGGCCTTGGAGGGGCCTGGAGGAGGAGCCCTTCCGCACCAGGCGGCCCAGACCCAGGCAGGACCCTGAGGGCTCTCCCGGGTCTCGTGAAGGTCCCGGTCCCTCGGTAGGCGAGTAGGACCCAGAACAGACCCCCCTGTGTGCTCTGTACAAGCCCAAGCAGGAGCAGAAGGAAAGCCCCCAGGAGGGGCCCCTGAAGGCGGGGGCGCCAGCACTGGTCTTGCTGTCTGTGAGACACCCCTAAGTGAGGAGGGGGCTGCAGAGGAGACACTGCCCCAGAGGAAGGCACGATGCTCATCCCAGCCCAGAATTCCCTGCCCTGGGAGTGGCTGCAGGTGACGTGGGCCAGGCAGGGAGCAGGAAGGGACATGGAGCTGGGGACGCCAACACCAAGTCCCATCACCTTCCACGCTCCACGAGCAGGCTGGACATCAGCACGCCACTCCTCACCAGGCAGCCCCGCCTCACAGCCCACCCTGCTCCACCCTGCTCCACGCCACACCCCACCCCATCCTGTCTCCGTGCATCTTCCACCAGGCCCTGCCCTACGGCGACCCCAGCCATGTCTGAATGTGCGCTATCCCTTTGTCTTTCAATACCCCCTGCTCTGGCTTCACCTCTACCTACCCTGCCATGTGGGGTGACAAGAAACTGGACTGAGCAGGTGGGGGGTCTCCAATCCCAGTCGGGGCTCTCAATGCCTACAAAGGAGGCTTCGGGGACCCTGACGGGGGCTGGACAGGCCTTGACCTCCCCCAGGCATGTGACCTGTCCAGGCACGAGCTGGCCTCTCCCAGCAGCCACGGAAGCCCCTCGTTCTCCCACAGCCCTAGCAGGGACCCCTTACTTCAGAGCTCGCAGACCCAGCCTCTGTGAGACCTTCACACACACAGGGGGTGCCACCCAGGGGGTGTGGTCGTGGTCACCTGCCAGTGGGAAGCCTACCTCGCTTCCTAGCCTGCACATGGTGGGCCTGATGTCAAAGACCACGCTCCCTCAGGCTCCACCCACGGTGTCTCCCGGGCCCCAGCCTCACCCCAGGACTGCCCCCCCAGCAGCAGAGCACCAGCCCCTGCTCCTTGCTCCGGACCTAGCCTTCCCCACCGCATCACTCCCTGAGACCAAGGAAGGCCACGTCCTCAGGTAAAGCGCACACAAACCTTGCAGGTGGACCGGAAGACAGCAGAACCGCTCCGACTGGAATGCAGCGGGGCGCGGGGGCTCTGCCCCAAGTTCCACTCCCAGGAGCCTCATGCTCCTTGGAGTAAAGGCACTGGGCACCGGGGAGGGAGGTCGCCATAAGGGAGCCTCCTGCCTCCAGCCAAGGGAACGGAGGACCTGTGCCTTGACAGCTGTGATAATGCTGAAGAATGAGGGGGATTTTCCTTAGAAAAAAGAGGCCCTAAGGGAGCCCCAGAAGGCTCTCACTCCTCCCACACAGGACATCCCCCAAGAAGTGGCCCAGCCAAAAGTGCGGGATGCCTCTGTTCCTCCACACCTGGTCCCACAGCCGGCCCGGGGTCTGACTTTCTACATACCTCCCACCCCCCGCCCCACCCGAGCTGCCGGCAAGGCCTCCAGCTTCACCCCGCCTCCACTCCAGCTTCCAGCCTGGACTCCTGTGACAGCCAGGGTGAACTTCCACAACACGACCCGGGGCCAGCGTGGTGCAGCAGGTGAGCCACCACTTCTAACCCCGGCACCCCACATCCAAGCGCTGGTTTGAATCCCAGCTTCCCTGCTTCTGATCCAGGTCCCTGCTAACGCAGCAGATGACAGCCCAAGCACCCGGGCCCCTGCACCCACGTGGGAGACCAGTTGGCATTCCTGCTCCTGGCTTTGGCCGGGCCCAGCCCTGATGGATGCAGCCATTTGGGAAATGAACCAGTAATTGGGAGGTCTCTGTCTCCACCTCTGCCCCTCAAATAAAGTGAATAAAAAAGAGAGATCACCTCTGAGGATTGCGAATGTCCACACAGGAGGCAAGGACAAGTGCTGGTCGTGATGGCCGTGCCATTGACCACGATCTGATCCTTGCCCGCTGCACACATGCAGATCACACTCCACTGAAAAATGTGTTTCCCTGTTGTGTGTCCACTCAAAATGAGAACTGTTTTCAACACTAGCAGTCTTTTCCTTTGTGGCACCATAGAATGGTATGCTGACTTTACAGTAAGCCTTTACTGCATCTGGGATAAGTGACTCCATGAACGTTACTACTTTGAGTTCTACACTGAACACTTTGATTCGTCTTCCTTGAATGATAGATAGTGAAAAACAAAAAGGTAATTTGATTTTGTGGCTGTGCTTTGTTTTATGTCCCGGCACAGAATGTTTAAAAAACTCTGTATTCTGGGGGCCGGCGCTGTGGTGGAGAGGGTAAAGCCACAGCCTGAAATGCCAGCATCCCATATGGGCGCCTGTTCAAGTCCTGGCTGCTCCACTTCCAATCCAGCTCCCTGCTAATGCACCTGGGAGAGCAGTAGAAGATGGCCCACATCCTTGGGCCCCTGCACCCATGCAAGAGACCCGAGAGAAGCTCCTGGCTCCTGGCTTCAGATTGGCCCAGCTCCACCATTGCAGCCATGTGGGGAGTGAACCAGTGGATGGAAGACTCTCCCTGCCTCGGCCTCTCCCTCTCTGTAACTCTGCCTTTCAAATGAATAAATAAATCTTTAAAAAAAAAAGTCAGGACCCAAACCTATTTAGACTATGACCCCATATCTGAATATACATAAAATGAACAAAATGCTGGCTGTGGCTGCTGGGCAAGTTTGGGTGATAGGAGTGCAGGCGATTTTTATTTTCTACTTAAAATTTCTTCCAAACCTTCTATGGTGAACGTGGTTGGTTTTCTCATTAGGAGGAAAAATGTCCTCATCCATTCAAAAAATACACAGTAAGTATGGGCTGAATCTGATACGCCAGACAGAGCCAGATGGCTTCTGCCCTCAGAGAGTGCGTGAGGAAGGTGACCCGAAACTACTGAGCCAACTGTAGGACACGGGGCTGCAAAGCCTGCAGAGGATCGCAGGGTCCGGGAGAGAGCGGGGCAGGGCAGCCTGGCTCGGGCCGGAGGCCTGCGAGGCCGCTCAGCACAGAAGCTGCAGGAAGTGTGAGCGGGGCAGTGAGAGCAGCATGCGCAGAGGCCCGAGGCGGGAACAAGCTGGCGGACCAGAGACACTGGGGGAAAGCCTGAGAGGGCGGTGGTCTGTGGGCAGCGGGGAGCCATGGTGTGGCCTGAATGGCGTCACACGTTTTTAGGAGAAAAGAGATTGAGCCACGGCGACAGAGCCACAGACCCGCAGAGCTCTGGGAGGAAAGCCAGCCTCTGCTTACTGCGACACGGCAGGGACACCTGCTCCAGGTGAGCCACACTGACCACCCCAGGGAAGCCCAGGTGTCTGCTCCGTGGCCTTCTGGAGAGCGATGGGGATGGGAGAGAGGAGGGGTGAGGAAGAGAGGCCCTGCCACGTGCTGGCTGTCCCTCTACCCATGAACGAGAAGCAGGAAGGGAGCGGCCAGTCTACGTGACAGATGGAGCCCAGAGAAACAAGCAGAGCTCCACACTGAGCACACACTGTGTGGACACAGGGGGTACAAGACAAGCGGGACGTGTCCCCGGCTTCCAGCAGCTCATGGACGAGGGCACAGGACGACACGTGGCAAGTCCTGGGCCATGGCCCCGTCGCTTCTGCAGGGGAGGCACTTCGCCCCCCTCCTCACCTCACACATGTGCTGCACGTGCTGCCGGCCACAGGTCTCTGACTCAAGCCCCACTGTGATCACCATGGCATGTCTCCTCCATCCCTGGCATCAACAATCCCCCCTACGTGAGCGCCCAGCTGGGTCCACAGGCGAACGCCACCCTGGTGACACCTGCTGTAGGATGCAGAAGAGGGTGCCCGTGGGAAGCTCAGCACACATGGTGGGTGGGAATGAGACCGCGGGCTCGCAGGAAGCAGCGGAAGCCAAGCGCCCGACTATTGGCACAGCAGTGGCGACTGCGACAGCGGGAGTCATCTGCAGAACCCGCACGTACACCAGGCACGGTGCAAATCGCCTTGCGTCACCCTCATAGCAAGTCCCAAAGGGACAAACCCATCCCTACTGCGTGGATGAGAAAACTAAGACACAGAAGAGGTGGACAGTGAGCCAGGGCCACTCTGCCAGCAGGCAGCTGGACAGGCTGCACACCCAAGTCTGTTGGCACCAAACCTGAGAACACAAACTCTGCCTCCTCCTAACCCACAGGGCCCTTAAAAAAAATTTATTTGAAAGTCAGAGTTTCAGAGAGGGGAGGAAAGCAGAGAGAGAGAGAGAGAGAGAGAGAGAGAGAGAGAGAGAGAGAGAAATGGCCACAATGATCAAGGCTGGGCCAGGCCGAAGCCAGACACCAGCAACTTCATCCAGGTCTCCCACGTGGGTGCAGGGGCCCAAGGACTTGGACCTGCTTCTGCTGTTTTTCCCAGGCCATTAGTTGGCAGTTGAATCAGAGATGCCAAGACACGAACCAGTGCCCACTTGGGATGCCAGCATCGTAGGCAGTGGCTTTACCCACTATGCCACAACCCCGGCCCCAAACCACCGGTTCACTGCCTCTTATAAATCGCAAGGCTAATCAAGAATTTCATGAAATGGGGTCTCTGTTGTGGTGTAGCAGGTTCAGCAGACACCTGGGGTGCCGGCATCCCATATGGGCACTGGCTCAAGTCCCAGCTGCTCCACTTCTGATCCAGCTCTCAGCTAATGCACCTAGGAAAACAAGAGAAGATGGCGCAAGTACTGGGCCTCTACACTCATGTGGGAGACCTGGATGAAACTCTTGGCTCCTGGCTTCAGCCTGGCCCAGTCCTGGTCATTGCAGCCATGTGGGGAGTGAATCAGAGGATGAAAGATCTGTCTCTCCTCTCTTTCTCTCTAACTCGACCTTTCCAAAAAATAAATCTTTGGAGGGGAAAAAAAGAATTTCTTGAAATATATGTCTCTAGGAGGTGAACATTAGCACCAAATTCTGCGTGTTAAAGTCGGAGGGCCCGTGGGCACAAGGTCCCTGGGGGAGGCCCCTGTGAAATCCTATCACTGCCAAAGATCTGAGACCAAGGACAGCAGGGCGCTGAGGCACGAAGGCCGGACATGACCGAGTTCCAGAGGACTGGAGAGATGCAGACGAGCACAGAAGCTGAAGTAGAAACGTGCACAGGGCACGTGTGTGTGTGTATGAAGACACACCCATGAAAGGTCAGACTGTGAAGTCTGTGTCAATAGAACGCACTCAGCTCAACCTGACCCGCGGCGATGTCTTCGCAAACAGGCCATTAGCCCTGGGCAGCTGCCTTCCCAGTGACAGCTGTGATCCCGGGCGAGCCTTGGCCAGCCTTGAAAAGGCTCTCCCGTCAGAGTCAGCAGGTCAAATCACTTAGGGCTTCAGAACAGACAGGCCCTTGTGCTGGGCGATGAACCACCCTGCACGGAACACTCCACGCCCATCTGGATTAGCAGAATTCAATGGCGGCCCCGCCTCCCAGGATGGACCAAGACACAGACAAAGAAGCAGGAGGCCCCTGAGGGCCATCAGAGGCCGCCTCCCGGATGTGCCCTTCCCGACACCTGGGGTCGGTTCATTCTTTAGGTGCAGAGAACCATCAGGGGCATCAAAATCAAGGGACCCGCCCACCAACAGGTGGCACAAGTCTCCCCTAAAAGATGATTCAATTTCCCTCAAATGTCCAAGGAAAATAGGACCCAGGACAGTTGGGTTTTGTCTTCTACTTATCATCGTGTATCAAATCCAAGTTCTGCCCTCTGAGAAAAGGTCAGCGGTCATTTGATGCCAGGATCCACGCATCTGACATTTCGGCGGGGCCCCAGATGGGACCTTTGGCTAACAGAAGCGTAGCTGAGGTTTGAGGATGAAACTCAGTGGGGCCAGACAGGGCCCTGCAGCCTGGGGCAAGCAGCGAGCACCGGGCCTACCCGAAGGCAGGGACCCAGCCCCACTCTCCGCCTGCAGAACAGAACCGACACATGACCAACGCCGAGTCCACATCGGCCCCCTAAGGACCCAGACTCTCGCCTGGAAAGCTGTTACTGCACCAAACACCACGACAGCCCACACCAGGCCAAGTCACAGACCCCAGACTGCAGGGAAACAGGTGACTAAGCCTTCCCCAGAAACAGACGAACGCTGGGACCCCCGGGTCCACCAGATGAGACCACGGCTGAGAAGGAGCCTGGCCTAGAGACTGGACCCGCAACCAACGCCATTCAGGGTCATTCCAGGGCAGCTCCAGAAAGGACAGGCACTGAACCAACTGTGTGACTCCCAAGTTTAAAACCCTGGCCAGGGCTGGCGTTGGGGCGCAGCAGACTAATCCGCTGCTTGCGATGCTGGCATCCCATGTGGAACGCCAGTTTGAGTCCCAGCTGCTCTGCTTCTGATTCAGCTCCCTGCTAATTTGCTGAGGAAGGCAGCAGAAGGTGCCCTAAGTACTTGGACTCCTGCCACCCACGTGGGAGACCGGGATGGAGTTCCTGGCTTCTGGGTTAGGCCTGGCCCAGTCCCGGTCATTGCAGCCATCAGATTGATCTCTTCCCTCTCCTGCTGACCGTGTGTGTCTGTGTGTGTGTGTGTGTCTTTCAAACAAATAGATCTTTTAAAAAATAAAATAAAAATAAAACCTTGCCCAGTCACCTTGAAAACATACCCAGACGCCACCACAGCTGGGCCCAGGTAACACCAAGTAGGCCCCCATGCACAGCTTCCCCCCCGCGGTATACACAGCGGCACAGCCCCTGACGTGGCACTGTCTGGATCCCCGCCCTTCTTCCCATTGCACTCCCTGCTTCCCAGGGAGCTCCTGGGCCCTCGGCAGAGCCTCCTTCTTCCCACCCTCGGGCGAGTCGAGCTCTCCCCACTCCAGGTTCTTTGGACGTCCCAGTCCCCCTGCATCCACTGCCAGCCCCCCAGGGCTCTGCGTGGCTGGGTAGAGAGGCCACACCCACACCCACACATCCTGTGTCCAGAGGACCCCATCCCCTCTTCCCATCACGTTTGCTTTTCCTTCTTCGTCCGTGTTTACTATCAGTAATGACGCTACTGTGACGGTCCTACTGTGACAGTCCCGTTAATGGCTGAGCTCCACATGGGAGGTCGTGGCACCTCCTGTCCACTGCCCGGGTCCCCACTGCCAACCACCATGCCTGGCACAGAGAAAGGGCTGGGAGATGTTTGCTGAATGAATGAATGCATGCATGCATGAATGAATGATGCCAAGAGGCCTTTCATCTTGAGAAAGGAAAAGCCAGCACAGGACCTGGTATGAGGGTCTGAGTTCAAATCCCAGGCCAGCTCCAGACCCCAGGGGTCATGACCTTCTCTCTAGAACTCAGTGCTTCTCAAACCCGAGCCACCTTCCTGGGCCCCCTGCCCCCAACCCTTACTCATTAGTGCAGCTTCTGGGAGTTAGGGAGGGGAGGATCCAGGAGAAAACCGTGAACAGCCCTGCCAGGGTGCTAATGATGTCTACAGGGACAGCCAGGTGCAGGATAAGGGGCAGGGCCAGGCCCATGGCCGTCCAAGGACTGTCCAGAGAACCTTCCAGATGCTCCTCCCAGGCTCCCACACCAGCTGCCTTCCCCTCAGAGCCAGATCCCTGATGGTGCCCGCATTCCTGGGACAGTTTGGGAGCATCGCTCTCTTCCCCTGGAAGATCAGCCCCATTCGAGCTGGAACCAGCAATGCCAAATATGTTGTCCACTGCCACCCAGGAACAGTGCCTGGCCCAGTGGGAACAGGAAAGAGTGAGGACCCACAGGTCCTTGGCTGTGGGACTTTTCAGAGCCCTCAATAAACTAAGATGCTTTGAGGACTTCCAGGAGAGCCTCACCGGGCCACCTCTGCCCGGCCCAGCCAGGCCCTGGGGCCCTGCACCCTGAGGTGGCAGGCAGGGTCTGAAACAGGGGAACAGTAGAAGCACTTGGTTCTGCAGGAAGGCATGATATCATCACATGTCTTGGGGGTTAATCAAAGCCAACAGATAGGGTTGGCACTGTGGTGTAGCGGGTAAAGACACTATCTTCAGCGCTGGCATCCCAAATGGATAACCAACTCAGTCCAGCTGCTCCCTGTGAATGGCCTAGGAAAGCAGTGCAAGATGGCCCAAGTGCTTGGGCCCCTGTCACTCATGTGGGAGACCCGGATGAAGCTCCTGGCTCCTGGCTTCAGCCTGGCCCAGCACTGACCATAGCAGCTACCTGGGGAGTGAACCAGCAGATGAAAGATTCATTCTGCCTCTCTCTATATAGCACTAACCTTAAAGATAAATAATTTAAAAACAAAAACGTAAAAAACAGACAGGGATCTCATCCAGTGACTTCAGGCAGATCTGAACCAGGTCTTGACCCAAACTTGTCATTCGGAATTTATTTTCTGCCCCTTCTGCACCAAGCTGCTCATGTGCTTCTCCTCTTCTTCCCAAACTCCTGTTTCCGGGAACTGAATGCCCCAAACTCACCATGGCCTGTGAGCACTTCTCTGCCTGGGACGGCTGTCGGCAGGCCAGACCCAGACCACCTCCACAACACCTGCTCATCCTCAGACGCCAGCTCCTGGGGGCGCCCCAGCTCCCGTGTGCACTCCCAGAACTAAGCTCCCTTCCCACAGAGCACCCCCTTCTGTCACTCGCCCTCCAATAAATCATCATGCGTGTTGAATGACTTCACGAGTGTCTGTCCCCCTCAGAAGCCTGGACGCTCCCCACAACCAGAGTGGAGTGGGGTCTGCCTCAGGTGTGCCCTCAGAGCCTGGCACATCTGTTACCAGGTCAGTGAATGGGGGCGCTGGCACTCCAGAGAGGTCAGGTGACGGCCAGAGGTCCCAAAGCCGCCAAGCAGCACAACTAGGACCTGAACCCAGGACTTCCTGACTCCAGGACCCAAGCAGGGCCCACCCAGCTGCCCCTGGGGTCAGGACATGGGGTGGCCACTTAGCGCTGAATGCCCAAGGCCCTATCCAGGCTCCGCCAGCACCCTCGTGGCTCCCAGCCCAGGAAGGTGGCAATGAGGGCGGGACAGAGCCCTCCCACCTGCCCGTTCCTGAGAAGTGCCAAGCCCTCCACACGCCATCCAGGGGGACACAGAGAAATGTCAGAACAACAGCAGGTGCTGATCTTGGAAGGCAGCCTGGGTCACGCCACCCTTATCAGCACATCTGACGGCTTCTCCACGAGACGCGGGTCTATAAAAATGAGATGCAGCCTCAGCACCAGCAGCCCAGAGGCAAGAGCAGAAGGAGCGGCAACTTCTGAAAACGTTGTCCCGTCCACTCTGTGCCAGGTAAGAACTCGCTGTGCGGCACGCACGAAGGTGGAAACTGATCCGGGAACAAGCAGGGGACAGTGCTGCCGGGACCCCTCGCTGGGGCTGACGCATTATCTGGTCTGGCACACACAGGCCACCTGCCTGCAGGGGTGGGAGGCCTAAGACACAGGATAACTGATTACTGATTCTCCCAGAGATTTTGGTTTTTCCTTAAACTGTGCACCGGTATCATGTGAGATGCTTAGTTCAAATTTCTCAGATGAGGGTAAAATGAGAAGACTGATGAAATTCTGATGAGGTTGCATTTTTTTTCCAAAAAGCCTCATTTATATTCAAAGATGAACGGGGGGCACTGGCTTCAGAGTGTGTCCTGCCAGGTACTTCTGCCATATTCGCCCTTGCTGGGGGCTGGCAGATGGCATAGGGATTGCTTCTGTTAATGCGTGTGCGTGACAAGAGCAAACACCCATGACCCCGACGTCACAAACCCTGATGGAGACAAAAGGCGAAGGGGTGAAGAGACAGAGTCTGTGGGGTCTGTGCAGGGAACTGCAAAAGACACCCAGCCTCCAGGGCACCCCTACTGTGGGCGAGGTACAGACACGGCCTCCAGGGCGCCCCAACTGTGGGCGAGGCAGAGACTTTGGGGATCGCGGTGGTGAGGGAACAGGAGCCCACGCAGGGACGTGACCGCTGAAAGTCATCCAGAGGTGCCTGCTAAGGCAAGAGGGTGAGGATGTGATGGAAAGCCTGGGTTTGTGGGCAGAATTACAGGAGATGCTGCAGACGAGAACTCAGCAGACTGCACAGTGCATACCAGCTGCTCCCTGAGCAGGTGTCTGGGGAGCATCCCAGGGCCGAGAGGCCCGAGATTGCAGCTGTGTAATCCAAAGCTCTCCAGTGCCCGAGCAGGGGACTAAGATGGCACCAAAGAACTCTGCCTGAGGAGGATGGGCAGCCCGAGAGGGGACGCTGCGGGCAGGGGCTGGCACATTCACGCGGGGCTGGGAGAGCAGCAGAAAGGGGCCTTGGGCAGCCCCTGACTGCCAGGTGCTGCTGCGCTTACCTGCAGCTGCGCGGGAATGTGCCCTCCAGCCCCAGCCAGGGCACCACCCTGCACAGACACTCAAGGCAGCGCTGGGGCCCCAGGGGGAATGTGGTGTCTGACGAAACCTCCTTTGCAGGTGTCAACCACCAGGATGCTGACGCTCTGGGCCCTGGTGCTCACGCTGGGCCTGCAGGCCAGGGCGCTGGACCTGCTGGAAGCAGCCCCAGGGATAAGCAGTCTTCCTGTAGCTCCCTTCCCTATCCCAAGCAATGCCCTCGATACCGTGCCACTCAGACTAGGCCCTAGACGACGCCTCCCAGCACAAAGAGACTTTGTATCCAAAAAGCGTTCAGCCTCCAGCAGCAGTGGCAAGTGCATACCTGTGGCCGAGTACTTCCTGTCCAAAAGCAGACTCGATGACTGTAAGTAAGCACTGTTTTCCTGCACGTCTTTGATCCTGTCTACTCTCTCATGCAGCTTCTCAGGTTTTTATTTTAAGGATTTACTTATTTTATTTAAAAGGTAAAATGAAGGAGAGGAGGAGGAAAGAGAGAGAGATCAATCTTCCCTCCATTGGTTTATTCCTCAAATGGCTATAATGGCTAGGGCTGGGCCAGGTCCCAAACCAAGAGCCTGGAACTCCATCTGGGCCTCCTACACAGGGGGCAAGGCCCCGAGTATTTGGGCCATCCTCCGCTGCTTTCCCAAGTGCATTAGCAGGGAGCTGGATTGAAAGTGGAACAGCTGGGACTTGAACCAGTGCTTCAATATAGGATGCCGGCATTGCAGGTGGCAGCTTAACCCACCGAACCACAATGCCAGCCCCACGGCTTCTCATGTCTAAGCCAGAGGGCTTAGCTCCACCTTCTGAACAAGTGGCCCCCAAACATGAGGTGGCTCCACCATCACACTGGGAACTGAGAGAGAGAATGGGTTCCCGGGCCCGCCCCTCCCACACACTCAGGGGCAGCACTGCCTCCGTGGCTCTGGGGCCCTGCTTTCTGATCAGCTCCAAGACCCTCGCATAGGCTAGGACTGGACTAAGCCACCTCTGAGAAGGCAGCTCTCAGAGCCTGCAGACTGTCTAACAACCCACTTCCGGTCTGACTCTTCTCACCGGGAGGCTGTGCCAGGAGACCTCCCCGCTTTTCACCATAGGTCCTGGTGCTTCAAGTCCCACAGGGTCTTAGAACCTCACCCTGCTTTATCAGGAGCCAGGACATGGCAAATGCAGGCCCCACCACTGCACCCAGAGACCAGCCTTGCTCTCTGCAAAGTCCTGTTTCACTCTCTCCTCTAGTCTCACCTTCCTCTAAGAGACAAAGGATCCTTGCTCCCCCAAAATCCCGCAGAGGCTGAGAGATGACTCCCATTTACAGAACGGGAAGCGGGGAGGGGCTCCTGGCAAGTGGAGGCCTGCAGGAAAGCCCGCCCAGCTCTCCTGGCTGCTGTCCGCGGTCAGGGCTCAGCTCAACATTTTACAGGACAGGGCAACAGACAGGGACGTGGCACCTGTTGAGTAACCACATTGCTTGCCCCAAGGCAGACTGCTCAGCTTGTTACAAAACCTCCGAAGACAGACAGGTCCAGCCACTGACCAAAAGAATAGCCTCATGCCCACCACACAGTGACTCGGTGCTGGTGTTATTAATTTCGTTTTCAGAAATTAACATGAAGGATAAACGGAGCACATACCCCTGTGCCCACCGCCTCACTCAAGGCGTACAATGGCTCACTGGACGGCAGGTCCCCACCTTGCCTGCTGCAGCCTCTCCCTCCCCTCCCAGGAGGCCTCTACTCCAGTTGTTTTTCCCCAGAGATTTCTTTGTCATTTATGACACAAGTCACTACCTGTTGTGAAGTCTCTGGGAGGTGGCCTGCTTGCCTGGTCCCTCGGGCTCCAGTGTGGGAGGCGATGCATCCGTGTAGATGAAGCCAAGTATCCCCTGTTCTTTCTCAGGAACAGGGAATCACACACAGGGATAGGAGCGTCCACTACCGGCTCCTCCACTACTTGCCCCCACCACCCCCCCGCCCTGCCTTCTGCTTTGTTCAGCACCTGCAATCTGTAGTCATCTCCTTTATCATTCTCCAAGCACCCCATGCAGCAGGTTCCAACAAGCACTCCTTGGACAGGGGCAGAGACTGGGGCCCCAAGGGGAGAGACCTGCCTCAGGCCACTCGGCCCCTAAGGGATACACCAGAAGCGTGCCCTACCCAGCTGGGCTCACAAACCAAACGAGGTCCCTCTGCCCCATGCCAGGATGGCTTCAGATGTAAGACACTCTGCGCCAGGCCGGCCTCAGCGAGCACTAATGAGCGTGAGCTCTTAACAAGGGGCCAGGCCTCTTGCACTCACGCAAGGCTGCCGGTGGGGTGGCAGCAGCAGGGGTGGAAAGTTCAGGGGTGGGGGCCACTACAGCACCCCTTGTGGGCCCCATGCTTCACAGGGCTGGGCTCCCAGGCAGGGGAGGGTCCGCTGACGGCCCGCAGCAGGAAGCTGTCGCTCTGCCCTTTCCAGATCTCAACAACACCCTGCCCGCGGAGATCGAGAAGCTGTTCAAGTGTGAGCAGGTCAACCTGGTTGGTATTCTGGGCACCTTGGTATCCACGCTGAGCAGCACCAACCTGCTCTCTGCATTGGACCTTGGTTCGCTCCTGAGCATGGAAGGCGGTGGCCTCGGCGACATTCTAGGCAAGGGAGGCAGCAGCAACTCCAAAGCCCCGGACTTGCTGGGCGGCCTGCTGCCATTGGGAGATGAGGGGCTGGGTGGCCTGCTGTCTGGCAAAAAAGGCAAAGGAACTCTCCAGGGGCTCCTCGACGGCACCGGGCTCTCCAGTCTCCAGCAGCCGCTGGACGACGTGGTGGGCAAAGTCACAGAGCTCAAGGAGTCCACCAAGAACGTGGTGAACAAGGCCCTGCCACCAGATGTCAGCAACGCCCTCTCGGGCATGCTGGGAGGCCTGGACCTGAACGAGCTGCTGCTGGGGTAAGCGCTCCCCTCAGCCCGCCGTGCCTGGCAGCAGGAGAGCTCCGAGCTGACAACCCCAGCAAGAGGGGCAACCCCTTTTCACGAAGCCATCCACTGGCTCCAGCTGAACCTGTGCCCGGGGGGTGGGGGTGGGGGACTGGAACCAGGTTCCTTGAGCTTACACATTCGGGCAGGGATGGGGCTGGGGACCCAGGGAATGGGCTCCAGGTAGAGTCTTACCTGGCTGCTTCCCATGTGAGTCCCCTGAGGTCCAGGCTGAATCCTGGCACCAGGGCAGACTCCCGATGCTGTCCCTTTGCAGACTGCAGGTTCAGAAAGTGACTGTGGACAGCATGAACTCAACCACGGCCAAAGATGGAATCCACATCCTTGCCACAACCACTACTGTCATAGGCGGGAAAGGGTAAGTCTGGGCCGGCGCTGCAGCTCAATAGGCTAATCCTCCACCTGCGGCGACAGCATCCCAGGTTCTGGTCCTGGTCGGGGCACCGGATTCTGTCCCAGTTGCTCCTCTTCCAGTCCAGCTCTCTGCTGTGGCCCGGGAGTGCAGTGGAGGATGGCCCAAGTGCTTGGGCCCTGCATCCACACGGGAGACCAGGAGAAACACCTGGCTCCTGGCTTCAGATCAGCGCAGTGCGCTGGCCGCAGCGGCCATTGGAGGGTGAACCAATGGTAAAGGAAGACCTTTCTCTCTGTCTCTCTCTCTCACTGTCCACTCTGCCTTTAAAAAAAAAAAGGGTAAGTCTGTTTCCAAGGCAGCCCCCTGGGTCACCCTGGACCGGGGCTGGGAGTTCTGGTGTCCACAGTCCCCTGGGAGAGCAAGGGCACAGCGGCAGCACCCACAGCAAGGGGCCAGGCGGGAGAAGGGCCTGGAGGAGCCCTATCCTCTAACCACGTCAGCAGAGATGTTCAGGGGTAAATCTGCCCAAGTCCACGCAAGTGCAATGAGGGCCGACACTGCTGAGAACATATTGTGACGCTGCCACTGCACTCACGCAAAGGGGACTGTCCTGATGCTCTGGACGCCCCAGAGAGAATCAGCCCACGCCAGCATTAGAGGTGGTCCTTGGTCATCACACAAGGGAGGAACAGGCCAACCACGTGGGCTCAGGGCACACAGGAAGACATCAGAGAGCCAGGGCGCCCCCACTTGGGGGAGGATGGCTGTGCAGTGCCAACCCCTCTCACTCATACCAGTCTACCAACACACAGAACCTGTGCCCAGCCTCGACGGACGAGAGCAGTCCAAACCTCACTCAAACTCACCCCGCAGGAACACAGCAGGGACAGGGCTCAAACCCAGGCAGTCTGTGACACTGCTGTCACCCGTGCCAGGAAGACCCAGCTGTCCAGTCCAGAACCCTGTGGTGGGGTTCCTTCTGCTGCTGCCCACACGCCAGGAAGCCCCAGTGCTGGGCACAAAAAAGAACCTAAAACGGATAGCTTGGGGCCAGAACAGAGGACGTGCAATGCTGCTGGGGGGAGGGTTCTGTGTCCTGCCGTCTGCCTGCCAAGCATGCGCAGAGTGGCCAGCCACAGACCACGTCCACTGGAGAGCACCAAACATCCCCTCCCTGACGCCTTTTCACAAACACATGCGCCTGAACTGCAAAGAGCCTGTGGCTAGCTCAGGCTTCCCGCTCACCCATGTCCTGCTCTCCACAGCCTTGCCGGACCCGTCATCAGCCTGGTGGGATTCCACATGTACTCAACTGTGAGCCTGACTATTGGCATTTCCACAAACGACTCCCAGTGCGTCAACCTCCAGGTCCAGAACAAAGACATCCAGGTCAACAAAGTGATCCTTCAAATCACAGAAACGTATGTGAGCCCGTTTATCTCCGGCCAGCCTACAGGTCAGAGCACCCGCCCCTGTACCCATGGTGGCCCCCAGGGCCGACTCCACCCGGCACAGCTCTGAGAAGCATCAGTACACAGAGGCCGGGGGTGGGGTGGAGGCTGGGAGGGGCCTTCCCGCGCGCCCCGCGTTCTGCCTGCTCACTGTACTGCGGCCATCCACTCTGTTTCTCTGCGTGAGCAGCACAGTCAGCTGGACGGAACACAGAGAACACGGAAGGGCCGTGGAGCCCAGAGTGTCCCTCACAGCCACGCCAGCCTACTGACCACTCACCCTCCCTGGAAACAACCAAGGCCTCCAGTCCCCTCTGCTTGCCCTTTGCACACGCTCGTAAAATGTTCACACTCAGGAAGACGCGGAGCTGCCGCCTGCCTTCCTGCGCTTGGTTTCGCCAGAAAGTAGCTGGGACATGGTTCAGCCGCGTACAGACGGCCTCTTGTGTGGTCACTCCCCAGTCCTCCCTTACCAGGTGGCGCCGTAATTTACCCAGTCCCTGACCCGGGTCTTGGCTTCCATACCCACCTACAGTGAGCGAGGTCAGACGAGTGAGCCTGAGCCCTGCTCTAGGGAGTGAGAATTCCCGCGGGCCGCACGCAGGCCCAGCCGTCCTCTGTGCCGGTCGTGTTTCCAGGGGTCCTGTCGTCTTCTGTAACGACTGGCAACAAGACGGAAGAGTTCAGACTTCACTGCGGCTATCTCCTGGGCGGCAGGGCTGTGTCTGAGGCCTGAGAGGTCCAGAAAACACGGGAGTCACGCACTCCCCACACGTGTCTTTCTCAGGATCACGGACGTTTTGCCTGTGCCTGCCTCTGTGCCCCTGGGCGACATGGTCACTAAACTGCTGTCGGTGGAGTTGAATAAGAATGTAAGTCCCAGGAGGGCAGAGGGGCCCGGGGAGGTCTGTGGCACTGGGCACTGGGGGCAGGAGGATGCGAGTGGTCCAGCCCTCAGATCCGGCCTGATGCCAGAGAGGCCCAGGCTGGCTGGAGTCCCAGCCCCAGGGGCCAGCAGGCCAGATAGTGCCTCCGGCTGGGGAAGGAATGGCCTCCAATGAGGAAGCCGAGAGAACAGACAGGAAAAGGGGAAGGAGGGCAGGCCAAGGGGGCGTCCTCAGCAAAGCCGACCCCTGCTGACCTCCCAGGTGGAAGAAGCGGACTCCTGTGACATCGTTCTCAGTGGCTTCAATGACTGCAAGAACTGTGAGTACCAACACCCACCCTCCGGGGCCGCCCACGCCACATCCATGGACAGAGGGCCCAGGCCCCTTAAGGGATCCCATCGGGTGACAAGCCACAGCCTGCCCACTTCCCAGCCCCCAGCACCCTTCCCAAGCACCCTCGGAGCAGCAAATGCCTTAACTAACCATCTCCTCCAGGCCATTTCCACTGCTCCCCAGGAAGGGCACGGGACAAAGAGCCCCCAGGACCCTCTGTGGGGAAAGCATACCCAGGTGTGGAAGCTGAGTGAGGGCCTGTCCTAGGCTCTCGTGCCTGGCAGCCCGGAATCAGGCAATTCCTCCCTGTCCCCAGACACGCACCAACTAAAAGGGAGGAGAGGACCGGCCGAGGCAGCTGAGGCAGGGGATGGAGCCCTGCCGAGTCCCAGGTTGGACGAAACACAGGGCCCAGCTTCCCCGTGGGGGCTCTGGCTCCGGAGGGCCTGAGTCCTCCTTCTAGATGTGTGAGAAGTCAGCTGAGGGTACCTGCTTTCTGCCCGGGACCTGGAGAGTGAGAGCGTGACCGATCCGTGGTGGAGGGTGGCACAGGGACATGCCGGACACAGCAGTCGGCAGCACCTCACCTCACTGTGCTCGCCCCGTCTCTCCTCTCCCCTGCAGCCACCGGCCTGTTCCGGTACCATGTGAGGGCGGCCCGCTTCTCCCCTGAAGGCCTCTCAATCTTCTACTGCGTGAGTGTTCTCTGCCGCAGGGCCGGCTTCTGGGCCAGGAGCTAAAGGCATCCCTGAAGCGGCACAATGCCAAGGACAGCCCAGCCGTCATCCCACACCTTTCCCTCAGTGGGGAGGGATCCTCTAGGCTTCCCCACACTCCCAGCGCCTACCCAGGGTCAGCCACGGGTTCTGCTCCATTTACGTCCCGCGTACGATGCCCTCAGAGGCACTCCCGACAGTGAGCGAGGACCTCCACCACACCTCAGGCACAGACCCACAAAGCTCATGTCCAGACACTGCAGGGACAGCACAGAAGCAACCAAGGGTGCTCACTCACCCATGCCCTGTGTCCTCCACCAGGAAGACAAAATGCAGACTGCAGACGGAGCTGAGAAAGGCAATGTTTTAGACTCGGGTAGCTTTGCTTCCAGGAATCCATCCTAAGCACTGACAGACATGATTCGTGGTGAGATCAGGGGAAAGGCTGAAACAAACAAAAAGGAAATACCAAAGCCAAGTTCGAGATCGACCCCAGGTTTACAGTCTGCGGTGCTATGCGGATATGCTCGTGCAGGCACTGGTGAGATTTCCAAGGTGAAAGCAAACTGAAATGCAGAAAGCACGCACACATGCGGAAATGCTAGGGCACCGTGTCCCCGCACCTCCTGCGTCTTCTAGCTCCTGCAACGCGGGGTTTGCATTGCATAAGCAGAGGGGGAAATGCGTATGAAAAGGAGCTAATGAGTAGAAGGCAGAGTATCTGTGACACGAGCTTTTGAGAGCCTGGCCTTTGACATGTGAGAGCGAGGATGGAACCAGGTTCTTCCGGACTGGGAGAGGAGGCAGGGAACTGGAAGGGGTGTGAGCCATGCAGGGCACATACATCTGTGCACACACACCCACACCGGCACACGCACCCTACTGGGTGCATAGGAACTGGAAAATTCACTTGGACAACAAGGACTATGGCTTCCCAGGGGAAATGAAATGTCGGGCACCCTGGGCCACGCTGCGCTGAGCGGTGATTCCTCTTCTACCCACACTCCTGCTCACCAGTATCCCCAACCCTGCCTCTGCCCATACTCACTCAACATGGAGGCCAGGAGGTCCCCTGCTGCGGCAAGGCGCACCTCACCCTGCACCTTCCCAGCTAAGCCCCCAAAGCCAGGAGGCATGTGTCAGTCTCACGTGACGCCGGTGGTCCTGCTTGTGTCTCTGCAGGCAGAGGCCCTCTTTGACAACAAGGCAGTGCCTGTGCTCGGAAGACTGCTCCCGCCACACCCTAAGAGCGCCAATGTCTCCCTGACCCTGTCGCGCACGCTGCTCGACGCGCCAGCGGACCACATTGCCAAGCAAAGCACCTTCAAGGTGAGTGTGGGGAGCGGGGCTTCCTCACCGCTGACCCGAGTGCCAGCGTGGCCGAGCCAGGGGATCCTGGTCGCCCTTCCAGAGATAAAGACGCCGAATGAGGGTGATACTGGTCCCTTACGGGTCCTGTAAGCGGGAAAGTGTGGAGGCTCCCTGAGCGCCAGGCTCAAAGCCAGCTGTCACTCCACCGACCAAGAGCACTCTGAGGATGCTGGCGGTCTTACCCGCTTTGCCTGAGTGTGGAGTAACTGCCAACAGCCTCAGCGGGAGCAGGCAGGGCATTTATAGGCATGCAAGGTACTCTGATGTCGGCCCGAAACCTCAGAAGGGAGTGACGACAGGAACAGGCGCTGCTCTCCCCGTGCCAGCTCTCTGGTAAGCAACAGCCCATGTGTCCTGTGCACGGTGCCCCCAAATCATCAGCCCGGCGCTGCCTAGCCACAAACAGGATTGGCTGTGACAGCAACATGGAACTCCACGTGTCACGTGCCCAGCCACCCTCCAAGAAAGGAAAATGGGCAGAGACCCTGCCAGCTCTGCGCCCAGCTCAGACTCAAGGGCCAACACTGGAAGACTGGCATGGCACTCGAGAGCCCCAGGGTGTAGCCTTGCTCCCCAGCTCTAACCCAAGACTTCTTCACAACAGATGGACAACCTGGAGGCGAGCATCACCAGAATCCGCCGGAGGTACCAGAGCAACAACACTTCCCAGGTCACCTACTGGAGCAGCATAAAGAAGGACGGTGTGAGCTTTGCCAGTGGGGAATCGGTGAGTGCTGAGAAACGGGTCACAGCCCAGGGCGGAGGAGGCAGTGCGAGGAGCCATGCTCCACCAAAGTCCCCAGGACAAGAAGCCCAGCCAGGCAGCCTGGGGCCTCCGCCCCACAACGGGAGAGCCCGCTGGCCGTGTTGGCTGAAGAGTCAAGGTACTGTGTCTCACCCACGCCCCCTTTGTGTTCACTCAGAAATTGACCATCTGGCATGACAGCAAGATTTCAAAGGACAAGCTGATATCAGAGGTCAAACTCGTGAGGTACTGTCCCCGACGACACGACCCTCCGCCAGCCTGAGAGGCAGTACGAACCCAACCCAAAGTGCATGAGCTCGGCGTCACACAGGGCTCTCCAGAGGCGGGGGGGGGGGGGGGGGGGACGACGGGGAACTCAGTCGGCCACTCCCACGCCGTTGCCTGCCTTACGTTTGCCCTGTGTGCCTCTGACTGCTAAGCGGCTGACTCACGCCGAGAAGCCACCGGGACAGCACTGCAGCTCCACAACCAAGAAGCATCCTTCCCGGAACCTAACGGCTGTCTGTGCTTTCTTTCTCGACAGATCTAATCACAGTGTGACACCGCCTGAGGCTGTAAGTTGGTGTGGTTTTTGGTTTATTTACCTGTGACAGGCGAAAAATGACGTTCATGCCAGAGGCTCGGTGACATGGGGACTCTGGAAAGGGCGTGCATCTCATACCCCAGACACAGTGAGAAGTAGGACTGCGGTCCCAAACCCTGGCTCTCTTTGGGAACTGCCCAAGCCCACTGCAGAGTTAGTTACACACTCAGTCAACGACCAGAGAAGGGCTCCAAGGCCGTGCTTGGAGGTTTCCAGGGAGCCAGATACTCCAGCAGGCCTGGGGATGCCCTGGAAGAATGGCAAGGCTTCCATGGAGTGGGAATGTTCTATGATATAAGCACGTGGTGGCTCAGCAGAGGAGACTGGGAGAGGTGAGGGCAGGGCCCAGGGCCCACGGTCCACCACAGAGATGATGGAGAACAGAAGGTTCACCAGCCAACCTCATGCTTAAGCCTGTTCATACCTCAGTTCGTGTTTAGTGAGCACCTTCTATACACCCAGCTCTGCAATGCAACATGAAGTAGGGATGAGGGACAAAGCACTAAATTCTAGGAACTGATATCCAGTGTGTACCCAATAGGGGCATAGAAACACAAAAACAGGCAAAAAGTATTAGAAGTCTGGGAGCCATACAAGGAGCACCCAGAAGCAAACAACCTCATGGCTACGGATTTAGGACCAGGTTCCCCATGCCAGCCCTGAGATCACAAGCAGTCGCTCAGGAGGCAGACCCTGGGCACCACCACAACCCAGTGTCCCCTTCGTTCCCACGAGGCTGGGCAACGCTGCGATGGGCCAGGCTCTGTGCTCACGAGAAGCCACTTGAGCAAATCCTTGGCCGTCGCTGAGGCACGTGGCCGAGGGAAAGGGAGAAGAGACGAGACCAGGGAGGGCCTCACGTCTACTGCAGAGGAATTAGCAGCATCCCAGCCTCAAGGCCAGAGAGCTGTGCTACTGTCCCTACAGCAGTGTCTCACGCACACCAGGAACCCAGTGAACCACTGTTCGAGACAGCACAACCAAAGTCTTTGCAAAGCCCCAGGGGATGGATGAGGCCCACGTCCCCACTGGCCTTGCCCAGCCACACTGTTACAGAAACCCCTTGCGGGTAGGAGGCTCTGAGACCGGCGGGGTAACTACCAGAAGGTATTGATGAAAAGGCCCCTCTCGCTTCTTGCAGATGGACGAGGTGCAAGATGTGATGAAAGGACAAGAGAAGAAGTTCTGGTCTGTCCTTCTTGGTATGTGCAAGTAATAACCTGTACCCCTAGGAGAGTCAGAGTGTGCGCCACATTGCAGAGGCCTCGGTAGCCCCGAGCCCAAGATCACCCACCCCGAGCTGCGTCACTGGTACTTTTCTGTCTTTAGAGGGGGGCAATAGCATTTAGAGATAGCAAGAAAAGAAAAAAGAAGAAAGGAAGAAGTGAAAACGAAATCAGAATGCCTCTTCTACAACCCCTAAAGAAAGCCAGACCACTCAGTGTCATCAGGGCCAACCCCGGCAGGCCAGGAGGAAACACAGACCCAGTCGCCAGTCAGACACTGCGACTTGGAGAAATTCCGGCGGCTGAGGTCACAAGGACGATGGTGTCACCTGCCATCGGCACAAGTTTCTTTCCTAGGGGGTTCAGAATGGCTGCCTCTAATGGGGGCCTCAGGTGGAGAGAATAGACAGCCATCCTCTGACTTGGCATAGAATCCTAGTCAAGTTTCTTCCTGGTTCTGAAGTCTTGTCTTCCTTGCCCCCCCCCCCCCCCCCCCCCCGGCTTGGAGTCTTTTCACTGTGTGAAACAGACAGGGGCCAGATTTCTCCTAAAGCCACCTACTGCCCAGAGATCCCTCCAGTAGACTCTGGCCCAGTTACTGTCTGCAATTTGTTGGCCTAAGATAGTCCTTCTTTTTTCAGAAATGTTGAAAGCATGGAATATACCAGCAGGAGTAACCTCAAACCAACTGAACAATGCCAAGGTTAACGTGACTCAATCGGTAAGAGAGAAACACGATTATTTTCCTTTTGCACCGGCGCTCGCTCTGTGCTTGCACCTGCGGAGAACGGAACGGGCCCGGTGGGATCGGGCATCATGGTCTGTCCTGGGTGCCCGACAAGCTCCACCAGATCTCCCCACTCCTGCCCAGGCAGAACCGTTACCCTGTCCCTCTCAATCACCATAAAAGCCTACCTGAGACAATGAGCCCCTAGCTGATCGATGATCTGTCCCACTGTCGCTGTGAGGACTCTCACACTTAGCTGAATATGGAAACCTGAATATGGTTTCCATGGAAACCTCTGTGCCTGCACCCCACCCCCACCTTCTGCCTTGCGGCCCATCCTCAGACGACCTTTCTGCTTGTCTAACTCTGAACCCAGACAGCATCTGAAGGAGGGTATGCTTCCTGAAAAGCAGCTACGAGTCAGATTTTTATTCACAAGTGGAAGATCAAAGGTTGCAGATGGAGCCAAGAGGGAAGCTAAGGTGTCAGAAGAGCCAGGTGGCGCAGCGAGGGGCGTGCCAGCCTCATAAAGAGGCTCGGCATCTCCAGGGCCCTGAGATGCTGCAGTCCAGCGAGATCTGCTCCATGACCTTGCAACCTGCCCAGGAAGCGGCCATGTCTTTCATCCGGGCTCACACTCCACAGGCTGCACATTCTTACCTTGACGTAACCCCGGGTTTCAGTGTGTTCCTGCGGCCAAATCTGTGACTGGAGCGTGCACTGGGGTAACACCAGCAGGTGCCAGTCCCCCGCCTCCAGCTCCCAGACTCTGTAGCTATGAGTGGCCTTGGACACACCACGAAAGCCCTCAAGTCAGCCTTGAATCAAGGGGTCAGAACAGATGAACGCTGGCAGCACTGCAGCTGCACTGCTTCAAGCAACAATAAAAACGAAGCGACCTGGGATCCAGGGATGGTGCTCAGCAGCAGTGAGTGACTCGAGTCAGGGTCGACGATGACTCGAGATTCAGCCACTCGGCCCTGCTGTTTCTGGATGGAGTCTGGTAGGCTCTGCATGGAAGGCCCCAGCTACCAATTCTTTCCCAAACAGCTCAAACAACGGTCACCCGGAATTAGCCTGAGACTCCCAGTGGCCTGACTTGCTCCATACCCCACCCATGAAGCAAGCACTGACCTCAGGCGGGTGGAGTGCACAGGCTTACCCAGCCTGTGCCAGCAGCTGGCTGACCCATGTGTGCGCCTAACCGGTTGTTCTCTGTCTCCCCACAGAATGATCTTCAGGCAGCAAACTGAACCCAGCACACTTAGAGCCAGGCAGTGTTCCAGGATGAAAGCAAAAACCGCCTGTGAAACTTTCCTGTGGAACACTGGGCAGACAGCAAGGAACCAAGTAGAAGTAGCATTCTTAGGATGTCAACTACCCTTTTGACTTTTGCCAATTACCATCACAGACAGGCAAATAGTCAAGGATGCTGGCATTTCTGTAATCAGCTCTTTAATAAATGGATTTTTTTCATGCAAAACTTGTCTCACTTGTCTTCAGTTCCCGTGGATAGAATTTCTTCATATGCTTACTGCTAGTCAGAGACCTTCTTGCTTTGCACATAGAAATCCACAACGTGGCCGGCGCCGTGGCTCAACAGGCTAATCCTCCGCCTTGCGGCAGCGGCACACCGGGTTCTAGTCCCAGTCGGGGCGCCGGATTCTGTCCCGGTTGCCCCTCTTCCAGGCCAGCCCTCTGCTGTGGCCCAGGAGTGTAGTGGAGGATGGCCCAAGTGCTTGGGCCCTGCACGCCATGGGAGACCAGGAGAAGCACCTAGCACCTGGCTCCTGCCATCGGATGAGCTCGGTGCGCCGGCCGCAGCGCGCTGTCCGTGGCAGCCATTGGAGGGTGAACCAACGGCAAAGGAAGACCTTTCTCTCTGTCTCTCTCTCTCACTGTCCACTCTGCCTGTAAAAAAAAAAAAAAAAAAAAAAGAAAGAAATCCACAACGTGAATGATGAACTTACCTAATGTGCTAGGTCCCTGGACCACCATGACAATGATTCAGACTTTTCTTCTTAGGAGCCCAGCATTGTGGCACAGAGGGTTAATGCCCCAGCCTGCAGTGCCTATAACCCATATAGGTGCCCGTTCAAGTCCTGGCTGAACCTTTTCTGGTTCAGCTCCCTGTAATGTGCCTGGGAAAGCAGCTGAGGATGGCCCAAGGCCTTGGGTCCCTGCACCTACAAGGGAGACCCAGAAGAAGCTCCTGGCTCCTGGTTTCAGATCGGTGCAGCTCCAGCCATTGCGGCCATCTGGGGAGTGAATCAGCGAATGGAAGACCTCTCTCTGTGTCTCGCCTCTCTCTGTAACTCTGCCTTTCAAATAAATAAAATAAAAATCTAATACACACACACACAGAGACACATACAGGGACAGACAGAAAGAGGGAGGGAGATCTTCCATCCACTGGAAGACTTACTCCCTAAATGGCCACAACAGCCAGGGCTGCACCAGGCTGAAAGGAAGGAGCGGGAACTCCATTAGGGTCTCCACGTGGGTGACAGGCACCCAGGTACTCGGGCCACCTTCTGCTGCTTTCCCAGCAGCATTAGCAGGAAGCTGAACAGTGGTGGAGCAACCAGAACTGGAACTGGTGCTCCACGATGGAATGCTGGCATCACAGCAGTGGTTTAACCCCTAGTGCCTGGCCAGCACCGTGGCTCACTTGGTTAATCCTCCACCTGCAGCACCGGCATCCCATATGGGCGCCGGGTTCTGGTCCAGGTTGCTCCTCTTCCTGTCCAGCTCTCTGCTGTGGCCCGGGAAGGCAGTGGAGGATGGCCCAAGTGCCTGGGCCCTGCACCTGCATGGGAGACCAGGAGGAAGCATCTGGCTACTGGCTTCAGATCGGCGCAGCATGCCGGCTGTAGTGGCCATTTAGGGGGTGAACTAATGGAAGGAAGACCTTTCTCTCTGTCTCTCTCTCACTGTCTAACTCTGCCTGTCAAATAAAAAGAAAAAAAAATTAACCCCCAGTGCCACAAGGCCAGCCCCTATGTGAAAATCACACAGGGTCTAGACTCCAACTTCCCATGTTCAACAACGAGGGGCACAGCCCAAAGACGGAAGATGAAAGGGGCACGGCAGGTAGAAGCAGGTGTAACATCGTGAACCAGGCAGCAAATGACCCAGGTGCCAGGTCAGTGACTACAGGCTCAGCTAGGAGGCTGTGAGCAGAAAGCCAAGTCAGTCGATGCAAACCAGTAAACACAGAGAACTCAGAAATGCAGACAAGAGGGATGCTGGGAATACAACGGCTGTCTCTATCCCAGGCAGAGATCATCTGCCCTCCAGTGTCTGCACAGTACACCTGCTCTATCACCAGAAGAGCTCAAATTCTGGACACAAAGACCAGGGAAGGAGAAGGAGGGCCAGAGACGGGGCTTGCCTTACAGCAGCGGCAGTGCACCGCAAAATGAAGGCCAAATCACACTATAACCTTTAGCTATTTACTCAAACCTAAAGTCTTGGTCTCCCCCGGCCGGTATTTGCAATAGTAGATACCACTATGGTAAATAACAGCACAGCCCACCCAGCTTTCCCAGACTCTTGGGAGTCACCTCGATACCTCCATCTCTCTCATCGATAGACCAAGTCCTGCTGATTCTACCCACAGTGCATCTCTCCAGGCCCCCGGTTTCTCTCCTTTCCTATCCCCCCCCTTTTTTTTTTACATATTTATTTTATTTATTTGAAACACAGAGTTACAGAGAGAGGAAGAAGCAGAGAGATATCTTCCATTCTCTGGTTCACTTCCCAAATGGCTACAACAACCAGGGCTGGCCAAGGCTATGCCAGACCAAAGCCAGGAGCCAGGAGCTTCTGGGCCTCCCACGTGGGTAAAGGGGCCCAAGCACTTGGGCCATCTTCTGCTGCTTTCCCAGCACATTAGCAGGGAGCTGAATTGCAAGGGGAGCATCCAGGACTCGAAACAGTGCCCGTATGGGAGGCCAGCAGCACAGACATCGGCTCTACCCACTACACCACAATGCCAGCCCCTCCCTTTCCATTCTAGTCTATGCCAGCATCGTTCATTCATCAGAGCTACTGGTCTGGCTCCCAGCCAGCAATCTATGATCCGTTTATAAAACATCTATTTTTCCTACTTAAAAACCTCCAGGGATGGGCATTTGCCTACCAGCCAAGACGTCACCAGCCCACATCAGAGAATGTGGCTTTGAATCCTGCTCTGGCTCCCGACTGCAGCTTCCTGCCCATGCAGACCTGAGGAGGCAGCCATGATGGCTCAAGTGACTGGGTTCCTGCCACTCAGGTGGGAGAATTGGATTGAGTTCCCAGCTCCCAACTTTGGGCTTGCCTGGGGACTATTGGGGCATTCAGAGAGTAAACCAGAGGATAGGAGCTCTGTCTCCCAATCAATAAATTTAAAACCAAAACAAAACTCCCAACCACTGGTGAGGATATGGAAAAATCTGAACCCTTATATATTGCTGATGGGAATGTGAAAATTATTGTCACTGTGGAAAACAAGCTGGCAAGGCCTCAGAAAGTGAAGCACAGAATTAACAAATGACTCAGCAATTCCATGCCCAGGGGCATACCCCAAAGAACTGAAACCAGATGCTCAGACAAACTCTATACATAGGCTTCAGGGAAGCACTGTCCCCAACAGGCAAGAGGTAAAAACAGCTCGAAGGTCCACCTGCGGAGGAAGGGATAAACAAGCATAGTATATACACCCAATTCGTTGTTAACTCACCCTCAAAGAAGAATGAGGCTCTGACAGATGCTACAATGTGGGTGAACCTCAAAAACACGATGCTAAATGACAGCACATACTGTATGACTCAGTTCATGTGAAACACTCAGAACTGGCAAATTCACAGAAACAGAACACAGAGTGGTGGCCTCCGGGACCACAGGACACAGGGGGCTCCTGCTTGATGGGTATGGGCTTAGACAGAGGTAGTAACTGCACAAGACTGTGGCAGAGTTAAATGACCATGAACGGTTCCCTTTAAAAGGATTCATTTTACATCATGGGAATTTCACCTATATTTAAAAAACAGAAAAATCTTCCAACTTACAGTAGCTATAAGTTTACCTACCAGCACCTAGCTGTTGTTGTTGAATACCACTCCTTTTTTTTTTTTTTTAAAGAATTTTCATTTATTTGAAAGGTAGAGACAGACAGAGAGAAAAATCTCCTGTCTGCTGGTTTGCTCCCAAATGCCCACAAGGGCAGGGACTGGGCCAGGCCTAAGCTAGGAGCCAAAAACTCAACCCAGATCTCCTGTGTGGGTGGCAGGGGCCCAAGCAGTTGAACCATCCAGGGTAAGCATTAGCAAGAAGCTAGAATCCGAAGCAGAGCCTGACTCAAACCCAGGCACTCTGAGGAGGGGAGTGGGCACAAGGGGCATCTTAACTGCTGTGCCAATGCCTGCCATCTAATACTATTACTACACTAATATTATTCTTTACAAACATTACCTGCGGGGCATGAGCACGGCCACGGTGCGGCCAGGCCAGGCCCGGGGGCTCCGCATGCGCGGGTGCCCCCGCCCAAGCTGCACAGAACGGAGCCGCATGCAGCCGAGCCCGCGAACTAACCCAAGCCAGGGCCCGTGGAGCCAGCCGGCGGGTGTCCCGGGGATGGCAGTGCAGGGAAGGACCCAGCACACGTGCACGTGGCGCACATGGCGCACATGGCCCACGGACCAGGCGGCGCCAAGGAGGGGCAAAGAAGATGGCACCCAGAGGAAGTAAGATGGGCGGAACTCAAAAGCTAATTGGCTATGCAACATCAGGGGAGGTAACAAGACTAGTATAGACATATGGCTAGTCCTATAGAAATCCCCCTGTAAAGTGACCGTTTAAGTGATTGGTTGGTCCTTAGCCCTGCCCCAATGACTCTGCAGTTTTGTGCTATAAAAGGTTCAGTTACACACGGAGTAAATGAGTCCTTGCTAGACTTGGCTCCCTGCTGTGTCTGATTGTCTCCGGGATCGGGAGGCTGGGGAAAGGCGAGCGGCGCACTTACCTCGGACCCAGTCCATCCTTGTACGGGTTGTCTCAGACCCTGCATTACCTATCAGGGATCCTTGGAGAAATGACTCATTCTAGGACTAAAAAGAAAAAAGATGATCCTGAAGCATGAGATAGTTCCTAAAAGTAAGTAAATGCTTAAAATAAATAAATAGGGGCCAGTGCTGTGGCAGAGAAGGGTAAGCCTCTGCCTGCAGTGCCAGCACCCTAAATGGGCACTGGTTTGAGTCCCATCTGCTCCATTTCCAATCCAGCTTCCTGCTAATGCACCTGGGAAAGCACTGGAAGACGGCCCACATGGGAGACCCAGAAGCAGCTCCTGGCTCCTGGCTTAGGATCAGCCCAGCTCCAGCTGTTGCGGCCATCTGGGGGAGTGAACCAGTGAACGGAAACCTTTCTCTCTCCTTCTCTCTATGTATCTCTGCCTTTCAAATAAATAAATAAATAAATATTTTAAAAATAAGTAAATAAATATGTAAAAGCCAGCTGGCGCCGTGGCTCACTAGGCTAATCCTCCACCTTGCAGCGCCGGCACACCGGGTTCTAGTTTTGGTCAGGGTGCCGGATTCTGTCCCGGTTGTCCCTCTTCCAGGCCAGCTCTCTGCTATGGCCCAGGAGTGCAGAGGAGGATGGCCTGAGTACTTGGGCCCTGCACCCCATGGGAGACCAGAAGAAGCACCTGGCTCCTGCCATCGGATCAGTGCGGTGCGCTAGCCGCAGTGCGCCGGCCGCGGCAGCCATTGGAGGGTGAACCAATGGCAAAAGGAAGACCTTTCTCCCTTTCTCTCTCTCTCTCACTGTCCACTCTGCCTGTCCAAAATAAATAAATAAATAAGTAAAAGCCATATTGATACAAACAAATCACTGAATAAAGACTTGAGGGAGAACAGACTGATGCCCTGTGTAGAAGAAAAACAACTTATATTGATTCAGCATCCTTATAAGGTAGAACATAACTCCCAAGCCTTAGGTTTCCTTCCTTCAAAGACTAAAATGGAGAAGAATTTAAAAAGTCCAATTGCACAACAAAGAAACCTAACATGACCTTAAGTGACTAAGTTTAACATGAACAGCAATACATTAATTCACAGTATGTACCCTTATGATGTGTGAGAATGGCACCTCTGTGGGCTTCCAAAACTGTGTAACTCCAGTGGAGCCACGAGAAAAACATCTGAGAAATCCTGAGACTGTCTACAAAACATCCCACTGGTTTTCAAAAACTGTCAACATCATCAAAACAAGGAGTGTCTCGGGGCTGACACTGTGGTACAGCAGGTTAAATGCATATCGGAGTGCTGGTTTGAACTCTGGTTGCTCTTTTCCAATCCAGCTCCCTGCTGATGTGCCTGGGAAAGCAGCGGAAGCTGGCCCAAGTGCTTGGGTCCACCACCCATGTGGGAGACGAAAATGGAGTTCCTGGCTCCTGGCTTTGGTCTGGCCCAGCCTCAGCTGTTGTGGATATTTGGGGAGTGACCTAGTGAATGGAAGATCTATCTCTGACTTTCCCCTCTCTCTCTCTAACTTTTTCAAATAAATAACTATTTTAAAAGGAAAAAAAAAAAAGTAAGTCTTGAAGAACTGTCACATATCAGAAGAGATGGAAAAGATATGACAACTAAATTCAACAGTGTGTCCTAGATTAGATCCTAGAAACAGAAGGGTACACTCACTGTTAGAAAAAAATGGAGGCCGGCGCTGTGGCTCAATAGGCTAATCCTCCGTCTGCGGCACTGGCACACCAGGTTCTAGTCCCAATTGGGGCACCAGATTCTATCCCAGTTGCCCCTCTTCCTGTCCAGCTCTCTGCTGTGGCCCGGGAAGGCAGTGGAGGATGGCCCAAATCCTTGGGCCCTGCACCCGCATGGGAGACCAGGAGAAGCACCTGGCTCCTGGCTTTGGATCAGCACGGTGTGCCAGCTGCAGCGGCCATTGGGGGGTGAGCCAATGGAAAAAGGAAGACCTTTCTCTCTTTCTCTCTCTCACTGTCCATTCTGCCTGTCCAAAAAAAAAAAAAAAAAAAATGGAGACATCCAGGCCAACGTTGTGGCACAGCAGGTGAAGCCACCACTTGTGACGCTGGCATATAGGAGTGCCAGTTCAAGTTCCAGAGGCTCTGCTTCTGATCCAGCTTCCTGCTAATGCACCTGGGAAGGCAACAGCAGATGATCCAAGTACTTGGCCCCTACCACTCACGCGGGAGACCAGGGTGGAGTCCAGTTGCATTCAGCCTGGCCCAAATCACTGTTGCACACATTTGGGGATTGAACCAACAGGTAGAAAAGCTTTCTATTACTCTGCCTTTCAAATAAATAAATAAATCTTTAAAAAAAGAAAAATTAGGGAAGAGAGATCACGAATGAAAGGAAGAAACTTTCACTGCAATACCCAGCCCCCACAGCATGGTACTCACCAAACTCCTGTGGCATCCTGCTCGAACATCCCAGAAGCAGATGAAGCCCGGACTCTGATCCGGGGTGAGTGGGCCACTTGACAGCCGACTCCGGTGTCTACTGACATCTTCGTGACACAGTGAGGGACACCGCTGGACTGAGTGGAGGTCAACAGCAGTGGGGCTTTCCTCCTGCAGGCGCTCAGTCACAAGCTGCACACGAGCCTCTAAGCATCTCCTCTTGGGACGGGAAGGCCTGTGTTTTGTGCAGGTCTGGCATCTGGTGGCAGGAGGCTTGTTGGGTGAGGCTTACAACACAAGGGCACTCACAGTTCTAGAACTCTAGAAGCAGTGTTTCTAGACATGAAAAACACATGTAACGGAGCCAGGAATGTATTCCTTACATCGGTGGAGAAGGAGCAAGCTAGTGATCAGGGCACACCCGGCTCCCCAGAAAGCTCCATTCCACACCTGTTTCTAGAAGCGGGCTTTTTTTAATGGGAAAAGAAAACAGCAAGTAAGTTACTCTCCCTAGCAGGTCAGGTGTCCTGCATGATAGGTGACGGCACAGTGAGTGTTCAGCGATGACAGACGTGGCAGGAGTGGTGACGTGGCTCAGACCCTCCTTCTTTGATCCTGATTTCTTCCACAGAGGCTGCTCACACAGACGGCAGGTGAAGTGGCTGGCCAGGCTGACCAGTGTTGATCATGTAAGCCCCATCCCCAGTAAAAACAAGAAGCGGGGTGAAGAGCCACAGTGACGTTCTGCTCAGAAGATGGCTCTGAGGGCAGATATCACCACCCAGGGCTGAACTGGCACCTGAGGAGGAGGCGCCCACGGGCTGTCACACAGAGCTGATGGAGACCGTGGTGAGACACACAATGACACCCTCAGCAAGCGTGGGTGTCTGGTGCAGCGGCTAAGACACCACTAGGGGTCCTCCATCCAGTACCCTAGTACCTGGCTCTGCTCCTGATACTGGCTGCCTACTCATGCAAACTCTGAGAGCTAACAGGTATTGGCTCAAGCAGTTGGGTCCTGGCCACTCATGGAGGTACCTGGATTGAGTGGCAGGCTCCTGGCCCAGCCCTGGCTGTTTGTGAGTATTGGGGAGTAAATCAGGGAACTGGAATGTTTCTGTGTGTGTGTGTGTGTGTGTGTGTGCACGTGTGCCTCCACCTCTCAAATAAAAATGTTCTTTAAAATTTTTTTTTACTTTTTATTTATTTATTTTTTTTGACAGGCAGAGTGGACAGTGAGAGAGAGACAGAGAGAAAGGTCTTCCTTTGCCGTTGGTTCACCCTCCAATGGCTGCCGCGGCCGGCGCGCTGCGGCCGGCACCGCGCTCATCTGATGGCAGGAGCCAGGTGCCAGGTGCTTTTCCTGGTCTCCCATGGGGTGCAGGGCCCAAGCACCTGGGCCATCCTCCACTGCACTCCCGGGCCTCAGCAGAGGGCTGGCCTGGAAGAGGGGCAACCGGGACAGAATCCGGCACCCCGACCGGGACTAGAACCCGGTGTGCCAGTGCCACAGGCGGAGGATTAGCCTGTTGAGCCACGGCGCCGGCCCTAAAATTGTTTTTTTACTTTTTAAATATAAGTCTCAGCATATCCTAATACATAATCTTTTTTAGAAGCAAAATCTTTCTCAGATCACTCCCATTTGGTGAGTGCTTACAATGTTCTATGATGAATCCTTCTCATGCATAACCTCGCTGAACTCCATATGACCTAAGGATTTTTTAATACTGCCATGTCGGGGCCGGTGCTGGGGTGCAGCGGCTTAAAGCCCTGGCCTGAAGCGCTGGCATCCCATATGGGCGCTGGTTCCAGTCCCAGCTGCTCCTCTTCCAATCCAGCTCTCTGCTATGGCCTGGGAGGGCAGTTGGGGATGGTCCAGGTCCTTGGGCCCCTACACCCACATGGGAGACCAGGAAGAAGCACCTGGCTCCTGGCTATGGATCGGCACAGCTCAGGCTGCAATGGCCATCTGGGGAGTGAACCAGCGGATTGAAGACCTCTCTCTCTCTCCCTCCCTTCCTCCCTCCCTCCCTCTCCTTCTCCCTCTCTCTCTCTCTGTAACTGTCTTTCAAATAAGTAAATCTAAAAAAAAAAAAAAAGAAAGAAAAAAGAAAAGTAAAGCAAGAGCAATTAAAAAAAAATACTGCCATGTCCTACATGAGGCACTGAGAATAAAGCAACTACTGAAGTTCACACAGCTTTTACGCAGCGGAGCAGGGACTTGAGAGTGCCCTGGCTCTAAACATCCCATGCTGTCATCTCTTGGGTTTTTTCCCACGATGCCTACAGAATAAAACAACTGTGATAGACAGTGGGCAGGAAACCACTGCTCAGAGCCTACTAATGGGCAACGACACTTTCTAAGGCAGCAGGTTCTCCCAGATCCAAAGGCAAAGAGTGAACCAACAGGCTGGACAAGAGGAAATCCTTTTGCAAAATATACAGAATAAAATGAGGAGATGGGCAGCTGAGTCAGCACATCAAATGAAACTATTAGTAAAATACAGAGCAGTTTTTTCCTAAGCAAAGGGCTCTCCACACCTTTCCCTCCTCAGTGTCTGCCTCCTGGGATCCAGGGGAGAAGAGCAGACAGGTGAGCAGTGTCTGCAACAGAGACAGCGCTGAGAAACCCAAAAAATGGTACCCAAGGCAACAATGAAGTGAAAGTAGAGACGAAGGAGCGTTTCCACTTAGGTGAATTTAATGACTGGAAAAGCTGTTCACATAGCAGATGTGTTTTCCACTCTACATGAGGTGCTCTGCACTCACAGCGTGTCCCCAAGGCCATTACCTCACTGGTCAGAGACAGTCACGGCTCCCTGCCTGTCGGGAAGGACTGCTCACCCCGGCGGCACCCACGTGGTTAGTGTTGTGCTGAGGAGTCCTTCAGAGTGGTCCTGCAGAGACCGTGGCCCTTCAGGGTCTGAGAGCTGGCGGAAGTGATCTGAAAGAAAGCCAGTCAGAGCAGGTAAGGAAACCACGGCTGCACCAGACTGCAGAGGGACCAAGAACTGCACGGTTCCTGAGCACCCCAATCCTGGGAGGAAGATACCCAATGGGAGAACAATGCATGAGTTAAGGAGCCCAAACTAGGCCAGTCCCAAACAGCTACTTCCCCTTTGTCCTCGGGAGATGCCACCTGCCCTGCTCCATCCTGAGGCTCAGGTGTAACCTGCCCATCACAGCCCCTGCCCGCCCAACCCTAGGGCGAGCCATGATGCAGGCAGGTCCAGTCAGATCCCCCTTAGGATTCTTACAGCCAAGCTCTGGCAAGAAAGTTTCTCTCCCTCTCTGAGTTAAAAGGATATGACCCCAAAGTTACCGGAGGTCCCATTTCTGACCCTGAAAACAAGCTAGCTCACCTGTAATATTTACTGAGTGCTGATTACATACAGATACTTCTTGAGATATGGAGATGCAGAGATGAATAAAACAGATCTAGTTACCCTGTCCTCAAAGGAGCCTTCAGCATAAGACATAATAAATATGTAAACAAGGAGAGATGATGTTTACATAATAAATATGTAAATAGGAGGGAAGTCTCATGGAGATGAAGGGGTTAATATGGCACACAGTGATGCCAATCAGCCAGGGACGCTGCCTCAGAGCTACACTGTCCTAGAAAGGTGCCTCTGAGGGAGAGAGCAGCCGGGCACAGCCTAGGAGCCTCCCAAGCAAGAACAGCATGCACACAGTCCCTGAGAACAGGTCACAGCCTGGAGGCCCGAAGAGAAGCAGGGACGTGAGGCTGCGTGGTGGCTGGGGCCGATCACAGATGGCGAGCGCTCCCTGCAGCACATGCTGGGCCAATGAGAAAGGTCGGGGCACAGGCACGAACAACCTGATTGAGAAAGAACACAGTGGGAGCCAGCATTGTGGCGCAGTGGGTTAAAGCTCCAACCTGCAGTTCGAGTCCTGTTGGCTCTACTTCCGATCCAGCTCTCTGCTAATAAGTCTTGGGCCCCTGGCTTCATATCCAGCTCTCTGCTAATAAGCTCCTGGCTTCATATTGGCCCAGCTCCACCCATTGTAGCCATCTTGGGAGTGAACCAGCAGATGAAAGATCTCTCTATATATAACTTTGTCTTTCAAATAAATATAAATCCTTAAAAAAAAAAAAAAAAAAAGGAAGAAGAAGAAGACGGGCCAGACCTGTGGCACAGCAGGTAAAACTACCACCTGCAGTGCCAGCATCCCATTTGGGCACCAATACAAGACCCAGCTGCTCTACTTCTGATCCAGCTCTCTCCTATGGCCTGGGACTGCAGCAGACGATGGCCCAAGTCCTTGGGCCCCTGCACCCACGTAGGAGACCCAGAAGAAGCTCCTGGCTCCGGATTGGCCCAGCTTCAGCTGTCAAAACCATTTGGGGAGTGAAAAGAGGATGGAAGATTCTCTCACTCTGCCTCTGCCTTTCTGTAACTCTGATAAGTAAATCAATCTTAAAAAGAAAAGAAACCTAAGTCTTTCTTCTTAAAAAGAAAAAAAAGGGGAGTGGGGGGCACAATAACTGCTGTGGGACGGACAGACTACAGGGACCTGGAATGAAAGCAGAGAATCTGGAACTTCTGGGGCCGGCGCTGTGGCGTAGTGGGTAGAGCCACTGCCTGCGGTGCTGGCATCCCATATGGGCTCTGGTTCGAGTCCCGGCTGCACCACTTCTGATCCAGCTCTCTGCTATGGCCTGGGAAAGTACTGGAAGATGGCCCAAGAGCTTGGGTCCCTGTACCCCCGTGGGAGACCTGGAAAAAGCTCCTGGCTCCTGGCTTTGGATCAGCTCAGCTCTGGCCGTTGTGGCTACTTGCGGAGTTAACCAGCAGATGGAAGACTTCTTTCTCTCTCTGCCTCTCCTTCTCTCTCTGTGTAACTCTTTCAAATAAATAAATAAATATTAAAAAAAAAAAAAGAATCTGAAACTTCTGTGGATCCTTAAGCACTGCTGGTGAGAGTGGGCAATGAGAGAATCACTTGGGCTTTTCTATTTCACACGCCCTGTAACCTGGCAGTCCAAGCCACAGACTCAAGAGAAATGAATATACATGTGTACCAAAACACACATAGGAATGCCCAGAGCAGTATCACCTGTAACAGTGCCACCCTGGGCAACCAAAATGGCCAGGAACAGTGTGACAAAGTGACAAATGAATCGTGGTACTTTCCTATACTGTGGGTAAACACAATCACGGAGGAGCCACACAGCAGAGTTGCAGGAAGGCAGGCACCCAACCACATACTACTGCAAGATCCCATCTTACAACAAGCAACACTCACCAGATCACATGGTAAAAACATATGATTGTACGCAGCAGGTTAAAAAAACAAAAAACAGGCAAAACTAAACTATGCGGTAGAAGCCAGTAGTTGTTAACCCCGAAACATAAGGAAGGGGAATGGGTGGGTACACAAAGAGACTTCGGAGGTCCTGAAGCTGTTCTGTTCTGTTCCTTCATCTGGGTGACTGCTGTAGGATCACTCTGTGATTTCTCAGGTAACCCACATTTTCTTTAAAAAAAAAAATTATCTATTTATTTGAAAGTCAGAGTTATAGAGAGAGAGAAGGAGAGGTCTTCCATCTGCTGGTTCACTCCCCAATTGGCCATGACAGCCAGAGCTGAGCTGATCTGAAGCCAGGAGCCAGCAGCTTCCTCTGGTTTTCCCGCGTGAGTGCAAGAGCCCAAGGACTTGGGCCATCTTCCATTGCTCTCACAGGCCATCGCAGAGAGCTGGATCACAAGTAGAGCAGCCAGGACTCAAATTGGCACCGATATGGGATGCTGGCACTGCAGGTAGAGGCTTTACCCACTATGCCACAGCACTGGCCCTGGAACTCACATTCTCTGCAGTGATGATAAATGTCAACAACTCACTTAAAAAATACAGAAACCAGAGCCAGTGTTGTGGCATAGCGAGTTGAGCTACTGCCTGTAGTTCCAGCATCCCATACGGACACCAGTTCAAGTCCCAGCTGCACCACTTCTGATCCAGCTCCCTACTAATGCACCTGAGAAAGCAGCAAATGATGGCCTAAGTGCTACGTGGGAGACCCAGAAGAATCTCTTGGCTCCTACCTTTAACCTGGCTCAATTGCAGCCATTAGGGGAGTGAACCAGCAGATGGGAGACTTCTTTCTCTCTCTCTCTCTCTAACTGCCTTTCAAATAAATAAAATAAATTTAAAAATATAACAGGAAGGGAGTGAGGGAAGGAGAGAATGAGGGAGAGCGGGAAGGAGGAAGGGGCCAAAGACCATAGAGGAGGTTGAAGCAACCTGCCAGGCAAGAAACAACGGTGGCTCAGAGACAGAACGGAAGGGGCAAGTCAAGACACTCTACAGGCCAGGCCAAGACAGACTGCTGATGGCAGAGGACAGCAGTGAGCACCTGGGATGGTTCCTCTGTCTGGGGCTTGAGCAACTAAGTGGTTCCATTTCTCAAGATGGGGAAGGCTTAAAAGGAAGAAAATTGGGGGAAAGTGGGAGACATTTCTTCTAAGATGCAAGAGGGGAAGGAGACAAGTGCAAATTTCTTGAGAGAACGGGAAGGGCTGTGAGGGCTCAGGGAACAGCACTGGCACTGGAGGATACAGACACCACCAACACAGTTCCTGAACAGAGAGCATGTGCAGGCACTGATGCGAGGGGCCAGGTAGAAACCCTGAGGTTTCATCCAACTGAATCTATTTTCCCTATGAAATATCAGGCAGGTTGGGGCTGGTGCTGCGGCACATGCCGACATCCCATAACGGCATTGGTTCGTGTCTTGGCTGCTCCACTTCTGATCCAGCTCTCTGCTGGAGGCCTAGGAAAGCAGCGGAGGATGGCCCAGGTGCTTGGGCCCCTGTATCTGCATAAGAGACCTGGAAGCAGCTCCTGGCCCTGGCTTAGGTCTGGCCCAGCCCTGGTCTTTGCAGCCATTTAGGGAGGGAACCAGTGAATGGAAGATCTCTCTTCTCTCCTTTCTTTCTCTCTCTCTCTTTCTCTCTCTCTCACTGTAACAGTGCCTTTCAAATAAATAAATAAATCTTTTTTTAAAAAAAAAAAGAAAGAAATATGAGGTAGGGACCAGAGTTCTCGTGTAATTGCGTAAAGCTGCTACCTGCAGTGCTGGTATCCTATATGGGTCCCAGTTTGAGTCCAAGCTACTCCATTTCCAATCCAGCCCCATTAATGCAACTGGGAAAGCAGCAGAAGATGGCTCAAGTCCTTGGGCGCCTGCACTGTGTGGGAGACCCAGATGAAGCTCCCGTCTCTTGGCTTCAACCTGGCCCAACCCTGGCTGTTGTAGCCATTTGGGGAATGAACCAGCTGATGGAAGACCTCTCTTTCTCTCCCTCTCCCTGTAACTCTGCCCTTCAAATAAATAAAATAAATTAAAAAAAAAATAGAAATACGAGGCAAAGATATCAAAGACAAGGGATTATACATAAGTGGAGATTAAATAGAGTGGAAAAGTCAATTTACTGGGAAAATTTAGATGGATCAGAATGCCTGAGTATCCCTTTGAACTTTATGGTCATATACTTGAAACGAGTACAGTTGGTTCATGTGGAAGAAACCACATCTCCCAACATCTCTTCTCTTCTTCCTCGGTGATAGAAGTTGCAGCTTGTGTTTTTAAAGATTTATTATTGTATTTGTTTGAAAGGCAGAAATGCAGAGAGCCAGAAATAGACAGACACACAGAGAGATCTTCTATCTGCTGATGGCAGCAACAGCTGGGGCTGGGCCAGGACAAAGCTAGGACCTTCACCTGAGTCTCCCACGTAGGTGCAGGGGCCCAAGTACTTGAGCCATCCTCTGATGCTTTCCCAGGCGTATCAGCAGGGAGCTGGAATGGAAGTGGAGCAGCTGGGACTCTAACCGGTGCCCATACGTGATGGCAATGCTGCAGGTGGAGGCTGAACTCCCTGCACCACAATGCTGACCCCCAAAGTGGCAGTTTTCAGTTGGGCAAACAGTCATGCATGAGTGACCCCATTTATCACAGTCTTGTGAGGTCCAGTACTCAGCACAAGTGGAGGAGGGCAGGCCCTTCACCATGCTTCTCCCCTCTTCCTCTCAAAGCATGGACATGGCGTCTAGTGCTTGACTAGCCACTGTGAATCACGAGGAGCCCTCAGAAACGAAGGCCTAAGGCAGAGCCAACAGAGGAGCCGGCTGACTGCAGGGCCAACGCAACCACCACTCCACGAACTTCTATGCCCAGATCCTCCACAGAAACAGAGCTCCACCTCACTAAAGCCACCGTGTTGGACTTTTCTGTCCCCACCATCTAATCCAACCCACGTAACACAGAGCAACTGCAGGCTTTGCTCCCAACGTGCTTGGCTGCTGGACTGCAGATGCAGTTACCAGGGTCACCAGGGCCAGAGCTGAGGCCCTGAGGTGAGGGTGTGGTGAGGCCCAGAGCTGAGGGTGTGGGCCTACCAGAGCCTGAAGGCTCTGGGTGGAGAAAACATGAAAACAGCAGAGAGAAAGAGCAACAGGGCCCTGGCGCAACAGCTTCTTCCTTTCCATCCTCCCCAAAGCCTCCCTGAGGGGCTGAAGTCACTCGGGAATGGAAGCATCTTGAGTAACACAGTGTCACCTTTCTATCTTTCTGGCCAAGAGGAAGTCCTCCATTTTACAAATGAAGACCACACTCACACTATATGCCAGCCCACTTTTTCAAGTAACCTGTAGCTACAAGAGTAAAAGCAATTAAAAAAGTAAAAAGCAATTAAAACTGAGAGAAGCAAATTTACACTAGAAAACAAAGCAAGGTAGTGTCCAAAAAAAGAAAGAAATATGGGGATGTGAGGAGAGAGGAGTTGAGGGGAGAGGTGGGTGCAGAGGATGAACAAATGGGAAGACCTCTGAAGGACTGATGAGCCCACTGCTGGCTGGCAGGGCCCACTCCCCTGGGAATTCCTAGACAGCACCTAATAAGACAATCCTGTCAAGACACCGGCAGAGGGAATGCAATCAAAGTCTCCAACTAGCAAACTGGCAGTACTGGAAGCTTCTACCTGACAAACAGAACACAGAGAACCGTTCCCACAGAAGAGAGTATCTGGGTGGGATGCGATCTCCAGGGAAGTTCACAGAAGTGACATGCCAGAGGAATGAGCCCCCCGTCACCGCAAGCTGCAGGCCATGGCTGCGTGACCTGGGACGGAGGCCAGAGCAAGGCCATAAGCAGGGAAGGGGAAGGCACGACAGGACGGAGAACACACACCGTGCCCGGCCTCCGGAAGAGAAGCTCCCCCTTCTGGGGATGCTCCAGAGCTCAGCCTGGAGAAGCACCTGTGCTCAGGCCCAGCTCAGTACCTGTCCTGCAGCCTCTGGTTCTGGGGCCGAGTGGACTTGAGAACCAGAGGGAGAGCTGTCTTGGCAATGGCAGACCTGTGGCAGTGCAGCAGAAGAGAGGAAGGGAGAAAAGACGAAAGAAAAGTGGGCTATCCCCAGTCAAAGAAGGGAAGGAAGGCAGGGGATCCCTCGGCCATGCACCTGGCCCTGCCAGTCCAGGGAAAGACCCAGGAAGCCAGAGCACAAGGAAGTTGGGGTTCCTGGGGCAAGTTCAGATTTTTATTTTACTAAAAGATTTCTAAGAAAAAACATTATTCTCCCAAATTATTCAAAGCAACACTTATTTCAGAGCACTAGCCAAAAGCCCAAGAGGGCACCTTACCTTCACCAGCACATAATCCCCAGGCTGGGCTCTGACCCCGAGCCCAGGGCTAGTGACATCCTCCATTTCCACGTCAGGGAAGATCACTTTCAGGTTCCCATCGTTCCGGCCGCACAGGTCACTGGCAGAGCGTTTACTGAGCTGCAGGAAGAAGAGGGAAGAGTTTCGAATCCATCAGTCGTAACTTCCGGGAGGCAGGAAAAGTGCCTTCTGTCTCAGATCGCCAAGGGTCTTAGCCACACAGCACTCCCTCACCAAGAATCACTGCAGCTCCAGTGTTCACAGCTGCTTCACCCACAAGGGTGCCAGCAGTCGGGGATTTGCAGGTGATGTGGCTGGCAAGCCAACTTCCACCGCACACCATCTCGTAGTAGTCTCCCAGGAACGTCGTGGGGTAGTCCTGCCTCAGTTACTTTCATGTCTCGAATAGGCAGACCTGAAGCCAGAATCTCCATCACAACATGGGGCCAGGCAGATACTAAAACCACTTTCGCAAAGTTAACTTTTAGGCTATTTTGGGCGTTTTTCTCTTCCAGCTATGACGAAGCAACAGAATGAAATTTACCCCCAGGCTTAAATGACCAGGAAATTGGGCAGAATGTATAAAACTGCTTTTCAGATTTGAGACAACAGATTGTGTAAGACTGAAGTGAGAGGAGGGAAACCAACGAGCAAGCCTTCCCGGAAGCTTTGCTTCCCACCAGGAGCCCCGGCGGGCAGAGTCAGACTGCAGGGAGCTGACAGAGCTAGAAATTATGAAGCAAACTCTAGAGAGCGAGATAAGCAGAAAAAGAGCTCTAGAAATACATGTAGGGGTTCCCTGAGTCTATGCTGTGTACTGTCCTGCATGTGTGGAGTAAAACTCCACAGTCAGGCAGAGAGAGTGACAGGGGGACTGCCACACATCTGACCCACAGACAGACAGCCCTCACGGGTTCCTCCGGGTACTCAGCAGCCAAAGCCCAGGAACAGAATCCAAACACTCAAATGCCCGTTACACTGTTCAGCATCGGATGGAAAATTACTAAATACAGAAACAGACCAAAAAAGGATAGCAATAAAGGCATTAGCATACCCAGACATTAAGCCAGCTACTACAAGGAGGCTCAAACATGAAACAAACTTTCCAAGAAAAACAAGAACCCAGTAAGAAAAGGAGTAGAAGATATAAGTAAAGAAACCAGGGGCGCCGGCACACCGGGTTCTAGTCCCGGTCGGGGCGCCGGGTTCTGTCCCGGTTGCCCCTCTTCCAGGCCAGCCCTCTGCTGTGGCCCAGGAGTGCAGTGGAGGATGGCCCAAGTGCTTGGGCCCTGCACCCCATGGGAGACCAGGATAAGCACCTAGTACCTGGCTCCTGCCATCGGATGAGCGCGGTGCGCCGGCCGCAGCACGCCGTCCGCGGCAGCCATTGGAGGGTGAACCAACGGCAAAGGAAGACCTTTCTCTCTGTCTCTCTCTCTCACTGTCCACTCTGCCTGTCAAAAATAAAAAAATAAAAATAAATAAAAAATAAAAGAAACCAGGGGCTGGCATTGTGGTGTAGTGGATTAACCCAGATGGGTGCCAGTTCAAGTCCCAACTGCTCCATTTCTGATCCAGCAACCTGCTAATGCACTGGGGAAAGCACCAGAGCATGGCCCAAGTACTTCCCTCCCGCCAAGGCTGACTAGAGGACAGGGGGATTCCCTGACACAGGCTGAGTTGATCAGGTTCTCTCCAAGGAATCTGAACTGGGGCTGAGAAACACAGTTTTGGTTGGGAATAGCTGAACACTGGAACTACAGGACTGCTGTACCCTCCCACACAGATGAAACAGCAGGAAAAGCTGGTCTGGGGGAGACAAGGGAGTCTGGGTCCCAAGGGCATACCAGGCTGGGGGCGGTCCTTTCCAGACCCTTAACTGTATTCCTACCCTTGGGTCCTATGACACCACTGAAGCCTTGTATAAAAGAGAAATTCTTTTTCTGGCTTAGACTGAATGGCTTGAGCAAATTCTTGTTACTACTACAGCCCTAACATGCAAACACCAGAGAGTTGGTTACTTCAATGCTGCATATCCTGAGGCAAGGAACAGGACTCTCCTTCTCAAATCAGGACTTGGGAAGAGCTACAGAAGGGGCCGCATCTCTCCTCCTCCTCTCCACTGGCTGCAACACAGCACTGCACAAAAGGTCAGTTCCCAGCCTCAGCCTTTAACCCATCCACCCGTCCTAGCTCTGATGGCTAGGTTTCTGGACTTGATCACAGACGCCTGCAGGAACCCCAAACTTCCTGAGACGTACATTTCTTTTTTTTTTTTTTTTTTTTGACAGGCAGAGTGGACAGTGAGAGACAGAGAGAAAGGTCTTCCTTTTCCACTGGTTCACCCCACAATGGCCGCTGCGGCCGGCACACCACGCTGATCCAAAGCCAGGAGCCAGGTGCTTCTCCTGGTCTCCCCTGGGGTGCAGGGCCCAAGCACTTGGACCATCCTCCACTGCACTCCCAGGCCACAGCAGAAAGTTGGACTGGAAGAGGAGCAAACAGAACAGAATCTGGCGCCCCGACCAGGACTAGAACCCAGTGTGCCAGCGCCGCAGGCAGAGGATTATCCTATTGAGCCGTGGCGCCAGCCAGAGATGTACACCTCTAAGAAAGTGCAACAAAATAGACTGAAAGAAAACAATCAAGTTGATTCTAACAATATATAAAAATTCTGCTTTCAGAAAGATGGAGTAGACAAACTTTTCCCCAATGCTCCTACCAACAGCTAAAAACCATGGACATTACACATAAAACAAAGATAAGGCTAAAAAAAAGATCAGTCAACAACAAAAATTATTGACCTGAACAACATGGAGAATACAAACCATAAATAAATAAATAAATAAAGACTGAGCAGAGCCCGGGGCACCTGTGAAACAGTAACAAAGCACCCAACCTGTCATCATCATCTCAGAAGAGGAGGAAAGAGAGGGGATGCTGACGAAGGATTAAAAAAACTGTGCCTGAACACGTCTCAAATTTGGCAAAAGACATAAACTCCTAACGGAGGAAATGCACACCAAGGCACATCACAGCCAAAATTCTGAACATTAAACAGAAAAAAATCTTGAAAACAGCAAGAAATCAACTAACAAATTCCAATGAGAGGGTTTCTTATTAGAAGCTGTGGAGGCCAGAGGACGCAGCACAGCATTTTTCAAGAGCTGAAAGAAGGGCAAGCACCTGACACAGTAGACTAAGGCACTGTTAAAGATGCCAGCAGACACACATGGTCACTGGTTTGAGTCCCAGCTCCTCCACTTCTCTCTCGGTATCTCCATTCTCCGTAACTCTTCCTTTGAAAATTAAAAAAAAAAAAAAAAAAAATTAGCCAGCGCTGTGGCGTAGTGGGTAAAGCCACCGCCTGCGGTGCTGGCATCCCATAGGGGTGCTGGTTCAAGTTCCGGCTGCTCCACTTCCGATCCAGCTCTCTGGTATGGCCTGGAAAAGTAGTAGAAGATGGCCCAAGTCCTTAGGCCCCTGCACCTGTGTGGGAGACCTGGAAGAAGCCCCTGGCTCCTGGCTTCAGATCAGCTTCCCATATGGGCGCTGGTTCTACTCCTGGCTGCCCTGCTTCCGATCCAGCTCTCTGCTATGACCTGAAAAAGCATCAGATTATGGCCCAAGTATTTGGGCCCCTGTGCCCACATGGGAGACCCAGAAGGAACTCCTAGCTCCTGGCTTCAGATCAGCCCAGCTCTGACCATTGCAGCAATTTGGGGAGTGAACCAGCACATGGAAGACCTTTCTCTTTGTCTCTCCCTCTCCCTGTCTGTAACTCTACCTCTCAAATAAATAAATAAAACTTTGAAAAAAAATATATATATACATATACATCTATGCTCACCCCCTCTACCAGGACCAGCTCGGTACGACCCACAGAGCTCTTGTTGACTTTTGTGGCTTCTTCTCGGAAGACAGTGATAAGTTCCTCCAAACGCCTTAATTTTACTTCTTCTGGAACATCATCCTTCAGCCTATGATAGGCTCGTGTCTTCTATTAAGAGAAAAAGAAAGATGGAGGTCAGCAAGAACTTACGAGATCCATTCTCAAGACACAAGAAGGGAACATGTTCATTCTCCCTGCACATAACTGGCACATGTACAAAACTTCAAGCCAGAACCAAGAAAGTTCTCTGGCTCTGGGAGCATTCCAAGAGAAAAAGTAATGGAGGCACATTCTTGTTAGGGCTAAATTCTAAATTTTAGCACATGAAAATCAGACTCGAAATTACTCTTGATATTTACCCTAAGCAATGTAATAAGTGATTCATGTTAGGTTACTCATCAACACTGCTTATAAAAACACAAGGCACAATGCAGCCTAAATGTAATGTGAAACAATTTATGGTTTATCTTCACAATGGAACATTACGCAGCAACGAACAGAAATTACAGCTCTTTACATACTGTTCTCTAAAAAATGTTAACTTAGGAGCTAGCATGGCACAGCAGGCTAAGTCCCTGCCTGCGACACCAGCATCCAATGTGGGTGCTGGTTCAAGTCCAGCTGCTCTGCCTCCAATCCAGCTCCCTGCCAACGTGTCTGAGAAAACAACAGAAAACGGCCCACGTCCTTGGGCCCCTTTATCCACAAGGGAGATCCAGATGGAATTCCAGGCCCCTGGCTTCAGCCTGGCCCATCAATGGCTGCTGCAGCTATTTGAGGAATGAACCAGCAGATGAAAGATCTCTCTGACTCTCCCTCTCTGTAACTCTTTTTTTAAAAACTACAATTTTTTTTTTTTAAGATTTATTTATTTATTTGCAAGGCAGAGTTACACAGAGAGAGGAGAGGCAGAGAGAGAGGCAGAGGTCTTCCATCCAATGATTCACTCCTTCATTGGCTGCAATGGCAGGAACTGTGCTGATCTGAAGCCAGGAGCCAGGAGCTTCTTCTGGGTCTCCCACGTGGGTGCAGGGGCCCAAGGACTTGGCCATCTTCTACTGCCTTCCCAGGTCACAGCAGAGAGCTGGACAGGAAGTGGAACAGCCTGGACTCAAACCGATGCTCACATGGGATGAAGGCACTATAGGTGGCAGCTTGACCTGCTACACCACAGGGCCGGCCCCTCCACTCTGTGGTGTAATTAACAAGTTATCTTTAATGTGTACTTACTATGTATGAGGCACCAATGTCACTGCTACATGGATGTGTATGTGTGTGTGACTGTGTGTATCTAATCTAATCCTCAAAACAACCTTATGAGGTTGGTACTAATGTTATCCCCACTTCTCTCTGTCTTCTGTCTCTGCCTGTCTATAGCTCTGCCTTTCAAATAAGTAAGTAATCTTACACAAAAAAGAAGTGAATGGTAAGCTTCTGAGCTTTCCCAAGACTGCCTTGCTGCTACCCTCTTTTTCTGCCAGTGGTCTGCAGTCAACCCCAAGTTGGTCAGGAACGGCATCAGTCCTCCTACATCCCAGGGCTCACCTGTCTCATGCTGTAGGCAAAGAGGAAGCCTATGTTGTACTGAACTTCCCGAAGCAAAGACACTGTCTGCAGGTGATCTTCCTCGGTCTCCCCACAAAAGCCAGCAATGAAGTCGCTGCTGAGGCTCACACCTGTGACACACAACAAAGGACAACAGGCAGTGTGGCTTCCCTTCATGGCGGGAGGCACAGCAATGGGGAGGCCCTGACTGAGCTACTCAGCCCCGTGCAGGTAAAGCAAAGCAGTCACTACCACACAAGAGGGGAGGGGCTGCTTGCTCCCAGTGCTCTGCGCCACAGCTGGCTGCTCTGCCCACAGTGTTCTCAGCATTTCAAGGCATTTTCACTTCAAATGCTGGACTGAGAGACGCAGCAGGAGCTCACGCCTTCAAAGCGGGCTTGTTTTTACTATGAAAATTTTGTAGCACCTGCACCAATATACTTTCTAATATATTTTTTATTTTTTGATACATGACATTTATACATATTTATAGGGTAAAATACATACTCTGACCTTAATTTAACTCAATGTTCACTGAAGACAGTGGCAGCAGTAACTACCACTCACTAAACACCAAACACTTATTAAACTACCACTCAGTGAACACTTTACCATCTACATAATCCAATCTATTCAATAATCCCAACAACCTGGTGAGTTGAATATGACTCAGTCCACTTTGCAGGTGAGGGAGCTGCAGCCCAGAGAAGGGAAGGGTCTTCTCTGCCAGCACACAGCCCTCACAGTGTGCTCAACCCAAAGCCACACACCAAGTCCTACACTGTGCAGCCCCATCAAAACTGAAGTATTGTGCATAAGACAACTTACAACAATTAGAAATCTGGGGGGCCGGCGCTGTGGCACAGTGGGTTAACGCCCTGGCCTAAAGCACCGGCATCCCATATGGGCGCCGGTTCGAGACCCGGCTGCTCCACTTCCTGTCCAGCTCTCTGCTATGGCCCGGGAAAGCAGTGGAAGATGGCCCAAGTCCTTGGGCCCCTGCACCCACGTGGGAGACCCGGAAAAAGCTCCTGGCTCCTGGCTTCGGATCGGTGCAGCTCCAGCCTTTGCGGCCATTTGGGAAGTGAACCATCGGATGGAAGACTCTCTCTCTATCTGCCTCTCTTCTCTCTCTGTAACTCTGACTTTCAAATAAAAAATAAATAAATCTTTAAAAAAAAAAGAAATCTGGGGGGAAATGCAGACGCTCTCAACCAAATCTAAACCGAAAGACTAGAGTAATCTTATTATCAGGAAAGCAAAAACAGAGTAAGGGTTAAGATAACAGAAACTATTATTTCTAAAATTTACACTATGTCGCTACAACACTAGTTAGAAAAAAATATATTTAAAGATATTAATTGCCCCCAAATCAAAACTAACTTAAATCATAACTTTGTTAGTTTATGAGAAGGAATAAGGTCTCCCCCATAAACTCAGAAAACAAAGAAACCTCAGATCTGTTTATATGAAATACATGAAATTTGTTCACCTTAAAAAACATTTTTAAAAAAATCTGGCGAGCCATTGATAAGAGGGCATCAACACTTCACACTGAAATTATTAAAAAAAGTTTTTGATGACATTGCTGCATTAAACCTCCCAATTTTAAGACTGTATCCTCCTAATTTACTGTTAGCAACAAAGCTTTCTTTCATCCTCCCCACCGTCCCCCAACCCCCCAAAAAAATCTCCCGCCTGTGGCAACAGCATCTGATATGGGTACTGATTCGGGTCTCAGCTGCTCCTTGTTGATACGCCTGGAAAAGGAGCAGAGGATGGCCCAGGGGCTTGGGCCCCTGCACCCACATGGGAGACCCAGAGGAAGCTCCTGGCTCCTAGCTACAGATCAGCCAAGCTCTGGCCGTTGCAGTCATTTGGAGAGTGAACCAGCAGGTGGAGGATTTCTCTGCCTCTGCCTCTCTGTAACTCTGCCATTCAACTAAATAAATATTTTTTCTATAAAAATTAATTAATTAATCAATTTTTTAAAGAAGAAATCTCAGGGCCTGTGCTGTGGCTTAGTGGGTGAAGCCTCCACTTATAGTGCTGGCATACCATATGGGCATTGGTTCAAGTCCCAGCTGCTCTACTTCCCTCCCAGCTCCCTGCTAATGGCCTGGGAAAGCAGCAGAAGATGGTCCAAGTGCTTGGGCCCCTGCACCCATAGGAGACCCAGAAGAAGCTCCTGGCTCCTGGTTTCAAATTGGCCCAGCTCCAGCTGTTGCAACCATTTGGGGAATGAACCAGCAGATGGAAGACCTCTCTCTCTGTCTCTCCTCTTTCTGTCTGTAATTCTCTCAAATAAATAAATCTTTTTTTTTTTTTTTTTTTGACAGGCAGAGTGGACAGTGAGAGAGAGACAGAGAGAAAGGTCTTCTTTTGCCGTTGGTTCACCCTCCAATGGCTGCCGCAGACGGCGTGCTGCGGCCGGCGCACCGCGCACATCCGATGGCAGGAGCCAGGTGCTAGGTGCTTTTTCCTGGTCTCCCATGGGGTGCAGGGCCCAAGCACTTGGGCCATCCTCCACTGCACTCCGGGCCACAGCAGAGGGCTGGCCTGGAAGAGGGGCAACCGGGACAGAATCCGGCGCCCCGACCGGGACTAGAACCCGGTGTGCCGGTGCCGCAAGGCAGAGGATTAGCCTGTTGAGCCACGGCACCGGCCACAAATAAATAAATCTTAAAAAAAAAAAAAAATTACACTATTTAGGCCCGCTCACTAGGCTAATCCTCCGCCTGTGGCGCCAGCACTCCGGTTCTAGTCCCGGTTGGGGTGCCAGATTCTGTCCCGGTTGCTCCTCTCGAGTCCAGCTCTCCGCTGTAGCCCAGGAAGGCAGTAGAAGATGGCCCAAGTGCTTGGGCCCTGCACCCACATGGGAGACGGGGGGGGGGGGGCACCTGGCTCCTGGCTTTGGTTCCAGGCAGCGGCCATTTGAAGGGTGAACCAACAGAAGGAAGACCTTTCTCTGTCTCTCTCTCTCACTGTCTAACTCTGCCTGTCAAAAAAAAAAAAAAAAAAGAAAAGAAAGAAAAAAATATGCTAATTAAAAAAAAAAGAAATGTCTTTAGCCTTGAGGTCATAAGCTGATCTAGCAGGACCAAAACAAACAAACCAAAAAAGAAAGAAAGCGAAGGACAACAGAGAAATGAAGAGGAGCAGAAGCATCAAACAGTGCCACAGGGAACTGCCGGAGGCTTGGAGGTCAGCCTGAACGTGTCCCAGGAGACCGTGGGCCACAGGAGAGTAAGGTGCTCCGCAGACCATACCTGGAATGGACTCTCTGATATGGTGAACTAATTCCACATAAGCTTCTCGAGAGTATCTGCAATAAACAACAGAGGAGACTGGGGTCAAATCATCTTCTTTAAAGGAATGCTATAAAAATAGAATTCCGTGAATTCCTGCATGTAACCCCTTCTCATCCACATGGTCAAACATCCAAAAGAGCCCCTTCATCCAAGCCCTCTAAACCACAGCCTACAAATCTCTACTCAAGGACATAGCTACTTTAAATAGCCTTTCATTTATTAAGTCAAGACAGATCGAACAGTTTCTCTTCAACCCTTTGCTACCATGGAAAACAAGGCAAAGCACTAGTTCTCTGCTTGACTATCTGTCTTGGTCTATTCTCTCCTCATCTTATCTTGCCAATACTTGGGAACAGGGCTCTAATTTCCAACACCTAGTAGACTTTACTGTTACAAGTCAAAGAAATAAAATCTCAGGGCTGCCACACAGTGCAGGAAAATGAGTGACCCAGTCCTCAGTCTTAGTGAGCAGGGCCAGATTGCTCCCCATTGAGGAGTGAACACTAACAAGTTCCACTGTCCCTATGCCTGCTCTTACAATCACATTTACTGATGAGCCACCATGTGTCATGCACTGTGCTACCCTCTCAGCAGCACACTGCTGGGTCACTGAGGAAACATGGGGAGTGTGGGATGTCCCCTCCAAAGCAAGACTGACCCCCTCCGCATGGCCTCCAATACACGGCTGCTTCCACTCTGGGCCGGCAGGTGGATCTGTTTACAGATGTTGTCTCTCTCACGAATCAGCTGCAGGACCTGATTAAATAGAACATATTACGAGTCACCTAAGTCTCACCAATCTTAAAGAAAGGAATTCCACTCTCAGTTTCTCCTACAAGGTCGACTTCAAATAATTAAAAGGTTCATCAAAATAAACACTAAGTTACCCAAATCCCTCATTTTGGCTCAGGCTACCTTCTATCTGCCCCAAAGGTGTCAACTAATGACATCTCTACTTTCAGAAAGTTGGAGGGAAGAACCAGGAAGAGGTCAGCTTTGAGTCACGGGGTGTTTATAGGCGGTGCTGACACAAGATCAGTAGGCAAGTAAGGAAAAAATGGAATTTCTGACATCTAGTTCAGAGGAAACACACTAACTTTACCATTGTGGCTGGTGCTATGGTTAAGCCTCTGCCTGCAGCACCAGCATCCCATATGAGCGCGTTTGTGTACTAGCTGCTCCACATCCCGATCCAGCTCACCGCTCTGGCCTGGGAAAGCAGCAGAAGATGGCCCAAATGCTTGGGCCTCTGCACCTACATGGGAGACCCAAAAGAAGCTCCTAGCTCCTGATTTCAGATCTGCTCTTCTCTGGCCATTGTGGTCATTGGAGAGTGAACCACCAGATGGAAGATCTTTCTCTTTCTCTTCCTCTCTCTATAACTCTACCCCTCAAATAAATACATAAACTCTTAAAAAAAAAAAAAAGACAACATCAAGAAATGAAAACTAGGAGAAAACATCTGAAAACATGTTACAAAGGATTTGTATCAAGAACACATGAAGAGGGACCAGAGTCCCTCCACTTGTGATGTCAGCATCCCATACTAGAATCCCAGTTTGAGTCCTGGTGCTCTGCTGCCAATCTAGCTCCATGCTAATGCATCTGGGAAGGCAGTGGAAGATGGCCCAAGTGCCTAAGCCTCTGCCACCCATGTGGGAGACCTGGATGTAGTTCCAGGCTCCTAGCTTCGGCCTGGACCAGAAACAGCTGTTACAACCATTTGGGGAGTGAACCAGCAGACGGAAGATCTCTGTCTCTCCCTATGTGTCACTCTGCCTTTCAAATAAATAAATCTTAAAAAAATAAATAAAAATTTTTATAACTCAGTTAAAAGTTGGCAATGGGGGCCAAAAGATAGACATTTCAGCCCAACAAATAACTTCCCAAAGAAAGGAATTGTGTGTGGGCTACTACTCAACATCACACATGGTGAACGCTTACGACATTTTTACCCATTACACAACTTAAAGCAGGAGGCATTAACCCCTTGCAGATGAAGATGACAAGTTGAAAAGGTCACACAACTACTGGAAAGTAGGAAAAACCAGGATTTGAACTCAGATTTGTCTGAAGCTATAGTATGCTGTCCCCCACATCACACTGCTTCCCCACACCACCAGGACCACCACCACCACCATCACTACAGTCCATCTTGTAATAAAAGCTCTCTCTGCAGAGCCCTCCTCGTGGTCTCACCAGGAGTCCCATTCAGTATCAGTTCTGTCTCCACCCAACCATGATGGAAATGAAATCCCTCCAAAGAGCGAGTAGATCCAGAGGGTAAGCCAGCAAAACACCACAGGATCCCTCATGCCAGACTCAAGGCCTCTGCTGTAGCCCTACTGGGGCCCATCCAACTTAGCATATTTCTGTCACTCACCTCGTCAGGAAAATCCTTGGGGTGTGGAGAGGTGAATCGAATCCTCATTTCAGGGTCTATCCTGGAGACCTGATCCAGGAGATGGGCAAAACGAAGGCCCCCCTGCTTGGTTTTATAGTTGGTGGTGAAGCCACGGCTGAGGTTGGTAGGCACTGCATTGTTGAACTGGATCTCTGAATTGTCTCGGAAACTATTAACATTCTGACCAAGCAGTGTCACTTCTTTCAGCCCCTGAAAAAGGGAAAACACATTGAAAGCAAGTTAAAAACTTGTTAGTGGCTTCAAGCCAAATGACTAATTAAAAATGAGCTGAGAGGGGGGGTATCAGGGTACAGCAGTTTGAGCCACTGCTTGGGATGCCTGCATCCCATACTGGAGTATCATGGTCTAGTCCCAGCTACTCCATGCTTCCAATCCAGCTTCCAGCTCCTGCGCTTTGGAAAGTAGTGGTTGATGAGCCAAGTACCTGGGCCCCGTCACCCATGTGGGAAACCCCGATGGAGTTCCAAGATCCTGACTTTGGCCTGGCCTAACTCTAGCTAGCTAGGTCATTTGTTGAGTGAACAAATGGATGGTAGATTCTCTCATTCATTCATTCATTCTCTCTCTCTCTCTCTCTCTCTCTCTCTCTTCTCCATTGCTCTGCTTTTCAAATAAATAAATCTTTTTTTATTTTTAAGATCTACTTATTTATTTGCAAGGCAGAGTTACACACACACATAGAGGAAGAGACACAGAGAGAGAGAGACCTTCCATCTATTGGTTCACTCCCCAAATGGCCACAAGGGCTGGAGCTGAGCTAGTCCAAAATCAGGAGCCCAGGAGCTTCCTCCAGGTCTCCCACGTGAGTGCAGTGGCCCAAGCATCTGGATCATCTTCTGCTGCTTTCCCAGGTGCGTTAGCAAAGAGTGGATCAGAAGTGGAACAGCCAGGACTCAGACTGGTGCCCATATGGGATGCTGGCACTGCAAGCGGTGACTCTACATGCTATGCCACAGCACTGGCCCCCAAATAAATAAATTTTTTTTAAAAAAATCTGCATGTCACCTTCCTTCCAATGGACACTACAGCCCCAGAGACAGCCCAAATATCCTTGCAAGAGCAGACCTGGGAGAAACGAGCTTGCCATCAGCAAGTCGCCCTGACTACTGATCTCCCAGGAAGACAGGAAAAAACAACACACTTCTGTTCACTGTGGACATCAGGGCCAACACACAGCAGATCAAACAGGCTGTGAAGAAACCCTGCGATACCCTGTGAAGAAACCCTGCGGGCCGGCGCCGTGGCTCAACAGGCTAATCCTCCGCCTTGCGGCGCCGGCACACCGGGTTCTAGTCCCGGTCGGGGCACCGGATTCTGTCCCGGTTGCCCCTCTTCCAGGCCAGCCCTCTGCTGTGGCCCAGGAGTGCAGTGGAGGATGGCCCAAGTGCTTGGGCCCTGCACCCCATGGGAGACCAGGAAAAAGCACCTAGCACCTGGCTCCTGCCATCGGATGAGCGCAGTGCGCCGGCTGCAGCGCGCCGACCGCGGCAGCCATTGGAGGGTGAACCAACGGCAAAGGAAGACCTTTCTCTCTGTCTCTCTCACTGTCCACTCTGCCTGTCAAAAAAATAAAAAAAAAAAAAAGAAAGAAAGAAACCCTGCGATACCCTGATCAGGCTGATGGAGAGAAGAAGGCCTATGTTTGACCAGCTCCTGATGATGGCGCTTTGGATGTTGCAAACAAAATTAAGACCATCTTAACTGAGTCCAGCTAATTCTAACTACATGCTTTTTACCATAAAAGGAAAAAAATTCATCCTCAAAATATTATGTAGATTAGAAAACAAATTCAGTGTTCAATAATAATGGTTAATTTATGATACATTCTGACAGGTGAAATATTATCAGGTATCATCATCAAAAATAGTTAAATCTCAAATTTTTATACCCCTCATTACTAAAACTCAGGGGAATGCATTAAACAACACAAAAAAGCAATCACACAAATCCAGACTCGCATCTGATTTCTTCAAAGTGTTAATGAATCATTAAAGCAAACAAAAAAGTGAAGGGGTTGTTCAAGACAGATGCAGGGGCCAGCGCTGTGGTGTAGCTGGTAAAGTCACTGCCTGCAGTACTGGCATCGCATGTGGGTGCACTCTGAGATCCAGCTGCTCCTCTTCCAATCCAGCTCTCTGCTATGGCCTGGGAAAGCAGTAGAGGATGGCCCAAGTCCTTGGGCCCCTGCACCCACATGGGAGACCCGGAAGAAGCTCCTGGCTCCTGGCTTCAGACCGGCCCAGCTCTGGCCAATGCAGCCAATTGGAGAATGAACCAGAGGATGGAAGACCTCTCTCTCTTTCTGCCTCTGCCTCTCTAGCTCTGCCTTTCAAATAAATAAATAAGTAAATAAATAAATAAATATTTTTTTTAAAAGACAGACTGAAGGGGCCAACACTGTGGCACAGTGAGTAAAGTCACCGCCTGCAGTGCTTCCCATATGGGCACCAGTTCAAGTTCCGGCTGCACCACTTCCAATCCAGCTCTCTGTTATGGCCTGGAAAAGCAGTAGAAGATGGCCTGAGTTCTTGGGCCCCCGCACCCACACAGAGACCAAGAAGAAGCTCCTGGCTCCTGGCTTCGGATCAGCCCAGCTCTGGCCATTGAGGCCTTTGTGGAATGAACCAATAGATGGAAGATCTCTCTCTGACTCTACCTCTCTGTAACTCTGCCTTTCAAATAAATAAATAAATCTTAAAAAAAAAAAAAAAAAAAAAGATTGAAGATATAACAACCAAATGCAACTGCACAAAGCTTGACTGGTTTTTGGAATGAAAACAAAACAGTGATAAATGATATTGAACAACTGAGAAATTCTGGTTACATAATATGAATTAGGTATTGATTATTAATTTTCTTAGGTGTGATAAATATATTATGGTCATGAAGGGAAACATCTTTTTTTTTTTTTTTTTTTTTACAGGCAGAGTGGACAGTGAGAGAGAGAGACAGAGAAAGGTCTTCCTTTGCCGTTGGTTCACCCTCCAACTGATCAGAAGGCAGGAGCCAGGTGCTTCTCCTGGTCTCCCATGGGGTACAGGGCCCAAGCACTTGGGCCATCCTCCACTGCACTCCCTGGCCACAGCAGAGAGCTGACCTGCAAGAGGGGCAACCGGGACAGAATCAAGTGCCCCGACCGGGACTAGAACCCAGTGTGCCAGCGCTGCAAAGCGGAGGATTAGCCTATTGAGCCGCAGTGCAGGCCACATCTTTTTTTTTTTTAAAGATTTATTTATTTATTTGAAAGGCAGAGTTACAGAGAGAGGCAGAGAGAGAGAGAAAGAAGTCTTCCATCTGCTGGTTCACTTTCCAAATAGCCACAATGGCCAGAGCTCCGTGGCCAGGAGCCAGGAACCTCTTCTGAGTCTCCCATGCGGGTGCAGGGGCCCAAGAACTTGAACCATCTTCTACTGCTTTCCCAGGCCACATCAGAGAGCTAGATCAGAAGTGGAGCAACCAGGACTCAAACTGGTGCCCATAAGGGATGCTGGAGCTGCAGGCTGGAGCTTTAACCCACTGCGCCACAGCGCCAGCCCCAGGAAACATCCTTATTCTTAGATGCATACAGAAGTGTCTACTGTGGCCCATGGCAGGTGTTTGGCACAGCAGCTAAGACACCAGTGGGAATGCCCACATCCCATATCAGAGTGTCTAGGTTTGAGTCCTGTTTCCCATTCCAGCTTCCTGCTAATGCACACCATGCAGAGCAGCAGGCAGTGGCTCAAGTAGCTGGGTGACTGTCACCCGCATGGGAGACCCAGATTGAATTCCTGGTTCCTAGCTTCAGCCAGACCCAGACCCAGACCCAGCTTTTGCAAATATTTCCATGAGCCAGTGAACAAATCTCTGTCTCTCTGTCTCTCTCTGCCTTTCAAATAAATAAATACATAAATAAAAATAAATAAAAAGTTGGGATGCCCATTTGGAGTACCTGGGTTCAGTGACCACCTCCAGCTTCCTGAATTGCAAAGCCTAGGAGCCAGCGGTGATGGATACTCAGGTGCTTGGGTTCCTGCCACACACACATGGGAGACCTGTATTCTCTAACTCCCAGTTCTTAACTCCTAGTTACAGCCCAGCCTAGCACCAGCCAAGAGATGGGAATCAAGAGATGGGAACTCTCCCTCATCTATTTATCCTTCTCTTTGTCTCTGTGTCACTGACTCTCAAATAAATGAAAAAAAGAAAAGTTGAAATTAAAAAATAGTTAAGTGGGGTCTGATCTCTATAACTAATTTTCAAATAGTTTAGAAAAAATATACACATACATGAAGACAGGTAAATAAAACATTTTTAAAAGCTTATGTTTTTAAAACATTTATTTAAAACAATTATGTTTTAATCTTTTAATTTATTCACGTTCAAAATTTTACATTACAAAATTTCATTTTAAAAAGTTTTCTATAGGTCGGCACCATGGCTCACCTGCAGTGCCAGCACCCCGGTTCTAGTCCTGGTTGGGGCGCCATATTCTGTCCCGGTTGCTCCTCTTCCAGTCCAGCTCTCTGTTGTGGCCCGGGAAGGCAGTGGAGGATGGCCCAAGTGCTTGGGCCCCTGCACCCCATGGGAAACCAGAAGGAAGCACCTGGCTTCTGGCTTCAGATTGGCAAAGCGCACTGGCCGCAGCACACCAGCCGTGGTCGCCGTTTGGGGGGTAAACCAATGGAAAAAGGAAGACCTTTCTCTCTGTCTCTCTCACTGTCTAACTCTGCCTGTCAAAAACAAACAAACAAACAAACAAAGTTTGCTATAGGAGTCAGCATTGTGGTACAGCAGGTTAAGCTGTCACCTGGAACACCAGCATTACAAAAGGGCACCAGTTCAAGTCCCAGCTGTTCCAATTCTGATCCAGCTCCCTGCTAATGTGCCTGGGAAAGCAGAAGATGACCCATGTCCTTGGGCCCCTACAACCAAATGGGAGACTCGAATGGAATTCCTGGCTCCTGGCCCAGCCCAAGCCATTTCAACCATTTAAGGAGTGAACCAGTGATAGAAGATCCCTTTCTCCTACTCTGTCACTCTGCTTTTCAAATAAATAAATCTTTTTTTTTAAAGTTCACTTTAAAGGTTATTTTTTATAACTTTGACATAACCACAGACTTACAGAAAAACAGCAGTAGTAAAAGGACTCCCGTACACGGCCTGCTCAGCTTCATCAGTTAGCACTGTGCCCCATTTATCATTCACTTTCATACTTGTGTACATGTTCTCCCTACACACCCACATACACACACAATTTTTTTAAACCTTCTGAGAATAAGTTGCAGGCAGCATATTCTTTTACCCATAAATACTTCAGTACATATTTCCTAAAAATAAGAACATTCTCTTACATAATCATGACAATTACCAAAATAAAAAAATACTGATACAATGCAATTATCTAGGGGCTGGTGCCATGGCACGGTAGGTTAATCCTCCAACTGTGGTGCCGGCACCCCATATGGGCACTGCTTCTAGTCCCAGCTGCTCCTCTTCTGATCCAGCTCTCTGCTGTGGCCTGAGAAAGCAGTAGAAGATGGCCCAAGTCCTTGGGCCCCTGCACCCACATGGGAGACCCGGAAGAAGCTCCTGGCATCAGATCAGCCCAGCTCCGGCCATTGTGGCCATTTGAGAAGTGAACCAGGAGATGGAGGATATCTCTTTCTCAGTCCACCTTTCAAATAAATTAATTAAACAAACAAACTTTTCCTCAAGGGACTGGTGCAGTAGCACAGCAGGTAAGCTGACACTTGCAACACTGGCATCCCATATCTGAGTGCTGGTTCAAGTCCCAGCTGCTCCACTTCCAATTCAACATCCAGCTAATATACCTGCTGGGAAGGCAGCAGAAGACGGCCCAAGTATCTGGGTCCCTGTCACCCATGTGGGAGACCAGGATGGAGTTTCTGGCTCCCAGCTTTGGCCTGTCCCAGACATGGTTGATGCAGCCATTTAGGGAGTAAACCAGCAATGGAAGACATCTCTCCCTTTCTCTGTCTCTCTCTCTGTCACTCTTTCAAATAAATAAACAAACATTTTAAAAAATATTTCCTGGGGGTGGGCATTTGGTGGGTGCAGTGGTTAAAACATTACTTGGGACACCAGTATCAGAGTGCGTGGGTTCAAGTCTCAACTCTGCTTCCAAGTTCCACTCTCCTGCTAATGGACACTCTAAGAGGTAGCAGGTGATGCTCAAGTACTTGGGGCCTTGTCACCCACGTGGGAAACCCAGATGACGTTCCTGGCTCCTGGCTTCAGCCCAGCTCAGTTCTAGCTTTTGTGAGGATCTCGGGAGTGAACCAGCAAATGGAAGATCTGTCTGTCTCTCTACCTTTCAAATAAAATCAAATAAACAACAAAAAATAAAAATTTAAATCTCTTCAATCTTTCCAATAACCCTACAAGGAAGGCTTTATTTTATTCTCTTTCTGTAAATGGAAAAACTATTTCACAGATAAGTAATGCCTACACAGTGAGTCACAGAAAAATGGAGACAGAATTCACATTAAATCACCTGATTCTACATTCATCTCTCTCCATCTCACTATACCGCCCCCTAAACAAACTTCACAGTGGATCTGCCCATAATTTCTAGAACCAAAGATATACACCCAGGTATTTCTTTCTGAACAAGCATCATCATGAATGTGTACCATACACGGACAACATGGACTGCAAACTACAAAGGCTATCCTCAGCCTCCCACAAACATGCTCACAGAGGGAAAGCCTGGAGAACTTTGTACCTGCTCAGAAAGCTGCCTCACTTCCTCTAGAATGGAGGCAACAGGCCGACTCCTCTCCCGGCCACGAGTGAAAGGAACAATGCAGTAGCTGCACATGTTGTCACAGCCTCGCATGATTGACCTGGGGAAGAAAATACAAGAACTTAATAACAGGAGCAGGGTGTCCTGGCACAACTCAGGGGGCAGGTCACAGCTGCCTTGTGTTTCTCCTTTGGCTCTGAATCCTCCTGCTTCTAGGCTCACAATGGACCAACCTAAGATCCACAAAACACTAAGGGAAACATTTTTTTATCTTTAAAAATTAGTATCTAAAGGCCAGCACTGAGGCACGGTGGACTAAGCTGCTATCTGCAGCACCAGCATCCCACATAGGCGCTGGTTCAAGTCCCGGCTGCTCCACTTCCAATCCAGCTCCCTGTCAATGGCCTGGGAAAGCAGCAGAGGGTGGGCCAAGTGCTTGGGCCCCTGAACCCACATGGGTTTGGCCTGACCCAGCCCTGGCCATTGTGGTCATTTAGGGATGGAATCAGCAGAAGGATGCTCTCTGTCTCTCCTTCTCTGTCCTCTGTATTTCAAATAAATATATGTTTTTTTAAAAAGTAATGAAATCAATGTTATTTTACAACTGAGAATGAGAGGCTCGTGCCCCATCTCTCGGGCAGTTACTCACACAAAGGCAGAAGTGGCACCGGGGCTCGCCTGGACTGGCATGACATCGGCATAGGTCTCATCTAAAGACAGTAGCACGTTAGCAGCCTGCTGGCCGGACTCGGTGACCGCCAGCAGGCGGGGAAGATCCCGATAGGCGTCTGGACCAGCCAACAGATCCACCATCTTCTCCCTGTTGAGGATCTCCTCCTTCAGCCTCTCGGCCATGCAGCCTGGAAGCAGAACAAGCATGTGTTCACACTCACCTGCTTTCATGGCCTCTTCTCAGCACAGTGCTTTAGCTGGGATTAGGGACCTGGGCACTTTCTCAGAGTTCAGCGTCATCCTTCATACTAACCAACACTCAGAGCACTGGAACCTGCCTCTTCCGATAAAAGAAAACTATAGAAAGGGATTTCACAGCAGTTCAATTAAATCCTCAGAAAAATTAAACTGTCACCCAAAAAGTTTTCAAGACATGAATAATTTCTTTTAACTGAAAATTACTGAAGTGTTCATTTTACACAGTGTTCAAGACAACATACGGGGGCCAGCGCTGTGGTGTAATGAGTAAAGCCGCTGTCTGCAGTAGCGGCATCCCATGTGGGTGCCAGTTCGAGTCCCAGCTGTTCCACTTCCGCTCCAGCTCTCTGCTGTGGCCTGGGAAAGCAGTGGAGGATGGCCCAAGTCCTTGGGTCCCTGGACCCACGTGGGAGACCCAAAAGAAGTTCTTGGCTCCTTGCTTAGGATCAGTACTGCTCTGGCCCTTGCAGCCATCTGGGGAGTGAACCAATGGATGGAAGACCTCTCATTCTCTCTGCCTCTGCCTCTCTGTAATTCTGCCTTTCAAATAAGTAAATAAATAAATCTTAAAAAAAAAAAAAAAGACAACATATGAGATGTTGACATCCCATTATCAATGCACCGGGGTTTGAATCACAGCTTTGCTTCCGATTCCAGGTCATGCTGACTCCAAATCAAGGGGCCTCATTTAAGCACTCCACACTGAACACAAAGTTCAATACATTTTCCACAAGGTAAAATATATTAACTCAATTCTGGGACATGAGGGGCACAGAATGTTTATCTCTGAAATACAGTTCCCAGCCATCTCATTCAGGATTGGACAACAGAACGTTCTAATAATGGACAGAAATGACTGGCTGTGCTGTCCAAACTGGCAGCGGCTAATGAGCAGGTGAAATGGGGCAAATGTGATGAAAGTGAAGTTTAATTTTATTTTTTAAAATTTATTTATTTAGGCCGGCGCCGTGGCTCAATAGGCTAATCCTCCGCCTTGCGGCGCCGGCACACCGGGTTCTAGTCCCAGTCAGGGTGCCGGATTCTGTCCCGGTTGTCCCTCTTCCAGGCCAGCTCTCTGCTGTGGCCAGGGAGTGCAGTGGAGGATGGCCCAAGTACTTGGGCCCTGCACCCCATGGGAGACCAGGAGAAGCACCTGGCTCCTGCCATTGGATCAGCGCGGTGCACTGGTCGCAGCGCGCCAGCCGTGGTGGCTATTGGAGGGTGAACCAACGGCAAAAAAGGAAGACCTTTCTCTCTGTCTCTCTCTCTCACTATCCACTCTGCCTGTCAAAAATAAAAAATTTTTAAAATTTTTAAAAATTTATTTATTTATTTGGAAGTCAGAGTTACATAGAGAAAGAAGGAGAGGAAGAGGTCTTCCATCTACTGGTTCACTCCCCAGATGGCTGCAATGGCCAGAGATGTGCCAATCCAAAGCCAGAAGCCAAGAGCTTCTTCCGGGTCTCCCACACGGGTGCAGGAGCCCAAGGACTTGGGCCATCTTCTACTGCTTCCCCAGGCTGTAGCAGAGAGCTGGATCAGAAGTGAAGCAGCCGGGACTCAAACCAGCGCCCATATGGGATGCCGGCACTGTAGGCAGCAGCATTACCCACTACACCACAGCGCCGGCCCCAGTGAAGCTTAATTTTAATGACATTTACATAAGCACCTGTGGCTGGCAGCTGCCACACTGGCCAGTGCAGAGCGAGCCTTCTGTGGATGTGCTTCCCGAGTGCAGACGCAGGATGCTGCACGTAAACTCACGCTGCCCAGCCAGAGTCCACTCTGCTGTCTGTAAAGCTGTGACTCATGAGCTGCATGAGATGCCAGGAGGGATACGCCACCTCCAGAGCACATACCAAGGAACTAGGAAAAACCCCTTTATGAGCTTTATCTCATTTAACCCTGTAGTCTCTGAGCTGCTTGGGATGTGCAAAATTTCTTCAGCCTCTGACGGAATCTACAGACTCTGCTAGAAACTCTACATCAAAAGCCACGGTAATACGAGTCCCGAAGCTGACAAAATCTGCAAATTACCAGGTACCTAGAATCCCAATCCTCAGAGGCCCCCGGGAACGCAGCCGCTTTGCCTTCAGGGCTCGCAGCTGACGTAGGCGGTTCCAGATGGTCTGCTCAGCCTTCTCCCTGCAAAGAACGAAGGACGAAACAGAACGAAAATAAACTACTGAGCAACTGGAGAGAACAATGGAAAGAAAATAAAAATCCCTTCCAGCCCTTTACATGAACACCTGTGAGTGCTTCAGGCTCCGGGAACGTAGGTGGGTGCCGGGTGAGGAGCCGCCACGTGCAGCGACCCACCTTTCTCAGATTGAACCCTTCCTGCACGTCTCCTCAGAAACAATCACTCCACAGAGCCTGCCCCAGCTCCTTCCGCTGGAGAGTCTGGCCCTCTCCAGTGCCCTTCCACTTTCACTATTCCTTTCCCTGTGCTTAGCAATTTCTCCTTCTCATGGTTTGATTTGTTTACCTACTGTCCTCTGCCAGAGGTTAGGACTAGGTGTGCCCTTAGCAGACTAAGCTCCTTGAAGCCAGGCTCCATGAAGGAAGGATGAATTTCTCTGTCTCCCAAAGCACCTCACTCGGTACAGGCGGCAGAGGGCTCGGAACAATGCTGGATGAATTAACCACCGCTACAGCCAGCGGGGCAGCATTCACTCCCGCATGCCTTGTATGCAGAACCAAAAGAAGGAAGACGGAGGCCACCGCCATGCGTGCGTGTGTGTGTGCAGAAGTCCTTCCCAGCCGTTAGCTGCCCCAGCTCAGCTGCTACCTCAAAACTGCCCTCAGCTGAGAGAAAAGCCGCAGCAACAGCTGGTGACTCAGCACTCTCTCGACTGCCACATCTAGAAAACGAGTTTGATGAGAAAGCCGACCTCACAGGGTTGTTGTGAACATCCCTTTCAACAACGCACGTGCCCCATGCTCACTCGGGACGCACACGGCATGTGCTCAGCAGACGTCGAGACCACGTGCACTGCAGGACAGCTAAGTCCTACTGACCCGGGGCCCAGCTCATCTCCTTGTGGCCGGCGGAGCACTGTACGCCCAGCATCACTACACAAGAGGCACTTGCTCCCTAGGAGGGAATGACCAGTACCTGATTGAGCAGGTGACAAGCAGGATCACATCAGCCTGAACAGAGAGCAAGAAGAAAAAGCAAAATCATGACCTCTGAAATTAGCCTTGTAGAATCATTGCCATGCAGCCCAAACTTTTTAATTATTGTGATAAAATATACACAACATAAAATTCATCACGTCAACTATTAACTGTACAATTCTGTTTAGAACATTCACACTGTCAAACAACAATTACCACCATCTTTCTCCAGAACTACTTCATCTTCACACTCTAAAACTCGACGCCCATTAAATCAAAAACTCTCATCTCCCCTCCTCAGGCCAATTTTTACCTAAACTCCTTGACTGAAAGTGAGCAACATCATAGCTTCAAGAAGAGCTCAGAGAGAGTTCACCTCAGTCCCATAGTGCACACTTCACTCAAAGGAACTCAGTCTCCCCAGGCCACACCTGTGCCTGAAGCTGCGTCTGAGAACTGGCACGAGTGCAGGCTCTTACAGAGCCTCGGGACCACGGAGAGGAGGAAATGCAGGTACCTCTTGCAGGTTACTGGTCCGAAGGTAGCCACTCTTCTGTAGGATGGACCAGGCTATCTCTGTGTCGTTCACGTTCATCTGGCAGCCATAGGTCTCCAGGTAGACTGCAACGAGAGGGTAAGTAGACAACAGGGCCCACAGGTCTCAGAGGGTCTCCTTCCCAAGTGCCCCAGGAATACCCAGGGCAACTGGTTATCCACACAGTCCCCTGTTGCCTCAATCCTAAAGTGTCAACAACTGCCAGATAAGTTGCCAGATTAATTTCCATCTTTTAGAACAAAAGAAATAATATATGATCTACACACAATAATTTATAAGGCATTTCATTTAAATTATGGGAAAAACATGCCCCTGAAAAACAAGGAAATATGGTTATAACAACAATCAGAAAAGGACCACTGATAGTGTTTATCAACCTCAGGTTAAAATGAGTTCAATTCTACGTATTACACACTTTGTTAAACCAGAGAGGTTATCCAGTCTCCAGAAGTAGCAGTAGTGGCCAAATGATATGTTAAAGCCAAAAAATAAAAAAATGAGACATCTTCGGGGCCGGCGCTGTGGCACAGCGGGTTAACACCCTGGCCTGAAGTGCTGGCATCCCATATGGGCGCCAGTTCTAGTCCCGGCTGCTCCTCTTCCAACCCAGCTCTCTGCTATGGCCTGGGAAAGCAGTAGAAGATGGCTCAAGTCCTTGGGTCCCTGCACCTACATGGGAGACCCAGAAGAAGCTCCTGGCTCCTGGCTTCGGATCGGTGCAGCTCCAGCCATTGCGGCCATCTGGGGAGTGAACCATCGGACGGAAGACCTCTCTCTGCCTCTCCTCTCTCTCTCTGTGTGTGTAACTGACTTTCAAACAAAATAAATCTTTAAGAAAAAAAAAATGAGGCATCTTCCTACAGTAACTTAACACCACCAATGAAAGCAAGCATGGCTGCATTATGAAGTAAAACACAAATTTTGCACAAAATTTTAAGAACGTGAATTTCACACTATGTAACTATGATCTAAATCAAACTTCAAACTATATAACTAGATCAACCCCTGACCCCACCAGCAGGATTTAATCTAAGACATTTCAAACAAATTCCAATTGGAGTTAAAAGCTGAGTGACAAAGAACCACATGAAAGCCAATTTTTTAAAAAAGCAAGCAGGCAGAGCGTGTCATGGCACAGAGGATTAAGCTGCCACCTACGACACTGCCATCAAGTTCAGGCTACTCCATTTCTGACCCAGCTCCCTGCTATAAACCTGGGAAGGAGAAGGCCCAAGTGCTTGGGCCCCTGTCACCCAAGTGAGAGACCTGGATAGAGCTCCAGGCTCCTGACTTCAGCCTGGCTCAGCCCCACCATTGCACCCATTTGGGGAAAGAATCAGCAGATGGGAGATTTGCTCACTCACTCTCTCACCCCTCTCTGTATCACTCTGCCTTCCAAATTAATTAATTTTTAAAAAAAGAAAGACAGCAAACAAAAAAAAGCAGGTACGTGGGGCTGGCACTGTGGCACTGAGTTCCTTTGAGATTCTGTCCCGGTTGCCAGCATCCCAAAAGAGCACCAGTTCGAGACCGACTGCTCCACTTCTGATCCAGCTCCCTGCTAATGCACCTGGGAAAGCAGTGGAAAATGGCCCAAGTCCTTGGTCCCCCACACCCACATGGGAGACCAGGAAGAAGCTCCTGGCTTCAGCCTGGCCCAATCCTGGTCACTGTGGCCATCTGGGGAGTGAACAGTAGATGGAAGATCTCTTGATCTCTTTCTCTCTAACTCTACATTTCAAATAAGTAAATAAATCTTTAAAAAATAAAAAGCAGGCATGCCTCAGTTTTTTTTAATCGTCCTTGGCTCACTTTCCCTGTCTAAAAAATTAAAACACCAACACTTATGTCAGAGACTAAAGGGAACAATAAATTATAAAGGACAACAAAATCCCAAGCAGGAGTCAGAGATACACACTTCTTGACTTACTAACTTAACTCCTAGACATTTATTCTGGAGAAAAAGTTAGTAGAAGCAATGTAGCTATGAAGACACTTATATAACTTGCTATATAAAAAACTTGGGGACCGGCACTGTGTCTCACTGTGTAAAAGCCGTGGTCTGCAGAGCTAGGAGCTAGGAGGCGGTAGCTTCTTCCAGGTCCCCCACGTGGGTGCAGGGGTCCAAGCACTTGGGCCATCTTCTACTGCTTTCCCAAGCCATAGCAGAGAGCTGGGTTGGAAGAGGAACAGCCGGGACTGGAACCGGCGCCCATTTGGGATACCAGCACTGTAGGCAGTGGCTTCACCCACTACACCACAGTACCAGCCCCAATAAATAAATCTGTTAAAAGAATAAATTTCTACAGTACCAATTATGAAGGCAGTTTTACCACATAAGATCATCTACAAATTAGAAGAGATTATAGGGTTTCCAAAGGCAACCAAAGAACCAGAGAGAGGACTTCCAGGACTTCTGCCCCTGGTCACGTGCACCAACACTGTGAGTTTATGTTAATGTTCCTTGGTAGTTCCATGATTCCACATATCTAAGCACCTTCCCATGATGCTAACCCAGGTTATAAATGGCAGAAAAGAGCAAGCAGAAACCCAAAAGGAAGAAGAAAGTAAAACCAACCTTTCCTCTGCCGTCCTCGAAGTTCGTCCGCTGTGAGGTAGGGTGGTGGATCTTCCGCTTCTGGGAAACATGGCTTCTCTTCGGAAGCTGAAGCATTCCTCAAAAAATGCTGAAAGGTCGGCCCGGCGGCCAGTCTGGAGCTGAAGTCCTTCCGAACCCCATCCTCCTGCCTCTCTGCACCTGGACACGCAGTGCTGTGGAGACGGCTGTGTGCCCTGCAGGTGCTCAGCAGCAGCCTGGACACAGAGGCCCAGGGCCCCCAGTGCAGGGCCCGCTGCACTCGGATCACACATCGTAAAGGCTGCATGGCGCTAAGCAGCCCAAAGCCTGCAAAAGAGTGACAGACACCAACACTTACTACCACGTAAAGGGCACTGCTTGGAGCACTTTAAACACATTCATGTATTTATTCCCTACAAAAGCCCATGAAGGAGGCACTCTTAATAATTTACATGATCTTACAGGTGCAAAACTGGAGACGACATGCCCAAGATCACGCGAGGAGTGGCAGAGATGAGATGCAAGCAAGTAGTCTGTTTTCAAAACCAAGGAATGCTAGAAGTGAGATGGGAAACCTGATACAAATAACAAAACAGGTGGCAGGCGCCGTGGTGCACTAGGTTAATCCTCTGCCTGTGGCACCGGCAACCCATATGGGTGCCGGTTCTAGTCCCGGTTGTTCCTCTTCCAGTCCAGCTCTCTGCTGTGGCCTGGGAGGGCAGTGGAGGATGGCCCAAGTGCTTGGGCCCCTGCACCCTCATGGGAGACCAAGAGGAAGCACCTGGCTCCTGGCTTTGGATTGGTACAGCTCTGGCCATTGCAGCCACTTGGGGAGTGAACCAACGGAAAGAAGACCTTTCTCTCTGTCTCTCTCTCACACTGTCTGTAACTCTCTCTGTCAAATAAATAAATAAAATCTTTAAAAAAAAAAAAAAAAAACACAGCATGTTGGGCCAGAACGGTTGCAGAGCTTTGAGCATACTGCCTCACTACCCCTCCACAGCAATATTCTGAACCTAGACACAGGGAGCACTGTGCTCTCCATCTACAGACGAGGAAGTAGGCAAAGCAAGGCTGAGGAAGTCACCTGAGCTCCTACACCAGCAGGCAGTGGAGCCAGGACTCACATAAGCACCTGTCTGACTGCACATCGGGTCCCCATGGCCACCTTGCTCCACTGCCCCCTGCTACTGTAAAAACTACTTACTGTCTGACAGCATGCATCTCCCTTCAAGTTCCTTCAAAAAGAAAACATGTAATGCCGGGCACTGAGTGCCTGATCAGTGGCTCCTTCCACCTTCCTTCAAAGAGTCTCAAATGACTGCTCTCAAATTTCCCATCCCCACCCTTCCCACTAGGATATGGAAAATGGCACAACCTTTATAGACGACAATGTGTCACTTTCCAACAAAATTACAAACACACAAACCCTTGACCAAACAGTCTGTTCCGAGGTGTTTATGCTACAGATATACTCATTTGCAAAATGACCAGTGTACACTATAGTCAATGCTGCCATGTTTCTAATAGCAAGGGAATATAAAAGATCTATATGTTATCATAAGGGATTAAATAAATCCTGAATCACCCATGCAATGGAATAAGATGCACCTGCTAGGCAGTGAAGCTGAATCTATCTACACGTGACAAATGTGAGGAAGCGCAGTGATCAACACCTCGTATGCTACCCTTGAGTGTGTGGGGAAAGAGGGCAGGGATAATGAGGCACACATCTGTGATCACACACAATCTCCAGGCAGCCTAAGAAACAGCAGCTGCCTCCCAGGAAGGGACTTAGGTGACTAAGGTACAGGAGATGGAGACAGACTTTTCACTAATATTCTTTTTTTTTTCCTTAAAGATTTATTTATTTATTTTAAAGTCAGAGTTATACAAAGAGAGAAGAGGCAGAGAGAGGTTCTCCACCGGCTGGTTCACTGCCCAATTGGCCACAACACTCGGAGCTGCTCCAATCTGTAGCCAGGAGCCTCCTCTAGGTCTCCCGCACAGGTGCAGGGGCCTAAGGACTTGGGCCATCTTCTACTGCTTTCCCAGGCCACAGCAGAGAGCTGGATTGGAAATGGAGCAGCTGGGACTGGAACTGGTGTCCATACGGGATGCCAGCACTGCAGGCAGCAGCTTTACCCACTACACCACAGTGGCAGCCCCCACTAATATCCTTCATGGACCCCTACTGACAGCCTGACTGCCTCACTCCAGCCACACCAAGCTCTTCGTATCCATCCTTCATGGTTCACAGGCTTCTCCACGCATTCTTCTCTCCAGCTGGTATATCCTCCCTCTGGTGGCCTCGCCAACTCCTATGCTACCTTTGGGTCTCTGCTTCCTCCTGGAAGGCTGCCCTGACCACCAACCTCCAAGTCTAGACTGGGATTTTTCTGCAGAATCCCAAAGCTCTCTTCTAACTTTGCATCACAAGACTCAGCACACCTCATTGTTAGTTACTACGTACACTTCTGCCATTCATTAAATGGGAAAGAAATCCCATTCATTTCTACACCCTCGGCATCTCCCGGATCCAGAACTCCTTGGCAGTACTAGTAAATGGTGTACGCCAAGTGCTGTGTGTGTACAATGAGCAAATGGCCCGTTATAGGCCGACGCCACGGCTCAGATTCTGTCCCGGTTGCCCCTCTTCCAGGCCAGCTCTCTGCTACGGCCAGGGAGTGCAGTGGAGGATGGCCCAGGTGCTTGGGCCCTGCACCCCATGGGAGACCAGGAGAAGCACCTGGCTCCTGCCCTCGGATCAGTGCGGAGCGCCCGCTGCAGCGCACCAGCCATGGTGGCCATTGGAGGGTGAACCAACAGCAAAGGAAGACCTTTCTCTCTGTCTCTCTCACTGTCCACTCTGCCTGTCAAAATAAATAAATAAATAAACAAACAAACGGCCCGTTATCTTTCCAAGATCCCCTGGTGCATCTGCTACCAGCACTCCGGGCAGGAATGATGCTAACGTCCTCTCAAGCAGCCAGGGAACAGCAGACTTTAGTGCGAGCTTTGCAATCACCCACTCCTGCACCTTAATCACTGGGTGAACTTTGGCCAAATTCCTGTCTCTTTGCCATCAACTCCACACCTGTAAAATAAGAATAAACGTAGGACCTGTTCCCCAGAGTTGCTGTGAGAACTACAGGTGCTAAACCCCAACTCGGCACACAGAAAGCATTCTGCAACCAGCCATTCACAGGGCACACCTCCGTTCACGGGGCTAGCAGAGCACCCTGATTGACAGCTTGCTCCCGGGGGTCAGAATCTAGCCCCCTGCGGCCCAGTCAGGAAACCCTGGGCACCTGTCCTAAGCTCTGTCAGCCTCCACTCCTGCAAGTGTGAGCTGTGTTTCCAGCTCCGTGCTGAGGCTCAAACGCGGTAATGCAAGTAAGGTGCTCTGCACAGCACCCTGGAGGAGCCGCTGTGGAAGCTCAACCACTAATTTTGGGCTGAGGCAGGCCCAGCCCTGGCCCCCGCAGGCTTTTGGGAAGTGAACCTACTGATGCGAGCCCTCTTTATCGCTCTCGAATAAGAATATTCTTAAAAAAAAAAAAAAAATTTAACGATGGCAGTGACGATGGGGCAACAGCCTATTTTACGGGATGACAACAAAGCGCTGGACGCGCTGCCAAGCACTTCGCGTGGACCACGGCATCCTGAAAGCAACCCTGCGAGGCAGGTTCCACCGTCATCCCCACTTCGCGGGTGACGAAGCCAGCGCGCGCACAAGGGAAGAGGGTGGCTTGGCCCCCGCCAAAAAGAAGTAGGCGGCGGGACTGGGGTACTACCCAACGGTCCGACTCCAAGCCCGCAACCAACGGACCGCACCTCCCTCCCCCTGAGGCCCGCGCACTGCCAGGGCCGCGTGCGCCGCGGACCCAGCTGCAGCCACCGGCAGACGCGCAGCCAACACCGCCAGAACGCCCTCACCTCTCACAGCGCGGGTGCGCAGCTCCCGCGGCGGAAGTTCACTCGGCCATCGCGATCCACCACCCTCCACAGTCCCCCCGCCGCGCGCACACCCCAGCAGGACCGTTCCGCCGCGACTTCCGTCCGGGATGTCCCAACGGAAGTGCCCCCTCTATACGGTCCGGGTGGACTCAACACTTCCGGCTTTTAAAAACTTCGTAGGTTCGCTGACTTTTTATAGTATCCGCTCGCCGATATGGGCTTGTCGAAGAGTGGTGAATGCGAATTAAATAGGCTGAAAATGTGAAATACACACCGGGTATTGAATAAAAATGTAAACTATCTCATCAATTTTGTGTTGATTACGTGTTGAAATAATAGTCGGGATATAGAGAATCAAATAAATATATTACTTGAGTTAATGTCACCTGTTTTTGCTTTTTTAACCTGGGTTCTAGGAAATTCTAAATTTTCTTTAGTTTTTATTTATTTGAAACTCAGAGAAGAGCAGAGAGAGAGAGAGAGAGAGAGAGAGGTCTGTCATCCAACAGTTCATTCCCTAAATGCCTGCAACAGCTGGGACTGGGCCAGGTGGAAGCCAGGAGACAGGAACTCCATGTGGGTGGCAGGGACCCAAGTACTTGGGCTATCACTGAGTGCCTGCCAGAATGCACACTAAGCAGGAAGCTGAATTGGAGGCAAAGTTGGGACTCCACTCCCGGCACTCCCATATGGGATGCAAGCGTCTCAAGTCAGGTGTCTTAACTCCTGTGCCAAACACACACCTCAGCTAAGAACTTTTGAATCACATGTGTAGCTCACACTCTAGTTCTACCGGACACAGTTAATGACTTCCACATTCACATCTCTAGCCTGGACCTCCAGGGAGGTCCTCCAGCCCAGTTCCTCACGTGGCAGTTCCCCTTGGGCATCTAATAACTATTTCTCATTACTCTTTATTTCCACACAAAAATCGGCACTCAAAACCTATCCCTGCTAGCCTGCCTCATCTCAGTGAGCAACCCAGCCATCCTCCCAGTTTCTCTAAGGGGAACAAGAGTCAGTTTTCTGTCCCCTCCCTCAGCCTCCACAAGTATTGCCAGCTCTAATTCCACAAGGTTTCAAATTATCCTCTTCCTATTGGCCACCATCATCTCATTGAAAGCCATTACAATAGCCTAAATATTTATTGAATGAATATATGATTCCTTTCTGTCTAAATTTGGATTCCCCAGAAGCAGACCAGAGAAAAGGACTTGAGAATAAATGGTTGATTTAGAAAGTGTTCTCTCAGGGCCAGCGCTGTGGCACAGTGGGTTAAAGCCCTGGCATGAAGTGCTAGCATCCCATATGGGCGCCAGTTCTAGTTCCGGTTACTCCACTTCCTGTCCAGCTCTCTGCTGTGGCCTGGGAAAGCAGTAGAGGATGGCTCAAGTTCTTGGGCCCCTACACCCACATGGGAGACCTGGAAGAAGCTCCTGGCTCCTGGCTTTGGATTGGCGTAGCTTCGGACGTTGCTGCCATCTGGGGAGTGAACCAGCGGATGGAGATGGGGAGGGTAGATAACTAATACACGAGCTCAAGCAGGTTTCTTGCATGTACCTGGGTTTTAATCCTGCTGGGAAACTCTGAGAAACAGTGTAGAGACTGTGATGGCTACTGTTAGGTGTCAATTTGACTGGGTTGTGAGCTGCTCATGGCTAAGCGTTATTTCTGGTGTATCGGTGACCTGCATCGCATCCATGTGGGAGACCCAGAAGATGCCTCTGGCTCCTGGCTTCGGATCAGCCCAGCTTCAGATCGGCTCAACTCCAGCAATTGCAGCCAATTGGGGAGTGAACCATCGATGGAAGACCTCTCTCTCTCTCTCTCTCTCTCTCTCTCTCTCTCTGCCTCTCCTTTTTCTGTGTAACCCTGACTTGCAAATAATTTTTTAAAAAATTATTTTAAAAATAAATGAGGCCCAGAGACACCTTCACACCTTCTACTATGTGAGAACACAGTGAGAAGACACTGCCTATGAACCGGAAACGGAGCTCTCCCCAGATGTGAATTCTGCTGGCACTATTACCTTGGACCTCTTAACCTCTGGAATTGGGAGAAATAAATCATTGTAGTTATAGGTCACTCAGGTTAGATATTCTTGCGAGAGCAGAGCAAACAGATCAGGAATAATCCAATTGCCCATGTCTCTCTGGAGAACACCAACATGACTTGTTTGGGCCAATGAATGTAGACAGGATGATGTAAATATGCCTGAGCACATTTACCCTTTTTTGCACTCCAGGGACCTGCTGAGGTTGGCATTGGGCTTTCCACCCATTGTGGCGGCTGCAGCTGGGTGTGGCGTGCATTTTCAGATGGACACCTGCTTCAGTGTCTCCTGACAGAAACTTCCTCTAGGCTTCCAGAACACACCATGGCCCATCAGCCTGTCTGCCATCTCCACGTGTCTGCCCCACTGAAATCACCCATTTGATTGTGGAGACTGGTTTTGCTTCTCCCTGTGTGCTGCTTTGTTGTTTTGCAGTAGAATGCGCACCTAGAATATAACTGGAAATATCTAATCGTGCAGAAGAGGAGCTAGTGCTGAAGGAAAAATGGGCGAGAACTCGGATCTCCTGAGTGCTGGACTCCGCCTCGCCTTTGGGCTGCAGTGATGTCGTGAATCACCCCCAACTGCCAGCAATCGATGCGTGGCAATGGCAGGACAGGAGCTCGAAGATCTGCCCAGCACTCCACAGACATGATCTGGCCAGGACAAGGACAACTGAACTTCTCAAAGTCAATTCTCCATAACAATGAAGTATTCTACAGGATTCTTTGGTTCCCATTATTGTGGAAACTTCTGATGAATTTCTTATCTTGCTCTCAGCTGTATCACCTCCAGTCCCATGGACTAGCACAGAGCAGGCACATACAAATCCTTCTCAGATGAACAGTGGGTAAGCAGACGGATGAGCACATGGAGGGAGATGAGAGCAAAATCAGAATGTCTCTGCTCCACCGCCTCTCCCCAGGTCTCCAGTACCCACATTCTAGAACCTGCTGGGGTTCTGGCACGCTACAGGACTCATGCGTCAAGATCTTCACGTGGAGGCTCAGTTAGAACTGTTAGTCCATTGTCATAGTGCTAACCACATGTGGCTACCGAGCACTTGATACACAGCTAGTGTGAGTGAACTTTAGTTTTAATTGATTAAAATTAAAAATCTGAGCAACAATTTAGTTATTGAAAGACTTTAGGATGTTCAGAACAACATGCTATATGATGCTCATTTTTTTAAACTGTAAATGTTATAAAATCTAAATGCATATAAAGGATCTCTAATGAAAATTTGGCACCTGAATAGAGAAGTGCTGTAGGTATAAAATACACACTGGAGGGCCAGTGCTATGGCGTAGCAGATAAAGCCAAAAGCTGCCTTCAACACCTGCATCCCATGTGGGCACCAGTTTAAGCCCCAGCTGCTCCACTTCCAGTCCAGCTTCCTGCTAATGTGCCTGGGAAATCAGTGGAAGATGGCCCAAGTGCTTGGGCCCCTGCACCCACATAGCAGACCTGGATGAAGCTCCAGACACCTGGCTTCGGCCTGCCCAGCCCTGGGTTTTGCAACCATTTGGGGAGTGAACCAGTGGATGGAAGACCTCTCTCTAACTCTTTCTTTTCAAATAAATAAAATAAATCCTTAAAAAATACACTGGATTTCAAAACTTTAGTAAAAAAAAGGGAATATTAGGAATATTAAACCTCTCCTTAATAAATTTTTATATTCTGTGTTATCTTTAAAAAAATAAATTTTTATATTCTGTGTTGAAGTGATGATGTTTTGGATATATTGGGTTAAATATTCACATCAGGGCCGGCATCATGGCATAGTAGGTTACACCTCCTACTGTAGTGCCAGCATCCCACATGGGCACCAGTGCTAGTCCCGGCTGCTCCACTTCCAATCCAGCTCTCTGCTATGGCCTGGGAAAGCAGTGAAAGATGGCCCAAGTGCTTGAGGCCCTGCACCTGTGTGGGAGACCCAGAAGAAGCTCCTGGCTTCTGGCTTTGGATCCAGCCATTGTGGCCATTTGGGAAATGAACCAACAGGTGGAAGACTTTTCTCTCTGTCTCTCTGTCTCTCTCTCTCTGTGTCTGTAACTCTGCTTCTCAAATAAATAAATAAATCTTTTTAAAAAAATAAATGTTCACATAATTTTCACTTTTTAAAAATTTATTTGTAACTATAGCTACTGGAAATTTTTATTTTTTTAATTTTATTTACTTGAGAGGCAGAGAGATAGAGTTCCCATCCACTGGTTTACTTCCCAAGCACAGACAATGGCCAGGATTGGGCTGGGGCTAAAGCCAGGAGCCAGGAATGGAATTCAGGTCTCCCACGTAGATAGCAAGAACCCAATTATTGGGCCATGACTACTGCCTCCCAGGGTCTGCATTAGCAGGAAGCAGGAGTCAGGAGCCAGAGCCAGGAATCAAACCCAGATATTCTGATGTGGGACACAGACAGCTCAACCACCAGGTCAAACATCCAGAAAACTTTAATTATATCTACGAGTCACGCCACAATTCTACTGGCTAGTAATAACTCCAGACCCACAGAGCCAGAGAGACAACAAACACTGCTCCAGGCAGTCACGTGTCAGAGAACGGACAACCAGTGCACCGCCTTTGGGGCCCTTGGTTGAAGGTCTGCTCTTGCCCAGGGGAGGGGCTCCAGTCCTTGGCCTGAGCCATCTTGGACTGCGGGAGCCAATACAGGGCCCAGAGGTCGCGCAAAGACCACAGACACCGGAACAGGCTGCTATGTGCTTGCAGGCTGTTTATTTATCCAAGAATGAGAGAGAGAGAGAGAGAGAGAGAGAGAGAGAGAGAGAGAGAGAGAGAGAGAGAATATGAAGAGAGAAACCAGAGACCTCAAGGTGGGGGGACGGAGGGGACAACGAGCAAAAAGGCTTCCGTTCTTTCTCCTGCCACTGACCCCGGGGGACTCCAACTTCGGATGGGGCCTCTGGGAGCGACTCGGGGACTTCCTGGAGGCCTGGCAGTTCAGCTGTTGTGCGGAGTCAGAATCCCCACGGGGGCAGGTCCCAGGCTCGGAATGGCTTCTATGTACGTAAAATCTCTCTCTGCAAAAGGCACTGGTGGAGGGGGCAGCGGGAAGGCCACCCCAGCACAGGCGGGGTCCAGACCAGTCCAGGCTCCCTCAGGGGCTGACTCTCTGAGCACCTCACTCTTCCCCTCTCCCTCCCCTCAGCCCTGGAGTGAGAGGTCAGCAGAGGGCCAGGTCAGGCCACGTGGTGGACACCCCCTCTTCAGGGCTAGTGCATCCGACGACTTCTAGGCCAGCAGCCCCAGGCGGGTGACTTTGGCCGAGAGGAAGGAGTGGATGATGAAGACCATAGTTTTGGGACACGAGTGCAGGTCCAGCTGCTGCAGGGAGATGGAGAGAAACCTCAGAGGCCCTGTCCGGGCCTGGCCTCTGGGACAGCAGAGCCCTCCTCCTCCCCAGGCTGCAGGGGGAGCCCCTCCACTCACGATCTCGCCTTCAGCACCACCGAAGTCCAGGAAGAGGAGACTGGCACCGTCATCTGAGGACATCTGCAGCTTCTCGAAGGGCTGTCGGAGCAGCACGGCTCGGGCGGCGCCAGGCTCAGCCGCCCACAGCGTGAAGCCCTTGTCAATGTGCACAGAGAGGTTGCAGGGGCGGCCATTCCACGTGCAGGCTGCAGGGGCAGGGGGCGTATGTACAGGGACAGCTGGCACCTTAGAGACCACAAGCCCTGCTCCCACCTACAGTCCCCATGATGGGAGGTTCACGGCCGGTCACGACCGCTGTCCACCCACCATGCACAGTCACCCCACCCTAACATACAGAAATAGGGCCCATAGGGGCTGGCACGGTGACATAGCAGATACAGCCTCTGCCTGTGACACTGGCATTCCATATATTCTGGCTGCTCCACTTCTGATCCTGCTCCCTGTTAATGGCCTGGGAAAAGCAGCAGGGGATGGCCCAAGTATTTTGGGCCCCTGTCATACATGTAAGGGACCCAGATGAAGCTCCTGACTCCTGGCTTCAGACTGGCTCAGCCCTGGCCATTACAGTCATCTAAGGACTGAATCAGCAGTCAGCAGATAAATATTTTTCTCCCTCTCTTCCTACCTCTCCGTAACTTACTTACTTTCTTTCTTTCTTTCTTTCTTTCTTTCTTTCTTTCTTTCTTTCTTTCTTTTTGTTTTTTTTTCTTTTTTTGACAGGCAGAGTGGACAGTGAGAGAGAGAGACAGAGAGAAAGGTCTTCCTTTGCCGTTGGTTCACCCTCCAATGGCCGCCACGGCCGGCGCGCTGAGGCCGGCACACTGCGCTGATCCGAAGGCAGGAGCCAGGTGCTTCTCCTGATCTCCCATGGGGTGCAGGGCCCAAGCACTTGGGCCATCCTCCACTGCACTCCCTGGCCGTAGCAGAGAGCTGGCCTGGAAGAGGGGCAACCGGGACAGAATCCGGCGCCCCGACCGGGACTAGAACCCACTGTGCCGGCACCGCAAGGCAGAGGATTAGCCTACTGAGCCGTGGCGCTGGCCTCCATAACTTTCAAATAAACAAATAAATCTTTTTAAAAACAAGAAAAAATAAATGTTAAAAAAAAAAAAAACAAGAAGGGGCCAGCGCTGTGGTGTAGTGGGCAAAGCCCCAACCTGCAGCGAGGTTATCCTAAATGGGTGTCAATTCTACTCCCAGCTGCTCCTCTTCTGATCCAGCTCTCTGCTGTGGCCTGGGAAAGCAGTGGAAGATGGCCCAAGTCCTGGGGCGCCTGCACCCATGTGGGAGACCCTAAAGAAGCTCCTGGCTCCTGGCTTCAGATCGGCTTAGCTCCGGCCATTGTGGCCATTTGGGGAGTGAACCAGCAGATGAAAGACTTTTCTCTCTGTCTCTCCCTCTCTCTATAACTCTACCTCTCAAATAAATAAATAAAATCTTAAAAAAAAAAAAAAAAAAACAAGAAAATAGAAGCTGTGCCCACTTCTAGTCCCACTTGCAGCAGCACCATGAGGAGCAAGAGGGAGATTAGAACGTGTCACAGACAGGAGGCCCACTTCTGGCAAAGGCACCAAGGACTACCAGGCATGGTCTTAGAGCCCTTGGAGACCTGTGGAATAGCCCAGTTGAAGTTAATATAAGCAACGGACAACTTAGCCAAAGACAGCATTCGTGATGTGAAATTCAGCTTTAGCTGGGAGGCCTGCATTTTATCCAGCACCTCCCCCAGGTCCCCTCCCTCACCGGCTCACCGGCAGACTCCCCGGGGGCACTGGCGGGGACAACAAGCCACGCTCTACCCGTTCCTGCAGCACCCTGAAGAAGGACGCATGCCTGCCTCTGGGGACGGGAGCCTATGACCACGGGGGCACGCCTAGACCCACCCAGCGCACCTGTAGACACCTCCTGCACACCCTCGGCAGCCCGGTGACAGCCGTCCACCAGCTGGCGGGTCCAGGCAGCCAGCTCCTGCGGTGACTCCACGCTGAACAGGTGCGTGTCCACCCCGTGGCGTGTGCCCGTGCGCAGGGCAAAGGACAGCTCTGCATCGTAGGGCACGGAGCCCTTCGAGGGGCCCGAGTGCACCAGCCTGCGGGGCAGAGGGCATAGTGAGGCACTGTGAATGCGTTACCATCTAATGGGTCAGGGGCACTGACCAACCCAGAGGACACCTCTCGCGCCACCCTCGCCCTCGCTCCCTCCACGCAGCCCAACTGGAGTCCAAGCACACACCAAGCACACACCAAGCACACACCTGCCTCGGCACCTCTGCACGTGCCGTTCCCGCCCTCCCTGGCCATCCTCCCTCAGAGGCTGCGTGGTCCACTCCCTCACTTCCCTCAGATCTTCGCTCAAATGTCACCTCCTCCGAGAAGCCTTCCCTGGCCTCACAGCACGCTTGTCACTCACTAGCCTCACTTTCCATCAGGGCACCAGAAGCCGTGCTTGGTGTTTCTGTGCTTTGGTTGTGTCTTGCCTGCGGTTCTCACTGCTTTGTCAGCTAGGATAGGAACGCTTCTGTTTTGTTCACCAGGGTGTTCACAGTAACAGAGACCAGGCCTGGCACACAGCAGCTGCTCAGGAAACAACTTATTGTGTGAACCAGCAAGGCCCTTGATCAGGTGGGCCTCCGTGGGCAGTAGGCTCCCGTCACGTGGGCCAGAGTCCAGCCCCAGTTAAGAGACACAGGCGACAAGGGGCCCGACCAGCAGCCTCTCACTTGCTGTGTGGACTTGGGAAGCTCACTGCCCCTCTCTGAGTTCTGGCCCTTAGGTCTCTCTGCTCCTCACTCCACCTCTTCTCTCTCTGATTTCCTCACTTGGAGCCACTGCCGACGCCCAGTCTCCCACATCCTGGCCTGAGCTGCAGACCCACCAGTCCCCAAGCTTCCTATGAGGACCTGACTCAGCATCTGCCCATCCTCCACCCCCAGACACAAGCTGCAAACCTCCCATTCATCCTGGACACCTCCCTCACCCTGCCCATCTGGCAAGCACTGGCCCTGTTAATTTCACCACCCCTGTGTTTTCCAGTGCGAATGCTGCCTTTCTTCTCCATCTGCTGCCTCCGCCCACCTCCCTCTCCCCCAGCACCAGGCTCTCTCCTTCGGAAGGCAGCCTCCCCACGCCTGTGCCACGTGGCAGCCTTGGGCATTCTGTTGAAACCGCATGAGTCCCCGGGTCCCCGCCCTTGCACGCTGCCTGCCGCAGCTCTGCGGGGGGAGCTCGCGGTCCTTAACCAGGCGATCTCTGAGATCAGGCCCTGCCAGGTCTCCGTCTCCGTGCTCCCAGTTCCCCACACAAGTCCGCTCAGTGGTGAGAGTGCGCTCGGAGCTCCGTGGCCAGGCTGCAGCCCTCCGTGCCTCTGCACCGTGACCCTGAGGTGCTCTCTGCACGAGATGCTTTCCACCTAGCAAAGTCCCGCCTTGCCTGGCCAGGCCACGCCGTGCTCAGCGGCTCCTCCAGCCCTGCACCTAACGGCCAGCCCCGGGTCTGCTTCCCCTGCTAGACTGCGTTCTCCCTGACGGCTGAGATTGCTGGGGTCAGCTTCAAGTCCCCCAGGCCACGCAGCATCGGCTGTGAGGGTCAGTGGAGGAGGGACCTCACTTCCTCCTGTTCCAAACTCTGATTTCACAGATGAAGAAACTGAGGCCCAGCCAGGGCAAAGGTCACCGGGGGACTAGCCCTGGGCAGAACACAGCTGGCGTCCCCAGGTTCTGGGGCCCAGCCAGAGCATCTCCCCCAGAGCTCTGCCCTTGGATACCTCGTGGCGATGAGCGGGGCAGTACGGGCCGGCCGGCTCAGGGCCTCACGGGTCTGGGGGAGACCACCGTAGAGGAGCAGCTCCTTTTCTGTCAGCAGGGCCAGGGTTGGGGCTGTGCCCCCACTGGGCAGCTGCAAGGGACAAACAGCGGTGAGGAGGGGTGGGGGCTACAGAGGGGTAAGATGTCGAGGGTACTGAGGGAGCGGGAGAGGGAGGGATGGGTCGGTCCCCAGCCCAGCAGGCACCTGCTCAGTCAGCCAGCCAATCTGCTTGACGTCCTGGCTCCCAGCTGGGCTGGAAGCTGCCAGCAGTGCCTGGAGCTCGTCCTTGACCCAGGGCAGCAGAGCGTTGATCTGGGCTTGGATGGCACCGGCCCACGACCTCGCGCTAGCCTCATCCTTGGCTCTCAGGAAGAGGGTGTCCTGGCCATCTGCTGAACAGATCTCTAGGTACCTGCAGGCACAAATTGGGGCAGGGGGAGGGAATGGCCTGGCCACAGGGCTGCACCTGCCCTGAAATCTGCCCCAAAACTCCACCCGTTGCCAAACAAGAGAAGCCAGAAAAGATGTCCATGAGAGACTCAGGACAGCACCAGCTGCTGGGGCTCCTGCCGAGTTACCAAGGCCTCGTGGGGGCCGAGGACAGGAGACTCCTGCCACATGTGCACACTCACACATACATACAAGGGCACACACGCTGGTTAGGAGCCCGGATGATTACTGTACGAGCATGCGCGATCCTGCCCTTTTCTCTGGTTTCTATGGAGGAGTCTCTTGCTGGAACCGCTCCGAAGCACAGAAGCAAAGTAATTCACTCACAAGGAGTTGGGGAGAGGATGGAAGAGGCCTGAGCTGCCCGATCTGCGTCTCCCATCTCTGGGGCAGAGGAGTAGGGAGAAAGGACAAGACAGCACCGTGCAGGCAAAGGCAGGAGGAAGGGTTTCGGGGGAAACAGCAGGAGAGTGAATGGAAAGGATCCCTGTCCTGGGCGCCAGAGCTGTGGTGCACCTGTGTCAGCTAGGGGCACCCACATCCCAAATCAGAGCGCCTGGTTCAAGTTCCCCCAACTCCATGCGTCAGCTCCAGCTTCCTGCTAGTGCACCTGGGAGGCAGCAGGTGAGGGCTCAAGGACTGGGGTTCCTGGCCCCCAGACCTAGATGTTGTGGCCATTTGGGGAGTGACCCAGTGAGTGGAAGCGTTCCACACACGCACGCGCGTGCTTTCTCTCTCCCCCTCCTCCCACTCCATAACTCTGCCTTTCAAATATAAAACTGTTTTCAAAAAAAGAAAAGAAAAGAAATGCTCATTCAGCCCCTAGCTGTTCCAACCATCCCAACAGAGGTACCAGGCAGGTGGGGAAGCCGCCATCTTGAGCTTTATGCCCCAGCAAATAGCACAGAGAGAACTGGCTGAAATAGTCCCCATTACAGAACTGTGAGAAATAATAATTATTTTCTCTTTAAAAAGATTGATTTGTGTTTTTAAAAGGCAGAGCTACTGGGGGGGGGGGGACTCATCCAGTTCTGGGGCCAGGAGGGAGTCAGAAGCTAAGAACTCCATTCAGGCCTCCCACACGGGTGGCAGGGACCCTGATACTTGGGCCACCTTCCACTGCTTTCCCAGGCACATCAGCAGGAGGGAGGTGGATCAGAAGTGGAGCAGCCGGGTCTCCAACTGGCACTCACGTGGGGTGCCAAGCATCACGAGCAGCAGCTTAACTTGCTACCCCACAACACAGGCCCCAGTTACTTTCTTCATACGTGTTCATCTTTTAAGTTTAGTTATTTATTTGGTGGGGGGGGAGAGACAGATATATCTTCCATCTACTGGTTCTCTCCCCAAATGCCCACAAAAGCCAGGGATAGGCCATGTTCAAACCAGATGCCAGGCACTCCCTCCGGGTCTCCTACATGAGTGGCAGAAACCAAGCACTTGAGCCAGCATCTGCTTTGTCCCAGGACACAGCACCTGCCCGTTTTCTTGCTTACAGCAAGAGATAAACAAAACGCCAGGGGAAATGTCCCTTTGCTTTTTGCCTCCTTCTTGTCTGGAACATGGACACTATTCTTGGAGGTACAGCTACCAGACTACTCTAGGAAAGAGGAAATCCACAATAAAGAGGCAGAGAAGGAGGAGGAAGCTCATCGCAGCCTGTACAGCTGACCCCTGGACTTCTTTTGGGTTTGGTTTTTTTTTTTTTTGGGGGGGGGGGGTTGGTTTGTTTGTTGAAAGATGTATCTATTTGTTTGAAAGGTAGAGTTACAGAGAGGCAGAGACAGAGAGAGAAAGAGAGAAAGGTTTTCCATCTGCTGGTTCACTCCCCAGATGGCCACAATAGCCGGAGCTGCACTGATCGGAAGCCAGGAGCCAGGAGCTTCTTCCAGGTCTCCCATGCAAGTGCAAAGGGGCCCAAGGACTTGGACTATCTTCCACTGCTTTTCCAGGCAGTAGCAGAGAGCTGGATCAGAAGTAGAACAGCCGGGACTCGAACCGGTGCCCATATAGGATGTCGCACTGCAGGCGGCAGCTTTACCCACTACGTCACAGCACTGGCCCATGGACTTCTTTTTAAGCACGTAGGAAAATAAACCCTTCGTTTACTTAATCCATGGCTTCTTAGGGGCTCTATACTTGCAGCCCAATACAATCCTAACACAAAGTAGAAGTTTGGGAGCTGGTGTTGTGGTGCAGCAGGTGAAGCCACTAACTGGTGTGCTGGCATCCCATATGAATGTAGGTTCAAGTCTGGCTGCTCCACTTCCCTTCCAGTTCCTGCTAATGTGCCTGGGAAAGCTGTGGAAGATGGCTCAAGTGCTTGGGCCCTGCTACCTACGTGTGAGACCTATATGAAGTTCTAGGCCCCTGGCTTCAGCCTGGCCCAGTTCCAGCAGTTGGGGCTATTAGAGTGAACCAGCAGATGGGAGATCTCGTTATGTCTCCCTCTCTGTCTCTGAAACACTGCTTTTCAAATAAATAAATATTAAAAAAAAAAAAGTAGGGGCCAGCCCTGTGGTATAGCGGGTAAAGCTACCACCTGCAGTGTTAGCATCCCATGTGCACTGGTTTAAGTCCCAGCTGCTCCACTTCTGATCCAGTTCCTTGCTAATGGCCTTGGGAACGCAGTAGAAGATGGCTCAAGGCCGGCGCTGTGACTCAACAGGCTAATCCTCTGCCTTGCGGCGCCGGCACACCGGGTTCTAGTCCCGGTTGGGGCACCGGATTCTGTCCCGGTTGCCCCTCTTCCAGGCCAGCTCTCTGCTGTGGCCCGGGAGTGCAGTGGAGGATGGCTCAAGTGCTTGGGCCCTGCACCCCATGGGAGACCAGGAAAAGCACCTGGCACCTGGCTCCTGCCATCCGATGAGCGCGGTGCGCCGGCCGCAGCGCGCCGGCCGCGGCGGCCATTGGAGGGTGAACCAACGGCAAAGGAAGACCTTTCTCTCTGTCTCTCTCTCTCACTGTCCACTCTGCCTGTCAAAAATTAAAAAAAAAAAAAAAAAAAGAAGAAGATGGCTCAAGTCCTTAAGCCCCTACATCCACGTGGGAGACCCAGAAGAAGCTCATGGGTCCTGGCTTCCGATCAGGCCAGCTCTGGCCACTGTGGCCATTTGGAGAGTGAACCAGCAGATGGAAGACAGACACTCTCTCTCTCTCTCTCTCTCTCTCTCTGCCTCTGCTCCTGCCCCTCTGTAACTCTGCCTTTCAAATAAATAAATAATTTTTTAAAAAAAGTAAAAGTTTAAAAGTCTTGTTATATTTCGGTTGTCAAACTGTGTTCCTTTGACCAGGATATTATACTGATAAGGGGTCATATGGAACCCCAATTATTTCCAGGTCACACATGTAAATTACACAAGCTGCACATGTTCAAGCACACATGCATGCCATACATACTCACGGGCATATGTACACCAATGCTAACATATTAACACACAAAAACACCTACTTCAAAAAGTTCATGAAAAAATAAATAAAAGAGAAGTTTATTTTGGGGTGAGCACTTTTCTGGAGATTAAGACACTGGTTAAGACACCTGAGACCCATATTGGAGTGCCCGGGTTCCACACCCAGCTCTGGCTCCTGACTCCAGCACCCAGCAGCGGTGATGGCTCAAATAGGCGGGTTCATGCCACTCACATGGGAGTCCTGGATTGAGCTCCTGGATCTGGGTTTCAACCTAGCCTAGCCCTAGCCACTGTGGGCAGCAAGGAAAGAAGCAATAGATGGGAGCTCTCTGTCTCTCAAATTAACAATAAATAAACCTGTTTACTTTTGTTTAAAAGTAGAAATCCATCCATAGTTTTTTCATTATATGAATTTTCCAAGGACTTTTTGAAGCCCCGGTATGTACAAATCTGCATCCAGACACATGCAAATGCTCACAGAAACACATACTTGCACTTACATGTCAACTACATGTGCACACACGTAAAACACAGACATGTACTTGCTTTCAGTGGTGCCTGGGATTGGAGGGGGCGGAACCTAAGCTCTGAGTCTCAGGAGGGCCCAGCACCACATCACCTGCACCCACCACAGAAGGTCTTGCAGTGAAGTGCCTGTAAGTGACCTATGTCTCGCTGGTCCCTGCCTCGTGGCAGTAGTGGGAAGGGCTGTATCTGTGGCCCAGAGAGAGCCAAGAGACTTGGGTGCTGAACATTAACCAGCCCACCCAACAGATGCTGGGCACGTGCCTGGCCTTGAACCTAGGCTGTAAGGAGGACCCACAGTAGCAAGAGATTACCCATGTGCCACAGCACACCACCGGCAGCACCGCACAGCCCACTGGGCCCAACATACACTGCACTTGGCCACGGCAGCCACTCATCCACCCTGCGGCTTCTAAAGCACAGAGGGCCACCTGCAGTGAGGCCAGCGCCCGCTCTCCTGGGGTGTGCCCTCGGGTAGCTCATTCCCTTCCTCTGTCCTCGTCTAGTAAAACGGAGGTGAACTGCGGGACTTTCCTCGCAGGGTGAGCGTTAAGTGGAAGCGAGCACGAGAAGCCTGGCACACGGGGAGCACGCAGTTCGTGGCAGCTGGCACCAGTCTTCTCATCAGTGAGCTGTGGGAGGCCGCTCGGTGGAGGTGGCGCCTTCCCCGGCCTGGTGTGAGTGTGCCAGGCTCTCAGAACCTTGGCAGAGTTGGCAGAGACCTGAGGAGCTCACTGAGCCCAAACCCCGTGTTTCACAGTGGAGAATCTGGAGGTCCGTGTGGCAAGGGACTGCTCCAAGGAGGAGCAGGACTGGAACCCAGGGCTCCTCCCAGACCAAGTTCACGTGTTGGAGACTTAATACCTGGTGCTGGTATGTGGGGGCGGGGCCTTTGGGAAGTAAGGAAGGTTAGATGAGACCGGAGGGAGGGCCCTCCAGACCAGACGGCACCTGAGCTCACACACGTGTGCCATGCACTGTGATGCCTTCCGGCGTGTGCTGAAACAGCAGGAGGCCGTCCCAGATGCTGAGCAGACAGATGCTGGGGCCAGCCTTCAGAACCACGTGCCCCATGTGTATCCTTTAGGATACTGTATCATAGCAATAGAGAAGCAGGTAAGACAAAGTGAGCAGCAATGCACAGCGTCAGGCCCATAACTTCACTCCCACACCCATTAAGCCTGTCTCCTTTTTTTGTTTTTTTTTTTTAGATTTATTTATTTACTGGAGGGGGGGGGAAGGAGAGGGAAAAAATGACCCAAATGACCACAATGGCCAGAACTGGGCTAGGCTGAACCCAGGAGCTAAGATCTTCATCCGGGTCTCCCACATGGGTGCAGAGCCCCAAGCACTTGGGTCATCATCTGCTGCTTTCCCAGGAATGTCAGCAGGGAGCTGGTTCAGAAGTGGAGCAGCAGGGACTTGAACCGGTGCTCAAATGGGATGCCCGCAACATAGGTGGCAGCTCAACCCCACTGCACCACACCACAGCCCCTCAACCTGTTTTGTAAGCACCCATTGTGTTCTGGCATTGTGCTTGTCACTTGTGCACACAGAAGCACCTTGCTTTGGTCTCATCACACAGCACCAGAGCGTCAGCCTAACTCCCCCCCCCTCCAGCCTTACCTGTGCTCCGGGTCCGAGGGGGTGCACCTCCTTGACACATAGGCCATCTTCAGGGGCACATGTTTGGCCTCGCTGAGGTTCCGGGGTTGGGGCCCGGGGGACGAAGGCTGCCGCTGAAGGGGTGAGGCAGGAGGTGAGTCCCAGCCAACTGAGGTCCCACCAGCAGAATTCTTGAAATAAGGTGAGACCTCCTTCATGTACTTGACTGGTCAGGAGAGAGGTGGACAGTTACCACTGTGACAGGGGCTCCCATGCAGCACACACCCCCGGTGGCACTACTCATTAAGAGTTCAGTGTATGCCCGACTGCGCTACCTTCTCCTGAGCCCAAGCCTCTGACAGGGCAGTGGAGCAGCTAAGGCTGGGTGCCGGCCAGTATCTGTCCTCTCACCTCTCCCAGTGTATAAGGCGCATGGCGACCTCAGACAAGGACATTTCCCAGTCTCTTCTGCAGTGAAGTGTGGCCACGTGACCATATTCTAACCCAATCCAGGCAGTCCCCTGGATCCTGGGGTTCTGCGTCCACAGATGCAGCCAGTTATGGACCAAAGTTATCTTTTAGAAAATTATGTCTGGGGGCCAGCATCCCTTATGGGTGCCAGTTCCAAGTCCCAGCTTCTCCATTTCCAATCCAGCTCCCTGCTAACGGCCTGGGAAAGCAATGGAAGATGGCCCAAGTCCTTGGGCCCTGCACCCACATGGGAGATCAGGAAGAAGCTCCTGGCTCTTGGCTTCAGATTGGCCCAGCTCCAGCCATTGTGGCCACTTGGGGAGTGAACCAGCGGATGGAAGACCTCTCTCTCTCTCTCTCTCTCTCTCTCTGCCTCTGCCTCTGCCTCTGCCTCTCTTTAATTCTGCCTTTCAAACAAACAAGCCTTTAGAGAAATTACATCTGGGCCGGCGCCGTGGCTCAACAGGCTAATCCTCCGCCTTGTGGCGCTGGTACACCAGGTTCTAGTCCCGGTCGGGGCACCGGATTCTGTCCCGGTTGCCCCTCTTCCAGGCCAGCCCTCTGCTGTGGCCCAGGAGTGCAGTGGAGGATGGTCCAGGTGCTTGGGCCCTGCACCCCATGGGAGACCAGGAAAAAGCACCTAGCACCTGGCTCCTGCCATCGGATGAGCGCGGTGCGCCGGCCGCAGCGCGCTGTCCGCGGCGGCCATTGGAGGGTGAACCAACGGCAAAAGGAAGACCTTTCTCTCTGTCTCTCTCTCTCACTGTCCACTCTGCCTGTAAAAAAAAAAAAAAAAAATTACATCTGTACTGAAAATGTGCAGACTTTTTTGTCACTATCCCTTAAATTATACAGTAAATCACTATTTTTTTTAAGGATTTATTTCTTTGAAAGGCAGAGTGACAGAAATAGAGAGAGACAGGGAGAGATCATCCATCTGTTCATTCTCCAAACGGCGACAACAGCCACCGAAGGGCCAGGCCAAAGCCAGAAGCCAGAAGCATCATCTGACTCTCCCACATGGGTGGCAGGGGCCCAAATACTTGAGCTGTCTTCCACTGCTTTCCCAGGCACAGTAGCAGGGAGCTGGACTGGAAGTGGAACAGCTGGGACTTGAACTGACGCTCATATGGGAGGCCAGCATCGCAGGCAGTGACTTAACCAGCTGTGCCACAATGTCAACCCTTACAACAACTATTTACATAGCACTTACATTGTATTAGGTATTATAAATAATCTGGGGATAAAGTATAGGAGAGGATGTTCATAGATTATAATGCAAATACTATGTTATTTTATATAAGGAGCTTGACAATTATTGGATTTTGTATTGGTGGGAAAGTGAACAGTTTTGGCCTTTAGCAAGGCAATGACAATTCTAACCCTGCTGCACCCAAATGGCCCCAAAGTCGTGCTCCAGTATATGACCCTGCCTTCCTTGCTGTGCCGGCTGGACCAGGGGTGGAAGCCTGAGTCACACCAGGCCAAGCAGGCTGAGAACTGGGGTCCTAGTGCTGGCTTGAATGCTGCAGGGGTTGTGTCTGCTGTGGGGACAAAGAGGAGAAAGCTAGTCTGTAAGAGATCAGCTGAGAAACAGGGGAAGATCTGCCGGGTACCGGCTAAGGTTCCAGTTTCTAGCATTTGTCCTTCAGAAAGTTGGTCTATAAACCCAATGGGGTTCTATATTTGCAATCAAAAGGTCTTAACAGGAGCCAGTGTTGTAGTATAGCAGGTAAAGCTGACACCTAAGATGCCAGCATCCCATATGGGCAGCAGTTCAAGTCCCAGTTGCTCCTCTTCTGATCCAGCTCCCTGCTGAAGTGCCTGGGAAAGCAGCAGCAGATGATCCAAGTCCTTGGGCCCCTGCACCCACGTGGGAGATCCAGAAGAGGCCCCTTGCCCAGTCCTGGCCATTGCAGCCCTTTGGGGAGTGACGCAGCAGATGGAAGATCTCTCTCTCTCTCTCTCTCTCTCTCTTTCTCTCTCCAACTCTTTCAAATAAATAAATTAACTTTTTAAAAAGGAGTCTTGCCTGGGGCCCTGAAGATGGGGCTGGGATTGCTTGCCTGTCTAGAAAGCGATGGGAACTGGAAGCCACTGGAGCAGGTGTTCAGCTCCGTAGTTGAGACACTGGCATCCCACTCTGCAATAACCTAGGTTTGATGCCCACCTCTGGCTCCCTGACTTCAGCTTCCTGCAGGTATAGCCCTTGGGAGGCAGTGGTGACGGTTCAAGCAACTGGGTTCCCACAATGTGGGAGACCTGGACTGTATTCCCAGTTCTTATTCCAGCTGCAACCCAACCCTGGCCCAGCCTCAGCCACTGTGGGCATTTGAGGGGTGAACCAGTGGATGGCAGTTCTCCTGCTCTCTCCTTCTCCCCTGCTGCTCTGCTTTTTAAATAATATATCTTGGCTGGCACTGCAGCTCACTAGGCTAATCCTCCACCTGCAGCGCCGGCACCCCGGGTTCTAGTCCTAGTTGGGGTACCAGATTCTGTCCCGGTTGCTCCTCTTCCAGTCCAGTTCTCTGCTGTGGCCTGGGAGTGCAGTGGAGGATGGCCCAAGTGCTTGGGCCCTGCACCCCATGGGAGACCAGGAGAAGCACCTGGCTCCTGGCTTCGGATCAGCACAGTGCGCTGGCTGTAGCGGCCATCTGGGGGGTGAACCAATGGAAGGAAGACCTTTCTCTCTGTCTCTCTCACTGTCTAACTCTGCCTGTAAAAAAATAAGTAAGTAAATAAATACATCTATCTTTTTATAAAAAAAGATATTTGCAGTTTCACTTTACAGGTAGTCTGGAGGAAGGCAACCTAGGTAGACCCTCTGCCTTTCTCGTGGCTTTCTCCTCATGACCACAAGGTGGCTGCCAGGGCTCAGGCCAAGCATTTCTTACATGACAAAACACAAAGGGAGGAGGGAAAAAGTGCCAAAAGGGTTGTCTGCTCACACCTCCTTCTTACCAGAAACACCCCCAGTAGATGCTTCCTTGAATTTTACTGGTCAGAACTGGGCTGTATGCCCAGCTAACCCAACCATCAGAAGGAGGGAATATTCTTGAATTACACCAATCATTATTCAGCCTCTGGGGTGGAGTTTTTTTTTTACAGGCAATAAAACCAGCCTTCTGTTGGCAAAGAAGGAGACGCAGATGGGGGGCAGGCAATCAACAGTGTCTGCCACACTCGCCCCCAAGGGGGGCTGCTCTGTCTCTAACATAAGTTACTAAGCAGAGAGTATATACAGTGAGGTGGTTAAAGGACTTGCCCCAGGGGCCAGTGCTGTGGCATAGCAGGTAAAGCAGCCATCTGCAATGCCAGCATCCCATATGGGGACCGGGCACCAGTTCCAGACCCGGCTGCTCCACTTCTGATCCAAGTCTCTGCCATGGCATGGGAAAGCAGTGAAGATAGCCCAACTCCTTGGGCCCCTGAGCCCTATGGGAGACCTAGAAGCTCTTGGCTCCTGGCTTCGGACCGGCCTAGCTGTGGCTGTTGCAGCTATTTGGGGGAGTGAACCAGTGGATGGAAGACCTCTCTCTCCCTCTGCCTCTGCCTCTCTGTAACTCTGCCTTTCAAATAAATAAATACATTTTAAAAAGAAAAAAAGGCTTGTCCCCACATTGCCCTCTCTTCCCCAGGCAGGCCATCCTCTCTGCTCTTCCACTGAGACTACCTGATGCCTGCTAGACCTGGGGCAGCCCTCCCTCCTCTCCTTCCAAGCGCACCTGCTCTGTGACATGTGGCACGCTGGCTATCTGACATTTGCAGTCACAGCCCAGCTGTCTGTCGGTAGACAGCACAGGAAGCAGTTCTTGGCCCAGCTCCCTGGGAGAAGCAGATAAGAAGCTATTTCTATCTCAGGAGACACCCCTAGGGCTCAGATAGGATTCAAGGCAAACAGGGGTGAATAGAGAGGGAGTTAAAAACACTTCTGGGGTTGGAGGATAGGTTATGCTGGGTTTTCAGGAAGCAAACTCAGCTCTGGAAGTCTGAAGTTTAGGGCAGCATCACCGTGTCAGTACTCTGCCATTCTCCTAGTAGGAGGAGAGGCCTATCTCAGCCCGCCTGACAGTCGAAAACTACCCCCACCCCTTACTAGCAGAACCCTGAACCCTGGAGGCTCAACTTCTCTCCAGCCTAGGGGTTGAATCCTGATTGATCAAAGCGAATGATCACACTTCTTGCTTGTGGTTCATTTGGAAAGTGGAAGGTGGGGCAGGCACTGTAGTGCAGTGACTTAAGCCACCACTTGGGACGCCCACATGCCCTCTCAGAGAACCAGTTCAAGTCCCAGCTAGTCTGCTTCTGACCCAGCTACTAATGCACCTGGGAAGCAGTGCAAGGCAGCCCAAGTACTTGAGTTCCTGCCACTCACGTGGGAGACCTGGATGGAGTTCTGGCTCCTGGCTTCAGTCTGGCCCAGCCCTGGCTGGTGCGGCCATTTGGGGAGTGCTCCAGCATATGGAAGATATTTTTGCTTTTCTGTCTCTCTGCCTTTCAAATAAATAAATACATACATCTTTCCAAAACGGAGGGGGCTGGTGGTGTTGTGGTATAGCAGGTAAAACCATTGCCAGTGATGCCAGCATCCCACATGGGCACCAGTTCAAATTCCAGCTGTTGCTCTTCTGATCCAGCTCCCTGCTAATGGCCTAGGAAAAGCAGTAGAAGATGCCCAAGTGTGTAGGCCCCTGCACCAATGTGGGAGAGCCAGATGGAGTTCCTGGCTCCTGGCTTCAGCCTGGCCTAGCCCTCTGTTGCAGCTACTTGTGGAGCGAACCAGCAGAAGGAAGATCTCTCTCTCTCTCTGTAACTCTGACTTGCAAGTAAATAAATAAATCTTCGAAAGAAGGGGAGGGGGGCAGACGACACAGTTCTGGCTGAGACCTGAAAGGGAAGAAAGACGCTCCCTTTCTCTACTCTTCTCTCGCTGGGAGGGAACTTGTGCTAGAACACTGACAGCCACAAGGGATGGGATCCACAGTCAGACAGTAAAACAGGAAGAATGAGCCCCCAAATTAACCTACCCTGGGGCCACGGTGCCTCGAGAGGTCCTGGCAGACAATGCATTTTCTTCAGGGTGTAAACCTCTTGTTGGGTTCCTGTTATTGCAGTTACAGGTGTCCATCCTGCTACAGCCCCCAGTGGTGCAAACGCTGCTGTGCCCCCAGCCCTCTGCTGCTCCTGCTACCCTGCACCTGTCACCCCAGCTTCCAGGCCCTCCAGGACCTGGGATCGGCCCACCTCCCTGGCTTCACCGCCAAGCGCTCCCCTGATCTCACACTGACTGCCACAGCTCTCAGAAGCCATAGGCACACCCACACTTCCTCACCTTCAAAAGGGCATTTCCCACCCCCACAGAATGCCCATATACATGGTTAGGAGTCAGGTGCTCTTGGATTTGAATTCCAGCTCCAGCCCTGTCTGGTTGTATGACTGTGGACAACGTAATTCACCTCCACAAAGGCCCAAATCCACCAGACAATACGAGAGGAATAGCAATGCTGATCTTAGAGAAATGATGGGTGACACACGGCAAATATTAGAAATCGGTGTTTCTTGGGGTAGGCATTTGGTGCAGCAGCTTGGGACGCCTGCCCCACATCAGAGTGCCTGGTTCAAGTCCCTGTCCTGTCGCCTCTGATCCAGCTTCCTGCTGTGTGCACCCTGGGAGGCAGAGGATGATGGCTCTAACACTTGGGTTCCCTATGAGGGACCCAGATTGAGTTTCTGGCTCCTGGTTTAGGCCTGGCCCAGTCCTGACTGTTGTGGACATTTGCAGAACAGTCCAGCAGGTGGATGGAGGATATCTTTTTCTTTCTCTCAAATAAAATGAAAAAAAATAAATGAAAGGTTAAAAAAAAAAAAAAAAAAAAGCATTTCTTAGCTATCGGCCTCCCCTGCCCCCCACTTCTCAAAACTCTGTCAGAATGTTATGGGCTGGGGCTGTCTCCCTGAGCAAACCGGGAGCTCTTAGAGGACAAAGGCTGGGTTTGATTTGAACCCAGAATCAGTGTTCTTGGAATGGAGAAATAAAGGCCAAGCCAGGGCAGAACAGGTTAACAGGAAGAAGGTGTCACAGCCCAGGACCCAGCCCAGCTCAGATGCCACCCCTTCTAGGAAGCCTTCCCAGATGCCCAGTCTGGATTCATCACACGCACCGCTCTGCGATCCCTAAAACCCCACTCCCGTGTGACCAGCTGTGTGATGTGCGTATCTCCCACCAGGCTGGGAACACAGCAAGGGCAGGGACCTCATCTGACTCATGGCTGGGTCCCCAGAATCCAGCAGGGACCTCACATGCTACGTGCTCAGCAGACGAACATTTGTCCACTGGGAAGCCAGAGAAGCTGCTCCCGCCCTGCTGCCCCGGCCGTCCAAGGACTGGGTCCGCCTTCTCCTTTCCCACAGCAACGCGCTAAAAATGGACAGCACGCCAGCTGGTGCCAGGAACAGCACTTGGATTTCACAAACCAAGTGGCTTGGCCCAGAGTGGGGGCAGGGTTCTGGGGGCCCCAGAGTATGGCCATAAATAGCCCAGCTCTGAGGCCTCCTCCCCGATCTGGTTTCTGCCTGACTCACCCGACCAGGCAGGGTGGCGCTGGCCGAAGGCAGTGGACGAGAGCTGGGAGCTGACCATGGCCCTGTGGCCAGCATTTTTGAGACGCCAAGGGTAGGCCCAGCTGGCATCTACACCCTCCCCAGCCAAGCCCCTGGCCCAGGAGCTGGATAAAGCAGTGACATGGTGGTGGGGGAGGGGTTCCTTCTTAGGGAAGCTGAGGCAGAGGCAAACAGTGGCCCCAGGATCTCCAGCTCTTTCACGGAGCAAAAGTGATGTGAGCACATCCTCAGCTTACTGCATGATAAAAACAAATACAAAGGAGCTGGTGCTATGGTGCAGCAGGTCATTGGCACAGTGGGTAAGCCACTGCCCTGCAGCGCCAGCATCCCATATGGGCACCAGTTCTAGTCCCGACTGCTCCACTTCTGACCTAGCTCTCTGCTGTGGCCTGGGAAAGCAGTGGAAGATGGTCCAAGTCCTCAAGTCCTTGGGTCCCTGCACCCACATGGGAGACCTAGAGGAAGCTCCTGGCCCCTGGCTTTGGATCGGCCCAGCTCCGGCCATTGCAGCCAACTGGGGAGTGAACCAGAGGATGGAAGACTTCTCCGCCTCTGTGGAACTCTCCCTTTCAAATAAATAATAAATAAATCTTAAAAAAATATAAAAACAAAAACAAACACGGAGACTCTCTGGAAGGACATGTGTGAAAGCACCCACAGTGGTTTTCCCTAAGAGGTGATCACTTCACACGTTCCTGTTGTGGGCTTTGTTGAAAGAATATATATCCCTTCTTGTGTTTATTTTTTTAATATATATTTATTTATTTGAAAGTCATAATTACAGAGAGAGAAGGAGAGGCAGAGAGAGAGAGGTCTTCCATCCGCTGATTCACTCCCCAGGTTGCTGCAACGGCCCGAACTGAGCAGATCTGAAGCCAGGAGCCAGGAGCTTCTTCCGGGTCTCCCACGCAGGTGCAGGGGCCCAAGAACCTGGGCCATCTTCTGTTTTCCCAGGCCTTAGCAGAGAGCTTGATGGGAAGTGGAGCAGTCAGGACTCAAACCAGCGTCCATATGGGATGCCGGCACTCAGGCAGTGGCTTTACCCACAGCAGGTTAAGCCAGCATTCCATACAAGTGCCAGTTCAAGTTCCGGCTGCTCCACTTCTAATCCAGCTCCCTGCTAATGCACCTGGGAAAGCAGAGGATGATGGCCCATGTACTTGGGTCCCTGCACCCATGTGGGAGAGCTGGATGGAGTTCCAGGCTCCTGGCTTCTGTTGCAGCCATTTGGAGAGTGAGCCAGCAGATGGAAGAAATCTCTCGCTCTCGTTCTCGCTCTCGCTCTCGCTCTGCCTTTCAAATAAATAAATCTTTTTTTTTTTTTTTAAAAAAAGGGGGGGTGACACAACTTGCAGTACAGTACAAATATTCAAGAACCAGGGATTTGCCTACTGAGAGATCTGGGCTCAAATGCTTATCTCTGCCACTGTGTGATATCAGGCAAGTAACTTCACGTCTCTGGTTCCAGTGTTCTCATCTGTACAAGGGGATGTATAATAAACCCAATTCATGAGGGGTGGCACCGAGGATTCAGTGAAATAACACGTGGAAGGCACAGAGCTCAGTGCCCAGCACATCACAGTGCCCGGTAAACAGCGGCCCTCATCCTGGTCATCACGGTGACTGCTTCCACCAGCAGCAGCAGCAGCCAGAGCTCACCGCTGAGCAGAGCCAGAGCCGGCCTCCGGAGGCCCAAATGGCATTTTAATCAAGGTCTGGGGAACGGGCCAGAGCTAGATGAAGCCAAGTTCAGTCTGTGGGGAGTCACAAGGTCCCAACTGCTATGTGTGTGCAGGCAATCGATGTCCTTGAGGACACTGGCTACAAGAGGTCCCAGGGTGGCCACTCTGCCCACGTCCCATATCGCCGTGCCTGGGTTGGAGCCCCAGCTCTGTTTCCAGTTCCAGCTGCTTGCTAACACACACCCTGCGCAGCAGCAAGTGATGGTTCAAGTACTTGGGTCCCTGTCATGCACTTGGAAGACCCAGACTGGAGTTCCTGGCTACTGGTTTAGGCTGTGTGGGCGTTTGGGGAGTGAACCAGCAGGTGAAAGGGCGCGCTCTCTCTCTCTGGCCTTCAAACAAATAAAAATAAAAAAGAATAGCAGGTCTCCACAGGGCGGGAGACCAGGGCGGGGCTCCATTCACGCCTCTGGCCCTGGGCACAGGAGTCCCTCAGGCATCTCTGGTCTGAGGCATCACTCAGCCAAGCTGAACAACATGGCCCCAGATCAGCTGCACCCATTAACGGCAATGACATTCCACTTTGATGGCGGTGACACATGGAGCCAAATCACGGGCAGGACACCTGGCAGCGTCCATCTCCCAGGGAAGGAGCTGGCAGGAAGCTGGCCTTTAAAGTTCTGAGGACTCAACACAGAGAAGCTCGGGAGTCCGTCAGAACCAGTGTGAGCCACAGCCCCACCTTAGCCATGCAGGAGTCAGCAGCGCACCCTACCAGCCCTCCCCCAAACACCCCCCAAGACCTGCCATTTGCTGGGCTCACTGCCAGGCCCGGGAGCTCAGAGACAAACAACACGTGGTCGCTGCCCTCAGAGAGCTTCTAGTTTACCGGAGAAAATGGTGATGATGATGACGATAGTGTGGGAAAGGCTGATACTTATTGAATACGTACCACATGGAAGACACTGTACCATGCACTTCAAACACATGGTCTTATCAACAGCAAATAAAGCCAATGACCAAGTACCTACGATGGGCACTGGCCTTGGCACTTCACACGCACTATTCTTCAATCCTGCAGACAACTAAGCAAGGCAGCCAGCAAAGGCTGAGACAACAGTGGCCTCTGCCAGCACAGCGTGGTTCGAATTCTGACTTTGCCAATTTGTTAGCTGTCCGACTTAAAGTAACTAATTCTTAATAAACCTGGATGATCTGGTCTGGTAAAATGGGAATGACAGCAGTATCTGTCACTCTGTGCCCCCTTTTATCATGCATACTGCTCAATGCCTCTGTCATTTTTCTTTTTAAGATTTATTCATTGGAAAGGCAGAGTGGCAAACAGAGAGGGAGAGACACAGAAAGAGAGAACTTCTATTGACTGGTTCACTCCCCAAAGCCCAAAATTCAATCCAGGTCTCCTGTGTGAGTAGCAGGGGACCCATTGACTTGAGCCATCACTGCTGCCTCCCAAGGTGCACATTAGGAAGCAGCTAGAATCAGAAGCAGAGGCAGGACCGGAATCCAGGCACTCTGATGTGGAATGCAGGCGATTTAACTGCTGCGCCGAATGCCTGCCCAAACATTATTTTTTAGTGCGTGACATGCTCACTATTGTCACTGTCTTGCCAACCACACCTAAGGTGGGAGGAGAGAAGGACATTTTCCTCATGGCTGTCCCTCTTCTTCCCCCAGGCCTGGTCTACAGGGCCCAATGGGCCTCTAAGTGGCAGACAGAGGCGTGTTAGCTGCAGGCTTGGGCCCAGACTGTGGTGACAAACACATCTCTGTGTCTAGAACAAGTCCAGGGCGTTTTACAGACCCCTGAGCTAGCACAGAAGTTCCCGAGGAAAGAGGCCCAGCTGAGCCCGCAGCTCACACCAGGGAAATTGGGCTCTGGCTGGCGCCTGGCGTTCGCTAACATCTGTTCTTCCAGGACATGTTCAGGGCATTCTGTACCACTGATCCAAACACCCAGGAAGGATGCCCAACTGCTTTGCCAAGTTCATATCCAAAGGACAGGCCATGCTTCCATGGCTCCCTAAAGGTATCCTCGGGAATAGATTTGGAAGTTCTGAACGATGCAGCCAGCAACTGCACCCCAGGGACCCCTGGCTCCAGGCTGGGGCAACTGCTGGGCCCTGACCTTCTTCACAAACTCCCCAAAGTCCCAAGGGCCAGCCACAACCCAGCACCCCAGCTGTCTCCTGACATCTGGCCTTCTGAGCTCACTCCTACAATGCAGCAATTGGGCAACCAACCCCCTACTCGCACCCCCATCCTCTGAGCTGCTTTAGGTGGGATTCCCACCTTCTCTAAGACTACTGGGGCCATGATAACAGCTCAAAAGAGACTTCTAATAAAAAAGAGCCAGAAAAAAAAAATCAACAAGAAAGCCATGACCCCTTCCTTTTATCCAGGCCTGGGGCAGAATGTAGCAAAGAATGACCTAGCCCTGTGAAGAGTCTCAGAGAACACGAGAGCTGGAGACCCCAGTCCTGGGACAGCATGTGACTTTCCCCTCTACTGCACCTGTGGCAGGTATCACTAATCAATTCCACCTTCTTCCTGCTGAGCCCAGACAAGGCCTCCCAGGCCTTCCCAGCGTGGAGCTCCCAGCAGCTGCCAGTGGAGCTGACGCTCTAAACGGGAGATATGCTGCAGTCTAATTCACTGGGAGGGAGACTAAGGTCGCAAGGAGGCACTACCCAAGGCCCAGCAGTCATCATAGCACACAGGATCCGGTACCCCGGAGCACACAGGATCCAGCTGGTAAATCATGCATGGAGGCAATGCTTCTACCAACACAGACTCCAGCAGGGTCTGCCCCGCCCCATGGTGAGCCCTTCAGGAGGGGGTCTCGCCCATGCCAAGCATGTAGGGGGCATCTACAACTACTTCTCCGCTCAGTGAGGAGGGAACAGAGCTAGGGAATTGGCTCCAACACCAGAAGGGGCTTCGAGCAGCAGACATTCAGACGCCCCACTCTCAGGATCATGCACAGCCTAAGCACCAGGGCGCTCTAACCTGAAGACAAGGAGGGTGAGGGGCCTCCCTGCAGACTAGAATCGTGTCTCAGGCAGGAGTCATACTATGCATAGTCTGAACTCTCACACAGAAGAAACTAATTTTAAAAAATATATATATATATATACATATATATATATATAATTCATTTATTTGAAAGGCAGAGTAAGAGAGAAAGAGAGGGAGGGACACATGCACACACAGACACAGACACACACACACACACACACACACACACACACACACACACACGGCGGGGGTGGGGAAGAGATCTTCCATCCCCAGTCCACTCCACAAATGGCTGCAACAGCTGGAGCTGGGCCAGGCCAAAGCCAGGAGCCTGGAATTCTATCCAGGTATTCTATGTGGATGGCAGGGGCCTGAGTGCTGGGGTCACCTTCTGCTGATGTCCCAGGCAGAGCTGGATCAGAAGCGGAACAGCGGGGATTCAAACTAGCACTCTGATATGGGACACCAGACAGCAGCTTAACCAACTGCGCCACAACACCAGCCTCAGATTCAGTCTATGATTAATGTCAACCACTTCAAATCACATTGCTGGCTATAAATAACAAGATGCATCTAGGGGGGAAAGCCTTATATCCATACCATTTATGTGTGATGCTATGTAACTTTTTTTAAGATTTATTTTTTATTTATTTGAAAGGCAGAGTTATAGAAAGAGAGGAGGAGAGACAGAGAGAAAGGTCTTCCATCTGCTGGTTCACTCCCCAAATGGCCACGACGGCCAGGGCTGGGTCAGGCCGAAGCCAGGAGCCAAGGGCTTCTTCCAGGTCTCCCACGTGGGTATAAGGGATCAAAGACTTGGACCATCCTCTGTTGCTTTCCCAGGAGCATTAGCAGGGAGCTGGATCAGAAGTGGAGCTGCCAGGAATTGAACCTGCGGCCATATGGGATGCCACTGCTATAGGCAGCAGCTCAACCTGCTACACCACAATGCCAGCCCCTGTGCTATTTAACTTTATGTTAAAATATGACTGATACAGTAAGTTTTCAGGGGCCAATATTCTCAAGTCAGCCTTTTTAAGTACAAATGAAAACATCAGTGGCATTTCAATATGTCCAAAATGTAAAAATAAAACAAAATTGAGTGGGAATTGAGGGGGCTGGTCATAAGAAAGCCAAAGATCACCCAGGGCCCAGTGTCTGTTTGCGTCTGTGGGCCTCTTGGACACCTCTTAGGGGAAACCAAGGCAACGCAGCAGGACTTGGGCCCGGGACTCGGCTCTGCAGCTTTGCTGGCTGTGACACTCCATCAGCCCCCGCCACCTCTCTGTGTCTGTTCTGGGCCATGAGCCAAAGACACATTCCTCAGGCCCCCGCGGGCTTCCGGAGCCAATAGAGTTGCATTTCAGGGAAGGGCGGGGCAGAGCAGACATCTGGGGAGAGACGGCGCAGAAGTGGACACACAGTCGCCAGTGGGGAAACTGAGGCCCAGAGAAAGCAAGGGTCTCTGCCAAGGCCACACGGTGCAGGGACAGTGGGGAAAGCCATTCAACTGAGGTTCCCCCACCAGAACTCATCTCAGACCCTCGCCAGAAGGATTCCACGCCCTGCTCCAAAATGGCCAAGTCTTCTCCCTGAAGGAAATGGGTCTCGGGGTGTTAGGGCCCCTGGGTGTTATTAGAACCTAGAGATGAGAGCTCCCCAAGGCCCTCATGGAAGACTCTTAGTGGTGTGCATTTGATGCAGAGGTTAAGTCGCTGCTTAGCCGTCCACATCCCACAGCAGGGTGCTGGGTTCGAGTCCCAGCTCCACTCTTGATTCCAGCATCCTGCTCATACACACTCTGGGGGGCAGCAGTGATGGCTCAGTTACTTGGGATCCCTGCCACCCCCATGAGAGACCCAGACCGAGTCCTGGGCTCCTGGCCTGGCCTGGCCCAGCCCTGGCTGTTGCAGGAATTCAGGGAGTGAATCAACAGCTAGAATATCTCTACCTGTCTCTATCTCTGTCTCTCTTTCAAATAAAAAACTGCAAATAATTTTTTAAAGATATATTTTATTTATTTGAAAGGCAGAGTTTCAGAGATAGAGAGGGAGAAGCAGAGATCCTCCATCTACTGGTTAACTCCCCAACTGGCCGCAACGACTGGGGCTGCGCCATAGGATGCTGGTGCTACAGGCTGTAGCCCAACCCACCGTGCTGCAGTGTTGGCCCTAAAATAAATGTTTAAGAAAGAATCTTAGGGGCCAGTATTGTGATATAGTGGGTAAAGCCACCATCTATAACACCAGCATCCCATATGGGTGCCAGTTCATGCCCCAGTTGCTCCACTCTCAATCAAGCTCCCTGCTAATGGCCTGGGAAAAGCAGTGGGAGATACCCCAAGTGTTTGGACCCCTGCCATCTATATGGGAGACCTGGATGAAACTCCTGGATCCTGGCTTCTACCTGGCCCAGCCCTAGCCGTTACAGCCATCTGGGGAGTGAACTAGCAGTGGAAGATGACTCTCGCTCTGCCTCTCCCTCTTTCTCTGTAACTCTTTCAAAAATAAATAAATATCTAAAAATAAAGAAGACTCTTAGCTGCTCCACGCCTCTCTTTCCTGAGTCACTCACTGGGTGACACATCCTACCATGTACCTTTGACCTACTCACAACGACCCAGAAAGGCAGCAGTTGCAACCTCATTTTACAGAAGAGCAAACTGAGGCTCAGGGAAAGGAGAAGTGTGGTCCAAGGCCCATTGCTAGCGAATAGGAGAGAGAAAATGCAAACCAGTTGAGCTTAGCTCTGTGCCAGCTCTTCCTCTACCCCACACTGTCTCCCAAGTCCCCACTTACCAGCCAGGCTCCAGTGCGGGGCTGGGTGCACTTGAGGCCTGGAGGAGATAGGGAAGAAGCTGGACACACACACCCCCGCCCCCTGCGCTCCAGGGCTTACCCTCCAGCACCACCTCCTTGCCCGTCTTCTTCAGGGCCTGCACTGCTTCATCGTGGGTGGCAGAGGACAAGTCTTCCCCGTTCACCGACAGGATGGCATCCCCCACAAACAGGGCCTCTGTCTGGTCCGCCGCCAGTCCTTTGAAGATCTTGGAAATGAGGATGGGCATCTTGTTCTCCCGGCCTCCTGCACAGGCACAGAAGGAGGAAGAAACAGGCAGGGAGTCAGACCTAGGTGAGGTGATTTCTGAAGTCCTCCCGCAGTGCCCAGCCCAGGGCTGCAATAGGGGAGTTGGGAGAATAAAGAGAATCTCACAGGGGAGCTGTAGCAGCTTGGGATACTGGGGGCTGCGCTGTGGCATAGAAGGTAAAGCTGTTGTGGGATACTGGGGGCTGCGCTGTGGCATAGAAGGTAAAGCTGTTGTGGGATACTGGGGGCTGTGCTGTGGCATAGAAGGTAAAGCTGTTGCCTGCAACACCAGCATCCCATATGGGCAGCAGTTACAGTTCCCAGGCTATTCCACTTCCGATCCAGCTCCCTGACAATGTACCTGGGAGAGTAGTGGAAGATGGCCCAAGTGCTTGGACTCCTGTCACCTACTAGGGAGACCTGGATGAAGCTCCTGGCTCCTGGCTTTGGTTTGGCCCATCCCTGCACTTGCAGCCATTTGGGGAGCGAACCAGAGAATGGAAGCTAGTTCTTGCTCTTGCTCTCTCTCTCTCTCTCTCGCTCGCTCTCTCTCTGTAACTGTGCTTTTCAAATAAATAAAACAGATCTTTAAGAAGAAAAAAGAAGTCTGGGATACTGTTGAGACTAAGTCATTGTCAAATTCACAATGCTAGAGTTTGGCAGCTGGGTCTGCTGGCTAAATACTTCGAATAACTTGCAAAGTTAATAACTTGAAGTTCAAAGCTTTTAAACTTTTTAAAATATTTTGAATTCAAGCAATTTTCCCACAATGACACCTCCCTACCCGCAATTAAACTAACAGTTAGCTATTGCTAGGGCCCCAGAGCACCTCGCTGACAATCCTAAAGTTTTACAGTCCAGGATCCAGGCTGGAAACCAAGGCCTTAGAGCAGGGGTGGGGAGTGACAGGCCCGCAGGCCATATAAGGCCCTCAAAATCATTTGGTCTGGCCCTGCCAGGCAACCACAGGCAGGACTTGGAGTCCAATAAATCTATAGCAGGCTGATTTTTAAGCTGATAATTTTGCATGGCCTGCAAATGATATAAATACCCACATGGCCCTTGGCAGAAAAAAAGGCTCCCCACCCCTGCTAGAATCTAGAGATTGCAAAAGTCTATCTGAACTGGATCTCTGATACAAAAGAAGCAAATGTGCTCTACTGAATACTTTATTGCTAAGTTCTCAAATGTCTTTTTTAAAACAAGAAATGTAATCAGTTCCTATTAGTTCCACATACCATGGGCCAAGCAGGGAGCTAAATGCTTCCTCAGTTGTCTCACTGCATCCTCCCAACACAGCTAGGCTCAGATGCCCAAAGGGAAACGGAAGCCCCTTGTCCAAGGTCACTCACCCACGAAGGGGCACAGACAGATTTTGAACCTAAGGCTCCTGGCTCCAGAAACAGCCCTCTTAAACCTACAGTGGACTGTGCGGGTCAGGCCCCCAAATTTCACACTTCTGGCCTAACCCAGGAGTCCTGAAGATGAGCAACTAGTGGCCCAGAGAGGGAGATTCTGGTTCCAAGGTGCCACAAGCTGCCTGATGGCAGACCTGGGACTGGAAGACCTCTCCTGCCCCCCCCCCCACAGGCACCACTGCTCGCTCACGGCACTGCACAGAACGTGCAGCCTGGGAAGGAAGGGGTTCTATTTACACCTGCCCTCCCCCCCCAAAACCAGGCAGTTGGAAGCTACAATCATTCATGACTGCCTAGGATCCAGCTGGACCTTAGAGAGAGGTTACCATGGCAACAGGCCCCCAGGCTCCATCCACAAGGCCTTGGATGGAACTGCTGCTTTCCCCTGAAGTCTCCTAAAAGTAGCCTCACCCCCACCTGGAAGTATGGAACCTGAGAGTAACTGTGTGTGACCTAGCAAAGTCCTGTCTCCTTGCTGTGTCTCAGTTTGCCATCTGCAAAATGGAATCCTACCAAACTCTTAAGTTCCTTCCTGCTCTGACCCACTGGGTGTTCCTGTTGCCCAACCCCAAGCTGGAGTCTGGGGTAAGACTGGGACCACCCCCTGACTTCCTCATTTCCCTCTTCTATGCCCCTTTTGTTAGCTTCCTGGGAGTTTGCTCTCCCACAGGAAAGCTGCCCTGGGCACTCCCTGGAGAACAATGGCTTGATTAGGAAGTTTCAGATCCCAGCTCTGCCACTCACAGAATGGGGTGATCCTGGGAAAGTCACTATACCTTTCTGAATATCAGTCTCTTCGCCTGCAAAACAGGGCTTTTAAAGGCCTTGGACTTCTGCCACCCATGTGGGAGACCAGGATGGAGTTCCTGGTTCCTGGCTCTGGCCTTGCCCAGTGCTGACCATTGTGGCCATTTAGGGAGTGAACCAGGGGATGGAAGATCAATCTGTCTCTTCTCTCTGTCTCTCCCTCTGCCTTTCAAATAATAAATCTTTAAAAAAAAAAAAAAAAAAAAAAACCACTGGGATTTACTGCCTACCTTTACCACTTGTGGCCCGGATGAAGTGGCTGGCACAGCACCTGGCACCCGGTGACAGCGTGGTATTTGCGTCCAGCCCCACCCCCTCACCCCGGCCAAAGGGTCCAGAGGCCCCGGTGAACAGAGCCAGCAGCAGGGAGAGCCAGGGAGGGAAGAGCGCATGTTCAAGGTGATACAAGGGCTGACACCCTTTCCCAACGCACTTTTCAGGGGCGGGACCCTGAGAAGCAACCGGGCAGGACCGGTGAGCTGGCAGCTGGAGGCCCGAGGGATTCCAGCATCAGGCACAGCGGCTTTGGGAGTCTCCTGGCCTCCACTGTTCCTCTCACGCAGCAGCAGCTCATTGCCAGGCACCTACTGTGCGCTGGCAGGGAGAGCGTGCGTTCACAGACACAGAGCCTCACTCTCATGCTACAGCTGGGGACACTGAGGACAGAGGCGGGAAGTGACTGTCCAAGTTCACACGGCTGATCTTGAACTCACAAACTACCTGTACTCTAAAGAAGTTTGTCCGGATCAGAAGCTGAGAGCTCCTGAGAGTGCCCACCCTCTCCACCCGTGCAAGGCAAAGTGCAGAGGACCCGACCTGGATGCAAAACCCAGGTGTTGGGCTCCCCACCTAGGAACACAGCCCTCCTGGGGTCGCTGGTGTCCAGGAACCTGCCGGACCCGGTCTGTGATCTCAGCCAGGAACTCCGGGCCGTAGCACACCCTCCACGACCTTGACAGGGTCTCAGGGGCTTCCACTCGATGTCTCTCCAGTAGCCCAGGGCCTCAACCCCCCATTCTCCCACCTCTGACCTCCCGGGGACCTCCGGCCTCTGGCGTCCTTGCTAGTGCCCTCTCACACCCCTGTGCTCGCACACATAACTCCCCTCCCCTGAGTCCCAGTGTGCCACCAACCTCATCCACACCTGTGCCTTCCGTGTTCCCCAAGAGCCCCAGAAACCCCTGCGACCTTGGAGCCCCAAGTGCCTGGGGAGGTTTCCTCACACGCACCCAAGCCCCCCAACAGGGGCCGCCAACTCCACGTCCGTGGCGCGCAACCAGCCCCGCGGCCCCTGCACCCTCAGCGTCCGTCCCCACAGACAGCGCGCCCCGCTGCCCCGCATAGGCGCCCGCGCCCACCTTTGATGCTGATGCCCAGCCCGCCCGCGTCGGCCTTGCGCACCGTCACGCGGCGCCGCTGGAGCAGCAGCGCCTCGGGCAACTGCGGGGGAGCCGCGCCCGGCTCGGCGGCGCCGTTGAGCTGTGCGGGCTCGGGCTCCCGCGCAGCGCCGGGCTCGGGGCCTGGCTCGCCGTCGGCGGGGCTCACGGTCAGCGCGTCCTCCGCCAGACTGACCAGCACCCGCTGCCAGCGCTCTCCGCCTGCCCCCGCGCCCGTCCCGGCACGAAGCTCCAGCAGCCCGGTTCGCGGAGCGCGCCTGCCGGACGCCATCTTCGCCACCGAGCCCCCGGGTCTCAACCGAGCCCCGGCCCTCCTGCCCGGCCCACTCCGACCCGGCGCCCAGGGCGGAGGGCAGCGGGGGCCCGGCTGGGCCAGCCGCCACCCTACCCCGGCCCCGGGGGTGGAGCCTCGAGGCGGGGCCGCCTCGGGGGTGTGGCCAGCGCCAAGGGCGGAGCCAGGACGCGCGAGGGAGGCTGGGGCGGGGCCCCTAAGCCCTAGGAGCTGGAGTGGGACCACGTGGAGGGTGGGCTCCCACGGGGACGGGGCGGGGCCGTGGAGGGGCGCGGTTTCGTCTTGGGGGCGGGGCCCTGGGGAGCCCTCGGAAGAAGCCTTGTCCGTGGCCGTCCAGGAGCACTGACTTAGAGCGCGAGAGAAAGGCGCAGAACCGTGGATACTGGGTGACAGACGGAGAGCGTTGGGGCACGGCTGCGTTTGGAGAGGGCCGGGACTCCGGGGGCTTTGACTGCAGAATTCCTATTGGGGGAGCCTGGGAAGGGGCAGTCGTCCCATTTGAGGATCCGGGCTTTGGCTTGTGGGCGTGGCTGCTGGAGGCCACGGCCCCGCCCACCTGTAGGAGCGCACCTGGGACTCCACGCAGGCCTGCGCTGGTAGGGGGGGGGGGTGTCAAACGCTTGAAAGCTGGGGAGGAGTTTAAGAGATAAACGCCCTACTCTGTGCACAGACCTGGGGAAGAATCCAAAATCATGAGAGGTGTGAAGAGGCTGCAAAGTGGGGCTCTGAGTCTGGGGGTCTAGAGGGCTGGCTTCCCATCCTGGCGCAGACACTCTGCTAGCTCCTAGTGGACCTTGGTCTTGTCACCTCACCTTTCTACACCTCAATTCTCTCATCTGTGAAATGGGATCATAATGATTCCTACCTCACAGAGTCTTTGTAAGGATATATCAATGTGAAACGCATTGTACACTGTGAGTCCCTAAGGCATCCATAGATCGCTTTCATTTGTCATAAGCTTGCTATTGGCCAAGCCTAGCGTTGGGCTTTTCTGTGTGTTGTCATATCTTTACCTTTAGTCTCATGGGGTAGCTCCTATCAAGAACACCCCCATTATACAGAAGGGAAAACTTGGGTTTCCAAGGTCTAATTGGCCCTGGTCGCACACTTAGTAGCAGAGCTGGACTCAAACCTAGGCCTGTTTGACACCAGGGATTGGTCCCTGAGCCACTCTGCTAGACAGCTGCCAAATACAAAATTAAGGTTGTTATCAGAAAAAGCCCACCGCATCACACACCTCTTATCTGCCCCTGTCTCTGTCCTCCTTTGTGGCACAGTGGGTAAAGCCACCACCTGCAACACCAGCAGTCCATATGGGCACTGGTTTGAGTCCCAGCTGCTCCACTTCCAATCCAGCTCTCTGCTAATGCACCTGGGAAGGCAATGCAAGGTGGCCCAGTGCTTGCACCCCCGCCACCTATGTGGGAGACTCTGAAGAAGCTTCTAGCTCCTGGCTTTTGGCCTGGCCCTGCCCTGGCTGTTACAGCCATCTGGAGAGTGAACCAGTGGATGGAAGATCTCCCCCCCCCCTTTCTCTCTCTCTCTCTCTCTAACTCTGCCTTTCAAATAAATGATTAGCAGCTTCCTGCTAATGTACATCCCGGGAAGTAGCCATGAGCACTAAGGGATTTGTTTCCCTGCCACCTACATGCAAGACCCAGATGCCATTCCATGCTCCTGACTTGGGCCTGGTTAAGCCTCAGCTATTGTGGGCATTTGAGAGTGAACCCAAATGGAAGATCTCTTGTGTCTCTGTCTCTATTTTTTTTTTTAAGATTTGATTATTTATTTGAAAGGCAGAGTTAAAGACAGAGAGAAGGAGAGTTAGAGACAAGGGTCTTCCATCTGCTGGTTCACTCCCCAGATGGCCACAACAGCCAGAGCTGGCTGATCTGAAGCCAGGAGCCAGGAGCTTCGTCCGGGTCTCCAACACAGATTAAGGGGCCCAAGGACTTGGGCCATCTTCCACTGCTTTCCCAGGCCATAGCAGAGAGCTGGATCAGAAATGGAGCACCCAGGACTACAACCAGCACCCATATGGGATGCCGGCACTGCAGGCAGCGGCATTACGCACTATGCCACAGCACCGCCCCCGTCTGTCTCTTGCTTTCTCTCTCTACCTTTCAAATTAAATGAAAAGGAATCAATGAGGAGTACTCACCTCAGCACTAGGAACAGACTTCCCTCATGTCCTGCACCAGGTGGCACGAAGCTCACAGCCCACCTACTCCCCGTTTCGGCAGCACACATAGCAGAAGGTGATGCTGTGACCGTTCATTCATTCATTCATCTATGTAACAAATATTTATTAAATATCTACTATGTGTGTCCCATAGAGCAAGGTGTAGGAATTCAGTTTAAACAAGACAGACAGGGTCTCAGCTCACAGAGCATACAGTCCACTGGGAGGCAGGATTCCATAGTGGTTAGGAACAGGGGCTCTACATTCTGTTTCATGAATTTGGATTCTTACTGTGTTGCAGCACAGTGGTGACACCCACATTCCATATCAGAGGGCCAGTTTGAGTCCCAGATCTTCCACTTCCCACCTATCTTTCTGCAAATGTGTCCTGGGAAGGAGCAGATGATAAATAGCTCAAGTCCTTGGACTTCTGCCACCTATGTGGGAGACCCTGATAGAGTTCCTGGCTCCTGGTTTTGGCCTGGCCCAACCATGGTTATTGAGAGCATTTGGGAAGTGAACCAGCAAGTAGAGGATATCTCTCTCTTTCAAAGTGAAGGTAAATAAAAGGTTTTTAAAATTTATTTGGGCATGGGACTAGCACTGTAGCACAGTGGGTTAAAGCCCTGGCCTGAAGCACTGGCATCCCATATGGGCACCGGTTCTAGTCCCAGCTGCTCCTCTTCCAATCCAGCTCTCTGCTATGGCCTGGGATAACAAAGGAAGATAGCCCAAGTCCTTGGGCACCTGCACCAACATGGGAGACCTGGAAGAAGCTCCTGGCTCCTGGCTTCGGATCAGTGCAGCTCTGGCAGTTGTGGCCATCTGGGGAATGAACCATCGGATGGAAGACCTCTCTATATATATCGACCTCTCTCTGTAACTCTGTCTTTCAAATAAATAAAGTAAATCTTTAAAAAAAAATTGGGGGGGGGGGACCAGTTCTTTATTGCAGAGGGTTAAGCCATAGCCTGCAGCACCAGCATCCTGTATGGGTGCCAGTTCAAATAAAATAAATAAGTTTTTTAAAAAAAAAAAATAAGCTTCTAAGAAAGGAAACTTTGTGGCAAACACTTGTGATAAATAAGAACTAGATCCTACTTGGCTTCTAGAAGCTTCACTCCATTGGTAGGCAGGGAAAGGGAGGAGAGAGCAGGAGGAGGCAAGAGACAGGGGGCAGAGGGGCTCCTTTCCCGGGACCAGAGCCTGGAACCAGGTCCTTGAAAGTCCCCCCACGTCTTGCCCTGCTTAAAAGCCACTTAATGAGGCCCAGACCAACTTGATGAGAAAGAGTCCAGGGGGAGGGGCGGGGTGGCTGCCCTCTGTGGATGCCGTGGGAGTGGGGAGGGAGAAGGGTAGTGTGCGTGGAAAGGCTAGAAGAAAAGAAAGCAGCAGAGCCAGAGGAAACAGTGATGTTCAAGTGCATGTGTCTCTGTGTATGTGTGTGACGGTGCAGTGATGTGTATGTGCAGGCATTGTGTGTGTGTGTGATGGTGATGAGTATGTGCACATGTGTGTGTGTGTAACAGTGATGTGTATGTGCATGCATCTGTGTGATGACGATGTATATGTGCATGCGTGTACACGTGATGTATATGTGCATGTGTGTGTTGTGTGTCTGTGATCACATAGTACAGACAGAGTTGATCCTCTTGCCCCTGTCAGCTACCCCCAGGGCCCTGTAACTTGAAGAACGCTCTGCTCCTCCACTGTGGTCAGCTGATGCCTCTCTGCTGTGGCTCAGAAATCAGCCTCCCACACACACGCACAGGCCTGGCTCCCCACCAAACCCCAGGCTCAGCTCCCAGACGAAACCAGCTCACTCCCAAGGGATAGGACACAGGGAAGGGAAAAGGAAAGAGAGAAGAGAGCTGCCCAGCCCACAGAAACCCCTACAGGCTCAAGCCTTTAGACCAAGGGTCTGGGGTCCTGGTTGGCCAGAGACTTCCCTCTGCACAGGCGCCAGGGCAGGGGCCAGGGGTCCCTATACTCTGGCCTCTCAGAGCCGGTAAGGACAGAACTACTGACAGTTAACATGACTGCATGCTTATGAGCACCTTCTGTGGTTCGTCTTGTTTAGCCCTCAAGACAATCCCAGGAAGTAGGTCCTGTGATTATCCCATTAGACAGATGAGAAACTGAGGCTCAAAGATGTATAGTAACGTGCCCAGCCAGGTGGGCACCGAAGCTCCCGAGGACACCGCCCTGCCCTCCCGGGAGAGGCCTGGATCTACGTGGAGAATGGGAGGTGTCCAAGGCCTGAGACTGAGGTGTCCTGTGAGATGAAAACCAACCCAGGCTCGTCCCGTCCCTGCTGCCTTTTACTCTGCATCGCAGCCTTGGAGGCACGAGCTATCATCATTATCTTCCCCACTTTGCAGAGAAGGAAACTAGAGCTCAGAGAGGGAAGTGAGTTGTCCACGGCCACACAGCTAACAAAGAGCAGAGCCCAGGCAACAGAACAAATTATTTCCTTTATATATACATTTGAAATTAATTTTTTTAAAGATTTATTTATTTATTTGAAAGGCAGGCACACACACACACACATACACACACACAGAGGTCTTCCCTCTGCTGGTTCATTCCCCAAATGGCTGCAACAGCCAGAGCTGGGCCAATCCGAAGCCAGGAGCCAGGAGCCTCTTCCGGGTCTCCCATGCAGGTGCAGGGGTCTAAAGACTTGGGCCATCTTCTACTGCTTTCCCAGGCCATAGTGGAGAGCCAGGTTGGAAGTGGAGCAGCTGGCACTGGAACCAGCACCCATATGGTATGCTGGCCCTGTAGGCAGTGGCTTTACCTGCTGTGCCATAGCACCAGCCCCTAAGTAATATTTTATTTATCTGAAAGGAAGAGATAGAAACAGAGACAGAGAGCTCTCATGTACCACTTTACTTCTGAAATGCTTGCAACAGCTGGGGACTGGGGCAGGCCAAAGCCAAGAGCCTGGAACGTCATCTGAGTCTCCTACATGGACATCGAGGACCCAGGTACTTGAAGCCTCACCTGCTACCACCCAGGATGTGCGTTAGCAGGAAGCTGGATTGAAAATGGAGCCATGGTGCTGGCGCTGTGACGTAGCAGGTAAAGCCACCACCTGCAGCGCCAGCATCCCATAAGGGTGCCAATTCGTGTCCCAGCTGCTCCACTTCCGATCCAGCTCTCTGCTATGGCCTGGGAAAGCAGTGGAAGACGGTCCGGGTCCCTGAGCCCCTGCATCCATAGAGGAGACCTGGAGGAAGCTCCTGGCTCCTGGCTTCGGATTGGCACAGCTCAGGCTGCTGTGGCCATCTGGGGAGTGAACCAGGAGATGGAAGACCTTTCTGTCTGTCTCTCCCTCTCATTGTCTGTAATTCTACCTTTCAATTAAATAAATGAAAATCTTAGGCCGGCGCCGCAGATCAATAGGCTAATCCTCCGCCTTGCGGCACCGGCACACCAGGTTCTAGTCCCGGTGGGGGCACCGGATTCTGTTCCGGTTGCCCCTCTTTCAGGCCAGCCTTCTGCTGTGGCCCGGGAGTGCAGTGGAGGATGGCTCAAGTGCTTGAGCCCTGCACCTGTATAGGAGACCAGGAGAAGCACCTGGCTTCTGGCTTCAGATCAGCGCGATGCGCCGGCTGTGGTGGCCATTGGAGGGTGAACCAATGGCAAAAAGGAAGACCTTTCTCTCTGTCTCTCTCTCACTGTCCACTCTGCCTGTCAAAATTTTTTTAAAAAATTAAAAAATAAATGAAAATCTTTTTAAAAAGAAAAAAAAAAGAAGATTGGGGTGGGGGCCTTTTCCTGCCCAGGGCCATTTGGATATTTATAACATCATCCATGAGCCATACTAAATTTTCAACTTAAAAATTATCCTGTTATTCTGGTTTGAGACCCGGCTGCTCCACTTCCAATCCAGCTCCCTGCTGATGTGCCTGGGAATGCAGTGGAAGATGGTCCAAGTGCTTGGGCCCCTGCACCCATGTGGGAGAACTGGATAAAGCTCTGGCTGCTGGCTTCGACCTAGTCCAGCCCCAGCTGTTGAGGCCATTTGGGGAGTGAACCAGCTGATAGAAGATCTCTCTGTCTCTCTCACTCTACCTTGCAGATAAAATAAATATTTTTTAAATGAGTCTGGTAGAGATTTGTTGAATTTTGCATGCTGCCTGTGGTTGCCTTGGCAGGGCCAGACAAATGATTTCACAGGGCTGAAACAGCCCATGGGCCAGACGTTCCCCAGCCTTGGGAGAAAACCTCCTGTATCAGAGTGCAGGTTCAAGTCCCAGCTGCTGTGCTGATCCAGCTCCCTGCAGATGCACCTGGGAAAGCAGCAGGTCATGGCCCAAGTACTTGGGTCCCTGCACCATGTGGGAGACCTGGATGGAGTTCCAGGCTCTTGGCTTTGGCCTAGACCAGCCCCAGCTGAGTCAGCCATTTGGGGAGTGAGCTTGTGGTTGGAAGATTTCTGTCTGTCTCTCTGGCTATCACTCTGCCTTTCAAGTAAATAAACAAACCTTTAAAGAAAAAAAAGTTAGGAAATGAGTGTAGCAAAGGAAGAAAATGTAGACAAAGACTTTACTCTGGAGCAGGTACCAAACAGAAGAGGAGGGAGCGAGCGTGGTAGAGAGAGCAGCTCAGGAAGTAGAGTGTTTGCTGGTGGGGTTGGGATGATTAAGGGAGAGTTTTTTCTCTCTTTTAAGATCTATTCATTTGGCCTGGTGCCATGGCTCACTAGGCTAATCCTCTGCCTGTGGCGCTGGCACACCAGGTTCTAGTCCCAGTCGGGGTGCCTGATTCTGTCCCCATTGCTCCTCATCCAGTCCAGCTCTCTGCTGTGGCCCGGGAAGGCAGTGGAGGATGGCCCAAGTCCTTGGGCCCTGTGCCTGCATGGGAGACCAGGAGAAGCACCTGGCTCCTGGCTTCGGATCAGCGCAGTGTGCCCGCCGCAGCAGCCATTGCAGGGTGAACCAACGGAAAGGAAGACCTTTCTCTCTGTCTCTCTCTCTCACTGTCCACTCTGCCTGTCCCCCCCCCCAAAAAAAAAATCTATTCATTTAATTGAAAGAATTGCAGTGGAGGGGGACCAAAGCCAGGAGCATTTTCCGGGTCTCCCACATGGGTGCAAGGGGCCCAGACACTTGGACCGTCTTTTACTGCTTTCTCATGCCATTAGCAGGGAGCTGGATCTGAAGTGGAGCACCCATTATGGGATGTCAGCACTGCAGGTGGCAGCTTTACCCGCCACATCACAGCACCCGCCCCTCAAGAGTTTTTCCTCTTATACCAGATACACCCTGGTCCTCTAATTCTAGCCCAAGGGCCAGAAACTGCATCTGAGCCGGGATGGTGACGGTTCAGGCTGGGCTCCAGGGGTGCTCAGGCATGGATGAGAACCGGATCTCAGGGACAGGAGCTGGGGCTCCGGAGACCATGAGGGGCCAGGAAGGTATTAACCTTGGCAGAGATAAATTTGAAATAATTGTCAAGGATTAATAATTAATAATTGTCGTAACCTAGCATTTTACGAAGGAGGAACCAAAGGCCCAAGAGAGGGCTTCACCGGCCCTTCCTCCACAGCCCAGCGTGGTTCCCCTGAGCATTGGCGGGAGAGGAGACAGGCGGATGCTGGAGGCCACGCAGTCCACATCCAGGTGCATGCTGCACTGAGAGCTGTCAGCAGGGGGCAGAAGAGAGTCAGGGCTGCAGGGTGCCAGCAGGCGGGACATCCCAGGCTTGGGGGAAGAAAGACAAGGGCTCCTGAGATTGTCAGCTTTGGGACACTCTCTTCCCTTCTCCGAAATGTGAAGATTACACATCCATTTCACAGATGGGGATGATATGTAAAAAAAAAAATTTATTTTCATTTGATTTGAAGGCAGAGTCAGAGAGAGACAGCAACAGAGACAGAGATACATGAGAGATCCTTCTGCCAGCTCAAATGCCCACAAGAGCCAAAGCTGGACCAGACGCCTGCCCCAGTGGTTATTGTTATTATTACCATTGTTAAATCAGCCACATTATTTGATCTCATCCACTCTCTGCACCCCCACCCTCGAGTCACAGATTGGGGCGATGGAAAGCTTGGAGATCAGGCTGACCGGGCCACAGGCCCTGACTCACTGTGTGACCTCCAACAGGCCCCTGGCCCTGTGAGTCTCATTTTCCTCGCCTATGGAATGAAGAGAAGACTCAGGGCTCTGGGAGAATGAAACTGGCCAGTGTGAGTGCCTGGCCCAGGAGAGGCCTCCCTGCCCTTTAACCCCTTCTCTGGCTTCTGAAGGCTGCCTGTCACTGCGGGCTTGCTCTGTACCTCATCCTATCCTAGCGTCGAGGACACAGGGTGGGCATCACAGGTTAGCAGGAACCAGGGAATCACCCTTTTGCAAGTCCCCGCCGAATCTAGGGTGTACCTATGTGGGTTTTTAAGATTTATTTTTTATTTGAAAGAAGAACAACAGAGGAGGGGGAGAGAGGGATTGATCTTCCATCTGCTACTTTACTCCTCAACTGACTGCAACAGCCTGGGCTGGGCCAGGCCAAAACTAGGAACCAGGAGCTTCATCCGGGTCTCCCACATGGGTGTCAGAGGCCTAAGTACTTGGGCCGTCTTCTGCTGCTTTCCCAGGCACATTAGCAAGGAGCTGGGTCTGCAACTGGTGCCCCTATGGGGTGGCTTAACCTTTTATGCCACAACGCTGGCCCCACCTCTCTGATGAAGAGCCAGGATTCCAAATTCTGCTGCTGCTTCACTTTACATTTTTGTGCCACTTACTTTGTGATCTTGGGCTCTTGATCCTAGCTCCTGGGGCCTTAATTGTATCATCTGTTGGGTAGTGACGGTACCTGGAGGATCAGAACGACATTTAAATGAGACAAAGACCAGGACATGCTTTGCCTTATGCCTCACACATAGTAAGAGCTCAGTGAAGCAGGCATTATGCATAGTGGTTAAGGCACAAGTTGGGGCTGACGCGGCGGCTCAATAGGTTAATCCTCTGTCTGCAGTGCCGGCACACCGGATTCTAGTCCTGGTCGGGGCACTGGATTCTGTCCCGGTTGTCCCTCTTCCAGGCCAGCTCTCTGCTATGGCCAGGGAGTGCAGTGGAGGATGGCCCAAGTGCTTGGGCCCTACACCCCATGGGAGACCAGGAGAAGCACCTGGCTCCTGCCTTCGGATCAGTGCGGTGCGCGGCGGCCATTGGAGGGTGAACCAATGGCAAAAGGAAGACCTTTCTCTCTCACTGTCCACTCTGCTTGTCAAAAAAAAAAAAAAAAAAGACACAAGTTGGGGTACCTGTCTCACCGTATTAGAATGCCTGGGTTCAGTGCCCAGCTCCAGCTCCCAATTCCGTGCAGGGGATGGCTCAGGTACTGGGTGTCTCCTGCCCATGTGGGAGACCTGGGTCGAATTTCCATCTCCAGGTTCTAGCCCAACCCAACCACATCCCGTACAGGTATTTGCAGAGTGAACCAATAGATGGGAGTTCTGAATGTCTCAAATAAATCAATTGGTTTAAAAAGGAAACACCAAACCAAACAGGGGCAAGCATTTGGCACAGCAGTTAAGTCACTGCTTGGGACACCCAAATCCCACATTGAAGGGCCTGGTTCGGATCCCGTCTATTCTGCTTCCAGTCCAACTTGCTGCTAATGCACATCCTTCGTGGCCAGGGCCTGTTAGGAAACTGGTGCAGTTTTATCTATGGCGCGATCTACACCCCGTTCCCGCTGCCATTGCAGAAAGCCAGGTAGCCACAAGGCCCAACTACCTGTGCCAAGCTCCACCCTCAACCTGATGGGATTGGCTATTCCTGCTTCCCTGCCCACCCTCCGGCAACGTTTTAAAAGGGCCTGTTCCTGAACACGTGGCTCTCTTGGCTCTTCTCATCTGCTCTCCTCTTCTCTCTGCTCTCTCTTCTCCTCGCTAGCTCCTCTCTCTCCCTCTCTCTTATACTCTCCCCCCTTTTTCCCTTCTTTGCCCCTTCCCTCCAGTCTGCTGGTTTTCCCCAATAAACCCTTTCCCTTACTCTGGTGTGTTTTGTGACGGCCTAACAGAAATACATAACAGGGACCACCCCAGAGTTTTATTTTTTAAAAAGATTTATTTATTTGTATTTGAAAGGCAGAGTGACAGAGAGAGGAGAGACAGAGAGGGAGATCGCCTGTCTCCTGAAGCCAGGAGCCTGGAACTCCATCCCTGTCTCCACGTGGGTGGCAGGGGCCCAAACACCAGGACTCCAAAGGATACGCGTGTCACTCCACCGGGCGGCCACAGCGGATCCCGGAGCCTGCAGGAGCCTGACGGGCATGCTGGTCAGGTCCTCAGCCGGCTACCTTGAGTTCCGCCCAGCCTCTGGACTTAGGGCTGGGGTGACTGTGGGCGGGCGTCCTCAGGCTGGCCTCTGGAAGGCTTTGCCCACCCGCCCCGCGATCTGTTGCTTTGCACCAGCCCAAGTCAGGGGTTCCTGGACCTGGAAATCCCGCCCCGTGACGCACACGTGCTCCCTGCCCCGTCCCGCGCGCCCGCGTCCTCCGCACAGGCGCCACACCGCTCGCCCCGGGGACCCCGGCTCGCGCTGCAGCCGTTTCCTCGCAGATGTTGGCCTCCCCCTGCTCTCTCTGCTCTGAGATTCCCTCAAAAGCGTTCACTAGTAATTTTTCCAAATCACAGTAATTACCTCATTACTTGGATATTAATAGACTTCGCTTGGCACCGAGGAGCCAGTTGAGCGGCCCGGCTCTGTGTGCAGGAAGGGTATCCCTGGAGGCAGCCCCGCGTGCAGGCATGCTGGCCTGGCTGCGCCCCCTCCCCAACCCGCTGTGGCTCCCACGCACTCCAGTCCAACGCCCATCAGAGCAGATGAGCTTCAGCCTCCCGGGCAAGGGTAAGGACCCTCCCCCCAATCCAAAAAAGGAACCCAGGGCCTGTGTGCCCCCCCACACACAATCTTCCCTTTCCTCCTCCTCAGCTGTGCCCCGAAGCCCTTCTGACTTGGAGGCCCTCCAAAGCCCCTCCAGTGAGTCCCTCAGGCAGAAACCATCCCTAGGCACCTCCTCTTACTTCAGCTAACACAGACAGAGAAGGGTTCCATTTGCTGGTTCACTCCCCAAATGCCTACAGTAGTTGGGCTTGGGCCAGGCAGGGCCAAAGCCAGAAGCCCAAATTCAGCCCAGGTCTCCCATGTGGGTGGCAGAGTCATCACTTGCTACGTCCCAGGGCGTGCACCTGCGGGAAGCTGGGTCTGGAGTGGAGCCAAGTGTGCATCCCAGGCACTCTGAGACGGGACAGGGGCTCGAATGCAGCATCTCAAGCACTGCACCAAACCCCTGCCCAGCTACTAATTAGTGAACATGGTCCACAAACTTTAAGAAAATTTTATTTATTTGAAAGGCAGAGTTGCAGAGAGAGAGAGAGAGATCTTCCATCCACTGGTTCACTCCCCAAATGGCCGCAACAGCCACGGCTGGACCAGGATGAAGACAGGCACTAGGAGCTTCATCTGAGTCTCCCACATGGGTACAGGTGCCCAAGCACTTGGGCCATCTTCCACTGCTTTCCCAGGTGCATTAGCAGGATCAGACGTGGAGCAGCCGGGACTTGAACCAGCATCCATAACCTACTGTGCCACAAGACCAGCCCTGGTCCATAAACTTTCGGAGAGTAACTTACTTATTGTCCCCAGCATCCCTGAGAGCCGCTGCTGTCATTTGACCCATGCAACAGATAAAGAAACAGAAGCACATCAGGACACCATCAAGACAGGGCACGGTGGTACCCGGGGAGCGCTCCAGGCCTGAAGCAGCCTGAGACCTGACTGCCCTGGGCCCCTGCCCTCCCTACCCTGGGGCTCTCTTCTCTCCAGGAACCTGAAAGCTCTTTCTAGAAGAGGATGCTAATGAGATTCATATACTGAATGCTTACTGTGTGTTAGATGCCTTCCTTATCTCACACACTCTCAGGACTGTTCTCTGTAAGGATTTGATGGGCTCCATTTCAGGTGGGGAAACTGAGAGCTTAGGTGATCTGCCAATTGACTCAATCTCAGGGCAGATCTGGGTGGACTCTGGCTGACTCCCAAGCCTGTTCTAACCAGGAGACTCTTCTGCAAGCGTCCGCCCCAGCGGTATTAGTCACGGGGACCTTCGATGAGGCTTTCCTGAGCAGCAGGCACCAGGGCACTGCATCTCTACCAGACCCATTGCATTTGATCTTATTCCATCCTTGTAACCATGGGGCCATGCTGCCTTGGTCACACCTGCCCATCCCCATCCTCAGTTCGATGATAAATGCGTTTCCAAGTTCAAGGCTCTCCAGGAGCATTAATGGGATGGGAGAAGGGGCAGTCTCAACACAAAGGCTACCCGGGGCAGGCCAAACCAGGTCTGAGGGTGACTGGGCAGCCAGAGACTAGACGAGCCAAGCTGGTCAGCGCTGGGGGAGAGACAGCACACGGGATCCTTTGTCAGGCCACAAGCTGCAAGGCCGCCCCGTCCCCACCATCTGCTCCAGCTCAAGGCCAGTGATGCATGATGGGGAAAACGGGGGGAGGGGGTGCTGGGGGCTGCCCACCTGCTCTGCCTCCTGGGATAAGCCAACGCGAGACCTCCCAGGCCCATCTGGCCAACACATCCCTGGGCCCTAACCACCCCTGGGATTCCTTTCGACAGGCTGAAATTGGCCGGGAGAGTGGCCAGCCTGCCAGGGTCACAGGTCACCGTTAATCTGCCAGAATAAGGGAGGGCAGGCGGGTGGGCAGGCAGCCGGTGTGGGCAAAAGCCTGGCAGTTCCTGCTGTCTGCTCTGGTGGCTGCAGAGGGGGGTTTCCCTCCCTGGGAGGCAGGAGGTGGGTTGGGGAGAATACAGGACTCTAGGAAAAGCGCAGATGCTCACATCTCACCACCTAACAGTTCCCCTTTGAGAGAAATACACAGTCGCCCAAGATGTCCTTGCGGTACTGCGTGGCACAGTGAGACACGGGGGAAAACCCAAGCGCTCAGCAGTGGGAGATTGGATGCACGTGGAAAGCGAGACCCTGATCCTCAACATTACTCAACTACTGAGTCTGGGAACTGAGCCCCCTTGTGTCAGCGTGAGTAGACTGTCCCGAGGAATTCTTGTTCAGAAAGATGAAACCGTAACTGATCATTAACGCCACTGTTGCCACAGGAGATTCGTGCACAGCCATTTGTTTGGATAAATTGTGTGCTCACCAAGCAAATACTTGTTTTACCAGACAGACCATGTTTCAAGGACCTCTTCTCAGATGTCCACCAACCCTGAACTGTTGTATCTCAGACTCTGCCCAAAACCAGCTGGTTTCTGCCTTACAAGAGACTTACCCAGGAGCTGGTGTTGTGGCATAATGGTTAAAGCTGCTGCCTGCCACTCCAGCATCCCATACGGGCCCCGGTTTGAGCCCTGGCTGCTCCACTTCCTATTTTGCTCCATGCTAATGCACCTGGGAAAGCAGCAGAAGATGCCCTAAGTGCTTGGGCCCCTGCACCCACGTGAAAGACCAGACCAGAGGAAGCTCTTGACTTTGGCTTGGCCCAGCAGGCCGTTGTTGCCGTTTGGGGAGTGTACCAACAGATGGAAGATCTCTCTCTCTCTGTGGCTTCCTCTCTTTCTGTAACTCTGCCTTTCAAATAAATTATATATATATATATATATATATATATATATATATATGTAAAGTCTCACCTGAAACCTGGATGGAACTGGAGGACATATATTAAATGAAATCAGTCCAGCACAGAAAGACTAATCCCGCATATTCTCACTTAGATGTGGAAGCTGACAAGTTGATCTAAAGGAACTGGCATTGTGGCACAATGGTTAAACTGCTATTTGTGACACTGGTACCCCACTTCAGAGCTCCAGTTCAAGTCCCAGCTAAGCTGCTTCCGATCCAGCTCCCTGCTAATGATCTTGGGAAGGCAGTAGAAGATGAACCAAGAGCTTGGGCCCCTGCCGTCCATGTGGGAGAACAGGCTGGCGTTCCTGGCTCCTGGCTTTGGACTGGTTGTTGCAGGCATTTGGCGAGTGAGCCAGCAGATGGAAGATACTTCTGACGTTCTCTTGGTTTCTTCCTCTCCCTCTGTCACTCTGCCTTTCAACTAAATAACTAAATATTTTAAAAAATAAAACACATGCATGGATTTATGGAAACACAGTTTCCCTGGGGGAGACAGACAGGGCAGTGGGATAGATGACGAATAGACAGAGGGCCCAGTGGAAGCTGCAATGTTTCCTCACTTTTGTTGAAAAGGAAAACAAAAGAAAATCAAAGTAACAAAATTAAAGTGGCCATGTGTGATTGCTTGGGGAAATAGGTACACACACTATTTTTGAAAACTTTCCTATAATCGCATTTAAAAATATATATATTTATTTATTTGAAAGGCAGGGTGAGAGACAGAAAGAGAGGGAGGAGGGAGGAGGGCGCTGTCTTCCATCTGCTTGTTCACGCCCCAAATGCCCACAACAGTGAGTGCTGGGCCAGGTGGAAGCCATGAGCCAGGGCTGCATGTGGGTCTCCCACATAGGTGGCAGGGCCCCAAGTTCCCGTTCTGCCCTCCAGTGCCTTCCCAGGTGTTTCAGCAAGGAGCTGGATCAGACACAGAGCAGCTGGGACGTGGGCTAGAGCTGGCGGTCCGCAGACAGGCAGCTCAATGACCTGCTGCGCCGTAACTCCAGCCCCACGGATAATTTTGTGACAGATCTCCGTGCCATGTCCCACAGTGGCTGCACCACTGGACATTCTCGCCACCAGCAGAGCACAAGGTTTTGACTTCTCCACATCCTCTTCATCACTTGCTAGCTTAGTTTTGTTGTTGTTGATTTGTGAATACCAGTCATCAAAATAGTTGTATGAAGTGGGCTTTTTTTTAAGATTGTATTTATTTTAAAGGCAGAGTTAAGAGAGGAAGAGATGCAGAGAGAAGTGAGCTTTTTTTTTTTAATGCCAGGAATAAGCGGATATAATCTTGTTCGTTTTTCTATATTGAAATAAATGTCAAAGCTAAAGGGAGAAGCTAGGTCAGACCTGTGTCCGTGGCCCATTGGGTTGGTGTGGCATTGAACGATCCGCTTCACTTGCCGGAGCCCCAAGTTTACCACCCAGGAGCAGGGTGGAGTAGCAGATCCAGAATGAAGGAGTAGCAATCGCCCGGATGTTTGTGGATAGAAAGGAATTTGGCCAGAAAGTTGGGAGGTCAGAATCTGGGTGAAGGAATGCAGATCCACGAGACTCTCCTAATCCAGAGGAGGAAGTGGAGTCCCCAGGGTTCCCACTCAGGGCAGCAGTGGGACTCTGACAGCACAGATGAAACAAGTCCTGGCTGTCATGTAACCTTCTTCTGACCTGGGCCCTACAAAGCAGAGAATTCAGTAACTCGTGGTTACTGGGAGCTGGCCACATGCTGGGCACGCAGAGTCCCAGGGATGGGTTGGCTTTCTGTAGGAACATGGCTCAGGTAAGCAGGTCCTGGGACTGGCCCAAAGCCACACAGCCAGTGATAGCATTGGTCTGCAGGGCTGCAGAGCTGTGAATGTGGAAACTCAGGATTCGAACCCAGTACAGGCAAGACTCAAAACCAGTGCACAGTCTTGGGCATCCTCTGCCTCCTCAGATCATCTTGCCTACGTTCCTACTGTCTGCTCCTCTTTTTAAAGATTTATTTTATTTACTTGAAAGGCAGAATTAGAGAGAGAGATATTATCTTCTATCTGTTGGTTTACTCTCCAGATGGCTGCAACAGCCAGGCTGGGTCAGGCAGAAGCCCCAAGAGCTTCTTCCAGGTCTGCCATGTGGGTGGCAGGGGTCCAAGCACTTGGGCCATCTTCTGCTGCTTTCCCAGATGCATTAGCTGGGAGCTGGATCAAAAATGGAGCAACCAGGACATGAACTGGCACTCATATGGAATGTTGGATCAGGCCAAAGCCAGGAGCCAAAACTTAATCCAGGTCTCCCAAGAGGATGGTATAGGACCCAGACCATCACCTGCTCTATTGCAGGGTGTGCATTAGCAGGAAGCTGGAATCAGAAATGGGGCTGAGACTGGAACCCAGGCAACCAGATATGTGATAAGGCATCCCAAGCAGCATCCTTTTTTTTTTTTTTTTTTTTAAAGATTTCAGGCCGGCATCACGGCTCAACAGGCTAATCCTCCACCTAGCGGCACTGGCACACCGAGTTCTAGTCCTGGTCGGGGCTCTGGATTCTGTCCTGGTTGCCCCTCTTCCAGTCCAGCTCTGCTGTGGCCCGGGAGTGCAGTGGAGGATGGCCCAAGCCCTTGGGCCCTGCACCCCATGGGAGACCAGGAGAAGCACTTGGCTTCTGCCTTCGGATCAGCGCGGTGCGCCGGCTGCAGTGCACCAGCAGCGGCAGCCATTGGAGGGTGAACCAATGGCAGAAGGAAGACCTTTCTCTCTGTCTCTCTCTTTCTCACTGTCCACTCTGCCTGTCAAAATAATTTTAAAAATTTAAAAAAAAAGAATTATTTAATTACTTATTTGTAAGGCAGAGAGAGAGAGAGAGGTATCTTCCACCCACTGGCTCTCTCCCCAAATGACCACAATAATTCTCTGCCAAGAATTCTATCCTGATCTCCCACATGGGTACCAAGGGTCCAAATACTTATGCCATCTTCTGCTGCCTTCCCAGGCACATTAGCAGGAGACCAGATTGGAAGTGGACCACTTTTTATTTTAATCATGTCTCTTGTGGGATGCTGGCATCACAAGTAATGGCTTAACCCACTGTACTACAATGCTGGTCCCCAAATCACATCTTCACTGCTGGGCCAAATATCCACCACAAAAGCTTCTCGTCTGACCTGGTGCCCACAGGCCGTGCTGGCCAGTCCTTGAGTGCTTGTGGGGGATCCTCAGGGCCATGGCTGCCAGGCCATCTCTGAGCTTCCTCAGTGGTACTGGCCCTGGTTGCATACGCTATGTGACATTCACCCTGCTTTCCTGAGCCTCCAAAGCCGCCTCTCTGGTCGAGCCAGCCCCAGGGCAGCTAAGTTCTTGCTCAGGCACCAGCAGCTTCCTAGGCTCCAGAAAGAGTCAGTCAAGTCTGGGCTTGCTGTGCATATATCCCCAGCAGGGGGTGGCCCGGGCCTCCTGCCCTGCAGACTCCCAGCATCTGCTCCTGTCCCCTGCCCCAGGTCCCCAGCTCCTCCTTCCTGTAATCAGCTCAGACTCCAGGTCCTCAGAGAAGGAAACAGGGACCTGTCTGAGTCCTGGAATTGGAGCTCAAGCTTCAGAGTTCTTTCAGCCAAGGGAAAGGGGCCAGGGCTGGAATAATTGGGAATAATTATTATTCAAGTTCAACAATCAAAAGACAGCAACATTAACAACTGACCTTGAGAGCAAGCTTATCAGTGTGTCCAGCACACGTTGGCTTCCTTATAATCTTGTCATTCTCTCCAGAACACTGTGACCTCAGAATTTTCCCTTTCTGTTTTGAAGAAGTGAAAATCCAGCTCAGACAGGTTAGGGAATTTGTCCAAGGTCACTCTGTGGCTTGGTGGAGCCTGGAGAAGAGAGAGACCTGGGATCTAGACCTTGCCCTGCCTGCTGCCGCCTGGAGCATTGTGGGAGAGTTAAATCCTCTGGGAGCTGAAGGCTCCCCAGATGCGAAAGGAAGGAAGAAGGCAGAGGGGCCGGAATGGAGTGACTCAGCCTGATGCGACCCTGTGAGCAGAAAGGGAAATGTGGGGAGCAGAAGCGGTGTCCCAGGACCTCTAAGTGGGACTGAATGAAGCCCATGCAGTAAGAAGTCTTCTTACTAGATGAGCACTCAGGATATTTTTATTTTTTTTATTACAGGCAGAGGGGATAGTGAGAGAGAGAGACAGAGAGAAAGGTCTTCCTTTGCCATTGGTTCACCTTCCAATGGCCGCTGCGGCCGGCGCATAGCGCTGATCCGACGCCAGGAGCCAGGTGCTTCCTCCTGGTCTCCCATGCGGGTGCAGGGCCCAAGCACTTGGGCCATCCTCCACTGCACTCCCGGGCCACAGCAGAGAGCTGGACTGGAAGAGGGGCAACCGGGACAGAATCCGGTGCCCCAACCGGGACTAGAACCCGGTGTGCCGGCACCGCTAGGTGGAGGATTAGCCTGTTGAGCGGTGGCCTCCGGCTGCTCAGACAGGTTAAATAACTTCCCAGTGCCGCACAGCAGGTGGGCAGATTTGACTCCAGATCCCTGAGACTCCAAAGCTCTTATTCTGTAACTAGCAGAGTCTGCGAGCTCCACATCCAGATTCCTTGAATGGCCTCTAGAGCTGCACCACCTGCCACAGTCGCCCTTGGCCCTGTGCAGGTGTTTGGAGCACACCGAGCAGTTCAGCTCCTCTGCTGCACTAGCACCCGATTTCAAGCGCTTGATAGCTGTGTGCAAGCCCATGCCCTCCCCGTACTGAGCAAGTGCAGAGAACGCTGTTTCCGCCCTGTTGGTGCTGTTCAAGGGGGCGGGGAGGTGTCACAGGGCAGAAGCAGGGGGATATGACCAGGGCACTGAGCGGCGAGGGAGGGAGCCAGGGATAAAGAGGACACTGGACCCAGGCGCTGGCTGGGGGCAGACGGGTGGGCGGGGTGATGCAGCTGCGAGGCCCTGAGAGAGCAGCCCCTGGCTTCAGAAGACCTGGAACCTTCTCCCTGCCCCTTGTGTGTGACTTTGCCTAGTGTGTGCAGGCAAATTTCTCCGAGCTTGTTTCTTCGGCTGTAAGATGGAACTAGGGAGCAGCTGTTAAGACGCCGCTCGGGAGGAGGCACAGCTCTGCTTCTGATCCAGATCCCGCTCACACGCACCCCGAGAGGCGGCAGTGATGGCTCAAGCACATGGGTCCCATGTGGGAGACCTGGACTGAGCTCTAGGCTCCTGGCTTCAGCCTGGATACTGTCAGCATTTGCAGCCCCTGATGTTAAGAAACTGTAGGAAGCTAATGGAAACGAGTTATCTATCCCACCCTTCTGGGTGGCTTTTCTGTTGTATGAGCAAGCCAAACAGTCGAAAAAGATTGCAGATCAGCTCTTTTGATGGGTTCTGTTCCAGGATTGTAACTGAATGTCAAGCTGGTAAGTTTTTTTTCTTCCCCACAATTGTGCTTAAGAACCCCACTACCACCAGCCTCTTTTGGGTTTTACCTCTCTTAGAAGCCCCCTCCATGCCACTCTGGCTGGAGGTCTCTGACTCTAATAAACCTTGCTTTAAATCTAAAAAAAAAAAAAAAGGAAGGAAGGAAGAAAAAGAAAAAAGAAAAGAAAGAAAGAAACTAATAGCAAGCATTGGGGGAGTGAACCTGCGGTTGGGAGATTTCTGTTTCTGTATCTCTCTGCCTTTCAAATAAAAAATAAATAAATGCAAGTATAAATGAATAAATAGGCTGGTGCCGTGGCTCACTAGGCTAATCCTCTGCCTTGCTGCGCTGGCACACGGGGTTCTAGTCCCGGTTGGGGCACCGATTCTGTCCCGGTTGCCTCTCTTCTGCTGTTGCCCGGGAGTGCAGTGGAGGATGGCCCAAGCCCTTGGGCCCTGCCCCCCGTATGGGAGACCAGGAGAAGCACCTGGTTCCTGCCTTCGGATCAGTTGGAGGGTGAACCAACGGCAAAGGAAGACCTTTCTCTCTGTCTCTCTCTCTCCCTGTCCACTCTGCCTGTCAAAAAAAAGAAAAAAAGAAGAAGAAAAAAAAAAGAATAAATGCAGTGCTCTACCATCAAATAATTAAAAATGAAATGGAAATAATTAAGAATATCACTCACATATGAGATATGGGAGTCCCAGGAGGGTGGCTGAACCCATTGAACCACAACATCTGCCCCAGGTCTTGCCCATCGCAGGGCTGAACCAGGGCGGGTTCCAGGCCCCCCCCCCACTCTTGCCACAGGGCCCTCCTAAGTGCATTTCCTGGTTGGCTCCCCAGCTGCTTCCTTTCCTGGGAAAATGTCCTGATTGGTTAGAATTTCCAGCCTTCTGAGTGCTATTCGAATTTCACAACCAGAGAATTCTATTGATTAGAATGTATGGCACCAGAGAAATATTGATCAGCATTCCATGACCCCAGAATTCTATTACTCAGAATGTCATGACTTCACAGTCCAATGGATTGGAATTTCATGGTGTCTCGGTGTCCCGGTGAGGCAGGCTTCCCACAGGTCCCCTTCCCAGTCAGGTCTTCCCTGACCTCTCCATCTGCCCCCTGGTTATTTTCCCCATGGTGTTTATCGCCCCTTAACTGCATCAAATGCATCATTTCCTGATTCCCCAGCAGAAAACACTCTGCCAGGGCAGGAATTTTGATTTTTATTTATTTTTAATGATATATTTTATTTGTTTGAAAGGCAGAGTGACAGAGAGAGAGAAGGGGGGTAGAGATTTTCCATCCACTGGTTCACCCCTGAAACAGCCACAACAGCTGGGGCTGGACCAGGCTGAAATCAGGAACCTAGAACTCCATCCGGGTCTCCCGTGTAGGTGGAAGAGGCTCAAGTACTTGGGCCATCTTTTGCTGCTTTCCCAGGTACATTAGCAAAGAGCTGGATTGGAAGCAGAATAGCTAGGACTTGAACTGACGTTCCTGTGTGGGCTGTTGGCCATTGCAAGCTGTGGCTTAACTGGCTACACCACAGTGTTGGCCCCTTATTTTTAAATTTTTAATTTTAGAAATTTTTTATATTTTATTTATTTGAAAGACAGAGAGACATACAGACAGGGTTCTTTGATTTGCTGGTTCACTTCCCAAATATACACAGCAGCCAGGCCCAGGCTGGGCCAAAGCCAGAAGCCTGGAACTCAGTCTGGTATCCCATGGGGGTGACAAGGACCTGAGTACTTGAGCCGTCCCCTGCAGCCTCCCAGGGTGTGTGTGAGCAGGAAGCAGGAAGCAAGAGCAGAGCCCCAGTTGGAAGCCAGGCGCTCAGACATGGAATGTAGGTGTCCCGGTTGGCGCTTCACCTCCTGGGCTCGCTGCCTGCCGCAGGCAGGGATCGTTATCTGTCTCGTGCACTGCTGGATCTTCAGGACCTAGGATGGTGCCTGGCGTATAGTGGGTGCTCGACACCTGACTGAAGACTGTTGGTGAGGGGGTGAACTGGGGAAGAACAAACAGCTGGAAGTGTCACACAAAGGAACCGTGTGCTCCCTTTTGAAGCAGCCACTGCAGACCCAGCCGCCTGCCTTCTCCAGCTTGCTGCAGTCCATGGAGGCAGGGGGAGCAACTGTGCCTCTTTCTCTAGAAACTAATTCTCCCCTGAGGTCGGTTCATGTCCCGGCTGCTCCTCTTCCGATCCAGCTCTCTGCTCTGGCCTGGGAAAGCAGTAGAGGATGGCGCAAGTGCTTGGGCCCCTGCACTGGCGTGGGAGACCCAGAAGAAGCTCCTGGCTCCTGGCTTCTGATCAACACAGCTCTGGCCGTTGCAGCCAAGTGGGGAGTGAACCAGCGGATGGAAGACCTCTCTGTATGTCTTTCCCTCTCTCTGTCTGCAGCTCTACATCTCAAATAAATAAAAGCTTTTTAAGAATTAAATAAAAGGCCGGCGCCATGGCTCAACAGGCTAATCCTCCGCCTTGTGGCGCCAGCACACCGGGTTCTAGTCCCGGTCGGGGCACCGGATTCTGTCCCGGTTGCCCCTCTTCCAGGCCAGCCCTCTGCTGTGGCCCAGGAGTGCAGTGGAGGATGGCCCAGGTGCTTGGGCCCTGCACCCCATGGGGAGACCAGGAAAAGCACCTGGCTCCTGGCTCCTGCCATCGGACGAACGTGGTGCGCCGGCCGCAGTGCGCCGACCGCGGCGGCCATTGGAGGGTGAACCAACGGCAAAGGAAGACCTTTCTCTCTGTCTCTCTCTCTCACTGTCCACTCTGCCTGTCAAAAAATTAAAAAAAAAAAAGAATTAAATAAAAATAAATAATTTTCCCTTGAGATGTGATCAAGGCTCCTAGGAATGGGAAAGGAGTCTCAAGGGAGAGGACCTAGAACAAGGAACCTCCTAGTTTCTCAAATCTCAAATATTGTCGTCACCTCCTCCAGGAAGCTCTGCCTGATGGGCAGATGAATTTGGCTCCCCACTCCAGTGCTCTGCAAGTCCCACACCTGCTCACAGGACTCTGTACTGCTTATATTTACAAATGTGCTAGGTGATTCTGATGTCTGCAGACGAGGCTCACATCCACCTTGTACCTTGTGCCTAGTCCCATGCCGGGCACACAGTTCCTGCTCCGGGCATATTTGTGGGAATGGACCGTGTCACACTTGAGCAGACAGGATGGAAAATGACCTGCCACAGGGTGAGAACTGCCAATCAGGACTCCAGAGAGAGGGGTATCTTTAGGGGAACTGAGCATTTGGGTTTTCAGCCTCCCTCCCACGGAGCCAACTCCTGAGTAAGGGACCAAGTACAGTGGGGAGAGGGACAGACTAAAACATAGGCTGTGCCAGCCATGTGGTCCGCGGTCCCTCTGTCTGCTGTCTTAGCAATCAGCCATGCACAATGTGAGCCATAGACAATGCGTACACTGCAAGCGTGGCTGGGTTCCAACAAAACTCTCCTGGTTGAACTGAAAGTTGAAGTTTCACAAGACTTTCACAGGGCAAAGCGGTAGAAGGCAGGGGTGGGAGCCTCAGGTGGTGCTGTCACCTTTTCCCCTCACGCTGGGAAGTCCCTTAACCGCTCTCAGCCTGAGGCTCCTCATTTGGCAAAGGCTGTAATAAAAGTCCTGGACTCCCAAGGCGGTCATGAGGATTAACTGAGCTAACTCCTCCAGCTCCAGCCTGGCGGGCTCAGCATGAGCCATTGGATCGCTATTGTTGGTCATAATTATTATTACTATTACCAAGGGGACTTTGGGAGGAGGGAACGGAAGGACATATGCAAATCCTGCAGTGCCATGTCTGGCACCAAGGAGACCTTCACAGAAAGCTCCTAAGCTCCCACATCCTGCGCTCCCACCCACACCCCCACCGGAGTTCATTCCAGACAGACCTTCCCAGCATCCTCTGCTGTCCTGCACAAGCCGGAGAAGGTGCCTAGAGCAGCTGGCCAGGGCGCGGGAGAGGGCTGGGCACAGAAGTGAGAAGGGTTCTGACCAGGCCCCCGCCCATTGTGTCAGCCCGCCAGCCCGCCAGCCAGCTGATGTCCTGGGTGGCTGACACCAGCTGGCCGGCTCCACCCCCACCCCACTACCCCCCTCCGCCAGGTCCCTCAGTGTCACTCAGCCTCCACCCCCATCCACCCGCAGCCCAGAGAGACTCAGGATGCAATCAGAGTGTGAGCTTTTGTCCCCCAAATCAGAGGCTGATTGGCGTCCCTCAGCAGTTTGTACACCCCATCCTTTTGTGGAGGGGCTGGGTGGATTCAAAGCTGCTGGCTGTGGGTTTATTTACTTGAGTGGGGTTGAAATGTGATTTGGGTGTTCCCTTTCAGCTTTCAGCACTTCCTTATTCAGCGACCTTGGCCTTCTGATTTCACCACTCTGATCCTCAGTTTCCTTCTCTGTGAAATGGAGACAAGACTTTCTTTTTTTCATAACATTGTAGTTGTGAAGAGTAAAGGAGATACAGGCAATGTCTGCAACATAAAGTGTGTGCTTGGGGCTGGTGCTGTGGCTTAGTGCGTAATGCCAGTGACTGTGGTGCCAGCGTCCCTTGTGGGCACAGGTTCGAGTCCCAGCTGTTCCACGTTTGATCCAGCTCTCTGATAATGTGCCTGAGAAGCAGCAGAAGATGGCCCAAGTGCTTGGGCCCCTGCACCCACCTGGGAGACCTGGAAGAAGCTCCTGGCTCCTGGCTTTGGCCTTGCCCAGTCCCGACCATTGCGGCTATTTGGGGAGTGAACCAGCGAATGGAACATCTCTCTCTCTATAACTCTGCCTTTCAAACAAATAAATAAATCTTTAAAAAAAGAAAGTGAGCACTCAGCAAATGATAGATGTTATTACTTTGTAAACATTATTTATTTATTTGAAAAGCAGACAGAGTTCACTAACCCCAACACCTGCATAGCTGAGACTGGGCCAGGCTGAAGCCAGCACTGGGAACCCATTTCAGGTCTTTCATATGGGTGGCAGGGACCCCGCTACTTAAGGAATGGCCTGCTTTCTCCAGGGTGCACCTCTGCAGGAAGCTGGATCAGAAGCAGAGCGTGGGCTTGAACCCAGAGACTCCAGTGTAGGATGTGGGTGTCCCAAGCAATGTCTTAAGCCAGCTGTTATTGCTTAAACATTTTGTCATTATCATTAATCTTTCAGAGCCAACTATTAAAACCTGTGCTGTTTAAAACAGCCATCAGGGGCTGGTGGTGTGAATTAGAAGGTAAAGCCACTTCGTGTGACACCAGTATCCCATATGGGGGTCAGTTTCGAGTTCTGAACACTCCACTTCCAATCCAGCTCCCTGCTAAAGACCTGGAAAAAGCAGTAGAAGATGGCTCAAGTACTTAGTCCCCTGCACCCACCTGGGAGACTCAGATGAAGCTCCTGGTTTCTGGCTTCAGTATGGTCCAGTCCCGGCCATTGTGGTCCTCTTGGGGGTGAACTAGTGATAGAATGTCTCTCTCTCTGCCTCTCCCTCTATCTGTAATTCTGACTTTCAAATAAGTGAGAGAGAGAGAGAGAGAGAGAGAGAAAGGTCTTCCTTTTACCGTTGGTTCACCCTCCAATGGCCGCGGCGCACCGTGCTGATCCAAAGGCAGGAGCCAGGTGCTTCTCCTGGTCTCCCATGGGGTTCAGGGCCCAAGCACTTGGGCCATCCTCCACTGTGCTCCTGGGCCACAGCAGAGAGCTGGCCTGGAAGAGGGGCAAGCGGGACAGAATCCAACGCCCCGACCGGGACTAGAACCCGGAGTGCCAGCGCCGCAGGCAGAGGATTAGGTTATTGAGCTGCAGCGCTAGCCGTACATTTAAGTTTATTAAAATTTTTTAAAAATTGGAACTTTAGGACCACTTTAAGTGTCCAACAGCCACAAGCCCTGGAGACAGCTACAGATCGTTGCAGAAGGTTCTCCTGGGTGGTGCTGATTCAAACCTTCTAATACCCCTAAGTCGGTCTCTCTTTCTGGAATAGGGCTCTCCCAGCTGCAGCCTCTCTCCCTTCCCCCATCCTGGCAATGACCTTGGGGAGTGGGTGTTCTTTTGTTCTCTTCAGGCCTGCACCTGGGCAGGAAGGTGGAGAACAGGTGTGGAGCTGTGCCCTGGAGCAGTGAGGGAATGGGAACAATTGTCTCCAATTGTCCCTGTTGTAACGCAAACAACTGCACCCACCCAACTTTATCCCAAGCACCAGCAGGAGCCAGTGCTGCCAGGAGGTGAATGAGGGAGGGAGATCACCTGCCGCCAGGGGCAGTTTAAGGTCACACAACAAGTCTGGGCCTGGGTGGTTTCCAGCCCAGCTGACACCTGGGAAAGGTGCGCCAGATGGGAGGCCCAGAGGGGAGGGGAGGGAGAGTTGGCAGCTTGTCAAAGGCCAAGGCTCAGCTGCACCAGAGGCTGTGGGAGGCAGAGTGGGTCACATTCAGACTATTTCAGGTTATACACATCCTGAAACCGAGCCTTTGATGCAGGTGTTAGATACTATCAGGTCCTAGTCTCCCACGGCCTCCCAGCCTCCCTCTCTTAGATTAAAGTTTCCTTGCCCTGTTTTTATTAAAATGAACTCACCAAGGTGAAGGTGTAGTGCAGCCAGCCCCACAGTATCCCTGAACACAAGACTCATGAGATCCTTTATCTCCCCTGTAGATGAGATCTTCAGGCTTGAGGGGCGTCTCCAGGAACCTCAGACCCCAAGCGAGAAGCCACCACCGCCTGACTGGCTGGAGCCCACTTTGCTATCACCAAAATTCTGCAAAGTGCATGATATCACTGACCAGTCAAAGGAGGACCATGAGCACTGTGGACCAGTCAGGGACAGGATGAGAACTGGATGCCCGCCTCTCAACCCCAACTTGGGTCTATAAGGCCTTCACCCTCGGCCCTGACGGAGCCTGGGAAGTAGGCAATAACTGCGCCTGGCAGCAAGCACCTGCTTCCTTCCACCTCCCTGCTGTCAGTGATTGGCTCGCGCCTTGTGAGTGAGTGGACCTAAGTTTGGGGGTTCTATAGCAATTCCTCCGATCAGTTTTGGGGGTGTTCTGTAACAATCGTGCATTCACTTCAGCTCTGTATCAGCAACAGCTACATCAGCACGTGACTGTCTATTGACATCTTCAAGTTAACATCCCTAAACCTGAACTCTTGCTTCTGCCCCCAAGATGCCTGTGTTCACTTAGAGCCGGGCCCCTCACTAGGTGGCTGCTGCATCCTTCCAGCTGTTGGGCCCAAAACCCCAAAACCGTGGTGTTATCTTTGACTCTCTTCCTTTCCTCCCTCTCTCCCTCCCTCCTTCCTACCTTCCTTCCTTCCTCTTTCTTTATTAGAGTGAGAGAGGTCTTCCATCTGCTGGTTCATTCCCCAAATGGCCGCAACAGCTGGAGCTGAGCCAGCCCGAAGCCAGGCGCTTCCTCCAGGTCTCCCACGTGGGTGCAGGGGCCCAAGGACTTGGGTCATTTTCTACTGTTTTTCCAGGCCATAGCAGAGAGCTGGATCGGAAGTGGAGCAGCCAGTACTAGAACGGACACCCATATGGGATGCCAGCACTGCAGGCGGCGGCTTTAACTGCTACATCACAGTGCCAGTCCCTCTTCTCTTTCTTGTACCCCAGAAACAAGCCATCAGCAAACCCTATTGACCCACCTTCAAAATACATCTGTAATCCAACCCCTTTGCATCATCTCCATTGCCAACATCCTGGTCCTTGCCACCATGGTGTCCTTCTGGATCACCCCAGCAGCTTTTCACCTTTGCTTCTGTGAGCCTAATTTTCACTCTGGAAGGCTTAAGATCATGTCATCCCTTTGTTCGACACTGTCTAGTGTCTCTGAAGTTCACTTAGAATGCAGTCAAATAGCAGGGTTGATGTTGGAACATAGAGGATTAAGCTGCCACCTGTAGCACCAGCATTCCTATGGGCACTGGTTCAAGTCCTGGTTGCTCCACTCTGATCCAGCTCCCTACTAATGTGCTTGAGAAAGCAGTGGAAGATGGCCCAAGTGCTTGGGCCCCTGCACCCACTTGGGAGACCTGGATGAAACTCCTGGCTTTGGGCCATTTAGGGAGTGAACCAGAGGATGGCAGCTCTCTCCATTTCTCCCTCTCTAATTTTGCCTTTCAAATAAATAATGAAAATCTTTTTTCAAATATCTTGCTATGGCCTAGGAATCTCTGGATTATCTGATCTTAATTCCTTTGCTCAGTCTCCAGCTATACACTGATGTCCTTTTTATTTTTTAACAGATTTATCATATGTTTAAAAGGCAGAGTTAGATGGAGACTGAGACAGAGAAGAAAGAGAGATTTTGCATCTGCTGGTAAACTTCCCAAATGGTCACAACATCCAGGGCTGGGCCAGACCAAAACCAGGAGCAAAGAACCTCATCCAGGTCTCTCTCATAGGCGGCAAGGACCCAAGTACTTGGGTTATCATCTGCTGCCTCCCAAGGTATGCATGCGCAGGAAACCAAGGCTGAAGGCAAAGAGCCTGGACTCAAACCAGGCACCCTGATGTGAGATGCAGGCATCCCAAGCAGGGACTTCACCATTGCACAAAAGCAATGTCCTTTCTTGCCCGGATGCTTCTGCCTTAGGGCCTTTGCTCCTGCTGCCCCTGCCAGGAATCACTCATTCTCTCCCCAGCTGCTAGCAGGGCTCGCTCCTTGTTCAGGTTTCAGGGGTGCAGTTCCACCTCTCTCAGGATTTCCTGTGGGACCTCGGGTCAGTGTTGGACCGCCGCCTGCAATGCCAGCATCTCATAGGAGCACCAGTTCAAGTCTCAGTTGCTCCATTCCCAATCCAGCTCTCTGCTAATGCACTTGAGAAAGCAGCAGCATGCCGGCGCCGCGGCTCAATAGGCTAATCCTCCCCTTGCGGTGCCTGCACCCCAGGTTCTAGTCCCGGTCAGGGTGCCGGATTCTGTCCCGGTTGCTCCTCTTCCAGGCCAGCTCTCTGCTGTGGCCCATGAGTGCAGTGGAGGATGGCCCTGATCCTTGGGCCCTGCACCCGCATGGGAAACCAGGAGGAAGCACCTGGCTCCTGCCTTCGGATCAGCGCGGTGCGCCGGCCGCAGCGGCCATTGGAGGGTGAACCAACGACAAAGGAAGACCTTTCTCTCTGTCTCTCTCTCTCTCTCACTGTCCACTCTGCCTGTCAAAAAAAAAAAAAAAAAAAAAAAAAAAAAAGGCTGGCGCCGCGGCTCACTAGGCTAATCCTCCACCTTGCAGCGCTGGCACACCAGGTTCTAGTCCCGGACCGGGCGCCGGATTCCGTCCCGGTTGCCCCTCTTCCAGGCCAGCCCTCTGCTGTGGCCTGGGAGTGCAGTGGAGGATGGCCCTGATCCTTGGGCCCTGCACCCCATGGGAGACCAGGAGAAGCACCTGGCTCCTGCCTTCGGATCAGCGCGGTGCGCCGGCCGCGGCAGCCATTGGAGGGTGAACCAACGACAAAGGAAGACCTTTCTCTCTGTCTCTCTCTCTCACTGTCCACTCTGCCTGTCAAAAAAAAAAAAAAAAAGAATTAAAAAGCAAGGAAGCAGCAGCATAAGGTTCCAGGATGAGGATCCCTGCCACCCCCCTGGGAGACCAGCATGGTGTTCCGGGCTCCTGGCGTTAGCCTGGCCCAGCTGTGGCTCCTGTGGCCATGTGGAGAGTGAGCCAGCAGCTGGAAATCGCTGTCTCTGTCTCCCTCTCTCTGACTCTGCCTTTCAACTAACTAAATAAATCTTTTTTAAAAAGAGAAGAGATTTTCTTTGCCCCTTGCCTCTTTCCTGCCTTATTTTCCTCAGAGTATTCATCATAGTTTCACTTACTTACTGCTGTCATTATGGACTAGCAAGAATGACCTGGTTTCCACATTGCTTAGTGGCAATTATAATGTTCATTTTAATTATTTTCATCTACTTTAAAGGCAGGATATTAGAGAGAAAGAGAGAGAGAGAGAGAGATCTTCATCTGCTGGTTCTCTCCCCAAATGCTCACAACAACCAAGGTTAAACCAGGCTGAAGCCAGAAGCCCAAAACTCACTTCTCTTTCTCCCACATGGGTGGCAGGGATCCAAGTACTTGAGCGACGTCACCTGCTGCCTCCTAGGCTGAGCAATAGCAGATGGAATGCGATGCCGAGTCAGACTTGAACCCAAGCACTGGCCTCCCAAAGTGTCTCTTCACCACTGCCCCGCAGGCGACCAGAGTTGATAGCCAGGGAGCTGTAGGTGACTACATTCTGAGTGCCCCGGGAATGCAGTATCACGGGAATGAGGTCTGGAACCTTCTGCTCTCAGGGTGGGTAGCTCTGAATGAGTGAGACAGTCTCACAGGAGGCCCAAATCTCTGTCTTTCAGTTTCTCTCTCTCTTAAGTCTTGTGACCCTTTGTTTACAGGAGATAAAAGGCAAATCAGAGTCCTCCAGGGGGCGGACTGGAAACCTTTCATATGCCTTCCCTAGCCTCGGGCTTCCGACTCCCATTCCGGTCTCCGGTCTCCACTCTGCCTCCTGGAGCCCAGTCCACCCTGCCCAGGAACTAGCTGAAGGAACGATGGATGAGAAGGGAGTGGAGAACTCTGCTGCTGGTGGGGAAGGTAGGAAAGAGGTGGGACGGAGGAGGGAGGCCTGCAGGAGAGGATATAGGATTTTGAATATCACGAAGGCCACTTTTATATTAAGGACATTGAAGAATCTTAAAGGTGTTTAACTTCTTTCTTTCTTTTTAAAGATTTATTTATCTTTTTAAAAAAGATTTCTTTTATTTATTTGAAAGACAGAGTTACAGAGAGAGATAGAGACAGAAAGATTTTCCATCCGCTTGTTCACTCCCCAGATGGCCGCAACGGCTGGAGCTGCGCCGATCCAAGGCCAGAAGCCAGGAGTCTCTTCAGGGTCTCCCACGCGGGTGCAGGGGCCCAAGGACTTGGGCCACCATCTACTGCCTTCCCAGGCCATAGCAGAGAGCTGGATCAGAAGAGGAGTAGCCGTAACTAGAACCGGCGCCCATATGGGATGCCAGCACTTCAGGCTAGGGGTTTAACCCGTTGTGCCACAGTGCCAGCGCCAAGATTTATTTATTTTTAAATTTATTTGAAAGCCAGAGTCAGAGAGAGAGAGAGAGAGATCTTCCATCTGCTGGTTCACTTCCAAACAGGCTGCGAAGCCTGGGGCTGGTTGGGCCAGGGGAAAGCCAGGAGCTAGGATCTTCCTCCAGGTCTCCCACATGGGTGCAGGGGCCCAAGCACTTGGCCCTCTTCTGCTGCTTTCCCAGGTGCATTAGCAGGGAGCTGGATCAGAAGTGAAAAACACCCAGGTCTCAAACCAGCACCCATAGGGGAAGCCTGGTGTCACAGGCAGCTTTATCTACTGTGCCACAATGTGGCCCCAGGAGTCCGACTTCTAATAGCATGGATTGGCTTTGTTTAGTCTAAGGACTTTGATTATAAGTGGAAAGTATATACCCTTTTGTGTCTGGATTCTTTCACTTAACACTTAGGGAGAGTCCCCTCTGTTCTCTGTTTAGCAATAGTTTATTCATTGTCATTAATGTGCCGCATCCATTATGCAGACATATCACAAGCTTGGGACATTTCTGGTTTGGGTTTCTGTAAAGGATGCCCTAGGAGCATTATGTAAGCTTCATCTCCAGCGTATGTTAGTAGAGGAGGTGCTGGCTCCTTGAACGAGCACTGGGTTAGCTTTAGTAGAGTCTTTTCCTGGTGGTGACATTGTCACACTCCCAAGTATGAGCTCTCACGGGGTTGTAGGCAGGGAACGACCACACTCTCATCACAAAACATCCAAGGGTCCAAAACACAGCCATGAACAGGGAAAGTTGCCTGCTAATAAGGAACCGCAATCTGTATTGGGTAACACAGATTTTAACACAAGTTTTCAGGTAACTGCATATGTGTTTTTTTTTTTAGATTTTCTTAAAAAAAGATTTTATTTATTTACTATTTGAGAGGTAGAGTTACAGACAATGAGAGGGAGACAGAGAGAAAGGTCTTCCATCCGCTGGTTCACTCCCCAAATGACTGCAATGGCAGGAGCTAGGCTGATCCGAAGCCAGGAGCAAGGAGCTTCTTCTGGTCTCCCATGTGGGTGCAGGGGCCCAAGCACTTGGGCCATCTTCTACTGCTTTCCCAGGCCATAGCAGAGAGCTGGATTGGAAGTGGAGTGGTTGGGACTAGAATCAGCGCCCAAATGGGATGCCGGCGCCTCAGGCAGAGGATTAACCTACTATGCTACATTGCTGGCCCCAATATTTTTAGATTTTTAAAAAAGATTTATTTATTTATTTGAAAGTTAAGAGTTAACACACAGAGAGAGGAGAGGCATAGAGAGAGAGAGAGAGGTCTTCTATTCACTGGTTCACTCCCCAGATGGCAGTAATGACTGGAGCTGTGCCGATCTGAAGCCAGGATCCAGGAGCTTCTTCCAGGTCTCCCACGTGAGTGCAGGGGCCCAAGGACTTGGACCATCTTCTACTGTTTTCCCTTGCCATAGCAGAGAGTGGATTGGAAGTGGAGCAGCCAGGTCTCGAATAAGCTCCCATATGGGATGCCGGCGCTTCAGGCCAGGGCATTAACCCACTGTGCCACAGCACCGGCCCTTTTAGCTTTTATTCTTTATTTATTTAGCTTACTTAATTCTGTCTTCAGTTGATTGACCTCATATTTTCTTTTTTTAAAATATTTTTAGATATTTATGTAAAACCCAGAGTGACAGAGCGGAAAGACAGATCTTCCATCTACTAGTTAATTCCTCAAAATGTCTAAAACAGCCAGGCCTGGACTAGGCCGAACTGAGAGACAGGAATTCTATCGTGCTCTTACATGTGGGTGACAGGGATCCAAATACTTGGGCCATTATCTGTTGCCTTCCCAGGCACATTACCAAGGAGTTGGATCAAAAGATTGGACTTGAACTGACACTCTGATACAGGATGATGGCGTTCCAGGTGGTGGCTTAACCAGATGTGCTGCAATGTCAGCCCCTATACAGAAGATTTAAGTCTGTGCTCCAGTGGGGTTTTTGGGTCTGTGTTCAGCACAAGGGAATTTCAATCGTCTGGAAGTACCGGGACTTCTGGAGAACTGCCTTAGAGGAACCTAACAACAGTTAACTAGAATTTTTTTTTTTTTTGGTGAAATTTATTTATTTCAAAGACAAATTTACAGAAAGAGGGGGAGAGAGAGAATCTTCCATCTGCTGGTTCACTCCCCAAATGGGCTGCAACCTCCAGGGCTAGGCAAGGCTGAAACCAGTCACCAGGAGTTTCTTCCAAGTCTCCCACATGGGAGCAGGGGCCCCTGCTTGGACCAGCCTCTGCTGCTTTCCCAAGTGCATTAACAGGGAGCTGGATTGGAAATGGCACATCAGACTCGAACTGGAGCCTATATAGGATGTCAGCGCTGCCTGCAGCGGTTTTACCCACTAGGCCACAATGCCGGCCCCTAACTAGCATTTTAAGGCTCATTTATCTTTAGATCCAGGGAGAAGGTTCAGCGACCAGAGGGTTCATGTGATCTGGAGAAGGCAAAGTATGGACAGCTGAGGTGAAAACTAGAGCTCTGGGGGCCGGTGCTGTGGCATAGCAGGTAAAGCCGCCGCCTTCAGTGCCAGCATCCCATATGGGTGCTGGTTCGAGTCCCAGCTGCTCCACTTCTGATCCAGCTCTCTGCGATGGCCTGGGAAAGCAATTGAAAATGGCCCAAGTGCTTGGGCCCCTGCACCCATGTGGGAGACCCAGATGATGCTCCTGGCTCCTGGCCTCAAATTGGCCCTTCTCTAGCCATTGTGGCCATTTGAGGAGTGAACCAGCAGATGGAAGACTTCTCTCTCTCTGCCTCTGCCTCTCTGTAACTCTGCCTTTCAAATAAATAAATAAATCTTAAAAAAAACAAAACAAGGGGCCGGTGCCGTGGCTCACTTGGTTAATCCTCCGCCTGCGGCGACAGCATCCCATATGGGCACCGGGTTCTAGTCCTGGTTGCCCCTCTTCCACTCCGGTTCTTTGCTGTGGCCCGGGAAGGCAGTGGAGGATAGTGCAAGTGCTTGGGCCCCTGCAGCTGCATGGGAGACCAGGAGGAAGTACCTGGCTCCTGGCTTCGGATCGGTGTAGCTCTGGTCGTAACGGCCATTTGAGGGGTGAACCAACAGAAGGAGGACTTTTCTCTCTGTCTCTCTCTCACTGTCTATAACTCTACCTGTCAAAAACAAACAAACAAACAAAAAACACAAAAAACAAGGGTTCTGAAGCCAGCCAGCTGTGTGTCCTGGGATGTCGCTTAACCTCTAGGAGACTCTGACCTCTCTTCTGTTAAATGGGATCATATGTTAGCACTCAACAGAGCTGGGCTGTGAGCTGTATTGGGGCTTGAATGCAGCACCTGGCACACAGGAAACCTTCAATCCTTGCAGCTCTTGTCAAGTGTGTCTGTCTGTGGCTGTACAGCAAGGCAGAGCAAGCGGATGGTGAGGATCAGGGAGGGTGGAATGGGCACAGCCTGGAACCACCTGGAATACCATGAGAGCTTCCAGCTGTGGGAAACCAGGTAAAGATTTATGTATCTGAAAGGCAGAGAATTACAGGGAGAGAGAGGAAAACAGAGACCTCCCATCCTCTGCTTTACTCCTCAAATGGCCAAAATGGCCAAAGCTAGGCCAGGCCAAAACCAGAAGCCAGGAACTCCAACTGGGTCTCCCACGTAGCTGGTAGGAGCCCAAGCATTTGGGTCATCTTCCACTGGTTTTAGCAGGGAGCTGGATCAGAAGTAGAGCAGCCAAAACTCAAACTGGAGCCCATTTAGGATGTTGGCATTGCTGGTGGCAGTTTAACCAGCTAAGCCACAATGCCAGCCCCTACGTAGGATTTTATTTTATTTTAGATTTATTTATTTGAAAGTCAGAGTTACACAGAGAGAGGAGAGGCAGAGAAAGAGAGAGAGAGAGAGAGAGGAGAGGCAGAGAGAGAGAGAGAGAGGTCAGTCTTCCATCTGATTGTTCACTCCCCAGAGTGGCCGGAGCTGTGCTGATCCAAGGCCAGGAGCCAGGAGCCAGGAGCTTCTTCTGGGTCTCCCACACAGGTGCAGAGCCCCAAGCACTTGGGCCATCTTCTACTGCTTTCCCAGGCCACAGCAGAGAGCTGAATCTGAAGAGATACACCCTGGACTAGAACCGGCACCCATATGGGATGCCAGCAATGCAGGCTGGGGCTTTAACCTGCTGTGCCACAGCGCCAGCCCCACAAAAGAAGACTCCAAAAAAGAAGGTGTTGAGCACCTCATCCTGAATGGTGGAAGTGAGTATGAAGAAGGCATGGATCCAGTGGCATTTAAGGGAGTGCCCTGGATGATGGCTGGGACGGGAGTTGAGAGGAGCAAGCCTCTGTGTCATTACCTGAAGGGGTGAGGTATACACTGCTTTGGGTGGCATCCACTTCTCAGGAGCAAGTCAGAGTTTTGAGAATTCACTTATTCCTGGTGGAATAATATTGGCTTCAAAAATATTTAAAACAGTGTTAATACCCATTGTTAGGATGTTCCAAGCTGAGTGTATTAAAATACTACTAGAGGCACTGGTGTTGTGGGGCAGCAGGTTAAGGCATGTTTTGCAATGCTAGCATCCCATATCGGAGCACCCACTTGAACCTCGGCTGCTCTACTTCCAGTCCAGCTCCCTGCTAATGTGCCTGGGAAGGCAGTCAATGGAGTTCCTGGCTTCTGGCTTTGGCCTGGCTCAGCCCTGACTGTTTTAAGCACTGTTTTAAGAGACTTTCTGTCTTCTGAATATATAGATGGATAAATCTTTAAAAAAAAAAAAAGAAGAAAGAAAATTTGCAGCCATGTCGAATGTTTCTCTGGCACACAGATAGGCCTTATAAAGTGCCATGGATATTTCAGGCTCTTATTTACTCAACAAGAGCCATATACCTTTAAGTCGCTTCCCCTCACTGACTGTCATCTGTCCTGGCTTCCTGTTTATCCTTCATTAGCGGAAGGGGCATGACCAGAGCAGATGGCAGGCAGCGTGCCCTTCTCCATGACACCCATCTTTATCCTCCTCATCACTAGTTACAGGAAAACAATCCTCAGGCCTAGACAAAAAATAGTCAAAGCCCCAGCCAATTTCTTTAGGTCATTTAGAACCTTCGATTATAATAGAAAGTTGTGAAAAGAATCCCGGAATGAAATTCTGTCACCTGAGACTAAGCTTTAGACTCAGGCAGACCCTGTGAGGGCTCCAAGCCTGTGTTTTTTCACTGGGAAACGGAACTTGTGCAAAGCCAAAGTCAAATTTCTTTTAGAAGGCATCCAGCCCTGTCCTTGACATTTTTCAAAAAGAATTATTTATTTATTTGAAGGGCACAATGAGAGAGAAGGAGAGAGAGATTTTCCATCCACTGATTCACTCCCCAAATGCCTTTAACAACTAAGGCTGAGCCAGGCTGAAGCCAGAAGCCAGGAACTCCATCTGGGTCTCCCATATGGGTGGCAGGGGCCCCAGCACTTGGGACATCGTCCACTGCCTTTTCATACACATTAGCAGGGAGCTGCATTGGAAGGAGAGCAGCTGGGACTCGAACTGGTGTTCCATCTACACAGGATGCCAGGAGCACAGGCAGTACTTTAACCAGCTGTGCCACAGTCAGCACTCCCCCCCCCTTTTTTTTTTTTTTTAAAGATTTACTTATTAATTTGAAATGCAGAGTGACAGAGAAGGAGAGACAGACAGAGAGAGGGAGAGCTCTTCCATCTGCTTATTTATTCCCCCAATGCCCACAATATCCAGTGCTGGACCAGACCATATCTAGGAGCCAGGAACTCCATCTAGGCTTTCCTACATGGGTGGTGGGGGCCCAAGCACTTGACGCAACTGCTGTCTCTATGGAAGCGATATTAAGAAGCTAGATCTGAAGAGAGCAGCCAGGGTTCCAGGAGAGGATGCAGGTATCCCGAGCGGCAGCTTAACCCACGTGCAACCTCACCCACTTCTGTAATGGTTCTTTAACTTTACAAGCCTTCCCCTAGGCTGATTTTCAGAATGTAATCATAGCAGTCAAATCTTGTGCTCCAAAATCTCCAAGACGTCTGGCTGGTTTTAGAATGAAATCCACACACTTTTCCTGCAGCGTCTGTCCTGTCTCCCTTCCTGGCCCATTCACTACTAGGCTTCCTCTCATCCAAGCAGCTCTGGTCACCCAGGCCCCTTGTGCCTCAGGCACAGGATGTTGGTTTCCTCAGGGCCTCTGCATTTGCTGTTTCCTCTGCCCAGAGCACAGTTCCTCCAGGGATTCCCAAGGCTTGTCTCAGCTTACATGCAGCTCCTCCAGAAGCCTTCCCTGCCCCGGCACTGTAAAACGACAGTCTCTGCACCTCCGTCCTATTTTGCTCTCTCCCTTTTATTTTTATAGTAAGGCCTATTTTTCCTTATTTGTTTATTGTCTATTTTCATAAACTACTGCATGAAGACATGACCATTGTGTCTCAGCACAGGATAGGTACTTCATAAATACTTGTTCAATGAGTGAACGAATGAACGTGTTCGCTCTTTTCCTGAAGATCCTTCTATGACTCCAAAGTGCGTGGGATGTGGATCAAGGGGAAGGGAGCTAGCAGGAGACTCCTTTGTATTCCCACAGCCTGGGGATTACTCGATAGATATTTACAGAGTGTGAACGCTAACCTAGGCACTGGAGATACTTCTGATGGTGAACAAACAAAGCGTTTTTATGGAGTTTGAGAATTAAAGAGGAAGACAGATACTTAGAATTACTTCAAGAATGGGGGAAGCATGCAAAATGAAAGCGGTGTGGACCATGAAGAAGAGGTACATGGTTTTATAGGTTGGTTTTATAAATGTCCTTCCTCAAATTCTTCTTGGAGCCAGTCTTTCCTTCTTACTGGTTTCCGTGTTAACGAGTTGAGTAAAATCTGTGACATGTGTTCATTCTACCTGGTATAAAAATCCTATTTTTAAAAGTGTTTTGAAGATTATTTTATCATGCAGCATTGGAGACGTTCCCACAAAGTAATTGACGTTTCAGCTGGTCATTTCAGCTGCATTTCTCTTAGATTTTCAGGCTTAGCTCGGGGCCCTTTTCCAGGATGCCCTGAGGAGGTTGGAGCTGCTCAAAATGCAAGAGGCAGGACTTTCATCATTGCTCATGTCTTTGTTTATTTTAAATATTTGCCTGTATGTTCTTCTTTCTGTGTTCTGCCTTGAAAACTTGTTTTCAATTACACAAGTCATATACAAATGCATCCTATAGTCTTGGTATGAAATATCTAAAATATGGGTCCAGCATTGTGGCATAGCAGGTAAAGCTACTGCCTGTGACACTGGCATCCCATATGGGCACCAGTTTGTGTCCGGCTGTTCCATTTCCAATCCAGTTCCCTGCTAATATGCTTGCGAAAGGCGGTGGAAGATGGCCCAAGTGCTTGTGCCCCTGTACCCATGTGGGAGACTCTGACAAAACTCGGGGCTCCTGGCTTCCGATCAGCCCAGCTCCAGATATTGTGGCCATTTGGGGAGTGAAACAGTGGATGGAAGACCTTGCTTTCTGTCTCACTCTCTCTGTGCAACTTTCAAATACATACATCTAGTTAAAAAAATGAATATCTAAAATAATACTGGAAAACAAAAGTTCTCCTTCCTTCTATTCTAATACTTTTCTCCTCCCGGTATGCCACCAGTTATTTTGTAAACATTTTTTGGTGCAGTTAATGTACACACAGAAACATATATACTTTTCTGTTGTTTGACATAAATGGGATGATATTGAAATATTTAAACAATGGAACTGCAGTTTGCTTCTTCAGTTAATGATATTCCTGTGCATTATTTTATTACTAACATAAGTAGACTTAGGTATGTCTTAACTATTGTGTTCTATTCTCAATAGTTTATTTCACTAGGGCTCCACATTCAAGCTGGTTCCAATTTTTGTTCTTCTTATAACTCTGAAATAAACTTCCTGCCCATGTAGCTTTTTGTACACATTAACTAGTATTTCTTTGGGATGAATATCCATAAGTGGAATTTCCAATCTAGTCCATGAAATATGGTAACATTTTGGTTTCCCTGATTATTAGAGAAGTGGAGGATTTTTTTTAGTGTTTATTAGATTACTGTGCACTGTTTAGTCACTCACTATTAAATTCAGTTTTCTTGTTGGTTTAGTTCTTTATTCTGAATATTGATTCTTTGTGAATAAGTTGAAAATATTTTATCTATCCAGTCTTTTGCTTGTAAAAGATAAGCAAGGTAAAAATAACTTTGTTCCGGGCCAAAAGCAGTTGCCTGTGACACCAGCACATATGGACGCCTGTTCGAGTCCCGGCTGCTTCACTTCCCATCCAGCTCCCTGCTGATGCACCTGGGAAAGCAGCGGAAGATGGCCCAAGTGCTTGGATCCCTGCCGCCCTCCTGAGAGACCCAGATGGAGTTCCAGGCTCCTGGCTTCTGCCCGGACTTTGCCGCCATTTGGGGAGTGATCTAGCAGGATGGAAGATCTCTTTCTTTCCCTCTCTCTCTTTCAGAGTAAATAAATCTTCAAATAAATATAAATTTGAAAAAAGTTACGTCTATTATAAAATTAAAGATATTAGGATATTTTATACACGTAGAACACTGTAGGACAAAAAGGAGAAGTCATTTTAAAAACGGCTTGTGCAAGAGCGGTTAGGTCTGCACCTGGGGAACTCAGGTGCAGCGCAGTCGCCTCCTCCGAAGCCCCGCCCCCCCAGGGCTCCGCCCCGGGGCCTGTTCGGCTGCCCCTGCCACATCAGGGGGACCAGGTGGGTCGCGCTCGTGACGGGCGCGCGTGACGCAGCGGGGGGCGGGTCTGAGAAGCAGGACGCGCGGGGATAGGGTGGTAGGTTCGCGCGGAAGGGGCGGGCCGGGTCAGGGGGCGGGGCTTAGCGAGCTGGTCGTGGGGCCGGGCTTCCGCGTGCGTTGGTCTGGCGGGCGAGAGCGTGCAGCGGGGGTGTGCCTGGCGGGTGGGGTGGAGCCAGCTGGGGGGCGGTGCGGCGCGCGGCCTAACGGCGGCGGCGGCGGCACGGGCGGTGGGGCTGAGCTCGGAGGCTGCAGGTCCCGCGTCCGCGCCTGCGAGGCACCCGGGCCGCTGGCCGAGGCGAGCGGCGTGCGGCCGGCGGCGCTCGGCGATGGTGGGCGTTCCTGGAGCGGCCTTTCAGCGTAAGTGGCGCGGGAAGGCGGGCGGCTGAGGGGGGCGTGTGAGGGGCCTGCAGCGCGACCGGCGCGAGGCTCCCCGGAGGGCCCCCCGGCGCGAGACCGGCACGGGGAAACTGAGGCCCGAGGCAGGGCGGCAGATCCAAGGTCACGCGGCGGGCCGGGCCTCGCCGGCGCTTCCTGTGGCGCCGAGGGCTCGGGCTCGCGGTGCGAGTGCGGCCGTGGGCCCCGCGGCCTCGGAGCCCGGGCCGGGCCGGCGTCCGTGTACTTGCCGGCGGACAAGTATTGTTTTGTTCTCCTGGCGCAGGGGCCACCGAGCCCGGCTCCTCAGCGTGACACCCGGCCGGTGGTGAGCGTGTGGGGGTGGGTGTTGCGGGGGGCGAGGATGGCCCCACGGACGGCCTGTTGAGCGCAGGCTCGGGGGGGCGGGGGGTCGGACTGCCCGGGTTCGCGCCCCGGCTTCCCCAGGGAGGGTCCGTGACCTTGCCTCTCCCGGGGCCTCAGTTCCCCCGTCCGGAAAATGGAGATGTAATGAGCGTTCCGTTCGTCCGCCGTGGAGCCTGGGCTCTCTGGGCCAGGAGAAGGCTCTGCACAGCCCCTGGCACACATGCGAGCGTGAAAATTGTTGTTATTGTTATCGCGGTTTACTCATCTCTCCCAGTGTGCGCCTCACTCGAAAAAGTCCGAAATCGGGCTCTGCTTGTGTGTTTTGGATTTTATTTTGTCGGCGGTTAGGCTTGCTCTGGGATCCAATTGTTCTTACCTCCTTTTCGCCATTCCAGTTTTGATCTGGTGTTTCTCCTAGAATTGAGATCCTTGGGGGGAGGGGTGGTATCTTAATAAGAACAATAAAATTTTAATTGTTTCTCGTTATAATAGCAGTAGTAGCCAACATTTGGTGAGCACCAGGCATTTTGTACTCTATTCATTTAATATTTATTAAAACATCTCTTAAGTAAAATGGATCATTTTATGCTCTGGGAAGATGAGCAGCAACCAAGAACTGGGGCTTTGAGTTTAGTTGGGAGAGGGTAGAGACTCAGCTCCGTGAAAGGAATCCTAAATCTGGGACAACCTAAATCAGTGTATTTGAGTATGCCCATTTTGCAGAGGATGAAACTGAGGATAGGTTATGTTCTAGCTCTGAACAACACATAAAAGCTGGGCTTTGCGAAGCTTGCTTCCCCTTTGTTTGGCACCCATTAAGTGTTGGATTGAAGAAATACAAAAAAAGTAGATGCACTCAGCTAATGCCTGTTCATATTTAATTAAGTCTGCTGTTGCTGCTCTGGATGGTTTGATCCATTCCTCTTGGAGCTATGGAGGGGCAAACAGGTGATCCCTTAGGTCTGACAAAAGTGCACACTGTAAATATTGTGAAAAGGACCTTTTACCTGAACTTAAATTTATGTCCAAATCTCTTTACTGTAGTCTTCAGTTTAAAATATGCCTGAAAGTACAACTTTTGCTTCTGTTACATAACTAAGGTTTGATTTTTTTTTTTTAAGTTTTCCTGTGAGAATTCTCTATTCCTAGGCAGTGTGCTTAGTATGCTTCTTGTTTTAATCTGGAAGCAAATAGTAAGTTGCATTAAAATGGAGTGGTATTGAGGGGCTTTTTTCAGCGAGGTTCTCATGATGCAGTGAGGTTCACATATTGCTAAACACCGGGCTCTGTGCTGACCTAGGGCTTGCAAGACATAGATGAGTAAGAGCAGTGTTTTGCCTCAAAGCTTACCCATAGCCTTGATGGGCTAATGTTTTTAAATCATGTGCTGGGAGAGAATGGAGGAAGGTACTCGGTCCTAGGTTCAGTGCTTTAGTCCTTGAATCCGAGTCCCTGGGGAAGTCGTTTAGAACTGTGTCCTCAAGTATTTTAGTGTTTATTCCATCAGTAAATAGGATTGCATATGTACACACAACATGTGGATGTTTCAGATTACAGTTACAGTGTGCCTATACTCTGTGTTATGTATGTCTTATAACATGTACAAAATGGACATTACAGAAGAGTGAACTAAAATAAGTGTTAGAAGTTCCAACATTTTCTTGCCTTATCTCATTTTATGAATACCTGTTGGGATAGAGATTAATGATCCTGTAGTGGTACCATCCCTTCAACTCATTAGGCCTGTTACTCTGGAAAGAAAAAAGGAATTTGTTCAGTAGAGTGAGTGCTGTGGTTTAGGTTGAAATTCTAAACTTCTAAAATTAATTTCTTGCAGTTGTACGTAGGTTGAAATCCTGGGGTCCAATTCTTCTAAACTTTGAGGCTTTGGGCACGTTGCTTAGCCATTCACTGCACTTTATTTTCCTCATCTGTAAATTGAGATCATGAGGTTTTTCTACCTCATTTGCCGATTAGTGCCTGTATGTGTTAATATGACATGTTATATGTAAATAGCTTAAACATTGCTTGACATACTGTTTTGGGTGCTGTTAGTAGCTGAGCTTACCAGAATGACTTAGAATCTCAATCTAGTAGGGACCCTGTAGGATAAGAGAGCAATGATAAAGCACTTTTAAGTGCTTTAAGCAAGGCTTTTGGGAATGCAGAGGAAGTGCAATTAATTGTTCTTTGAGGGTCTAAGTAAGGTTTAGGTAAGGAGGTGACATGAATTAGGCCTTGATGACAAAGAGAGGCTTTTTCCAGGAGGAGGGGTGAATCTTACTGGCTGAGGGTATAGAGTATGCAAACTGGAGGCTGTTGAGGGCTTGGTGAGTATTTCCACATTCTGGACCTGCAAGAGACCTGAGTGAAGCTGATATACCTCGTTCATAGAATAACAGTTCTGGCAGGAGCTGTGCCAGGCAGGGGCCAGATGGCAAGGAAGCCTGTTCAGAGCTTTTCACAGCACTGCTGCTCTGTGCTCTGTGGCACTTACCTCCTTCTGTCTACCTCATTATCTAAGAATATAAGCTAGACTATAAACTCCTTGTGGGTTGTGATATAATCTGCATTTTTGTCATTTTACTTTGCCTGGCAAGGTGAGTGGGAGGTCAGTAAGTGTGGAAAGGTGTGTAAGTCATTGGACCTTCAAGGAAGTCCAAACAGTTGTGGGATGGTAAATGACCATATTTATTCATGAGAAACTTGGTTACAAATCTTTTATGGTAGGTAAGTCCTATGCATAACTATTTAGAAGGCATGAGAATTAGTCTGTGTTCAGGAACCTTTTCTTTATCTGGCATTTACCTATTAGGTTACAGAAGACAGGCGAAAGTGTACCGGAAAGACTTGCCTGTGTTCTGCCGGCGCCCCTCCACCCGTCCTCGCTGTAGTCTCTGCCCTGGTGAGCTGACTTACCTCCAGTTCCTGTATCCATAGGCTTCCTTCCGCTCTAGGGTGACGACTTTGTTTCCTTGCTCCCTTCCTATGGGTGTTGCCCTTCACTGACTCTGCCTTGATTCCAGGTCACTGCTTCTCTGGAGGTGGTCCTCTACCTGACTCCCTTTAAGACTCAAAAAATGTTTTGTTCCTTAACCTTGTTTATAGTTCCCCTATTAAACCTTCCTTGGAATATGCCATCTCTCCTGCTGGGGCCCTAACTGAAGCTTCTAACCTTGTCCATAGGACTTTCAGTCAGAGCTTACTCATATGATTGAGTCCTTGGTGCATAACCAGTTTAAAAGCAGCAAAACAGATGGGGAGGAGAGAGGCTCTCCCCGGTAGGCGTACTGACAGTGGAAGGTAGTAAGGTCTTGTCCTCTCCTGATGTGCCACATGGTTGTATTTAGTCCTTCCCACAACCCTACCGGTGGATAAGAACCAAAAATTGGAGTAGAACTAAAGGCACCATAATCTAGCCCCAGTTACTTTTGAGTCGAATGGTCTTATGTGCTTCCAGGCAGTCAGTGTTCTTAATGGTCTTGTAATCAGGACTAGTTAAATTGCACTTAGTAGACTAATTTCATTTAAAAGCTGGGGAGATGTCCATACATGAGGCAGCTTGTTTGGCATAGCAGAAAAAGCAGAGCTTGAAGTCAGACTATGGATTTGAGACCCAGTTCTACTGGGAAGTTTTTTTGTTTTAACCAGAAAGTAATGTGTTTATTTCACTTAAAGGCTTAAATGAGGTAATTCCTACCTCATAGCAGTAATGACTGGTGTTGGAATAAGGGAGAGAGAAGCAATGCTTATAGTTACATTTTCCTTGTTTCTTTTCTTTCAAGGGGGAGACATTAATATTCTTCACTCCTCCATCATCTACTATATCTATGCCCCTTTGCAGAGTTGAATGAAGTTAGACGAAGGCTTTGAGAGTAATATTGCTACAAAATCCATTATTAAATACTGTCTTCATGTTAATTTAGAACTTGTGGTTCAGTACTAATGTGTAGAATGGTGTATATTTTTCTTTTTTTTTTTTTAATAAAGATTTATTTATTTGAAAGGGTGACACAGAAAGAGGGAGAGACAGAGATCTTCCATCTTCAGGTTCACTCCCCCAAATGACCATAACAGCCAGGGCTGGGCCAGGCTGAAGCCAGGAGCAGGGAACTCACCCAGGTTTCCTGAGTTCCCATGTGGGTGGCAGGGACTCAGATACTTGAGCTGTCATCTGCTGCTTCCCAGGTGCGTTAGCAGGGAGCTGAATTGGAAATGGTGTTCTAGACTTGAACCAGTACTCTCATACGGGATGTAAATGTCCCAAATGGTAGTTTAACCTGCTTTGCCACATCTGCACTAAGTTTTTCTGTTAGTAACAAAGTTATCCTTTGACTGTGGTTGTTTGAGTTTGGAGTTAATTAAATTGAATCATGTCTTGGATACTTGAAGTGATTTTTTTTTCTTCACTGACTTATCTATAAATTTATACTTGCTTGGAACCAACTGGATCCCATATACAGGTAAATTTAAAAATAAGCAGGAGGAAAAATCAAAGCAGAAGTGAATGTTCAACCTAGTGGCTAAGACACTTGCATTCCATATTGGAGTTCTATTGGGGTTCTATGCCTGGCTCTGGCTGATTCCAGCTTCCTGATAATGCAGTTTCTGGGAGGTATTGGTGGTGATGACTCAAGGAAGTCCCTACAACCTCCCGGGTGAACTGGATTTAGTTCCTGACTCTTGGCTTTGATCTGGCCCAGCCATGCCCATTATGAGCATTTTCTTAGAGAACCAGCAGATAGGAGCATGCTTTCTCTTTGCCTCTCAGAAATAAGCACAGATTGACTTTAAGCTTATGTTAAGTCTGTCGCATAAGGTCTATGAATCCAGGTTTTATGATCAGTTATTTGAATTTAATGAATAATGTATAATGAATGAATTCAACATTAGGATCAAAGTGAATTAATTTGCTAAGCTCTTTTAAGCAATTTTTAATTTTTTTTAAATTCACTAAGTTTATAGCTCTTTCAGAGTAAGGAAAAAAGAGAACAGTGGGGGAGTAGAGTTTATTACCTGTCAGTTTTATCCTCATCCTTAGTCTTAGAATTTTTTTTTTCAAAGATTCATTGATTTATTTATTTGAAAGGCAAAGCAACAGAGAATAAGAGAGAGAGAGAGAGGTAGAGATTTTTCATACTTTGGTTCACTCTCCAAATGTCTGCAACAGCTGAATCTGAGCCAGGCACAAGACAGGAGCCTGGGACTCTGTCTGGGTCCCTCATGTGGATGGCAGATCCCCAAACACTTGGGATATCTTCTGTTTTCCCAGGTGCAGTAGCAAGAAACTGGATCAGAAATGGAGCACCTGTGACTTTAAATCAACTCTTATATTGTGACACAACACTGGCCCTTAGAGTATTGTTTTGAACCTCATTATAGAAAGTGATAGCTGGATTATCAACAGTAGCGTGTTTAAAAGTTTGTAGAAAAGTGGAATTAAAAGATAATGCGTATTTCCCATTAACTTTTTGAACCGTCTCTTATTTATTTCAGATCCTTGAAAGCTTAAAGGCTGATGAGGAAGACTCTGCCCTTCCCTTGTCTTTTTTTTTTTTTTTTTTTAAAGATTTATTTATTTATTTGAAAGGCAGAGTTACGGAGAGCCAGAGAAAAAGAAGAGACTTCCATCTGCTGCTTCAGTCCCTAAACGGCTGCAACGGCCAGAGCTGAGCCCATCCAAAGCTAGGAGCCAGGAGCTTCTTCCAGATCACCCCTGTGGATGCAGGGGCCCAAGGACTTGGGTCATCTTCCACTGCTTTCCCAGGCCATAGCAGAGAGCTGGATTGGAAGTGGAGCAGCAGGACTTGAACTGGTGTCCATAGGAGATGCCGGCAATGCAGGCAGTGGCTTGCAGTGGCTTTACCTGCTGTGCCACAGCGCTGGTCCCTCCTCTTTGCCTTTTTTTTTGGACAGGCAGAGTGGACAGTGAGAGACAGAGAGAAAGGTCTTCCTTTGCCGTTGGTTCACCCTCCAATGGCTGCCGCGGCCGGCGCACCGCGCTGATCTGAAGGCAGGAGCCAGGTGCTTCTCCTGGTCTCCCATGCGGGTGCAGGGCCCAAGGACTTGGGCCATCCTCCACTGCACTCCCGGGCCACAGCAGAGAGATGGCCTGGAAGAGGGGCAACCGGGACAGAATGCGGCGCCCCAACCGGGACTAGCACCCGGTGTGCCAGCGCCGCAGGCAGAGTATTAGCCTGTTGAGCCGCAACGCCGGCCTCCTCTTGCTTTTTTAAAAATTGTTATTGGACCCCTGCATTGCATGGAGAACCCAGAAGAAACTCTGGCTTCGGATTGACCCAGCTTTGGCTGTTGCAGCCATCTGGGGAGTGAACAAGCAGATGAAAGACCCCTCTTATCTCTTTCTCTCTCCCTCTCCCACACCCTCTCTCTCTCCTTCTCTCCCCTCCCTTTCCCCTCTCCCTCTGTAACTCTGCCTTTCAAATAAATCTTTAAAAATTATTATTATTTTTTTTTTTTACAGGCAGAGTGGACAGTGAGAGAGAGAGACAGAGAGAAAGGTCTTCCTTTGCCGTTGGTTCACCCTCCAATGGCCGCCGCGGTCGGCGCGCTGCGGCCGGCGCACCGCGCTCGTCCGATGGCAGGAGCCAGGAGCCAGGTGCTTTTCCTGGTCTCCCATGGGGTGCAGGGCCCAAGCACCTGGGCCATCCTCCACTGCACTCCTGGGCCACAGCAGAGGGCTGGCCTGGAAGAGGGGCAACCGGGACAGAATCTGGTGCCCCTACCGGGACTAGAACCCGGTGTGCCGGCGCCGCAAGGCGGAGGATTAGCCTGTTGAGCCACGGCGCCGGCCTAAAAATTATTTTTAAAAAGTTAATTCCTGGGGCCGGCTCTGTGGCATAGTGGGTAAAGCTGCTACCTGAAGTGCCAGCATTCCATGTAGGCAATGGTTCCAGTCCTGGCTGCTCCTCTTCTAATCCAGCTCTCTTCTATGGCCTGGAAAAGCAGTAGAAGATGGCCCAAGTCCTTGGGCTTCTGCACCTGCAGGGGAGACTGGAAAGAAACTCCTGGCATCAGATCGGCACAGCTCTGGCCGTTGTAGTCATCTGGGGAGTGAACCAGTGGATGGAAGACCTCTCTCTCTCTCTCTCTCTCTCTCTCTCTCTCTCTCGCTGCTTTTGCCTCTCTGTAACTCGGCCTCTCAAATAAATAAATAAATATTTAAGAAAAAAAAAGTTAGCTTACTTATTTGAAAGGTAGAGCAAGAGAGAGAGAGAGAGAGACTTTCCATCCCCTGGTTCACTCTCCAAATGCCCACAACAGCCAGGACTGGGTCACATGGAAGCCAGGAGCCAAGAACTGCATCTAGGCCTCCCATGTAGGTGGCAGGGACTCAAAAATTTGGGGCCATCTTCTGCTTTCCCAGGTACAAGAACAGGGAGTTGGATTGTAAGCAGAACAACCAGGGCTTGAATTGGCCCTCTGATATGAGATATACCACACTGCCTCCCCCCCCCCCTTTTTTTTAAATGAACAGTGATACAGAGAAAGTTTCTGTCTGCTGGTTCAGTCTCCACATGCCCACAAATGGGCAGGGATGGGCCTAGGGCAGAGCCAGGAGTACAGTTCAGATCTGTGTGTGTGTCAGGGACCCAACTATTCAGCTATCACTTCTTCCCAAGCTCTGGTTTAGCAAGAAGCTGTGTTAGGAGCTTGAGCTGATGATTGAACTCAGGCACCCTTGTGGGACATGGGAACATGAACTGGTAGGCTCCCCTCTCCACTGGTGATTGTTTATTCTTTGGTAAGGTTATCAAGGAGAGGGCCTTAGGACTGCTGTGTGATAGGGCACATGTGCAGTACGAACTGGTGTATGTACCTGTGACAGATCTTGTTTCTGGGTTTTATTATGGTTGGTTAAGTTGCTTTTGCTTCTATGAGGTTTCTGTCTCAGGCCTCTTGAAGGCCTTGAGACTATGTGAAATTACAGAGGTTGGGATACCATAAATTAAGCTTTCTGAATGAGGCAGTAGCGGATATGTCAACCAAATATGATTTTTTAGTCCGGTTGAATTCTTTAAAAAAAAGAAGTCTGCTACATTTTCTGCCTGATGTCTTTTCACCTCTATCACTCATTTCGTGTAATTCTTAGAACCACTTTGGGAGGGAGTTAGTATATCTTTTTCTGATGTAGAACTAAGGCCTAGAGAAGTTGAGTAAATTGCTGAAGGTTATAGAATAAGTAGTAAGCACACTCTTCAAAACTGATTCCATATTGGTGTCAAGTTCATTCATTATACATTGAGGTCAGTGTCTAAAACCCACTGTTTCTTGCAATGACATGGCTACTTTTTAACTAGAGTGACTGGAAGTCTTTAGAACTATGCTCCAGAGGAGTCCAGAGCTCCCTGAACATACTTGATTTCCCATCTTTTTTTTTTTTTTTTTTTTTAACAACTTTTCCTCCCCCTAACAACTCTTAAAAGTGTCATAGGAAGTGGGATGATTTAAAAAGATGGTTGTATTGGATCTTGCTCAGGGGTATCCTAAATTGGCCTTAGAGATGAATTTAAAAAGGAAAAAAAAAAAAGCAACAGAAACTCTCAACAGCCTTTACCAATTCATCCCATATGTTTTCTCATCTTAGCAGTGAGGCAGATGATGGCAATGAACATCAAAATCCCAAGAAATGTCCGTGCTAATTTTGCTTTGCTCTATGAGAAGCTGTCAAATATGGATCATCAAATGTTGTATATGGACTGTGCAGTGAAACTCAGCACTGTGACTCTTTCCGATTACTTTTGCCCCTCTATCTTGTATTGCAGTAATGAAAGGCAGAAATCAAAGCAGAATCTGGAATAACCCAGAGCTAGGTATCCTTCTTCTGAATTTATAGCTTTGGAGTTGGCTAGACCTTTTAATTAAATTAGCTGATGGAGACAAATATGTAATCTGACCTCCCTGCAGCTCAAGTGAAATGTTAATACCAGGCATAGCACAGCTCCCTTGACACACTGCTTTGACCTTTTCCTCTCATACAAATGTTTTCCTTATTCCTTTGTTAACTCAGCCAACCCTGCAGAGGTCCTGCCTGCTTTTAATTTTTCCAAGCCACATGAGAATAGACATACAAACAACACATATTTATTCAGTTTGGCCTTCTATCCCTAGAGCTTCACTAACCATAACCAATTTTTCCCCTAAATTATTTGTAGTTTTTAGCTAGCTTGCTGTCTCCTTATCCTACTCACCCTTCCATATTTCCCCTCTCCCTCAAATGAAAGTTAACATACCAGTGACTTTCCTCCCCCCCAAATGTGGCAGTTTTCTTGTTCTTGATTTTGAGAAAGTGATCATATCTTTTTTTTTTTTTTTTTGACAGGCAGAGTAGACAGTGAGAGAGAGAGAAAGGTCTTCCTTTTCTGTTGGTTCACCCCTCAGTGGCTGCTGTGGCCGAGGCGCTGCGGCCGGCGCACTGCGCTGATCCGAAGACAGGAGCCAGGTGCTTCTCCTGGTCTCCCATGTGGGTGCGGGGCCCAAGGGCTTGGGCCATCCTCCACTGCACTCCCAGGCCACAGCAGAGAGCTGGACTGGAAAAGGAGCAACTGGGACAGAATGCGGCGCCCCAACCGGGACTAGAACCCGGTGTGCCAGCGCCGCAGGCGGAGGATTAGCCTAGTGAGCTGCGGAGCCGGCCTAGTGATCATATCTTTATTTTGTTTCCATGTAGAAAAGGGAGCCAGCCTTGAGGGGAGGAGGCAGACTGAAAGCAAGGCATCTTTATGAAGGAGAAAGGGAAGTTCTGCATGGTGAGGGAGAAGAGGGGGAGGAGATGATGGTCTTAGCTCCTTCAGCTTTCCCCAGCTGCTTTGAGTTCCCCGCTGAATTTTCCTTAGGTGGATTGGTCTGACCCAGAACAGTAAAGTATCACTGTACAATGCGTTATAGGCTAGTTTTGTCATGAACATCATTAAGAGTGTATTTACACAGTCCTAGATGATACAGCCTACTACACACTTAGGTGTATGATATATATGTTTTCTCTTTTATTTACATGATTTATAGTATTGTGTATGTAGTCTGTCATTACTGGAATATCATGTGGTTTATCGCTGTATCTGAAACTATACTTGTAGCCATTCTGGGAGACCCTCATGGGGTTTCCTAACATCCACCTGGCCCAGCCCAGCATTGCAGTCATCTAGGGAGTGAGCCACAGGTGGAGGATCAGTTGGTGTCTCTCTCTGCCACTCTAATTCTGCCTTTCAAATAAATAAATCTTTATTAAAGAAAAAAAGTATGCATGGATTTCAACTTCTGTACCAAAATAAATATTTTTTTAAATATTTTACTTTTTATTTGAAAGAGAGAGGTAGAGACTGAGAGAGAGAGATCTTCCATCCACTGGTTCACTCCCCCAATGGCCACAATGGTTGGAGCTGAGCTAATCTGAAGCCAGGAGCTTCTTCCAAATCTCCCATGTGGGTTCAGGGACCCAAGGACTTTAGCCATCTTCCACTGCTCTCCCAGGCCAATGCAGAGATCTTGATCGGAAATGAAACAGCTTGTATTTGAACCGGCACCTGTATGGGATGCTGGCATCGAAGGCCAGGGTTTTAACCTACTGTGGCAGAGCTCCAGCCCCCAATAAATATGCTTTACTTTCATTTTTCACATACTTTTTAAGTGCCCTAGTATTATAGTCAATATATTGAGTTTTGAAGTGAACTTAAGGTAACTGCTCAATCATTTTTGTTTGTATAAACATTTATTTATTTGAGAGGCAGAGTTGCAAAGAGGTCTTCCATCCACTGGTTCACTCCCCAAATGGCCACAATGGCCAGAGCTGTGCAGATGCAAAGCTAGAGAGCTTCTTCCAGGTCTCCATGCCGGTGCAGGGTCCCAAGTATTTGGGCCATCTTCCACTGCTTACCCAGGCCATAGCGTAGAGCTGGATCAGAAGTGGAGCAGCCAGAAGTAGAACTGGTGCTTGGTGCCGTCGGCAGAGGATTATCCTATTGCGCCACAGCACTGGGACTGATTTGGGCTATCTTGTACTGATTTCCCAGGCATGTTAACAGGGAGCTGTCAGTGGGCAGTCTTCCACTCTTTTCCAGGCACATTAATGGCTGTTGGATTGGAAGTGGAGCAGCCAGGACTCCCAACTGGTGACCACATGGGTAGGCCCGAATGTAAACTGTTTTGTTAAACAGATAAAAAGGACTGGTGATAAGTGTGCAGCTTAATGAAACCACACTAAGTGATCATGCTTACGTAACTGGACTCTGTCTCGTTGCTTTTCAATATTTATTTGAGAGAGAGTATGCACGCGCACAAGCCTTCACCTACTGGTTCACTCGCCGGATGACAGGCTGGGCTGAGGCTAAAGCTGGAATCTGAGAATACAGCCTAGGTCTTCTACATGGATGGCAGGAACCCCGTTACTTGAACTGTCACTGCTGTCTCCCAAGGTCTGCATTAGTAAGAAGCTGGAGTCAGGAGCCAAAGCTGGGAATCAATCCCAGCTATTCTGATATGGGACATGGGTGTCTTAACTCTTAGGCCAGATACCCACTGTTGACCTTGAATTTTAATGTGAAAACATATATTGTATGTGCACATATTCAGGTAATGATAAGGTTTTTGAGAAAGGTATGCTGTGCAGAGAGAGGAGGGTGATGGGGAAATTCTGTCAGGTAAAGTGTTTAAGGAAGACTTTTGGATCAAGTGGCATTTGAACAAAGATCAGAAGTGAGCTAGCCATGTGCCCATGTTAAGGAGGAGCAGTCCAAGGAAAGGGAACAGCAAGCTGGACCCTGAGTGAGAGCGTGCTTTCTGTGTTTCTGTGTTCACAGAACAGCAGGGAGGCTGGTGTGGCTGAAACAGAAGCTGCTATCAGGAAGGGAACCTAGGAATCTTAGGATTTTGGATTTTCTGAAGAACTTGAGAAGCCATTGGAGGGTTTTGAGCAGAGGAATGACATTGTCCCCTTTCATTTTAAAGAGTTCACTCTGCTTCTGGATGGAACACTCCAATGAGGCAAAGGTGGAAGAAGTTGTGTTAGGCCGAGAGTGGGAGGTCGGTAGTTTGGTTTAGAGTGTTAACATTGGAGGTAGGGAGAAATAATTGGATTCTGGATATTTTGAAGGTATTTGACAATGGGTTGAATATAGAACTGGAGGAGGTTAAAAATGAGGCCAAGATTACTGGTTTGGTTGCCAGTGTCCTGATTTTTAGAAATTGAGAGGGGGTCGCTGAGTAGGAGGCCCAAGTAGGGTTGGGATCGGGTGAGAGATCAAGAATTTGATAATGGCACATGTTGTATTTGAGATTCTGTTAAATATCTGAGTGCAGGTGATAAGTGCAGTAGAGGGCTGGTGCGGTATAGCAGGTTAAGCGGCCACTTGCAGTGCTGGCATCCCGTATGGCCGCCAGTTTGACTCCCGGCTGCTCATTTTCTGATCCAGCTCTCTGCTGTGGCCTGGGAAAGCAGTACAAGATGGCCCAAGTCCTTGGGCCCCTGCACCAACATAGGAGACCTGGAGGAGGCTCCTGACTTCAGATTGGCACAGCTCCAGCTGTTGCGGCCAATTTGGGGGTGAACCAGCGCATGGAGGACTTCTCTCTCTCTCTCTCTCTTTCTGCCTGTCTTCTCTCTGTGTAGCTCTGACTTTCAAATAAATCAATCTTAAAAAAAAAAAAAAGGCAGTAGGATATGCCTGTATAAATAACATGGTGAGTGAATGAGATTACACCTCATGGCTTTCTGAGGGTTGTAGAGGGAACAGAAGAGTTCTCTTCATTTGAAATTTGTTAAGTTCATTAAGTGGAATTTGGATTGTGTATATTTTCCTTCTGTTTTTGTGAGACATTTGACAAGGAAATAGTAAGAATTTATCGAGAAGGGTCCTGGATACTTCTTGGAAGGATGTGTGACCAAAGTTACTAGACTTTGTGCAGACCATTTTTTCTGAGAGAGACAGAGATCTTCGACCTGCTTGTTCACCAAATGGTTGTAGCGATGGGCTGGGCCTGGCCCAAGAGGGATCCACGAACTCCACTCAGATCTCCTACCTGGTTGGGTCATCTTCCACTATTTTCCCAGGAAGCTGGATTGAAAGCAGAGCAGCCAGGACTTGAACGAGCTCTCTGATATGGGATCCCTGCATCTCAAGAGGCCGTTTAACCTGCTGTGCCATACTGCCAGCCCCTCTTTTTATTTTTAATGTTCATTTATATTTTCATCTACTTGAAAGGCAGTGAGAGAGAGATAGTAGGTATCTAACATCCTCTTGTTCACTCCCCAAATGCCCACATCAGCCAGGTCTGGGCCAGGCTGAAGCCAGGAACTCCACCTGTCTCCCACCTGGGTGGCAGGGCTCCAAGCACTTGAGTCATCATCTACTGCCTCCTAGGGTGTGCATTGGCGGAAAGCTGGATTGGAAGCATAGTAGCTGGGACTCAAACTGGTACACTGATATGGGATGTGGCCATCCCAAGTGGAGGCTTAATGCATTGTGCCACACACCTACCCCACCATCTCCATTTTAAAGTTGAGGAAACAGAAGCTGAGACGATAATGAGCTGACTCAAGTCAGGAGTGGGTCTGTCTGATCAGATAGTAGTATCTTTTTTTTTTTTTTTAAACTTATTTGAAAGGCAGAATTACAGAGAGGCAGAGGCAGAGGCAGAGAGAGAGAGAGAGAGAGGTCTTCCATCTGCTTGTTCACTCCCCAGATGGCTGCAATGGCCTGAACTGGGCCGATCCACAACCAGGAGCCAGGAGCTTCCTCTGGGTCTCCCATGTGAGTGCAGGGGCCCATGAACTTGGGCCATCTTCTGCTGCTTTCCCAGGCACATCAGCAGAGAGTGGAATTGGAAGTGGGGCAGCTGGGACTCAAACTGGTGCCCATATGGGATGCCAGCACTGCAGGTGGTGGCTTTATCTGATATGCCACAGCGCTGGCCCCAGTAGTTTCTAAATGAATGATAGAATTGTTATAATATTCTACTTTGATAATGGTTATCCAAAGACATTCTTTAAAATTCGAGCAAAAAGAGTAAAGTGTAAAAATTACCTTTCACCTCATCACTGAAGGTTTTATTTGCATTTCTAAACTTTTGTGGGCATTTATACATCTATAACATAAAAATGTGTTTTTGATAAATTTATACCTAATATTTTGCATAGTCTTTATAATTTCTTGTCAAATGGGAAGTCCACGAAACTACTCTATCAGGTCTTTGCTTTGTACAGTAGCAAAGACATTTATCTCTTCTGTTGTTTTAAGTAGCTTAGAATGGGTTTTATCAAAGACAGCAATATTCAGTATTGATTTACTCAGTGTTGGTAGTGAGATGCCTTTAAAGTGATTGCACCTTTCATTTCAGAGAACTCGATAAAAAAGGCAGGTGCATGATTAACTGCTTCTTTAGATTGCCAAGCACTGTCCAAACTCTTTTCCCTCTCTTAGAAAGTGCAGAGTTGTCCATTTTGGAGCCATTGGCTCTTGCAGATGTGTTTGTACCTGCGGAGGCTGGACATGATGTTTCTCCATCTGTCTGACAGCAGAAAAACTAATGAAAGATCCTGTAAAGTTCTGCAACTAGACAGAACTGTGCGGGAGATGAAAATAGGGCCTTTGTGCTGTTGATGACAGAGAGGAAGAAAAGCTTCATGTAGCCCAAGCTCTCCAGGCTTGAGTCTGTAGAAGCCTTGCCAGTTTTCAGCTCATCACTGCCATAAAGACATTTTGGTGATTATTTCCACTGTTGTCTACTAACTCGTGTGACAGATTATTGCATTTCTTTTTTTTTTTTTTTTTTTTTTAATTTTTGACAGGCAGAGTGGACAGTGAGAGAGAGAGAGACAGTCAGAAAGGTCTTCCTTTTGCCGTTGGTTCACCCTCCAATGGCTGCCGCGGCCGGCGCGCTGCGGCCGGCGCACCGCGCTCCTCCGATGGCAGGAGCCAGGAGCCAGGTGCTTTTCCTGGTCTCCCCATGGGGTGCAGGGCCCAAGCACCTGGGCCATCCTCCACTGCACTCCCGGGCCACAGCAGAGGGCTGGCCTGGAAGAGGGGCAACCGGGACAGAATCCGGCGCCCCGACCGGGACTAGAACCCGGTGTGCCGGCGCCACAAGGCGGAGGGTTAGCCTGTTGAGCCACAGCGCCGGCCGCATTTCATTTTTTAATACTCCTGCTGATTCACTCAGCAGATTCTCATGCTGCTAATATTTTTATTAGAAGGAAAAAGAATGGAACTGCTACTGTGGGGAAAAAGCATGCATGAGGCTTGCTCTGTGCCAGGCAGTAAGACTAGGCAGGTATGCTGGGGAGGTATTGATGTCGGCTCTTGATCAGGACACACAGCAGACCAAACAGGAAATGAAGTTGTCTGTGTCTCAGGATTTCAGAGTAATGAAGGTGAATTCAGCTGGTAAATGGTTTATATTAAAATAATGATTTAGAACGGAAAAAACCCTATGCAACATACACTGTGGTGTGTCCCCCAAGCATCTGAGAAACTTTTTAAATGCATCATCTGCCACCCCTACCCTCTCGCCCCGATTTAACTCCTGGAGATCTGGTGAAGGGGCCAGGAATCCTCAATTTCATCATGCTTTCTAAGTAGTTCTTTCATTAATTGTCTAAAGTATTTTGAGAATCACTGCCCTAGAGTGTCTAAACCTGACAGACCAGCCAAGTCTTTTTTTCTTTTAAAGATTTGTTTATTGGAAAGAGTTACATAGAGAAGGAGAGGCAGAGGGAGGGGTCTTCCATCCGCTGGTTCACTCCCCAATTGGCTGTGAAGGCTGGAGTTGCACTGATTTAAAGCCAGCACCCAGGAGCTTCTTCTGTGTCTACCACGTGGGTGCAGGGGCCCAAGGACTTGGGCCATCTTGTACTGCTTTCCCAGGCCGCAGCAGAGAGCTGGATCGGAAGTGGAGCAGCCGGGACTTGAACTGGTGCCCATATCAGATGCTAGCACTTTAGGTGGTGGCGTAACCTGCTACACCACAGCACTGGTCCCTAGCCAAGTCTTTATTTATTTATTTATTTATTTGAAGGGTAGAGTTAGAGGGAGGGAGGAAGGAGGGAGAGAGACAGAGAAGGAAGGAGGGATCTCTTTCATCCTCTGGTTCACTCCCCAGTTGGCCACAGTGGCCAGAGCTGTGCCAATCCAAAGCCAGGAGCAGGGACACAAGGACTTGGGCCATCTTCTGCTGCTTTCCCTGACCATAGCAGAGAGCTGGATTAGAAGTGGAGCAGCCATGGCCGGTGCCGTGGCTCATTAGGATAATCCTCTGCCTTGTGGCGCCAGCACACCGGGTTCTAGTCCCGGTCGGGGCAATGGATTCTGTCCCAGTTGCCCCTCTTCCAGGCCAGCTCTCTGCTGTGGCCAGGGAGTGCAGTGGAGGATGGCCCAAGTGCTTGGGCCCTGCACCCCATGGGAGACCAGGAGAAGCACCTGGCTCCTGCCTTCAGATCAACGCGATGCGCCGGCCTCGGCGCGCCAGCCACAGCGGCCACTGGAGGGTGAACCAACGGCAAAGGAAGACCTTTCTCTCTATCTCTCTTTCTTACTGTCCACTCTGCCTGTCAAAAAAAAAAAAAAATATATATATATATATATAGAAGTGGAGCAGCCAGGACTCAAACCTGCGCCCATATGGTATGCCAGTACTGCATGCAGCAGCTTTACCTGCTGTGCCACAGTGCCAGCCCCTCGCCAAGTCTTGATAAAGAGTACAATGAAGAAAAACTATGTTGATATATGACAGTTTGTGGTACAAGTGGTAAGTGGAGATGTCTGAGAAAGTATTAGAGAGATGAGTTAATGCTGTAAGAGAGAGGGATGCTGATGTCTGGTTCAGATCTTTTGTTGGATTACCTTTTGTTTTATGTATCTGATGGTGCTATGTTAGCTTTTGGTAGACAAGCTTTTGTATCTTTACTCCCAGGACATCTTTAATTTCCAATGTATCACACCATTCTCCCTAAGTCACAAAATATTCTAAAAAATGTAACTTTTCAATGTTTATCTGTGACATTAAATGTTTATCAACTTATTACTGTTTTTGTTTATTTTCTCAATAAATAACCACTGATTTTAATTTACCAATATTGATGAATATTCCTTAATGGGGAGAAAGTTGTTCTGAGGGTTTAAGTAAAGATTGATTTGAAACTCCCTGGGGAGAATAAAAAATAAATTTCCCTTACAAGGTTTTGTAAGTGTGAAGAAATTCTTATTTCTCACATACTGATATTATTATTCATTAATTAAACATATTTACTGGTATTGATTGATGCTACCTTTTTAATTCATAGATCTATTGTTTTTTTTTAAATATTTTTTTATTTATTTGAAAGGCGGAATTATAGAGAGGCAGAAGCAGAGAGAGAGGTCCTCCATCCTCTGGCTTATTCCCCAAATGGCTGCAATGGCTGGAGCTAGGCCAATCTGAAACCACAAGCCTGGAGCTCATTCTGGGTCTCCCACGTGAGTGCAGGGATCCAAGGGCTTGGGCCATTTTGTACTGCTTTCCCAGGCCAGAGCAGAGAGCTGGATTGGAAGTGGAGCAACCATGACTCGAACCGGTGCCCATATCAGATGCTGGCACTACACGTGGTGGCTTTACCCACTACGCCATAGCAGTGGACCCCCTACCTTTTTTTTTTTTTTTTAAATATTGATTTATTTATTTGAAAGGCAGAGCTACATAGAGAGAGGCAGAGACAGAGATATCTTCCATCCATTGGCTTGCTATCAAAATGGCTGCAACAGCCAGGGCTGGACCAGGCAGGAGCCAGGAGCTTAGCAGGGACCCAAGCAATTGGGCCATTTTTTGCTGCTTTCCCAGGTGCATTAGCAGGGAGCTGGATCAAAAGTGGAGCAGCTGGGACTTGAACCTATGGGATTCCCGTGTCACAGGCAGTGGCATAATCTGCTGTGCCACAATACTTGCCTAGACCCTATTTTTTTTTTTTTTTTGAGAGACAGATACAGACAGACACACAGATATAGAGAGCCCCCATTTACTGATTCATTCCCCAAATTCCCACACTAGTGGTGGTGGGTGGTAGCAGAGCCGAATGTGATGCTTGGAGCCGGGAACTCAATCCAGGTCTTAGACGTGGGTAGTAGGAACCCAATTGAGTTACCACCACTGCCTTCCAGGGTCGCTTTAACAGGAAGCTGTTGTCAGGAGCTGGAGCTGGGTGTAGATCCCAGCACTCTGATACGGGATGCAGGCAGTGTAATCACTTGGCCAAATGCCTGCCCTGACCCACTACCATTTTTAATTTTTAATAAGAAGCCCTGACTACTGGGTAATTATAGTGGATTATCTTCTTATAAATATTGTAAATTAAGAGGTTTGGGAAGTATTTAAGACAACCAAATTTGTAACCTAGTGTTGTCATACTTTATTACAGTTCTTTGACATTATTGTCGCACCTGCAAATTGTTGTATTTGCGTTTCAAGGATGAAAGGTATATCTTAGCATTCTATTTGGTAAAATGGCATTGGTTTAATCTGTGCAGTAAGATGAAAATGCTGACCTGGGCTTGCCTGCTCTGCAGCTAGCGTTGTTGTAACAAGCAGCATGGAATGACTATGTGGAACCAGGTGTTTTACTTTAACTGCAGCTGTGCCATATGTGGAGCAGGTGGACAGATTCTTTGTCATCAGGAAAACACAGCTGGTGAGATTTAGGAGAAGAGTTAATTGATTGCTTTTCGACTCTCTCTAGTCACATACACCTAACTACACTTTTTACCTTGGCACAGGTGTTGTTCTAGTTAGGACAGTAAAAGTGAACAAGAAAGGTGTGAATTTGGCTACTTGTGTGTTTTGTTTTTGGATTGGCACTGATAAAAATACTTTGAGGTCTTATTTATTTTTTATTTTTGTTTTTAGTCACTTGAGGTTATTTGCAGCCTATTGTATTACCTGAGAGTTCCTGGTAAGGACAGTTGTATGTAGTGATATGTGCATTTAGTTTATGATAGACTTTCTGGAGAAGTGGGAAGTAAGCAAAAAGGGCCTTTAATTAGGCAACAAAGAGTAACATAAGGGTCATAGACCCCCACATTGAGGAATAGAATGGAGATAGGGACTATGGTCCTAGACTTACAATAACCTGATGACTGTTCTTAACTGCTCCATAGATGTGAAAGCAAAGACTTGGAGAAAGTAAACTTCCTCAGTGCTAATGCTTTGCTCCCTGAGGAATTGGGTTAAACTTAAAAGTAACCTTAATTTCTGAAAATTATTTCAGAAACCAATAGTGAAATCCAGTAGATTAAAGCCAGTTATACTTTACAGAACAAAAGCAAAGTAGGTAGTGAGCCAATTTTACTGAGGGGAGGAACCAGTTGTGTCCATGATATGAGTTACTCTTTAGGAAGGATTTGTCTTGTAATCTCCACAGTGAAGACAAGAGACACTGGCAGTAAGGGAGAGAGACTGGGGGCATGGTAAAGTCTACACCAGAGACATTAGGGTTAGAGGCTTAGTTATCAGGAGCCAAGAGTTTGCCCTATCATATTTGTGCACCTCTGTTTAAGTGATACATGTGGGGAGCATTTGAGAGGGGTAAGTTGAAAACAAATACATGGATGGTGTTTGAGGGGGCTCAGAAATCCCCAAAAGTGGGCTTTTAGATTAGCAAATAAGGATGTCGGCGTTGTGGCACAGTGGTTAAGCCTCCACCTGCAGTGCCAGGATCCCATCTGAGCACTAGTTCGAGTTCTGGCTGTTTTTCTTCTGATTCAACTCCCTGCTAATGTGCTTGGAAAAGCAGCGAAGGTGGCCCAGCTACTTGGGCTTCTACCACCCACATGGGAGACCTGGATGAAGCTCCTGGCTTCAATCCAGCCAGCCCTGGTTGTTGGAGCCATTTGGGGAGTGAACCAGCAGGTGGAAGTGTTCGCTCTCGCTCGCTCTCACTCTCGCTCGCTTGCTCTCCATTTCTCAAACTCTTAAGTATATAACTTTTAAAAAAAGAAAAAAGATTACTAATTTATTTGAGAGGCAGTTACAGTAAGAGAGAGGGAAAGACAGAGGTTTTTTTTTTTTTCTTTTTTTTGACAGGCAGAGTGGACAGTGAGAGAGAGAGAGAGAGAAAGGTCTTCTTTTGCCATTGGTTCACCCTCCAATGGCCGCCACGGCCAGTACGCTGTGGCCGGCACACCGCGCCGAGCCGAAGGCAGGAGCCAGGTGCTTCTCCTGGTCTCCCATGGGGTGCAGGGCCCAAGCACTTGGGCCATCCTCCACTGCACTCCCTGGCCACAGCAGAGAGCTGGCCTGGAAGAGGGGCAACTGGGATAGAATCCAGTGCCCCGACCGGGACTAGAACCCGGTGTGCTGGCGCCACAAGGCGGAGGATTAGCCTATTGAGCTGCGGCGCCGGCCCAAGAGGTTTTCCATCCACTGATTCACTCCTCAAATGGCTACAATATCTGGAGCTGGGCTCTTCTGAAGCCAGGAGCCAGGAGTTTCCTCCAGGTGTTGCAAACAGGTTAGGGGCCCAAGCACATGGGCCATCTTCCACGGCTTTTCCAAGCCATCAGCAGGGAGCTGGATTGGAAGTGGAGTGGCTGAGATTCGAACTGGTACCCATATAGAATGCTGGTAGTACAGGTGGAGGCTTAATCTACTACGCCACAGTGCCAGCGTCCAATGAATACATTTTTCAAAAAATATTTATTGGGGCTGGCGCTGTGGCATAGCGGGTAAAGCCACCGCCTGCAGTGCCAGCATCCCATATGGGCGCAAGTTCGAGTCTCAGCTGCTCCACTTCCGATCCAGATCTCTGCTATGGCCTGGAAAAGCAGTAGAAGATGGCCCAAGTCCTTGAGCCCTTGCACCCGCCTGGGAGACCCAGAAGAAGCTTCAGGCTCTTGGCTTTGGATTGACACAGCCCTGACCATTGTGGCTATTTGGAGAGTGAACCAGTGGATGGATGACTTCTTTCTCTCTGCCTCTCCTTCTCTTTCTATGTAACTCTGACTTTCAAATAAAAAAATCTTAAAAAAAAAAAGATGTATTTATTTATTTGAAAGGTAGAATTAGAGAGGAAGAGAACGTTATTTTCCATCTGTTGGTTCATTTCTCAAATGGTTGTAGTGGCCTGAGCTGTGCCAAACCAAATCCAGGAACCTCTTCTGGGTCTCCCATGTGGATGCACTTGGACCATTTTCCATGGCTTTCCCAGACCATTAGCAGCAAGCTGGATTGAAGTGGAGCAACCGGAACTCGAACTGGCACCCATATGGGATGTCAGTGTGGCAGGCATGACTTTACCTGCTATGCCACAGTGCCAGGCCCAATGAATTAATTTTTAAGAGATTTATTTATATATTTGAAAGCAAAATAAATCTTTTAAAACAAAGCATAACAAATCTTTTTTTAAAAAAGAGAGTAGCAGTTAAGACACTGGCATCCCATATCAGAGTACCTGGGTTCCATTCCTGGCTCTGGCTTCTTGCCACTTCAGACTCTGGGTGGCAGCAGATGATGGATGGATCAAGTAGGTGGCTCTCTGCTATTCACTTGGGAGACCTGGATTGAGTTCCCAACTCTAGGCTTCTGCCTTAGACCAACTCTGACCTTGAAGGCTTTTAGGGAGTGAACCAGTGAATAAGAGTGCTCGCTCTCTTTCTCTGCCTTTCAAATATATAAATTAAAAGCACTTTTAAAAAAATCTCCAAATATAATTAAGACTTCAATTGAAAGGTTTAAAAAACTGCCTGAGGGCCAGCGCTGTGGCGTAGTGGGTTAAAGTCCCAGTCTGCAGTGCCAGCATCCCATATGAGTGCCGGTTTGACACCCCCCCCCTTTAAAAAATATTTATTTATTTATTTGAAAGTCAGTGTTACACATGCAGAGAGAGAGGTCTTCCTTCCATTGGTTCACTCCCCAGATGACCACTATGGCTAGAACTGTGCCGATCTGGAGCCAGGAGCCTCTTCCGGGGTCTCCCACATGGGTGCAGGGGCCCAAGGACCTGGGCCATCTTCTACTGCTTTCCCAGGCCATAACAGATCAGAAGTAACAGCCAGGTCACGAACCAGCGCCCATATGGGAAGCCAGCACTGCAGGTAGCAGCTTTACCTGCTATGCCACAGCGCCAGCCCCCTGAGTCCTCTCTTTCTGTAGCTTTTTTTTTTTTTTCTGATTAAAGATTTAGTTATTTATTTGAAAGGCAGAGCAACAGAGGGAGAGACAGTGTGAGACTTTCCTTCTGCTTGCTCATTCCCGAAATGGCCACAGTAGCCTGGTCTGGGCCATGCAGAAGCCAGAAGCCAGGAACCTTGTCCTAGTCTCCCATATAGGTTGCAGGGGTCCAAGTACTTGTACCATCTTCCACTGCCTCTCCAGGCACATTAGCAGGAAGCTGGATCAGAAGCGGATTAGCTGGGACTCAAGCCAGCACTCTGATAAGGGATGCCAGGATCACACAAATGGGTGCTTTATATGCTGCAAGGCAACAGTGGGCCAAGCCTTTTTCTTTTTTTCTTCTTTGGGAGATTGCACTTCCATGGTCTGGTTACAGGTTCAAAAGAGAGGGAGAGAGGTCCCATCTACTGGTTCATTCACCAAATGCCTGCAGTGTCCTCTGTGAAGCTGGGAGCTAGCAATGCAATCAAAATCTCCTACGTGCTTGGTGGAAACCCAACTACTTGACCAGTTGTCATTGCTTCACTCCACTGTCTGCTGATTCACTCCCCAAGTGCCTCAACAAGCTGAAGCCAGATACTCCATCTGGGTCTCCCATGTGGGTGACAGAGATTTAAGTACTGGAGCCATCATCCACTGCCTTCTGGGGTATGCATTAGCAGGGAGCTAGAATTGGGAACAGAGCCCAGAATTGAACTTAGGCACTCCAGTATGGGATCCAGACTTTTTAAGCAACTGTGGCTTCTTTCTTCTCCCTTCTTCTTCTTCCTCCTTGTACTACTTCTTTGATTTATTTACTTGAAAGGCAGTTACAGATATCTATATATCTATATATATATATATCTATATCTATAATCTACTGTTTCACTACCCAGATGGCTACAATTGCCCATGCTGGGTCAGGTCAAAGCCAGGAATCTGGAACTCTCCCAAGTACTTGGGCCATCTTCTACTGCCTTCCCAGGCACATTACTCAGGAGCTAGATTTGATGCAGGGCAGTTGGGACTTTAACTGGCAGCATTCCCATGTGGGAATGCCTTCAGCACATTCAGCAGCTTAACCTGCTGCTCCACAATTCCAACCTCCTCCATAGCAGCCTATTAACCACTGCTCGAACCCCTGACTACTTTATTGCTAATGTCATATACTTGAACAGTTTTACATAGGTAATAAAATGCTTTCTATGTGTTATGTAGAAGGAAGGAAAGCCATTTTGTAAGGATACCAAGATAAATGAAAGTTTGTAGGCCAGTATTGAAGAGAAAGTAGGCATCCCATATCATTTGGAATGATATGGTATCAGATAAGTGGTATCAGATAACTGAAAACTCAGAGCAGCCAAATGATAATTGTACACTAGTTTGTAGACTAGAAAAGTCCCAGATGTGTTAGGGTAGAGGGGGTTTGAGGTTGATCTGTGCAACAGCTCTATGGTGTTAGTTAATGAAGTGTTTGTTTCTCTATCTTGCTCAGTGTCTGAATCCTCTTACGGTTGACTTATGGCAAAAGGTTAAGACTTTGTGTTTCACTGTTGTGAAAAAGAGCGTGAGGAGACCCACTCAGCATTCCACATAAGAGTCCAGAAAAACAGATTAAACCAGCTTTTTTTTTTCCCCCCTATTCGAAAGAGTGGTGGAGACACAGAGAGAGGTCTTCAATCCACTCCCCAGATGGCCGTAACAGCTGGAGCCAGGAGCTTCTTCTGGGCCTCCCACGTGGGTACAGGGACCCAAGGACTTGGACCATCTTCTGCTATCCCAAGCCACAGCAGAGAGCTGGATCGGAAGAGGAGCAGTAGAGACTCGAACTGGTGCCCATATGGGATACTGGCGCTTCAGGTCAGGGTTTTAACCCAGTGTGCTACAGCACCGGCCCCTAGACCAGCTTTTAAGTCTCATGGTCATCCTCTAACCACTTGTTAGAAGCACCATAAAAAGTGCTGTGGATCTTCCAAGAAAATAAAGATGGCTTCTAAGTGGAGTAACAGTGTTGACTTGAGATCACAAATTTACCCACTAAGTGTCAGTCTGCAGTGGATTATCAGGGTGCATTTCAGTGAACATTTGTTGAAGGAAGACATGATTTGACTATCTAAGCTGGAAGAATGAAGAAAAATGTAAGCAGGTGATCTTGGCTACAATTCCAAGTAGGGGATTTGTATGGAATATGAACATGGTTGACCAGATGGACTCCATTTTAAAATACAAAGTGGATGAGCCTAGCAAGTCAGATGACATGAATAAGGGACTTATCATTGAGCACACACATAACCAGAGCTCAGTGCCAACACTGACCTAAGGGATATGTCAGAATGGCACAGAGACTCGTGGACTAAAGGATAGGGAAACAGTTCCACCCAAAGTGGCCTATAAAAGTAGAGCAAGAACTTTGTGCACCAGGCTGATGCTTGACCTCTAGTGTGCAGGTGCCCACCTTTGACAGCTGCTGCAAAGCATTCTGCCCAAGTGATGCTGTAAGCAAGTCAATCTAGAGGGACCACAGCCTTGATAATCCTAACATCCATGTGCCTAGTGAGTGGACACCCCCCCCTTGTGATGTGAGTTATTGACCAACCTTGTGTGTTTGACAAGTAAATTTGACGTTGTAGGAAGACACAAATGTGTGCAGCCCCTTTCTTGTGAGAGAATATCAGGTTCACATGCATGCCCCGCAGGATTGTAATAGCGAAGGCTCAAGTGGGAAAGCACAAGAGTTGCTTTCAAAACGGCAGTTACTCCCATTGAGGCCACAGTGTGTCTCACATGCTCTTGTATGTCCTCATCTTGTGTTAGGGGATTTTGAGATGTGTTTTATTGAATAATTGTTCCACTAGAAAAGAATTCTGATCTTCTGCATTTCCACATTTCAAACTGCTCTTTTCTGGATTCTTTATCCTTGAGTTTTACTAATAGCTTCTGTGGTCACAGTGGGCCTGATCTGTTTCTATCCTAAATGAAAGTACACAAATCACAAAGCTGTGTAGGCATAAATGAGAGGCATATGGGAGTGGTGTCAGAGGGACTCTAGGAGTCTTACATGCCTGGGTGGGCGAGCTAAGCTAATAGCTCCCAGCAGTTCTTCTGAATTAGACATTGTGGAGCCAAGAGTCTAGCGTTTGGAATTCCACTGCCTGTGCAAAGGGTCTGTCTTTTATCCTCCAAACCACCATTTGTTAAATGGCTAATGACCCAGTGGACCTGTTGACAACAAAGAGGGGAGGCTGGCAAAGATCAAGTTAAAAGGAAAAAAAAAGTTCAAAGGTAGAGAAGTAAGAACAAGAAGGGTTTAATCATATCTTCACCTAACCCCACCCCCTTTAAAATTTATTGTGGAGAATTTTGAATACACACAAAGTAGACAGAATAATATAGTGAACCTGTCCTCACAGTCCCAAAGAGTTGCAGTTTCCAGACTTAATGAAAGGAAACCAGGACTCTGGGGATTTGGTTTGGTCTCCAGACCTCCCTAGATCTCATCACCTTTGGCCTTAGGCTATTAAACACCTCTTTCCCCTGTTTTAGCACCTATGGTGTACAGAATGCTTTTGAGACTTTGAGGTGAGTAGGACAGCACTTAACCTCTAGTAGCTTAAGGAAATAAGTGTTACTGTTCAAGTATAGTTTTGCATGCGGAAGAGTATAATTCTGTCTGGGGAGTACAATGAAATGGTGACTTAGGAAAATTTTTTTGATAAGATGGCATTTGAGTTAAAACTAGAAGTGGGTGGGCAAAGGGGTAATGATGGATCTCTAGGATAACAATGTGAATGATCTATCAGCTCTTTTTCCTTGGACTATTTATGTTATCATTTATAACCCACCATATAGTTTATATGTGGTTTTCTTTCTTTAAGCAATCTGGAAATATAAGACCATTTCAGATATCTTCTGCTAAACTCTGTCTCCTTGAAAACCAAGATGAATTATACAAGGTGTGGTAGAGTCTTTTGAAAAACACTGTTTCAAAGCAAGCAGATTTGATGGTCTGGACAGGACCTGTGAAGGGATGTAGGCTTTGTCTGCATCTTGTTTCAGTTGTATTTATCAGTGAAATAAGCCAGAAAAGCAGTCTGACTCTTGCATTTCAAAAAGCTGATAGGCCAAGGGGAAATGTGCCATAAATAGTGTGTTATAGATGAATGAGGTACCTGGCACCGTCCTCTGCCTTGTGTGCTGTCTTTGCTGTTTCTCAAGGAGGGAGTGCTGTTTGTGTTTCAGCCCCATGTTTCTCATTGCTTGTAGATGATGTCTGCTTGGCTCCTTTCACTGTTTTCTCACATCCAGCTGCATGGAATCCTTTCGGGACCTACACTCCCCACCTCCGTTAAACAGTGGTTTTGCTTAATGCTTTCTTAAACCTTTTATCACTTTGTTCCCTTTTCAGTTTTTTTTTTAATTGTTGATTTTTTAAAAATATTTTATTTATTTGTCTGAAAGGGTTATAGAGAGAGGAGGAGAGATCGATCAATCTTCAACTGCTGGTTCATTTCCCAGTTGGCTATAATGGCCAGGGCTGTGCCAGGCTGAAGCCAGGAGCTGCTCTCCTCTGCTGTTCTCAGATACATTAGCAGGGAGCTGGGTCAAAAGTGGAGCCTGCATCATAGGCTTTACCCACTATGCCATAGCTCTGGCCTCACTTTTCTTTTTTAAAAATGAACTTATTTACTCAAAAGGCAGTTACAGAGAGAGAGGGATTGATCACTCAATCTTCCATCCTCTGGTTCACTTCCCAATTGGCCGCAATGCCTGGGTTAGGTCAGGCCAAAGCCAGGAGCCTGGAACTCCATCCTGGTCTCTCACAAGGGTACAGGGTCCCAGGCACTTGGTCCATCTTTTGCTGCTTTCCGAGGTGCATTAGTAGGGAACTGGATCTCAAGTGGAGCAATCCGGATTCAAATTGGTGCCCACATGAGATGCTGGCATCACAGGTGGTAGCTTAAGCTTCTGCACCACAACTCTGGCCCTCCCTTACATTTCATGATTAAAAAAAAAATAGAGGTATAAAAAAGTAGAGGTATAATTGCCTACAAATAGACTATGAAGTGCAGAGCTTAATTTTGACATGTGCATATCTCCTTTGTGCCTTAAGGTGGTAATCATTCCTTCCCATGTTCCCCCTAGCCTGTCCCAAGTGAACATTGATCCTTGTTCAGTTACTTTAAGATCAGTGTATGTTTTTAAGAGTTATATACATATATATCACATTTGTATTTCATATAAATGGGATTATATAATACATACTCCTTCCTTTCCACATACTTTTTTTTTTTTAAAGATTTATTTATTTATTTGAAAGTTACAGAGAGGCAGAGACAGAGAAAAATCTTCCATCCACTGGTTCACTAACCAGAGGGGTGCAAAACCCGGAGCAGCTCCGATCCGAAGCCAGTCTCCCACACGGGTGCAGGGGCCCAAGGACTTGAGCCATCTTCTACTGCTTTCCCAGGCCATAGGAGAGAGCTGGATCGAAAATGGAGCAGCTGGGACTTGAGCCAGTGCCAATATGGGATACCAGTTCTGTAGATGGTGGCTTTACCTACTGTGCCACAGCGTTGGCCCCTCTTTTATGTTTTAAGGTTTATTCATTTATGTATTTGAAAGGCACAGTTATGGAGAAAGAGAGGGAGTAGGGCTGGGGGATTGGTGAGAATCTTTCACTCATTGGCTCACTTTTCAAATAGCTGCAACAACCATGGCTGGGCCAGGCTGAAGTCAGGAGCCAGAAATTCTGTTCTGGTCTTCCACATAGGTAGCAGGAGCCTGAGTATTGGAACCATCAACTACTCCTTCCCAGAGGCATTAACAGGAAGCTAGATTGGAAGCAGAGCAGCTGAAATTTGAACCAGTTCTTAGATATAGGATACCAGCATCAAAAGTGGCTGTTTAACCCACCATTCTACAATGCTGGCCCCTTCTTCACTTTTTTTCTGGCCTTTCTCCAGTGTTATTGTTATTTTTATTATTATTTTAAGGTTTGCTTATTTTGTTTGAAAGGCAGTGACAGAAAAGGGAGGAAAGAGAGAGAGATTGTCCATCTACTGGTTCACTCCCCAAATAGCCACAACAGCTAGGGCCAGGGCTGGGTTGGGCCAGGCCAGGATGAAGTTCAGTTTATTGTTTTTTTTTCTTTTATGGACTGGACAGCACTTTTGTTGTTGCATCTAAGAAATCTTTGCCTGGGGCTGGCGCTGTGGCTCAGTGGGTTAATGCCCTGGCCTGAAGCACTGGCATCCCATATGGGGGGCCAGTTCAAAACCTGGCTGCTCCACTTCCCAATCTAGCTCTCTGCTATGGCCTGGGGAAAGCAGTGGCAGATGGCCCAAGCCCTTGGGCCCCTGCACCTGCGTGGGAAACCAGGAAGAAGCTTCTGGCTTTGCATCGGCACAGCTCCGGCCGTTGTGGTCAGTTGGGGAGTGAACCAACGGATGGAAGTCCCTCCCCACCCTCACCCCCGCCTCTCCTCTCTCTGTGTAACTCTTTCAAATAAATAAATAAATAATCTTTTTTTTTAAAAAAAAAGATATCTGCTTAATCTGAAGTCACAAAGATTTTCTTTTATGCTTCCTTTTAGACTTTTTGTAGTTTTTTTTCTCCAAAGAAACTTTATTTAAGGAATGTAAATTTCATAAGTACGACTTCAGAAATTTTAAAAAATTATTTATTCAAAAAACAGAGCAACATAGGGAGAGACAGACAGAGGTCCAGGTTTGCCGTCCTCTGGTTCACTTCCCAAATGCCTGCAATGGCAAGGGCTGGTTCAGGCTGAAGTCTGGAGTCAGAAGCTCCATCCAGGTCTCTCGTGGGTGATACAGGTCTGAGCATTTGAGCTGCCTTCCAGGATATACATTAGCAGGAAGCTGAATCCGAAGCAGAGTAGCTGGGACTCAAATCAGCTCTCCAATGTGAGATGTGGGCATCCCAGGCAGTGGCCACAGCACCTGCTCATGGAATTTGTTTAATTTTGGGGTTTATATTTAGATCTATTATCCATTTGTAGGTCATTTTGTGTATCTTTTGAGGTGTGGATCAGAGTTCATTTTTTTGTATGATTGTACATTTGTTCCACTTCCAGTGATTGAAAAGAGTATTTCTCCACTGGATTGCCTTTGTACCTTTATCAAAACTCAGTTATCTGTGTAAGTGTGGGTCTGTTTCTGCACTCTGTTCCATTGGTATGTTAGTCTTATCCTATGCTTATATGTACTACACTGTTTTGAATTACCATAACTTGAAATGAGATAGTGTTACTTTTCTAACTATATTATGCTTCAGAGTTGTTTTGGATAGCCTAGGTTCTTTGCCTTTCCAAGTAAGTTTTTTAATCAAGTTGGCAGTACCTACAAAGATAAAAGCATGCTTAGGCTTCTGATTCGGTGGGGAGAACTGACAACAATGAGTCTTTTGATTTGTGGACAATATATCTCTCCATGTATTTAGATCTTCATTTTTTTTTTTTTTTAAGATTTATTTATTTACTTGAAAGTCAGAGTTATGCAGAGAGAGAGGGGTCTTCCATCTGCTGGTTCACTCCTCAGATGGCTGCAACGGCTGGAGCTGTGCCGATCCAAAGCCAGGAGCTTCTCCCAGGTCTCTCACACAGGTGCAGGGGCCCAAGGACTTGGGCCATCTTCCGCTGCTATCCCAAGTCATAGCAGAGAGCTGGTTTGGGAGTGGAGCAGCCGGGACTCGAATCGGTGCCCATATGGGATGCTGGCGCTTCAGGCCAGGGTGTTAACCCGCTGCCCTACAGCACTGGCCCCTTGAGTAGTGTTTTGATATTTCCATGTACAGGGATCTTATCATATTTTACAAGTATTTCACAATTCTTGAAACTGTTATAATTGTGTATTTGAATTTTTGATCATTGCTGCTTTGTAGAAATGTAGTTCACTTCGGTGTATTGATTTATATTCTGCAACTCGGCTAAATTCATTTACATTAATTCTGAATTTGATAAAGTTGATCTTCCTTATTTAGCTTGGTACATTTTTTTAAAGATTTATTTTATTTGTATATTTATTTTATTTATATGAAAAAGTTAGAGAGGTAGAAACAGAGAGAGAGGGGTCTTCCATGCACTGGTTCACTCCCCAGATGGCCGAAGCAGCTGGAGCTGCACCAGTCCGAAATCAGGAGCCAGGAACTTTTTCCGGTCTCCCACATGGGTGCAGGGGCCCAGGGGATTGGGCCATCTTCTTTCCCAGGCCAGAGCAGAGAGCTGGATCTTAAGAGGAGCAGCCGGGACTAAAACAGGCACCTGCCCATATGGGATTGCTGGCGCTTCAGACCAGGGCTTTAACCCACTGTGCCACAGTGCTGTCCCCACCCGCTCCCCCGTAAATGTTCTTTTCTTTTCCTTTCTTTTCTTTTCTTTTTTTAAAGATTGATATTTGAAATTCAGAGTTACACAGAGAGAGGAGAGAGAGAGGTCTTCCATCTACTGGTTCACTCCCCAATTGGCTGCAATGGCTGGAGCTGTGCCAAATCTGAAGCCAGAGACAGGAGCTTCTTCCCAGTCTCCCACATGGGTTTAGGGACCCAAGGACTTGGGCCATCTTCTGCTTTCCCAGGCCATAGCAGAGAGCTGGATCGAAGTGGAGCAGCTGGGACTTGAACCGGTGCCCATGTGGGATGCTGGCACTGTGGGCAGCGACATTACCTGCTATGCCACAGTCCTGGCCCCTCACATAAATAATCTTAAATAAATTAATAAAATGCACCCTGAATATCCCATTCCGCTTGACTAACTTATCACCTTCTAACATTCTTTTTATTTTATTCATTTATTATTTCCCTAACACTGCTATAAAGTACATTCCAAAGAGGACAGGAATTTTGTCTGTTTCATTTGTCGGTGGATTTTCATTGCTTGGAACATAATCAGCCATGTGGTAGATGTATGATAAATATTTGTTGAATGAATGAGAAGGATAGTAAGCAGGGTAGACAAGTGGTCCTTGGACTTGTAAAGTTTAGTTTATGGTTTGCTTTCCTCTGAAGGTTATTATCCATATTTTCTGCATTTTTGGTATGTATAGTTAAAAATCTTTTTGAAATAGTAGATGTTTAAACCTCAGGAAGCAATATTTCTTAAAAAGAATGATATTTTGAGGTGTATTTTTATTTCTGTTAGTTATTTGAAAGGCAAAGAGCAGAGAACTCCATCCACTGGTTCACTCTAGAAATGTCTTCAGTGGCCAGGGTGGAACCAGGAGCTCAATCCAGGTCTTTCATATGGGTGGCAGGGACCCAACCACTTGAATCATTAACCAGCCCTTTCCCAGAATGCTTGTTAGGTGATAGGAAGCTACAATTGGAAGTGAAGCCAGGACTTAACTCAGGCACTCTGATATGGTATGAGATGAAGGCTTTTTTTTTTTTTTGTAGAGTGGACGGTGAGAGACAGAGAGAAAGATTTTCCTTTATTGTTGGTTCACCCTCCAGTGGCTGCTGTGGCCTGTGCACTGCGCTGATCTGAATCCAGGAGCCAGGTGCTTCTCTTGGTCTCCCATGCAGGTGCAGGGCCCAAGCACCTGGGCCATCCTCTACTGCATCCTTCCACTTCACTCCTGGGCCACAGCAGAAAGCTGGACTGGAAGAGGAGCAACCGGGACAGAATCCGGCGTCCCATTCGGGACTAGAACCTGGTGTGCCAGTGCCCCAGAGGCTTAGTCTATTTAGCCACAGCGCCAGCCGAGATGAAGGCATTTTAATCTGGTGTCATAACTAGTAGGCTAAACATTCACCTCTCAAGTGTATTTTGAATGAGCTGAAACCTTTAGAACATTAAAATAGAAAAGCCATGTTCCAGAAAAGGTGGTTACTCGATCAATTTTAGAGCAATACTAGGTCATTTTGGATCTTAATTTCTTTGGCTCATTAGTGGGATTTATAAGTGAAATTATTTTAGTTCTCATTAGGGCAGCTTATCTTTTTTTAACAATCTCCCATAAAAATGAATTTTATTTAAACTCAGAAATCTGTGGAAGAACATCAGATATGGAAGACTTTTGAATAAATATCCAGTGTTGAAGCAAACGTAAATAGTAGATATCATATTGATGCCAACTGAGGAAATGTGAGATTAGACTTAGTCAATAAATAAATCTGTTATCATAATCTGCCTTGTGCCAATTTAAATAATGAAACATTACTGTAGGAGGATGTTTTGTTAAGTGTCCACAAGGCCTGTATCTTTGTGCAAGCCAACCATGTGGTAGACACTTAATGATAATTGTTTCATAATAATACTGAATTTTAATTGCTTATATGAGGGAGAAGATACTTGTATGAGTATGCAAATTCCTGACAAGCCTTATCTACTGATAGTTGGCACTTTTTCTTTTCCCTGAAGATTTGCAGTGAGTTTATAATAGAATAAACATTTTTGTCATTTTTTATTTATTTATTTTTTAATTTTTTTGACAGGCAGAGTGGACAGTGAGAGAGAGAGAAAGGTCTTCCTTTTACCGTTGGTTCACCCTCCAATGGCCGCTGCAGCTGGCGCACCGCGCCTATCCGAAGGCAGGAGCCAGGTGCTTCTCCTGGTCTCCCATGGGGTGCAGGGCCCAAGCACTTGGGCCATCCTCCACTGCACTCCCGGGCCACAACAGAGAGCTGGCCTGGAAGAGGGGCAACCGGGACAGAATCTGGCACCCCGACTGGGACTAGAACCCCGTGTGCCGGCGCCACAAGGCGGAGGATTAGCCTAGTGAGCCATGGCACCGGCCGCATTTTTGTCATTTTTAAAACAAATTAATTATTTTCATTTTATTTGAAAGGCAGAGTGACACAGATACAGAGAGATCTTCCATTCACTGGTTCACTGCCCAAATGCCTATAACGAAACAGGCTGAGTTAAGTTGAAACTCGTTTCAGTTGCCCATGTAGGTGGCAGGCACTGAAGTACTTGAGCTGTTACCTGCTGCCTCCCAGGGTGTGCATTAGCAGGATTCAGGATGCCAGCTGAGGGGCCTGCACTTGAACTAGGTACTCCCATATGGGATGCTGGCTTCCCAAGTGGTGTCAAATGCCCTTCTTCATGATGTTTTATTCCTCCTTTGATAATTTTGATAAAGGGTGACTGGTGAGGGTTATAAAATTGGTTCACTCCCAATTGTAACAGCTAGGGCCGGGCCATACTGAAGCCAGGCGCCCAGAACTCAATCCCAGGTTCCCACATGGAAAGTAGTTGAACCAACACCTCCTGCCCCCCAGAGTGTGCATTGGCAGGAAACTAACATCAGAGTCAGAATTGGAACTTGAACCCAGGCAGGACTTTCTGGGATATGGGTGTTCCAGCTGACATTTTAATTGCGCCATACACCTACCCCCATTGATGTTTTTTGTTGTTGATGCTCAAATTATCTCAGCTTCATCAGAAGACGGCCCAAGTCCTTGGAGGTTGAGTAGAAGCTCGCAAGTATTTTGGATACAATCCTAGGAGTCTTTGATAGCCTCATTGCTCTTTGATAAAAGGCCTGCTCCAAATGTGGAATCCATGTTGTTGTTGTTGTTTTTTGTTGTTGTTTTTAAAGAGCCTTGCTTGTGTTTATTGGGAAATGGTATTTAACACACATTATCTTGATACTAGAAGGAACCAGCTTTTTTTTTTTAATCTTTGTAATTAACAATAAGCATTATCTCATAGTTTCTGTGTGACATAATCCCAAGTGGCTTGTGCCTGCAGTCAGGATGACTTATTTACAACATAGTAGATGGCTTCCTCCTGAGTGAGTGATCCATGGCAACCAGCAGCAGGATTCATTTTCCTACTTGAAAATTGAGTATAGTGCTCTGGTTGTGGATCCAGGCTACCTGGTGCTGACACTTGATAGCCCTATTTTCCATAGTTGTAACATACAGATGATAACACCTAGCTTATAGGCCCTGTAATACATGATCTTTGTGATGATTCAAGGAAATCAGAATAGTTTTGACACTTACTGGATACCCATGTAGAATTCAACCTGCTATGCTCTTATTACTATTGCTATCACTGCCAGTGGATTGAACTGAAGTCCTGAAACTGATTGATCAAATTGCCCTAGACCTAATTTTTCCTTCTGTATCCCACGTATGTGAATAAGAGTTATAACCTGTTTGATTATATATATTGGGAATCTTTTCATAGATTTTATAATAAAATGTGACCTAAGGAGAATGTGGACATCCCTAGCATTGTCTTTTTTTTCTTTAAAAGAATTTTTATTTATTTGAAAGAGGTACAGAGAGAGGTAGAGCCAGAGAGAGAGAGAGAGAGAGAGAGAGAGTGTCTTCCATTCCATTGGTTCGCTCTCCAGATGACCACAGTGGCCAGAACTGAGCTGAAATCCAGGAGGTAGGAGTTTCTTCCGGGTCTTCAACCCGGGCGCAGGGGCCCTAGGAATTGTGCCATTTTCTACTGCTTTCCCAGGCCATAGCAGAGAACTAGATAGGAAGTGGAGCAGCTGGGACTCAAACTGCCGCCTATATGGGTTGCCGGTGCTGCAGCCTGGGGCTTTAGCCCACTATGCCACAGCGCTGGCCCCCCTAGCAGTGACTTAACTGCTACACCAAATGCTCCCCATCCCCAATTCATTTTAAAATATGCTTTCACAGACAATTGAAAGAAAAAAATGCACAGGGAGGTCTGGTCGCGTCTTCACCTAGTTTACCCTAGTGGTAACATTTTGTATAACTATAGTGTAGCATCACTTAAAAAAAGATTTATTTATGTATTTGAAAGTCAGAGTTAAACACAGGAAGAGAGAGGGAGAGAGAGGTCTTCCATGCAATGGTTCACTCCCCAGATGACCACAACGGCCAGGGTTGGGCCAGATAGAAGCCATAAGTCAGGAGTTTCTTTTGGGTCTTCAACATGGGTGCAGGGGCCCAAGCACTTGGGCTGTCCTCTGCTTTCCCAGGCATATTAGCAGGGACCTGGACTAGAAGTAGAGCAGCTGGGTCTTGAATTGGCACCCATATGGGATGCCAGCCTCGCAGGCAGTGGTTTTATGCACTAAGCTACAACACGGGCCCCATAGGATCACTTTTCAATAATCAATTTTCATTCAGCAGCAATTGACTGAGTAGCTATTATATGCTTATTCTTGGGGTTACTAAAGATTAAACTCTTTGGCCGGCGCCGTAGCTCAACAGGCTAATCCTCCGCCTTGCGGCGCCGGCACACCGGGTTCTAGTCCCGGTCGGGGCGCCGGATTCTGTCCCGGTTGCCCCTCTTCCAGGCCAGCCCTCTGCTGTGGCCCGGAGTGCAGTGGAGGATGGCCCAAGTGCTTGGGCCCTGCACCCCATGGGAGACCAGGAAAAAGCACCTAGTACCTGGCTCCTGCCATCGGATCAGCGTGGTGCGCCGGCCGCAGCGCGCCGTCCGCGGCAGCCATTGGAGGGTGAACCAACGGCAAAAGGAAGACCTTTCTCTCTGTCTCTCTCTCTCACTGTCCACTCTGCCTGTCAAAAAAAAAAAAAAAGATAAAAAAAAAAAAAGATTAAACTCTTTATATACTTCTGTTTTCTCTGGATTCTCATCCTAATTATCTACAAAAAATTGTTTTAATTTTTGCTGTTCATTGTTGAAAGAACCTGTTCTTTAAAAGTTAAACAACATTATTTCTCACATTCATACTTGCTTTGGTTTAAAACATTTTTTGCGTTGTGTCCCCATTTTTCATTTATAATCTTTACGAGCACCAGAACCATGTTGCCTGCATTGTGGTATTTTAGTCACGTGCCAGTTTTGCAGTGCTACCAAGTCTGGATCTGAAAAGGCAGCGTGTGTGAATCACTGACATACGTTTCTGTTTATATTCAACAAATTTATTTCCCGATATATATTTATTTATATTTTTTAACAAATTATTTGTTTAAAGCAGATTTTTAATAATACTATTTAAGAAGGAATTTGTCATGTGAGATTTAAAATTGGGTTAAAAAACAAGCTATTAAACAATAGCAAAAAGCAGATAATATGTAGGGCTCTAAATGATAATTGCTAAACAATTGAATGTTCTCAAAAACGTGAGTCTCTGTTTTTGCACTAGGGACTTGCACAGATAGGTTTTGCACAATATCCTTGCTGTTCATTGTCAGCCATAAACAAATTACACGTATTTAACAAGTTAATGTTAGATTGGCCAGGAGCCACTGGGAGGTGTGTACTTAGTGACATCAGCTGGCAAAGAACCCTGGTAACAGGGAGCATTGGAAGGATAGTGTAGAGAGAAGAAACAGGAGGGAGGGCGCAAAAGACTCACTGTATCTGGGGATTCTGGCAAGGTGAAGAGCTGGTCTGTTTAGCAGGACCTTCCCATCTGGGATCCATCTGTGTTTCCCTGGAATGGGACAGGCAGCTCTAGTCTGAGAAATCGCAGATGTGAGAGAGCTGACACATGTCCAGCTAATGAAAGCAGGAGGAAGGCTGGTCTTGGATTGGTCTTTGAAGATCAGGAGGAGGAATAGAGGAGCTTTTTAACATCTATTTTAAATAAATTTGGTGTAATAAGAATCTGGACTCTCATAATCTGGCCATTCCAGGTAAGGCATTTAAATTTCAAGGGTAAAGTGCACAATTCTCTGACTTTTACTTATCTCCAATTATTATAATGTGAATGGTTCTTAGTTTTTTTAATACTAGCTGTAAGAGTTCATCTTTAACTGTTTTGATGCTTCGTTCTTGTTTATATCTCATTTTCCAGTTTCCCCCTTTATATTCGAATGTCAGTCTTTTTGGAATGGAAACTTTAGTTGATGATGAGATATACGAATTCTGTAAGTCTCACAAATATTTCTATAAGGTATTTCACATTGTATCCTGTGATGTTTTGAGGGAACCCCTGTCTCCTTCATCATGCATAATGGAAATAGGCAGTATTGAGGAGATGGTTCAGAGAACACCCCTTTCTGTTGTCAGGGTTTATTTCAATGTATTTAAACAAATTATAACTAAAATAGACTGCAGTAAAACTAGCTGCATTTTAGAAATATGTAGCCCTTTTTTCCCATTACATTTTGCTTCTATGCTGTTTTCTATTTACTTCCTACATATAAATAAGTAGCATTAATAATTTTGACTTGAATTCTGAGTTTGAGGTAGTTTTGCTGTGTTATGTACTTCTAATTGGTTTGTGATCTGTGTTTCAACTATTTGCTTTTTCTGTATGTTCATTTTTTGAGGCCTCCAAATCTAGACACCTGGGAAGAACATGAGTTTAGGAGTTCTACTTACTGGATGGCTATTTTTTTTTTAAACAATTCAGTGGCCTCAAGCAAGCTACTGTCCTCTTTGATATCCATTTTTGTGTAATGCTTCACTCATGTTATTACTGTGGGAATTTGTCTAACACACAGAAGGCCTACAGCTTAATTTCAAAAGTTCCTAGTTGTATATTTTTCTACTAGAGCAGGTTCCTTTGCATTTTCAAGGCCAGCTCCTGGCCTCATAATAAGTGTGTGTATCTCTAGTTTTCAGTGTGCCCTTCTTCTCTGTACCCATCTTCCTGATCAACTGTTCAGTTACAAATGTAACATACTATCTATCAAGCCCCACTACAGATTATAAATAGCTTTGAATCATTCTAAATATTGTAATGCAAATGGAACTGTATAACAAAAGAACTTTTAAAAAGCCAGCAGATCTGGAGTGAGGTACTGAATTGTGCAGCTTTGTGACAACATTGTTTACACTGTCCCCTCTCCCCCTGAAAATTCTGTGTACTCTCTAATAGGAACTTAAAATAATACTTTTTTCCTTTATTTTTTAAAGTTTTATTTATTCATCTACTTTAAAATTTTAATTAGTTTTTAACAGATTCAGATTCTATTTAGTTTTTAACCTTTTCTGCTGGGTGACTGTTTTTAGAGTACGATCAGTACTTTCAGTTTCTTCCTTTATTATTCTGATTTCTTGAGATGTAGGGGACTTTTCAAGTTTACCTAATAAAGATTTCATGATTTAGTAAGAATCTGGCAGCTTCTGATTGGACAGATGCATTGATTGTTTAGTGTCTTTCTGGCTTGTCTGAGTCTTAAAGGACACAGTGTTTGTATCGAATTTACATTGTGCTCATTCAGTGAGCAGACTCTTCACATTGCACCCTAGGAGAACTGTTTGTAGGCATGAGTGGCAGAGAGAGACTTAATGCTGAAGTGTAGTATATGCTGAGGTCTACCATGGTGGGGCTAAAAGGAATTTCATACCATGCTAGCAACACTGTAGATACTAGACTGTCAAAAAACACAAGAAATGGTTTTGGTGCATTTAATGTGAAGATCCACCAACTATGCCTAAAAGTAGTTGATTGAAAGTCCTGCTAAGATCAAACAGTTCTGGAGAGTAGTCTGTTATTGAGGTATCTGAGTTGAATGCTCAGGAACAACAGAAGTATGCTGAGCAGTTTATTACTGTGAAAGGAGAAAACTCCCAGGTTGGATTCCAGAAGGGACCCACGGGCTTTTTCATAGAGGAGACCGTGTTGGACTGAACATAAATATAATACAATAATGTAATAAAGCGGAGATGAGGGTAAAGATCTTTAAATGGTATCTTTGAAACAAAAAGTGCTTTTAGGTTTGAATGAATATATTTTGTACGTAACTGGAAAAATCCAAGTGGATCTGAGAGATTGGATTATTTGATGGTTATTTTAAGGCTACTCAGTGCTAGAGATGTTCATCAGTCTCTAGTGATGACCTAGGGGCAATGTTAAGTTAGCAAAAGATTTTTTTTTTTTTTTAGATTTATTTATTTGAAAGAGTTACACAGAGAGAGGAGAGGCAGAGAGAGAGATAGGTCTTCCATCCACTGGTTCATTCTCAAATTGGTCGCAACAGCTGGAGCTGCGCTGATCTGAAGCCAGGAGCCAGGAGCTCCCTCTGGGTCTTCCCACATTGGTACTGGGGCCCAAAGACTTGGGCCATCTTCTGCTGCTTTCCCAGGCCATAGCAGAGAGCTGGATCAGAAGTGGAACAGCTGGGACTTAATGGGATGCTGGCATTGCAGGTGTTGGCTTTACCTGATCGTAGAGGAAAGGATAATGGAGTAAGCAGTGTGCTTGGCCCAGAATTGAATGCCCTAGTTGGTGCCTAAACTTGGAGTAGAATTGTGTTGAGTTTCCAGGACATTGATTTTGCAAACTTTTTTTGCCTGTTTAGTGTGATAATACAATAAGCAATAAAGAAAGTAAAATCTCATAGAGGAGAAAAAAATCTAAGAATCTGTGAATGCATACAAGTGGTAGGTAAGATTGGAAATTAGTACCAGCTAACTTGAGAGAATCAGAGAATCTTCATGGAGGAGCTAACATTTCACAACATTGTAGAAGGATTTGGACTCCTTGTGTTTGGAAGGAGCATTGTGGATGGATGGAAAGGTTCACTTTCCATTGACATCAGTGCCTTGAATTAGACATGGTCAGATAGTTATCCAGTGTTCATTTCTGCTGTGTTTTGAAGTAACCTAACTGTTGCTAGAGCAATTATTTGCTTCTGGGATACTTAGCTATATACTTAAATATCCCCTCCCTTTTAAATTTGTGATTTCCATACCAGGGAAGCTCTAATTTAAAAGATTTCTACTATGATGGAGTGTTTGAGTTCAATTTTCTAAGTTAAAAGTCAGTAAATAAAAGAATTAGTGGTAACTGTATCTTCCAGAAGAACAACTTATTTTAACTGGTTTTATATTTTCACTGGCTGATGGGCTTTCCAAACAGTATTTATCTTTTAAGTACTATATGGTGACACAGATTTATGCTGGGGAGTTTAGAATACATACTGATTTACTTTTTCATAAAGCATGCCAAAACCTGCAAAAGCAACTCTGGGCTTTGTTTAAAGCAACAGCTAGTGGAAATTGTTATCCTTCAGTCTTTAGCAGCTAGTCAGAAATGTCTGGCAAGATGGGGTGCAATCCTGTATGGAATATGTGTGTTTATATGAGTATTATCTATATTTGCCTGTCAGAGTGCTGAAGTAAATAATTTAGTTCTGGAATTATTTAGGACAGGTGAAAACATTGGATGTAGGCTTTAGCTTAGACTGTGTAACCTAGAGCTCATTTAACCTTCACCTGTAACTCTCAGTTTTCTCTACCATAAAATGGGAATAAAAATGAGTTAAATGGATTAACTTAGGAAGTAACTGGAATCATACTTGCTTCATGAATACTCAGTAAGATTTCTCTTTCCATGTGATTTTTCTTAGTTCCCCCAAACATCTAAGACACATTAAAATGTGTTTATTGCATATTTTTGACATGTCTCACTTCAGACTGATAGCAAACCAATTCTGCTTCCTTAACTAATTCCTTGTCATGGGAGAACAGTGTGTGTAGAGAATTCAGCAGCCTTAAAAAACTCAAACCTGTTGCTGTGTGGCAAGCTGTTCATGTTTAGGGACCTTGCATTACTTACCCTGCTGGAAGAGCTGGGGGCTGGGCCACTCTGAGGGTGACAGATGTGCCCTCTGCTGCCGGCGGGCGCGTGCCGGCTCTGTCCCTCTGCTCCCAGCACCAGGTGCAGCCATTGTTCTGGCTGGTCTCTCTTCATCCGGCCTCGTCTGTTACTCTGCTCTTTCTAGCTCATTGTTTCTGTAGGAAATTAGCATTAAAAACCCATCTGAAACCCCCATGTCCCTCAACTGCAGGTGACTGTTATTGGCCCCAGCTGCCACCCTTGCGCTTGATTACTTCCATATGGGTCTGTGCAAAGAAGTAGTAGCCATTTATTGATTTCCACCACAACCCCCACCTCTGTTACTCAAACTATAATACCCTGAAATCTATTAGACCCCCGATAGGCTGTATAGCTCGGTTGGCATTACAACTGTGATGAACGTTTTACAAGCAAAACTAATTACACCCTCTCTCCACCTCCTATCTAAATATTAAATGTAGAAAAACCAGAGTGGAATACTAAATCTTCTAAATGTCTGAAGATGAATCTCTTTCTGAGTAGTAAAGCTTTTAGTCTGGATGGGCTTTTATGGCAAATTCTAGTCATTGCTTTAAATTTTTCATACCAAACCTATAATATCCGAGCAAATGATGACCCAGTAGGCCCTTTGGGTGGGAATGAGGGGGTCAGGACAACTTTCATCACTTGTCTTTTTGGTTATTTGAATTTAATTTGAAAGGGTAATATATTAGGAAAGGGGCCTAGTTTACAATGGCAATGTTTTCTGTGAAAAACTTAATGCAACCAATATTAATTAAACTCTAGTTTTTTTTTTTTTATTGTTCTGCACAAATAGTGCTACTTATTAGAATAAATACCACAGCAAGAAAGTTTTGCTTAGACTTATTTTTTTCTTCATTAAACAAAAAGTAAGTGTTCGATTTTGGTTATTCTAAATCAAGATTGTAAACAGATAATTTTAGTACTCAGCTTAAGACCGTGAAGAATTATAAGGAGGGGGGTCATATGGGTGCGATTCGAGTCCCAGCTGCTCCACTTCCAGTCCAGCTTGCTGCTGATGTGCCTGGGTAAGCAGTGGAAGGTGGCCACAGTGCTTGGGTTCCTGGGCCCACTTGAGTATCCCGGAAGAAGCTTCGGATTGGCTTAGCTCTGGACTTTGCAGACTTTTGGGGAAGTGAACCAGCAGTTGGAAGAGATCTCTTTCCTTTCAAATAAATATTAAAAAAAAATTATAAGAATGGCCCTTGGTTGTTATTGGCTCCTGTTGAATTATATTGTGACCTTGACAATGTCACTACCTACCCATAAAGAGTTTCTTGGTAGTCTTTGCAAGTTAACAGCCCAGGAAATCAAGAGGGAGAGAGGTCATGGACTTTGCTGCCAAGCCTTTAACTGAACAACACAATTTTAAAGCATAAAATTTGAAAGTAAGTTATTTAATAATTCTTACATTAAAAGTAACAATTTCAGTTTTTAAGGATGTCTTCTTTATGCTTATATCGTAAATTCAGTGCTAATCTCATAAATATACTTTAGGTAAAACTTAAGGATGTTTCTGTTGGAGAAATGTCTTTTCCCCTTTCCGTTTCCTTCTTTCTTTCGCGGGTCCAGTCCCATTTTTCAATAATGTCTAAAGCTGGGAAGGGTGGCAGACTTGGTGTGAGTGATCTTCTGGAAGTGTTCTTTTCCATTTTTATTTTGGAGAATGAATAAAATTACCTAAAACCACATCTTTAAAATTGTGTCTTGAGGAGGGGCAGGAGAACTGGTGATTTGTCAGTGAAATTTTTTGCTGTTCAAACACTTTTGCTGTCAAGTTCAAACACTTTAGTATAATTTTATTAAGGTATTTTCATCATTTTCCTTGTTTCTTTTTAATAAGCCTAGAACTGCATCCACATCTGCCACATGAGTGGCAGGCAGTGGCCCAAGTACCTGGGCCATCTTTTACTGCCTTCTCAGGTGCATTAGCAGGAAACTGGATTGGAAACAGAGCAGCCAGAACTCAAACCAGCACTCCAATATGAGATGCTTGCTGGTCTCAAGAATAGTGGGTGATTTTAAAGATAGATATTTTCCATTATTTAGATGTTTACTATCAACATTTTATTACACATACCTCAGATAACAGGTTGAAATGTTAATTCTCACATCTTTCTCTATTTTTAAGTACAGAGACTTCAGAGTACTTCAGATTCAGCAACTTCCTTTTTCAATACATTACTACAGTCTAGGAATTTGTTTCCACTTTGTTTTACACTCACTCCACCCTAGTAATTACTGTCATTATTTTTACAGCTGATCCTTAAGCGTTACCAGTTTATTTATCCAATTACCTTCTCTGGGTGCATCTTTATTACAGTTTTTCCCTTCTCGGTTAATTTTCTTTCTGCCAAAGTACATCTGTTAATTTTTGGAGGAACTGAGTTGCAAATTCTTCTTGTTGACCTGAAAATATCTTTGTTTCACTTTTACTTGAATAATGGCTAACTTTAATAATGGCCCAGTGGTGACTTTCATTGTCTTGGAAATGTGAAGTCTGTTCTCAGGAAAGCTGCCTTTTCTTTTTTCAGCCATGTATTTTCCCCTCTCTGATTGACTTTATAGGTTTTTTATTTACCTTTGGTGTTCTGCTGTTGCATGATGATGTGAGTTGTGGATTTATTAGTGGTGCTCAGGAGAGTGTGTACTACTTTAATTTGAGGATTCAGATCTTTATTCACTTTTGGAAAATTCTCATCTGTGTCCTCTTTGAAGGTTGGCCTTCCACATTCTTCATTTACTCTTTTATCTGTGCTAGATAAATGTTGGACCTTCTTGTCCTGTTCTGTATTTCTCTTTCCTTTTGTGTTTCTTACCTTATATTTTTGTACTGTATGAATATTTATAGTGTCACAGTGTTACCAAGATGAGAGTGCTAGGGAGAAAGGGAACAGGTTTAAGAAGGTGCAGGTTAAGGAGGGTCCCCACTGAAAGGTGATGATGTTGAGAATGCAAGGAGACAATGGATGTAGAGTTCAGTACTCTGTGGCCTGTATGTCTCTCACCTTTTGAGTAAATACTATGACTATGATGAAGTTGGAGCATGGTAATTCTTGTGGGGCACCAACCTGACTAAACAGTGCATTTTTATGATTTTGAACATAGGGAGAAAAATCACCTAATGATTGGCCAAATAATTTGGAGTAAGGTTTACAGAAGTACAAGTCTTTGTTTTACACTTCACACCATTAGTATCAATGGTTTTGTCGCACATAAAATGATTAAAAGACCATGCTAAAAACAGGCAGAGGGTCATGAGCCAAAGAATAGTCAATTGGGAGAAGTGTTTCCTGAAGAGACAATTCTTTGTATCTGAATGAAAGCCTGGAGGGGGTGGAGAGTATGAGGTTAAGGACATTGCACCAGAGCAGGTTAAGCCAGCACCAAGGATGCCCACATCCCAACTGGAGTGTGTGGGTCAAATCCCAGCTGCTCTGTGCTTCCAGTCCAGCTTCCTGCTAATGCTCCTGGGAAACAGCAGATGATGTCTCAAGTATTTTGAGTCCCTGCCATCCATGTAGGGGTCCCAATGGAATTCCTGTCACCTGGCTTCAGCCTGGCCTGGCCGTAGCTTGTGGACATTTGGGGAATGAACCAGCAGATAGAAGATCTGTGTGTGCCAGGTAATAATAGTTAACAATAGTTAATAGTTAAATATACTATATTTCTCTAAATAGCTAAAAGAAAGATTTTTTAATGGTCATACCACAAAAAAAAACTTAATATGAAGCGATGGATGCTAATTATCCTAATTTGATCATTAAAATCTATACGTGTATTGAAATATTACATTGTACCCCATAAATACATAAAATTGTCAATATGAAGAATCTGATTTTAAAAAGATTGTATATGTGCGTGTGTGTCCCTGTCTTTGTCACTCTTTCAGATAAATACATCTTTTTATTTGTTTATTTTTAAAAGATTTATGTATTTATTTGAAAGGCAGAGTGACAGAGAGGCAGAGGCAGAGAGGTCTTCCATCCATGGGTTCACTCTCTAAATGGCTACAATGGCCAGATCTGTGCTGACCCGAAGCCAGGAGCCAGGAGCCTCTTCCTAGTCTCCCACATGAGTCCAAGGGGCCCAAGGACTTCGGCCATCCTCCACTGCCTTCCCAGGCCATAACAGAGAGCTGGATCAGAAGTGGAGCAGCCGCGACTTGAACTGGCCCCCCGTATAGGATGCTGGCACTGCAGGAGGTGACTTTACTGCTACGCCACAGCGCTGGCTGCTATTTTATTTTATTTTGAAAGGTAGAGCTACAAACAGAGAAACAGAGACAGCTGGTCTGAAGCAGGGGCTTTTTCTGGGTCTCCCATGTAGACACAGGGGCCCAAGCACTTGGGTCATCTTCTAGTGCCTTCCCAGACCACAGCAGAGAGCTGGATCAGAAGAGCATCCAGGGCACGAACCGGTGCCCATATGGGAGGCCAGTGTGACAGGTGGAGGTTTAGCCTACTATGCCACAGTGCCAGCCTCAGTATATAATTCTTAAAAAAAAAAACAAAAAAAAGAGAGACAACTAATGTCTACATTATAGAATATCTTTTTAGAATAGGCTTCATTCTGTAAGTGATAGGATTAAACTTCTTACAGATAATTCTGTTTTATTTTTAAGCAGTGGTGACTTTAATTTTTAAAAACTGATTTAAAATTTTCCTTTATATTCATTTTTATTTATATTGGTATATTTACCCATTTTGAACAATAGCAAATATATATTCTAATTTGTAGCCTCATTTTCCCATGTAACTTATTGTTTTCATATTATCACAATTTTAAAATACAACACTTTTATATAACATAATCATGTCTTTGAGGGTTTTCATGTTATTTAGATAGTGAAGGTCTGAATTTTGGTGTAGGTATGATGGACTGAGGCAGAGGATTTGAACTTGGGGTGTCTGTGATGCAAAGAATGATTGGTCTAAGAAACACAGTCAGCATTAAAACATTAAATTGATCTATATGTTTATTTTAAATAATATGGCCAATGAAGTATTTGTGCTTTCACAGTGTGGCTGGAGGTGGGCATTTGGCACAGCAGGTAAGCAGTGCTTGGGATGCCCACCTCCTGTATTGGCATGCTTGGGCTCAGGTCTCAGTTCCTGCTTTCAGCTTCCTGCTGAAAGCTAATGCAGACCCTGGGCAGTATTTGGGTCCCTAACCCCCATGTAGGAGACCTGATTGGAAGAGATATTCCCTCCCCTTCCCCCCACCCCAAAATACAATGGAAAGAAATGTAATAAACGATACTGTAAAGGAGATTAGATGAATAAAGTTGGGTACCGTGTTTTATCAGATATTTGAAGGTAGCCGAATAGTTTCTAAAGCATCTCTTACAACTTCATTTTGATTTTTATATCCAGAATGAAAAAGTAAATTCTGGGTTTCTGATTAAATTAGCAGGCCATATGGTGTTTGCACAGGCAGACTGCTTATGCGAGGTAGCTATGTTATTTTTCTCTTTCAAGATATGGTACTTCACCTGAAGCCAATGTTCTGAAACATTTATTTTCTAGTCAGCAGTATGTGAAGAAGTCATCCTGTCTTTGTATTTTTAAAAAATGATATATTATCACTTCTCTAAAATCGGTATGTTATTTCTCTCTTAATTTATTTGAGAGGCAGAGAATTCCCATCTGGTGGTTCACCCCTCCAGTGCCTTCAACACCCAGGACTGAAGATTGGAGTGGGAATATAATCCAGGTCTGCCATGTGGATGGCAGGAACCCAGTTACTTGAGCCACATCACCACCGCCAACCAGATCTGCTTTAGCAGAAGACTGGAGTCAGGTGCCAGAGCCTGGCATCAGCTTAGGCACTCTGATACAGGATATAGTTGCCGTGACTGCAGCGCTCATTGTCTGCTTTGACATTTTTATTTTTAAACAAGGGCATCTTAACTGTGAGACCAAGTGCCCTTCCTTTTTTTTATTTTATTTTATTTTATTTATTTGAAAAGTAGAGTTACAGACAGAGAGAGGGAGACAGAGAAATGTCTTCCATCCACTGGTTCACTCCCTTCTCACCCACCTGCCCTCCCTCTTCCTTTCCCTCTGTAACTTTATCTTTCAAATAAGTAAATAAATCTTTAAAAAGAAATATTACAATTAGTAGTACTTGAGTTAGGGAAGGAGAACCTATACTGTGTACGAGGTGTACTCGGAGCTCCGGTTATAAAGAAGCAAAGAGCTGAAGGAACTCTTAGAGGCAGGCACCGAAACTGATCCCCTGTGGCACACTATCACCAGTGATACTACTGGAGAGGCGTTTTTGAGGGGCTGTAAGAGTGTCTTAATTCTGAGGTAGAATTCCAAGGGTTCAGTTGTTTCAAAGTGTATCAGGGAGGATTGATAAATAGATGTTTGAGTTGAACCTAAATTAGAAGTTCCTGGGGCCAGTGCTGTGGTGCAGTGGGTTAAGCCATGGCCTGGCATCCTATATGGGTGCAGGTTTGAGCACGGACTGCTCCTCTTCTGGTCTAGTTCTCTTCTGATGTGCCTGAAAAGCACAGGAAGATGGCCCAAGTGTTTGGGCACCTGCACCCACATGGGAGAAGCTTCTGGTTCCTAGCTTTGGCCTGACACTGCCCTTTCTGTTTCAGCCATTTGGGCAGTGAGCCAGTGGATGGAAGATCTCTCTGTGTCTCTCCTTCTGTAAATCTACTTTTCAAATAAATAAATATTTTTTAAAGTCCCTAAGGTGCCTGGGACAGAGAAAGCAGGGCATTTTAGCCAAGATCACATCCTGTTTTAATCACTGTTCTGCCTGTTTAATGTCTTTGGAAGGACCCCTCTGAATGTCAACATAGAAGTAAGAACTTCGGGAGTTTGCACTAATGGCAGACATGGTGCCAAAGCACCCATCTACCTTCCATTTATGTTGTTTGGATTCAGTCCCCACTGTAATATAGCCTTATATTTGCATTGTGCTTTTAATTTCCAAAGCCTTTCATTCTCATAACAGGCCCCCAGGGAAAGGAAATAAAGGCCAGGTGGTAGGATTGTGGATTTTTTTTCCCCTTTCCTATTTTAATAGAAGCGAAAACTGAGATTATCAACATCCTATCAATATTTTAGTTTCCAGATAAGAAAGTTTTTTGGAGCCTGGCACTATGGTGTAGTAAGCTAAGCGTCTACCTGTGGCACCAGCATCCCATATGGGCGCCAGTTCTGCTTCATTTCCCATCCAGCTTCCTTGCTGTGGCCTGAGGAAGCAGTGAAAGATGGTCCAAGTGCTTGGGAACCTGCATCCACATGGGACACCTAGAAGCAGCTTCTGACTCCTGGCTTGTGCTTGGCCCGGCTCCATTGTGGCCATTTGGCGAGTGAACCAGTGGATGGAACACCTCTGTCTCTCCCTCTCTCTTTCTGTAACTCTTTCAAATAAGTAAATAAATCTTTTTTTAAAGTCTTTTTTTTTTTTTTAAGTCTTTTTCTACTGCTTGACTCCAGAAGGTGCTGTCCAACAGGAAGACCCTCCCTCAGTTATCTGGACACATCTCAGAAAGCTGACTAAGACAGTTTTGAGGTGGGCACCAGCAGGGCAGGCAGCTCTATTCCTGAGCACAGTGCAAACAACTCGGCGTCTACAAGCTGCAGCTTCAACCTTTTGCTACAGCATATCCATTTTTCTGCTCACACTTGTGAAGAATCACAGGATTCTTGGGAAGAGTACAAGTTAAACCACTCCAAACTTACCAGTGTGCTTTATTGCTGGGAGTTTTATTCTGGATGGGGTAGAATTGTTCAGGAGGTACTAAGGTTGGTATCTTTCTCAGTTTGTATATTGTCATGTTTACTCCACCTTCCTTATACCAATTTTAGTTTAATGGCAGAATAAGACTAAGCTATCATTAATAGATAAATTGAGTGGGTGCAATTGTGTCATTGAAATGTTTGCCAGATACTTTTTTTTTCCCCTAGCTGGCTTTGTTCTATCTCTGGTCTTCAGTCTGTTTTGAAAAATACAGTAGAATACCTGCTATGTTTAAGGCATATTTTATTTATTTGAAAGAGTTACAGAGAGAAGGTATAGACAGAGAGGTCGTCCATCCACTGATTCGCTCCCCAAATGGCTACAATGGCCAAACGTGAGCTGATCTAAAGCCAAGAGCTCCCTTTGGGTCTCCCACATGAGTGAAGGGGCCCAAGTACTTGGGCCATCTTCTTATGCTTTCCCAGGCACGTTAGCAGGGAGCTAGATTGGAAGTGGAACAGCTGGGACTCAAAACGGTAGCCCACATGGGATGCCGAAGCTGCAGACTGGGGCTTTAACCTGCTGCGCCACAGCGCCAGCCCCTGAATCATAGACTTTTGAGGAGCTGCATTGGCAAGAGAAGGGTGGTCTTGGTTTTGAGCCATTTTCTTTTTTTAAAGATTTATTTGAAGGGCAGATTTAAAGAGAACATGCATGAAAGCAAGATATTCATGAGCCAGGAGCTTCCTCCAGGTGTCCCACGTTGAGTGCAGGAGCCCAAGCACTTGGACCATCCTCTGCTACTTTGCCAAGCCATTAGCCAGGAGCTGGATTGGAAGTGAGCAGCCGCAACTCGAATCTGAATTCACATTGGATGCCAGCACTGCACGCAGCGGCTTTACCCACTACGCCCGGCACTGGCCCTGAGCTACTGTCCTTGAAAGGCGTCCCATGGCCACTCCTGAAGGTCATTCACTTGCCAGCTCTTTAGTGGTTGAATACACAAATGGATTCCTACATAAAACTTCTACATTTCAGTCTGCTGTTAGGTCTTCTTTGACTATAGACTTTCTACATTTACCTTCAGTATTTGTAAAGAAAGACAGGACCTATAGAAGAATATGAAGATTCCAAGTTAAGATCCGTGTTCATTTCTTTTCTCTTATTAACTTCTTGGTCTTAATGTATAAGTTTCATTGAAACATGAAATAATTCATTGTTTCAGCCTTACTCAATTTAGATTTCTTTTGCTATAGTTGGGGACACTGGAGTCAAGCAAAGCTGTCGATTCTCCTTAGCTGTATGACCTTGGGTGTACTCTAATGTCCCTGAGCTTTACTGGTTTCTGGTTGAATAAAGTGGTTAAGAGGTCTCTTCTGAATTTATCCCCCTTCATAGCTGACTACTTTAGTATTTATACCTATCTTTTCCACACACATAAAATTTTGTAATGTTTCCTAGGATAATTCATATGATTGAATTAATTTACATCATGTATAGTTTGCTTGGGGGAGTACTATTATTTAAAAAGTAGCTGGCTGTCACCATGGCATGGCAGGTAAAGCTGCCACCTGCAGTGCCAGTATCCCACTTGGGTGTCAGTTTGAGTCCCAGCTGCTCCACCCTCTTTTTTTTTTTTTAAAGATTTACAGAAAGAGGTGGATACAGAGAGAGAGGTCTTCCATCTGGTGGTTCACTCCCCAGATGGCTGCAATGGCCGGAGCTGCACCGATATGAAGCCAGGAGCCTCTTCTGGGTCTTCCATGCGGGTGCAGGGGCCCAGGGACTCAGGCCATCTTCTACTGCTTCCCCAGGCCATAGCAGAGAGCTAGATTGGAAGAGGAGCAGCGGGGACTAGAACTGGCACCCGTATAGGATGTCATTGCTTCAGGCCAGGGCTTTAACCCACTGTGCCCCTGCTGCACTTCTGATCCAGCTCTCTGCTGTGGCCTGGAATGTAGCAGAAGATGTCCTAAGTCCTTGGGCCCCTGCACCTGCATGGGAGACCCAGAAGAAGCTCCTGGTTTCAGGTCACCGCATTTCCAGCCATTTCAGCTATCTGGGGAGTAAACCAGTGGATGGAAGATCCCATCACCCTCCTTCACCCCCCCCCCCCAGCTCTGCATTTCAAATAAAATAAATTAAAAAAGAGGAAAGAATCATAATCAAGATAATTTTTTTCATTAAAAATTGTGGCCAAATCTGGGCCAGGGCAAAAGCCAGGAGCTGGGAACTCAATCTAGATCTCCCATGTATGTGGCAGGAAGCCAGTTAACTTGTGCCACCACTGCCGCCTCCCAGGGACTACATTAGCAGGAATCGGGATTCAAGAGCTAAAAACCAGGGTTTAAATGCAGGCACTCTTAAGGTAGGATGTGGCCTTTTTTTTTTTTTTTAATGAACTTTGGATTCTATTTTTCCACAAACTTTTTTTTTTTTTTTTTTAAGATTTATCTATTCACTTGAAAGAGTTACACAGAGAGGAGAGAGAGAGAGAGCGATTCAGACAGACAGACATGGACAGAGAGAGATCGAGAGATCTTCCATCTACTGGTTCATTCCCCAAATGGCTGCAATGGCTGTGGCTGGGCCAGGCCGAAAAGAAACCCAGAGCCAGAAGTTTTCTTCAGGTGTCCCAAGTGAGTGTAGGGGCCCAAGCGCTTGAGCCATCTTCCTCTGTTTTCCTAGGCCATTAGCAGGGAGCTAGATTTGAGTGGAGCAACCAGGAATCAAACTGGTGCCCATATGGGATGCTGCACTGCAGGTGGCGCCTTAACCCACTGTGCCATAGCTTTCTTAAATGAATTTTTGCTTGCACCCATTTGCTGCTGCTTTTCTCTTAGAGCTTTCAGTACATTCGCCATGTTGTGAAGTTATCAAGTTGCTATATTCTGTGGTGTTCTACAAGGCTGGCACAATCCTCTTTAGAGCGCCTACAGTTATAACCCACAGGGGCCAAACACATGGCATTGCAGTATATTTCCAGATGTCATTCTCTCTGTTTGGATGACTTGGAGCTTAAGAAGGGCATTTGCTCTTGAATAGGAGAAAAATTGTTACTTTGGCATTAGGCCCAACCTGGCACCATTCCCACATCTGCTATTGATTAGATGTGAACGTTGGTCAGTCAGGATGCAAGAGTGCCAGTCTGATTATCAACTCAGCCTTCAGAATGAAACACTGCAGGGAATCTGAAAGATGGCATAAACTGCTGTGTACAGTGTGTCTGAAAGACCCCTTCATAGCTGTTGTAGAGAACCTGATGTCCAGAGATAGCCTGAGTGCTTTCCACATGTTCAGAAAATACCAGAACACCTGCATGCAGAAAGTGACCAGAGAGGAGAGCCATGGAATGAGTGGTGGCATCCTTCTGCAATGATTTTAGACATATATAAGTAAAACAAAATGCTCATCTGTGTGTTCAACCCAGGGTTGTTTTTTTTTTTAAGATTTTGACAGGCAGAGTTAGAAGCAAAGAGAAAGGTCTTCCTTCCATTGGTTCACCCCCCAAATGGCTGCTACGGCTGGCACTGCACCGATCCGAAGCCAGGAGCCAGGTGCTTCCTCCTGGTGCAGGGGCCCAAGCACTTGGGCCCTACCCTCCCAGGCCACAGCAGAGAGCTGGACTGGAAGAGGAGCAACCAGGATTAGTACCCATCTCCCATATGGGATGCCGGCGTCGCAGGTGGAGGATTAACTAAGTGAGCCACAGCGCCGGCCACTTCAACCCAGTTTTTAAAATAATTGCGTACATGTGTGTACCATCCTCTACTAGAAAATTTCAAAAAGTTCCTGTCCACCTCTTACAGCAATTATCTCAGTTCTCCACTGTATTTGCATTTCATGTAAATGGAAGCATTTTGTGTGCTCTTGTATATGACTTGTTCATTTTTTAAATTTCCTACATGTAACTTAACTGTATGGATCACTAGTGTTCCTTTATAATGTGGTAGCATTCTATTGTATGGAAGTACCATAGTTTATTCATTTACCTCTTGATGATCATTTGGATTATTTCCAGTTTGGGGCCACTAAGAATAAGGTTTCTGGGTCCTGCGTTGTGGTGTGGAGGGTAAAGCCGTCATATGGGTGCTGGTTTGAGTCCTGGCTATTCCTCTTCTGATCCAGCTCTCTGCTATGGACTGGAAGGTAGTGGAAGATGCCCAAGCTCTTGGACCCCCGCACTTGCATGGGAGACCTGGAGGAAGCACCAGGCTTCTGGCTTCAGATCAGCCCATCTCCGGCGATTGTGTCCATTTGGGGAGTAAGTCAGTGGATGGAAGACCGACCTCTCTGTAGTAATCTTTGTGAATGTATATTGTAGTTTTACCTGGATGTTTAACTTAATATGAAACTGTTAAACTGCTCTTCAAAGTGGTTGGTTGTATCTTTTTGCACTTCGATCAGCAGTATATGAGAGTTTTAGGTGGTCCACATTCTCAAGATTTAATGATTTTTTTTTTCTCCAAAGATTTATTTTATTTATTTGAAAAGCAATGTTAGAGGTTTTCCATCCACTGGTTCACTTCCCGAATGGCCACAGCAGCCGGGGGGGGCTATGCCAGGCCAAAGCCAGGAGCCAGGAGCTTCTTCCTGTTCTCCCACAAGTGGTCAAGAGTCAAGGACTTGGGCCATCCTCTGCTGCTTTCCCAGGCATGTTTGCAGGGAGCTGGGTCAGAAGCAGAACAGCCAGGACTCAAATCGGTGCCCATATGGGATGCCAGTGCTGCAGGCAGCAGCTTTCCTCGCTGGTTCCCAATCCCAGCCCTAAGATTTAATGTTTTTAAATTTAGTTATTTTAATGAATTTTAGATGGTAACCCATTGTGCTTTTAATGCATGTGTCATTGATGACTAAAGATGTTAGCCATATGTATATATTGGACTTTGATAGGTCATCCTTTAGATATGTCATTTCATTTCATCTGAATAGTCCCTGTTTACATTTTCAAATTTTAGGTTATTTTGCATTTTTATTGTTAACTTGTTAAAGAGTCCTTTTACATTCTAGATGAGTCTTGTCAGATCTAAGGAGTGCAAATATTTTCCTTGTCTGTGATTCATGATATTCTTTGATCAGAAAACTTTAATTTTCATAAAATTTCATTGATTTTTTTTTTGAGATTTTAGAAAAAGATTTATTTCATTTGAAAGGCAGAGTTAAACAGTTCTTCCATCCATTGGTTTACTCCCCAAATGGCTGCAACGGCCAGAGCTGTGCCAATCCAAAGCCAGGAGCTAAGATCTTCTGGGTTTCCCATGCATGTGCAGGGGCCCAAGGACTTGGGCCATCTTCCACTGCTTTCCCAAGCCATAGCAGAGAGCTGGATTGGAAGTAGAGCACTCGGGCCTCAAACCAGCGCTTAAATAGGATGCTGGCACTGCAAGCAATGGCTTTACCCACTACATCGCAGTTCTGGCCCCAAGAGATTTTTATTTATGTATTTGAAAGGCGGGGTTACAAAGAGAAAGATCTTCCATCTACTGGTTCATCCCTAAATGACCACAATAGCCAGTAGGGCCTGGTCAAAGGTGGAAGCCAGGAGTTTCTTCCTAGTCTCTCACATGGGTGCAGGGGCCCAAATACTTGGACCAGTTGCTTTCCCAGGCACATTAGCAGGGATCTGGGTTAGAAGTGGAGCAGCCAGGAATTGAACCAGCACCACACAGGGGATGCTGGTGTTGCAGGCTGTGATTTAACCCCCTACACCACACTACTTGCCCATCATTTATTAACTTTATTTATTTTTTTGGACGGGCAGAGTGCACAGTGAGAGAGACAGAGAGAAAGGTCTTCCTTTTCCGTTGGTTCACCCTCCAATGGCCGCTGCGGCCGGCGCGCTGCACTGATCCAAAGCCAGGAGCCAGGTGCCTCCTCCTGGTCTCCCATGTGGGTGCAGGGCCCAAGCACTTGGGCCATCCTCCACTGCCTTCCTGTGCCACAGCAGAGAGCTGGACTGGAAGAGGAGCAACCGGGACAGAATCCGGCGCCCCGAAAGGGACTGGAACCTGGGGTGCCAGCGCTGCAGGCGGAGGATTAGCCTGTTGAGCCGCGGTACCGGCCTCATTAACTTTAAACATTTTGTTATTTGTGCTTTTTGTGACCTGTTTAAGAATGCTTTGCTTACTCATGAAGTGAAGAAGACAGTTTTTTTTTTTAAAGAAATTTTGTGATTCTGCGTTTTAGTCTATGATCTATCATGAATCATTGTGCATGCATGGAGCAAGAGAACATTGAGGTTTTTTTTTCCCCCCACTTGGATATACTGATCAAGTAGTATTTGTTAAACCTTTCCTTTCATTAAATCGAATTGACACCTTTATTGAAAATTACATGACATTGAGTCTGGACTTCAAATAATTTATCCATTTATCATCACCTTTTGTCCTTTTTTTTTTTTTTTTTTAAAGGATTGTTTTAGGGGCTGGCACTGTGGTATAGTAGGTTAAGCATCTGCCTATGGTGCATCCCATATGGGTGGCAGTTTGAGTTGTAGATCGAGTCCTAGCTCCTCCACTTCCAATCTAGTTCACTGCTGAAAGCAGCAGAAGATGGTCCAAGTGTGTGGGCTCCTGCACCCATGTGGGAGATCAGGAAGAAGCTCCTGGCTCCTAGCTCCTGGCTTCAGATCAGCTCAGCTCCAGCTGTTGGGGCCGTTTGGGGAGTAAACTAATGGAAGACCTTTCTCTCAGTCTCTCCCTCTCTTGGTCTATAACTTTGCCTTTCAAATAAATAAAATAAAGTCTTAAAAAATAAAAATAACTATAGTATCTTGCCTCAGATATTTTGTTATGGTAAAAAAAAAACGGATTAAGTATCATTTAAAAAAGTCTAAGTGTTGACTGTATTAAAGAGATAAGAAAGTATTGTCTTCTGTGTTCTGGTCACTGGACTTTGAGAATATAGCAGTAATCTATACTGACATGGCCTCAGTTCTCCAGGAGCTTATAACTTAAGGCACAGAGACAGGCAGGTTTCTTCTGAAACAAAGATTAACATATGCTACATTGGAACCTTGAGATGTCAGCAGAAGTTTTTTGATACTCTTCCTTATACAGCAGCTAATAGAAATAGCAGAATTTGGTAGGACACCGTTTAGGTAGGGCTTAACTTGCAGTGTGCAGATGACATTGCTAGTGACCTACCTGGGAAAAGCAGCAGAAGATGGCCCTAATGTTTGGGGCCCTCCCACCAACTTTGGAGATCCAGATGAGGCTCCTGGCTCCTGGTTTTGTCCTGACCCAGCCTTGACCTTTGCAGCCATCTGGGGAGTGAGCCTATAGATGGAAGATCTCTGTTTCTTCCTCTGTCTCTGTAACTCTGACTTTCAAATAAAAAAATAAATCTTAAAAAAAAAAATACACACCCAAGATTTTCTTTGTTGGTTAACCAGTACGTATTCATGTTAAAATAATTTTTTCTGGACATTTTGTTTTTTACCTGCAACAACATACCTATGATTCAGATTCTAGTTTTGTTTTGTTTTGTTTTGCTTTGTTTTAATCAGAGAACCAGAGGTGTTAGTCTATATTTTAAAACTCACATTTGGTAGTGGTACAAACAGCTGTCACACTGAATAATTGTCACAGCATCATAAGGGTTTCTGTTGCTCACTAATCTGGAGCTATAAATCTGGGTTTTAACCACATGTGAGTGGTAAAAATTAGTCCTTGCAAGAGTTTATGCTCTCTAGACCATCTGTTCCCTGTTCTCAAACCCAGAATGAAGAGTTAGCCTTAAAATTGGCAAGCCAGTGAGCTGCAATGTATGTTTAGAAGGTGGGCTGAGTGAAGTCTTAGGAGATGATTTGGGATCTTGTAGGTAGACACTCCTGGATTCGGTTGCAGAAGCCTTAAAAGTGTACGTGGATTCACTGTTCATGTAATAGGTGCTTTAGCAGGGAGCTGGATCAGAAGCAGGGCAACCAGGACTCGAACTGGGACTCAAACCAATTCCCATATGGAATTGCTGACATCACAGGAGGCAGCTTAACCCATTATACCACAACACTGGTCTCTAAACTTTGGTTTTTCTGTCATGCTTGCGATGTCAAACACCCTGTCCCATTGTTTCCTCAACCCTAATTACTTGTTAAAATTTTGGGGGTCACTGTAACTATAAATCATGCTGCCTGTATATGAAGAAAGACTATCACCTTAGGAATCCTTGGCAACCCAACTAGTTTCGAATAATTCTTCTGTAGGATAGCAAATCGAGTGAAAAAGTAAATGAAAATATTTAATAAGCAGTGTTCCAAAAGGATTCAAGGAAACTGACATTTACCTTTGATTCCTACCATGTATGCCATAAGTTCTATTTTCATGTTCCTTTTCATATTATGACCATATATGTCAATTTTTACTAAATAATTGTTATCATACCACATATGCTGCTTTTGTAGGTGGCTTCTCCCACACCTTCCTTTGTATTGCATGCATTTCCTGCAAGTATTAAATGATCTGCATGATTATCATTTTTAATTACTTCACGGTCCTCATTGATGTGTTGTTCCACCATTTAATTAATTGTTCCTCTGTGGAATAAATTGCTTTTTTCTTTGAGTTGTTTTCTTACGGACAAATTTTCAGGAGTTAGGCCACAGTCAGATGATATGGATGTTTTCTTAACAAATGATTTTTTTTTTAAAGTGGGTGAATCTAATTTTTTTTTTAACATTTATTCATTTATTTCAAAGTCAGTTACACGGAAGAGAGAGGAGGATCAGAGAGAAAGAGATCTTCATCTGCTAGTTGACTCCCTGGTTGGCCACAATGGCCGAAGCTGTACCGATCTGAAGCCAGGAGCTTCTTCTGGGTCTCTCACGTGGGTGCAGACACCAAGGACTTGGGCCATCTTGTACTGCTTTCCCAGGCCATAACAGAGAGAAAGATGGGAAGTGGAGCAGCTGAGCAGCCAGGACTGGAACTGGCACCCATATGGCATTACAGGCGACAGCTTTACCTGCTCCACCACAGTGCTGGCCCCTAGCCAAGTCTTGGCCCCAACAAATGTTGTTTTTTTTTTTAACTCCACTAATTGAATGTAGGTACTTCAGATTCATTAATTTTTGTGCTTTTTCTTCCTTGTACATAAGTTATCAAATACTAGAACTAATGGGAGTGAATAAGCCTATAGATTATGTCAAAAGCCTTATGATTTGAACTAGAAATACATTATTATTTTCTCTCAGAATCCTATTTTATTATGCTTTGGCACTCCTCAGACCCCTGCAACCCATGTGGGAAACCTAGATGGAGTTTCAGGCTCCTGGCTTTGGCCTGACCCTCCCTCTCTCCTTGGTGCTCTGTCTTAAAAGGCAGAGTTACAGAAGGAGAGACAGTGAAAGATATCTTCCATCTGCTGATTCACACCCCAGATGGCAGCAAAAGCCAGGGCTGGGCCAGGCTGAAGCCAGGAACCTGGTCTCCCACATGGTGCAGGGGCCTATGCACTTTAGCAATCTTCCGACGCTTTCCCAGGTGCATTGGCAGTATTAGCAGAGAACTGGATTGGAAGTGGAACAGTTGGGACTCGAACCGGTACACATATGGGATGCTGGCTTCACCGCTGGTGATTTAACTTGATGTACCCAGTACTAGCCCCAATAAATAACTTTAAAAACAAATAAAGTTAACTTTAGAAGAAAGGCTTAGTTATAACCACTGTGCCACAGAGCTGATTCCTACCTACCTCTCTCTCTCCCCCTCCCCTCCCCTCCCCTCCCCTCCCCTCCCCTCCCCTCCCCTCCCCTCATCTATTTATTCATTCATTCATTCATTTATTTATTTGAAAGGCAGAGAGAGGACTTCCATCTGCTGATTCACTTCCCAAATGGCTGCAACAGCTGGAACTGAGCCATTCTGGAGCCAAGAACTTCTTCCAGGTCTCCTATGTGGGTTCTGGGGCCCAAGGACTTTGGGCTATCCTCCACTGCTTTCCCAGGCTTGTCAGCAGGGAGCTAGATCAGAAGTGGAACAGCTGGGACTTAAACTGATGCCCATATGGGATGCTGGCACTGCAGGCCCGTGCTTTACCCACTGCACCACAGGGCTGGCCCCCTTGAGGCATTTTCTATAATTAGAATAGAAGTACAGTATAAATGACCAAATATATATATTTTAACCAAAAATTACCATTGATATTCCATTTCTTATTTTTTTATTTGTTGTGACAGGTAGAGTGGACAGTGAGAGAGAGAGACAGAGAAAGGTCTTTCTTTTGCCGTTGGTTCACCCTCCAATGGCAGCTGCAACCGGCGCGCTGTGGCTGGCGCACTGTGCTGATCTGGCAGGAGCCAGGTGCTTCTCCTGGTCTGCCATGTGGGTGCAGGGCCCAAGCACTTGGGCCATCCTCCACTGCACTCCCGGGCCACAACAGAGAGCTGGCCTGGGAGAGGGGCAACTGGGACTAGAACCCGGTGTGCTGGTGCCGCAGGCCACCATTTGTTATATTTCTTGTTGGGGTAGGAATGTGGTACAACTGTCAAGTTGCTGCTTGGTATGCCCACATTCCCGTATCCAAGAGCCTTGTTGAAATCCCAAGTACTCTGCTTCCAATCCACTTTCCTGCTAATGCACATCATGAGAGGCAGCTTATGAGAGGTAGTAGCTTAAGTATTGGGGTCCCTGCCACCCATGTGGGACACCTGGACTGAGTTCTGTCTAGTTTCCTGGCTTTGTCATAGCCAACCCTAGCTGTTGTGGGTATTTGGGGAGTGAAACAGTAGATGCAAGATTTTTCCCTGTTTCTCTCTGCCTGCCTTTCAAGTAAAAATAAATAAAAACAGACAAGCAAGGAAACAAATTTTGAGGAGGAATCATTCCTGTTATCAAAGAGCTAAAAAAATAGCAGGACTTCAAACTGATTCCAGTCATTCTGAATCCAGAGGCCATGCTTTTTTCTTCCATTTCATCGTACCCCACACGAGAGCTTTCCAACTGAAATATAATGCAGCTACACATAGGAATCACACAGGTAGTTTGGAATATTCATTATGTAGTTACGAGCTTCTGCATTCCTTTTCTTAGTACCTGTTCTTTACAAACTTGGTGTTAATTCACTTACTGTACATGTCACTCTAGACTAGGCAGATTACAAGTGCTCAGTAGCACTTGGGCTAATGTGTATCGTAGTGGACAGCACAGCTCCATGTTAAGAAAACCTTTGCAAAAATGTATGCTTGGAAAACATGTGAATTTATGGTAAGTTGCAAAAATAGTCTTTACGTTACACATGAATTCACAAGAAGCTTTCTCTAAATAACCAGAATTCAGGGCATATTTATGTTTTTTTCCCTTAAAGTTTATTTGGTTGCACATTTGTTGACATAATTCAGGAGCACGTTTGAATTGGCCTACCTACAAAAAGCTTCCTGAAAAAAAATAAACCATCAAACCTTCAGCTAGGTTTTATTTTTATTATTATTATTATTTGAAAGGCTGAGTTAGATAGAGAAGTCTTCCATCTGCTGGCTCACTCCCCAAATGTCCTCAAAGACCAGGGCTTTGCCAGGCTGAAGCCAGCAGTCAGGAACTTCTGCGGCTCCCACATCTGTGCAAGTCCCAAGGACTTGGACCATCTTTGATTGCTTTTCGAGGTGCTTTAGCAGGGAGCTGAATCAGAAGTGGAGCAGCCAGGACTTGAACTGGTGCACAACAATTAACCTTAGTGAATTAACAAAATTTAAGATAAGTCATGTAAGGTGATGGATGTGCTCACTTCTCAAATGGCCATAACATCCAGGGTGGACCAAGCAGGAGCCAGGAGCTTCATCTTGTTCTCCACATAAGTGCAGAGGGATGCTAGTTTCAGCAGGTGGTAGCCTAACCTGCTGTGCCATGACACCTATTTTATTTATTATTTTTATACTCTTTCAAAAATGAGCTTTGCTTTTAAAATGATAAATGCCTTAACTATGAACTGGAAAATAGTGGTAGCATTCAGTTTAACTTAGTATGGTAATATAATTTAAAAGGTGTTGTTTTTATTACAACTAACTTGTTGGCTATCTTACTAATTAAAAGATGGGACTGGGCACATGCATTTGTGCTAGACAAAACTTATTTTTCCTTAATGGGCTATAATTAAAATAGCAAAACTTAAGTCTTCTAAAATTTATTTTTTTTCAGTCTGAAGTGCAACAACTGTTTGTTTATGGAGGAGAATAGATGTGGTTAAATATAGCATCTTTGAGTTGGAAAAGCTGTTGAGAAAGTTACAAACAAAGAAGATATTTGCATTAGTCCGTGATATTCCTCAGCAATTTAAAAGCATAAACATTTGGCTTCTTTATGTTAATGTTAATGGAATCATGATTTGTATAACTTTATACCATCTCCTTATATGCTTAATGACTCATTAATATTACCTATATTTGTACATTTATTAGGGATTTTTTTTTCTAAAAGGGTTACTGCTAGATTTCATAGCTATTTGCTTTGCCTCCCTTGTATCACGAAATTGTTATCAGTTTTTATGTATAGTCAGTGGCCTCAAATTAGAATAACTATATCCTGCTTATACCTACTATTACAAATCGTGCTTTTAAAACACACTTTTAGAAAATTGTTTATTCATTTTTTATTTTAAAAAATTTTTAAAGATTTTTATTTGTTTGAGAGGTAGAGTTACAGACAGTGAGAGGGAAAGACAAAAAGGTCTTCAGTCCGCTGGTTCACTCTCCAAATGGCCGCAACGGCCGGAGCTGCACTGATCCAAAGCCGGGAACCAGGAGCTTCTTCTGGGTCTTCCACATGGGTACAAGGGCCCAAGGACTTGGGTCATCTTCTTCTGCTTTCCCAGGCTGTAACAGAGAGCTGGATTGGAAGAGGAGCAACCGGGACTAGAACTGGTGCCCATATGGGATGCCAGCACTGCAGGCGGAGGATTAACCTGCGCCACAGCACCAGCCCCTATTCATTTATTTTTTATTTGGAAGGCAAACAGAGCTCTTTCATCTGCTGGTTCACTGCTCAAATGCCCACAACTGCTGTACTGTGCTTGGGTGAAGCTGTGAGCCTGGAACCCAACCCAGGTCTCCCACATTGGTGTCAGGGACCCAAGTGCTTGATCCGACATAAGCAGAGCCAGAACTGGATCCCAGGCACTCTACTATGGTATGTCTTCTTGGTTTCAGGATCCCTTTTCAATCTTAAAAAGTATTAAGGATCTGAAAGAATGTTTCTTGTGTGATATGCATATACATATCCCCTTATTTGAAAATAAAAATAGATTTTAAAATACTCTTTTTAAAAACATTAAACCTATTACACATTAATATAAATAAAGTATTAGCAAAAGTATTTATGTATTTATTTGAAAGAGTTACGGGGAGAAAGAGAAGGCAGAGACAGAGAGAGCTTTGATCTGCCGGTTTATTCCGCAACTATCAGAGCTAGGCTGATCTGAAGCCAGGAGCCAGGGGCTTCCACCAAGTCTCTCACATGGGTGCAGAGGCCCAAGTACTTGGACTGTCTTCTCCTGCTTTCTCAGGTGCATTAGCAGAGATGGATTGGAAGTGAAACAGCTGGGTCTCAAACCAGCACTGATATGGGATGCTGGCACTGTAGGGAATGGCCTTACCCACTGCAGCCAAAGTGCTGGCTCCCAGTGAAAGTATTTTCAAAGCATACATTTGGTAAGAGTGGCACCATTTTACAGTTTTATAATTTTTTAAAAAGATTTATTTATTGAAACGCAGAGCTACAGAGTCAGAGGCAGAGAGAGAAGTCTTCCATCTTGCTGTTTACTCCCCAAGTAGCCACAGTGGCAGGAGCTGGGCCAGTCCGAAGATAGGAGCCATGTGCTCCTTCAGGGTGTCTCCCATGCGGGTGCAGGAACCCAGGGATTTGGGCCATCTTCTGCTGTTTTCCCAGGCCATAGCAGAGAGCTGGATTGGAAGTGGAGCAGCTGGGACTTGAACTGGCACCCATATGGGATGCTGGCACTGCAGGCGGCAGCTTTACCTACTGCTCTACGGTGCTGGCCCTGGCAGTTTTATAATTCTCCCATGACTGGTTTAATGGAAGATAGTTGTATTCTACATCTTACTTGCATTCAGTCTCATTCATCCTGTGGTCTCTGGAAAAGACACTATTTGCTCATGAAAAGAGGGAGAGTAGGAAAGGTAAATAACTTCTCATTACATAATTATTTAAGTTGTTTGGACCAGTTCACTTCTGTCTACAAACATCCCGTAGAGTCTCCAGAACCTCCAAACATCAGCCCCCAGACCAATATTTAAGAACTGGTGGCTAGATAATGGCATTGAATCCAAGAGAAAGAATTTGTGTTTTGTTATTAGAGCAATAGCAACCCATTAGATTAGTTTAAGTAGATTTGCAGCAAAGTATATTTTAGGTTTTCTATCAATACTTAGGGTGCTAATAGATGTATAGATCAGAGATGAAGTCAGGAGTCAGGTACAGTAAAGGAGTCCAAGGAAAAAAGGTAGGTGGGAGGAGTTGCAGTGGTCTAGGTAACAGCCAACAGTGGCTAAAGTGCAACATGGGAGATAGGAGAAGATATAATGTGATAGACTTCAGAGGTAGACTATTAGGACTTACTGATGTGTTGATTCTTGTCTCACAAATGAACCAATAGCTAAAACAGACTTGAGTTTAACTCATAGGAAAGCCAGTAACTAGAGAAATTGATAGCATTTCTTCTTGTTCCCACAAAAAAATGAGAGAAAAAGGTAATATTTGACCACTTTTAATATTTGAGTTATCTGGCACTTGAGTTATCTGCAGTCTCAGATACTCTGGGTTCTTGACTTTGGCTCCGTTTCTTTAAACCAGTACAGTATTGTACAGTATAATCAAGGTTGAGGTTGGGATTGTGGTAGGTGGGGTAGCATCAATGAGAAGGTGAGATGCTGTTCAAATATAAGTCATTTCTTCTCATGTGAGAAATATTAACTTCATGGAGATTTGAAACAGATGGTGTGCAGTTGGAGGAAAGAACTGTATAATTCCAAATAAACATTTACTAGGGCTGGGAAGCAATAATCCACCTTACACTTCCCCTATTTACATGATTAAGCCAGCTGTGTTACTGTTCCTTTTAATTTGCATTCAGGTTATCAACAGGGTTTTGATGTTGGCAGGCAATTACAGCATATCTTATTTTTGTATCTATATGGAAGGCAGAGTGACAGGGGGAGAGACAGATCTTCTACCCACTGTTCACTTCTGAAAGGCCCACAATAGCCAAGGCTGGCCTCTGCCAGGGCCAGGAACGAGAAATTCCATCTAGGTCTCCAGTGTGAGAGGCAGGGCCGCAAGTCCTTGAACCGTCAGCCTGTGCTTCCAAGACACATTAATTAGCAGGGAGCTGGATCAGAAGCAGAGTAGCTGGGGCTCACACAGGCACTCTGATGGCATGCAGGTGTCCCAAGTGCTTGTTTAACCTGTGGGGTAAACCAGGTGGAAAATTTCTCTCTCTCCTCTCCTTTTCAAAGAAAAATGAAAATAAATGAATAAAAAAAAAATGGGGACTAGTGTTGCGGTGCAGCATGTTAAGCCACTTACTGAGATGTCCACATCCTGTTTCAGATTGTCAGTTCAAGTCTCAGCTGTTCTACTTTTAATCCATCTTCCTGCTAATGCAATTGGGAAGGCGGTGGATAATAATACAGGTACTGGTCCCTGTTACCCACATGGTGGACCTGGATGGACTTTCAGCCTCATGGTTTTGGACTAGCCCAGTCCAGATTGTTGTAGATACTTGAAGAGTGAATCTGCCGATGGAAAATGCCCCATCTCTCTCTTCCCTCTCCCTCCTTCCCCACTACTTCTCTGTCACTCTACCTTTCAAATAAATGAATAAGATAAAAATTAGAAGGAAATAATAAAATTATTATAGTGAATGCTTTCTTCTCCAATTTCTATCTCCTTTTTTATGAAGAGAGAGTTATACTGTATTTATAGTATAATATATTTGAGAGGGACAGTCTGAGAGAAAGGTCTTCCATCCATTGATTCATTCCCCAAATGGCCACTTAGGCTGGAGCTGGGCTGATCCAAAACCAGGAGCTTCTGGGTCTCCCACACAGGTGCAGGGGCCCAAGGACTTGGGCCATCTTCTACTGATGTCCCAGGCTGTAAATAGAAAGGTTAATGGGAAAAGGAGCAGCAGGGTCCTGAACTGGCACTCGTATGGGATGCCAGGGCTGCAGGCAGAGGATTAACCTACTACGACACAGTGCTGGCTCCTGTGTTCTTCCTTTTGTTGCGATTGTTTCTGTTGTTATTAATGTCTCAGTATCACTGTAATTTGGTTAATCTTCCTGCCTTTGTTCCCTCCAAAAATAAAGGTACTTTTCTTTCTATTAAAAAAAAATCTTAACCAATTAACAAGTATTAAGGTTAAAATCCTTGGGGTAGTGGCACTGTGGGATAGCTGATCAAGCTGCCACCTTCCATCCCTTTGAGCACCAGTCTGAGTCCCAGCTTTTCCACTTCTGATCCAGCTCCCTGCTAATGCACCTGGGAAAGCAGAAGAAGATGACCTAAGTGCTTGGTCCCCTGCCCCCACATCGGAGACCTGGATAAAAAATCTTAAAACAAACTTTGGAGGGCTGGCGCTGAGGCGTAGTGGTAAAAGCCACCACCTGCAGTGCCAGCATCCCATATGGGCACTGGTTTGAGTCCCTGCTGCTCATGTGGTCTACCATTTGTGTCCCAACTGCTCTAGCCCCATACACCTCCCTACTAAGGGCCTAGGATAAACAGTGGAAGATGGCCCAAGTGTTTGGAAACTGTCACCATGTGGGAGAATTGGATAAAGCTCTTGGCTTCTTACTTCTGTGGGGCCCAGCACTGGCCATTGAAGCCATCTGAGGAGTGAACCAGTGGGTGGAAGATGTCTTTCTTTCTGCCCCCACCCCCAGCTCTTTAAAAAATAAATACATCTTTAAAAAAGAAAAAACTGCCAAACTTACTCCATTCCTCCTCCCAAGCAGTGCTATTAATTTTCTGTATATTCTGTCTTTTAAATGTGTGTTATTAGTTTGCAGTTCTTTCATATGATTGGCATCCTGTTTTTGCTGCACTGGGGAAGATAAATAGGACAAACCAAGAGTTCATGAGACTCTGTTGCAAAGGTACAGGACACAATGAAAGGCTGAGATGTCACTTTTTTTAAACCCCAAAACTTGACTGATTTAATTGAAAGGTAGAGTTAAAAAGAGAGAAAGATCTTCCATCTGCTGGTTTACTCCATAAATGGCCACAACATCCAGGGCTGGACCAGGCCTAAGCTAGGAGCTAGGAACTTCTTCTGAGTCTCCAATGTGGGTTCAGGGGCCCAAACATTTAGGCCATCTTCTGCTTTCCCAGGCCCATTAGCAGGGAGCTAGATTGGAAGAGGAGCAGCTGGGACAGGAACTGGCGCCCATACGGGCTGTCAGTTCTGCAGGCAGTGCCTTAACCCACTAAGCCACAGTGCCAGCCCTGAGATGTCACTTTCTGATGTGTGCATAAGTATAGATTTATTTTTTTAAATGAATATTAGCCATGTGTTGTTCAAAGAAAGCCATGATGTTTTTGAAAAATTTATTTTTATTTTAAATTTATTTTTTTTTTATTTGAGAAGTAGAATTAGAGAGATTTTCGATCTGCTGGCCATGCCCCAGATGGCTGCATCATTGTGAACTGGGCTGACCTGAACCAGGAGCCTCCTCCGGGTCTCCCTCTTGGGCGCAGGGGCCCAAACACTGGGGCTATCTTTTACTGCTTTCCCAGGCCATAGCAAAGAGATGGATCGGAAGAGGAGCAGACAGGATGCAAACTGGAGCTCATATGGGATACTGGTGCCACAGGCAGAAGCTTAGCCCACTATGCTACAGCACCAGTCCCTGAAAAGTTTGTTTTGGGCCGGCGCCATGGCTCAACAGGCTAATCCTCCGCCTTGCGGCGCCGGCACACCGGGTTCTAGTCCCGGTCAGGGCGCCAGATTCTGTCCCGGTTGCCCCTCTTCCAGGCCAGCCCTCTGCTGTGGCCCGGGAGTGCAGTGGAGGATGGCCCAAGTGCTTGGGCCCTGCACCCCATGGGAGACCAGGAGAAGCACCTGGCTCCTGCCTTCGGATCAGTGCCGTGCGCTGGCCACGGCGGCCATTGGAGGGTGAACCAATGGCAAAAGGAAGACCTTTCTCTCTGTCTCTCTCTCTTACTGTCCACTCTGCCTGTCAAAAAAAAAAAAAAAAAAAAAAAAGAATGTTTTGAAAGAGTAACATAGAAATAAAGAGAGGGAGGGATCTTCATCAGCTGGTTCACTCCCCAAATGCCCACAATAGCCAAAGCTGGGCCACCAGAAGCCTGGAGCCTGCAGCTCAAACCAGAATTTCCTTGTGGGCGGCAGGATTTCAAGTTCTTGGGCCATCATGTGCTGCCTACTACATTCGCTACTATATTAGCAAAGCGCTAGATCAGAAGTGTAACTGAGACACAGTCCCAGGCACCTAATTGTGGGATAGTACCGGCCTGAGCAGTGACTTAACCCACTGTACCACAGTAAGTCCGCCACCTGTAAGTATAGGTTTCTTTAGCATGTGTTTTATCTTACCTCCTTATGTGGGGGCTGTTTGAGTCAGCTGAGTCCCTGTTCATCCATCAAGATGTCAGACTGGAGATATCCAGATAAAATAAGTCCGCTGGAGATGCTCAGTGTTGCTGGGGCCATTGCTGGGCTTAAGATAAAGTAGAAGGTTTTGGTCTTAGGCCTTTAACTACCAACAACCTTCACTGAAACAATCAGCTCTGTATGCCTTTGCAGTGCCTCAGCTGTGACTTCATGTGGTCAGTATTGTGTCTTTAAATAATGTTTTGTATTTTATTTTCCTTAGATACCAATTAGTAAAGATCTCTTTATATCCAGTATTAAGAAATCAAAATTTTACACATTTACCACATAAGTGCCTATTGTAAAATAAATAGAATTTTTTAGGCATAGAAGTAAACTAAGAATTAAGCACTTGAATTCTTTCAGCTCTTCAATCTGCCATGCAGGGATCAGTAAACTGTTTTTCACTTTCTGTTTCTGTAAATAAAGTTCTTTTGGGATGTAGCCAAACCCGTTAGTTTGTGCATTGTCTACAGTGTGCTTCAACAGCAGAGTTTAATAATTGTGACAGAGACCATATGGCTTGCACTGCCAAAAATATCTACTGTCTTGTTCTTTGCAGGAAGTTTGCTGATTCCTAGGCTCTAGGAATGTATTAGATAAATTAATTTTCCATTATACTAATAAACATGGTCTAGAAAAATTGCTTTTTCAGTAACTACTTTGAGCATGTTAAAGCATTAATTTTGCTTTAATTGAGCTATCTTTAAGATCCTTTGTAAAATATTTTCTTGAGTCCTTATGTTTCCATTTTTGATGGATGATAACTTGTCATTGTAAACATTTCTTCCTGCCTGTTTCTGCATATGAAGTCTGTGTGTTATTGGAAAGTTGGATTTGTTGTCAGGTTTGTGACAGAACCATAATGATGGGAAATGCTCATCCTTAGGCATATACCATGTTCGTATTCAGTTTGGCCAACTATATAAGGCCATAACAGTGATCTAGCTTTAACAAATTAGAGTGGCTGATTCTGGAAATGTTTCTCATCTAACAATTACACATTCAGAATGTTTACCTATCCTTGTCAGTGATTGAAGAGGGACTGTGGTCCAGGGACTCTTTACTTGATTTTTCCCTTGGCTCTGATCCCAACTTTGGGGGCACTGTTCAGACAATCCTATGCTGCCTGTAGAACCTATTTGTTCTCACAGCAAAGTAGTCTTCCCTAGCCATCATACATGATAGTGTTTCTACTTCTCTGTTTCCCCAGTACTGTGCACATTTTTAAGGTTATATGTTTTTCCCTAAGACAGATTGCTGTATTTTATTTCTGAACTTACCCACATCCTGGCAAATACAGAACAATCAATAAACTGACACATCTTCAAAATGGGATATCACGCAATAGTGTTAAGAAAATGAATAATTAAGACTTGCAGGACTTACTGTTAAATTATAAAACACAGTAAAAGTAAAAACCAGTAAAAAGTTCAAGCAGCAGAGTTTCCATGAAGAATGTAGATCAGCTGTCTATTCCTGCATAACAGTCTGTCAAAACTTAATTCTCTTCCACTTTGTTACATAGACTGAATCACTTGAATGGTTCTTCTGCTTTTGGTTTTACTAACTTAACTCATAGTTGACTGAAGTAACTCGACTTAGGTTAGGCTGTCAAATGTTTGGGATGGTTTAGGATAGCTTTAGCTGGTACAACTTACCTCGCTTCTTATCTCAATCTCCAGTCCAGCCTTGATTTATTTTTATCACAGAGTTAGGGTTCCCGGACCAAGCTCAGAAGTGGCATTTTGTCACTTCAGTCAAACCACATTGGCTAGAGTGATTCAGAGGATTTGGCTATGTTCTGGGAGTGGGGAAATAGATGTCACTTCTTGATACATTTGCCAAAAAACATGGCCACAGAGATGCCATTATTTGAGGCACTCATTTTGAGGTAATCATACTTTTCTTGTGTCATCATGGGAAAGAATTTCTATATTTGTTCATGAGTATACAAAGAAAGGATAGAAGCATAACCAAGAAACCTTTTAAAATGGCTACCTGTTGAGTAAGGATATAGGAATAGGAGTATATATTTTTACATCATATTTATTTTTGAAACATGTAAATGTATGTTTTTATATAGAAAAGAATTCTCTACTTCTTTTCATGTATTCCCTAAAACAATTCTCTTTAAGTTCTTCCAGTTCTTTAGTTAGGTGTCTGGTTTGTTTTAAAAAACAGACTTAACCACTACCTTGTCTAGCCTGTTTGGAATGATCAATATTCCTATCCTTATTGCATCTATATTATTTCACTTAAAGTGTAGGTATATATATTTGTTTATTTTTAAAGTCAGAGTTTCACATACACATACACACACACACACACAGAGAGAGAGAGAGAGAGAGAGAGAGAGAGAGAATCTTCTGTCCACTGGTTCACTGCCCAGATGGCCACAACTGCCAGTGATGGGGCATGCCAAAGCCAAGAGCCAGGAACTTTATTCGAGTCTCCCACATGGTTGGCAGGGACCCAAATATCTGGACCATCTCCCACTGCTTTTTCCAGATCATTAGCACAGAGCAGGATTGGAAATGGAATAGCCAGAACACACACCGGCATCCATATGGGATGCCAGCATCTCAGGTGTCACCTTTACTCACTATGCCGCAACATTGGCCCCGGTGCCACAACTTGGCAGCCCCTCCTTATTTCTTTCAGTGATGATAAACTGAATCATTTGACCATGTCTTTCTACCCAAAACTCAGCATAAACATCTCTAATTCCAAATAAAAGGATGGTCTTACAGATTTTTAATCTGTTTCAAACAAAACATGTAAGAGTGTCTTCTGTGTATCAGCCCTTGCTCTATCATGACCCCACACAATAACCCTTAGTGGTGTTATCCCCAGTGACACATCTGGCTTATGTACTGCCCCTTCCACATCTGAGTTTGCTTTCTTTCCAGTTTGGGAGTTGCCTTTCCCCTCATGTCCTTGTGTCATTTTGCTTCTGCTCCTTACTTTTCCTTTGCTAGCTTCAAAGTACTTTATAAAAAATTGAAGAAGAGGGGCCGGCGCTGTGGCACAGTGGGTTAATGCCCTGGCCTGAAGTGCCAGCATCCCATGTGGGCACTGGTTCCAGTCCTGGCTGCTCCACTTCCCATCCGGCTCTCTGCTGTTGCCTGGGAGGGCAATGGAAGATGGCCCAAGTGCTTGGGCCCCTGCACCTGCATGGGAGACCTGGGGAAAGCTCCTGGCTTTGGATCCGCTCAGTTCCAGCCATTGCAGTCAATTGGGGAGTGAACCAGCGTATGGAAGACTTATCTCTCTCTTTCTCTCTCTGCCTCTCTCTGTTTTACTGACTTTGAAATAAAAATAAATAAATCTTTAAAAAAATTTGAAGCAATTTAGAATAACTTGCCAAGGCCTTTTTATGAGCTGTTTATCATAGAGGTATCTTCTCAAGTAGCCCTATAGTATGTTCAGTATTCTTTTGGAGCTACAGAATGGTTCTACTCTTTATTTTCATGTTTGAGTCTTCAGATTCCTATGTGGGAAAATATATCACAGAAAACTGTTAAATTATTGTCTCTTAACTGTTATCATGACATTTTTAGCATGTCAGTGAAGAAGTAAAATTATTCAGATGTACATTGTCCCACTGGTTCTTCAAGTTGTTTGGCTTTACATGGCTGGATTTTGAAACTCCCGTGATTTTAGAAATGCATATGGTAGCATCTAAGTCTTGAATTTTAACCTGTGCGCCCATACACCTTCAAGCTCCTCTAAATGCAGGAGATACCTTCTGGGAAATGCATCATTGGACCATTTTGTTGTAGTGTACATCATGGGGATCAGCATGGCCTCTTGATGCAATTGAAAGACTATAGGGGCCCAGCACTGTGGTGCAGCAGGTTAGGAAGCAGTACACTCATAACTGTAAAAAGTATACTGTAGTATATACATAGAGCAGCAACGTAAGTCATATATTATCATCAAGTATATTGAACAGGGCATAATTTTATGAGGGCTATATGTTTTTATATAGCTGTCAGTGCAGTTGGTTTGTATACACGAGGATAGCCACAGATATTTGATGTGTTGCAACAATGTTATGAATCGATAGACAATATTTTGTGGGTTTTTCTTAAGGAATTTTTCATCAACCTTATATTCTATGGAACCATCATCATCATCTGTATAGTTCATGTTGCCTGAAATGTCCTTATGCATGCAGCACATGGCTGTATTCACAATAATCAAATAACAAGTGCTAGTGAATTTCTGTTACTCTACCTTTCAAATAAAATAAAATAAAAACAAGTTAATAGTATACATTCCTTCTATAATAACTACCGAAATAAATTTAAAGTATAAGACATGGGTACCAAAGGTTCAAATGAGAATGCTAAGTCAATCTTCTTTCTCTGAAACCATAGCTAACAAGAAAATGCACGCAAAAGTGTTCATAGTCCTGGCAACAAGACACATCTTTGCTTATTCACAGGACTGATGCTAAATTGTCAGTTACTGAGAATTTTCCCTCAGAATTAAGCTGAACCTTTGTGACAGAACTAAGAATTATTTTAATTTTCTGTGATCAAATACTTTATGGCTGATTTTTTTGTCCAAGTAGTGATTTTTATGGGTTCAAGTCACACTTGAGGAAAAGGAATTTCTTATTGATCTTTATCTAAGAATCTCTGGTATTGAAAAGAGCTCAGGATGTGGTTGGGTCTTTCAGTGTCTCAGGTAGAACATAACATATCAATTTGTAAAAACTCAGAAATACAATTACCATAATAGTGGTGGTATAAAGGCATGTCACAGCCATCTTCCCACAGGGGTTTACTCCAGTCTTAGTCTGACTCCCACACAGTGGATTAACATGCCTACTCCAGGGGTGGGCATTTGGCTTAGTAGTTAAGATGGGAGTTAGGGTACCACCAGAGTGCTTGGATTCAATTCCAGGCTCTGACTCCAAATTCCTGCCAGTGTGCTCCTTGGGAGGCAGTGATGCTGGGTTCCTGCCACCCATCTAAGAGACCTGGATTACGTTCCCAGCTCCTGACTTTGACCTAGGCCTGGCCATTGTAGGCATTTAGAGACTGAACCAGGGGATAGGAGCTCTCTGCCTCTCAGATAAATTAGAGAAAAACATTGTTAATTCCTGCTTTGGAATGTACTCCTTACCCATCAACTAACTGAGCAACTGCTTATTTTCTTGTGTTGTAGACCACCTAGGATAGATCTCTCAACATGAAGTGTGCTCCTGCTTCCCAGCATCCAGCAAGATACTGTGGTATATTGTGCTGGGTGCTTTTTAAACTGTTAGTTTTTGGATCATTTTACCCACTGTCTCTAAGATTAGATGTATAAATTGTTGATAATATACCCATTTTCATAGAAAATGGTGTTAATGTTAATTTGGACATGTTCATGTTCTGAGTTGAATTGTAAACCCAGATTTTGACATTAAGGTCCCTGTTTTCTAATCATTATTGTGTACAAAGCACCATCTTTATGTCTAGCACTCGTCTAGGTGTTACATCAAATCTTACAACTTTTCTCCTCTGGTAGGTCTTACCACTCATTTTATGTGTATTGAAAACCAGCCCCAGAGACATGACATGATTTGCTAGCATTTGTGTCAGTTGTGAGTAATAGAATGAGGATTCGCACCTGATCTCTCAATCTGCTATCTTTTCCTGCTGTAATTTTTGAAACATGAGAATTGACACTTGTGTTACAGTTGTGTGGGTAATGAACCAGAGATAAGTTGTGTCAGTCTTTATACGGAACTCAGGGCTGGGTTTCGCTCACTGCTTAAGGTTTTGGTTGATAAGACCACACAGTTATTGGTTTGCATTTTGGCTGATGCAAGTTTTGGATGCTGCCAAGTGCTGAATGTTAAAACACATGTCACTCCTCCTCAGGCCTTTGGCGCCCTTGCTGGTAAGGCAGGTGGTCTGAGAAAAGGCTTTCCCTAGGTTGTGGCACGCTGTGCACAGCAGAGAGCAGTGCGAGACAACTGTCAATTTCTTCTTTCCTTTCTCCACCGCCCCCTCCAGAAAGCTGGGCCCCAGATGGAAAAGCTGGAAGCATGTCAACTGTTCTGAAGGGCATTGAGACAATACTGCCAGGGAGAAAAAGGCAAGCGCACCAGCACATTAGTCTCCTGAGCAGACAGGGTGACCATAACCCTCACAAAGACAATGTCTGAACAGGGGAACTGAGGAGGACTGGCAGTGCTGCCTGCATGGTTTTGTCAGAGATTTGTAACTTGGGAATGTCGTGTCATTGATCGACATTCTTTACTCTTAGGTCTTTTTGTAAAATGTAGTCACTATGAACTGAAACATAAAAATAATATTTGGGGATTTTTTTCTCATCAGTCCTGTGAATAAGCAAAGATGTGTCTTGTTGCCAGGACTATGAACACTTTTGCGTGCATTTTCTTGTTAGCTGTGGTTTCAGAGATTGACTTAGCATTCTCATTTGAACCTTTGGTACCCATGTCTTATACTTTAAATTTATTTCGGTAGCTATTATAGAAGGAATGTATACTATTAACTTGTTTTTATTTTATTTTATTTGAAAGGTAGAGTAACAGAGAGAGAGAGAGAAAGAGAGAGCGAGGTCTTCCATCCACTTCTTTGAGATCTCCTATGCAGGTGCAGGGGCCCAAGCACTTGGGCCATCTTCTGCTGCTTTCTCAGGCCATAGAAGAAAGCTGGATTGGAGATGGAGCAGCCATATGGGATGCCAACACTGTAGGAGGCTGCTTTATCTGCTACGCCACAGTGCCAGCCCCACTATTTAATTTTAAAGACTTATTTTATTTATTTGAAATGCAGAGTTACAGAGAGAGATCTATCAATCTTCATCCACTGGTTCACTCCCCAAACCATGATAGCTGCCGGGGCTGGGCCAGGCTGAAGTCAGGAGCCTTGGGCTTTACCCAGATATCCTGTGTGAATGGAAGGGCCCAAGTACTTGAGCCTTCTGCTCTTTTGTCAGGCCCAATAGCAGGGAGTGGGATAAGAAGTGGAACAACTGGGACTCTAACCTGTGCCCATATGGAAAGCCAGTGGCTTAATCCACTGCACCACAGCACTGGCTCCCAAGGTGTACTATTTACATAGAAAACGTTGCCTTGCTAAAAGGAACAGAGCTCAATTTAAAAGTGATTGTGGGGGTGGGGGGCGCGCTGTGGCACTGCAGTGCCAGCATCCTCTGTGGGCGCCCATTTGGATCATGGATGCTCCACTTCCGATCCAGCTCTTTGCTATGGCCTGGGAAAGCAGTGGAAGATGGCCCAAGTCCGTGGGCCCCTGCACCCACTTGGGAGACCTGGAAGAAGCTCCTGGCTCTTGGCTTTGGATTGGTGCAGCTCCAGCCGTTGCGGCTGTCTGGGGAGTGAATCAGCAGATAGAATATTCTCTTCTCTTTCTCTCTCTCTGCCTCTGCCTCTCTGTAACTCTGCCTTTCGTATAAATAAATATTTTTAAAAAGTGATTGTGGTGGTCCTGGTTTTATTAGTAACCAAAATGTGTAACATTTTGCCTTTGATGGGGAAGAATAATTTTATAGATACTCATGTGGCTGTTGTTGTGCCCTAGGAGGTTAGGCCACCTCCTTTGATGCCAGAATCCTAATATGGGCACCAGTTTGTGTCCTGGTTGCTCCATTTCCAATCCAGCTCCTTGGTGGTAGCCAAGGAAAAGGAGTGGAAGATAGATCAGTGTTTGGGCCCCTGCCACCCTCGTGGGAGACCCAGATGAAGCTCCTGGCTCCTAGCTTCAGCCAGCCCAGTGCTTGGTGTGGGGGCTACCTAGAGAGTAAACCAGTGGATTAGCAGATACAAAGAAGATTGTTTCTTCCCCTACTCTTCTGTAACTTTCAAGTAAACTAATTAACTAATTAAAAAAAATCACTCTTCAGTATGAAGTGTTACTCATGTTAATGCAGACCTAATTCTAATGTCATTAATTAGGTTTGATCTGTCTAATTTTTCCTCCTGGAATTTTGTTGTTGTTTAGTATTATCAACCTGCTACTTGTCGTTAATCCTGTAGCTGAAGTAGCTTTGTTTAATTTAGAATCAGTTCTACTTTTCTTGATTTGAACAATATACATCATAAATGAAATTTCTATGCATGATGTTAGAGATCAACTTCATCTCTTTTGAGAATTGAGACATAAAGATACAGTATTTCATCATGATAAGTAATTTATAAACAACTAATTACGTTTCTGTTTCTGTGCTGTGCGGTTGAGGTCTACAGGTTAGATTTTCCCCTGCTGATTTGCTGTGTTAATAAGGAGAAGCCTTTGCAAGTGTAACCTTTCTCAGCCACCCTCTAAACTGTTAACTTAGTTCATATACCCCTTGACCTGTCCTTTTGTTCTAGTGTCAGGTTGACAAAACAGAGTACCACAAACTGGGTGGCTGAAGACAATAGAAGTTTATTTTCTCACAGTTTAGTCATTCCGAAGTCCAACATAAAGGTGTCGGCAGGGCTGAGTCTTTCTGGAGACCTCAGGGGGAGGCTCTGTTCCATAGTTCTCCTAGGCCCTGGCGGTGCTATCAGCGGCATTCCTTGGTTTGCAGAAGCATCACTTCAGTGTCTGCCTCTGTCACCAAGTGTTGGTCTCTCTCAATGATTCTCTTCTCTTCTTCATTAAGGATGACATTTACATTCACTTTGGATTTAAAGCCCACACAGATAATCCAATGTGATCCCTCCTATGGAGAACCTCCCCTAGTTATGTCTTCAGACACTATTTTCCTGTATAAGGTAACAGCCACAGTCCCAGATGTTAGGACATGGACGTATTTTGGGGACTGCCACTCAGCTCTTTATACTAAGCATCTGCTTAACTTGTCATTATTCTAGAACAGTATGTTAGTGTTTCAGTTTGTCGCTATTTTTATTCTGTTATAAAAAAGCATGACCTTCGTTTCTTTTATTCTCTGTAGTTGGTCCTGAGAAAAGGGTGCCAGCAATGCCTGGGTCGCCTGTGGAAGTGAAGATACAGTCAAGATCCTCACCTCCTACCATGCCACCCCTCCCACCAGTCAATCCTGGAGGACCGCGGCCGATGTCCTTTACTCCTACAGCATGTGAGAGCTCTTAATTGCTTGGGTTTGTGGCTCGGGTTGCCATTTGAATCTAAGTGACCGACTCCTCTTAAGTCTAGCATTTCATTTTGAAATGCTATTAAAATATATGGATAGATGAACATAAATGTATCTGGTTGTTTCTTATTTTTACTGCCCGGGTAAGTGGTGGCTGTAGTTAAGATACCCTCAATTCCATATCAGAGGATCTGGGTTCGAATCCAAGCTCTACTCTAGGTTCTGATTTCCTCCTAATGGACACCCTTGGACATAACAGGGGATGGCTCAAGTGGTTGGGGTCCTGCTAACCATTTATAGACCTTTATGGATTGAGTTGTAGCGCCCCCCCCCCCCCACTTTAGTGTTCTGGCTGATGTGGTCTTGTGGGAGTAAACTAGCAGATAGGAGTTCACACACTCACCCAGTATTTTTCTCTGCCTCTCAAAGAAATAAAATAAATATTAAGAAATTGCTTTTTCTATCGGAGAATAGTACTTACCTATTTAGAAGTCTAAATATTTTATTTTCATGCTATTTAGCTGCTGTTATTTCTTAGACTCGAACAATGTCAATTTGAACTTCTGTACTGATTTATAAGATTCAAGATTCATTTCTTAGGGGTTGGTATTGTGGCATAGCAGGTAAAGCTGCTGCTTGCGAAACCAGAATCTCATATGGGCATCAGCTCCCTGCTAATGGCCTGAGAAAAGGAGCAGAAAATGGCCCAAGTGATTGGGCCCCTGCTGTCTACATAAGACACCTGGACGAAGCTCCTGGCTCCTGGCTTTGGCCTGGCACAGCACCAGTTATTGTGAACATCTCTGGGGAGTAAACTAACAGATGGAAGATCGATCTCTCTCTCTCTCTCATCCTCTCTCTGTAACTCTGACTTTCACAATAAATAAATACATACTTTAAAGAGTATATTTTTTGGCCGGCGCCGCAGCTCACTTGGCTAATCCTCTGCCTGTGGCGCCAGCACCCCGGGTTCTAGTCCCGGTTGGGGTGCTGGATTCTGTTCCGCTTGCTCCTCTTCCAGTCCAGCTCTCTGCTGTGGCCCGGGAGTGCAGTGGAGGATGGCCCAAGTGCTTGGGCCCTGCACCCCATGGGAGACCAGGAGAAGCACCTAGCACCTGGCTCCTGCCATCGGATGAGCGCGGTGTGCCGGTCGCAGCGCGGCGGCCATTGGAGGGTGAACCAACGGCAAAGGAAGACCTTTCTCTCTCTCACTGTCCACTCTGCCTGTCAAAAAAGAAAAAAAGAAAACTGTCTTTCCAGTGTGCACTACTGCTGAATTTTCACTTACCCTGTGTCTCAGCAATTTAAGTCTGGTGTACATATTCTAAAAAGATGCCAGTTTAAATCTTAGACAAACACACGCGCGCGCACACACACACACATACACACACACACTTGTTCAGGGACAAGATCATAGAAAAAAAATTAAGTAATTCGAGAAGCAGAACAAGAAAGAAACACAGAGTTCCTATCTCCTGGTTTTCTCTGCATGACATCCCAGGCTGTACTATGCCAAAGTCAGGAATTGGAGGCTCAGTCTTAGTATCCTGTGTGGGTGACAGAGACAAAAACACTTGACCCCAACAAGGTACGCCTTGCTGGTATGCCTACTGCACACTAGTAGGAAGCTAGAATCAGGAGCAGAAATGGGACATGAACCATGTGCATAGGTAACACAAGGATGGTTGATAAAATTCCCATGGGCATCCCTGTAGATGCAGTAGCAGTAGCCTATTGAGCCACACCGCTGGCCAAGCAGCTCCACTTCTAATCCAGATCCCTGCTAATTTGCCTGGGAAAGCAGTGGAAGACAGCCCAAGCCCTTGGTCCCCAGCACCCATGTGCTTCTGGCTCTTGGCTCCTGGTTCCAGATTGGATCAGCTGTAGCCATTGTGGCCATTTGGGAGTGAACCAGCAAATGGAATTCCTCGCTCTATCTCTACCTCTCTCTGTAGCTCTTTCAAATAAATAAAATAGGGCCAGCGCCGTGGCTCACTTGGTTAATCCTCAGCCTGCAGCGCCATCATCCCATATGGGTGCTGTTTCTAGTCCCAGTTGCTCCTCTTCCAGTTCAGCTCTCTGCTGTGGCCCGGGAAGGCAGTGGAGGATGGCCCAAGTGCTTGGGCCCCTTGCCCCCGCTTGGGGGACCCGGGGGAGGGGGGAGCTCCTGGCTTCAGATCGGCATAGCGGCGGCCATTTGTGGGATGAACCAATGGAAGGAATACCTTTCTCTCTGTCTCGCTCTCTCACTGTTTAACTCTACCTGTCAAATAAAAAAATAAGTCTTTTAGAAAAATAATTGCTTTAAAAAAACAGAAATAGATTTGCCAGGACTTGAACTGACATTTCCAGATGGGATGTTAGGGCCCCAAGCATTGTCATAACCTGGTGTGTCTCATGCTCACCCCAAACTTATCTTAATTATATTCTTTCATCCAATCTTGAAGTCCCTTTGTATAGAATGAAGACGAGTTTGCCAGATAAAGTTCCATGAAAGATTGGCCTAGGAGCAAGAAACAGGTAGTCATGTGACACTGACTGGCTTAGAGAAAGCAGAACAGAAATGGGAAATTGATAAGATTGTGTTAGGCAGAATACAAATAACTGTCAGCTTTCTAATCTAGGTGAAAAGTTAATTATTGTACTCTTTAAGCCTTGTTCAGTATTTGAATTGTGTCCTATTTCTGTACATTTAGCTAAATAAATTATTTGTGAGAAATGATAGAAAGCTTCCATCTGTTGTTTCACTCCCTAAATGCCAGCGATAGCCAGGGCTGAGCCAGGCTAAAATCAGGACCAGTATTTTAATCCATTCCTTCTTGTGGGAGGCAAGGAATCATCAATAGTTGATTTATGCCTACTGACTCCTGGTGTACAAACTTAAATGGATGCTGGAATCAGCAGTGGAGCTTGTACTCAAACCCATGCACTTTTGTATGGTTGAGGGCACCTTAGCTGCCAGGCCAAACACCCTCCCCACTTTTTTTAGATGCTGTTTCACTTTCTTAGTTTTTCAAGCCTGAGTATAATTAAATGAAAACTAGTGTACACCTAGATACTAGGTAATTTTATTTCACTGTTCAATGAAAAAGAGGTTTTACTTAATGCTAGCAAGAACATAACTTCTTTATGATTATTTTCCAAGTTGAAACTACCAAGAAAGGGCTATTAAGAACAACAGGAGGGATGGTGTTTATCATGGCATTTAAAACTCTACTTGGGACGCCTGCTTCCCATATCATAGTGACTAGATTCAGGTGCCTCTCTCTCTCTCTCTCTCTCTTTAAGATTTATTTATTTGAGTGGCAGGGTTACAGAGAGAAAGGTTTTGCTCTGCTGGTTCACTCCCCAAAATGGCCACAATTCCAGGAGCTGGATCGATCTGAAGTCAGGAGCTTCTTTCAGGTTTCCCACCTGGGTGCAGGGGCCCAAGCACTTGGGCTGTCCTCTGCAGTGTTCCCAGGTCATTAGCCAGGAGCTGAATCAGAAGTGGAACAGCCAGGAATTGAACGGGCAATCACATAGGATATGGACTCCTCAGGTGGAGGCTTAACCTGCTGTGCCACAGCTCTGCTCCCAACCATCTCTGCTCCTGATTACAGCTTTCTGCTGATTGGAGACAGTGGATGATGGCTCAGGTATAAAGTTCCTGTATAAAGTTCTCTCTCCCTCTCTCCCCCTCTCCCCCTCTCCCCCTCTCCCCTTCTCCCCTTCTCCCCTTCTCCCCCTATGCCTCTCTCCCCCTCTCCCCCTCTCCCCCTATGCCTCTCTCCCCCTCTCCCCCCTCCCTCTCCGTCTCCCTCCCCACCACCTCTCAAATCAATAGATTAAATATATTTAAAAATTAAAGAAGTAGGAAAACCATAATTAGCCACATGTATTAGAATTTTTTAAAAGATTTATTTTACTTAAAAGTCATAGTTACACAAAGAGAGAAGGAGAGGCAGACAGAGAGAAAGGTCTTCCATCCACTGGTTCACTCCCCATTGTCTGCAAGTGGAGCAGCCAGGACTCAAACCGGGCCAGCACTGTAGGCAGCAGCTTTACCTGCTATGCTACAGCGCCAGATCATGGAACTTAGACCGTGCTTTATTGAACGACCAAGAAATTGGCAGTATTAATCTAGCAGCATATAAACTGACTCTGATGAACTTGAGTTTCTGAATGGTCATTAAATCTATAGTCTTTGATAATGTGGGTTAAGACCCTGAAATTAGGAAGAAGATGTCATAAAAAATGGGCAAGACTGTCCACTCAGTGGACAGACAGCTCAAGCTCTCCCCTGTTGTTATAGCTGCCCAGCACTGCCCGTAGTACCCGTGGAGTGACAAGTGCCATCTCTTTGCTGAAGAACACTTTTGTTTTAACTTTACTCTGTTACATTGTTACTTTATTTTTTTGATAGTGTGTCTCATAGCAATCTTGTTCAAAACAGAAATGGAGTTTTTGTTGCTCTTTTTTAACTTGGTGGTTTACAAAATTCAAATAAGGAGAGAGCAGAGGTCCTCCTGCTTCTTAGTTAAACTGGATCTTTCATTTTGACTTTCTTTTAGTAAGCAATGGAATCACCCATTCTCCTCCCACCCTGAATGGTGCCCCATCACCACCACAGAGATACAGCAATGGTCCTGCTTCTTCCACATCATCTGCCCTAACTAATCAACAGTTGCCAGCCACTTGTGGTGCTCGGCAGCTCAGCAAGCTCAAACGCTTTCTTACCACCCTGCAACAGTTTGGGAATGATATCTCGCCAGAGATTGGGGAGAAGGTGCGGACTCTTGTTCTAGCACTGGTGGTAAGTATGGAATTTCTGCTGTTGACTGCTGCCTGAGTAGGTGGCTTCGAACTAAACTCTGTTGGATTGCAGATTTTATGGTAATCTTTATCAAGAAGCAAAACTATGCTTACCTTATTGCTGAAGGTACTGATAAAATTCCAGGAAGCAGCTTTAATTTTGTTTTTTTGTTTTTTTTTTTGTTTGTTTGTTTTTTTCTTTAAAGAGAAGATTTATTTATTTGAAAGCAGATCATCCATCTGCTAGTTCACTCCCCAAATGGCTCCTACAGCCAGGGCTGGGCCAGGCCAAAGCCAGGAGCCTAAAACTCGATCCAATTCTCCCAGATGGGTGCTAGGGGCCCAGGTACTTGGGCCATTAGTAGAGATCTGGAACAGAAGCAGAGTAACTGGGACTTGGACCAGCATTCCAATAAGGGGTACTGGCATCTCAGGCTGTGGGTTAACCTGCTGTGCCAAAACACAGGCCCCGTGATTTTTTTTTTTTTTTTTTTAAGAATTATTATTTTATTTGGCCGGTGCCGCGGCTCAATAGGCTAATCCTCCGCCTGCAGTGCCAGCACACCAGGTTCTAGTCCCGGTCGGGGCACCGGGTTCTGTCCTGGTTGCCCTCTTCCAGGCCAGCTCTCTGCTGTGGCCAGGGAGTGCAGTGGAGGATGGCCCAAGTATTTGGGCCCTGCACCCCGTGGGAGACTAGGAGAAGCACCTGGCTCCTGCCATCAGATCAGCGCGGTGCGCCGGCCGCAGCGGCCATTGGAGGGTGAACCAATGGCAAAAGGAAGGCCTTTCTCTCTGTCTCTCTCTCTCTCTCATTGTCCACTCTGCCTGTCAAAAAAAAATTTTATTTTATTTATTTGAAAGACAGAGTTAGAGAGAGAAGTAGAGCCAGAGAGAGGTCTTCCATTCCACTGGTTCACTCCCCAAATGACCACAACGAAGCTGGGATCCAGGAGCTTCTTCCAGGTCTCCCACGCAGGTGCAGAGGCCCAAGGTCTTGGGCCATCCTCCACTGCTTTCCCAGGCCATTGCAGAGAGCTGGATGGGAAGTGGAGCAGCTGGGACTTGAACCGGCGCCAATATGGGAAGCTAGCATTGCAGGCTGCGGCACCACAGCGCCAGCCCCCTGAATTTGTCTTAAAAATTGGTTTCAACAAGCTTTCTGGGGTCCAACCAAGTTAATTCTAGGCTTACTAATTTAATGTATTCAGCACTAAGACATTGTTTCCCTACCATGCAGATTAGAGTGCCAGCAAGCTTAATTTTCAAAATAATAATTTATGAAACTACAAGTTTTGTGGTGTAAGTAGATTTTATCAATTGTATTTCATTGCTCTACTCCTTACACATATGTGGTTTCTATAGAATTTTTAGGATAACACATAGTTTTTCTTTCTGTATTGAGCATGGTGAGCCTGTGATAGAAAGGAATGGTTTTCTGATATTAACAGCCAAAAAGGATATTACTCTCAATGTTTATAAGGAACGTACTGCCAATTCCCAATGTTTATAAATTAGATTTTTTAAGATGTACCTCCAGTAACAGCATCCTGTACTCCTTCCTGCACATCTGTCTCCATATGTGTTAAAAAGATGCATCACAATAACACCCTTCTTGATGTGCAATGCAGGGACCCCCGGAATTCCCCTAATATCCTTTCTAGGTGTCCAAAACATCCAAACCGTTTTCATAGAAAAAGTAAGATGTTACTTGCCTTTATTTTCCTCTTATTCTTTCAAGTATATATGGTAGGATATTCTAGGGACATGCTGTGGGATATTGTGACAGATTAATGCAGAAGTAAGTGGTGGATTCTAACTGTCTTTTAATTGACTAGCTAATATGGAATTGCAACACTGTAAAATAGTGTCCTTCTTACTACCTTTCTTTTGGGAAATTGTTTTGTATTGTTTTGTTTTAAAATGTTATTTTAATATGTAATGGGTTATTTTGAAATGGGTTAATTTTCAGTTTTTATATCTAATACAGGGAATATCAATTGATACATTGTGTATAACTTACATGGAATCTGGGGCCAAAAGGTTGAAGAGCTACCTCCTTAGAAGATGTCTCAGTCTAGAAACAGACACAGTGGTTAAAGTGCTATTTGAGATCTTATATCTATATCTAAGTAAGTCATAGGTTTGAGTCCCAGCTCCATTCTCAGTTCCAGTTTCTGCTGTTGTGTTCCCTGGGGACCGGGGCACCAGGTGATGGCTCAAGTAATTGATTGCTGCCGCCCATGCGGGGTGGATTTATTTCCTGGATTCCAGTTTTGCCCTGGCTGAGCATCAGCTTGAACATTTGCAGAGTGAACCAGTACATGGGAAGTTGGACTTGGTCTCTGGTCTCACGTCCTCTTTTTCTCTCTCTGAGATAGATAAAATTAATATTTTAAACAAAAAGAAACATCTTTTGTGAACTTTGAAGCAAATGATTTTGTTTATTCCCCTTAACAGAGGAGCTGAGATTCATTTCTTGTTTAAAGGCTGGACTCTTGTTGCAGCCATCTGGGGGGTGAACCAGCAGATGGAAGATCTTCCCTCTCTAACTCTGCATTTCAAATAAAAGCAGGATAGACTCTTGGGAAGATACAAGAGAAGTGCTAATAACTTCTGAGAGTGATTGAAACTTGCTTAGGGGAATTTGCCCATTTGGAATTGTTCTGAAAGGCTACTAGGTCATTTAAAGGTAGATGACACCGATTGCTCTTTTTGTTTGGTTTTAGCTTCTATTTAGAAATCATGGGAAAGCTAGCTTCAGGTGGGTAGGAAATACTATTAAGTTGGCATTTTGGGCTGAGTTAGGATCTGTTCTACAGAAAACATTGTAAGCTTGATTCTCTGGCCCTAATGGGCCTTTGATGAACCCTCAAATAGGAGGTGGATCTCAGTGCCTCTCTTCATGAGAGGTGAGGAAGGCAGTGCCCTGCTCTGGCCAGGCCACCAAGCAAAGGAGTTTAGCTTTCAAGTGTGGCCAAATTTCCTTTATAAAGGAAATAGAATTTCGGCCGGCGCCGTGGCTCAACAGGCTAATCCTCCACCTTGCGGCGCCGGCACACCGGGTTCTAGTCCCGGTCGGGGCGCCGGATTCTGTCCCAGTTGCCCCTCTTCCAGGCCAGCCCTCTGCTGTGGCCCAGGAGTGCAGTGGAGGATGGCCCAAGTGCTTGGGCCCTGCACCCCATGGGAGACCAGGAGAAGCACCTAGCACCTGGCTCCTGCCATCGGATGAGCGCGGTGCGCCGGCTGCAGCGCGCTGTCCGCGGCAGCCATTGGAGGGTGAACCAACGGCAAAGGAAGACCTTTCTCCCTGTCTCTCTCTCTCACTGTCCACTCTGCCTGTCAAAAATTAAAAAAAAAAAAAAGAAATAGAATTTCATTCACCTTTGAGAGAGGACTGAGTTAGTAACAGTCCTCTGGCATTTTTTCCCCTTGTGATTTGAAAGGGTTCAGCGCTGTGACATAGTGTCCAGTTTTGAAAGTAAACAATGTTATTTGTCTTTTCAGAACTCAACAGTGACAATTGAAGAATTCCACTGTAAGCTCCAAGAGGCCACAAACTTTCCTCTTCGTCCTTTTGTGATTCCATTTCTCAAGGTAATTCTAAGAGATAGCTACTGAGTTTAACTTCTCTTCATTTTCTATAGATCTACTGATACCTGTTCTAGGATCTAAATCAAGGCAATTGGCCAGGCTTTCCTTTCTTTGATTATTTGGGTCTTCCAAAAAGGTGTGAGTGAAATCTGAAGATCAGCTTCATGCTTTATTGAGAGGTACAGGAGTCTAAGTTGTATGAAGCCACTGCCTACAGAAGGAGCAAGTAGAGGAGGGAGTTGGAGGTGCTGGCGGTGGGGGCAAAGGGTGGGGGAGGCTGGGTTCCCAATAGGAGAAGTAACTGGCCACTAAATCGTGTGACTATGGCCAGCAGGGGTTAGGTGTACTTGAGAGGAGGCCTGCTTAAAGGAGGGGCCTGTGCAGTTTGCACTCTACCCTAATAGGGGTGGGGAAACATTTTTTTCTGCTAAAGGCCTTTTGGATGTTGATAACATCATTCATAGACCATAAAAAATTACCAACTTAAAAACTAGCCTGCTACACAGATGCATCGAAGTTTGAGTCCCATCTGCAAATGCGTTGACAGAGCCAGATCAGGCTAGACATTCCACATGCCTTAGCAGGAGAGGAGGTGGGAGGATAGATTATTTGTTTGCTTTGTGTTTTTTTATTTCCCCCTGTCTCATTTTTATTCGTAGAAACAGCACAGGCAGGCACTAGCCCCATACAGACAGCATGCAGGAGTCATACCTTTTGTCCTTCTACTGGCAGGCAGATACTGTTCTGTAAACTTCATGGTGGGCTGCGCACCTTTGAGAGTAGCCTGAGCTGGAACTGGGATTGCAGGTGCAGGCCTTGGGCCTTGGGCTTGGTTTGAGCCTGGGTCTGGGCCTTAATTTGAATTTTGGCTCGGTCTTGGCCTTTGCGGTGTTCTTTAGCCAGGACAGCCTAAGACCCTGGGCAATGTGGGCTCATGTTTGCAGCAAACACCCTTTAGTATCATGGACTTAGCCTCCTTAGGCTTGACAAGGGCCTCGATAGCTTCAGCACATGCAGTGTTCGTCTTGGCGTTGTCGGCCTTCATCTTCTTCAGGCCCTGCTGGTTGTGCTTTCTGGAAAAATGCATTTTCCTTAGGAACACAAGAGATTTGTGTCTTTGGGATTGGGGTTTCTTGGTGCCATTTCTGTGCCATTTTTGGGACTGATGGTTTGTGGTGTGGTTCTTGGACTTGGCCATGTCTGCACCACATACCAAGCTGCCAAAGTGCCTGGGGCCAGAAAAGACAGGAGAGCAGTTTTACAACTCCATAAGCCCCAGTTACGCTAGATTCTAATACTGCCTCCTGGAATTAATGTTCTCTGGAACATAGCTTTGGAGACACCGTTCTAACTTGTCCTTACCTGATAAGTAATGAAGTGTTTAATACCCTTATCTTTGAAATAGTTTCATGCTCACAGGTAAACTGCAAAATGGTACAATAAGATCCTTGCATAACCTTTTCTCAGATTCTGCATATGTTAATATTTCAAGCACATATACATTATCATTCTTTTTCAATTTATTTTTCCAAAATATTTGGAGAATAAGCTACAGACCAGGTATATCTAAATACTTTAATACAATTATCAGGAAATTCATACAACACAGTTCTTTATAAACCTTACCCATGTTCCACCATGTTTTCTACTTGTGTCCTTTTACCACAAAATAAATGCTTGTATTGGCAAGGGAAACATAATCCTGGATGTAATTCAGGATCACATGTTGTATTTAATTGTCATGTCTCTTTAGCCTGCTTTAATCTGAAAAAAATCTCTTAGCTTTTCATGATCTTGAGAAGTGTGAGATTTTTATTTTATGGAATGTCCCTCCATTTGTTTTTTCCTAAAGCTTCTTGATTAGAATCAGGTGGTGCTTTTTGCACCTGAGTGGTAGGTAAGAGTGTCACTGTGTGCTCTCAGGAGGATAGCATGGGGGTGTTGACTTTAATCATTTGATAAAGGCGGTAACTGCCATGCTTTGGACTGTAAAGTTGCTGTTGTCTCCTTTACTTAAATGATAAAAGTTTCAAAACCAGATAACATTATGACTCAAAACCAGATTTAAAAAATTAGTACATTTCAGAGATTTTGTTGAATTCATGGTCAGTGAGGGAATCAATAAAATGTCACAGCCAACTCAAAGGTAAATTAAATAATTAAGGCACATTTACAGATGCCTTTATGATCCTACGACTGCAAACACAGGTAAAACTGACAGTTAAAGATAATGTGTATGTCCCTAGGCAGCAGACATTCTGCATTACTACCACTTATCTATGCGTTATAGGGTTGGAAAGCAGTTCAAAGACATTGAAAGACTAGAGGCAGATACCGGTCTGTTGTAACCAGGTTGAACAAACAGATGGTTTTGTGCAGCTAAGGTCAGCGTTACAGACAATGTCTATAATCATGCTGGTGATAGGGAATTCTAAGCTAAATGTTATCATACAGAAGGATTAGATTCCGTTGGGTTTAGAATTCTGCTGATATGGTATTTGTGAAAATTTGTTTCCTGTTTTATTAACATTTACCATATAAAATCTTTAATTTTGCCTATTAACTCAACAAAACTATATTGTAGCATAGCAGACCCAGAGGAAAATGCAGAGGCCTCAGGTACACAGACTGCCCTGTGGCTCCATTGTGATCAGATTTCAAGCCTCAGTGGCCCAGAGCAGTCTGCGCCTTTCTCAGCTTTTGACACAGCTCTGCATGTTCTGTCTGGGTCTTCCTGTGTCAGAGCTAGTAGACAGCTCTTTCTCATGCCTCTAGAGTCAAGAAATATTTGTATTAGTGGGAAATAATTAGCTTTTATTATTACTATTATTATTCATGATAGAATAATATGTCACAAATGTATAGATCTGACATGGTTTTTTTTTTTTTCAATTTAAATTTTTGCAGTTGCAGAAAGACTGAACTTACAGAATAAACTTAAGGGTTTTATATTGTCAGATTTCCTATTCTTGACTCTGTTATTTTGGGAAACAGCATGAAGTAGGTTGTTATGGCAGCTTTTTGGCTGGAATTCAAAGTGTTGTCAATTTATTTTTGCTTTAAAGCAGTCATTAGTTATGGTGCCTGCTAAGGTAACCTCTCTGAGGGGATGACTACTTGTTTGTATTAAAACTCCTTTCACTTGTTCATCATCCTTTTGGATAAAAGCTTACATTATAGGCTCAGCCTGAAATATTTTTTAAGTTTGGGTAAAAAACAAAATTCTTACCTCTTTAATGAAAAAAATACAGGTAAAGTAATATCTGTTTATGAAGGATTTAGAATTCTGAAGTTTAAAAGAGGCATGGGGTCCAGTATCGTGGCATAGTGTGTTAAGCCACCATCTGCAGTGCCAGCAGCCCTTATGGGTGCTGGTTTGAGTCCCAGCTGCTCTACTTCTGATCCACCTCTCTGCTGATGTATTTAGAAAAGCAACGGAGGATGTCCTGAGTGCTTGGGTCCCTGTACCCACATGGGAGACCCAAATGAAGCTCCTGGCCCCTGATTTCAGCATGGCCATTGCACCCATTTGGGGAGTAAACCAGCAGGTAGAAGACCTCTCTTTGTCTCTTTCTCTCTGTAACTCTGCCTTTCAAATAAATAAAATGAATCTTTTTAAAAAAATGCATATGGTTTTTCATAGGGTTAGTGCCCATTAAAAGTTTTTTTTTTTTTTTTTTTTTTTGACAGGCAGAGTGGACAGTGAGAGAGACAGAGAGAAAGGTCTTCCGTTGCCGTTGGTTCACCCTCCAATGGCCGCCGCAGACGGCGCGCTGCGGCCGGCGCACCGCGCTCGTCCGATGGCAGGAGCCAGGAGCCAGGTGCTTTTCCTGGTCTCCCCATGGGGTGCAGGGCCCAAGCACTTGGGCCATCCTCCACTGCACTCCCGGGCCACAGCAGAGGGCTGGCCTGGAAAAGGGGCAACCGGGACAGAATCTGGTGCCCCGACCGGGACTAGAACCCGATGTGCCGGCGCCGCAAGGCGGAGGATTAGCCTGTTGAGCCACGGCGCCGGCCCATTAAAAGTTTTCTGAAGGAAAAGTATCCCTCCATAGTTAATTACCCTTTTACAGGGTATTTCTCTCCCAGTAATCCTTTGTAGAACTCTGTGTTCCACAAGAATCTCTTTCGGAATTCCGTGGCAGCACTCTGAAGAACAGGAAGGGAAGTTTTGCTCAGAGGTTTGGGATCCCAGAGAGAGAAACCAGCATTTGTAATGATGGAGGAGAGTGAGATTGCTCTTACTGCCCAATAGGCAGTCTCTGAAAATGCATGTATTCAAATTGTGCTCTACAGGTCATTACAGACATGTGACCCCCTCTTTAAGGAGGTTTACCTCGTCTTTTTAGGGAAGAAAGGAGTCAAATAGCAATTCTAGTACAGTATCATAGGCGTCTCTCTACATAATGAAGAACTTTGGAGAATCAGAGCTACAGGGAGAGCAGGGCTTTGGTTTCATGTGACTTAACTCTGTGAAAGCCCTATGAGATGCTGATCCTGGCTGCATGGGGCACAACCCTGGGAAAACTGCCCCTTCTTTTCAAGGCCAACCTGCCCCTGCTGCAGCGGGAACTGCTACACTGCGCCCGGGCCGCCAAGCAGACCCCGTCCCAGTACCTGGCTCAGCATGAACACCTTCTGCTCAACACCAGTATCGCATCCCCGGCAGACTCCTCTGAGCTGCTCATGGAGGTGCATGGAAACGGGAAGAGACCCAGTCCAGAGAGGTGAGCAGGAAGGACTTTGTTCTTGCTTTTCTTGAACCACTGTGACCTTCTCCTTTGTGTGTGAACAGGAATTTTATTTCCATGCTTATAGATAGCTAATCGGTATTTCAGGCTTTCTAAGGTTTGTTTTGCTTTTTCCCAGTATGAAGTAGTAGAGGGAGTAAGAATATCTCCCAGACATGAGTATCTTTCAAAAACCCTTCAGGTGGGTCTGCATACCCATGGTGAGAAATTCTAGAGCATTGTATGGATCCCCTCTGCTTCTGGGAGTGTAAGAAAATTCAACACAGAAGACTTGTGTGACCAAATGGGGGTGGGCTTTTTGTCCACACATAAGCAAGCAAGCAGTCAGTTCGGCAACAGATGCCAGCTGGAACTCCTGCAGTTTAATTTAGTTCTGACGCTGCCTACGTGTAGATAGCATCAGATTCTGGATTGAGACTTCAGTCCCCAAAGCTCTACCTTATCTCCTCCCTTGATCTGCCAGTTGCCAACTCTCATAGGTGCTTTTTCCTGTGCTTCAGACCACCTGGCTATAAAATAGCACTCCCCCAACACCCTCTTCAGGCTCCATTCATCGATTAGAGTGGCTTACAGTCTTTACTGCACCTATGTTTACATTTTATTCCAAAAGATGTCTCACAGGATACCAGAGTACAATACAGCAAGATGTGGGAGAAGGGGCATGTAGCTCCCATGCCCTCTGTGTGCAAGTTCTCGAGATTCTGTCCTTTCAGGTTTCTGTGGAGGCCCGGTTGAGTGAAAGCTTAAATTGTAGTCGGTGGTGATTGGCCTAACCTTCAGCTCATCTTCTGTCCTTAGGATTGAAGGAAGGTCTGAAAGCCCAGACCTTCATCTTTCTACTCACTCCCATCCTAAAACTACTTTGTTGCTGCCAGCCACCAGCTTGCTCACTTGCATACAAAAATAGGTTTACCACTTTGAAGAGTCCCAGGTCATTAGGATTTATGCTGGGAAGACCAAATAGGTATTCACAAGTGGTTACCACAGCATTCTATGGGTTATTAAGGAAGTTATATTTTCCCAATGGTGGAAAATGTATTACAGTTGAAGTGGAATGACTGAAAATCTCAAGTCACAAGTGGATTAATGAGCCTTTTTTTATCCTTTGTAAGGAATTGTTTCTTTCCTATAATACTTCCATGGTAACAAATTTGATCTTAAAACATTCCTGGTAAACAGGGTCCTTCATAATAAAATGACTCCAGGTAGAAGCTGAAAGCTTAATGTTAATAATATCTTACTCATAATATATTTATGAGAATAAAGTTCTGAATAATGAAAATAAAACAAACAAAAAAAATCTGAACACAGGAATCCCCTCCCTATGTATGCCTCTCACACTGGAAATGCAGTTGTCTCCTTACTCTTTACTTTGTTTCCTGAAGGTTAGAGGTTTCTGCGTGGTTATCTGCAGTTGACATGATTGCCTAGCACCTGAAGACAGTTCAAGCCATGCCACATGTACATGTTTTCTTCCAGTCTTTATGTAGCAGAATACGTAACATAAAGTAGTGCTCGGGGGATGCTTGAGTGAACACTTGTTGTCAGGCTCAGATGTGTACTTCTGGTTCAACAGGAGGGAAGAGAACAACTTTGAAAGAGATCCAATTCCTCCTGAGCCTCCTGCCAAAAGAGTGTGTACCATCAGTCCTGCTCCCCGGCACAGTCCTGCCCTCTCTGTGCCGCTTATGAACCCTGGGGGCCAGTTCCATCCGACTCCTCCTCCTCTGCAGCACTACACCTTAGAGGATATTGCAACTTCACACCTGTACCGAGAACCCAATAAGATGCTGGAGCATCGCGAAGTTCGTGAACGGCACCACAATCTTAGTAAGTGATGTTCGCAGCATGGCAGCGCTTTAAAATCAGGCTGAATGCTCGGATTTCCTTCCTGTTTAATGATAAAATTAAATAATAGCATCATTGCTTTTTCCCCATTGATAGGATCAAACAATATTACATGTAAAAATAAGTGTTAGATGAGATGGAAACTGAACAAATTTGGCAGTTGTTATGGTACAGCAGGTGAAGGTGTCATTTGGAACACCCATATCAGAACACGTGGGATCAAATCCCACCTCTGTCTCTCCTTCTGCTTCTTAGCCAGCTTCCTGTCAGTGCACCTGGGAGGTAGGCAGCAGATGTTTGGATTCTAGTACTGAGTTGCTGCCACCCACAGGAAAGACCCCTATGGAAACCTTGCTCCTGGCTTTAGCTTGGCCCAAAGTGGCTGTTTGGGGCATTTGAGGGGTTGAACCAATGAATGGAAGATCTCTCTGTCCCTCTGCCTTTTAAATGACTGAATGACTGTTTTGTTTATTTTGATCTATATACTTAAAAAAAACCACAAATTTTAGGAATTATGAAGGTTTCAAAAAGTTCATGGAGAGGCAGGCACTTAACCAGGTAAGGTATACTTGTCTTGTATCAGAGTGCCTAAGAGGCAGTGGTAATGGCTTACGTAGTTGCAGCCCTGCCACTGAAGTGGGAGTCTTGGATTAGTTCCTGCTTTAACCCTGATGTGAAACAATTCATGATCTCTCTGTCTCATTATCTCTCAAAACAAAACAAAAATTTAAAGATTTATTTATTTGAAAGGCAGAGTTACAGAGAGAGGGCTCTTCCATTTGCCAATTCACTCCCCAAATGGGCACAATGGCCAGTGCTGGGCCAGGCCAAAGCCAGGAGCCAGACTATCTAGACTTGGATTCCCAGCTTTCCTGTTTCACTGATTATATGACTAACTATTAAATGCTACAAAAGAAGCTTCTTCATCTGTGTCAAACTTATTACTATGTAAGCTTCTTAGAGACAACTTGTAATACTTAGATTAGAGACTGGTATTTAGTAGGAAATACTAAATAATTGTGGATTGTCTCACAGTTGTTTTGAGGCCTAAAGCAGAGAAATATATATTATTTAAATATATATATATATATGTGTGTGTGTGTGTGTGTGTGTGTGTGAGATTTATATATGTATCGAGCAGAGAGAGAGGTGTCTTCCATCTGCTGGTTCACTCTCCAGATGGCTACAATGACCAATGCAAAGCCAGGAGCCAGAAGTTTTTCCTGGTCTCCCATGCGGGTGCAGGCGCCCAAGGGCTTGGGCCATCTTCCACTGCTTTCTCAAGCCATAGCAGAGAGCTGGATTGGAAGTGGAGCAGCCAGGTTTCGAACCGGCGGCCGTATGGGATGCAGTAGAGTTACAGTGAGAGGGAGAGGTCTTCCTTCTGTTGATTCACTCTCCAAATGGCCACTACAGCCAACACTGTACCAATCCGAAGCCAGGAACCAGGTGCTTCCTTCTGGTCTCTCATGCGTGTGCAGGGGCCCAAGCACTTGGGCCATCCTCTGCTGCCTTCCTGGGCCAGAGCAGAGAGTTGGACTGGAAGGGGTGCAACCGGGACTAGAACTGGCACCCATATGGGATGCCAGCGCCACGGGCAGTGAATTAACCTGGTGCGCCACAGCTCCGGCCCTAGCAGTTCAGTTACATTCTTCCTGCTATCTTTAATCTCTTAATTTCTGTTAGGTCTAAATGGAGGCTATCAAGATGAGTTGGTGGATCACCGCCTGACAGAAAGGGAATGGGCTGATGAATGGAAGCACCTTGACCACGTAAGACCCTCACAGATTCTGATTTCCCTCTTTAGTACTTCTAATAGTAACTAGAGCATATAAGCTTGAAATGAGTATAGCCAGAGCTGGGGCATCTTTTGCTTATTATAGAAACTGAAGTATCTACCATTCCCTCAGCCTCAGAGCCTCAGAAGCACTCCCAACTTTTACTTTGGTGGCATGATCGCTTCATGTCATCAACCAAGGAAAGTCCTGAATTGTGATGGTTAGAAACAAAGGTTTGTGAGTTTAGGTCTGAACTTTGCCACTTCCTGTCTTTGTGAGGTTGGCAAATTGCTTCACCTCTTTCAGCATGAATATGGAAAGATGCACATAGCAGCCTTTCTTTCCTGAGTGATAATTGTTCCTAGTCTATATTTCTTTGATTATATTATTACAAAATGTGCAGCTTTATCAGATGAGGTAGCGATATTTAGACAGATTTACCATGGCTTTATAGGATTGTTTTATAGAGATTATGTCATTGCTGCAACCTTGAATCTAGAAAGCGTTATCTTGAGATCTTAAGAAATGAATAATTAAATTTTGTATATGTTTAAATATATGTCTTTTAAAAGAAACTGCAAGGGCAGCCTTTAATTGTAAATTTGTGTCCCTAAGCCTTTAAAATTCTTGAACCTGCATCCTTAGTTTGTGTTTCCCTATACTTGTTGTTTAGTGTTCACTGTTTGAATTTCCTTACCCACTATCTGCCTCTCTTGCCCTGTGCAGGCACTGAATTGCATTATGGAAATGGTAGAGAAAACAAGGCGCTCCATGGCGGTTCTGCGGCGCTGTCAGGAATCTGACCGTGAAGAACTCAACTACTGGAAAAGACGGTACAATGAAAACACAGAGATGAGGAAAACGGGCACAGAATTGGTCTCCAGGCAGCACAGCCCTGGGAGCACAGATTCTCTCAACAATGGTAAGAGGGTGGTCTTGAAGGAGGCACACATCAAACATCAGTCTTTGTATTCTACCTGATAACAGCAAGGAGGAGTCTTTCTATTTTAATTACAAGGATGATGCTAGATTATGGAGTTCCGGAAGGCCCTTATGTGATGAATGTATTCAGTACTCTCATGTCATCACTTTTATCCTTCACATTGTCCCCAAAAGTGGTCACCTCCTCTTTTTCCCATCCAGGAAAATAACACATTTCAGCCACTTGCTGGTGGCATGATACAATAGATTTTGCTGTACCAAGCTGATCATCCCAGCTCTCCTTCTCCCAGCCTGTAACAGCAGAGACATGAGCAGCTACTCTCTCTGAAACCAGGATACTTCTAGGAAGCCATAACAATTCTCACAGAAATGGCTCACATTTACCCAACAACAATACCCTATCCAAAGGCACAACTGAGTGTGCCTCTACTGTCATATACTGTCAGACTCTTCCCTACCCACCCACTTAAAGTTCCTAAATGTTTACCAGGTAGACTTAGCATGTTCCATACAAGATGGCCGCTAGAAAGACTGTGAGAAAAAACTAAGCAAAGCCAAAGTTAATGTAATGTGTTCAGACACTGGTAGTCAACTGTTTGTATGCACTATATTAACAGCGCATTAACCCACCCACAGCTAGAGCTCTTGAGCCAACTACAGGTTGTTAGAGTTGCACAGTTTCTTTCATAAACACTTCCTAAGCAGACAAAGCAGATCTTCAGGTGTCCCTCACCGTCCGAGCCTTGTAGACATTTCCTGTAACTACCTAGAATCTAAAGGTTACCATTGCTGGTGAGTGCCTGTGTGTAGGTGCAGACAGCAGCTGAATGGGCTGCAGACATGAGCCCTTCTCCAGCCCAGATCGTGGACTTGCTGGTGTCTAATTTGAACCTTTGTGTGCCCACGCTCCATTTTTCTCCTCCTCTGCTTAAAGCTTTAGCTTCTGTGATTCTCTTGGGAAAGTCCAAGTTTATGCCCGTGTCCTGTCATAATTATTATTAGTTCCTCCTCACTCTCAAAAATGAAGACAACAAAGATGATAAATTGTATTGTCATTCTCAGTTTAGCTGGAAAAGCTAAACTGAACCTTCTGTGAGGCTTCTGAGGGTATAAAATAAAATACTATTTATTGGTATACATTATAAATTTATGTATATACACATTCATCTTATGTTCATTGCTCTTATGCTAAATGTTTGTTGTAGGGTGTAGGAATAGCGTGATTTCTATCCAACATGCTATTCAGAATGTGAACCCAGATATGAGGAGCTGTTACCAGGATGTACTTATATCCATGGATTTCAAATTCTTTTGAATTAAACTTATCATTTAATTCCATTTTCGCAAACTGTTTGCAGTACCCCATATTGATTTTTTTAAAATATATTTGAGAGGCAGAATTGCAGACAGGGAGAGATGAGAGGTCTTACATCCCCCAGTTTACTCCCCAAATGGCCACAACAGCCAGAGCTGGGCCTCCCCGAAGCCAGAATCCAAGAGTTTCTTCCTTGTCTCCCACATGGGAGCAGGGGCCCAAGCACTTGGGCCATCCTCCACTGCTCTCGAGGGGCATCAGTAGGGAACTTGATTGGAAGTAGTGCATGTAAGACACAAGCTGGCACCAGTGTGGGATGCTGACACAGCAGCCAGAGGCTTAACCTACCACGCCACGTGGCCAGCCCATATTTTGGTATTTAAGGATACATAAAGAAGTGAAAACTATAAGGAAAAGCAAGAATTTGAAAGGTAGTATTACAGAGAGAGAGGTCTTCCATCCCCTGGTTCACTCCCCAAATTGTTTCTACAGCCAGTGCTCGGCCAAGCTAAAGCCAGGAGCCAGGAGCTTTTTCCAGGTCTCCCACATGGGCGCAGGGGCCCAACACCTAAACCATCCCCATCCCAGCAGCAGAGGATGGGTCAAGTGCCTGTGTCCCCTCACCCACATGGGATACCCAGAAGAAGCTCCTGGCTTCAGCCCAGCCCAGCCCTGGTTATTGTAACAGTTTGGGGAGGGAACCAGTGGATGGAAGACCTCTCTGTCAGTCTCTGCCTCTCTTTAACTCTGCCTTTCAAATAAATAAAATTAATTAATTTTTAAAAAGAAGAAGAAATGGAGCAGCCAGGATTCAAACTAGCATCCATAAGGGATCCCAGCATTGCAGGTGGTGGCTTAACCTGTTGCAACACAACACTGACTCCACAATAAGAAAATTAGAAGTCACCCAGCTCATGAGCAAGCACTCACGTAGATTGTTGTCATAATTGCAAAAAGTAGAGCAGTAGTGGACTGAATTACTACCCAGCAAAAGAAACAGACTTCAGCAGTTAGCATCATTGAAAGTTAGAAGACATGGTTGTTTTTAAAAGATTTATTTATTTCTGGTGCGGGGCTGTGGCACATAGTAGGCTAAGCCTCCATCTACGGCTCTGGAGTCCCATGTGGGCACCAGTGCATGTCCCAGCTACTGCTCTTCTGGTCCAGCTCTCTGCTGTTTCCTGGGAAGGCAATAGAAGATGACCCAAGTGCTTGGGCCGCTGTGCCCTTGTGGGAAACCTAGAAGGAGTTCATGGCTCCTGGCTTCTGAGCGGCTCAACTCCAGGTATTGCAGCCATCTCAGGAGCAAACCAGCGGATGGAAGACCTTTCTGTCTGTTGCTCTCTCTCTCTCTCTCTCAGTGGCTCTGCCTCTCTGCAGTGGCTGGGACTCAGCCAGACCATAGCCAGAAACCAGGAGCTTCACTCAAGTTTCCAGTGTGGGTGGCAAAGGCCCAAGCACTTAAGCCATCTTCTGCTTTTTTATTTTCTTTTTTAAGATTTTTTAAAATTAATTTGACAGGTAGAGTTACAGACAGTGAGAGAGAGACAGAGAGAAAGGTCTTCCCTTCTGTTAGTTCACTTCCCAAATGGCCACCACAGCTCGCGCTGCGCCGATCCAAAGCTAGGAACCAGGTGCTTCTTCCCATGCAGGTGCAAGGGGCCCAAGCACATGGGCCATCCTCCACTGCCCTTCCGGGCCACATCTGCTGCTTTTTTAAAAACTTAATTAATTTACTTGAAAAGCAAAGTTACAGAGAGAGATTCTGCTGGTTTACTTCCCAAAAGAATGCAATGGCTGGGTCAAGCAAAAGCGAGGGCCAGGATCTTCCCTCCAATCTCCTGCATGGATGCTGGGGCTCAAGCACTTGGGCCATCTTCCACTGCTTTCTCAGGTACATTAGCAAGGAGCTGGATCAGAGGTGGAGCAGCTGGGACTTGAACTGGCATCCTTATGGCATGCTGGCACCACAGACGGCTTAACCCACTGTGCCATAGTGCTGGCCTTACCAAATCAATTTTTTAGAACATGCAAGAAGCAAATCCCTGAGATAATGGGAGAAAGCCCCAAGCAACAGTGCAGAGGTGGCCTAGAAAGCATCCAGGGTACACTGGAATGGCCCAGAGCTTGCAGATTTTAGTAAATATTTACACAACAAGAGGAGTATAATTTCAAATTGGATTAAAAATAACTACATAAGAAGCTTAGCACATGAATAGACAAAACAGTCATTCATTCTAAGAAAAACACATTTGTTCAGAAAGATAGAAGTATTTATAAACTGAAAACTACATGCATGGCTCAGCTGTGTTCAGCATTCACAACGGAGGGTTGTAAATGCTGACTCTACAGCAGCATTAGGCCATGGAGGGAAGGAGTTACCTTTTTTTAAAAACATTTTTTAGGCTGGCGCCGTGGCTCAACAGGCTAATCCTCCGCCTTGCGGCGCCGGCACACCAGGTTCTAGTTCCGGTCGGGGCACCGGATTCTGTACCGGTTGCCCCTCTTCCAGGCCAGCCCTCTGCTGTGGCCCGGGAAGTGCAGTGGAGGATGGCCCAGGTGCTTGGGCCCTGCACCCCATGGGGAGACCAGGAAAAGCACCTGACTCCTGGCTCCTGCCATCGGACGAGCGCGGTGCGCCGGCCGCAGCGCGCCGTCTGCGGCGGCCATTGGAGGGTGAACCAACGGCAAAAGGAAGACCTTTCTCTCTGTCTCTCTCTCTCACTGTCCACTCTGCCTGTAAAAAAAAAAAAAACAACAACAACAACAACATTTTTTATTGATTTGAGAGACAGAGATCTCCCATTCACTGGTTTACTGGTTCACATGCCTATAACAGCCAGGGTTGTTCCAGGCTAAAGCCAGGGGCCAGGAACTCACTCCAGGTCTGCCACATGGATGGCAAGGACCCAGATGACTCAAAAGTCATCACTTGCTGATTCCTAGGGTGTACATTAGCAGTAAGCTGCAACTGGAAGCCGAGCCAGGACTCAAACTCTGATGCTGTAATATGGGATACAGGCTCCTGACTTTGGCTTGGACCAGCCCCAGCTTTTGTGAGCATTTGAAGAAAGAACCAGTGGTTAGAAGATGTCTGTCTCTGCCTTTCAAATGAATAAATAATCAAAAAATGTATCTTCATATGCTGAGCATGGTCTCACATCATGAAAGATTTCATAATTCTAGGGCTGGCACTGTGTTAGGATGAGGTAAGCCACCATTTGTGACACTGCATCCCGTCTCAGCACGCTGGTTCGAGTCCCAGCTGCTCTGCTTCCCATCCTGCTCACTGCTAATGCCTTGTGCAGGCAGCAGGAGATGGCCCAAGTGCTTGGTCCCCTGCCACTTGTGTAGGACACCTTGATTGAGTTCCAGGCTCTTGACTTTGGCCTAGACTATGCCTAGCCCTAGGTGTTGCGGCCTTTTGGGGAGTAAACCAACAGATGGAAGACTCTCTCTCCCCTCCAGCCCCTTTTACTCTCTCCATCCCACTGCACCTCCTTCCTTTCTTCTCCAGTTCCCCACTCCCGGTTACTCTTTCAAATAAATCAGTAAATATGTTTTATTTCATAATTTTATCACTATAATATTCTGTCATTTCTACTGTGATTTCCTTAAATTGTGCCTGTTGTTGTTCCTGTTTGTGGTTTTTTTTTGTTTTTTGTTTTTTTTCTTTTTGATTTTTGTTTGTTTTGTTTTGGCTTCTTCTATTTTGTTTTTCAGTGAGTGATATAGTCTTCATAATGCTTATCCAGATGTCTTGCATTTTTCCTTAGGATATATTTTTAGACATACAGTGAATGGTTATGGGATATAGGCATTTTGTCTGTGCCAGCTGGGATCACTAAATGTTGACAGGGTCAGGTCTGGACTGTGTGATTTTAATGGTCTCCTCTTAGGCCTTTAACATCCACATTATGTTCACATTTTGAATGTTAGTTAAAATTTCCTGTACAGTTTAAATTTTGCTACTATCAGTGAATGATAACCATCCTTCATCTGTTCAGGTGATGTAATTATCGCATACTACCTTTTGTAGTTACTGCTTTTCATACTAGTAGCTATATGTCTACCTACTGTGTTCCAGCTGGTGCTATATGTGTTATTTAATTTATCAAAAGTACCTGTAGAAATATAGGGAGTATAGAATAGTACTAGCATTAATGCTAATACTGAGGCTTAAACAAGTTAAAAACCTGACCACAGTGGCCACAGAGCTCATGTGTCAGGATTGGAAGCATGGAATTCAGATTCCAGACCAGCTTGTATTCAAGTTGTCACACTGCTTCTTAATATCAGACTTTTAATTACTATTTAGGTGTGCTTTAATAACCACTAGAATTTGATCCACTTTGAGTTCTTAAAGGGAATCTTTCTAAATTAATTGGGTTGCTGTGGAGAGGATTAAGCTACTGTTTGTGACACTGATACCCCAAATCAGAACTCTGGTTGAAGTCCCAGCTGCTCCACTTCTGGTCCAGCTCATTGCAAATGAGCCACTGGGAAGACAGTAGATGGTGGCTCAACTGCTTGAGCCCCTACCACCCATGGGGGTGGAATTCCTGGCTTTGGCTTTAGCCTGGTACAGACCTGGCTGTTGCAGCCGTTTGGAGAATGAACCACCAGCCGGAAGAATCTTTTCTTCCCTCCATCCCTCTCTTTCCATCTCTTCGCCACACACCCCCCCACACACACAGTTGCTTTGCCTCTCAAACACATAAATGCATAAATGAGTGAATGAATCTTAAAAGAAGTAATAGCAGGGGCCGGCACTGTGGCTCACTAGGTTAATCCTCTGCGGCGGCAGCATCCCATATGAGCAGCGGTTCTATTCCCGGTTGCTCCTCTTCCAGTCCAGCTCTCTGCTGTGGCCCAGGAGTGTAGTGGAGGATGGCCCAGGTGCTTGGGCGCCTGCACCTGCATGGGAGACCAGGAGGAAGCACCTGGCTCCTGGCTTCAGATCAGCGTAGCTCCGACCGTAGCAGCCATTTGAGGGGTGAACCAACGGAAGGAAGACCTTTCTATCTCTCTAACTCTGTCAAATAAACAAAAATAATAATAATTAATAGCAGAAGCCAGCATCACAAATGGGTACTGGTTCTAGTCTCGGCTGCTCCTCTTTCAATCCAGCTCTCTACTCTGGCCTGAGAAAGCAGTAGAAGATGGCCCAAGTGCTTGGGCCCCTACAAAAAGTTCAAGCAAAACAAAACATGAAAGTAATGTGTGGAAATCCTGTTCCCACTCTCTACTTTTTTCTGTGGGCTCACTTAACAAAATTTTCTGGGCTCCTATTTAAAGATAATTTTTCCCATTTTTGTATTTTGAGGTTTTGTGTGTGTGTGTGTTTGGTTGTTTTTTTGTTTATTTTTTTTGGGGGGGGACAGGCAGAGTGGACAGTGAGAGAGAGAAAGGTCTTCCTTTGCCGTTGGTTCACCCTCCAATGGCCGCCGCAGTCGGCACGCTGCGGCCGGCGCACCGCGCTCATCCGATGGCAGGAGCCAGGTACTTTTCCTGGTCTCCCATGGGGGTGCAGGGCCCAAGCATTTGGGCCATCCTCCACTGCACTCCCGGGCCACAGCAGAGAGCTGGCCTGGAAGAGGGGCAACCAGGACAGAATCCGGCACCCGGACCGGGACTAGAACCCGGTGTGCCGGCGCTGCAAGGCGGAGGGTTAGCCTGTTAAGCCACGGCGCCGGCCTAGAGGTTTTTTGAACATAGAAATATTGAAAGAGCAACACGTGCCCTTCACCTGGATTCACCTGTTCTTTATGTTTTTCTACATTTACTTTCCTCTGCAGATGGCTAGGAAGGTTGTTGCAGTCTCCCTCAGCCACTGTGATGCTCATCATTAAGTGCTTCTACCAAGAACTAAGAATTCCCTTGCATGCCCCCTATACCATTAGTCCTCCCACTTCTGACCCTTTTGATTTGGTTGTAACCACTTCTGAGAGTTTTCACACTGATCCAACTGAAAGTTCTAAGTTATGTCTATTTTGGTGTTATAGATATAAAAACAATAATTCTAGCTTTTGGAAAAACACTGAAAATATCCTTAGCCCCAGGCCATCCTGAGTAAGGTGAGGCTTTCAATGCATCTTCCCTCTCAGTTGGCAGATGTGGAGACATGTGCAAGGCATATGAAGACAAAGTGTGAAGGCTTTGTCCTGGCTGGTCAAGGCTTCCCCAAGTGCTCATGAGTAAGCAGATGTTTATTCTGCCATTGATTGCCAGGTGGTGGCTTATCAACATACTCAGACTCTTTCTCTTCTCTTTTTTAAGCCTCAGTTGAAATTAATTAGCCTGCTGCTTAGGATGTGTTCTTTTGGCTATTCTAGGCTATTCTAGCCCTAGGTCTTATCTGTTTTCCCCTTGTTGGCCATGGTGGTGGCCCTTCCTGGACTGCAAAGACTCATGTAAAGGACTTCTGCCATCAAATGTTAAGTTCACTACACTGTCCATGGGTCTGTTTTATGGTTATAAAAACGTTCTGGAACTCGGTAGTGGTAATGGTTACAACATTACTGTGAATGTACTGCTATTGAGCTATGTATTATTATTTTTTTATTTTTTTTTTATTTTTGACAGGCAGAGTGGACAGTGAGAGAGAGAGACAGAGAGAAAGGTCTTCCTTTTGCCGTTGGTTCACCCTCCAATGGCCGCCGCGGCCTGCACTCTGCGGCCGGCGCACCGCGCTCCTCCTATGGCAGGAGCCAGGTGCTTTTCCTGGTCTCCCCATGGGGTGCAGGGCCCAAGCACCTGGGCCATCCTCCACTGCACTCCTGGGCCACAGCAGAGAGCTGGCCTGGAAGAGGGGCAACCGGGACAGAATCCGGCGCCCCGACCGGGACTAGAACCCGGTGTGCCGGCGCCGCAAGGCGGAGGATTAGCCTGTTGAGTCACGGCGCCCGCCGAGCTATGTATTTTTAAATGATACAGTTTATATGTATTTGATACAATTTTTTAAATTTTATTTTTAAGGAATACAAATTTCATAAGTGCAACTTGAGGAATATAGTTATTCTTCCCACCATATCAGCCCTCCCAGCCACACTCCCACCCTTTCTCCTCCTCCCTCTCCTCTTGCCAGTCCTATTCTCCATTAAGATTCACTTTCAGTTAACTTTTTACACAGAAGACCAATTCTATACTAAGTAAAGATTTCAACAATTTGCACATACACACACATAAAAACTGTTTGAGAACTGATTTTACTGTTAACTCTCATAATACAACTCATTAAGGACAGAAGTTCTGCATGGAGAGTGATTCCTGTTACTAATTAATTTAACAGTTACCACTCTTATGTATGACTTCAGTGACCACCCGCGCTCTTGAAATGAGCTGCCTAGGCTATAGAAGCCTTTTGAGTCTACAAACTCCATCAGTATTTGGAAAAGTCCATAAACAAACTAGAAATTCTCTCCCCCCTTTAGAGAAAAGTACATTCTTCTTTGATGGCCACTTCTGGGATCTCACTCACAGAGATCCTTCATGTAGAACATTTTTTGCCACACTATCTTGGCTTTCTGTGCCTTAGATGCTCTCATGTGTCAGACCAGTAAGCCTTAAAGGCTGATTCTGAGTTTTTTTTTGTTTTGTTTTTGACAGGCAGAGTGGACAGTGAGAGAGAGAGACAGAGAGAAAGGTCTTCCTTTTGCCATTGGTTCACCCTCTAGTGGCCGCCGTGGCTGGTGCCCTGCGGCCAGCGCATCGTGCTGATCTGAAGCCAGGAGCCAGGTGCTTCTCCTGGGCTCCTATAGGGTGCAGGGCCCAAGCACTTGGGCCATCCTCCACTGCACTCCCGGGCCACAGCAGAGAGCTGGCCTGGAAGAGGAGCAACCGGGACAGAATCCGGTGCCATGACCAGGACTAGAACCTGGTGTGCCGGCGCCACAAGACGGAGGACTAGCCTGTTGAGCCATGGCGCCGGCCCTAGAACTATATAGTTTTATAATTACAAACTTATTCCTCCCTCTTTTATTCCCACTCTTATTTTTTACTGATATCTGTTTTCAGCTCACTCTATACACATAGGATTAACTCTATGTTAAAGAGTTCAACAAATAGTATGAAGGAAAAAAATCTTTCTTGACAGTCAAGACAAGGGCAGCTCAAGTCATCCCTTCTCAAAGTGTCAATTTCACATCTACAGATTTCCTTGTAGGTACTCTATTTGTTCACAGATCAGGGAGAACATATGATATTTGTCCCTTTGGGACTGGCTTATTTCACCAAGTCTCATATTTTCCAGATTCATACATTTTGTTGCAAATGACTGGATTTTTTTTTTTTACTGCTGTATAGTATTCCATAGTGTACGTATCCTATAATTTTTTTATCCGGTCTTCTGTTGACGGGCATTTAGGTTGATTCCATGTCTTAGCTATTGTGGATTCAGCTCCAATAAACTGGAGGTGTAGATAGCTTTTTTATTTGCCGATTTAATTTCCCTTGGGTAAATTCCCAGGAGTGGGATGGCTGGGTCATATGGTAGGTCTATATTCAGATTCTTGAGGGATCTCCATACTGCCTTCCATAGCTTTACCCATTATATTCCCACTAACAAGAGTGGATCAGGGTACCTTTTTCCCCACATTCTCACCAGCATTTGTTGTTTGTTGATTTCTGCATGAAAGCCATTCTAACTGGGTTGAGGTTAAACCTCATTGTTGTTTTGATTTGCGATTCCCTGACAGCTAGTGATCCTGAACATTTTTTCATGTGTCTGTTGGCCATTTGGATTTCCTCTTTTGAAAAATGTCTATTTAGGTCCTTTGCCCATCTCTTAACTTGTTTATTTTGTTGTTGTGGAGTGATACAATCTTTTAAAACCTAACAATACTATTAGGTATTGTTTATTCATCTGAAAGGCAGTGGAGGTGAGAATCAGAGAGAAAGCCTCCATCCAGTTGGTTCACTCTTCAAATGCCTACAATAGCCAGAGCTAGACCAGAACTAAGTTGGGAGCCAGGAAGTCAATCCTTGTCTCCCACTTTGATAGCAGGAACCCAATTGCTTGTACTGTCATCACTGCCTCCCAGGATCTGCAGGAAGGCTATCAGGAGGCTGGGGTCAGGACCAGAGGCAGGTGTCACACCCAGGCACTCAGATAGCTTTACTGCAGGTCCAACTGCCCCTGAAGAAACTCAAGAAACCACCGTAAGTCACATTCAGGGTTTAAGAGTTGCCAGGAAGCAAAAATTATATTTCCCACCTGTGTGTACTGAGAACATACACATACGTACACGCGTGTACATAAATATCTGTGTGAGCTTAGATTTGGGGGAGTGCCTTAATAACATATGCATGTTTTAGGGGACAAAAATTATGTCTGGATAAGGTAAAAGTAGGAAACAAAGACCACTTAACCTTACTGCTTCCAAATATGAGTGCTTGATGTATGCATTTTAGCCTTTATGAGAGTGTTTTGTCACACTAAGTGAACATACACGTTGGAGTCTTTAAGTGATGAGTGAGATTGTTGTAGAAGGAACAGGCATTTGATGATGAAGTTAAGACACAAGTTGGGTTGCCTGTCCCACACTGGAGGGCCTGGATTTGAGTCCTGGCTTGGCTTCTGATCCCAGCTTCCTGTCCACGCATACCCTAGGAAGCTCAAGTACTTGGGTCCCTGCCACCCGCTAGGAAGATTTGGATTAATTCTGGGCTCCTGGCTTCAACCCAACCCTGCCCCAGTTGTTGCAGGCATTTGGGGAGTAAGCCAGTGGATGGAAGATCTCTCTCTTTGTGTTTTTCTCCCTTTAAAATAAAAATTAAATTTACACAATTGCCATGTCAGTTAAAAATGGATTTTTAGTCCATTGCCGCGGCTCAACAGGCTAATCCTCCGCTTGCGGCGCCGGCAGACCAGGTTCTAGTCCCGGTCGGGGCGCCGGATTCTGTCCCGGTTGCCCCTCTTCCAGGCCAGCTCTCTGCTGTGGCCCGGGAGTGCAGTGGAGGATGGCCCAAGTGCTTGGACCCTGCACCCAATGGCAGACCAGGAGAAGCACCTGGCTCCTGCCTTCAGATCAGTGCAGTGTGCTGGCCGTGGCGGCCGTTGGAGGGTGAACCAATGCAAAAGGAAGACCTTTCTCTCTGTCTCTCACTCTGCCTGTCCAAAAAAAATGGATTTTTAAAAAATTGTTGCATAGGGGGCTTGTGTTGTGGTACAGTGTGATAAACCACAGCCTGTGATACTGGCATCCCATATGGGTGCCTATTCAAGTCCCAGCTGCTCCCCTTTCAGTCCAGCTCCCTGCTAATATACCTGAGAATACAGTGAGGGATAGCTGAGTCCTTGGGTTCCTGCACTCATGCGAGAGACCTGGAAGAAGCTCCTGGCTCCTGGCTTTGGCCTGGCCCAGCCCTGGTTATTGCTGCCATTTGGGGAATGAACCAACAGGTGAAAGACCTCTGTCTTTCCTCCTCTTTGTAACTCTGCTTTCAAATAAATAATCTTTTTAAAAATATATATTGCATAAAAATAAAACTGATCTTAGGCGGCATCTGACAGTGTGCTCTTTCTCTCCTGCAGATTCTCAGCGGGAATTCAGCAGTAGGCCAGGAACAGGCTACGTACCTGTGGAGTTTTGGAAAAAAACGGGTATGTGTCTGCTCACGGGTGGGGAGCACTCACTCTTATACACAATTGGAGAGCACGGATTGGGAGAGGGGTGGTGGCCACATCTTTGTCTCATAACTTGCTCCTGACAGCTCCAGGCTCCTGCAGCTCCTCCTCTGGCTTGCCCCCCACTCCTCCTGGACACCTGTCCTGTTGCTGGACAAGCCAGGAGCTTGCAGCAGCTCCCTCCAGTGCCATTCACACTGATGCCTGTTTGATCTGTGCTGTTTTTGGGCCATTAGCTAAATTCACCTCTGCCTTAGCTCCTTACTTAGGACCTGTTCACACTGTGTTCACACTCCTGCCGCAGCTGCTGAGGTCTGCTCGAGGTGCAGCTCTCACACCCCTTGGTTCTTCCTTTCACTGCCACTCTCTCTGGCTTAGCCGTGACCGCTCTTGGTAGATTTACTGACTTCAGGAATAGAGAAGAGCGGTGACCGACTATTCTGGCACCATAGGAAATGGAGGGAACAAAAAAAAATCCTCACATCACTCTTACTTGTGACCACAGGATAGAAATCTGGCTCTCTGCTAGCTGCCTACATTGTGTCTTCAACTCCTAATTCTCCACTCAGTTCAGTCTCAGGTTGCTTCCTGCCCATGGTCACAGGTACCCGCATGACCTGGAGGTGTCGCTGCCTTCTGCCATGTGTCCCTGCCAGCCCTTGTGTCCTCGTGTCGCTTGTCTCCATGCATGGTTCTGTTCTTCTCTAACACTCCCAGCAGACCCATCGGTGCTACCCGCCTCCTCCTGGTTTATCCCCTTCTTGGTGCCTCCTGCTCCTGCTGAGTTCAGAGTCCTGGCATGCAGGGCTTTCCAGACCTCTGCACACCATCGCTTCATACATGTTTTCCTGATCCCTCCCCGGCCCCTCCATAGGGGACCACTTTCCTCCTTGGCACTCTCATCTCGGATGTTGGAGCACTGTTAGCTTGCTCAGTCACAGGTGCACAGACGGTGTCCAATCGCCTGTACATCTCCAGCCAGCACAGTGTCCACCCTGCCACACTCACACAGATGGTTGAGTGAATGAACACGTGATCCTGTGTGTTTCTAGGAAACAGGCATCTTTTTTCAGCTCTGACCCTTCTCAGAAAATCTGTGGTTGGGAGGGAAAGGAGTTCTCGGCCAGTTGATTTTACTGTCACTTTCTTCTAGAAGAAGCTGTGAATAAGGTGAAGATTCAGGCCATGTCAGAAGTACAAAAGGCTGTCGCCGAGGCTGAGCAAAAAGCCTTTGAAGTGATTGCCACGGAGAGAGCCCGAATGGAGCAAACCATAGCGGACGTCAAGCGGCAGGCTGCGGAGGATGCATTCCTGGTCATCAACGAACAGGAAGAGTCCACGGAGGTCAGAGCTCCGGGGGGCCGGGGGCTGGGGCTGGGGCAGGGGCAGCTGCGGGTGCTATGCCCACGATGTTCCTCTCCTATGCTGGACAGTGAGACAAGTAGTTCACTCCTGAACTAGCGGCTGCTTTTTATCCTGTCGCTCTGGGACTGTGCACACTGTCACTATGTAAGACTCATTATTGTTATATGTACTTGTGTGTGTGTGTGTGTGTGTGTGTGTGTATTATATTATATATGTGCTCATTATATTGGTTTGTTTTCAAATCTCACCCTAAAGATTGTGTGACTGCCTGAGAATGGTGGGCAGCACTGAGTGGGTTAGCATGTGCCAGGCAGCCAACTCAGTGTGTGTTTTCTTGTTGTCACTGTGCCGTGGGGTGGGTACATCCTGCTGACTGATAGGAAGCAGCGCCGTGGCAGGGGCACTTTGCCTGACGTGCAGCCTCAGCGCTGATGTTAGCCTAGAGGGGGAAGCGCATGCTGGGTCCTGTGGCACCTGGCCACAGGATACTTTGATGAGCAGAAGTGGCAGGGCAGGGAGACCTGGCCTAGGACTTCCTGTTGCCTCAGTACAGCACCACAGTGAGCACAGAAATGATGAGACTTAAAAACGTGCATGCAAACCATTGTAATAGTCCTGTAGAATTGAAGGACATTTTTCTGTACTTCAATTTTAGTTATTTTTCAGTTTTTAAAAACAAGAAATTAGCCAGTTTTTATAAACAAGTACATTCCATCTACTGTTGGGAGAGCAGCTCTCTTTGGGACATTCTCTTGAAGTTAAGGAACTTTTTTTTTTTTTTAACAACAGAAATTGTATTTTCTAGATGTTCAAATGATCCATTTTCAAAAAAGGGGGGGGGGGATTACACAGAAAGATGAGGAAAGGCAGGGGGGCAGGTCCTCCATCTGCTGGTTCACTGCCCAGTTGGCCAAAACAACTGGAGCTACACTGATCTAAAACCAGGAGCCAGGAGCTTCTTCCGGGTCTACTGTGAGGGTGCAGGGGCCCAAGGACCTGGGCCATCTTCCACTGCTTTCCCATTGCTTTTCCCACTGCTCTTAGCAAAGAGCTGAATCGAAAGTGGAGCAGCCAGGACACAGACTGACACCCATATGATCCGTTTTAAAATAGCAGTTCCACGCGTGGCACTGTGGGGGTGCCTTTGCCTATGGCAGTGTGAGAATGCACGTGGCCTTCAGAAATGGCACAGTTCTCAACTGTATCACACCAGCAAGGACACTGAAATGTAAGAAAGGAGCCCCCCTCCTCCCGCTCAGCAACCCCAACTGCTTTTTCTTTAGGGTTGTGTTTGTTTGTTTGCTTGCTTGTTTGATAGGCAGATTTAGACAGTGAGAGACAGAGATAAAGGTCTTCCTTCCGTTGGTTCACTCCCCAAAATGGCTGCTACGGCCGGCGCACTGCACCGATCCAAAGCCAGGAGCCAGGTGCTTCTCCTGGTCTCCCATGCCGATGCAGGGCCCAAGCACTTGGGCCATCCTCCGCTGCCTTCTGGGGCCACAGCAGAGAGCTGGACTGGAAGAGGAGCAAGCGGGACAGAATCCAGCGACTAGTACCCGGGGTGCCGGCGCCACAGGCAGAGGATTAGGGTAGTGCGCCACAGCGCCGGCCAGGGTTGTTTCTGAGCCATGATGTTTGCTCGGGTCTGTGTTTGTCTTCAAGCTGCTCTCCCAAGAAGGAGGGTAGCCCTTGGCTTCGAGCATGAGTTCCAGGCCTGGGCTGCATAGGGTAAATCCCAACTCCATTTATAGGACTGTGTTTTTAGGGAAATACAACTTTAAATTATGCAGGAAGTGGCCTAAGGTGAGGTACACACCTGTCCCAGCAGACTCGCTTTCCCAAACAGGGATGGGACAGAGACTGCCTTGGGTGAGAGTGCGCTGGGCCAACATGGCTGACTCCCTCCATAGCATCCGTAGATGTTCCTGGGAGTGCCACAGAGTTGAGAGGCCCTGTGTTAATGGGAAGGAGCCTAGTACTGGGTTTAGGAACCTGAAGTTCTTCCAGTTTCCCCTCAGTCTGTACAGTGGGTATAACAGCCCCTATCCTGTTGATCTGATAGTTTGTGGGGAGATGAGATGAACTCGGGGTTGTGGCGTGCTTTTACGCTGCAGTGCACTGTTGTCAACCACTTCCATGCTGGCGCAGGGTCCAGTCACAGAGCAGCCACTTCTCTGAAGGAATGGCTCCCTCCAAAGGGGTGGGAGGAAAACGGGAGAGAGAGAACCCCTTAGCTTGGTCACGTAGGACTTTCTGTCCACAGCTTGGTTTTCCTGGCAAATACAATGGCCCAGCAATTGACAGTGACATATGGGGAGGTTTACACAAAGGTCAGAGACCTGGGCTGGGTCACAGTGAGTTTGACAAGCTCTCGCTGTTCTCCAGGTGGGCCCTGGGCACACTTGGAAGAACATTGGCATAAACAGATGACCCCTGCTGGCCGCGGGAAACTTTGCAGTTATCTTTCTGACTTCTCTGGCCAGAAGCTCTATTAACTTGGCCACGTCTGATGTTCCAGCTGCGGAGACGCTGCTTTGAAGGGTGACTGCAGTGATAAACACTTGTCTTGTCTTGCCCAGAGAACCCACGGAAGTCAGGGAGAAGCCCAAGACAGCAAGCAGAGGCCTTCTCGTCGTCCTGGTTGTGCTGGTGCACTGGTCGTGCCCTGCGGGAGGCTATTCACTCGTTTTAGTGTACTTCCTAAATCACGAAATAAGCTCCTGCTCGTGGTTTAATGCCCAGACCCATTTCTGGGATGCCACACAGCCTGGAGAGGAGAGGGGCTCCATGGTGCTGGTGGCAGCCCTCCGTGGGCAGCAGCTGAGTTCCTCCCCACCAGCCCCGCCCACAGCCTGGTTTACAGCCAGCTTGGCAGACTCCAGAGCACGAAACTGCAGCAGTGCGGTTTGCTTGCAGACTGTTCCTAGAACCCGAGTCACTTCTGTTTCCTCTTTGGTCCTCCGATGTTGGTTAGGTCAATTTGTGCCAATCCCCAGAGTGTGTTTCCTGAAGTGCCTGTTGCATTGGGAATCTTGTCTCATGCTCTTGAAAAGTAAGCGTGGGCACTGAGTTTTGGGGTTTCCAGAGGTCTGGGGCCCAGACTTTGCACAGCTGCTAAGCAAAGCTTTCGGCAAGTCCAACCCTGACTCTGTTTCCCTTCTGCATATCCCACAAGGTGGCGAGGTGGCCCCAATGTCTTCTTTAGTCCTGTGTTTTACAGAGGAACCCAGCATTCTGGCTCCCCTCAGCGGGGCTGCAGCCTGCATTCCAGCTGCGTCTGCCCCTGGAGAGTCCATGTGGGGTGGGAAGGAAAGACGACGGGCGGCAGCAGCTGGTTGCTGGTTTCTTTTGCCAGCTTCATGTGGCCAGTGCTCACGGCGCCCCTCTTCTCAGTGGGGCCTGGAGACCTGGGGTGCAGAAGCTCAGGGCTTGCACGCTGATGGGAGCCTAATGGAGCCGTCGCAATGGAGGGGCGCTGCATGCATGAGCACGTATGTCTTCCATGCTGCCTGGGGCATGGCGCAGGGCCTTGCCCCTTTCCACTGCTGCTTTCAGGGCTGCTCCTTGCAACTCACACCAAGCCTCCCCTGGCTCGTGTCTTCCACGGTATTAATTAGTGCATCCTCCGTGGTACCCCCTCCTCTGGTAGTTTTGTCCAAGCTCTAGTATCACTTGCTCCCCCTAGGAAAGTACAGGAATCTGTTTAAAGGCCGGCGCCATGGCTCACTAGGCTAATCCTCCACCTGCGGCGCTGCCACCCCAGGTTCTAGTCCCAGTTGGGGTGCCTGATTCTGTCCAGGTTGCCCCTCTTCCAGTCTAGCCCTCTGCTGTGGCCGGGAGCGCAGTGGAGGATGGCCCAGGTGCTTGGGCCCTGCACCTTGCATGGGAGACCAGGAGAAGCACCTGGCTCCTGGCTTCAGATCAGCACAGCGCCGGCCGTAGCAGCCATTTTGGGGGTGAACCAATGGAAGGAAGACCTTTCTCTCTGTCTCTGTCTCTCTCTAACTCTGCCTGTCCAAAAAAAACGAATCAGTTTAAAAACAAACAAAATTCCCTGACCTGGACTTCCAGGGTCCTGAGTTCTGTGCTCAGCCCATCCGCGCCGAGACGAGACACTGGTGAGAGGAAGAGAGGGCAGAGGGGAAGTGGCAGCTTCCACCCTCTCGGGTCCCGTCCTGTTCCCTGACGGGCACATTTGGGAAGGATCCAGTTTTCCCTGACTCCCTTAAACACTGTGAAAAGTTCAGCACTGTGAGAAGGAAGGAAGAAAGGGAAACGGAGGCACCCCTTGTCCATCAGGGGCTGCAAGAGCAGAGTCCTGACGCAGCCCTGCGCATGTGTCTCTTAGTGGTTGGCTTGGGTGAGCCCGGAACAGTTTGACGCCTCAGGACTGACACACCAGTGGGCAAGTGGAGTCTGTGGCTGAGGTGGGGCAGGCGGGCTCTTCTCACCCACGCCCCTCATCTCCCTGCCTGCCATACACACACACACACACACCACCCCCCCAGCCCTCCCCAGGAGGCATTTTCCTGTTCTACAGATGAAAGAATCTCAGGCCAGGGGGCTGGGTGTCCCCAGTTCAGCAGATGGCAGTAGAGGCAGGACCAGCAGGTAGTGAGTGGCGAGTGACAGGCCTGCCCGCAGCCCCCGCCGCCGCTAACCAATGCTGTGTCTTGCAGAACTGCTGGAACTGCGGCCGCAAAGCCAGCGAGACGTGCAGCGGCTGCAACATCGCGCGGTACTGCGGCTCTTTCTGCCAGCACAAGGACTGGGAGCGGCACCACCGCCTCTGCGGCCAGAGCCTGCACAGCCAGAGCCCACACAGCCAGAGCCGCCCGCTGCTGCCCGGGGCCCGGGGCCCCTCGGCCAGGCCTGCTGACTGCAGCGTGCCCAGCCCGGCCCTGGACAAGACCTCGGCAACCACCTCGCGCTCCTCGACCCCCGCCTCCGTGACAGCCATTGACAGCAATGGGCTCTGAGCCCCAGAGCCCGCCTGCCTGGGGCCCCTCGCGCCAGGCGTGGAGCTGCGGGGTCACCAGCAGGAGAAGATGAGGGAGCAGGAACGAGTCCACGCCTGGGGCAGGCACTCCCCACCCCTTGGGGCCTGATGGGACGAGCGTGCCGTTGCATCTGCACCCAGGCAGCTGGCCCAAGCTGGCCTACACCTCCGTGGATTTCCCATTCGTTCCTCCCCTGCCTGAAGCTGGCATAGCCAGTGTGCCGTGTGGGCCCCCAGCTCCCCCGCTTCTGAGTCTCAGACTGTGGGACGTGCCGGCCCAGCTGAGCTGGCGCAGCAGGCACTGGGGCGGCCCCTCACCTCCCTTTCCACTGTTTGCAGGTGACACAGGTTGGCCTTCTGGGACCTGAGCAGGCAAAACATGGCCCTCGGGACGCCCTCCTCTGCCCGGCTGTGCAGACTTGACCGGAAACTCATGACAGGAAAGAAGTCACATTTCCATGATGACACCCAAATCAAGAATGAGTACCTTTTCCCCAAGCACCACAGAGGATTCTGGACAGGAGTTTGCCACCTGACTGGCCACTTTACCTTGGGACCTATTTTCTTCTCTCACTTAATTTTGCTTGTGCCAAGTGCTGTTCCCAGTGCGTGAACCAGGCTCAGAGAGGAGCTCCTGCAGGAGCCTGCTGTCTCCAAGCATGTCGGCCACTAGCATCGCCAGATCCCCAAGCCCATCACCTTGGAAATCCACAACCTCCCCCTCCGCCTGTCTTCCCGCTCCGCGTCTCTTTACTGCCCAGACCACGCACATCCAGACCCTACGGGCATCGGCTGCCCTGGGGCCCTGCTTCGGTGGTCCTGCTGGACAAACTGCCGTGTCTGTGGATGTGCCACACCCAGTCTCATCTACATGGCCCTGCCGCACCTGAAAGATTCCTTCAGACCTCACAGTTCCGTGTCATTAGACCTACTGCGATGGCTTCTTATCGGGCAAGCAGTCTCAGCTCCCTTCTCTTACGTTGCCTGTTTGGTTCCTCCCCTCTTTGAACTCAGAAAGAAAGGTTTTGTGAAACACGGGAGCCACTTCTGGAAAGCCTGATCAGTTCTTCTTCCTATCTTCGAGGAGTTTCCCAGCTGCTCACCTGGCTGTCTGACAAACAGGACACCTCCTATCAGTTCCCCTTCAGAGTGTCAGGGCCCAGAGCCCAAGGGCCCAGCACCCCTCTGCCCCGCGAGCCGCCAGTCCGCACTCATGGTGACTTCTCGACCAAGGATTTTCAGTCTTGGAAAGAAACTTGGAACAAGAACCTTCAGAATACCTAGGTTTCAAAATGTCATTGCATATAACGTAAGCCATCCCCAGAGAGAGAACAGCAAAGTAGCAGTGTGTTCCTTCGCTGCGGGGCACGGGGACTCCTGGGTGAGCTCCAGCAGGTGATGGGGCAGCCTGACAAACAGGGCGGAGTCAGTCCTGCCGTGGGGCCCGCCCACGTTGCCCTAAGATGCGGGCTGTCTCACAGGCATGTCGTGAGCGGGTGGCTTACAGGGGCTCTGATCTGAGCCTAGACTTAACCTAAGCAGGTTTTCCATCTTCAGTAGCCACAAGACAGCCGGGGGAGCTCAGACGTTAATGGATGGAATAAAGCGCCAGACACAAGCCAGCAGTCCGTACCAGAGCTCAGGGTCAGCTTCTGCAGCTGCGGTCTGCGCACAGCGTGCAGGTCTGGCCGCTTGCCCGGGCAGCCATTCCAGCACGGTTCCGTGCCAGTCTACACAGCAGGGTGCTGGTCCACACCATGATTCTGCTCTCAGAGCTTTTGCTGGGTTCATTCTGCTAGAGTTCACATAGACATCGCCAAGACGGCAGTCCAGGACTTCCTGTTCTGATTTGAAGAATCCTTTCCCCCTGTTAGCTAGTGGGTCCAGAGGGAGTCCACTTTCCCTGCTCAATTTTTGGCTCCTGCTGATGCCACCCTAAGTTCCAGGTTGAAAATGGACACTCAGCCTCCCCGCTCTGTCCTGAGCCCCGGCCTCTCTAGTCAGTGTTTGGTGGACAGTGAAGGCAAAGGCTGGCTCGTGGACCAGGGGGTGTCAGGTCAGTCGCAGGCTTCCTGACGTTGGTCTGGAACCCGCCGGCTGCCATGTCTGCACACGATGCTGGGCTCACCACTACCAGCTGGGACCCTCCAGTCTTCTGCCAAGTGAGGGGTGACAGCAGGAACCAGAGGTGGCCAACGCGGGAGCTGTCTTCACTCGTCCTGTTTCCCTGCATGCCTGCACCATGCCCGACTCCACCCGGCCGCAGTGCACCTGCTCCCCAACAGTGGCCCCAGCTCTGTGGCCGACACTCCGACAGATCGTCAGGTGATGCACAGGATGGGGGGTCTGTTCTCGGGCCGTTCTGAGCCAAACCGTCACTGTCCCCGGGCTGTAGGTCCAGAAACAGGACACATCCACCCAGCACAGGCCCGCGCTGGCGGTGGCTGCCGCCCTGCACAGGTGGACGTCTTTGCCCATCTGGGCCAGCTGCTTACAGACTGTGTACGTTTTGTCCCACGCTGTCCCAGCGTTGACGTGGCCCCCAGTGGCTCTGTGAGGCGTCAGCAGCAGCCACTCTGGCATCGTGCGGTGGCGGCGAGTGTTTCAGAACGAAAGCCGGGAAAATGGCCAGTTGGCCACTTGTCCTGGAGTCCGTGGAAGGGATTATGGGTTGGAGAAACCATTGAAAATAGGACACCTCTCAGAGGCTTTCTTCAGAACTGGACTAGAACCAAGGTTCCCAGCTGGGCTCCGGGTCAGTAACCACCGCCAACTTTCTTCGATGATTTTTAGCTGTTTGCAGAGAACCAGGTGGTGGCATGCTTGAACCAAATGTGAGGAAAGCCAGAGGGACCTGGGCTGTTCTGACAAGGGCCAGATGGCGGCTGGCAGGACGGAGAGCTGCCCGCCTGGGCCTGGGCCTGGCCGAGCTGCTCAGGGGGCCCTCCACCCGTGGGTGTCTGTCCTCCAGAAACCAAAACGTCCCCTCCTGCCTCTGCCCGCACGCGTGGACATGCGCATTTCCAAAGACGCCAGCATCACGGCCGGGGGTGGGCGTGGGGGTGGGGAGGCCCGAGGGCGGCGTCCTTGGCCCCTGGACACCCATCTGGTCAGGCCTACGGCTGCTCAGTGGATACTCGCTGATGCTTATACCAAATAGGGCATGTGTGGCTGGTGTCTGCTAGGGTCAGCCCTGTCCCTGCCTTGGCGGTGGCACACGAGCAGCCGGCAGCGCTGCTTGGCTAGGAGGCGTCCGGGCTTTCCGGGTGCCCTGAAGAACGCCTGCGATGGACGTAGAGGGAGGCCTCCACGCGGTTTGCGAAGTGGCGGTGAGTGTACAGCCCTGCAGGACGCGGCCCGTCTGGGTTTTCTGTGCTTTGTCATTTTACTCTGATAGAACTTTCGTTACTCAGCTCTCTGCATAACTTATTTAATGTACTGTATAAACGAACCAAAACTGTTAAATATGTATTTAGTTTGTTCTACTTAAAAGTAGTCAATAAAAGGCTATATTCCTTTTCTGCCTCGGCTGGGCTGGGCGGGGGACACACGCCACACGCCGCCTGGCCACCTGTGTCCCTTCTCGTGCCCACAGCGGTGCTCGTGGCCTAGGGCTGCTGTGATGGCGCTGCTTCTCGGCACCGGAAGCTGCTGGGGCCTGGAGCCGGGCCTCTGCCTTGTGGGAGCCACTGCTCGTGCCCACCCTGGGCCTGTGGTGAGCACCAGCAACCGCCAGAACTCTTCCTGTGTGTCCATTTTACACTGATGTGAACTCCTGAGTACTGTCCCTGCTGCCTTGTTTGCATCATGGTGGGTTTTCTGAACTCCCCTCCTGTTGGGCAGTCAGTGCATGACTCAGGAAGTCAGCGTCTGCGGTGGCACTTTCCACAGTGGGATTTCTGTTGCTGGACACTTCCTGCCCCCTGCACCGTGTCCACATTGCTTCCCAGTAGCCCCAGCAGCCTCTGGGGAGTGCTGTCCCTGGCCTTGACATGGGTGCAGACACGGGTGTGTGGAGTCGCAGCCATCTGTGATGGGCTGGCTCCTGGGGCTGAGGCCTCACTCCTGTTACCTGCACCACCGTGGGCTCTGCCCTGGAGCCACCGCTCGAGAGCAGCCCTGCCTCAGAGACCTGTTGGGACCCCCAGCTTCCCAGGCCCCTAGAAGGTGAGAAAGGCCTGGCTCGGATGTGGAGGGCTGACCTGTGCCCTGGCCCTGGAAGACAAGGAGGGGCCTCTCAGTCATGCTCCGTGACGCGGCGCAGAAGCGGCAAGCTGAAGAGTTGGTCAGCACCGCACAGCTCTCAGGTGCCAGCTAAATTGTAGTGGATGTGGAGCTGCAGGGCTGAGGTCACAGAGGAGAACATACAGGAACTCCCTGAGGGCCAGGAAAAACTAAGCTGAACCCACAGAAGTAGCTGAGTACCCAGGAGGGAAACCAGAGGAATCCACGCCTCTGGGGCTCCCTCCCGGCAGGCGGCTCACTCCAGGGCTTTGGCTTGGTAGAATCCACCTGTCTGGGCTGGGGCCCTCTGGACCCCTGCTTGAGAAATTGCCAGAGACTGATCTCAGGTCTGCTTGGCCTCGGGGCTCAGAGGTGAAGATCACACCGGGCTTGTAGCAGCTCCCGGGGTCTGGGGGATTCGCTCAGGGACTCGGGCTTCCTGTGTGGCAATATCCACCTTAGGATGAGCTGTCTGGGAAAGAGCATTCCAGGCACAGCGCCACGGAGAGCCAGGTCAGCAGGAACAGAAGTCAGCTGATGTGGGCTCCAGGCTTGGGAGAGTGATCAGTGGCCAGAACATGTGGGACCTCGGAGGGAAGTGCTGGAGGAGGAAGCAACCGGCAGAGCCGGGGCGTGGCAAGGCAAATCTGAAAACAGTCACTGGAATGCTCAGGGCGCCATTAGTCATCTAAAGAAAATCGATAACACGTGTCGCTGGGACTTCTCGTCACACACCAAAAGCTGGAAAGTGGGAAAGGGCCATTACTTCTGGCAGGTTGGCAGGGGCGAGGGTGCAGGTGAAGCCATTGATGGGTGTCTCAGAAGGGGAAATAAATGATCAGGCTTGTCTCCACCCTGGCGTTTCTAGGGGACGGACACTCCCAGCCTTCATCTCAGGAGTGTGGGCAGACCCAGACAGCCCGCCACTCCTGGATCAGTGTCACTGCCTGGTGCTAGCGCCCTCTTGTGGACGGAGCGGGGCCTGCTGCTATGGCCTTCCCCTGGTGTCTCTCTGCCCCCAGCGTTCTCTGGGGCTTCTGGGGAGCCTCCCAAGTGAACTCCACTTTGTGCTGCCTGATCTGCCGTCCTAGCATCGCCCCTTCTGTTACAGCTGCCACTGCACTCAGCCCCAGGCTGATTCTGCTTCCAGATGCTGCTGTGTGGCCTGCAGCCAGTTCTGGTGTGAGTTGGGGGTGCAACAGGGGCCCAATTCAGGGCCCGGCACTTGGGCAGCCCTCATGCTTGCCCGCAAGCCTGGCCATCTGTCCATCTGCAAGTCACTGAGGACTCGCTCCTTTGTGTGCCTATGGTCTTGCTCAAGTGGTCTCTTGAGGAAGTCTGGAAGACACACCTAGCTCTCAGTCCCTTCATCTCGCCTTCACAGAGGCTGGGCCAGGGGGCCCAGTGTGCATATTTGGCCTCCATTCAGCCTGCTGCTCTCCCCAGCACCTGCCTGGCACTGAGCCAGGCCCCAGGACAGGCTTGAATGTGCAGGTGAGTCACGGGTGCAGGTGTGAGGAGGCAGGTGCAGGGAGTAGGGGAAAGGGTCGGCGCGGCAGCTAGCCGAGGAGCTTGGAGCTCTTTTGGCTTCTGGACTCTGCCTGCACTTGACCTGGGTGCTGTCAGCAGCCTGGGATGTTTTCTTCATCCCCAGCACCTGCCACCAAACAGGTGTGGTGACAGTTGCAGAATGACCCAGGGCAAGGATTGGGAAAGGCTGCCAGACCGCCCCTGGAGGACTGAGGGGCCAGGGAGGGGCTGCCAGTAGCCCGGGCGGGGAGACTGTACGGGTGGTGGTGGCACTCATGGAACAGGTGAGCCCGCCAGGCACCTCACACCAAATGAGGACGGAGCCCCTGAAGATGTGGCAGCTTGAGTGCCAGCATCTTTGTTTAGAGATGGGAGGGGCTGGGGCTGGGGCTGGGGGTTAGAGCGTCAGTGCCGATCCCAGCTGCTCCACTTCCCATCCAGCTTCCTGACAGTGCGTCCTGGGAGGCAGTGGGTGATGGCGTAAGTTCCTGGCTCCTGGCTCTTAGTCTGGCCCAGCCCCAGCTGTTGTAAGCATTTAGGGAGTGACCCAGAGGATGGGGGATTTCTGTGTCTCTCCTCTCTCTGACTCCGAGTCTCTGCCTTTCTGGAGGGGTGGAAAACAAATCCCGTATCTGAATGGGTAGGCTTAAGCCCCAGCTCTGCTTGGTTTTGGTTTTGGTTTTTGGGGTTGTTTTTTGTTTTTGTTTTTGGCTAAGATTTATTTACTCGAGAGGTAGGAGAGTTGGAATTACAGGCAGAGAGAGGGAGAGACAGAGAGGTCTTCCATCTGTTGGTTCACTCCCCAGATGGCTGCATTGGCCAGAGCTGGGCCAATCCGAAGCCAGGAGCTTCTTCCAGGTCTCCCAGATAGGTGCAGGGGTCCAAGCATTTGGGCCGCCATCTAATGCTTTCCCAGGTCATAGCCAAGAGCTGGATCGGAAGAGGAGCAGCCGGGACATGAACTGGGATCCACATGGGATGCCGTCGCTGCAGGTGGAGGCTTGGTCCACTACACCACAGCACCAGCCCCTCCGCTCTTCTTTGACAGACAGTTTACAGAGAGAGAAGTCTTCCATCCGCTGGTTTACTCCCCAAATGGCAAGTCGAGCCAGGAGCCATGAGCTTCATCCATGTCTCCCATGTGGATGCAGGGGCCCAGGACTCAGAACATGGGAGGCTGGCATTTCAGGTGGCATCTTTTCCCAGTACACCACAGTACCAGCCCGTGGCTGCTCCCGGTCCCAGCCTTGTGCTAATGTGCACCTTGACACTCTGTGAGAGAGCTGGGTGGAATTTCCAGCTGCTGGCCTTGACCTGGCCCAACCCAGTTGTAGGGTGCTCTCTGCCTTTCAAACAATTTAAAATAAGACCCTGCTGGAGGCCTACCACCAGGGCACTTACTGCCCAGCCCACTGCCAGTCACCCTTCAGGGACTTCATCCCCAGCTTCACCCCAACTCCCTCTCACCTTCCCTGGCCTCGGCCACCCCGTCGGCCTCCCCCTGTCCACAGGGCAAGCTCTCCTCCCCTTCAGCGCCTGGAAACTTCCTGACCCTGCACCCCAGCCCAGGCTCGGCGCCACCTGTGCTTCCGTGGTGGCACACAGCTCGGCACTACCTGTGGAGGTGCCTTGTAGGTCCCTTCCCCCGCTACACCTGACTTGGCTATTGTTCTCAGGAGGTTGGGTGAGGGGACAGGACTCTGCCCAGTGTCCAGGACCCAGAGGAGGCCGAGTGTGCGGCAAAGCTCAGACCTCCGGCAGGTCTGGGAGACCATGTCAGCACGAGGCTGCCCTCGCTAGGACGGCCACCACCCCGCGGCATGGGGGCTCGAGACAGGAGTCTCTGATTGCTGCAGAAAAGCTTCCGGCCTTGCCCAGGACGAGGACGAGGACATGACACCAGAGGTGACCACTGCCTTTATTGCCTCCAAGTTGGAGTCCAGGCCAGGGTTCAGAGGTCTCTGCGGGCAGCGGGCAACTCTGGGCCCAAATTATTGCTACTTGACAAGGTCACCTTGGGGCTCCCCGTAGTGCCCTGAGAATGGATGGGGTGGGAACATGCAGATGATATGCAGATGACATGCAAACCAACCCAGGATCCTCCTCAGGCAGGGTGCTGGAAGAGTCTGGAGCCAGCCCAGGAGGGTGGTGGGCACGCCCAGGTCCTTACCCCACACTGCAGCCCGATCCGGCCCAGCCTCAGGGCACGAGGTTCCAGGGTTGGGGTTCCCTGAGCATCAGCCCCGGTTCTGCTGCTGCTTGGGGAAGAGCAGAGGCCTGGTCCCAAGACAGCAGGAGGAAAACAGGACACCCGCTAGGCAGCCCAAGTGGGAAGGGACCTGCCCTGGGTCACACAGCAAGGCAGGGGCAGAGGGACCAGGATCCACGCCTCCTGAGCCGGGTGCAAGTCAGAGCGCCCTGGAGGCCGAAGCTACAAACAGAATCCGCGGATGGAGAAAGGAAGCAAGCAGCCCGGTCCCTGGTCCCTGGGCTGAGGCCCTCCACCAGCTGGCCGGTCCCGGGCTGGGTGCCGCGTCGACCCGTTCCGAAGGCTCCCGGGGAGGCAGGCAGGGCCCTTGGCTTTAGCAGGTCGGGTTCAGTTGTTATTCATGACCCACCAGGAGGCTGCAGGACAGGAGGTGGGCGTCAGCCATCTCAGGCCCGCTGCCCTCCGGGGCCCTGGGCTGCGGCGGGGCACTGGGGCTGCAGCACACCTGGGAAGAACACGGTGGTGAGGGTGTCTGGAGCCCGCAGGTGGTCGATGAGGATGCGCTGGAAGGCCTTGCTGCAGGGGGCCTGCTGGTGCCTGGGGAGGGTGCCCAGGGAAGCCGGCTGAGCCCACAGCCCCGGCTCAGGCTCCTCCCGCCCCGCTCCGTGGCTGGACTCCCACCCCGGGCCTTCCCCGTGCTGGCTCTGAGCCCATTTCTCCCGTGAGAAAGGGGCACGTCAGTGTCCACTGCACTGGGGTACGGTGAGGTGTCAGGTGTGGCACAAGACAGCAGGAGAGTGCTGGCCCCTGGCCCCTCGCCTGGCCCCTGGGAGAGCAGGTTGTGAGGGCAGCCAGGTTCCCCGCAGGGCCCTGCTCGTGTCGTGCTGGCTGGTGGGCGTCTCTCATACCTTCTCCAGGAGGCCTCGTCCTGCCAGAACTCGTACAGGGTGAAGGAGGCCTGCTCCAGCATCTTCTGGGCGGACACACTGCAGGGCCAGAGAGAGGGCCGGGCCCGGCCAGGGCTGCTGTGGTGCGCCCGCCAGCCCCTTTCCCTGCTCCCCCCTCGCCACCAGCCAGCTGGGCACTCACTGCAGACAATGGCTCTGGGCCCCCGTGAAGTCCATGTAGCAGCACAGTGCCCGGTGGAAGTCCTGCAGGGCCTCTTCTGCCACCTGCACTTGCCTCTGGGCCACCAGGATGTGCTGGCAGGAGAGGCTCCAGTTAGCTGGCGCAGCGCAGGGTGAGGGGCTAGGTGCAGCCTGCAGGAGCACCCCACCCTTCCCGCCGCCACCCGGCCCCCAACGTCCCTGACTCTATCCTCCTCGCCCCATCTCTAAAGTGGCTGCCACGATCCAGCCATTATCCCCCTCTTCTGTGGTTTGTCCCCACCAGCTTCTGTCTGTACTGGCCCAGACCTGATTTTGAGCAACACAGATGGGGAACGGAGGCTCAGAGGGGCAGTGACCCCAAAACCCAACACCAGCCAGGCGGGGAGCGGGACCGGGGAGAGGCAGGCATGCACTGCAGGGGACCCTTGGAGCGCCCCCCCACCCCCGGCCCGGACATCCAGCCACCTGCCCGTGTCCCAGCCTCACCGAGCCAGGCCCCTTGGCCAGGTCCTCTTCCTGCAGGGGTTCCAGCCGGGGGGCCTGTGAAAGACACCGAGTGTGGGCCGGGCCGGGTCGGGCCGACCCCCTGCCCCGGGCAGTGGTCACACAGTGCTCACCTTGCACTCAAGCTGATCGATGAGCTCCTGGAGACGGCTGACCTGGAGCCGCCACTGCGACTCGGCCTCCGAGCTGCGTCCTGAGGAACCCGGAGGGGTCAGGCATGGGCCTGTTGGGCCGGGAGCCCCCTCGGCAGTGGAGGAGCAGGCCCTGGGGTGCAGGGGATGCCACACCCACCCCGCCGCAGGCACACCTGTGTCTGAGCAGCCAGGAGACCAGGTAGGCGACCGAGGGACAATTCTCAGGGCCCTGCGCCCTGCCCGCCGGCTGCCGCGGGGCCTGCTCTGTACTTCAACGCTCTCTTCATCTGACCTAGGGAAGGGGTGGCTCAGCCCACCGTCCCCACCATCCAGCCCCCGAACCAGCCCCCCTCAGTCCCTCAGGGTCTCCCTGCCCATGAAGGTGAGCTCCAAGATGCTGGAATTCAGGGGCCAGCATTGTGGCAATGTGCCACGATCCCATGTGGGCACCGGTTCGAGTCCAGGCTCCTCCACTTCCAATCCAGCTCCCTGGTTTTGCACCTAGGGATGCAGTGGGAGATGGCCCAAGTCCTTGGGTTCTCTGACACCCACATGGGAGACCCAAAAGAAGCGCCTGGCTTCGGCCCAGCCCAGCCCGTCACTGCGGCCACGGGGAGAGTGAACAAGCAGGTGCTGATGCCTAGCTTCAGCTGTGTCTGCCACGTGCCTTTCAAGCAAATAATAAAGAAATCATGCTTGATTCATACACGCGGGGAAGCCTAGGGCGTGCAGTGGGGGGACAGCAGGCACTCCTGCGTGGGACCCCGGGCTGGCAGGGCCCGCACGTACCGCAGGTCGCGGGCCTGGGCCTCCAGCGTGTCGGATGCCCCCTCCAGGGAGCTCTGCAGGGCTTGCAGCTGGCTCACCGTCTCTCGCAGCAGGAAGCGCGTCACGAACTGGTCCACTTTGGAGGCCTGCTCGTACTCCTGTGGGGCACAGGGGCTGTGGCATCTCCCAGCCTGGGCGGGGAGCCCCCCTCCTGCTCGCTCCCTCTTGGCTGCCAGAGCACGGGGGCAGGCAAGCCTGGCACAAGCAGGGGCACCGCGACCTTCCCTGCTCGCAGGTGCGAGGCCGGCTCCCGAGGCCGGCTGGCCCCTTCCCCATCGGGGCTACCGCCTTCAGGACTGCTGTGGCCAGCGAGCCCCAGGCACAGCTGGGCTGGGTGGGGCAGAGGGCAGTACGCACAGGCCACCCAAGGGCGGGCTGTGGCACACGGTGTCATGTGACCCCACACGGAACCTGCATCCTTGTTCATTCATCCACGCAATAAACTTTGTACTGGGAGCTGCAAGACCCAGGACTGCTGCCCCCCCCCACACACATCACACCAGCACTGGCCCCAACAAGAATTACTGCGCACCCCCCAAGGTGGGCAGAGGTCAGGAAGCTGACCACGGGCCAGGCCCAGCGCCGCCCACCTCAGTCTCTCAGAAACTCCCGCGCTACCTTCACCTCCATGTGCCTCAGTTTCCCCATCTATAAGAAATGTTAACACTCATGACACAGAGCTGTTGAGTGGCTGTGTCAGGGACGTCCTATTTGGGGCTCAGCCCAGCACCTGGCACACAAGTCCTCCACCCCTTAGAGCTGTCAGAAATGACACCAACAAGGACCCTGCCCACTGGCACAGGCAACCTGGGCCGGCACACGACTTGCCTGGGCTCAGGCACCAGGTGGGAAGCTCCTGGGCCAGGCTTCCAGGGGAAGACAGGGACGGAGAAGGCTGGGTCCTCCCTGCTGGGACAGGCCAGGCGCATGCGTCCCCGGGAGATCCTCTCATACATGCCCTTTTTGGTTCTTAAAATGGCTGACGGGTTCCCCCTAGTTGCAACCAAAATGCCCAGCTGACACAAGCACCCACTGTGTGCCAGGCACTGCTGCAAGAAATTGCCTTTAACCCTTGCAACAACATCCAGGAAACACAGCTGAGCCCATTCCACAGATGAGAAGACCTGGGTTAGTGGAGGCCAGAAGCCAAGCCCACGCCACAGAATTTCCTCTCTACTCCCCACCGAGGCCCTCGTCTGCGATCCCGAGTCCAGCTTTGCTGAGAAACCAAGGCCAGGAGAGGTCACAGAGTGAACAGAACCCGGACTTGCCAGCGGGTGCCTGGAGCTGTGAGGTCAACCCGTGAGGTCACAATGTGGCCTCCAGGCCAAGGCTAGGCCAGGGTCCCCGGCGGGCAGGGCAGAGGTGGCCTGGGCCGTGGCCCCCAGTGGTGACCAGCGCTGCCATGGGAAACGGCAGTTCCCAGAAGCGGGCCAAAGCACCCACGCAGGCCCGCGAGGAGATCCCACCTGACACGGACGAGGCCGGGAGGAAACCGTTCTTCAGCCACCTCAAGGGCAAGAAACCGGGTGTGAGTGCTGGGGGGTGGGCAGTGGGCCCAGGAGCGGGCCAGGGATTTGAGGAGCCAGAGGTACCCAGGCTTCCAACCCTGGGCAGATGTGCCTCGGGCCAGCCGGGGAATCAGCCCTGGTTGCCAGCTCCCGGGGGCTGTAGTACGGGGAACCCCTTACCGCCTCAGCCCTCCCCCCTCCTCAAATGAGCAGAGGCCCAGGACCAGGAGGGGTAGGTGAAGGCCCTGGCATCATGGTTGGGAGGGCGGGCTCTCAGTAAGCCAGCGGGGCTGGGCCGGGGTCTGCAGAAGTGGGCAGGTTGAGGGAGGGTCCCTGGCGCCAAGCAGGTTAGGGTGCCTGATTGGCACAGCGGGACCCCCACCCACTTCCGCCAGGGAAGACAGGTCCTGGGAGCTAGGACCAGGTGGCTGAGGGTCCCCGGGAGGCGGGCGCAGCCGTACTGGGTGCTTCCCCTCATGCCCTGCCCCACCCCCAGGCCAAGATCCTGCTGCTTTTCCAGTTGGACAAGCGGCAGCAGAGAGCCGAGGCGGCGGCGGCGGCGGGCCCAGGCGCACGGCCCGGGAAAGACGTGCCGCGCGGCTCGGTGGGCTTCCCCGCGGCGGCGCCCACGCTGCGGGGAGCGGGCGACGGCGCCGAGCGGCGCGAAGGCACACGCGAGAGAGAGATGAAAAACATCCTGGTGGTGCTGCTGCTGCTGGACGCACGGCTGCGCGAAGACGGGCGCCGCGCGGCGGGCGGGCCCAAGGCCCCCGGCAGCGGGCCCCGGCCCGACGCCAGCCCGCCCGCCTGCCGCGCGGCGCCCGGCGAGGGCGGCCCCGGCGAGGAACGGCCACGCAAGCGGCGCCGCTGCCCTCGCCCACGGCCCTGAGCCGCCGGCGCAGCCCCCTGCCCAGAGACCCGGCCCAATAAAGAGCTCAGAGCAACGCGGCCGCTGCCAGCTCTGCCGGAGAGGGGTGGGCGCAGGCCCAAGGGAGGCGGGCAGGGTAAGCCCACAGCAGACACCGGCGCAGGCAGAGGGAGGGTCCCAGCCAACAGACACCATCCCGGGGAAGCGGAGGGGGTCAGGCTCTAGAGCTCGCCCAGGAGAGGTGGCACCCCTGGGCCTCGCCCCCTCCAGCCCTGCCCATATCCGTCCAGGGCAGCGCACTCCCTGCTCCAGAGCCCCCCGCTGCCGCCCCCTCCCAGGGGACTGCCCAGACGGCGCTCTGCAGGCCCAGCCTCACTCCTCCCCCTTGGGCCTCCAGGGTGATGCTCGCTCCCTAAGTCATTCGAGAGAGGCCTGGCACAGTTCCTGTGGGCAGGATCCAACGGTTCCTCCCCAGCCCCCCACTGGTGACCAGCTTCACACGGCCCCCTCAGAACCTACTGAAGGCGCACCTGTGTCATCCACAATGTGATCCACTGCCCTTGTCCGGGGCCTGACCCGTGGATTCTCAGAACCGCCCCTTCTCACCTCCCCCAGGTTCCTCGAGCAACGAGCCTCCCGGGACCGGCCCAAGTAGGTCCCGCCAGTGCCCTCCCTAGGGCCGCACTGCAAAGCCGGGGCCCCTCTAGTCCCCCACAGCCTGTGGTCAGACCAGGCTCCTCACACCTGACTGTGCCCTTGCCTTTGGTATCCAATACAGAGCCTTGCAATAAAACCCACACTTCAGGGGCCGGCGCCTGCAGTGCCAGCATCCCATATGGGCGCTGGTTCGAGTCCTGGCTGCTCCACTTCCAGTCCAGCTCTCTGCTATGGCCCAAGTGCTTGGGACCCTGCACCCGTGTGGGAGACCCGAAGGAGGCTCCTGGCTTTGGATCAGTGCAACTCTGGCCATTGCGGCCATTTGGGGAGTGAACCAGTAGGTTTGAAGGCCTCTCTCTCTGCCTTTCTAGTAATTAATCTTCAAAAGATAAAAACCCCACACTTTAGCTTACAACCTCCTAATGGTCCCAAAAAGCGCACCCACAGACACAAGAAGCGGCCTCCTCCTTGTGCAAGGGGATGGAGGAAGACAGCCCAGAGGGAGAGGACTGCTTGGGGCTGCACAGGGAGTCGTCGCAGGCCTCACAGGTGCGGGTCTGAGTGGACGCGGAGGTGCCGCCCAGCCTGCCAGGGCCCATCGCACAATGCAGAGCGCTTTGGGAAGGACCAGCCTGTTTGTGCAGGACCCCCGTTTGTCCACACAGCTGCCGGGAGAGGAAGGGTCCCGGGAGCTTCCGTGGGGAGGGGCCGAGGACTGAGGTCACAATGCGTCCAATCCACGTTCTTCCTTCTCCCATCCCTCCTCGAGCGCGGGACCAGGACCTTCATCCGCCAAGTCCAGGCGAGCGGAACCAGGCTGTTTGGGTCCCCAGGGCGAGAATCATGTCCGGACGGCCTGGCCACAAGGCCCTTCCGCTGCCGCAGCTCCGGCCCTCCTGGCGGTGTCTCAGCCTCTGAACAGATTCGGCGGGGCCCTGTCGCCTTCCACGCGATCCAGGTCTCAGGGGCAGAGCCGTGCGGCCGAGGCCGGCGAGGAGCCCAGGAAGCAGCGGCGCTTGGCGCTGGGGCGGGGCCCACGGCTGAGCCGGCCCAGAAGAGGCGGGACTTGGGCTCGGGAGGCGGAGCCAGGCGGTGAAAGGCGGGGCCTCCGGGAAGCAGGGCCCCCAGGCGAAGAGCGCGGCTGAGCCTCGAAGATGACGCAGGCGTCCAGGAGCCGCGGGCCCCGCCGGCCGCCCTCGCCCGGCCGCATAGCCGTGGTGGTGGATCACGGCTCGGGCTTCACCAAGGCGGGCTTCGCGGGCGAGGGCCACCCGCGCGTCGTGCTCAAGAGCTCCAGCCTGGTGCCCAGCTGGGACCGGCCGGTGCGCCCCGGCGCGCCGGGCTGCGAGCTGGCGGGCGGGGTGGCGCGCGCGCACCCCATCAAGCACGGCGTGGTCGTGGACTGGGAGGCGCTGGAGGGGCTGTGGGAGCGCCTGTTGGTGGGCAGACTGCGCGTGTGCCCCGACCAGTGGCCCGTGCTGGTGAGCGAGTCGCCGTCGGCGCCGCCCGCGGGCCGCGAGAGGGCGGCCGAGCTGCTGTTCGAGGCCCTGGCGGTGCCCGCGTGCCACGTGGCCAGCACGGCGCTGCTGGCGCTCTGCTCGGCCGGCGCGCTCAGCGGGCTGGCGGTGGAGGCGGGCGCGGGCGTGTGCCACGCCACGCCCATCTACGCGGGCCACTCGTGGCACGAGGCCACCTTCCGGCTGGACGTGGCGGGCAGCACGCTGTCGCGCTACCTGCGGGACATGCTGGTGGCGGCCAGCCCCGACCTGCAGCCGCGGGCGCTGCCGCGCAAGGCGGTCACACAGCTCAAGAAGCGCTGCTGCTACGTGTCGCTGGACTTCGAGGCCGACCTCCGGGACCCGGGCCGCCAGCGGCCGGCCAGCGTCTGCGTGGGCGACGGGCGCGCCCTCAGCCTAGGCAGCGAGCGCTTCCGCTGCCCGGAGCCCATCTTCCAGCCGTGCCTGCTGGGCCAGACGGCGCCGGGGCTGTCCACGCTGGCCTTCCGGGCCCTGCAGAAGGTGCCGGCCGTGCTGCGCACGCAGCTGGCCCGCACGGTGGTCCTGGCGGGCGGCTCCACGCTGTTCCCCGGCTTCCCCGAGCGCCTGGACGCGGAGCTGGAGGCGCAGTGCCGGCGACACGGCTACGCAGCCCTGAGGCCCCGCCTGGTGGCCAGGCCTGGCCGGGGAGCCGCGGTGTGGACAGGCGGCTCCATGGTGGCCTCCCTGCACTCGTTCCGACGCCGCTGGATGACCCGGGCCATGTACCAGGAGTGTGGCCCCAGGCTGGTGCACGAAGTGTTCGACTGAGTCACGTGGGACTGGAGGGGGTGCTGCGGGCGCGAGGCGGGGCCGCAGCTCCTCACCCCTGCAGCATCCGATAAAAGAACGGGCAAGCGTTTGGAGCCGACGGGTCCTCTTGTGTGACAGGCCACGCCCCCACTCCGCGGCACCTGCAGTTGTCTCTGGCAGCCACTTCCAGGTCCTGGAACGCCAGTCCAGCCAAACCCCCGGAGCCCCGTTTCCACAGCAACAAGGCAGGCCATGCCCCCACTTGGTGTCCCTCATCCCCACCATGTGGACACGCTGCCAGGCCCCTTGGAAGCAGACCTCTGGGAGGGGACTAGGTCTCACCTACACGCGGCCAGAGGACCAGCCCTGCCCCTGCCCCGGGATTCCACTGAGAGCCTCAGTTTCCCCTTCCATACAAAGTGGATGGAACACAGTCCTGGGCCTCCCCACTGCTCCCCCCCTTAGAGGAGCTGTGGGGTAAGTGGGGTGAGCCATTTCCTCAAAGGAACAATCAAAGGCAGTTGACTTATTGAAGCCACCACACGAGAGCCTGGAGCCACGCAGGCACACACATGTGGGCACGAACGGAGCGCGGCTGCCTCCTCCCGTGCTGCGGCGGGCGCCACCTACAGACTCGTGTGAGTACTGCACACACACACACACACACCCATGCAGCTCCCGCCCTGAGGCCTGCTGTGTGCCAGGCGCTGGCCTGGGTGCTGGGAGCGGGGCAGAGAACAAAACAAAGACCCTGCCGTTGGCTGCTGGGACCAACACGACGCGTGCGCGGTGGCAGGCTCTGCTATGGCCTCTGGTTCACATGAGAAAACTGAGCACACAGGCCACGCCGGCCTCTCTGCACGCCCTGCCAGGAGCCCCTCTGCTCACCTGCTTGGTTGTGTCCATGGCGGCGAGCACGGCCCGATTGAGCGACTCCAGCGCGGCCAGCACAGGCCGGTAGACACCCAGGTGTTCCGAGAAGTAGTCTGCGGGCGGAGGGAGGGCTCAGGGCCTTCCTGAGCCTCCCACCCACCTGCCCGACCTGCCCTGTGGCCGCCTGGGGTCCCTCAGGAATAAGGCCTGGGCCCTGAGCCTGGCCCAGGCTGTCCCGTCGGACCACCTGCCCTCACCACTCCCAGCTGCCAGGGGCCCCTGGACACAAGAGCTCCCAAAGGCCTACTCACCACACAGTTTCTCCGTTTCTACGTTGCTGCAAGGAAAAGAGAAGGCACCCTTCAGACCCTAGACTCAGGCCAATCCCCTGCCCTACCAGCTCCCCACTGAGCCGATAAGGACGTGACTTCCGCTCCACCCCAGTGGGCAGAGGACTGGGCCCCAGCAAGCGTTCTGGGAGGACAAAGGCACAGACCCGCTATGGGGCTCCAAGGGGGTCTCAGGCCAGAGGAGACAGATGTGAACTTAGGCCAGAGAGGAGTGGTCAGAGCTGGGAAGGACAAGCAGGAAGAAAGGCATCCTGGGAAGGCATAGGTTACTGCCTGGTAGGTCAGGGAGGGCTTCCTGGAGGAGGTGCTGGCCTTGAGGGATAAATTTAACTGAGAAGTCTGGTTGGTGAGGGAGGGGGAGCATTGTAAAGGCTTTAGTCCAAGTTGCAGGAGCCTTGAATGCCGGCCCAGAGCCTGGGATTGATCCTAAGGAGACGGAGGGAAGTGAGAGGCAGGCACAGCCGTGCCTGGCTGTGCACCAGAATGAGGAAGCGCAGGAGGGTGCGCTCGTGCTGAGTGTGCTGGGGGGGGGGGCACCCGTGGGGAGGTCTGTGTGTGCACAGGCACCTGCAGCCCTGGGGGTGGGGAGGGAAGCAGGCAGGGCCCAGCTGTCCCCAGGCATCCTCTGGTCCCTGCAGGGTGGGGGAAGGGGGGCTGAGCCACTGGGTGGTGACTCAGGCCTGGCTATTTTGGGGTCCCAGCTGGAGGCAGTATAGTGGGCAAGACTGGAGCTGGGGAGGGGGAGGAACATGGGTAATATTGGCACGGAGCCCGGGCGCCTTCTCCCTCCCCGTCTCCCTGCCCTCATCCTCCAAAAAGAACGGCGGCAGAGGGGACACGGCAGGGCTGGGATGCTTGACCTCCCACAGCTCAGCGTCCTCTCGCGTACTCACGCGGCAGGATGCCCATCAATGCCACTGAAGAGTTCCCGCAGCTCCCCTGTGCTGAGGACCCCGTCGGCAAAGTAATTCTGGAATTCCTCAAACGAGAGCTTCCCGTCATCTGCGGCGAGCGGGGGAGCAGAGGACAGGGAGCCGAGTCAGGCCCTCTGCCCCAGGCCCGGCCCCCTAAGCGGGGATGGGATTCTGAGTAGGGGCCCAGACCTCCCAGGGACAAGAGGCCTGCAGCTCCCAAAGGACCCACTGAAGGGAACAGGGCCCACTTTGCGGGAACCCAAGGGACAGGGCAGTTCCTGTACAGCACTGGGTAGGGACACGACAAAGGCTCACCAGACGGAGGACCGAGCAGGCTGGGGCAGAGCGCGGCAGGGCCCACACACCACCGGGGGCCGAGGCACATGCCATCCAGCCCTGCTCCAGGGCAGAGGCCACCCTGCGCTCTGGCGCCAGGACCTTCACGGAGAAGCCACAGGGAGGCGCAGGGAACCCTCCTGGCTGTCGGGGCCTCTGTCGGAAGCGGCCAGCCAGGGAAGCTGGCCTCCATCAGCAGAGGCTGAGTGGTCAAAGGGGATGGCCAAGGACACCGGGGATTTGGTCTCTAAGCAGACGTCCGCGTGCAGTCTGGGGCAGTGGTCAGCCCCAGCGTGAAGAGACGTGAGAAGGGGCAGGGGCGGGGACAAGACTCTGCCTTTAGGATGCTGAAACACGAGGGACCGAGTGCGAGCCTCCACGGGCCACTCGGGCACGGCAGGCGGCTCCCCGGGGGCCCCTCCTTTCGCCTCCGGGCTTTCTCAGGCCAGCTTCTGAAGCCACCCAGGACCCAGGACAGGTAGAGCTGACTTCGGTCTTCCAGGCCTTCCCTGGGCCCGGATGTGGGTCAGGTGGAAACAGACATCTGAGTGAAGTCCCCCACAGGGCCTCGTCTCTATTTTCCCACTCTTCCAAGCCCCTCAAACGGGGAATCTAGAGCCCTGTGTCACACGGACCTGGGTTTAAGGCCCACCAACCTAAGGCTGTGTGGCGTCAGGCCATCTGCTCTACCTCTCTGAGCCTCTGCTCCTTTGTGGCATGAGGTGAAGAATTCCCACCAGCTGGTGGTTGTGAGGACAACACGAGGTCACTGTGTCAGGCACTGCATGAGCATCGCTCCCACGGGCCGTCAGCACGGCCAGACCACACTCGCCTCCTTGGGGAGGCTGCTGATTGGCTCTGGCTCTCTCGTTTCAGGTCCTCCCCAGATTTGCCTCCATCCTAGACTGTGCTCCCACAAACCCCCAACTCTCCCAGGGCCTGAAGTCCCCCACCCTGCCCAACGGTGGGACCCGGGGAAGCCACTCACCATTCTTGTCGGCTCTGCGGAACACCTGGAGGACAAAGGCAGGGTGGGAGCTGTGAGTGGGCCTGGGAGGTAAGAAGGGCCCCCTCCCTGCAGCCCTGGTCTTTTCTCTGCCCACCTGGGCCCAGCCCCCTGCTCAGCTCAGCCCTGCAGGAGCTGTGCCTGCACGGAGGGCACAGGAAGGGGGCCCAGCAGGTCGCACCACTTGCTCGCTTCCCCCGCAGGGCCCAGCTTCATGGGGGCCGCGGGGGTTCTCCGGGCCAGCTCCTGCACATCCACCTCCCACAACTAGAGGCTGGCCCAAGTCCCAGCTGATGCATTGGACCATGGCACCGTCCCAGCTTGAGGGAGTGTGGGGAGATGGCCAAGATGCGGCTCAGGGAGTCTGGGCAGCTGTCCCAGACCCGAATCCCCAGCTCTGCTGTGTGGCCATGGTCTCTGTCCTCTCTGGGCTGTTTCCCTGTGCTTACTGAGGACCGCCACGCAGGAAGCGGCCCACTGGCCATGGGGGGAGCAGCCTGGGGTTCACCCCTTAGGGGTGCGCCTCCCTAGAAAGTGGCTGTGAGGGTCTGAGGCAAAGGTAGGCGCGCACGAGGCTGTGCACTCATGCAAAGGGGGCGCGGGGTGGAAGGGAGTGGATTTTATCAATGAGTTGAAGAGGAACAGCACCAGCAGCAAAGAGCAGAATCAAGGCAGGTCCCCGGGACTAGACTCCCAGGTCGCCACAGGCAGCCCTTGCTGGCCGGGCAAGCAAGGGGAGGCCAAAGCCGGGACAAGAGCCTCAGCTCCCAAATGCCAGCCCTCCTGCTGTGTGCTCAGGAAGGGATCCTCTCAGAAGCCTGTCCCTGGTCAGGGTCACACAGCAGCCCAGTATGGGGAAGCTGGAGATACTTGGGGGCAGGGGCGTTACGATGGGATTGAGGGCATCTGGGACCACATCCTGTGGTGTCCCTGCCTCCGCGTGTGACCCAGGACAGATCCCCTCAGGCCTCAGTTTTTCCATCTGGGAAGGGGGAAGAGGCAGGTCCCTTCCAGCCAGGACGACTGCGGTCAAGGTGCTGAGTCACTACTGGGGGCAGTGGGGAGGGGGCAGGGGTGTGGCATCTCCCAAAGAGGGGGTGCTGGAGTGGGGGCAGGAGGGGGTTGAGGTACTCAGCCCAAGGGTACAGAGTGCAGCCAAAGCCCAGCCAGGCTGCTCCGCACGGGTGCCCAGGGGACTACAGAGTTACCTGCTGCCCCACAGGAGGGGTTCCCAGGCCACAGGACATGGGTGGGTGCCCCTACCAACTGTAGGACTCGGCTGCCCTGGCCTCAGGCCTGCGGGACACACAGTGGCGGGGGGTGGGCACTGGGTCACGAGGGGCTCCTCCTGTGTCCATGCCCCCTGGCTTGAGGCAGCCCAGCCGGGGTCTACCACAGAGCTGGCATCAAGACTGCTCCCGCCGTCAGGGGCTGCAGCCCCCCCCCCCCAGAGAGACAGGGTGGGTCTGGGATGGGGGCAGCAGGGACAGAAGCGGGGACACATTAGAGGGACAGAGGGGCAGACAGGCAGGGGTGCAGGGGCACGACCTCAAGGGACCCGGAGTGGGAGACACTGACACCGACAGACGCAGAGACCCCGCGAGCCAGCCCGCACCCCACTCACGTCCTGGAAGAGAGCATGTCCAGCGGGCCTATTGTCCGGCGCGGGTTCGGGTGGACGCGGGGCCCGGGGGGCTGGCGGCCGGAGCAGGCACACGGTGAGCAGCCCCGCACAAGCCATGGCGCCGGCAGCCGCTCGCCTCTGGCTGGGCTACGCTCCCTCCCGGCGCTGGTCGGCTCAGCTCGGCTCGGAGGGCTGCGGGAGCCCGCCCATTGGCGCTGGCGTGGCCAGGGCCACACCCCCGGCCCCGCCCCCTCCTGCCAGGCCGGAGCAGCGCCAGCTTGGACCCTGGCCCCAGCAAGCCCCCCACCCCCACCCCTACCCCCAGGCTGGGACAGTGCCCTAGGAGGCTCAGAGCTGCAGCCACCACGCGGTCAGGACCAACCCACGCAGGTCATTTTCCCTGGGCTGAAGGCCCACAGCGAGGGGCTGTGCATGCCCACCCGGAGAGAGAGCCCCAGATTACTATGGGATAAACATCGCAAACTGCAGAAGCATGAATGACACCAAGTGGGCCACACCCTCAAGGAGGTTGCCCTCTGGGAAAACCTGTGGGGACTGGCTCAGAGAAAGCTGGTCCACCGGACACCACCTGGCCCAGGCCTTGGGCATCCCGACCCCACCCTCACATTCACCTCCTGTCTCTCCGCCCAGCAGTCAGACGCTGGGCGTTCAAGTGCACAGGAGCCCTCCCCATCCCCCCAGAGAAGCACAGCACTCCACTTCCCTCTCCCGTGCCACTCCGTCCCTTGCCTCAGGATCCCTGCCACACCAGGCTCTCAGCCCTGTGCCCTGCCCCTCCTGCCCCAGGGCCTTTGCTTGGAGTGACTCGGATTAGCTCCCACTCATCCTACAGTTCTCAATTCCAGCACCACCCCTTCCAGGCAGCTCTCCCAGATCTCATTTGTGCAAATCTTCATCAGCCTCTGAGACCCACAAGGGAAGTCATTCACCTATGGGAAAGCACCTGACACAAAGCTCTGCTGGGGCTGGCACTGCAGCACCCCCATCCCACAGGGCACGGGTTCAAGTACCAGCTACCCCACTTCCGGTCCAGCTCCCTGCTAGTGGGAAAGCAGAAGATGGCCCAAGTCCTTGGGCCCCTGCACCCGCATGGAAGACCTGGAAGAAGCTCCTGGCTCCTGGCCTGGCCCAGCCCTGGCTGTTGTGGCCATTTGGAGGAGTGAACCAGCGGATGGAAGACCTCTAACTCTTTCAAATAAATTAATTAAAAGAAATGTATTTGCTGCGTTTACAAGGCCCCCAACTACCCAGAATGAACACGGCTGACTGGCGAGTTGCCTGGGGGCAGGGGGAGGAGGAGTCCACTTACCCCCTGCGGTGCCTTGGTAGCGTTTGTCACTTCTCTGGACAAAATTCTCCACTGGACCCATTTTTAGGCTTAGGAAGATGCCCACCATTCTGGGAGTCATGAGGCTCAAACGAGACTGACTGGGGCAGGGCGAGGAAGGGACGTGGGGAACAGCATTTCCCAGCCCGACTTGCTCCCAGTACAGAGTCCCCAGACCCAGCCCAAACATCATCAAAATATTTATTAAAACCAAAGCAGGAGAGAACAGAGCTGTTAGGAAACAAGTCAAAGTGCAGATGGAGGGTGGCACGGAGCAGCCAGCTGACCACACGAGGGGCCCCTCACTCACCCCTCCCGCCCACCCTCAGTAAAGATCCCCCACTCCCCTCTCCCTGCTCACGGCCAACCTGGGGGACAGCTGGGGACCTGCAGTGACTCTCTGGGGAGGAACCACCCCCTCCATCACTCACGGCTGGCTGTCAGTCAGTCTGTCTCCCTCCCTCCTTTTCCCAATAAATAAATCGCTCAGGCCTCAGCTCCTTCCGGGCGGGGTGAGAACAGCTCAGGGCCCCGTCTCTGCTCAGGGACAGGGAGTCAGCTCTGCAGGCCCTCCTCCCTCTGACCCTTTGCTCATTCCCAGGCTACCCAGGAGGCCTTGATAAATAAATAACGCTCCATTAAAGCTTCGGTCAGGAAACCCTTAAGACAGAAGTGCTCACTGTCCTGTACCCTCACAGCCAAGGGCTCCCACCTGGCCCGCTCAACACACAAGATGCTGGGGGCAGGGGGCTGCCCTGGGCCTCGTGGGGCCCCTGGAGCAAGGAGACCGAAAGTGCAGTTCGAGCCCCCTCACGCGCACACACGGACGCACGCCACACACGTGGACACACTGGGGTGCGTCTGCAGTGCACGCACAGATGTGTTCACCTTCATTCCCCGGGCCACGCACACATGCACGCTCACACCACATGCACCCCAGGTACACACGTGGGGGGTGTTAGGGATAAGCACACACACACACTGCAAACAGAATCCCCCCTTCCTGGCGACAGCCAGATCCCAGAGCGAGAAGCCACTGGAGATAGGAGAGGGGAATAAATTAAACATTTCCAATCAGGCTGGAAGGACGGCCAGAGGCAAGGGGCTCCGGGGCTGCAGACAGCCAGGGTGGGCATCTCAGGAGATACCTCCCCCCTAAGCCTCCTCAGAAATCCAGCGGGGTGAGATCCCCAAAGTCACAGTCAAAGAGGTCTCTAATGCCCTCCCCCTCCTCGAGCCCGAAGTGGTAGTCGAGGGTCTCATGGGGAGGGGAAAGGCTGATGAACTCCTCGGGGAGGAGGTTGGAGAAGTCCTCCCGCACGTGCTCCAGGAGCGAGTCGGCTGCCACCAGTGGGGACAGGCGGTCCTCGTCCACGGGGGCTCGGAGGCCACCCATCCGGGATAGCAGCGGTTCTGGGAAGACAGGGGAGCATCACAGGGGCTGTCCGCACACTCACGAGGGGGCTCTGCCCCACCTCACCCTACCCCGCACCCTTCATCTACCTTGCTCCAGGCTGAGAAGGGACTGGCTGGGATCCATAGCAGGAGATGAGGGAGGAGATGACGAAGGTGGCACCAAGGTGGCAGAGTCAGCTGTCCTGTCTTCCTCCCCAGATGCCATGCCCTGGGTCGGGGTCTTCCCAGGACTGATCCCGCCCGCGCTCTCCTCAGGGCACAGGAAAACATCGATGGGGCCTTGTTTGCTCTTAAGGGAGATCTGAAAGGTCTGGGTAGAGGTGGCAGGCGGGGTAAATGGAGGCCCGGGCGCTCACCAGCCCAGCCCAGCCTGTCCTGGTCTCACCTCTGCAGAGTCCACAGCTTGGAGCTGGGTCTCAGGAGGAGCCTTGATCACCATGACCATCTGCTCTGCAGGATCCACAATGCTCCGCAGGTCCTGGCAGGTCACGTAGGCCAGGGTTGGAGGAGTCAAGGACTACACACGGCCTCTGCCTCTGGGGGCCACTCACCCAGACAGCTCATAGGCAGGGCTGTGACTGCCTGTTCTCTGCTGTCCTCTCACCGCTCAACCCCCTACTTAGGGCCTGGCACGTGGTACTTTCAAGATTTCCCTTCCCTGCCCCGAGCCTCAGCTTCCACTCCCATACAATGGGACCAAGTCAGCTCCTCCAATCCCAAGGGGGTGATGGCGGCTGCCTGCAACGATCACTCCTAGGAAAACGCTCAGTGCAACTCCAGGCCGGTGCTGGCAACTTATTTTGAACCATGATTTTGGAGTCAAAACTTAGAAGCACAATTTGGGTACCCACTAAAAAGATGTCCTATTTTAAGGAAATTCCTTACAAAAATGAAAAATAAATTGCCTGTACCTTTGAAGCCACAATGGTTACTGTTAACACTTGCCTTTCTTTCGTAATCTGATTTCAGAGTTGGACATTACGTCCTTTATAGATGAAGCTAAGCGCTGAAAGGTTAAGTAACTGGCCTAGTGACACACAGCATGTGCTGAGCCAGGACCTGCACCTACAACCCAGGTGCTCTCCCAGGGCCCAGGGTGGCCTCTCCAGTGCCACTTGTGGGGGGGCCCACGCAAGCCTGGCCCACAGCCTCCAGCCAAGGATATCGCTGGCTGTCAGAGTCCTCAGAAAGCAGCCGCAGCTGTGTGGTACAGAGGTGCATCAGGTGGTCCAGCTGCTGCTCGCTCTCCTCCAGCTGCCGGAGGTCCTGCGTTAGCCCTTCAAGCCGTCCGCCGATGCCCACCGTGGTGTGGCTACCTCTGTGGGGAGGACCAGCAAGGGTTAACAGCTCTTGGACCAAGTCTGCTGCTGCCTGTTCTGAGACCCAGCCAAGCCCTTGCCCCTCTCTGGGTCTGGCTCCTCAGGGGGGCTCCAAATCAGCCTGTATGGGTTTAAAGCCTGGCCTTGATATCTGCAAACGCACACAGGTCCCTCCTCGGGGGCTGGATAAGCAGATGGACCCACTATGGAACATGACAAGGTTGTATAAGGACAGGAATGCACCAGACACACACAGAGCACTTTTGACACACAGTCAATGAAAAGGGAACAATGCTGTGAAATGGGATGACCTGCCACAGGCCGAAAAGCCAGATGTGTCAAAGAGAGGTTAGCAGGACGCCTGGGGAAAAGAGGTGAGGGGGAAATAAAATAGGAATGGGCAAGAGGGGCCAGGGCTGTGGCATAGCGGGTAAAGCTGCTGCCTGCAGTGACGCCATCCCATATGGGTGCCGGTTCGAGTCCCGGCTGCTCCACTTCCGATCCAGCTCTCTGCTGTGGCCTGGAAAAGCAGTGGAAGATGTCCAAGTCCTTGGGCCCCTGCACCCACGTGGGAGACCCAGACGCTCCTGGCTTCGGATTGGTGCAGCTCTGACTGTTGTGGCCAATTGGGGAGTGGACCAGCAGATGGAAGACCTCTCTCTCTGCATAACTCTTTCAAATAAATAAAATCTTAAAAAAAAAAAAAAATTAGCAAGAGCAGGGCTGGCATTGTGGCACAGTGGGTTAAGCCACCACCTACAGCACCTGCATCCCACACAAACACCTGTTCAAGTCCTGGCTGCTCCACTACCAATTCAGCTCGCTGCAAATTTAACTGGGAAAGCAGCAGTTGATCCAAGTGTTTGGGCCCCTACCACCCACACGGGAGACCCAGACAGGATTCCACGCTCCTGGCTTCAGCCTGGCCCAGCCCTGGCCGCTGTGGCCACGTGGGGAGTGAACCAGTGAATGGAAGGTCTGTCTCCTCCATCTCTGTCACTCTGCTTTTCAAATAAAATAAACCTAGGGGACAGCACTGTGGCACAGTGGTACAGCCTCCACCTGCCACACCAGCACCCCATTGTGTCCTGGCTGCTCCACTTCAAATCCAGCTCCCTGCTAACAGATTGGGAAAAGTGGTGGAAGATGGCCCAAGTATTTGGGCCCCTGCCAGCCATGCAGGAGACCCAAATATCCTGGCTCCTGGCTTTGGCCTGGCCCAGCCCTGGCCAAAGCCATCTGGAGAGCGAACTAGCAGATGGAAGCACACGCTCTTTTTCAAACAAATCTTTAAAAAAATAAAAAGAGCAAGGGTACGAAACACCTCACCCATGGCAACCAAAACCAAACACTGGTGACCTGGCGGTAGGAGGAGGGGCAAAGGCTTGAAGGGCACCGGGGATCTTTCTGGGACTTGGACATGCTCTTCACCCTGATCCGGATGGAGATGACTTGGGTGAACAGCAAGCAGAGCTGCACTGCGCTGGCTACGGAGGATCCGTGTGCTTCCCAGCATCCGCCATCTTGGGGAAGCCACCGCTGCTCTGAGTGCTCCCCTCGCTGTGAGAGGAGGGTGCAGAGAGCCACAGTGGGAGCTGCTACCAGCTCCGCTGGGCTGACACGCGCAGGTGTTTCCGCTGTCCCCCACTAGACTGGTACCTACAGCCACTGGATGTGGTTCTTGGACTTCTTGGCAATGAGCTGGATGCCCTCAAGGACATTGGTGATGTCGTAGATGCGCCGTTTCTGCACCTTCAGCACCTCGGCCGCCCAGTTCAGGTCAACAACACCATCAGCTGAGCGGCTCAGCAGCTCCAGGAAGCGTTTGGTGGTCAGGTTCAGTGAGGTCTCGTAGCGTGACTTCTCCCCAGGGGATTTCACACCTGGGGGAACCAGGCAAGGGCCCTCAGCCCCCACCCCCCACCCCCCAGCTAGGCTTGCTCCCTGGCAATGCAAAGCAGCAGGAGCGGGGGTGGGGGCCCGCAGATGGCTCCTCCCCCTCAGCCAGGCCAGGCAGGGAGGCCCGTGGCTCCTTTTCCAGCCAGGGAACTCCCCAGCCCCCAGGGTCTGGGGAAGTCATGCCAGGCAGACCCCCAAGGCCTGGCTCAGACTCAGACCTGACCAGCCAGCCTTCAGTCTGCCACAGAGTTTGTCCACACCCTCACCCTGGGCCTGGTCAGAGGGCCTGCCAACCCCAAGCTCCATGGGTACCTTTCCCCGGGTGGCGGCCTCTGCCCCGGACAGGCACACTGCTTTCAGCCAGGTATTGATGGTCAGTTTCCAGGTCCAGTCTCCGCTTCACCTACAGCAAAAACAACGGGAGGATGCCCAGTAACCAGGAGTGAGGCCAAGGAGACCTGGCTGGGAGCTTGGCGCCCCTGTCTCGGCTTTACCTAGATGCCCAACTGTGAGTACAGGAGATCCCAGGGGACACAGGCTGGGGGTGGGGGGTTGATTACTATCCTGCCACAGGACAGATACAAAAAGGCAGAAGACCGGAGTTCAAGTCCCAGCTCCACCATTTTACAGCCAGGGCCCACATTTCAGCTGCAACCTCGAGACCCTGAGGCAGAAGTGTCCGGCTATTTGTGCTGCACTCCTGACCCACAGGAGCCGTGTGATGCATGGTCCTCGCTGTAAGTCACTGAGCACAGTCCCTCGGGTAAGCCACCTGTCTCAGGCCTCTGAGGACTCAGAACCGCGGCAGCAGCTGGTGCTCACAAGCACGTGACATCCATCCTATGGACCAGCAGTACAAAAGCCCCATTTGACAGATAAGACAACTGAAGCACAAGGATGTCCAAGGTCATCCAGCTAGGAAGTGGCAGAGCTGGGACTTTGGCTCTGAACCTCCACGCCCTCTGGCTCAGTACACTCAAGGGTCATGACTGTCCCCACTGTGCCAGACAGCTCAAATGCAGCCTGACCAGAGACCTCGCTCTCCACGAGCCTCTGACCTGGGACCTCAATCCCTGCCTGCTCCCTTCCTCACATCCAGGTGCTCAGAACGCACACCGCAGCCACTGCCTGGCTGGTTCACGTCCATGCTCACGCTGGTGCCCTTCCTCCACCTGCCATCATGTCCTATCACGTCACTGCCCTGCTCAAGAGCTTCGCCTGGGGCCAGCGCTGTGACACAGTGGGTTAAAGCCCTGGCCTTCAGCACCAGCATCCTATAGGGGCGCTGGTTCGAGACCCGGCTGCTCCACTTCCAATCCAGCTTTCTGCCAGGCCTGGGAAAGCAGTAGAAGATGGCCCAAGTCCTTGGGCCCCTGTATCTGCTTGGGAGACGCAGAAGCAGCTCCTGGCTCTTGGCTTTGAATCAACTCAGCTCTGGACATTGCAGTCAATTGGAGAGTGAACCAGTGGATGGAAGACCGCTCTTCCTTTCTCTGTAACTTTCAAAGAACTAAAATAAATCTAAAAAAATAAATAAAAAACCCTCTCCTGATGCTCACCTGCCAAACCCTCTCCACACGACCTTCTGTGGAGCCTCGTTCGTGACACATCTGCGCCTCCAGGCCACAGCCCTGGCTGCTTCTGCTCCCTGGATTGCCCCTGCCCACACACCTGCTGCTTCCACCTCTGGTGGGCACTGGGCTTCACCAAGTGGCTGCTGAATGAAGCCCTGAACCTCCTCACAGGCTGGCCATTTTCTATGATAAACATGTATTAGATAAAGTGGAAAACGTGGGCTTTTAAATGACCATTGACAATGGGGTGTGGCTAGAGGGCCAGAGCCAAGGGGAACAGCTGAACTGTATGCAACCTTGCATACAGCAGGTGCTCAGTGAATGGTCACTGGTACAGAAGCAAAGCCTGTAGCTTATTTCAAGGAGAATTCCCCCAAAAATATCAGTACAGTAAGTGGAGGACAAATGCTGGGCCTTTCTGAGCCAGTCCCCTTCCCCACATACCCACACCCAAAAATACCTCCTGGCACTAAGGCCTGGGTGGGCATAGGCTCCACACTGGCCCATGCCGGCACCTCCTGGGCACTTACTAATAGCACGCTCGGGCTCCTGACACCCTGGGCACAGAGCGGAGGGCGTTTTTCCCTATGCCAAGCCTCCCCTCTGAGCCCAGAGCCCACAGCCCTCACCTGGAACTCAGCTCCCCCAGCTCAGCACCCACAGGCTGTTAGGTCTCTTCAGTACTGGGCCTGCTAAGCACTTGTCACCTGCCCAGCTTCCAAGCTGGCCCCTGGGGGACAGGAGACAGGCCAGGTGACCCACCCCTGGGACACCCCCGCCCCGCTCTCAGGAGGAGGGTTCCCAAGACCTTCCAGGGCTTTCTTCACCCTCCATCAGCATGGCTAGATCCACTGCCCAGAGATGTGAACCGGCCCCGCCACTCACCAAGCGGAGTGGGGAAGGTCCTAACATCTCGAGGCCTCAGCCTCCCTACCTGTGACAAGGGAAGGCTGCTGACAGGGTTAAATGAGTTAATTGGGTAAAGTGCTTGGCACAGAGCCTGGCATACAAAACATCCTCAAAACAATGGCGGCCACTATTGTTATTATTATTAGCATCTTGGTGATTCCGGAAGGAAGGCAGCACTGGGCACCGTGCCAATGGGGTTGAGGGGCCCTCGCAGGACGCCTCGGGGACCAGCTGCCACCCACACTTCCATCAGCAGTTGAGCAGCCTCGAACTCCTAGTCCTCGCCCCTCCCACTGCTCCAAGCCCCCTGCTGAGACCCCATCCAGCCCGGCCAGCCCCTGCCTGCCCGCCTGCCCCACCTTCACCCACACCCTGCGCCCCGTCAAACTGGTCCCCACACCCTGTCCCGCGGCCCACAGGTCCGGGCTCCAGACCTCCACTCCCTTCTCCCACCGGAACTCAGCCGCCTCTCTGGGCCCCCCAACAAGAACCAGTCCCGAGCTCATCAGGGAGGGCTTTCCAAGGGACCTCCCTGGCTGGCGTCCTTTCTCCTGGCAGCCAGCTCCCAGAGGCCCAGCCCACCCAGCCCTTCCACAGAGGCTCGGGGTCTGCCTGCCTGATTAATGAGGCTCCATGGCAACCAGGGTCTGGGAGGGTGGAGGGTGGCAGATGGAGGGGATCAGCAGCTGGCCCGGCCACCCCGCCCCTGCGGAGAAGGCCTCCCAGCCGGGAGCCTGTCCCCAGAGGCCTGCAGGGGCCAGACTGCACCTGGCGGTCACGCACGGGCCGAAAGGAGGATCTCCTCCATGCTGCCCCCTCCAAGGGTCAAGCCCCAGGAGTGACCCCAGCCCGCCTCGCCTCCCCAGGCAGCCTTGCCCACTGCCCCGCCCCTATTTCTGGTCTCAAGCCGGCCGGCCTCAAACCCCAGCCCGACCACCTGCAGCCCTGTGACCAGGGCCGAGTCACTTTCCCTCTCCGGGCTCCCCCAGACGGCCATGGTGACAACACCGAGCTCACAGCGGGGTTGTGAGTTTTATTTAGCTGGCGAGAAATCTGCCACAGGCTGGCACGCAGTAAGCGCCAACTGAATACACGTGGGCTATTATCGCTCAGGCCCACGGCCCTGAGGAGCCAACAGGGACCCGCCCGAGGTCACCACGCACCCCGGGGCGGGGCCCGGAGGCCCAACCCAGGCTCTGGACCGCCCAGCCCGGGCGCCTCAGTCCACCCCTCCCCCGCCCCCGCCGCCTGCGAGCCAAACACCGCACCCGCCCGGGTGCGCGCGGGCCGTCAGGCTTTCGGCCCGGCGTCTCCGGAGTCCGTACCGGCGGGCGGCCGAGCGCCGGACGCGGCGCGCTGGGTGTGGGTCGGGGCGCCTGCGGCGTGGCGAAGAGCAGCAGGTCGGGGTCGTGAGAGCCCGCGGCGGGGCCGGCGGGGGCCGGCGGGGCGCTGGCGTCCTGCGCCGCGGAGATGATGACGATCTGCGAGGAGTCCAGCAGCCGCAGCGCGCCGGCCCCGAGCAGGGCCTCCAGCGCCGGCGCGCACGGGCCGCCCGCGGGGGCCACGGCCATGGCGCTCACGGCCCGCGTGGCCCAGGTGGCAGGCGGCGGCGGCGGCGCGGGCCCATGGCGACAGGCCCCGGCGAGGGCTTGATCCCGCTCCGCCCCCGGCCGCCGCTGCCTGCAAAGTCCCGGCCACTTTTACGCGCCAAATCCTTTTTGCCGCGAAAGAGCCACGAGCCGCCGAGAGCCGCCACCATTGGCTGTCCGCGCTGTGACGGAAGCGGCGGCGGCGGCGCCCATTGGCTGCATCGAGCACGGCCGGCGGCGGAGGGCGGGACGGGGCGGCGGCGCGGAGTGGCGCGGCCAATCGCAGGGCGGGGCTCGCGCAGGCTTTGTCGGGGCGGTGCCCAGCGAGCTCGCATCCCCACCCCCAGCACGGGCGGCCGCGCCGGAGGCGTGGGGACTGGGACCCCGCCCCGCCCTGACACACCCCGTTCTGCTGATTCCTCTTTCCTGAGGCTTAGGCCGGGGCCTCGGTCCTGCGCGCTTTCCTGCCTGCACAGCCCTGGTGACCCGCCCCCAGACCCTCAACCTAGGGCCCCTCCACCCTCAGCCCAGATCTGCAGACACCGCCGCCTCCTCTCTGCACCCTCCAGAGATGCAGCCCCATCTCCTATCCTCGGGGCCCCCACCCAGGCCACTGCCTCCAACCCCTCGCCGAGCCCCAGCCCAGGGGGCTACCAGCAAGTGCGGGAGGCCTCAGTTCTGAGCCGCGCGGCTGCGGCTAGCGCTCCCTCGAGAACCTTCGCGAGGCCGCCTCTGTGGTCCCCTCCTTAGCGGCGGCCCTGTCTGGGGCCGTAAGGGGCCCACGGTCGAGAGAGAAGGGGCGGCGGCGGGCAGAGAGGTAGCAGCTGTCTACAGCATGAGGAGGTTTCGGCTGCGGCCTGTGTTCCTGCAGTCGCCTCCTCTCCCCGTCTGGGAGCTGCAGTGTTCGCTACTCCCAGCACGGACTGGTCCACGAGCCAGCACTGGGAGAGGTTCTGAAAGGACAGGGGCGACCAGGGTTCTCGGATTCGACCTTATGCCCCGGCTTCAGAAGCACCGGGGCCTCCCTGGCCCTGCCAGTTTAGAGTCTCTGAATAGCCAGGGGTCTCTTTTACCGAGTACCCTCCCCCACCCCAACACGCACCCTCGTGCCAGGGGCGCTCGTGTGTGCTCACAGGTGAGAACAGCTTGGTTTAACCAAAATGTGTGGTGCCGCCTCAAAGCACAGCTCCCGGGGATGCTTCTGGGCCTTCTTGGTCTCCTCGTCTGGGAACTGCGCACGCAGACCCTGCCCTGGCCCCTCCCAGGGTTGCCACGCGGCCGGAGGGAGTAGGGGTTCGCACATGTTCTGTAATAAAGTGGTGTTTGGGAAAGCGGCAGGCATTTCTCCTCCCTCCGATACGCAGTTGGTGAAACTGCTATTGCAGGTCCCGGAATGTGTCCGCACTTGAAGAGACAGCACTTCAGGGGGAGGTGGTGGCGCCGCCAGTCAGCGATAGACTGGCCTCCGCTGCCTGTCCCCTTTGCTGCCATCTCCAGGCTCCCCCATGCAGAAGCTCAGGGCTAGATCTCATTCGAAATCGCCGAGCCAGGACAGCACAGGCAGCTGGCACACTCCCACTTCCGGTGGAGACTTTCCTTGCTCCACACCTTCCCAGGTTTATTTGAGTAAGAGATCTTCCATCCACTGCTTCACCCGCCAAATGCTTGCAACAGCCACAGCTGGACCAGGCTGAACCCAGGAGTCAGGAACTCCACCCAGGTGTCCCTCGTGAGTGGAAGGCGTCAAGTACTTGAGCCATCACCCGCTGCCTTCCGGGTGCATGAGCCAGAAGCGGGATTGGAAGCAGAGTGGCTGATTCTCGAACCAAGCACTCCAGTGTGGGATGCGGACATCCCAAAGTGTGGCTTACACTGCGGTGCCGCCACGCCTGCCCCGGTCATAACCCTTCTGGAAAACCCTCTCGTACCCAATAGTCGTTCAACAAATACTTATTGAGCACCTGCTACATGTAAGCAGCGTGCTAATTGCTGGAGAGGGAAGACCTACTTTTCCTCTTATTTTAGGATGAGGAAATCACGATCTTACCAATTAGATGAAAAGGCTTGGTAAGGCCAAGGCCGATGGTTTTCCAAGTGCCTGCCTTCCCCAAAGTACAACTACACACCTGAGGGAGAGATAAATGCCTGCCTTCCCACAATCCCTTGTGTCCTACTGCAGCAAAAAGGAGTGAAGCCCGTAATTCCCAGCATGAAGCCAAGGAGGAGATAAGAGCTCTCTGGATCTATTAATACCCACTTAAAAGCAGACAAGCCTGATGGATGGGGTCCCTCGGCCCTGAGCCTGGCAGATCCCGATAAGGCCGTTCTCAATGTCAACAGTCCTCCTTAGGCTGACAGGCTTCCGAAACACTCACAGTCGCCAGGCAGCCACTTCCACTCTCTCCTTTCAACCCGATAATCCTGCGAGTGTAGCTTGTTTATCCACATGATACAGGAAGGGGGAGGCTCAGAGAGGGGCGCTCAGGACTCAAGGTCACACAGCAGAACTGCGATGGGAACTCAGTCTGCTCTACTGCAGAACCCGGGGCCTGCCCTCCATACTTGTCATCCCAGAGCCGGGCTCAGGGCTGTTGTGACGATAGAGTGAGGCTTCCAAAGGTCTGATGATGCATTTCGGCTTAGTGACAGGTGTTTACAGTTGTCAGCACCTCCGCAAACCCCTTACTCTGGGAGTGCAAGGGGCTGGAAGCTCCTGGGCCCATGATCCCCTGCCTGGAAACAGCTTTTCCCTGGTTCTTTCCAAGAGGCGGCGCAGTGGAACACAGGCTTCTAAGTCACATGGGTACACAGGAATCCTGGCACGGTGATTCGCTCCTCTGAGCCTCACTCCTTCAATCCAGATTTTTTTTTTTAAGTAGCCTTACGCACACTTCCTTTCTGTTCTTTTTTATTTAAAGACTTATTTTATTTATATGAAAGTCAGAGTTACACAGAGAGAGGAGAGGCAGAGAGAGAGAGGTCTTTCATCCGATGGTTCACTCCTCAGTTGGCTGCAACAGTCGGAGCTGCGCAGATCCGAAGCCAGGAGCTTCTTTTGGGTCTCCCATGTGGGTGCAGGAGCCCAAGGTCTTGGGCTATCTTCTACTGCTTTCCCAGGCCATAGCAGAGAGCTGGATTGGAAGTGGAGCAGCCGGGTCTCGAACTGGTGCCCATATGGATGCCGGCGCTTCAGGCCAGTGCATTAACCTGCTGCGCCACAGCGCCAGCCCCAATCCAGATATTTATTGAGCACCTAGGATGTGTCTGACTTTGTGCTGGGTGCAGGGGAGACAGTTATAAGCAAAATGAACCCATCTCTGACACTTGCAGCTCACTGTCCAGTGGCAAAGTAAAGAATGACATCTATATACCTACACAATATGCTCGTTAAGAAGTCTGACAAGTGGGGCTGGCGCCATGGCTCATTTGGTTAATCCTCCACCTGCGGCGCCGGCATTCCATATGGGTGCTAGGTTCTAGTCCCGGTTGCTCCTCTTCCAGGCCAGCTCTCTGCTGTGGCCAGGGAATGCAGTGGAGGATGGCCCAAGTGCTTGGGCCCCTGCACCCCCATGGGAGACCAGGAGGAAGCACCTGGCTCCTGGCTTCGGATCAGCACAGCGCCAGCTGTGGTGGCCATTTGGGGAGTAAACCAACGGAAGGAAGACCTTTCTCTCTCTCTCTCTCTCTCTCTCTCTCTCTCTCTTTCACTGTCTGTTACTCTACCTGTCAAATAAATAATTTAAAATAAATAAATAAAAATTAAAAAAGAAGTCTGACAATTGATACAAGTCACCGAAAGCCATTTATTCCACATACAGCATCTCCCCTAACCATACACTCAGCTCCGAAAACAAATCTCCAAACATGAGTACCTCTTCATTATAAGAAATGCATAATTGAGAGAAATGATTCTGCGCTGCCTTGATTTTATTAAGGGGCACAGAGGCATCCATTGTTCAGTGCTGGCAGAGGCAGGTGGGGAGTTTTGCATCTGCACCTCCTCATTCCTCTTGAATGAGCCCTCAACGCTACAGTGACTGACAGTTTACTGTCCTGGAGCTGTTCTGTCGCTGTGCCAGGTCTCGCTGTGTCTCAACAGGCCTCCCCCCCATCAGGAGGCAGTCCACCACAGCGGTGAGTCTTTGGGGGTCAGGCAGACCCCAGCTCTGAGACTTCCTGCTTATAGGACCTAGGGAAGCAACTGGCTTGAGCGGTGTGGATTGCCTCATCTGAAGAATAAGTGAGAACACTTCTTTTGCTTTTTTAAATACATTTTTTTCTTTCTTTTTTTTTGACAGGCAGAGTGGACAGTGAGAGAGAGAGACAGAGAGAAAGGTCTTCCTTTGCCCTTGGTTCACCCTCCAATGGCTGCCACGGACGGCGTGCTGCGGCCGGCGCACCGAGCTCATCCGATGGCAGGAGCCAGGTGCTAGGTGCTTTCTCCTGGTCTCCCATGGGGTGCAGGGCCCAAGCACTTGGGCCATCCTCCACTGCACTCCTGGGCCACAGCAGAGAGCTGGCCTGGAAGAGGGGCAACCGGGACAGAATCCGGTGCCCCAACCAGGACTAGAACCCGGTGTGCCGGCGCCGCAAGGCGGAGGATTAGCCTGTTGAGCCACGGCGCCGGCCTTTTAAATACATTTTTAAGTTTTAAAAAATTACTTATTTATTTGAAAGACGGAGAGACAGAAAGAGGGAGAGCTTCCATCTGCTGGTTCACTCCCTAAATGGCTGCAACAGCCAAGGCTGGGCCAGGCCAAAGCCAAGAGCCAGGAGCTCCTGGGTCCACACAGGTGGAAGGAATACGAGTCCTTTTGCCATCACCCACTGCCTTCCCAGGTGCACTAGCAGGAAGCCCAATCAGAAGCCATGGCAGGGCTTGGTCCCAGGCACTCAAATATGGGATACAGGCTTCCCAGTTGGCAGCCCAACCCACTGTGCCACAACACCCACCTTCTTGGCTTTCTTTTAAAACAGTCATGTCCTCCTTATTTAGAACAGCCATTAAGCCTTTGACTGTAATGTAAACTAAAAATATATTATCTCAGGGCCAGCTCTGGGGTAAAGCTGCTGTCTGAGATACCAGCATCCCACATGGGTGCCAGTTCAAGCCCAGCTGCTCCACTTCTGATCCAGCTCCCTGTTAATGGCCTGAAGAAGTAGCGGAAGATGGCCCCAGGGCTTGGGCCCCTGCACCCACTAGGGGACCCAGAAGAAGCTCCTGGCTCTTGGCTCTCATCAGGCCCAGCCCTAGCCATTGTGGCCATTTGGGGAGTGAACCAGTGGATGGAAGATCTGTCTCTCCCTCTCTCTCTGTAACTCTACCTTTCAAATAAATAAAATATAAATATTTAATATATATATATCTCACAAATATATTAAAATGTATAGAAAGATAAATTTAAAAAGCAGTAGTATCTGGCAATAACTGTCAGGCCGCCACAGTCCCCGGCTCTCACTCAGGGACTGCACTTGTCCTGCCATTCCAGGTATCTGAGGTTGCAACCCCTCAGGTCCAGTGCCTGGCACACAGCGACCTCCCAATACACGTGCACTACTATTGGTCACACTGTGTCCGACACTGTGACTGCCAAGGAATCAGCTGGTAGCAGCACAGCCCCTCCGCTCTGCAGGTCACCAAAGACGTGGAGACAGAAGAATAGGGAAAGCTAGTGGGCATGCATGGTGAAGCTTAAGACATGGGGCTGAGTGCCAGCCAACAGCCCGGCTGGGTGGCCTTGGCCAAGTCCTTGGCCACCAGGGTGTCCATATGTCCAGTGGGTTTGGGACCAGGGGGTCCAAGGTCCAATGTGATTGGATAGGCCTCAGGGAGATAAGTGTCCCTCCCCCCACCCCTCTGGGGCCCTCTGCTCCCTCCAAGGCTTGCCTGGTGCAGCTTCCTCTCTGCATCACCCAGACTTCTGAGGAGGAACCTGCTTTTCCATGCGGAGGGGAAAGCCAGCCACCGTGGCCACGAGGCCCTTTGAGCTGAGGGGCTCTGTGTTTCCATCTGTAAAATGGTGATGTAATGATCACGGTGTTTATCTGGTCGGGTTTCGGCACGCTGAGTATTCCAGCGCATAGGGCAGTGCCTGGCACAGAGTGCTGAGTGACTGTCGACTGCTATTTAGAATGAAGCCTGATCATCCACAGATCAGAACAAGTGCTCTTGTTAGGGTGCTGAGTGGGAGAGTTTTCAGAAAGCAAAGCCCGCACTGCCTTTCACGGGACAAAACACATGTTGGGAAGGCAACCAAGTGTGTAGATGAGACGACCCTATATTCCACTGCTTCAAAGACGTTCTTCCCCCGGTTTAACATTCCTGCAGCCTACAATCAAGGCAATGTCCGTTTTTAAGCCAGTGGCTCTTTTCTTCCTTAGGGACTCAAGATGACAGCATATGTCATCTCGGACGGCATCTTGGAGGGGATGAGCGAGGGTGGACGGAAAATGCGGGAAGTCCCTGCAGCAGCCTCGTGCTATTCAGCCTTGGCCATGGTGCAGTGATCAGCTTTTATTTCTTTTCTGGCTGACACCTGCTGACCTGCATTCGGTCCTCCGGTTGACAGGCACATGGCAAATGCAGGCGGGGAGCGGGGAGCGGGGAGCAGGGGGCGGGGCACTCAGGATGGGGAGAGAAAGACCTTGTATAATATATTAAGATATTCAGAGAGGAGGAGCCAGAGATCCTTTTTTTTTTTTTTTTTAAACAACAACAACAACAACAAAACACTCCCTGCTGGAAGCCGGAGTTATATATATGCCAAACAGGCCAGGAAACCCAGCAGGCCTCCTGGAGCTGGCAATGAACCGAAACAGGGGCATTGTGTCCAGGCCACTGGCTGGCTGAGGGGGCATTGTTAGGGCCTGGCCCTGTCTGGGAAGAGCGGGGTGGAGGGGGCAGGGGGAGTGTGTTCCCATGACTCCCTGGGGAGTAACAACAATCAGGGCCAGCTGGAAAGCCCGGCATGCCAGGGGCCCAGTGGGCAGGCGGCTGGCCCCAAAGGGGCCAAAGAGGGCAGTGGGGGGCTGAGGAGGTGGGGGGCTGGGTGGGCAAGACCAGGGCCTACTTCTTAGCTGGGGGCAAGGCCTAAAGATGGGAAACATAGGCGTTAGTCACTATACTGCTTTCCCTCAACCCCACTTCCAATACCCTGGGTCACTGTACCTCACTCCTAAGTACACACCCAAATCTGCCCTCTTTACCTCTGCCAGCGCCCCTCCACCCAGACTGTCATGGTCTCTCACATGGGCCACCTGTGGCTTCTTCACTGGGGCCCATGCTGCCGGCCTGACCCCTACACTCTGATCTCCAGAGCATCTTCTCAAAGATCCAGCACTTCCCTGCCCGTCTGCCCACCTCACTTACAGAAAACCCAAACCTACTGCCCTGGCCCCGGAAGCCTGGTTAAGGGGCTCAGCCTGCTACTCAGACCCGAGTCTGGCAACCCGCCCCTGCACCTCCTGGGAACCTCCTTGAAACCTTCCAGCCATTCCCTCCTCAGAGCCCATACACCTTCAGGATCCTCCACCTGGGACCCTCCTTCCATAGCTTTGCGTGGTTCTCCCCTCATTATTCAGGACTCACAGTCAAACTTACCATCTCAGAGCCTCTGCTCTCACCTCCCCAGACACCCTACAGTACTGCCCTGTGGTGTCTGCATCCCAGAATCTATCACACTGCAGACTCACTCGCATACCACTGGTCAGTCTCCCTTCCGCAGGCTATAGCCTATGTGAGTAGGAACTGGCTTCTTTCATTGCTAAGTCCTGGCCTCCAGCATCACATAGCACTTAGTAAGGACTTGGCCAGGAGTGGCCATTTGGCTCAGCAGTGAACTCACTGTTTGGGATGCCTGCATCCCTTATCAACGTGCCTGGTTCAAGTCCCAGCTCCTCTGCTTCTGCTCCAGCTCCCTGCTAATGTGCATTCTGGGAGCCAGCAGAGATGGCTCAAGTACTTGGGTCCCTGCCACCCACTTGGGAGACCCAGATGAAGTTCCTGGCCGCTGGCTTCAGTTTGGCCCAACTCCAGCTGTTGAGGGCATTTGGGGAGTAAACTACCAGATAGAAGATCTCTCTGTGTCCCTCTTTTAAATAAAAATAAACAAATAAAAATTTAAGGACTCAGCCAACATGAACTTTTTTTTTTTTTTTGCAAGTCAAGATGTCGTATCCTACTGACATACACGGATTTTTTTTTTCTTTTTTTGACAGGCAGAGTTAGACAGTGAGAGAGAGAGAGACAGAGAGAAAGGTCTTCCTTTTTCACCCCCCAAGTGGCCGCTATGGTGGGCAGGTTGTGGCCGGCGAGCTGCACTGATCCAAAGCCAGGAGCCAGGTGCTTCCTCCTGGTCTCCCATGCGGGTGTAGGGCCCAAGCACCTGGGCCATCCTCCACATGTCCACATGTCCCGGGCCACAGCAGAGAGCTGGACTGGAAGAGGAGCAACCAGGACAGAATCTGGCGCCCCAACCGGACTAGAACCCAGTGTGCCGGTGCCACAGGCAGAGGATTAGCCTAGCGAGTTGCGGCACCGGCCGATTTTTTCTTTTTAGAGATTTATTTATTCATTTTAAAGTCAGAGTTACACAGAGAGAGGAGAGTCAGAGAGAGAGAGAGGTCTTCCATCCAATGGTTCGCTCCCCAATTGACCACAACGGCTGGAGCTGTGCCGATCCGAAGCCAGGAGCTTCTTCCGGATCTCTCAAGCACGTGCAGGGGCCCAAGGCCTTGGGCCATCTTCTACTGCTATCCCAGGCCATAACAGAGAGCTGGATCGGAAGTGGAGCAGCCAGGTCTCAAACCAGCACCCAAATGGGCTGCTGGAGCTTCAGGAAGGCATTAACCTGCTGCGCCACAGCGCCGGCCCCATGAACTGTTGTTTTTATTGTTCCTGCACTTAGAGCTGGTAAATCGTGAGAGCAGCTGTGGGGGGGGGGGGGGAGGGTTGGTTGGAAGGCCACGCTCAAGCAGAGGCTCTTGAATCTGGGATCCATGGATCCACAGAATTAGACAGGAAAAGATTACACTTCTTTTTTCACTGGTTTCAGACTAAAATTAAACCTTGCTTTCAACTTGGAACATAGGCAACAGGGGCTGGTGTTGTGGCACAGTGGGTTAAACTGCTGCTTAGGACATTAGCCAGTCAGACTCCCTATTTTTTTTTAAACATTTATTTATTTATTTGAAAGGCACAGTTACAGAGAGGCAGAGACAGAGAGAAAGGTCTTCCATTTAGGTTCACTCCCTAAATTGTAGCAATGGCCGGAGCTGGCCGATCCAAAGCCAGGAGCCAGGAGCTTTTCCCAGGTCTCCCACACAGGTGCAGGGGCCCAAGGACCTGGGCCATCTTCTACTGCTTTCCCAGGCCACAGCAGAGAGCTGGATTAGAAGTGGAGCAGCCAATACTCAAACAAGTGCCCATACGGGATGCCAGCACTGCAGGCGGTGGCTTTACCTGCTACGTCACAGCACTGGCCCCTTGCATCCACTATATTAGAGTGCTGGTTCCAATCCAGCTCTCTGCTAACCTGCTTGGAAGGCAGATGATATCCCAAGTGCTTGGACCCCTGCCACCACGTGGGAGACCTAGATGGAATTCGTGACTCCTGGTTTCACCCTCCCCAGCTCTAGCTGTTGTTGGCATATGGAGAATAAACCAATGGATGAAAACTCTCTCTCCCTCTCTGTGACACTCTCCCTTTCAAATAAATAAATCTTAGTGGGGAGGGGGAACAGGCAACAAGGTCGAGGACCATTAGCAGCACCCGGGGCTCCGTCACCAAGACACATACAGCTATTTTCATTTGGTGTCACAGCTGCTCCAGGTATGGAGATAATCTTCATACTTCTCAAGTCTTTAACATCCTAACAGCTTTGGTCCTGCCACCAGATCTTGTTATTTAATGTGTGGGAAAAAGGAACACATTATTAAATCACAAATTTAAAAAATATTTTGATAACTATTTCAAAGTCCCATATAATTAGTCGCTTTTGTAATCCCATGTATTTTATCTAATGGGTTTTGGAACAGATTCTGAGAAGGATGGATGCCAAAGAAGTTCATGCCATGCTCATAAAAAAGTCACTCTGAAGAGGCGAGTCTTCAAAGAGCTTGTGTGGGCTGGCCTTGAACCCTCTCGCCAGCTTACAGCCAGCTTGTCCAAGGGGAGAGGCTAGAGGGGAGAAGCCTGGAAGAGAAAGGAGGCAAGGCTTCATTATTAGAGAGAGAGAGAGAGAGAGAGAGATCTTCCATCCGCTGGTACATGCCCCAGACTTCTCCAACAGCCAAAGCTGGGTCAGGCCGAGGCCAGAAGCCTGGAAATCCTGAGTCTCCCATGTGGGTGGCAGGGGCCCGAGCACTCAGACCATCTTCTGCTGCTTCTCCAGGCACATTAGCTGGGAGCTAGATCTCAAATGGAGCAGCCGGGACCCAGATATGGGGTACGAGTGTTGCCAAGCAGCAGCTCACCCCACTACGCAACAGCACCCGCCTCAGAGGCGAAGGCTTCTGACGCAGACCTGGGACCTGAGTTTCAAGTCTGCCTGGTTTCTGTCTCATTAAATTGTGACATCTGCAGCAGCTCTCAGCACACGGCGAGCACCGGCAGGAAGCCCTTTCTCACAGCAATCCGTGGAGAGAGCTCGGCGCTCCCCCCCACCCCGGCCCACTCACAGCAGGGCAGCTCCTGCTGCACGTCACCCCACTTGCCCCAGATGCTCTTGGAGGCTGCAGTAAGACACACTGTGCCTGTGAGGCTGGAGCAAGTCACAGGGAGAGAAGAAAGGCTCGCTTATAAATACCCTTTAATTGGTCCAAGAGCACAACCCCTCTGAGGTCACTGATTTGTGGGCATGTGGGTTCCTTCTGGGAGGCGGGCACACAGAGTTCTGTTCTAGGAAGGTGTCTTTGAAGGCCTGGTTCTTACAAACGCGGCTGCACTCACACACAGGGTGAACACGGCTGTAGCCCCGTCTGGGCCCCGGATGTGCAAGGCCAGAGCGTCGAGCAGACCAGCAGTTCTTGACGACTTGGCTGTGAATCATCACTCCCACATGGGTTCACTTAACGAGTGATAATTTGGGAGTAGAGTGGCAGAAGGGCCCCAAATTAACTTCAGTGTCAGCCTTCTCCTCTCACTTGAAACTCCAGGGGCCTGAGCCTCGGGTGTTGGTCTCTTTCCAGACTCTGGACACCTAAAGAGGTTTATCTTCATACGGATTCAGCAAGGACATTGGTGGGGGAGGGGACCCAAAGAAAGGTCTCACTCTGGGTTGGATTGATTGTTCAGCAGAGAAACCAAACACAAAGAAGGAGGAAATGTCAAATTATTGAAAGGACATTGCAAGGTCAAAGTTTCTTGTAAGACAAAGACAGGTGCCATGCATAGCCACTTCTGGAAGGGCATGCACACTGTTTTTATACTGTTGGAATTCTGACCTCTGTATGTATTATCAATTAAAAATGACTTGTAGCCCTACTTGTCAAAAGATTTCATATAGCAAGTGCTTAACATCCACAGGTTAAGGGGCTGGCGTTGTGGCATAGTGGGTTAAGCTGATGCCTGTGATACCCACATCCCATGTGAGCACCAGTTCAAGTCCTGGCTACTCCACTTCCAATCCAGCTCTCTACTAATGTGCCTGAGAAAGCAGTGGATGATGGCCCAAGTTCTGGGGCCCCTGCCACTCCTGTGGGTGATCAGATGGGAGCTTTAGTCTCCTTGCTTTGGCCTGGCCCAGCCCTAGCTGTTAGATCTATTTAGGTAGTGAATCAACAGATGGAAGATCTTTCTCTCAGGAACTCTGTCTTTCAAATAAACAAATGAACCTTTAAAAAAAAAGTAGTGGCCGGCGCCGTGGCTCAACAGGCTAATCCTCCGCCTTGCGGCGCCGGCACACCGGGTTCTAGTCCCGGTCGGGGCGCCGGATTCTGTCCCGGTTGCCCCTCTTCCAGGCCAGCCCTCTGCTGTGGCCCGGGAGTGCAGTGGAGGATGGCCCAAGTGCTTGGGCCCTGCACCCCATGGGAGACCAGGATAAGCACCTAGCACCTGGCTCCTGCCATCGGATGAGCGCAGTGCGCCGGCCGCAGCGCGCCATCCACGGCAGCCATTGGAGGGTGAACCAACGGCAAAGGAAGACCTTTCTCTCTGTCTCTCTCTCTCACTGTCCACTCTGCCTGTCAAAAAAAAAAAAAATTAAAAAAAAAAAAGTAGTGAAATTACTTCTAAAAATATATAAACACACAGGTTAAACTACAAGCTGGGGGATAGGCATTTGGCTCGGTGGTTAAATTGCCACTTGGGCCAACTACATCCCATACTATAGTGCCTGGGTTTGAGTCCTGGCTCCTTTGCTCCCAATCCAGCTCTCTGCCGATGTGCACCCTGGGAGGCAGCAGGTGATGGCTCTAGTTCTTGGGTCCCTACCACCCACATGGTGGGCTTGGATTGAGTTTCAGGCTCCTGGTTTTGACCTGGCCCAAACCTGGCTGTTGTGGACATTGGGGGAATGAACCACAGTTGGAAGATTCTCTGTCTCTCTGCCCTTCAAATAAAATGAAAATAGATAAATGAAAACAATAGCAAAGCCATTATGCTATTTCCGAGAGGCATTTAGCAATGGCAGAGACTACTGTGCGCCCAGGGCTTCTTGACAGAGCTTGGGAAATGGAGGCTCAGCTCGGAAGGAGCCAAGCAGGGCCCTTCCCAGGTCTGCTGGAAGCCAGAGCCTGCTCCTCAGCGAGGACCACCCCGCCTTCCTCCCTGGAGTGTGCAGTTGGAGGCACCAGCTGCTCTGGCAGCATCCAGAGGGATGCCATCTGTGAGGGAAACCTATTCTTAGAGAGCAGAGACAGTCGGCGGTGGAGGCGCCAACCCCCGCCGGCACCGGGCGACTTCAGGAGGCAGGCGGCTAAGGCGGCACCTTCAGCAGGTGGGCAGGACAGGCTCACAGCAGGGCATGCCCGGCTCTGAGACCACGCAGCCCTCTGCACCATGCAGTACGAGAAGGGACCGCAGCATTCACTTTATCTGTGTCGCTCCCTTGAATTCTGCAGACACTCCTGGGTGGCCGCTGCTGTTACTACCAGTGTGCAGGATGGTAATGTCGCTTGTCCAGGGAAACAGAGGGGCCAGGGCTCCAGCCCAGCACTCTGGCTCCAGAGCCAAGGTCCCTAACCGCCATGTCTACCTGCAGTACCGGAGGCCAGTTGTAGTTTGGGTTCCCCAGGAGCAGACCCTAAGTCAAGGATTTGAATGCAAGTGGGCCCAGGGCACACTGGTTGGGGCGTGAGGAAGGGAGGGGGAGGGTGTGGTAGGCAACAGAAGCTCAAGCCTGCTGGTGTGCTCTGGGCATCAGCAGGGGGGCGGGTCTCTGAGTTATCCCAGCTGAGGGCTGGGGGCCGTGTTAAATTCCCAGCACTTGAGGCCTGCTGCAGGGTGCGATGCGGGGGCCACGGCAAAGGGCGAGTCTGCAGGCTGCAGGACACAGGGCGGCAGCCGGCTGGTGTGTGCTGTAGTGGTGAGTTATGGCGGGGAAGTGGAGGGCACGCCCATTGTCTGCTATACAACCAAATTTCCCCTCAAATGCAAAACCACAGACTGAGCGAAAGATCTTCAAAGTCGCCCACTCCAAGCCTACAGGCAAACATTGTGGCTGAGAACACAGCTTGCAACATCAAAGTCTCCCCTCAGTTACCTATCAGCTCTGTGACTCATGGGTCACATGGGATAGTGGTTGGCCCCACATCCTCCCCACCACCTCCTTACTCAAGGTGTGGCTCAGACCAGCCGCAGCGCATCACCTGGGAGCAGGGCAGAGAAATGCAAACAGACTGCCAGGCCCCACCCACCACAGGCCCCCTGAATCAGAATCTACACCTTGGTAAGATCTCCAGTGACTCACATGCACGATTCTATCAGTAACATCTGAGATATAAAAAAAACTGGTGCACTACGACTATTAATAAGTATTCCTACTAGACCAAGGGTCTCACGTTGGTAAGTCACGGACCAGAATTTTCTTGGAGACTTGTTTAATGTCCTGGGATGGTTGAATAGAAACATCAGATTGGCACACACGTCCCCATCATGCCCTGCCGTGTAGCACCCTGAATATTTCCATTTATACCACCACAGGTCCCTGGAGGCACCAGTGTGCACCCACTCCTCTCCAGCCCAGATCCTATAACTAGCAAACATTTGCATAACACCACCATAACACGGCTTAGCTTTCTCCATTTAAAGCAAGGCACTTAAAAAAACAAAACAAAAAGAAACCAAAGAAAACAAAACATGGGCTTTAAAATCAGATATACCTGGGTTCAAATCCTGATTTGGCGATCATGTTCACTGTATGACCTTGGGCAAGTTACCTTCCCTCTCTGACCCTCAGTTCCCACTTTTGTGAGACGGGGATGAGAAATGCTTGCAAGGTCACGGCATGGATTAAAAACACGGCACGGAAAGCGCCCAGGGGAAGGAAGAACTCGCTGGGTGGAAGTAATCAGCAGCAGAGCAGCAGCTATGGCTGCACGAGTGCAGTGTGGTCATACGGTGCTGTAATAATTATTTTCATTTTCGGAGACACCAAGGGTTGGGGAGGCTGAGAACGTGCCCCAAGGCTACTCACTGGTGGTGTCGGCGCTCCAATCCATGCGCACTAGCTCCGGATCTGCACTGTCCACTAGAATCTCCTGTAAGGACAGAAGTCCTCCAAGTCTTTATTGCCCAACATGGTGGCCACTGGCCACATGTGGCTATGAGCACCTGTCCAGACTAAGGTGTGCTGGAGGTAAAAAACATACTTCTGATTTTGAAGACTTAGCAGAAACAAGAATGTAAAATATCTCTTTAATTGTTTGTGCTGATTATCTGTTAAAATGATGACATTTTGAAATGCTGGGTTAAAACCTATAATTAAGTTTCATGCCACCTGCTGCCTCCTACCCTTTTTAAAGTGGCTTCTAGAAAAATCCCAATTGCATGTACAGCTCACGTCATGTTTCTATTGGACAATGGGGCTCTAGAACTTCTGCAGGAAAACAACACCTGAGCGAGGGGCACCATGTTTTTCACAAGCAGCTGTAACCCACGGTCCACCAGCAAAGCACCCTCCATGACATAAGAACAGTGGAGAAAGAAGGCACCCACCAGAAAGGGGTCTCAGGGCCCTCCTCTGAGCTTGATGAGCCCAGAGGCGGGAGTGACTTTGCCCTGATCCTAGCAGCACAGTGTGAACCAAGCCCGAGCCTCCTCGGCCCGATTTGGCCCCCTGCTCCGCCACTCGAGTACCTCCCAGGACTTGCAGACCAGTGCTTCTGCCCGGGCGAGTGGAGCCCTCGGGTAACACGAGGTGGAGTGTGAGGCCGTGGTTCTGAGAAGGCAGGACTCTCTGGGAGGCTTTGTTGGTAGAGCCACAGCTCGCCACTGCCTGGAGCCTGTTGGGGTGGAGGAGCCCCCGTCAGCACCTCGGGCTGCGTTACTTGGAGGGGCGGCTCTTGTTGTAGATGAGGAAGTCTGAGATGTCATGCCACACGTTGCTGTCATCGTACAGGTAGGTCATGGAGGACTGCAGCGAGGGTTGCAGTGTGGACCTGTGATACTCGAAGAGCCACAGCACCAGCCCCCAGACCACTGCGGTGTGCAGCGGAAACGGGTCCCACTTGAGCTCGGGGATGTAGCCCTTCTCCACGCCCAGGCGGCACAGGGCAAACAGGACCCGTGACGTCAGGTACATGTTGATCTGCAGGGAGAGAACAGCGGGGGTTACTGGAGGGCCTGGCTACTGGTAACCTTCCTCCTGCTTCTCCTGTGCGCTGGGGCGACCACTGTGCACTGGCTCAGGGTTTTCCTAAGTTGATGTACAAGATGAACGGAAATGAGGAGAGGGCCTTGTGGCGCAGTGGGTTAAGCTGCAGCCTGGGACACCCACATTCCATATCAGAGTCCTGGTTCAAGTCCTGGCTGCTCAGCCTCTGACCCAGCTGCCTGCTAATGTGCCTGGGAGGGCAGCAGATAATGGCCCAAGGACTTGGGCCCCTGCCACTCACATGGAAGACCTGGTGGAGTTCCTGGATCCTGGCTTTGGCCTGGCCCAGCCCTGGCTGCTGTGGGCACTTGGAGAGTGAACCAGATAGAAGATCTCTGTCTATCCTTATCACCCTGCCTTTCAAATAAATATAGAAATAAGTCTTGAAAAAAAAGATGATTGCAAGTGGGATATAGTGGACATTTTAATATTTCTACTTATGTGCTTTATTTTACTTTTTTTTTTAGAAATTAAAAAAATCCATTTATGTGGTTCAAAGCAAAAAGTAATCTGACACCAACAATATATCCATAAAAGGAAAAAATTCATCAAAAACTTACAATTTTTCTCTGTGGAAGCCCACATGAAGAGAAGGGAAACAAAAGCGAGAGACCTGGAGGAGATGTTTACAAACCTGTATCTGACAGTGTTGGGATCCGGAATATTTCACAACATTCTCAAGGGGGCAGTGTTGAGACGCAGTGAGTGAGGCCACACCTCAGAGTGCTGGTTTGAGACCCAGCTGCTCCATTTCCAAACCATCCACCTGCTACTGTGCCTGGGAAGGCAGTGGACAACGGCCCAAGTGCTTGGACCCTGCCACCACGTGGGAGACCTGAATGGAGCTCCAGTCTCCTGGTTTCAGCCTAGCCCAGCCCCAGCTGTTGTGGCCATTTGCAGAGTGAAGCAGAGGATGGACGATCTCTCCCTTTCCTTCTCTTTCTTCCTCTCTGTCACTCTTTCAAACAAATAAATACATCTTTTAAAAGATAAAAATATTCTTGGGTACCGGTGCCGTAGCTATGGCATGGCAGGAAAGCCACCAACTGCGGTGCCGGCATCCCATATGGGTGCTTGTTTGAGTCCCAGCTGCTCCTCTTCCGATCTAGCTCCCTGCTAATGGCCTGGGAAAGCAGCGAAGAACGGCCCAAGTGCCTGGGCCCCTGCTTCCATGTGAGAGATCTGGAAGAAGTTCCTGGCTCCTGGCTTCAGATGGGCCCAGCTCCAGCCACTGTGGCCATTAGGGGAGTGAATCAGCAGATGGAAGATCTCTCTCTTTCTCTCTCTCTCTGTAATTCTGCCTTCCAAATAAATAAAAAATCTTTTAAAAAATAAAATTCTCAAAACTCAATAGTAAAAAAAAACATCCCATTAGAAAATGGGCAAAAGCATACAGCAGACTCATAGAATGACAATTGCTTTAAGTAATACTGTGATCTCAAAATCAGCCCTTAAGGCCTCTTGGTTTGGCTGAAAGGCCCATGAGAGCATTTCAGGCATGGAAAGCCAAGACACTGTGGCAAAAAAATGTCCTACATGAAGGATCTCTGAGAGTGAGACCCCAGTGGAAAGAAGTGGCCATCAAAGAATATACTTTTCTCTAAAGGGAGGAGAGAACTTCCACTTTGCTTATGGCCTTGTCCAAATACTGACAGAGATTATGGACTTAAAAGGTTCAAGAGTCTCAGGTGGTCACTGACGTCATAATAAAAGTATTAATTGTTAACAACAAAAATCACTGTGTACTAACTCCCCATGCAGGACCTCTGTCCTCAATGAGTTATACTAAGAGTTAACTGCAGGCCGGCGCCGTGGCTCAACAGGCTAATCCTCCGCCTTGTGGCGCCGGCACACCAGGTTCTAGTCCCGGTCGGGGCACCAGATTCTGTTCCGGTTGCCCCTCTTCCAGGCCAGCCCTCTGCTGTGGCCCAGGAGTGCAGTGGAGGATGGCCCAAGTGCTTGGGCCCTGCACCCCATGGGAGACCAGGATAAGCACCTAGCACCTGGCTCCTGCCATCGGATGAGCGCAGTGCGCCGGCCACAGCGTGCTGTCCGCGGCAGCCATTGGAGGGTGAACCAACGGCAAAGGAAGACCTTTCTCTCTGTCTCTCTCTCTCACTGTCCACTCTGCCTGTCAAAAATAAAAAAATAAATAAATAAATAAAATAAAAAAAAAGAGTTAACTGCAAAACTAGTTCTCAGTTTGTGTATGTGTGTGCAAATTGTTGAAATCTTTACTTAGTATAAAGTTGGTCTTTGTGTACAAAGTTAATTGAAAATGAATCTTAATGGAGAATGGGACTGGCAAGGAGAGAGGGAGGAGAAGGAGGGTGGGAGTATAGGTGGGATGGTTGATATGGTGGGAAGAATAACTTTATTCCTAAAGCTGTACTTGGAAAATTTGTATTCCTTAAAAAATAAATAAAAAAGAAGAAAATGGGCAAAAGATACACAGAGACATTTCACTAAAGAGGTTACACAGATGGCAAAAAGGCGCATGAAAAGACGTTCAACATCATTAGCCATCAGGAAAATGCAAATTAAAACCGCAGTGAGCTAGCACTGCACTGTACATACATCTATCAGAATAGCTAAAGTAAATAATGTGATAAATCAAATTCTGGCTAGGGTGGGAAGAAACCAGATCACTTGTCAATTCCTGGTGGGAACATAAAATGGTACAGTCACTCTGGAAAAGTTTGGCAGTCTCTTTTTTCCTTTTTTAGGTATATTTACTTATTTGAAAGAAAGACAGAGCTAGAGAGAGAGAGACAGACAGACAGACAGAGAGGAGAGAGGTTTTCCATCCATTGGTTCACTCCCCAAATGGATACAACAGCCAGGGCTGGACCAGTCTGAAGCCAGGAGTCAGGAACTCCATCCTGGTCTCCCACATGAGTGACAGGGGCTTGCCACTTGGGCCAGGATCTGCTGTTCCCTGGGTCGCATTAACAGGAAGCTGGCCGGGAAGCAGAACAGTCAGAACCTGAACCAGGCACTCAGATATGGGATGCAGGCATTGCAAAGTGCTGGCTTGATCTGCTGAACCACAACGGCTGCCCCAGAGTCCCTGGGTCTGACCGTGGCTTGAGAGTTGGGCTGGGCTGGGGACTGTCTTGTTCACTTACTATCTGACTTCAGCATATCTCCAAGCACCTACCGATGTGCCTGCTTGGCAGACAGTCTACTATTCAGACTGTTGCCTTCTTAGATGACTTTGGCAGACTGTCTTTCAAGGAATGTAGGTTATCAAGTTTGTGACCACATGGTTGCTTACAGCGTTTCTTTATTATCTTTCTAGTGCCCAGGGGATCTGGAGCGATGGCCCCATTTCATTTGTGAAGGTGGTAAATCCTCCCCTTTCTTCTTAGGGAGCTACTAGAGGCTTATCAATTTCATTGTCTTTTCAAGAAACCAGCTTTTCCTTTAGCTGACTTTCTTTTGATTTCCTGTTTCCAACTTCATAGATTCCTGCTCTGATTTTTATTGCTGCTTCTGCTTCCTGTGGATTTAGTTTGCTCTTCCTTTTCTAAAGCGGTTTGGGTTAAGGCACTGCCTGCAATGCTGGCATCCCATATGGGCACTGGTTCGAGTCCTGACTGCTCCACTTCTAGTTCAGCTCCCTGATAATGTACCTGGAAAAATAGCAGCCAATGGGCCAAGTAGTTGGGCCCTTGTACCCATGTGGGAGACCCAGATGAAGCTCCTGGCTTAGGTCTGGCCGAGCCTCAACAGTGAAGGGAATGACAGTGGATGGAAGATCTCTCCCTGTGCCTCCTTCTCTCTAACTCTGCCTTTCAAATAAAGAAAGAAATCTTTAAAAAAAATTTCCTAAGGTGAAAGCTCTGATTGATTTAGATCTTCTTCCTCTAATACATGCATTCAATGCTATGGATACCCCCAAATATTGCTTTCACTGCATCCTGCAAATTTTGATAAACTGTTTAATTTGTGTGCATTTTTTAAAAAGATTTATTTTATTTATTTGAAAGACAGAGTTACAGAGAGAGGCAGAAACAGAGAGAGAGAGAGAGAGGTCCTCCATCCACTGATTCACTCCCCAAATGGCTGTAATGACCAGATCTGTGCCGATCCAAAGCCAGGAGCCAGGAGCTTCTTCTGGGTATCCCACTTGGGTGCAGGGGCCCAAGGATTTGGACCATCTTCTGCTGCTTTCCCAGGCCACATCAGAGAGCTGGATCGGAAGCGAAGCAGCTGGGACTTGAACTGGCATCCATATGGGATGCCGGTGCTTCAGGCCAAGGCTTTAACCCACTGAGCCACAGCACCGGCCACTGTGTGCATTTTTTAAAAAAGATTTTATTTATTTATTTGCGAGGTAGAGTTATAGACAGAGAAAGAGAGAGACAGACAGAGAAGTCTTCCATCCGCTGGTTCACTCCCCAAATGGCCACAACAGCCAGAGCTGAGCCAATTCAAAGCCAGGAGCCAGCAGCTTCTCCTGGTCTCCCACGTGGGTGCAGGGGCCCAAGGACCTGGGCCATCCTCTACTGCTTTCCTAGGCCATAGTAGAGAGCTGGATCAGAAGAGGATCAGCCAGGACTAGAACTGGCACCTACATGGGATGCAGGTGCTGCAGGTGGAGGCGTAACCTATTATGCCCCTGTGTGCATATTTTAAAACATGAAAATAAAAATTATTGGTGTAATTTTTTTTTTTTTTATTGACAGGCAGAGTGGACAGTGAGAGAGAGAGACAGAGAGAAAGGTCTTCCGTTGCCGTTGGTTCACCCTCCAATGGCCGCCGCAGACGGCGCGCTGCGGCCGGCGCACCGCGCTCCTCCGATGGCAGGAGCCAGGAGCCAGGTGCTTTTCCTGGTCTCCCCATGGGGTGCAGGGCCCAAGCACCTGGGCCATCCTCCACTGCACTCCCGGGCCACAGCAGAGGGCTGGCCTGGAAGAGGGGCAACCGGGACAGAATCCGGCGCCCCGACCGGGACTAGAACCTGGTGTGCCGGCGCCGCAAGGCGGAGGATTAGCCTGTTGAGCCACGGCGCCGGCCTATTGGTGTAATTTAACAATATTTAAGGAATTTGGTGAAGACAAACAGAGGGATTACCAGCTTTTCACTTTTCAAAAGGATGTTAAAAAAAATAGCAACTAGCATTAGCTTGATCACTCATCACCATTTCACAAAAAAAGCAATTTGAGGGGCTGGTATTGTGGCAGAGTGGGTAAAGCCGCCGCCTGCAGTGCCAGCATCCCATATGGGTGCCATCCAAGTCCCGGCTGCTCCACTTCCCATCCAGCTCTCTGCTATGGCCTGGGAAGCAGTAAAAAATGGCCCAAATCCTTGGGCCCCTGCACCCGCGTGGGGGACCCACGCTTCAGATCAGCACGGCTCTGGCCATTGTGGCCAGCTGGGGAGTGGACCAGCAGATAGAAGACCTCTCTCTGCCTCTATTTCTCTTTCTGTGTAACTGACTTTCAAGTAAATAAATAAATCCACGGCCTGCTGTGCCAGCATCTCATATGGGTGCCGGTTCATGTCCTGGCTGCTCCGCTTTCGATCCAGCTCTCTGCCATGGCCTGGGAAAGCATTGGAAGATGGCCCAAGTCCTTGGCCCCTGCACGTGCATGGGAAACCCGGAAGAAGCTCCTGGCTCCTGGCTTCAGATCAGCTCAGCTCTGGCCTTGTGGTCATTTGGGGAGTGAACCAGCAGATGGAAGACCTCTCTCTCTCTCTCTCTCTCTGTCTGTCTCTGTCTCTGTCTCTACCTCTCTTTGTAACTCTGTCTTTCAAATAAATAAATCTTTAAAAAAATTTAAAAATTAAAAAAAAAAAAAGGAATTTGAACCCAGTCAAAGGGTGAGTCACAGGATAAGAGACAAGCTTTTGAGTGTACTGTTTTATGAAACTCTTACTCTAAGGTCATTTTATTCACATTTCACTACAGAGAGTTGTTAGGTTTTATTTTAAGTCTTTGGGGTATATGGGTGGTGCGGTGGCTAAGCTGCCCCTGGGGACATCTGTTCCCATATCAGAGTAAGTCCTGATCAAGCTTCCTGCTAATGTATACCCTGGGAAGCAGTGTGTTCAGGTACTAGGGTCCACCCATGTGGGAGACCCAGATGGAATTCCAAGCTCCTGGCTTCAGCCTGACCCAGTCCCGACTGTTGAAGGTATTTGGGGAGTGAACCAGCAGATGGAAGACCTCTCTCTGTCTGTCTGTCTGCCTTTCAGATAAAGTGAAAATAAAGTTCTTTTTTTTTTTAAGAAAAAAGAAAAGGAAGGGCCAGCGCCGTGGCTAACTTGGTTAATCCTCCGCCTGCGGCACCAGGATCCCATATGGGCGCCAGTTCTAGTCCCGGTTGCTCCTCTTCCAGTCTGGCTCTCTGCTATGGCCTGGGAAGGCAGTGGTGGATGGCCCAAGTGCTTGGGCTCTGCACCCGCATGGGAAACTGGGAGGAAGCTCCTGGCTCCTGGCTTCGGATTGGCGCAGCACCGGCCATGGCGGCCATTTGGGGGGTGAACCAGTGGAAGGAAGACCTTTCTCTCTATCTCTCTCACTGTCTATAACTGTACCTGTCAAAAAAAAAAAAAAAAAAAAAGAAAAGAAAGAAAGAAAGAAAGAAAGGAAGAAAGAAAGAAAAGAAAATTTTTATGCCAGAGAGCAGCACACACGTTTCACGGGCTGTGGAATTCCAACAAGCTGCTTGGTTTACCAATGGGGAAAAGGAGGGAGGAAGTGAATTTCCCAGGGTCACACAGGGCCTGGTGGATCACGGAGCTCGGACATGGCAGACAGCCAGGGGCTCATCGTCTTCACCCCCCTCCCATCTCTACTTGAACCGCATCCAAGCCCCCAGCCCACGTCAGCGAGCTTTACCTGGCTGTTGATGTTATTGTTGTCTCCAAATATCAGGAAGCCCCCGATGAAGGCAGCCAGGAATGAGTGCACCTGGTGAGTCTTGCCCTGCATGCGGGACTGCAGGGCACAGAGACCCTTGTAGGCGAACACAAAGCAGGCCAGGTTCCGGGAATGGGTGTACGTGGCCTGCAGGATGGCCCGCAGCTTCTCCCGGAGGCTGCACAAACATAGGGAGCCCCCGTGAGTGCAGGCCCGCTGCACCAGGCAAAGAGCTCACAGGCCTCTGTCCACTTTGTCCTCAGGGCTGCCCGCTCACCACATTTGGGCCTTGACTGAATGCCACCTCCTCAAAGAAGCCTTCCCTGACCTCTCCACATAGAAGAATGCCCATCACATCCCCTCCCCTTACCCTGCTTCTCGTTCCCTTTGCAGCCCTTGGCACCACCTGTCATGCAGATGCTCCGGCACTGTCTTTCCCTGCCCCTGCCCCACCCAGTGGAAGCTGCCACAGAGTAGTGCCTAGATCTGGCTGCTTCATCCTCAGGGTCCAGAATGGGGCCTGGAACACAGTAGGTGCTCAAGAAATATTTTTTTTTTTTGAGTGAATATGTGAAGGAATGAGTAAGTGAGTCCCTGTTGTGTGTTGGATCTGGGATTCACTTTGGAGAGAAAACAAATCTGCTTGCTGCCCTCACAGGGCTGAGGATCTAAGGGAGAAGGGAACATGAACTAATCACAGGGCGGGTGTATGTTATAGTGGCCACGACACTGCTTAGGATGCCCGCATCCCACACCGGGGTGCCTGGCTCGAGAACGAGCTCCACTTCTAATTCTAGCTTCCTGCTGAAGCAGGTGGCGGCCCAAATGCCTGGGTCTCTGCTCCCTACATGGGAGACCTGGATTGAGTTCCAGGCTCCTGACTTCAGCCTGGGCTGTTGTAGGCATTTGGAGAGTGAACCAGCAGGTGGGAGATTCTCTGTCTCTCCCCCTTCCCTCACCCTCTCTATTTCTCTGCCTTTCAAATAAATAAAAATTAAGGAAATAAATTACTAAGGGCCAAATTTTTCATTTAATAAGAGACGGTCCTGGGATCTGCAGAATGAAGAGGAGTTGATGAAGTCAAGAGGGCACTCAGCACCCGTGAAGGACCCGGGGGCCCGGAGACAGATGGGACCTGGACAACAAAGGACACTGTTACAGAGAAAGATGGGGGGTGGGGCGGAATTGGAGTCACGCTGAGTTTTGTCTATCCTGAGAGGTGAGCACAGCAGGTGACTCAGCTTATCTTTTCAAGACCACTAGGGGGCAGCAAGGAGAAGGCAAACCCTGTGGGGACCCATGGATAGGCCTACCATGGGACCCCTCCATGCTGGGCTTGGCTTATAGCAGTAATATGGATGTAGCAGCTGATTGAACTTTCCATCTAGCTGAGGATCGTGGAAAACAACAAGATGGCGCTGATGCCCTGCCTGCTGCGTGACTCCACAGCTGAGCATGATCAAGTGCCGGATTGGAGAGCTCTGTGCATGGACTCTGATTGATTGACTGTGATTGGTTGAATTCTGTATATAAACAGACCATGGGCGAAGGAGCGCGCACGCCAGCTTTTCCCCTTAAGGAACGTGCACGCCATCTCTCCCCCTTCTCCCGGTCCCCCACTCTCTTTCCCACTCGTTCTAAGTAAAAGTCTACTGAAGACCGATTAACTGCGAGCAGCATCGTTCCTTTTGCAGCCAAAGGAGTGACAAAACCCAAGTGCCCTCCGGGAGTCTGGGGGCCACCTGGCCCTGTGGCAATCCACCAGGTGGCGGCCTGAGTCTCGCCCCTCAGTACTCAGCAAGAAGGCTAGACTTCCCTGTGAACTCCTGAGCGTGTCAATGTCACTGCGGACCCTGCCTTCAAAGGGGTCCCAGGGACTGGCCACACTCCTCACCCACGGCCACCACCAAGGTCCCAGCCACTACCTCTGCTCACCTGAGTCTTGTTTTTTTTTTTTTTTTTTTTTTAAGATGTATTTATTTATTTGAAATGCAGATACCCTCCAGGCACATTAGCTGTGAACTGACCCAGCACCTGATATGGGACTCCAGTGTCGCAAGCTTAGTCCACTGTCACAACACCCCACTCAACTGGATTGGAGCCACTGCCACAGGTGTACCTACTTCCACCCGTGTGCTCCTCTCACCCCACCAACCTTTCCTAAATTCTTGACCTTCACACTGTTAAAACCAAAGTCAGACACGGGCACCTGCCTGCTCAGAACCTTATGATTGCCTGCTTCCCTTAAAGGAAAAGCCAGATTCCCCTCACAGCTTAAACCTGGGCAGGACGAATCCCAGGTACTGCTGTGAGCCTCCCCCCTCTGTCTGCCTTCCCCTTTAACTCCTCTGCTCCAGCCTCCTCACACCCACCAGGCAGGTCCCACCTCAGGACCCTTGCACCCGCCATTCCTGCACTCTCCCCCCTGACAGTGCTTCACTTCAATGTCACTCCCTCCCAGAGACCACGCCCATTGAACTCTGCAACCCTCCCCACCTCCCCGACCTCCCCTCCCCTTCCCTAATATCCCTGCTCCTGTTTTGCCTTTTGCACCACACACCTTCCTTCTGTTTCTTTTCCACTACCCCATGCAAGACCATAAGCTCTGGGAGGACGAGAGTGCTGGTTTGCTTTGCTCCTTGCTGTCCTGAATGAATGAGGCATAGCGGGTAAAGCCACCGCCTGCTATGCCAGCATCCCATATGGGCGCCAGCTCAAGTCCTGGCTGCTCCAATTCTGATCCAGCTCTCTGCTATGACCTGGGAAAGTAGTGGAAGACGGCCCAAGTCCTTGGGCTGCTGCACCTGTGTGGAGACCGGGAAGAAGCTCCTGGCTTCAGATTGGCGCAGCTCTGGCCATTGCAGCCATCTGGGGAGTGAACCAATGTATGGAAGACCTCTCTCTCTCTCTCTCTCTCTCTCAACCTCTCTGTAACTCTGCCTTTCAAACAAATAAATAAATCTTAAAAAAAAAAAAATCAGAGCGCTAAAAACCAAAATGAATACTAGAACCAAGAACAAAAGGGAAAATCTTGAAAGTTAACTCTGGCTGGCTGAGTGCCACTCCTATAAGCCCCAGGTGAGTCTCTACACCTGTTTCCATGAGAAGACATTTTCCAAGAAGTGCCTTGAGGCAGTGTAGAGGTCAGGGACAGTTTCCCAGACTACGAGCTCTTCAGAGAACAGGTGTGGGTGCCAGGAGGGCAATAAAGGCAGGGGGAGAGGAAAGGGCATTCCTGGAAGGGGGCGGTGCCTGAGCACTGTAGGCACCTGTGTGGGCTGGCGGCAGGTTCTGTACGGCGCCATGGGCAGCCGGGGTGACCCTGCACAGATATGGCCCAGGCGAGGCTGCAGAAGGCCAGGCTGGGCAGCTGGGCATCTCTGCGAGGACACTGGGGAGCCAGGGGCATATTTTAGGCAGAGGTAACGGGGTCAGAGGTGTGATGGGGGACAGGCTAGATCCAGCCACAGAGCTAGTGCAACCGTCCTGGCCCTGGGAGCTGATCCCATTCTGTCCCAGCTGGCAGGGCATCCCGAGAGGGCACGTACCTGCCACTCCTGAAGAGAAAGGTCATGACCAGCGCGTGAGGGGCCCGGATTTTGACTCCATAGCTGTAGGAACAGAGAAAGGCAGTTACCACGGCATCGCGGCGCCCAGGTCCCCCTGCCCCGGCTGCTCCCTGCAGCCCCTTGTGCCCGTCCCTCGCGCCAACACCACTTTTGGAGAAGTAATGCTGGCTTCGCAGTTGGCTCTCAATTCAAATTCCAGCTCTAAATTTCCTGGTGGTGCAGCCTCGGGCTTGCCACTCTGCGGAGCCTCCATTTCTCCATCTGTAAAAGGGAGGTGAAGTCTCGGAGCGCTAGTTGTGATTCAGCGGAAGGAAGCGATGTGGGTAAGAGGTCACCACCATTCCTGCTCAACTGGCTTTGTGGGGTTGCTCCCTTAGCTCCGTCTGATGGTCCCCCCCAAAGGCAGATTCTTCTTCTACAATCATAAATCTTGGGGCCGGTGTGTGGCATAGCCAGTTAAGCCACCACCTGCGATGCCAGCATCCCATATGGATTCAAGTCCTGGCTGCCCCACTTCCAATCCAGCTCCCTGCTAATGCACCTGAGAAAGCAGTGGAGGATGGCCCAACTGCTTGGGCCCCTGCACCCATGGTTGGGAAAAACCTCCAGGCTCCTGGCTTTTGCCTGGCCTACCTCTGGCCATTGAGGCCATTTGGGGAGTGAACCAGCAGATGGAAGACCTCGTTCTCTGTCTGTTCCCCACCCCCCAACTCTCCCTTTCAAATAGATAAAATAAATAAATAAATTTTTAAAAAACACAAACACTTGGGGCTAGTATTGTGGCAGAGGAAGTTGAGCCTCCACCTGCAATGCCAGCATCACATTGGGCACCGGTTTGAGGCCCAGCTGTTCCTTTCACAGTCCAGTTCTTTGCTAATGCTCTTGAGAAAGCATCAGAGGATGGTGCAACTCCTTGGGCCTCTGCACCCACATAGGAGACAAGGAAGAAACTCCTGGCACTGGCCTGGCCCACACCCAGCTGTTGCAGCAACCAGTGGATGAAAGATGTCTCTGTTTCTCCCTCTCTCTGCCTTTCTAGTAAATAAATCTAAAAGAAAAAATTGTGCCACAGGACTTGGCCCCTGCTCACCTCTCCCCTGTGCCCCTTGAATCCTGCTCCAGCTCCCCTGCCCTTCCTGGGGTTCCTCGGACCACCAGCTTCCTCTCTACCTCCCGACCTTGGCCCAGACCACTCCCTGTGCCTGAGTCCCCTGCGCCTACTCCTTACACAGCCTCCTTTCCCTCAGCTCCCTGGTCCCAGCTGGGATGCTCAAGTGATGTGTCATCACTTTTCACTCCCAGTCTCACGGCTCACTTTGGTGCTGTGGCCTCTGGGAGTCTGGCTTCTCCCCTGCACAGTCCCTGGTACCCTGCACGGTATCTGACATATGGTATGTGCTCAACAGATGACTGCTACTGATTTCCAGTATAGTCCTAAATGATCCACGGAGGAAAGTAATTTCTGGGACAGTCTACTTTTAGTTTGGTCCATCTTTTTGTTGTTATCTTTTTATTTCTTCATTTTATTTGAAAGGTAGAGTGACATCCACTGGTTTGCTCCCCAAATGGTTGTAATAACCAGGTCTGGAACAGGCCAAAGCCAGGATCCAGGAATTCTATCCAGGTCTCCCACATGGGTGGCAGGGTCCCAAGTACTTGAGCCATCATCTGGTGCCTCCCAGGAGCACTAGCAGAGAGCTGGGCCAGAGGCAGAGGTGGGAATTCTTAAAACAGTCACTAAGTAACATGTATTTTCTTCTAGTTATTCAAAATGTACCTCTCCCCAAATTCTACCTAGGAGGACCTTGACTTTGTAAAGCACATGAGAACATCAGGCTGGGGGGATATGCTACAGTGCAGTTTATTAACAGGGTCCCCTGGCCTACAAGATCACACAAGATCACAACTTTTCTACAACACCAAAATTATCTGTGCATTGCCTCTTTTTTTTTTTTTTTTTTTTGACAGGCAGAGTGGACAGTGAGCGAGAGAGAGAGAGAAAAGTCTTCCTTTTCCGTTGGTTCACCCCCCAGTGGCCGCTGCGGCCGACGCACTGCGCTGATCCGAAGCCAGGAGCCAGGTGCTTTTCCTGGTCTCCCATAGGGTGCAGGGCCCAAGCACTTGGGCCATCCTCCACTGCCCTCCCGGGCTACAGCAGAGAGCTGGCCTGGAAGAGGAGCAACCAGGACAGAATCCGGTGCCCTGACCGGGACTAGAACCGGGGTGCCGGCACCACAGGCAGAGGATTAGCCTACTGAGCCGCGGTGCCAGCCTGTGCATTGCTTTTAAAGTCATTAAACATTTTTAAAAGACTTATTTATTTATTTGAAAGACAGAGTGATAGAAAGAGATCTTCTATCTGCTGGCTCACTCCCCAAATGGCCTCAACAGCTGGGGCTGGGCCAGGTTGCAGCCAGGAGCCTGGAACGCCATTTGGTCTCCCAGGTGGGTGTAGGCGTATCCATCAATGCCTTCCCAGGAGAATTAGCAGGGACGGCAGATCAGAAGCAAAACAGTCAGGACTCCAACCAGTGCTGGCTCCTGGCTTCAGTCTGGGTCAGTTCTGGCTGTCAGCATTTGGGGAGTGAACCAGCAGTTGGGAGAACTCTCTCTAATAAATTAAAATCTGAAAACTAAATACAGGGAGGAGTATAGGTATTTGCACGGTTCCTATTTCTGCAGGAAGACACATAAGAATGGGTAAGAGGTGGCCTCCAGGCGAGAGGACTGTGACAGGGATGAGGCAGGCAGGAAGCTTTAGCATCTAACCTCTTCTGTCCTTGGTAAATGTGTTAGCTAATTTAAACAGGAGGGGTAAGCACTGTGGTATGGTGGGCTAAGCCTCTGCCTGCAGCGCCGGCGTCCCATATGGGCACGGGTTCATGTCCTGGCTGCTCCTCTTCCAGTCCAGCTCTCTGCTATGGCCCGGGAAGGCAGTGGAGGATGGCTCAAGTCCTTGGGCCCCTGCACCTGTGTGGGAGGCCAGGAGGAAGCACCTGGCTCCTGGCTTCGGATTGGCATAGCTCTGGCCGTAGCGGCGGCCATTTGGGGGGTGAACCAACGGAAGGAAGACCTTTCTCTCTGTCTCTCTCTCTAACTCGACCTGTCAAATAAAAAAAAAAAAAAGGTCCTTTCTTCTACCCCAGACTCACTCTGAACAGTGCCCCAAACTCCCTACACCTGCCAAGCCCCTCCCTGAAGTCCTCACACTCAGACAGGAGTGGGTCACTCTCCTGTTCACAGCATCACTCCTGGGGAAAGGGACGCCTGGATTAGACAGGACTTGCAGGACATCATCACAGTGCAGCGCCATGTTCTGGAGAGCCTCGGCCTGAACAAACTACCTGTAGAGCACCTTCTTGGGACGACTGGGACAATGTGACTGCCGACCAGGTGACAGCCACTATTATAGAATTAGCATTAATTTATTCAATGCAGGCAGCATAATGTAGCCACATGGGAGAATGCTCTTATTTTTATAAATGCATATTAAAATACTTAGAGGTGGTTTGATGGAGTTCCTGGCTCCTGGTGGGGCCTGTCCCAGCCCCAGCCCCAGCCCCAGCCCCAGCCATTGCAGCCATTTGGGGAGTGAACCAGCAGATGGAAGATCTTTCTCTCTCTGCCTCTCTCTCATAACTCTGTCTTTCAAATAAATAAATAAAGTATGTAGAGGTAAATATCAAAGTAACTTAAAATATACAAAGTTTGGAGCCTGCGCTGTGGCATAGTAGGTTAAGCCTCTGCCTGTGGCAACGGCATCCCATCTGGGCACTGGTTCAAGTCCCAGCTGCTCCACTTCCGATTCAGCTCCCTAACAGCCTGGGAAAGCAGTGGAAGACGGCCCAAGTACTTGGACCCCTGCACCCACGTGGGAGACCTGCTGCCTCCCAGGGTGCACATTTGCAGGAAGCTGGAATCGGAAGAGGAACCAAGACTTGAACCCAGGAACTTCATTGTGGGATGTGGGCGTCCCAAGCCAAATGCCCACCTCATGGTATAGCAGGTTAATGTCAGTCTCTCCTCTTGAACTCGATCCTCAGAGATGAGCACAGCATCGTAGCACTAACCAGCAATGGGAACACTGCCCGAGAGCACCTCTGCAGGGATGACTGTCGCTGACATTGTGCAGGAGAGGAAACCAAGGCCAGAAGTGAAGGACCACTCAGCTTTTAAAATGAAGCAACTGAGACTGCAGCCCAAGGGCCTGACTGCAGAAAGCGCCTGCCCCGGCCTGGAAGGCCCACGGGAGGCGCAGGGAAAGCTGGAGTGGGGGCGGGTGTACAAAGTCAATATTGGGCAATGCCTGCTGGCGGCAGGATTATGTGGCTTCTATTCCCTCTTACTTTGCCCTGTGAATACCCTGGCAAAGGGGCCGCTGATGTAATAATCTCAGGGTCCACCGCACCCTGCTCACACCAAGGAGTGGCTGATAGGATCTGGTCAGACCCAGCCGGGACCAGCTTCTACCTGACTCTGAGTGTCCACGGAAGCCAACAGCTTGGCCTTGGGATTGGGCAGCCCTGGGTTTGAATCCTGGCTCCAACCCTGGCCAAGGGATGTGACCCTGAGCAAATGAGTTTACTTCTCTGAGCCACAGTCTTGTCATCCGGAAAATGGAACAATGGCAACTCCCACTGAGCACACTTCCTAATTCATTCAATAACTATTTGAGAGCCTATTATATGCTATGTGCTGGGGGTACTCCAAGCAACAGAGAAATTTCTGTCCCCATGAGGCTCACTTTGTAGTGAGAGAGACGCATTATGAAAACAAGATATATAACTGGACTGCTTAGTGTCAGATGCTGACAATACTACAGAGAAACATCAGGTGGGGCGTTGAGGGAGGGTCTCAGTGAGGAAATGACCCTTAAGCAGAGTCCTCAAAGAGGTGAGGGAGTGGGGCTGGTGCTGTGGTGTAATAAGTCAAGCCTCAGCCTGCGGTGCTGGCATCCCATATGGGCACCAGTTTGAGACCCAGCTGCTCCACTTCCGATCCAGCTCCCTGCTATGGCCTAGGAAAGCAGTGGAAGATGGCCCAAGTCCTTGGGCCCCTGCACCCACAGAGGAGACCCAGAAGAAGCTCCTGGCTTTAGTCTGGCCCAGCCCTGGCTGTTGCAGCCATTTGGGGAGTGAACTAGCAGTTGGAAGATTGTCTGTCTGTCTCTCTCACCTCTCTCTGTAACTCTGCCTTTGAAATAAATTAAAAAAAAATTTTTTTTTTTAAAAAAAGGTGAGGGGTAAGCCAGGTGGACATCAGGTGAATATGACATAGGAACAGCCAACGGCTATACATATGCAGGTGCTGGCTAAACATCTCGCACATATTGACAATCATCTGATAGCATCAGTACGATCATCCTGCCCATGTCACAGAAGTTGAGGTGAAATGACGAACCCAAGACCTCCCAGGTGGGAGGCAGTGGGCAGTCCACATCTTCACCACTGAGCCCTGCCGCCATGAGGATGCCAGCTGCAGGGAGACGGGGGGATTCTCAGGCTTGGTGTCGTCTGTCCCCAGCTCTGGCACATTGGGTCCTCAAGCAATGCTGGTTGCTATGCATGAGGTTTAAAGGAGGCCAAGCTCTCTTCCAGGCATCACCCAGGCAAAATGACCCCCATACTTCCTGTCCTGCAGGTATGAAGGCCAGGGTGAGATCAGTTTCCCCAGCTTCTTTGACACCTATTGTCACGCCCAGACATACCGGTGCCACATGGGGACTTAGCGCTGGAGTCCTACAGATGAGGTGCGAGGCGCAGGGTGGAAGCCCATGGACAGCGGCATGTGGGGAGCCTAGGCAAGAGGCGTCCACCTGCCTGCTGGAGGCCAGAGTCAGAGTCCAGTTTCCCAGCTATGCAGATGTGGCCACGGAGGCCTGACAGGGCCAAGGGTACACCGTGAGGCGGGGTCAACTAGACCCAAATGAAGGAATACAGCAGCCGGCACGGAGAGACCCGGTTGTAAAACACGGAGGACTCAGAAGCAGCACGGTGGGAGCCCCAGATCAGACCGGGCAAGGTGCCCGGTACCCCAAACCCAGCTCCCGCTGCACGGACGGTGCACACTGAGACCTAGGGGCTTGCGAGCGCTGCTCAAGGACGCCCAGTGCGGCGGTGCCAGGCCTCTAAGTGGCACCTCCGACCCATGCCAGGCCCGCCCCTCGGCCCCTGCCGGCCCGACGCCCCACTTACACGGCCCCGTTCCGGAAGCCCTTAAGCACCGCCAAAGCAGCGTGGTAGCGGCGCTTTCGCAGCAGCGTGTTGACGGCCAGGAGCAGAGCCTGCAGCTGCGGCGGGGCGGCCATAGCGCGGGACGCGCGCGAGGTTGAGGGACGGAGCTGGACTCGCACTGACAGCCCCTGGGTCCTGCTGCACAGCCCCAAGTGCCCGGGCAGCGCCGCCTCGGCTTTGCTCCCATAGGCTGAATCTGCTGTCACACACACAAGGAAAGCCAATCACAGAACGCAACCGTCTACGAAGCGAATGAGACTTCTCTCGCACTTCGGAATACCTGTATGATTGGGAGCGAAGGGAGAGCTTCTAACCAATCACAGTGGGCTCTGACGTCTCAAGAAAGTCACACGCCTGGGTTCGTCCAATCATAAGGCAGTTTCCTTAGGGGCGTGTCCAACCGCGCCTCGGGTTCGGAGGGAGGCGTGTCACCTGTGGACTTGGCTGAAAGGGCGTTTGCTGGGAGAGGAGCCGCCCTCCTCAGAGCTGGGATGGGTGACTTTTAGGTGGTGACACCGGGAAGACCGGGTTTCGTCTTTACACAGGACAATTCCGACCGTGCAGTCCTATCACAGCGATCTTCTCGGAGCGTAAATCCCACGGCACCCTCAACGGCTTCCACTTAAAGTACAAACTCCTTCCCAAGGCTGGCGACAGATGACCTCGCGGGATCAGCCCCTGCCTCCTATCTATCGATCGATCGATCGATCGATCTAGCCAGTAGAGTTACAGTGAGAGGGAGAGGCAGAGAGAAAGGTCTTCCTTACGTTGGTTCACTCCCCAGATGGCCGCAACGGCCGGAGCTGCGCCGATCCTAAGCCAGGAGCCAGGAGTTTCTTCCAGGTCTCCCATGTGGGTGCAGGGGCCCAAGGACTTGGGCCATCCTCTACTGATTTCCCAGGCCATAGCAGAGAGCTGGATCGGAAGAGGGGCAGCCGGGACTAGAACCAGCGCCAACACAGGATGCCGGCGCCGCAGGTGGAGGATTAGCCTACTGTGCCACGGCGCCGGCCCCTGAAACTACATATTTCTATATGTTTATTGTCCATTGCCCCTAGCAGAAAATTGCATGTGGGCAGGAACTTCATTTTCTGCTGTAACCCCAGCTCTTGGCATACAGTGGTGCCAACCCCTGCTTGTTGGAACAGTTCATAGGTCTGGGTTGTCACCTCCCAGGACATGGATGGGTGACATTTACATACTATGTTACTGTGTGAGGTTCCTGTTGGGTGACTGCTACATATAGAGTGGTGGCTGTGACTTGTGAGGGCCACCTCTGGTATTCTGGCCATGTCGTATCTGCCTGCGATATTGATGTCAAAAGTCGGAAAAGAAGAGAATATTGGGTGTATTTTATCACTGGAACTGAATTTTCCTTTTTTTTTTTTTTTAATAATGGTAGTCTAATTTGTTCAATTAACCCTCCCTCTGAGAACAGTGACTATGCTAGACAATACACAAAAGTATTCTCTTAAAAGCTCTGCAATACTTAAATACATGAGTAGTGATCAGGCCGATTATTAAGCTGGTAACTGCTAACACAAAGATGTGAATCTTGGAGCACCGAAGCCTCTTAGGACATGAGGGCATTTGCGGGTTTCAGTTCAACAACCACACAAGGCAGGAGGCACGAAAGTGAAAGTTCAGGGCATGTCCAAAGTCAAGAATCTTGAAATACAATCTGCTCGCAGTCAGCCGAGACGCGCAGGGATTGGACGCTTCAGCCTAGTGTGATCTGAGCCTCTCATACCCGTGCCTCGAGCCAGGGAGCTGCAGAAAAGATGGCTTTGGAGCTGAGCAAAGCAGTTCAAGGAAGGGGAAAGAGGCACTTTTAAAACTTCTTCCTTGACAAGTTGGGACCATTGATGAGTCCTTTTGTATCCCAGGGAGTAGATCAGGAATCCCAGGTAGGAGGCTGGTGGTGTGGCATACTGTGTTAAACTGTCGACAGCAACGCTGGCCTCCCATGTGGGCACTGGTTCGAGTCCCAGCTGCTCCACCTCTGATCCAGCTCCCTGCTAAAGGCCAGGGAAGAGCAGCAGCAGATGGCCCAAGTATTGGGCCCCTGCCCCCGTCGTGGGAGGCCTGCCACGCCCCTAGCAGAACTTGTACAAATATCACCCTGAAGAGTGAGTCACTCAGCCCTGACACTTGGCCCTGGTTGGCACTGGGTATTTGGGAACCACCCCCGCAAGTTCTTTCTGAGTCCTACCTTTCACTTGCGCTGGGAGTAAGTTTCTTCTCGCAAGGATTCCTCACAGGTGCTCAGGCGAAAGAGAAGCCACAATGGGAACACTCAGCGCCTGGCGGCACTTGAACAGTCTCACCTGAGTCCCTCAGGGCAGGCTCTGTTTATTCAACTTTGCCCAGAGAACTGAAATGCAGGTGGGAGGCACCTCAGGGCTGCTTCCTGTGCACCACGATTGTCTCCCAGATGCTTCAGGGGCCACTGCATCTTCCTAGCACCCTATGAGGCAGGTTCCATGGGAAACTGAGGCACAGAAAAGCAAAGTACCCTGTCAGAGGTGACAGACTCAGTGTGCAATGGCCAAGGTTTGAATCCAGGCTCCCTGGCTCCAAAGCCTCTGATTTTAATCACTATATGAGCTTGCTGGGGCTGCATAACAAAATACCACAGACTGCACAGTTGAACAACGGGAATGTATTTAAACGATTCTGGAGGCCACAAGTCCAAGACCAAGGTATCAGCAGGTTTGGTTTTTCCTGAGGTCTCTCTCCCTGGCTTGCAAATGGCCACCTTCTCATTGTGTCCCAGCATGGTCAAGTGCGTCTGCCCTGCCTGCTGCTGGGGGTCTGTTTTGAGTTGATCATCACTCCCCCTTCCCCACGGAGAGTTAGCTCTCCTGGCATGGCTGGAGCACTGGGCAGGCAGTGGAAATGTTTCAGAATTTCCCTCCTTTCTGCTGGCCCTGTGCCTGGCATTTCTACATGACTTACTCAGCAGTGCCCAAGTCTTTAGGCTGGCCTTAGGTTCTTTTCAGGGCCAACCAGGTGACCCTGGGGGGGTGGGAGGGGACTGATAAGAGTTTGGTGGATGAAGAAATGACCATAAGGGGTGGAGAGTTAGGGGCAGGGGCACTGGCTGGGGAGCCTGCCGGTGTGGGGCTCTACGACCCCAAAGCCTGTTGGGTTGTCCCCTCAGTCACACAATTCCCAGGAAGCCTTGTGAGTGAACTCGGCACCCCCTGCTAACAGGGCTCCTGCTCTGCCCCCCGAATGACAGAGGAGGACCCAGGGCGGCAGAGAATGTGAGGCAGGAAAAGCGTCTCAGGGAGGCAGGAGGGCAAGTTCCTCTTGTTCCAGGTAGGCTCTGGAAACCACATCTCAGGAAGAGCGAGAGGACAGCAGGTGCAAAAGGCCTAGAGAGCAGGTAGGAACTTACTGCGCGTTGGGAGGCATCGCCGTGCAGAGCTAGGCTGCCACCTGGAATGCCTGTATTCCCATGTGGGAGACCAGCTGTAATTCCTGACCTTTCACTTTGGCCCCAGGGCCTTTGCACTTGCTACTGTCTCTGCTCCTTTTTACACAGCTGACTCCATCTTATGCGTCAGGTCCACTTCCTCAGAGAGACCCTCCCTGCCTGAAGCACCTTTTGGGTTGGGTGTCTGGTGCAGGGTCTAAGTATCCACTTGGGACTCCGCCATCCCGTATCAGGGTGCTTGGTTCAAGTGCCAGCTACTCCAGCTCTGATCCAGCTTCCTAATGCGTCAGGTGATGGCTTAAGCAGTCCCTGAGCTCCCTACCACCCTTATGGAAGGCCTGGATTGAACTCCCAGTTCCCGGCTTCAGCCTGGCCGACCTCTGGGTGTTGTGAGCATTTGGGGAATGAAACCAAGGATGGAAGATCTCTCTGTTCCTCTGCCTTTCAAATAAAATGAAAGAAAGAAAGAAAGAAAGAGAGAGAGAGAGAGAGAGAGAGAGAGAGAGAGAGAGAGAGAGAGAAAGAAAGAAAGAAAGAAAGAAAGAAAGAGCTTATCCACCCAGAAAAAAAAATTAAAGTCACAGAACACTTTTTCATTTACAGCCTATTTTTCTGATGGACTATGACTCCATGAAGGCAAGAATTACAGTCTTTTTACCCGTGGTCATGTCTCCTCCATCTATGAGAGTGGTGCACAGTAGGTGCTCAACATGTACTGTATTTTTAAACATTTTATTAACTTTTTAAAAAAGATTTTTCATTTATTTTAAAAGTATAGTTAGAGACAGACAGACATACCTTCCATCCGCTGGTTCACTCCCCAAATGGCCGCACAGCTGGGGCTGGGCCAGGTTGAAGCCAGGAGCCAGGAGCCTCATTCAGGTCCCCGACGTGAGTACAGGGCCCAAGATCTTGGGCCATGCTCCACTGGCTTCCCAGGCACATGAGCAAGGAGCTGGATCAGAAGTGGACACAAACTGACACCCTCACGGTATGCCAGTGCTACAGAAGGTGGCTTAACCCACTACGCCTAGCGCCAGCCCCTACTTATTTTTATTTTACTTGAAAAGCAGAGAGACAGAGAGGTCTTCTGTTCACTGGTTCATTCACCAAATGTCCATAAAAGCCAGGGTTGAGTCGGGCCAAAGCCAGGAGCTCAATCTGGGTCTGTCTTGTGGGCGGCAGGGACCCCAGTACTTGAGGCACCATTTACTGCCTCCCAGGAAGCTGGAATGGTGGAGCCAGGACTTGAGGCCAGCCAATCCCATATGGGATGTGGGTGTCCCAAATGGTATCTTAACTGCTGCACTAACTGCTCCTCAACCAATACTTTAAATGGATTAAATGAATATGGATATACTAATTAATTACTAGAATGATTAAAAAAAGTTATGGGGCTGGTGTGAAATGCGGGGCATGAGCGTGGCCATGGTGCGGCCAGGCCAGGCCCGGGGGCTCCGCATGCGCGGGTGCCCCCGCCCAAGCTGCGCGGAATGGAGCCGCGCGGAGCTGGGCCCGCGAACTAACCCAAGCCAGGGCCCGCGGAGCCAGCCGGCAGGTGTCCTGGGGATGGCAGTGCAGGGAAGGACCCAGCACACGCGCACGTGGCGCACGTGGCCCACGGACCGGGCAGCGCCAAGGAGGGGCAAAGAAGATGGCGCCCAGAGGAAGTAAGATGGGCGGAACTCAAAAGCTGATTGGCTACGCAACATCAGGGGAGGTAACAAGACTAGTAACAAGTGTATAGACATATGGCTAGTCCTATAAAAATCCCCCCCGAAAAATGACCGTTTAAGTGATTGGTTGGTCCTTAGCCCTGCCCCAATGACTCTGCAGTTTTGTGCTATAAAAGGTTCGGTTACGCTTGGAATAAATGAGTCCTCGCTACACTTGGCTCCCCGCTGCGTCTGAGTGTCTCCGGGATCAGGAGGCTGGGGAACGGGCGAGCGGCGCACTCACCTTTCTTCAGACCCAGTCCACCCTTGTACGGGTGGACTCAGACCCTGCAGTGAAACAGCAAATTAAGCCACCACCTGGAACGTTGACATCCATGTGAATCCCACATGGGTGTCTGTTCCAGTCCCAGCTGCTCAGCTTCCAGTCCAGCTCCTTGCTAATGTGCCTAGGAAAGCAGTGCATGACGACCAAATCCTTGGGTCACTGTCACCCATGTGGAAGATACAGATGGAGTTCCAGGTTCCTGGCTTCAGCCTGGCCCAGCCCTGGTTATTATAGCCTTTTGGGGAGTGAACCAGCAGATGAAAAGATCACTCTGTGTACCTTTCAAATAAATAAGGCTTTTTTTTTTTTTTTTTTTTTTTGACAGGCAGAGTGGACAGTGAGAGAGACAGAGAGAAAGGTCTTCCTTTTGCCGTTGGTTCACCCTACAATGGCCGCCGCGGCCGGCGCACTGCGCTGATCCAAAGGCAGGAGCCAGGTGCTTCTCCTGGTCTCCCATGGGGTGCAGGGCCCAAGCACTTGGGCCATCCTCCACTGCCTTCCCGGGCCACAGCACAGAACTGGCCTGGAAGAGGGGCAACCGGGACAGAATCCGGCGCCCTGACCGGGACTAGAACCCGGTGTGCCGGCGCCGCAAGGCGGAGGATTAGCCTAGTGAGGTGCGGCACTGGCTAAATAAGGAATTTTAAAAATGGGTTTTCTGTGGACACTTGCTCACAGAGCCGGGGTGACTGGGGAGCAGGGAGCAGTAGGATATACAAGGGTTGTGTCCAAGGCAGGACAGCGAGTTCCCTGGCACAAAAGGGCCACGAGGGGGTTCCCAGGTGGAGGGTCTGTGAGGTAACTTACAGGAATGGAGTGGTCAGTGTTCACAAAGGGAAAGCACCATTAGACGCCACCATTCATTTTTCAGATTGTCTGTCTTCTTTCTGTACCCCTAACTCCATAGGAGGCGTCCTAGGACCTGGTGCATTCCAGGCTGTCCATGAGCAGCCGAAGGCCCGCGAATGAAGATGAGAGTGGGGTATGCGTGACACGGGGTAGCAGAATGGGGAGACCAGGATGGGGCCCCGGGGAGGCTGGCCTAGGTGGGTGTTGGGGGTTTATGTGACAGAAAAAAGGGGCCCTGACCGGCAAGGGGTGGTCTGTGTGAAGGGGAAATACGGGTTACCAGCATGGGGGGCAAACCCCGAGCAACGTTCAGGCACAGCCGAGTCACGGAGAGGAGCGAGGAGGAGCGGGGCTCCCCCAGGCACGGCTGAGGGCCACGGGCCGGGGATCTGTGTCCTCGGCTGTGCAGGTGGGCATGGCTGTGCCCGATGTAGGGCTGGGGGCTGGCCGCCGCGGCATGGCGGGGAGTGTCGTGTGTGATGAGGCGCGGATGGGCTGGCAGGTGCCCGTGGCGGCGGATACAGGGTCGGTGTAAGGTTGGAGGCTCAAGTGAGGTGGGGTCAGAGGTGCCCAGGCGCCAGGTCGGGGAAGTCCACGAATGCTGGGGGTCCCCCAAGCGCAGCCTGGGTTTCCGGGGCGGGGGGCTCGGCGGCGGCTCCCGGGCGCCCCCTGGCGGCCCCGACCCCACCGTCGCGGCCACGGCGGCGGCGGCGGCTCCCACAATGCTCGCGTAGGCCTGTTTCGCCTCCGGTGGCGGCGGCGGCGGCTCCAAGATGGCGCAGGCGATCTTCGAGGCCCTGGAGGGTGAGCGGCGGCGGGGCCGGGGGAGGCGGCTGTTCCGCGGTGCGCCCCCTCCCGCCGCGCCCTCGCAGCGCTGGGCCCAGGGCGCGCGGCGGCCGCGGGGTGGAGGGCGCCCGGGCCGGAACAGCCGCGGGGCGGGAGGGGCGCGGGCGGGAACAGCCGCGGGAGCCCAGGCCTGGCGAGGGAGGGGGGCAGCGGGACCGGAACAGCGGCGGCGGCGGGGGGGGGGGCGCGGAACAGCCGTGGGCGCTGAGGCCCGGCGGGGGGCATCGGAACCGGAACAGCCGGCGCGGGCTGGTGCAGCGGGAGGGGGCTCAGGACCGGAACAGCCGAGCCGCTAGGACCTGGGGCCTGCGTGGGAGGGGTGCCCTGGAGGGAACAGCCCGGGGGGTTCGCGGGCTCCCCCGGCCTGGAACAGCCGCCGCGAGGGCGCCGGCCCAGGGGGCACTGGTGCGGGAACCAGAGCCATTGAGCCAGCTGTCCTGACCAGGGAGGACTTCTGTTGAGCCCTGTGTGCTGAGACACAGTGCTTTCAATTCAGATCAATGAAGAACAGGCGCCACCTGTGTGCAAAACCGGGTCCTGGAGCTCACAGACCGAACCAGCAAACACTGGGCGCCTGCTGTGTGCACCGAGCTACACACTCAGATCCGGAAACGACGGGCACCAGTGCTGTGCCTGGCTGGCGGCTAGACCCAAGCCAGCACACCCTGCCTGCCGACTTGCTGTCTTAGGCCGGGCAAGATCAGGCTCAGGGGACGGTGGGCAAACCCTGAGCGGCTCCGAGTGCACCTGCAGAGAGGAAGGCGGCCTGGGCTGAGGGGTAGACAGACCGAGAATGCTCTTGGAGGGTGTGGTGAGATGAGCTTTCAGCTGGATTGTAAGCAGGCAGGCTGGACCTGTGGCTGCCGCCGAGGTGTGAGTCCTGCACCCCCTAGCAGATCTTAGCTACTCTGCTTCCTGGAGGATCAAAGTTTTTTTTTTGTTTGTTTTTGTTTTTTTTTTTTTTTTTTTTTTTTTGTGACAGGCAGAGTGGACAGTGAGAGAGAGAGACAGAGAGAAAGGTCTTCCTTTGCCGTTGGTTCACCCTCCAATGGCCGCCGCGGTCGGCGCGCTGCGGCCGGCGCACCGCGCTCGTCCGATGGCAGGAGCCAGGTGCTAGGTGCTTTTCCTGGTCTCCCCATGGGGTGCAGGGCCCAAGCACCTGGGCCATCCTCCACTGCACTCCTGGGCCACAGCAGAGGGCTGGCCTGGAAGAGGAGCAACCGGGACAGAATCCAGTGCCCCGACCGGGACTAGAACCCGGTGTGCCGGCGCCGCAAGGCGGAGGATTAGCCTGTTGAGCCACGGCGCCGGCCAGGATCAAAGTTCTTTTTAAAATGATTTATATATGTATTTGAGAGGCAGAGGCAGAGAGAGAGGTCTTCCACCCACTGGTTCATTCCCCCAGATGGCCACAACAACCAGAGCTGGGCCGATCCAAAGCCAGGAGCTTCTTCTGGGTCTCCTATGCAGGTGCAAGGGCTCAAGGACTCGGGCCACCTTCTACTGCTTTCCCAGGCCACAGCAGAGAGCTGGATTGGAAGTGGAGCAGCCAGGACTGGAACCAGCACCCATATGGGATGCCAGCACTGCAGGCAGTGGCTTTACCTGCTGCGCCGGCCCCCAGGATCCCAGTGCTCACCCAGAGACGGGGGCGCCTCCTCTGTTTGCAGGGGTTCCTTTCAAGGCTGCTCGTTGAGCCAGACGTGGTCCTTGCTCCCCGCATGCTGGTGACAGAGAAATTATAGAGCAAGCAACTATAGAAATGAGAGCTGTAGAAAAGGAAAATGGTGAACGGTGACCTCAGCTGGTGTCCTGTGCTCTGAGGACGGCCAGCAGGGGCCAGCGGCTGTTCCCTCTGGGAGCACAGCAGGCCAGGGGACTCCTCCGTGTTCATTCTCACAGTGTGTTCTTGTGTCGAGTAACGAGCAAAGTGAGAGGTCAGTTCCTAGGTCCGTGTTGGGGTGCTGGGCAAGCAGAGGGCAGCAGGGGCGGGGAGGCGGTGTCCAGGGAAGGGGGCGTCAGAATGGCGCAGGTGGTGGGAACTGTTTGCAAAGCCCTGGCGGGAGAGCGGTCCCCTGGGATGCGCAGTTCTCTGTGAGCAGAGAGCGATGGGGCCTCCCGGGTTTGATGGAGCTGCTGAACTTTACCTTGGGAGCATCCTGGAGCTAAGAAAAGGTTTTCTCACAGCGGGGGAGCGGCAGAATCTGATCTATGTTTTATAAAGTTCACCCTGGCAGCTCCAGGGATAGACTGGGGTGGGAGGGGTGTGTGTGCCTGGCTTGGTGGGGATCTGGGACAGGGGACAGCTGTGGGGGTGCAAAGGCAGTGGCTTAGAGACGCATCTGGGAGGCAGAGTGGGATACACCTTGGGGGGCCCAGAGATGGGAGGAGGGGAGCAGTAGGTTGAGGGACCATTGGGTGGCTCTTCCAGGTTAGGGTTACTGCAGAAGGAACAGGCGTGGGGTGGGCATGACCGTTTCATTGGAGTCCAGCTTTAGGCTGAGTTTTTGGAAAACTACCCTTTTCTGAAATCCCTCTTCTCCTTCTGGACCCACGTGCAGCTGTAAGCTGTAATTCAGGGGAGCCCCTCGCATCCTGTATCCTGCCTACCCCAGAGGCAGCATTTCACAGACCTGCAGCACTTCTCTCCCAGTCAGGACACAGCGCAGTCCCTTCCCTCTCCCGTCTTTCCTAGGGCCTGGCGGCCACTCCTCTAGTCTGTTTCTAAAATTTGTCACTCCAGGAACGTGACGTGAACGCGAGTATGTGATCTTGTAGATGGCAGGCGTCGGCCGCAGTAGACCAGTCCCTGTTTAGGATGCCCACTTCCCATATCAGAGCCTCGTTTGAGTCCTGGCTCCTCCATTTCAATATAGCTTGCTGCTAACGTGCCTCCCACAAGACAGCAGGTCATGGCTCATGTCCTTGGGTCCCAACACCCACATGGGAAACCCAGATAGAGTTCCTGGCTCCGGGCTTTGGCCTGGTCCAATCCTGGCTGTTGAGGGCATGTGAGGAGTGAACTAGTGGATAGAAGATCTCTCTGTCTGTGTTTCTCTGTCTTTCAAATAAAGTAAAATATATGTATATATAATTTATTTTTAAAGATTTATTTATTTATTTATTTGAAAGGCAGAGTTACAGAGAGAGAGAGAGAGAGCTTCCATCCACTGGTTCACTCCCCAGGTGGCTGCAACAGCTGGGGCTGGGCCAGGCTAAAGCCAGGAGCCAGGAGCTGATTCTGGATCACCCACACAGGTGGCAGTTCTTGGGCCATCTTCCACTGCTTTTCTGAGGCCATGAGCAGGGAGCTTGATTGGAAGTGAAGCAGCCAGGACTTGAACCAGCACCCATATGGGATGCCAGTGCTGCAGGCGGAGGCTTAACCCACTGTGCCACAGCGCTGGCCCTGAAAATAAATTTTTTTTTTTTTTTTTTTTTTTTTTTTACAGGCAGAGTGGACAGTGAGAGAGAGAGACAGAGAGAAAGGTCTTCCTTTTTGCCGTTGGTTCACCCTCCAATGGCCGCCGCGGTCGGCGCGCTGCGGCCGGCGCACCGCACTCGTCCGATGGCAGGAGCCAGGAGCCAGGTGCTTTTCCTGGTCTCCCCATGGGGTGCAGGGCCCAAGCACCTGGGCCATCCTCCACTGCACTCCTGGGCCACAGCAGAGGGCTGGCCTGGAAGAGGGGCAACCGGGACAGAATCCGGTGCCCTGACCGGGACTAGAACCCGGTGTGCCAGCGCCGCAAGGCGGAGGATTAGCCTGTTGAGCCACGGCGCCGGCCTGAAAATAAATATTTTTAAAAATTCCCTGGATGCTCCTGTACTGTGGTGTAGTGGGTGAAGCCATCGCCTACAGTGCTGGTCTCTCTTGTGGGTACTGTTTCAAGTCCTGACTGCTCCTCTTCTGACCCAGCTCTTTGCTATGGCCTGGGAGAGCAGTGGAGGATGGCCCAGGTCCTTAGGCCCTGCACCTACCTAGGGGAGGCTCCTGGTTCCTGGCTTCAGATTGGCTCAATTCTTGCCATTGTGGCCATTTGGGGAGTAAACTAGTAGATGGAAGACCTCTCTTTTTCTCTCTCTTTGTGTCTCTGCCTCTCTGTAACTATGCCTTTCAAATAAATAAAGATTAAAAAAAAAAATTCCGTGAAGATTCATGTAAGTTGTTGTGTCTGTCAATCGATTGTTCCTTTTTATTGCTGAATAGTATTCCATAATATGGATATACCACAGTCTATTCACCCATTGAAGGATATCTGAACTGTTTCCAGTTTTTTACTATTATGAATGAATGCTCTATGTATATTTATGTACATATTTGTACCCACATGCTAAAATGCAGGGTTTTTTTTTTTTTAAAGACTTATTTATTTATTTGAAAGTCAGAGTTACACAGAGAGAGGAGAGGCAGAGAGAGAGAGGTCTTCCATCTGCTGGTTCACTCCTCAGTTGGTCGCAATGGCTGGAGCTGCGCTGATCCGAAGCCAGGAGCTTCTTCTGGGTCTCTCACGTGGGTGCAGGGGCCCAAGGACTTGAGCCATCTTCCACTGCTTTCCCAGGCCATAGCAGAGGGCTGGATTGGAAGTAGAGCAGCTGGAACTTGAACCAGCGCCCATATGGGATGCCGGCACTGCAGATGGTGGCTTTACTCACCATGCCACAGCGCTGGCCCCTAACTTTTTAAATTTATTTGAAAGGCAGAGACACAGAGGCGGAGAGAGATTTTCCATTTGCTGGCTCATTCCCCAAATGCTCACTACAGCTGGGGCTGAGTGGGGCCAAAGCCAGGAACCCACGGCTCAATCTGGATTTTCCCACATGGGCGGCCGCAGAGCTGGGACGTGGCCCCAGGCACTCTAGTACGGGCTGTGGTCATCTCTGGGACGTGGCCCCAGGCACCCCAGTACGGGCTGTGGTCACCGCTGGGACGTGGCCCCAGGCACCCCAGTACGGGCTGTGGTCATCTCTGGGACGTGGCCCCAGGCACCCCAGTACGGGCTGTGGTCACCGCTGGGACGTGGCCCTAGGCACCCCAGTACGGGCTGTGGTCACCGCTGGGACGTGGCCCCTGGCACTCCAGGACAGGCTGTGGTCACTGTGGGCACTGCAGGAACCGCCCTGCCTGGAAGCTTATTCCTTTCCTGTGAAAGCCCAGGGGAAGACAGTCCAGGGCGGCGAGGCGGCTGTGTTCTATCCGGATCTCAGGATCCTTCCAGCTTTTTGTCCTCTTGTGGGATGCTGGGCAGGGTCCCCACCACCGTGTTCTTGTTTCAGGAAGCAGAATGGAAAATGGGGCAGAGTAAGGGGTCTGTATCAGGCAGCTTTTAAGAGAACTTCCCAGCAGCTGCTATATAATGGCTTCCCTTCCATCCGTGTGGCCAAGATGTAGTCCATCTCCAGCTGGTGGGGAGGCTGGCAGGTGTAACCTGTATCCTGGGACCACGTGTCCAGCCCCAGACCTTAGACCTCGGGCTGTATTGCAGCGGAGGCAAGAGAGAATGTTGCTGGGCACAGCTGCCTCGCTTTGGCTCGGTCCTTTTGCGGTGGGTCTGGTTTGTGAGGGTGTGGCCAGAGCAGGATGCTGGACCCATCTGCAGAGGCTGTGTTTCTTTTCCAGGAATGGATAATCAGACTGTTCTGGCCGTCCAGTCACTGTTGGATGGCCAAGGAGCGGCCCCTGATCCCACCGGCCAGAGCGTGAGCACACCTGCTGCTATCCAGCCGCTGGGTGGGTATCTGTCGGGTGCCCCGGTGAAGTGAGTGGCTCCCTGGGAGGAGCAGGCGGGGCTGCCCTGAGGGCTTGGTCACCGGCCTGGATCTGCAGGCTCACGCCTTGCGCTGCCTGGTTCTAAGGGCACCCTCTCCCTACTGCTTACTGGATGTGGGGGGATGGGATCAGGATGCAGGGAGCAGTGAGGAGCTCAGATGTTGGGTGGCGCTTGAGCCTTCGCCCTGGAAATCATTTCCCAGCCTCCTCTCTAAGGAGAGGACAGAGCACGGGTTTCTTCAGTTTACAGACTGGGGCAAGAGACCCCAGAGAGGGCCAGGGACTTAAGGAAGTCCCTTTGTGAGTCTGTGTCTAGTATTCATTCCATAAGCAGTTTGTGTGTCCTTGAGAACCAGACTAGGGACAGAGGGCTCAACACTTGTTTTTTTTTTTTTTGTCTTTTTTTTTTTTAAAGAATTATCTTTATTCATCTGAAAGGCAGTTACAGATGAGAGAATGGGAGAGACAGGGATCTTCCATCTGCTGGTTCACTCCCCAAATGGCATCAACAGCTGGAGCTGGGCCTGGCTGAAGCCAGGAGCTTCCTCCGGGTTTCCCACGTGGGTGCAGGGGTCCAAGGACTTGGGCCTTGTTCTGCTGCCTTCCCAGGCCGTAGCAGAGAGCTGGACAGGAAGTGGAACAGCCTGGTCTCGAAGCAGTGCCCATGTGGGATGCCGGCACTGCAGGCAGCGGCTCTACCTGCTAAGCCGCAGTAGCAGCCTCCTCTACTTTTCTAATACTTGGCTTCCCAGGGCTGGCTCTCCCCACAGGTGCCTGTGTGTGGTTTGAAAATTCCTGGGAAGCCCAGAAGCATGTCAGGCCACAAGATGCCATCCGCGTTTGCCGTCCTGTGGTCAGCACAGGTGTCCTGTTCCTCACTGTGGTGCCCTCTGACTTATTCTTGCCTTTTTTCCCCCATGACTCCACTCTCTCTGCGGCCCCCTCCCGCTACTCTGGCAACCCTTAGATGACGAGGATGTCTTCCTGTGCGGGAAGTGTAAGAAGCAGTTCAACGCACTGCCGGCATTTATGACCCACAAGCGGGAACAGTGCCCGGGGAATGCCCCGGCCCTGGCCACAGTCTCTCTGGCCACCAACAGCATCTACACTCCGCCCTCGGCAGCGCCTGCAGCGGTCCAACAGGCCCCGCCTCCTGCCAATCGTCAGGTATTCACCCATCCCTTTATCTATCTGTGCACCCATTCAGAAAGTCTTTCTTGGGCACCTGCCGTGTGTTAGGCATTGTGCTGGTACTAGGCGTATGGCAATGGACAAGACCCACATCACCACCCTCGTGGACTCAATCATATGCAAACAAATGTATGAAGATGTTCTTCCCTCAGAATGTTAAATGCAGAAAGCCAGGCATATGTGTTGTGAAAGGGCTCTGTGAAGAGGAGATCCAAGGAGGTGAGGGAATGACGGAATGAGTGATGCAGCTAGTTTGGGGGAGATTGTTTCAGGTGGCAGGATCAGCATGTGCAAAGGCCCTGGGGTGAGAGTGGCAGGGGAGGAGGGTGGGAGGTGATGAAGTCAGACAGGCAGCAGAGGGGTCCTGGCAGATCATGTGGGCCCTGTGGGCTTTTTTTTTTTTTTTTTTAAGATTTATTTATTTGGAAATCAGAGTTATGGGGTGGGTAGGGGAGACAGACAGACAAAGAGGTCTTCCATCCGCTGGTTCACTCCCCAATTGGCCGCAACAGCCAGAGTTGGACTGATCTGAAGCCAGGAGCCAGGAGCTTCTTCCAGGTCTCCCATGTGAGTACAGGGGCCCAAGCACTTGGACCATCTTCTGCTGCTTTCCCAGGCCATGGCAGAGAGCTGGATCAGAAGTGGAGCAGCCGGGACTCCAACCGGTGCCCATATGGGATGCCGGCACTTCAGGCCAGGGCTTTAACCTGCTGCGCCACAGTGTTGGCCCTCCTGTGGGCTTTTACTTGGAGGGAGATGGCAGCCGCTAGGGGGTCTGAGAGAAGATCGTAGTCTCACGTACACAGTAACCAGGTCACTGCTACTGTGCAGAGAAGCATTAGATGAATGTCCAGGGAGAAAGCCAGGGTGGTGGCCGTGGAGGTGGCAAGGAGGGTGACATTTGAGAAACACTCCAAAGGTGTCATTGAAGGTGTGGATCAGTTGGGCAATGGGTGTGAGATAAGGAGGGGGCAAGGGTGACTCTGGAGTTGGAGTGGCCATCAGCCAAAGCGGGGAGAGCTTCGAGAGGGTTTGGGGATGTCAGGTGTGCAGCTGGACGTGCTAGATTTGGGATACCCTGGACTTTAAGTGGCATCGGTGATGGTGGAGATGACATGTGTCCCACGTGTGGAGGACAGAGCGGAGGGCCAGAGCTCTTGGAGTTCTCAGACCAGAATGAGGCTCCGGGAGTGCACATTTGGCCTGCGTGTGAGACACCAGTTGAGACTCCTGCATCCCATCTGGGTTTGATGCCCAGCCCCGCTCCGACTCCAGCTTCCAGCTAATGCAGACCCTGGGAGGCAGCAGGGAACGAATGGCTCAAATAGTTGGGGGACCTGGGTTGTGTTCCTGGACCTCAGCTTTCACCTTGGCCCATTTCTGGCTGTTGCCAGCATTTGGTGAGTGAGCCAGCGAATGGGAGCTCACTTTCTCTCCATGTCTCTGCCTTTCAAATAAATGAATGAGAAAAAGAGAGAGAAATCTATATTCAGAGCCCTGGGCAAAAAAAAAAAAAAAAAAAAATCTCTTTAAAACACAGCAGTAGGGGTGGGAGGGCAGGTATGGTGGGAAGAATCACTATATTCCTAAAGTTGTACTTAGGAAATTTGTACTCATTAAATCAAAGATTGCTTTGGCGAGGGGAACGTAAGCAGCTGGGGGACCAGCGTTGTGGTGCAGTAGCTACTCTGCTTCCAATTCAGCTTCCTGGTAATGAACCTGGGAAGGCAGCAGAAGATGGTCCAAGTACCTGGGCCCCTGCCAGCCTCAGGGGAGACCCGGCTGGAGTTCTGGGCTCCTGGCTTCAACCTGGCTGTTGTAGCCACTCAGGGAGTAAAACAGTGCATGGAAGGTCACTGTTTCTCTGTCTGTCTCTCTGTCTCTCCTGTCTCTCTGTTACTCTTCCTTCCAAATCAGTCAATCTGTCTTTTATTTATTTATTTATTTAAAGAAAAGTGATCAGTTCTGGGCCAACACAAACCCCCTTGCCCCGGTGATGTGGATGGACATGGATGTGTTTCCCACTTTCCATCACAGCCTAACTCGTGTGACGTTGTCAACGCACAAGTGAGCTGAATCCATGCTGCCTTTCCCATTGCCTGGGCGGCCGTTGCTTGGGAGGACAAAGACATCGTATCTGGAACAGGGATTTCATTTGCTCCATGCCTAGGGGTTTGGAGGAGATAGGTGCGCTAGGAAGATGCCAAAGGCCTGTCAGTGAAAAGAACTGGGAACGAAGCCATGCACCCTTTACAGCCACGGTGCGCAGCAGCCACTGGTACCTGATGCTCGCTTCCTCCCTCCCTCCCTTCCTTTTAAAACTTGTTTGAAAGGCAGAGAGACAGAGAGAGAGAGATCTCCCATGTGCTAATTTACTCCCCAAATGCCTGAATGACCGGGGCTAGGCCAGGCCGAAACCAGGAGTCAGGCACTCCATCCAGGTCTCCCAAGAGGGTGGCAGGGACCCAAGTACTTGAGCCATCACCTGCTGCCTCCCAGGGTGCATTAGCAGGGAGCTGGATTGCAAGTGGAGGGGCCGGGGCTCTGGGGGCACTCCTGTATGGGATGCAGTTGTCCCAAGTGGTGACTTAACTGCTGTGTCAGACGCCTGCCTCCTGCTGTCGTAGTCAATCCCATGACTCCTTTGCATTGTTTTTTAATCCATCCTCCTTTGGGTGGCTGTGTAGATTATGTTCAGTTTCCCACTATTAGAGACAAGGCTGTGTGCCATCCTTTGATTGGTCGGCTTCCTGGGTGAATGTGTGAGTGTTTCTTCAGGACAGATACCAGGAAGTGTTACTGCCAGATCTCAGGGGATGTGCCTAATAGTGACTTACTCTCTTTGGTGGATGATGAAATGGAGGCTCAGAGAGGTGGAGTGACCTGCCCAGGGTCACGCAGCAGAGAGCCGCAGTGGTGAGATTGGAACCCAGGCCTGTGGGACCCCAGAACCCGGCTCTTTTGCAACATTGCCCTCAGCTTCTTTGCAGAGCCTCAGATGCCTGGCGTGTCGCCCCTCCCCCACCTCCTGTCTCACTGTCTTGATGTCCAGATCTCCACGTACATCACGGTGCCCCCGTCCCCGCTGATCCAGACCCTGGTGCAGGGGAACATCCTGGTGAGCGACGACGTGCTCATGTCCGCCATGTCGGCCTTCACGTCCCTGGACCAGCCCATGCCGCAGGGCTCCCCCCCTGTGCAGGTAAGGGGGCAGACGGCTTCTCCCGCGCCCTTGATTCCCTGCTAACTGCTGTGGATTCCGAATCCTGCACAAAACCGGGGCCTGGCCCTGGCCGTGCCCTGTGGTGGGCGGGGCCGTCAGCCCTCCCCTTGGCCAGCTCTGCTGCAGGTGTGCAAGCTGCCACATTCAAGTAGGGACCCAGAGCACGTGGGCTTTCACAGGCACAGCCCGGTGATCTTGTTAATAAAGACATGTCCGTTAGAAAAACATCAGAAAACGCACAGTGGTTCCTTGGGGTTTTTCAGTACAGTTTTTTTTCTCGAATGTACTCACGGAACTGCAGAGCAACAGTGAAGAGCAGCCGCTTGTGGAATACTGATCAGCATCTTCACTTTAGCAGCCACAGGGGTTTCCTTCGAGTCACTGCCAGGCTTTGCTGTTAGGGAGACCGCGGGAGTAACCATTCCTGCACAGATCGCTCTGCCCGCCTGCGTGGTGGTCTTTAATGATACGTTTCTTGAAGCCAGCCTGCGTGGTGGTCTTTAATGATACGTTTCTTGAAGCCAGAGGCTGTGTTCTCGGGGTCTGCGATCACCCCCATGTGTACTGAGTCTCTGGAAAGACAAAGATGCGGCTGTTCTCCGGGGCAGAGGCGCACAGAGCAAAACCTGCAGGGGGAAATGACACTCGTGTGGATCTGGAGGACTGGCTCTTGGGGAAATGGGGAGAGGCTGCAGAAACCCCGGCAGGGCAGCATGCGCACGGGCTCTCTGCTTGGGGGGCTGGGGTCCGCTCACCAGCCACTGCAAACAAGCTTGCAGACGTGGTAAAGGAGCGGGCCCTCACCAGAAGCTACCCCAGGTGTACGACAGTCTGGCTGAGCTGGGACAGTGTGGTCCCTGCCCCCAGAGGGCAAAGCCGCCCTTTCCACAAAGCAGTGTCCTACAGGCCCAGCCCCAGCTGCCAGGCGAGAGCCAGCTGTCAGCCAGCCCTTCTCAGGGCGGCAGCATTAGGCCTGCTCTACAAGGGGACTTCAAAAGTTCATGGAAAATGGAATGGAAAGATAAGTTTGTTTGGACTCAAAAAAGTTTGAAATCCCTGCCTAGTTTTTTTTTCAAAATGCACATTTTTCTCTGAGCCTTTTAAAGTCCCCTCCCACAAACCCTCTCCTGCACGAGCTGGGCCGTGTTTGCTGAGTTCCTAGTGAAGAGGAGTAGCAGCCCCAATCGGACGCCTCCTTGAGCTGTCCCGTGACTGTTCCCCTGCCGCCGCCCAGCCCTGTCCTCTGAGCTGCCCTGTGAGTAGCTGGCGAGCCCGAATGTCCGTCTAGGGTCAGTGTCCTCGCTGGTGAACCAGAGAGCTGGCACCCAGAGGCTCTAACGATCGCTTCTCTCTTCTGATTTCAGGGCAGCCTGAACATGCATTCCGTGCCCAGCTACCTCACCCAGCCGCCCCCACCACCTCCGCCTCCGCCGCCTCTGCCGCCGCCCCCACCCCCACAGCCCCCACCCCCCCCACCCCAGAGCCTCGGCCCTCCCGGGCGGCCCAACCCTGGTGGGAACGGCGTGGTGGAGGCGTACAGTGCTGCAGCACCCCTGGCCGGGGCTGGGACTGTGGAGATCCAGGCTCTGGGGATGCAGCCCTACCCGCCCCTGGAGGTGAGCAGAGGCAGGAAGCGGGGGCAGGGTGGGGGTGACAGCTGGTGTCCACCATGGGCCACCTGGACATTTGCTGAGCACCAGCTGTGTGTGCCAGACACTGCAGGGGATGCCGCGGCTAGCCAACCCAGCCCCAGTTCCTGCCCTGCCTGGGAGCAGGGGACGTGGGTAGAAGCGTCGCACCTGCAGACAGCACGTACCAGCCATGGGAAGGTGGCGTGAGCACCAGCTCATAGCAGAAACACACGCTGCCTGCAGGTGGTGCTCAGAAGAAGACGCTTAGATTTTCTTTCTTTCCTGGAGAGGCAGAGAGATGGAGGGAGCTTTTCCATCTGCTGGTTCACTCTTTAAATGCCCTCAACAGCCGGAGCTGGCCAGGCTGACCAATCCACATCTCCCACGTGGGTCGTTGGGACACAGCTACTCGAGCCCTCCCCTGCTGCCCCCCGGGTGCACATGAACAGGAAGCTGGAGCTGGGAGTAGGGCTGGGACTCAGAACTCGGACACTCGGATGTGGGACGCAGGCATCCTGAGGGCTGGCTTAACTGACCAATGCCTGGGCCTCCTACATTTTACCAAGCCAAGTATCAGTTAGCTGTTCTACATAAGCAATATCCGTAAAACTTCCGTCAAGCAAAGAGCCTTTATTGTCCCCGTGTTTAGGGTGGTCAGCTATATAACTCTGCTGATCGTGGCTGGCGACTGGCTGACTTTGGCTGCTCCGGCGGCCTGGCTAGGACCAATGGGATGACTCGACTGTGCTCCGCTTGGCTCTCATCCTGCAGCAGGGTCTCGTGGCCACTGCAGAATTGCCAAAGTGCAGGCTGCGATGCTGATGGCCTTCTGAGGCTTAGGCTTGTAAGTGACACGGTGTCACTTCTCTTGGCCAGAGTGGGTCCCCAGGCCCCTTGCATCCAGGGGATGGTGAAATTGATACGAAAGTCACACTGCAAATCGAGGTGTGGGGAGGAGTGATGAACTTGGGCCACTCCAACATCAGCATACTGATCCCTGCTGATGAGCTCTGAGCTAAGGTTGCTCTCAGGGCACTGAGTTCAGAGAACCAGCATGGGATAGAAGGGTTATGGCTGACACAGTCTGCCTATTTATTTATTTATTTATTTATTTATTTGAAGTCAGTTATGGACAAAGGGGAAGAGACAGAGATCTTCCATCCCCTGGTTCGCTTCCCAGATGGCAGCAATGGCCAGGGTTGAGCCATGCCAAAACCGGGAGCCGGGGAGCTTCATCCAGATCTCCCGTGTGGGTGGCAGGGGCCCAAACACCTGGGTCACCTTCCACTTTTCTCAGGTCGTTAAAATTGGAAGTGGAGCAGCCGGGACATGACATCCCATATGGGATGTTGGCGTCACAGGCGGTGGCTTCACCTGCCGCGCCACGATGCCGGCCCCCAGCCTGCCTGTGCTTGAGGTGACTGCTCCAGGCTTGCTCTGGAATCCAGTCATGCAGCTCTTGTGCGTCAGGTGGATCTGTGTGCAGCGAGGACCTGGGCGGGGTGGGTGAAGATCCCAGCACAAAGTATGTGGTGTTCTGAGAGCCTGCAGCGGGTGTGTCCTCGCCTGGGAGACCAGGCCGGCTTCCAACGAAGGGAGCGAGTGAGTGCTGAGACTGGCAGCGGCTGCCGTCTGTCCTCCATGCAGATGAAGGTCCGTTCTGACGGCCCGAGTCTCACTGAGCACTGGCAGAGGCGTTGGCCTGTGCAGCTAGAGTAGCTGTCTCAAATGGGACCTGTGCCCTCAGTTTGCTCCCCCGTGAAATGGGACTGTCCCTGCAGGGCTGTGAAGGAGGAGAGCCTAACCTGGGGGCCGTCACAGACTCTGTCAGTACCCTGAGCGATGGGAAATTCATTCATTCAAATGAAGACTTCTTATTGAATGGGAAAAACTTTTCATTGGTCAGAGAAGTAGAAATCACACTGGGTGCTTCCGAGTGAGGGATCTCTTACAGGAAGTTGCGTGTCTACAAAGCTGACGGAAGGGCTGGGGGGACCAAGGCCAGGGGTGGGGCTGCCCTGGTTTCTCAGTCCAGCATTGTGGCCTGGTCCAGAGACCCCGGATGTGGCAGGTGCGGAGCCTGGAGGCTTCTGTTGCTGAGGCTGCGGCGGCCCTTGGCCCCCCGGGTGGTGGTTCCGAGGCGAGTGGAGTCTAGGCAGCCCTGCAGATCCATGATGGCTGCTCCACCGTCTCCCACCACAGCTGCTGCAGGAGAACCTTCCCAGCCTCCCTTCTGTCTTCCGGATCTCAGCCAGAATTCTCCAGAGCAGAGCCTCACCCATGTTCAGAACCATGCAGGCAAGGGGCTGTGGCTGCAGAGGGATGTTGGAACCCAGCTGAAAGCCAGCAGGCGGGAGCCAGCGGAAGCACCCCCCAGTGCCAGGCCAGGTGCTCACGAACACGTCTGCGAATTCATTCATTCACTGAATGAGTGCCCGCTCTGTGCCAGGCATTGCTCCAGGCCAGGCAAAATTCCCTGCCCACTTGGAACTGGGCAGGCAATGGATAAATTAAATCAGTAAAAGAATCCCCTTAGATCATGGTGAGCCTAAGGAGAAAAAAATAAAGCTGAGCCAGGACGCAGGATTTGGGGCAGGAGAGCCCAGGGAGACCGGTGTGTGACCAATAAATGGGTGGCTAGGCGGATTCTTTGCAGGGCCGTGGTGTCAGCTCCGTGCTGGGTCTGAAAGGCTGAGAGTGCATTGTAATTTCTTATGGCCTCACTGTCAGCTGTGGGGCAGCAAGCCCACTGCCGTGACGTCTGGTGGTGTCCTGAAGTGGAGTGGCTGGCGAGGGCACAGACCCTCTGGCCGCCACTAACAGCAGAAATAACGGCAGCAGGAACAGCTGACGGCTCTTAAGTAACTGCTGTGTGCCAGCACTGCTCTAAGCCCTTTACCTGTTTAATGTATTTAATCCTCACTGCAACCCGTGGGAGGGATTCTATAAATAGCCCCATTTTGCAGATGTGCAAACTGAGACAGAAAAGATGGCCCAGGTCACATAGGGGTTAAGTGGTAGTCAGGATTCGAACCCACAAAGCATGGCTCCAATGCTGCCTCCGTCCTGTTGTCCACGTGAAGTCCAAAGGGGTCTTGGGAGTGACTGGGGTGGCCGCACCGGGGGAGGGGTTAGGCTGGTGGTGCAGATGGGGCGTGGCTGAGATCACCCAGGGCCACGGTGAGGGCCCCCTGGCCGGGCAGCTCTTCTCCCCCTTCACAGGGCCGTTCCTGACCGTGCTGTCCTTGCAGGTGCCAAGCCAGTGCGTGGAGGCTCCAGTGTACCCAGCGCCCCCAGTGTACAGCCCCGGCAAGCAGGGGTTCAAGCCGAAAGGACCAAACCCTGCTGCCCCCATGACCAGCGCCACGGGGGGTGCGGCGGCCTCCTTCGAGGCCCCGCCAGCGCTGAAGAGCCGACGGGCTAAAGGTGCCGGCGGAGCCGCGGAAGGTGGGCGCCGGCCTCACACGGCTGCTTTCCTCAGCACTCGCCTCGCCCAGGCTGCATGGCTCCCGTTTCCCTTTGCGGTAGTTGCTTCTATTCTACGATCTAAAATAGCAGTGACTTCTAGATGGCAGAATGGTGTTTCTCTCCTGTGTGACGTGAGGCCCGCAGAAGATGGCCTGGGGATCATGTGACTGCATGGCCACCAGGCACCCACGTTTCTTCTGCCTATCTGTTCCACTGTGCCTGGAGCATGGCTTCCTTATGAGGGTGCCTCTTCCTGTAAAAAGGCTGCTGGAGCTCTGGTTGTCAGTCTCATATTCCAGGTAGCAAGAAGAAGGAAGAAAGGAGGAATATAAGGGGTATCTCCCTTTTGCTTCTATCTCATTGGTGAACGCTTAGTCACATGGCCATCTCCAGCTACAGAGGAAACTGGGACATGTCTCCCTTAGCCAGGAACACCGATGCTCCCTCTAGGTAGGAGTTTTGCCAGGGATGAAGAAGGAGAGGTGGGGATTAGCCTGGCAGGCATCGGTATCTGCCGTCCCTTTGGGGATGTTAAGAATGGGGTGGGGGGAGGAAGTGAGACTTGTTCAGGGGCTTGCCAGCACCCCCTTCTTCCTCCCTTCCTGCCACGCATAGGCGTTGAGCATCTGTGTGCAAGGCTCTGTGTCAGGCCCCAGCATTTGCCTCCTGGTCCCTGGTTTGTTCTACCCTCGGTTACTCACAGTTTAGTGGGAGAGACAGAGAATAAATCAGTATTTTTGGGAAGAACATGAACAGGGTTAGGATCACTGGGAAGACGCTGTCCCTCTGGGGAGGAGAGGGAAGCAGCCTTGTGGGTATCTGGGGGCAAGCACTCCAGGCAAGGGGGTGCCGCAGGTGCACGGGTCCTGGGGCACGCTTGAGGTCCACTAGGGTTAGCGAAGTTCCCACAGCAGCTGGGTGGGGAGAGTGAAGAGGGTGGCGGGAATCGCGGGACACAGAGCTGCAGTGCCCAGCAGAGAGGTTGGATCGCGTCCCAGCACAGAGGGAGCCTTTAAGATCGGCCCTGCTTCCCCGGCCGGGGCATCTCCTCCCTTTCCTCCCCAGGTATTTCCAGAAGCCCAGCTTTGCCTCTCGCCCTGTCTGGACCAGGAGGTGGACTTCCCGGAGTCAGGGCTGTGTGGCCCCAGGTCGGGGAGGGAGTGGTCCCAGGCTGCCGTGGCACCCTCAGCGGTGCCCCCAGCCTCACCTCACCATCCCTCCCTTTCCGCTTTGTCTTTCAGCTGCAGGAAAGCCAAAGGCTCAGAAGCTCAAGTGCTCGTATTGTGACAAGTCGTTCACCAAAAACTTCGACCTGCAGCAGCATATCCGCAGGTACCCAGGCGTGATGGGGCGGGGGCCCTGGGAGCCCTGGCTGGGGGCTGTGTGCAGGGGAAGGAGGCTCCCTTCTCAGCCCACTTAGCCTGCTGGTGGCCATGGCCCCAGCTGTCCCAGGCCTGCCGCTGCGGGAGGGACCTGTGGGAGCTGTGGGAAGGTCAAGGTCAGGCAGGAAAGGTGCTTGAGCTGAGAGGGTCTGTGCAGATGTGGGAGGGCCGCCCTCGTCCTGTCTCTGCTGCGCTTTGCCAGCTGCCCGAGCTGTGCGCACTCACACACACCATGCTTCTGGTCCCCAGAGCGCCCTGCACTCCCCCCCCCCCCCAGTGTTTACATCTGTGAAGTGGAGGGCTGGACTTGCTCAGTGTTGTAGCACCTGAGACGACCTCGTGGGTGTGGCGGAGACAAGTTCTAAACGCTGCAGGGAGATTACGCCCTTGGTGCTGCCTGGCTGGCGGGTCGGAGGAGAGAGTCCGTCTGCAGCGCCACCCGCGTACTTGCTGGGCCCTGGTGACAGAGCGGGAGAGCAAGAGGGCACAGCTCCTCTCTACACCAGGGCGTCTGAACCTTGGCGCTGTTGCGGGGCGGGGGGCTGCCGTGTACCACCCCTGACCTGCCCCCGTCAGGCGCCAGCAGGCCCTGCTCCACAGCTGTGACAGCCGGGCATCTCTGCAGGCATCCTGGGTGTGCCCCGCAGGGCCAGACTGGCCTCAGCTGAGAACCGCCAGCCTACAGCCTGTTCTTCAGTGATGGCAGCGTTCACATCGGCCTGGCCAGTGTGGCAGCCACCAAGCGCATGTGGCTGCCGAGCACGTGGGGAGTGGCTGGCGCAGCTGGGACCCAGGCTTGTGTTCTCACAAATCTACGTAGAAATAGCCCACCTGGCTGGGGTCGGCCCCACCAAGCACGGCGGCTCTAGATCTTTCTTTGTCTTCTCCTAAAGATTATTTACTTGAAAGAGTTTCAGAGAGAGAGGGAGAGATAGAGAGAGAGAATCTTCCATCTGCTATTTTACTCCCCAAATAGCTGAAACAGCCAGCACTGGGCCAGGCTGAACGCAGGAGCCTAGAGCTTCATCCGGGTCTCTTACGTGAGTGCAGGGGCCCAAGCACTTGGGCCATCCTCCATTGCTTTCCCAGGCTGTTAGCAGGGAGCTGGATTGGAAGTGGAGCCTCTGAGACACAAACTGGCACTCACAGGGGATGCCAGCATCACAGGTGGCGGCTTTACCTGCCATGCCACAACACTGGCCAAGTAACAGTGTTTTATAATTACCGCACTTTTTGGGTTATTATGTGGATATGACAAGTGGTTTTCCATATCCAATAACAATAGAAAGCTTCCTTTTATTGGCCGGTGCCGCGCTCACTAGGCTAATCTTCTGCCTGCAGCGTGGGTACCCCGGGTTCTAGTCCTGGTTGGGGCACCAAATTCTGTCCCGGTTGCTCCTCTTCCAGTCCAGCTCTCTGCTGTGGTCCGGGAGTGCAGTGGAGGATGGCCCAAGTGCTTGGGCCCTGCACCCGCATGGGAGACCAGGAAGAAGTGCCTGGCTCCTGGCTTCAGATCAGTGCAGCGTGCCGACCATAGCAGCCATTTGGGGGGTGAACCAACGGAAGGAAGACCTTTCTCTCTGTCTCTCTCTCTCACTGTCTAACTCTGCTTGTCAAAAAAAAAATGCTTCCTTTTACAATGATTTTTAAAAAAAATTTATTTATTTATGTATTTGAAAGTAAAAGTTACACAGAGAGAGAAGGAGAGAGAGAGAGAGAGAGAGAGAGAGAGAGGTCTTCCATCCACTGGTTCATTCCCCAGTTGGCTGCAACAGCCAGAGCTGCGTAGGAGCCAGGAGTCAGGAGCTTCTTCCAGGTCTCCCACGTGCAGGGGCCCAAGGACTTGGGCCATCTTCTACTGCTTTCCCAGGCCACAGCAAGAACTGGATTGGAAGTGGAGCAGCCAGGATTCAAACCGGCATCCATATGGGATGCCGGCAATGTAGGTGGTGGCTTTACCCACTATACCACAGTGCCAGCCCCTGATTTTAAGTTTTTAAAAAGTGAGTTTATTTTAAGAAAAATGTCAACTAGTAGTTCAGGTGCTGTGCTAGCCAGGAGGTTTTCTTGTTTGAGCAGCAGGAGTCCCACTGAAATGAGCTTGAATGGCGAGGAGCTGCCTTGCCTGGTGGTAGGAGGGGCCCCAGGGTCCGGTCATTCAGCGGCTCAGTAATCTGGTCAGGAGCCCAGATCTGTCCCTCCTGGGCTGCCCGTCGAAGCGAGAGGATGTGGCCCTGTGGCGTCAGGTGGTGGCCAGCAGCGTCGGGCGTATACCTCCCTGCAGTCTTGGTGGCTGTGAGCTCCCAGGCCAAGGGCACTGACCAGCACTGTCCCCACAGCCACACGGGGGAGAAGCCCTTCCAGTGCATCGCGTGTGGCCGTGCCTTCGCCCAGAAGTCCAACGTCAAGAAGCACATGCAGACCCACAAGGTGTGGCCTCCAGGGCGCAGCGGCGGCACCGTTTCTCGAAACTCAGTGACTGTTCAGGTCATGGCCTTGAACCCCAATCAGAAGGAGGGTGAGGAAAACACAGGTGGGTGGAAGTAGGCAATGCAGTTCCTCCCGCCTCTCCTCTGCATGTTCCCAGGTTTTGTTGCTGGCTGTGTGGCCTCGAGCAACCCCCGATCTCTGTTCTTCAGTTGACTTCAGAAAATGGGCCATAGGATGAAAGGGAGGATGACAGATACATGGTGTCTCTGTTACTATACCCACAGCAGCCATCACTAGTCCACCACCTATCTTTTTTTTTTTTTTTTTGACAGGCAGAGTGGACAGTGAGAGAGAGAGACAGAGAGAAAGGTCTTCCTTTGCCATTGGTTCACCCTCCAATGGCTGCCACGGACGGCGCGCTGCGGCCGGCGCACCACGCTGATCCGATGGCAGGAGCCAGGTACTAGGTGCTTTTTCCTGGTCTCCCATGGGGTGCAGGGCCCAAGCACTTGGGCCATCCTCCACTGCACTCCGGGCCACAGCAGAGGGCTGGCCTGGAAGAGGGGCAACCGGGACAGAATCGGCGCCCCGACCGGGACTAGAACCCGGTGTGCCGGCACCGCAAGGCGGAGGATTAGCCTGTTGAGCCACGGCGCCGGCCCACCACCTATCTTTATGTGTGTGTGTGTGGCTGTTGTTGAGCCTGAAACTCCCTTCTTAGAAATAATTTTTATTTTTATTTTTAAAGATGTATTTGGCTAGTGCCGCGGCTCAATAGGCTAATCCTCCACCTTGTGGCGCCAGCACACCGGGTTCTAGTCCCGGTTGGGGCACTGGATTCTGTCCAGGTTGCCCCTCTTCCAGGCCAGCCCTCTGCTATGGCCCGGGAGTGCAGTGGAGGATGGCCCAAGTGCTTGGGCCCTGCACCCGCATGGGAGACCAGGAAGAAGCACCTGGCTCCTGCCTTCAGATCAGCGCGATGCACTGGCTGCAGTGCACCAGCCGCGGCGGCCATTGGAGGGTGAACCAACGACAAAAAGGAAGACCTTTCTCTCTGTCTCTCTCTCTCACTATCCACTCTGCCTATCAAAAAAAAAAAAAAAAAAAAAGATTTATTTGAGAGCCAGAAAGAGAGATACAGAGACAGAAAGAGGTCTTCCATCTTCCGGTTCATTACCCAAATTCTCACAACAGCTTGGGGTAGCCCAGTCTGAAGCCAGGAGCCTAGAACTCCATCCGGGTCTCCCACACAGGTGGCAGGGACCCAAGCGCTTGAGCCATCCCCTGCTGCCCCCCAAGATCTGTACTGGCAGGGAACTGGAGCCAGGAGCTGGAGCTATGAGTCCCATTCGGCTCCCTGTTAATGCACCTGAGAAGGCAGCAGAAGATGGCCCAAATGCCTGGTCCCCTTCCACCTGTGTGGGAGAGCTGGATGGAGTTCCAGGCTCCTGGCTTCAGCCTGGCCCAGCTCCAGCTGTTGCAACCATTTGGGAAGTGAACTACTGTTTAGAAGATCTATCTCCACCTCCACCCTTTCTCTGCGTCACTCTGCCTTTCAAATAAATAATTTAAAAAAATCTATGAAGCTGCTTTCTGCTGTGGCCCGGGAAGGCAGTGGAGGATGACTCAAGTGCTTGGGCCCTGCACCTGCATGGGAGACCAAGAGGAAGCACCTAGTTCCTGGCTTCAGATTGGCGCAGCACACCGGCCGTAGCGGCCATTTGGGGGCTGAACCAACGGAAGGAAGACCTTTCTGTTTCTCACTGTCTAACTCTGCCTGTCAAAAAAAAAATCTATGAAGCAGTAATTTTTTTTAAAGATTTATTTGAAAGAGCTACAGAGAAGTAGTAGAGGAAAAGAGAGAGAGAGAGAGAGAGAGAGAGAGAGAGAGAATCTTCTATCTGCTGGTTCACTCCCCAAAAGGCTGAAGCTGGGTCAATCCAAAGCTAGGAGCCAGGAGCTTCCTCCAGGTCTCCCACGTCAGAGGCCCAAGCACTTTACTCATCTTCCACTGCTTTCCCAGGCCACAGCAGAGAGCTGGATTGGAAAAGGAGCAGCGGGGACTGGAACCAGTGCCCATAGGGGAAGCGGCACCACAGACTGAGGCTTAGCCCACTGTGCCACAGCGCGGGCCCTGGGTGGGGGCATCTTAACCACCACGCCAAGCTCCTGCTCCTGTACTGATTTTTTCGAATCTATTTATGTTGCTAGCACTTCTGGATTTAGAATGGCTCCATTTTGAGACTCATGGCCTTGGCCACTGTGTTGAACAGCACAAGGCCAGAGCCTAAGCCCTTTCTGTGCAGTTCCATGCAGTGCCAGCCATGTACCAGCCCACGGAGGGGGTCTCTAGCTGGGCAGGCAGCACGGGACCACGGTTATCCCACCTCCCAGCTGCTCTTCCCTTTGGAACTGTGTGTCTTCTGTGTTCTTGGGAGCTCCTTAGAGAAGAAACGGTTTGCTCCATTTCTTTTGAAACTCCTATAGTACCTAGCACCAAAGGTTCAACCATGCTTTTAGCAAATGTTCACAGAGACCCACCATGTGCCAGGCCCCTGGGCCTCCCGGGGTGAGCTCAGAGGCCCCCGACAAGAAGAGCAAGGAGCAGCCTGGTGCAGGAAAGACCGTCAATTAAATGACTAGTTAGGACGAGAGCCTGGGGGTGACGAGGGGTGGGGTGGGGTGGGGGTGGGGGACCAGACTTGAGGTGATGGCCATCTCAACCAGCATCACGCCAGCTGGACGTGAGTCGTGCTGAGTGCGTGGTGGTGGCAGGCTGGACACAGGGACACGCAGATCCCAGGTGTTCTGTGAATTCCCGCGGAACGGCTCTGCGCCTGCGCCTGCTCTTCCTTGACCCCTCTCAGAGACCTCTCTCCCTGGCTTTCTCCATAGGCTTGGGCCAGACCCTGTCCAGTGCACCACAGCCACAGGCCTTGCCCGCGGCAGCCGAAGATGAGGGGGACAAGCTGGAGACCAAGCAGGTGGTCCTCATCGACAGCTCCTACCTGTGCCAGTTTTGTCCCAACAAGTTCAGCACCTACTTCCAGCTCAAGTCCCACATGACCCAGCATAAGAATGAGCAGGTAGGTGGGTGCCAGGCGTGGGGGCCACGATCGCGCCAGTCATGACGTTGGGCTGGTACCCAGGGCGTGGGTGCTGCCTGGCAGGCACCAGCAGTCAGCCAGTCAGATCCTTTTCCTTAGGATGGGTTCCCAGTGGGGGATGATGGGATGCAGGTAGGACCACCTTGGGGTGGGTCGCAGAAAGCTTTCACCGGTGCTGGCTTGCACAGTCGGAACGTTTGCTGTCTCACGTGGCAAAAGTGCTGAGCGAGGTTGACAGCCCAGCAGTAGGGGTCTGTGCCTTTGCATCTCTGGTCTCTGCCATCTCTGCCTTGTCCTCTGCTGGTGCCGCACCTGTGTCCTCGCATGGTGGTCCAGGCCTGGTACTACCCACGAGCAAAAAAGGGGGTCATCTTTTCTGTGTCTTTTGGGAGCGAGGACATGTTTCCTGGAAGCCCGCTGCGGATCCCTCATCCCAGAGCCAGTGCGTTTCTGTCACTTAGGCACACATTAGTGCGCTGCAAATACTGTAATAGAGAATCAGCTCGAGGGGGTTTCTTTCTCTCCTGTCATAAAGAAGCCCATAATTAGGCAATGATGGCCTTGTGTAGCAGGTTAGATATGTTATCACGGACTCACGGTTTTTTTTAGCTGTCTGCGCTACCATTCATCCTCAGGGTTGCAGAATGGCCACTGTATCTCTTTCTATCACATCTGTATTCCGGTCAGGTCAAATGCCAAAAGCAGAAGGTATTTTCCCTAGGAAGATCTTGCCTTTTTGTTCCAGGAGTGATGCTGTCCCCAAAGACCGCTGCCTATGTATCCTTGGCAAGCAAGGGGCCAGCGGCTGACTCCAGGTGCGAGGGAGCCAAAGGGATTGAGAGTTGAAATCAGGCACGTGGCCCCCTGGGGATAGCAGGGTTCGTCTGTTAGGAAGGAGGAGTGTGTGATGTTGTGTAGACAGCTGGGAGTCTACACTGTGCATCGAAGTACCATTTTCAAAATAATAAAAACGTACAAAGGATACTCTTAACGGGAGTCAGAACTCCACTTAACTCATTAGTGGGGAAAGTGGAAGGAGGACAAAGCCGGTTGAGTGGAGGACGTGAGTGGATGTCTGCACCGTGGGTGACTCAGCGCGGGAGAGGAAGCCCGGAGTCTGCGGAGTTAGAAGCAGTGTGGTCGGTGTCCTCGGACGACAAAGCCTGTGCCGTTGGGGTTACCGCCTCCACCTGGCAAAAACCCGTGACGCCCATCCGTGACGCCTTAGAGGCAGGTGCTGAGCTGGGCCAGGCTTGCCGGACGGTGGCTGTGCTGCCCCTCCCCAGCCCCGACATCTCCCTTCCAGGTGTACAAGTGCGTGGTCGCCAGCTGCGCGCAGACCTTCCCGAAGCTCGACACGTTTCTGGAGCACATCAAGAGCCACCAGGAGGAGCTGAGCTACCGCTGCCACCTCTGTGGCAAGGACTTCCCCTCGCTGTACGACCTGGGCGTGCACCAGTACTCCCACAGCCTCTTGCCGCAGCACAGCCCCCGCAAGGACAGCACTGTCTACAAGTGAGCGTCTCCCTGGCGCGGGCGGGCGATGGGGAGGCAGGGAGCCCCGCAATCCACACTCCGGGGCCTTGCGGGTTCTCATGCCCCAGGACCAGACGCCCCACAGGGGACCTGGCCTGAGGCTGGGGTCTGTGTCGCCAGAGTGGGTTCTGGCCGTTGGCACTGGTGGAGGAAAAGATCCTGGCTTTCCTTAGCTTGTCCTTCAACTTTATTTATTTATTTTTTTAAAAAGATGTATTTATTTATTTGAAAGAGTTACACAGAGGAGAGGCAGAGAGAGAGAGAGAGGTCTTCTATCCACTGGTTCACTTCCCAGATGGCCACAACGGCCAGAGCTGCGCCGATCTGAAACCAGGAGCCAGGAGCTTCCTTTAGGTCTCCCACGTGGGTGCAGGGGCCCAAGGACTTGGGCCATCTTGTACTGCTTTCCCAGGCCACAGCAGAGAGCTGGATCAGAAAAGGAGCAGCTGGATCTTAAACCAGCACCCATATGGGATGCTGGCACTGCAGGCGAGGGCGTTAACCCACTGCGCCACAGCACAGGCCCCTCAACTTTATCTTAGAAGGAGAAAGCACCATTTTTTCATACATAGGAGCAAAAAGATTCGGTATATATTTTTTCTAAACTAAAAAAATGAAAGATTCAGACTTTTATCTTATTAGCTGTCAAATTTAGGTGACAGTCGGCACAGTGTACTGCTTTCTTGGGATGGGAAAGGAAGGAACAAGGACGTATTTGCGAGCAGAAAATCATACAGCTAAGATTGGTTTGCGTTGCACCACCTGTCGCCTGGGTTAAAGTGGAAGCCGTATTCTGACGGCTGTCGCGTGCAGGTTTCTGCGGGGCTGTTTTTTCTGCTGTCCTTTCCCCCTTGTTCCTTCATGGCAGCTGTGCAGAGGGTGTCTCTGGCAGCAATGAAGCAGGCCCCCCGCAGGTCTGCGCGTACGTTCCATCTTTAGATCTTCCAGGCATTCCCCTTGGAGCCATCGATCCTGCTGTCGCCCTTGTCTGGTCTCTCTCCCTTGGTGGTCTCCCGGCCCTTCTTCCAGGCCGTCCCTTGGCGATGGCCATAGCTGCGGGTATGCAACATCGATTTTGTGACTTCACGCATCCTTGCGTGTGCCGCCTGTCATCTGGGGGCTGCTGCTTCACAAAGCCCAGTGTGCGGTGCAGAGTTTGTCTGGGGACTCGTTCCAGTTCCCTTGTGAGTGCTCTCATGTTAGGATGGCTTCTACTTTGCTGGGCACACCTGTACCTGCAGGGAATTGGCTGGTCACCTCTGTTGATGGGGCCCCCTCCCATCCTGGGGGAGGCTGCTGGGATTCGCAGATACGTAAATACCTGGAGCGTCTAATGTGAGTGCGTGGGAGGCAGGTGTGGCACAGTGCTTGCTGTAATGTGATACTGCCCTGGCCCAGAAGTAGGAGGCGGGCCAGGGCACCAGCTGGGCAGCCTGAGGTGGGAATGATGCTGTAGGTAACAGAAAGGGCTCCGTTGGGCAGGGTATTTGTCCAGTGTCGGCCTCTATCTTCTCATCTGTGCAATGGGATCACCTTAGTGCCTGCCCTATTGGAATATTTGTAAAGATCAAGTACGAGCCATGTAGACTCGGTGCCCGGGTCATAGTAGGGGCCCAATAATTGTGATTGCTGCAATTATTATTATCGTACTGTTTAGATACTGGTGTAACTGCGTGCAGTAGAGAACCCGAATAACTGTGGCTTCAGCAAGGCGCGAGTTGGTCTCCCGCAGCAGCGTCTGAGCAGGTGTGGGGCATCGTCAGAGACCCAGGCCCCGGGCTGGGTCGTCCTGGCCTGCTCTCGTGCACCTTCCTGAAGCGCTGAAGTAGAGTCTGTGTGCCACTGTTCCTAAATAAAAGTTGTCCACGTTCCATACAGAGAAAAGGGTTTTTAGCCCTGATGAAAACCCAGACGCTGTTACCCTGTGGGTCTCCGTCCTTTGGTCTGGCTCTGCGACACTTAGACACACAGATCAGGAGTCAGGTGATCCCCGGCACTTGCTGCACGTGCTGAAATGCCTGACCCCGTTGTCCTGCTGCATGAGGCAGGCAGAAGGCAAGTTCATGGCTGCCGTGTACACCGGCACTGACGCTTCCGACACCTGTAGCGTGGCCGTGTTTGTGTTTCCATGACACAGACCTGCCTCGCTCCAGGAAGCAGCTCCGCAGGATTCTGTCGCACACGGATGTGCGGTGATTTATTTAAACCTCCCTGATTACTGGGTAATTGGGCTGCCTCCAGTTTGTCATTATTATAAACGGTACTACAGGGAACAACTTCAGGCATTCATCTTTGCTCATTTGCCAGTTCCTAGAAGTGATTTTGTGGGTCAGAGACCCAAGGGGGTCCTGAAAAAGATTAATAACCCACTTCAGAAAATAACCGCTCTGTGCACGTGGGGTCTCCGTCCGCCCTGACTCACTTCCCCGTATCACAGGCGGTCTTGTTCTAGAAGTGCTCTTTCTTTTTGTAAAGCTTTTTAAAGATTTTATTTATTTATTTGGAAGTCAGAATAAGAGTGAGGGGGAGAGAGAGAGAGAGAGAGAGAGAGAGAGAGAGAGAGAGAGGTCTTCCATCCACTGGTTCACACTCCAAATGGCCACAGCAGCCGGAGATGAGCCAGACCAAAGCCAGGATCCAGGAGCTTCTTCCGGGTCTCCCATGTGGGTGCAGGGACCCAAGGACTTGGGCCATCTTCTGCTGCTTTCCCAGATGCATTAGCAGGAAGCTGGGTTGGAGGTGGAGCAGCTGGGACTCGAACTGGCACCTATAAGGGGTGCCAGTGCTGCCAGCGGCAGCTTTATCCACTTTCTAAACTTTTTATCTGAGCATAATTTCAGACTTCCAGATGGGACAGAGAATTCCCACAGGTGCCCTTCACCCAGCTTTCCCGGCTGTAGGCACCGAGCCCCAGGCGACAGAGAGGGACCTGTAGACACGGTGCCCTCTCGGTGTGCATTTCCTGAAGCAAGAGTAACCTTTTACGTAAGCACTGTGGGGTTCTCAAGATCAGGAGGTGAGAGCAGGACAGTTCTGTGAGCTCGTCTGCAGGCCCTACTCACAAGTTTCTGGTTTTCCCAATAACATCCTTTACAGAAAAAGTGGAACTAGCTTTCTCTGGCGCAGGAGCCGCCCCAGGCCACACGTCGCATTCAGGTTGTCGAGTCTCTTTGGCCTCCTTTAAGTGGGAATGCTTTCTCATGCCGCCTTTGTGTGTCACGACCTTGGCTTTACTGACGAGTACAGACAAGTTACAGAGCGCGTCCTGGGGTTGGCATGGCCTGGTTTCGCCTGGGGCAGGATCATCCGAGGTGACGCGGTGTCCTGCTCTGTGCCCCAGCTCGGGAGGCACATGCTGTTGACCTGTCCCATCTCTGGGAACGCCACCTTGGGCGACCTGGGTAAGGTGGCGTCACTGTCAGGGCTTTTTAATTTTCGTGGCTATTGCTAAACTGCCGCACCATGCAACCTGTCTCCTCGTCCCCTTGAGCCCCGGGAGATCTATCCTGTCTCACCCCACCGTGGGAGGGCCGCCCTCCCACCCGACTCCTCTTCCTCTCCTGCCCTTTGGAGGCTTCTCGTGTGTGGGCGTCCTAGTGTGGTGCCGCAGGTGCAGCCTGTCCCAGGTTTCCTGGGTTCCAAACAGGGCTTGTGTTTCTGTGTTCAGCATGATTGGCCCGCCTACCCGTGACTGTCCTCGCCTATCCTTGTTGGAGATGGTCCCCTTCTGTCCCTTCCTAGTGGCTCCTGGCCTGGAACTGCTGTTTTAAAGGCGCTCTCGCGGTCACGGCGGTGAGAAGACCACAGGTACAGGAGTGTCCTCTGGCCTTGGTGATCATCTTATGTATGAATGAAAGGCGGTCCATCGGGAGCCCTATTCCACTCTGTAGCTAAGGATGTAGGAGGGAGCTGGGCCCAGATCTCCTTCCTGTAATGGATTCCCACCAGTGCTCCGACCAAGTTGTGGCCAGGAAAGATGTGATCCTTTGCTACTGGGGAAATGATTCCAGATAATAAGTGCTCAGAAGCAAATAAAACCGGGTAACTCGACAGAGAGTGGTGTAGGGTGGGCACTGGAGACAACTTGAGATGGCTGAGGAGGGCCTCTCCGAGGAGGTGGCGTCTGAGCTGAGACAGGAAGAGAGGTTACTACCTGGGCGACCTAGGGAAGTGTTCCAGGTACAGGAACACAGTGCGAGGGTGCTGAAGTGGGATGAGCTCAGCGTGTCCAGGAGTGGCAGGAGGCCCAGGTGGCAGAGGGTGAGGTGGGGGTGGGGACAGATGAGGTCCGCAAGGCTCTGGTAGAGGGCCTGCCACTCCTGCTGGAGACCTGTAAGCAACAGTGTGACTGGTTTTCTTTCTTTCTTTCTTTCTTTTTTTTTTTTTTGACAGGCAGAGTGGACAGTGAGAGAGAGAGACAGAGAAAAAGGTCTTCCTTTTCCGTTGGTTCCGTTGGCCGCTGTGGCTGGCGCACTGAGTTGATCTGAAGCCAGGAGCCAGGTGCTTATCCTGGTCTCCCTTGGGGTGCAGGGCCCAAGCACTTGGGCCATCCTTCACTGCACTCCCGGGCCACAACAGAGGGCTGGCCTGGAAGAGGGGCAACCGGGACAGAACCCAGTGCCCCGACTGAGACTAGAACCCGGTGTGCCGGCGCCGCAAGGTGGAGGATTAGCCTATTGAGCCGCAGTGCCAGCCCCTGGTTTTCGTTTTTTTTTTTTTTTTTTTTTGACAGGCAGAGTGGACAGTGAGAGAGAGAGACAGAGAGAAAGGTCTTCCTTTGCCGTTGGTTCACCCTCCAATGGCCGCCGCGGTTGGCGCGCTGCGGCCGGCGCACCGCGCTCATCCGATGGCAGGAGCCAGGAGCCAGGTGCTTTTCCTGGTCTCCCCATGGGGTGCAGGGCCCAAGCACCTGGGCCATCCTCCACTGCACTCCCGGGCCACAGCAGAGGGCTGGCCTGGAAGAGGGGCAACCGGGACAGAATCCGGCGCCCGGACCGGGACTAGAACCCGGTGTGCCGGCGCCGCAAGGCGGAGGATTAGCCTATTGAGCCACGGCGCCGGCCAGGTTTTCGTTTTTTAAAAACATCTTTAGATTTTCATTCAGAGGCAGAGAAACAGATCTTCCATTCACTGGTTCATATCCCAAGTGCCTGTAACAGCTGAGGCTGGGCCGGGCCGAAGCTGGGAACCTGGAACTCAGTCCAGGTCCACCATGGAGCCATCACCTGCTGCCCACCAGGGTGCACAACAGCAGGAAGCCAGAGTCAGGAATCAAAATCTGGGCTCAAACCTGGACACTCTGACGTGGGTGACGGCATCTCAGCTGCCACGCTGTGTGCCCACTTGCATTTTCTTTTCTAAGATTTATTTACTTACTATTATTATTATTATTATTTTGAGAAGCAGAGTTATAGACAGAGAGAGGGAGAGACAGAGAGAGGTCTTCCATCTTCTGGTTCACTCCTCAAATGGTAGCAACGGCCAGAGCTGAGCTAGGACAAAGCCAGGACCCTGGAGTTTCATCCGGGTCTCCCACGTGGGTGCAGAGGCCCAAGCACTTGGGTCATCCTCTGCTGCTTTCCCAGGCCCATTAGCAGGGAGCTGGATTGGAAGTGGAGCAGCTGGGCCTCCATCCAGCGCCCATATGGGGTGCCGGCATCACAGGCAGCGGCTTAGCCTGTTACACCACAGTGTCGGCTCCTGGTTTTCTTTTCTTTTTCCTGCCTTCCTGCCTTCCTGCCTGCCTTTCTTCCTTTCAAGAGTTATTTATTTATTTGAAAGACAGAGTTACAGAGAGGCAGAAGCAGAGAGAGAGAAAGGGGTCTTCCATCCACTGATTCACTTCCCAAATGGCCCCAATGGCTGGAACTGGGCCGATCTGAAGCCAGAAGCCAGGAGTTTCTTCCAGGTCTCCCACGAGGATGCAGGGGCCCAAGGACGTGGGCCATCTTCTGCTGCTTTCCCAGGCCATAACAGAGAGCTAGATAGCAAGTGGAGCAGCTGGGACTTGAACTGGTGCCCATGTGGGATGCCGGCACTGCACGTGGCAGCTCTACCTGCCCCCCCGATCCCCATCACCGGTTTTATTTTCAAAGTCTCCCTCTGGCTGCCCTGTGGTGGATGGACCACAGTGGGCAGATGCTGACAGAGAGGCCAGTGTCAGGGTTCCTGCACATGTCAGATGAGTGACGATGATGATGAGGATGGAGGTAGTGGCAAGTGAGCCCAGGGGACAGATTAGACAATGAGTTAAGTAGGATTTTGCCTGCAGGGTTGGGCCTGGGCATTGGGGGTGTGGTGGGGGGCACAGTTCTCTGGCTGCTGGGTCTCCTCCCTCACCTGCCCTGCCTCTTCCCCCCAGGTGTGTCAAGTGCGTCAACAGGTACTCCACCCCGGGGGCCCTGGAGCACCACCTGCAGACGGCCACTCACAACTTCCCCTGCCCGCACTGCCAGAAGGTAGGTGCCGCCGCCCCTTTCCCAGGGCCTCGGGTGCACGCCTGCTCCCGCCCTCCGCTCCTGCACAGGGCGTGCAGGGCTCAGGGGCCGCCCGGGGCCGATGAGTGGCCTCCTAGCTTCCCCATGCAGCATTGTCTGTGTTATTTGGGTTCTTCTTTTCCGTGGCCCCAAAGGCGCTCCCAAAAGCCTGTTCCCAATATCATCTGCCATCCAGGAAGCGTTCCAGTTTCCATCGTCATGAAGCCTTGTCATTTGTGTGAAGTTCATTCAAATCCTGTCTGCAGGGTGCGACTGATTGACACCACGGAAGTCCCACTGATCTCCAGACTCCCCGCCACCTTTCTTTGTTGTTTTAATTTATCTGTGGCAGAAAAGGGGCCGCGGGTCCCCTGGCGTTCCCTGCAGCCTGCATTGTGCTGGTGTGTTCAGCTCCTCGTTTTCTTGCAACCTGATGCAGCATACTTTCTGAGACAGTCCTGGCTTCCCTTTGGCATCATTCTAGATGTTTCCAATTGTACAGCCTCATTTTGGGCTTTGGAATTTGTGGTCTGAGTAAGAGGTGTCACAAATCGAATCTGAGCATTTTTACCTGAATTGACTCATTTCACCCTCGAGGGTAGGTGAGCTGCTACTATCCCTGTTCTACAGGCGGGGAAACCAAGGCACAGAAAGATGGCCCAGCTGGAAAATGATGGGGCCAGGACGTGGGGTGGCTGGGTCTGTGCCCTTGATCGCTTCTCTGTGCTGCGTGGGTGGGAAAGAGATGTTGGCCCTCGTGTTTTCCAGCATTTTAATACCTTCCCACTTCCCATTTCTTTAGTGATGTCTCCATTTTTTTCCCTTTATTCCTTTACTTGTCAGTCATTTGACTCAGGCCCTGTGCTGGGGGTAAGAGCCCCCACCCCCTGCCCTCTGGAGTCTCCGCCGTAAGCAGAGAGCTGTAACCCGTGGTTCAATGCTGACTTTCACAGTGGCCGGGTGGACAGCCAGAGGCAGAGCTTGCCTGGGCTGGCAGAGCACCTGGGCATCAGGGGAGGCTTCCCAGAAGCAGTGACACCTGAGCTGGGCCTTGAAGGAGGAGGAGGAGGAGTTCGCCAGGCTGAGAGAGCAAGGCCCTGTGTGTGAGAACGCTGTCCTGGGCAGGAGTTCGAACAGGACGTTTAGGCTGGCTGACACCGTGGCCCTGGCCCTGGTGGACAGAAAGGGGCTGGAAACCAGGGACCCCTTAAACTCAGAAGGTGACAAGGGAAGGGGGTGCCTGGTGAGTCCGAGCTGCGTCTCGTCCCCTAGGTGTTTCCCTGTGAGCGGTACCTGCGGCGCCACCTGCCCACCCATGGCAGTGGGGGCAGGTTCAAGTGCCAGGTGTGCAAGAAATTCTTCCGGCGGGAGCACTACCTCAAGCTGCACGCTCACATCCACTCAGGTGGGTACCAGCCCTCGCCGCCTCCTTCCTCTGCCGTTCCACCTGGCCCTCTCCTGCCACGCTCCCCGGCACCCGCCCACCTCTGCTTCTCTCCTTCCTGGCCTCCTGCTCCCCTGCCTCCCTCCCTCCCTGACGTGGGGAGCAGAGATGAACGTCTGGAGGCAGGTGGGGGGCTCTGGATTGTGCCCTTGGCACTCAGCACCCTCGGCCCACCCTGGGCCCTGGATTCACACCTGTACCAAACCCTGTTTCCTTGGCTCCTCAGTTGAAACACTTTGATGTTTTATCTTTAAATGCTTTTAATCGGTTAAAACTTTTAATTAGGCCGGCGCCACGGCTCAATAGGCTAATCCTCTGCCTTGCGGCACCGGCACACTGGGTTCTAGTCCCGGTCGGGGCGCCTGATTCTGTCCCTGTTGCTCCTCTTCCAGGCCAGCTCTCTGCTGTGGCCAGGGGGGGCAGTGGAGGATGGCTCAGGTGCTTGGGCCCTGCACCCGCATGGGAGACCAGGAGGAAGCACCTGGCTCCTGGCTTCAGATCAGCTGCAGGTGGCCGCAGCAGCCATTTGGGGGTGAACCAACAGAAAAAAAAAAGGAAGACCTTTCTCTCTGTCTCTCTCTCTCTCACTGTCCACTCTGTTTGTCAAAAAAAAAAAAAAAAAAAAAAAACTTTTAATTAACTTTTTTTCTTGAAAAGTAAATATTGAGGAAATCCTTGATACGACAAAAGCATATGTAATTAAAACAAATCCTCCCTCCTCTCAGATGGATAGTATTTTTGAATTTTTTTTAACTGTGATCTGTGATTAAAAATATTTCATATTGCAACCCAGGAAACATATATACACACAGAGCGTATTGAAATAAAAGTTTAACAAAAGCAGTATTTTCAATGCTGTCCTGTTCAATTTTAATTTAATTTATTTTTAAAATTTATTTGAAAGGCAGAGTTAAAGAGAAAAGAGGAAAAAGGGAGAGATTTTCCCATCTGCTGGTTCACTCCTCAAATGGCCAAAACGGCCAGGGCTGGACGAGTCTGAAGCCAGGAGCCAGGCACTTCCTCCAGGTGTCCCACATGGGAACAGGGGCCCAGGCACTTGGGCCATCTTCCACTGCTTTCCCAGGCACATTAGCAGAGAGCTGGATCAGAAGTGGAGCAGCAGGGTCTTTAACCAGTTCCCATATGGGATGCCAGCCCTGCAGGCAGAGGCTTAACCTGTTATACCATAATGCCAGCCCCACAATTTAAATTTTTTTAAAGATTTATTATTATTTATTTGAGAGGCAGAGTGATAGAGACTCACTTCCCAAATGGCTGTAGTAGGTAGGGTTAGGCCAGGCTGAAGCCAGGAGCCAAGATTTCCAGCTGGATGTCCCACAGGGGTAGCAGGGCCCTCAAATATTTGGGTCCTCATTTGTTGTTTCCAGGGAGTTGGATCAGAAATGGAGCAGCCGGAACTTGAACCAAGCACTCTGATGTAGGATGCTGATGTAGCAGGTGGTGGCTTAATCCACCACACTGTGGTGCTCACCCTTCAATTTTAATTTTTAAAACAGCTACCAACAGATTGTAACTTATAATTGGTAGTTCGCAAACTACTATTTTTAAAAGATGTATTTGTTTAATTAAAAGGCTGGGTGAGAGAGAGAGAGAGAGAGAGAGAGATTTCTTTCATCTACTGGTTTACTTCCCAAATAGCTGCAATGACCAGGATTCTTGAACTCTATCTGGGTCTCCCACGTGGGTGCGGGGGCCCAAGGGCTTGTGCTATTTTCTGCTGCTTTCCCAGGCATATTAGCAGGGAGCTGGATCAGAACTGGCGCAGGGGCCAGCACTGTGGTGTAGCGGGGAAAGCTGCTGCCTTGGGTGCTGGTATCCCATATGGGTGCTGGTTCTAGTCCCGGCTGCTCCACTTCCGATCCAGCTCTCTGCTATGGCCTGGGAAAGCAGTGGAAGATGGCCCAAATCCTTGGGCCCCTGAGCCCACATGGGAGACTCAGAAGAAGCTCCTGGCTCCTGGCTTCAGATCAGCGCAGCTCTGGCTGTTATGGCCATCTGGGGAGTGAACCAGCAGATGGAAGACCTCTCTCTCTCTCTCTCTCTCTCTCTCTGCCTCTCCTTCTCTCTCTGTGTAACTCTGACTTTCAAGTAAATAATAAAAAAATCTTTAAAAAAAAAAAACAAACTGGAGCAGCCAGGACTCGATCTGGCACTCACATGGTATGGTAGCATTGCAGGTGGTGGCTTTACCCGCCACACCACACATCAGCCCTTTCAAAATACTTCTCATTGCCCTCCCCAAGGGTGGCTTTTGTAGTGGTGCGTCTGGGTCAGCCCAGCTTTATTTTGCGTCTGGACGACATGGTTGCTGACTTCAGCACAAAGCAGCCGTCGGTGTGCTTTGCAGAGGTCCCCTCACAGCGCCTTCTGTTTCACGGCTGCATCGTATTCCTCTGTTCCCTGAATTCGTTTTCTGCTTTGGTTTGTGCACACAGCGCTCTGCAGGTCCCTTGGCAGGCTCCGGGGAGCGTTATCTGTAGTGCATGTTCCTAGCCGCATGACTGCTCGGCTGCTGTCCCCTGAGTCGGTCTGGGGGATAACATTCTGGGGGCAGATGGTGGTGATGGCGGCCCAAAATGCTGCTCTCTGTGCCACGGAACTGGACATTTGAAGCTGGGCAAAACAGGTGTCTGTATTTCAGGTCTGTTTTATCACAGTAAGAAGTATGAAAGCCTGTAGATGGTAATTTTGATAAACAGTACCAAATTTCTCTAGTTCTTGAAACTCTTGTTCAGAAGTGCTATGTACTTACCATAAAAATGGAAGCAGCACAGAGCATGAAGTGAGACGTTAGACCCCGCACGGCCTCGCTGCTAGTGACAGTTTGGTGTCCCCGCTCCCCACCCTCCTGCCTGCCTCTTTGGGGTTTACACAGACACACGTGGCCAGGGCTTTGCGGCAGGGGTGTGTGGGGATGAGGTTTGCCGAACAAAATGGGACTGGCAAGCTGCTCTACATCCTTCTTTTCCCCCTGGCAGTTTTTTTTTTTTTTTTTAAGATTTATTTATTTGAAAGGCAGAGTGACAGAGTTCTTCCATCTGCTGCTAATGTCACAGATGGTCACAACAGCCAGGTCTAGGCCAGATGAAGCCAGGAGCCAGGAGCTGCATCTGTGTCTCCTGTGTGTGTGACAGGGGCCCCAGTACTTGGGCCATCGTCCCCTGCTTTCCCAGGCACATGAGAGAGCTGGATCGCAAGTGCAGCAGCCAGGACGTGAACTGTGGCTCCGAAACAGAATGCTGGTTGCAGGCAGGCGCTTACCCCGCTGCACCGCGCCAGCTCCCCCGCTCCAGCAGTCTGTCTGAGAAGTCTCTCCAAGTCAGGGGGCACAGATCGACCTTCACCTTTTCAATAGCTGCGGAACATTCCGTGGTAAGGACCGGACTCCTGTAACCGACTGGGTTGGCATTTTTCAAGAGTCCTTTTCTCATCCCATAGGGAGAACAGAGGGGAAACAGTGGCAGGAAACCAGATCTGCCCTGGAATTGCCTTCGAAGGGCAGGCGGTGGCCCCACAGATGTGCAGGTCCCTCCCTGGATTTCTGGAGGCCTACTCAGGCGGCCCTGGGCCCCACCAGGTTGGAGCTGCCCTTCTTCCCGCAGCCCCCAGGATGGTTCAGCAGCAGGAAGACCTGGTGTAGCTTAGCGGTCTCTGGAGAACGGCCGGGCCAGGGTCTCCGCTCCCCCAGCCGCAGGGTGTAGACCACGAGCAAGTCACAGCACCCCTCTGAACTTCCCACCGACAAAATGGGGATAATGATAAACACTTACGTGTTTTTTTTTTTTTTTTTTTTTAAGATGATTTACTTATTTGAAAGGCAGAGCAACAGAGAGGGAGGGAGAGGCAGAGAGAAGCCTGATCTATCCACTGGTCCACTCCCCAGATACTGCGTCAGTTCTTAGCCCCAGCTGTTGTGGGCATCTGGAACATGAGCCAGTGGGTGGAAGATTTCTTTCTCCCTCTGCCGTTCAAATAATTCTTTAAAAACTCACAAGCAACGAGACAATATTTCGGCACCCCCCAACACTTCTCTAGAGGAGCTGCTGTGCTGAGGGTCCCGGGGACTCTGTGATTCGCTCTCAGGGGACCCTCGCCCTCCCTGTGTCTCCTGCAGGAGAGAAGCCCTACAAGTGCTCGGTGTGTGAGTCCGCATTCAACCGCAAGGACAAACTGAAGAGGCACATGTTGATCCACGAGCCCTTCAAGAAATACAAGTGTCCATTCTCGTGAGTAGAGGCCGTGCCGAGGGGCTAGGGAGGGGGCTGGGGGTGGGGCCCCAGGAGGCCTGCCAGGGCAGGTGGCACAGAAGGACGTCGGGCACAGAGCAAAAGGCCTCTCTCCTGTCATCCTGTCCTGGCCCCTGCCCACCTCTCTCCCCACCCTGCTGCCAAGCGGAGGGGCCAGCGCAGGGGTCATGAGCATGGTGACTGCCCCTGACTGGTGGCTTTGGGTTCCAGGACGCACACCGGCTGCAGTAAGGAGTTCAACCGGCCTGACAAGCTGAAGGCTCACATCCTGTCCCACTCTGGTAAGAGCTCAGCTCAGGCTCCCTGGGGTGGGCAGACACCCCCCCCCCCCCCCCCGAGGTGTCCGGTCCCTGCCTGGAGCATCCCAGCCGGCAGACTAGCACTCGTGTGGCTGGAGCCAGCCGGGGCGCACAGCAATGGAGCAGCCGCAGCCGCCCAGGCTGAGGGGGGCGGCTGACCATCCGCTGGGGTGGTGCCTGGAGTAAAGGGATGCAGATCCAGAGTGGAGGGGATCAGGTTCCAGCTGGCTCCAACTGTGGCCGGAGGATTCCTTGGCTGGGCAGGGATCTCCTGAGCGCTCCCCACCTTCCTGTATTCTAGATAGAAGGAAATTTTCCTTTGCTTTTTTTTTTTTTTTTTAAGATTTATTTTATTTATTTGAAAGGCAAAGTAACAGAGGCAGAGAGAGACAGATAGAGGACTTCGATCCACTAGTTCATTCCCCACATGGCCACAACGGCTGGAGCTGGGCCAGGCTGAAGTCAGGAGCCCAGAGCTACTTCTGGGTCTCCCACGTGGATGCAGGGGCCCAAGGACTTGGGCCATCTTCTACTGCTTTCCAAACCCGGCCCTCGGGGCTGAGTCTTGGCCTTGCTGCCCTCCTGCTGGATGGCCTCAGGCAAGTCGCTGCCCTTCTCTGAGCCTCCATTCCCAGGAGGTTAAGGAGGCTTTTGAAAGGTGGCTGGCCCCTGGTGAGTGTGGGCTGGGGGTGACTGCAGCGTGGCCGTGGAGGTATCACAGTTCTTGAGTCTTGAGAAGCACCACATGTCAGACAGTGGGGGCCGGCCCCTGGGGAGAGAAAAAAACCAGATCATGCATAAGTAGATACATAGCAGCCATGTATGCTGGGTGCAAGGGTGGAAACAGGGTGATGGGACAGAGAATGAATGTGAGGCTATCAGAGAGGGCTCCTGGAGGAGGTGACACGAGAGCTGAGGTCTGGGCCAGGAAATAGTTTTCTAGGCAGAGGGAGCTGCACGTGCTAGCAGGGGGAGGCTGGGGGTGTTTGAGACAAGGAGAAGTGGAAGGGAGGTGGAGCACAGTGCAGGGGGAGAGAGCAGTTGGGGCGGAGAGGTGAAGGGGATGATTAGCCACAGGCTTTGTAGGAAACTTGGGTTTCACTGATGCGTGTGGAGCAGGAGGGTCACGACCATTTGTGGGCTTTAGCAAGACCTTTCTAGCTGCCCTGAGGGGAATGGCCCGAGGGTGCGGGGCAGGCAGCAGGCCAGAGTGAGAGATCATGGTGACCTGGCAAAGTCAGCCAAGGTTTAGAGCTCAGGCAGGCTGTTCTAGGCAGAGGGACACAGCGAGTGCAAAGGCCCAGGGGCAGCAGCCAGCGTGGCGCCTTTGAGGAGAGTGAGTCTGGCTGGCACAGAAAGTGTGGCGAGGAGGAGGTCGGGGATGAGTGGAGGGGAGCCCGGCCAGCGGCGCAGGAGATTGGATGGTATTCCCAGTACAGGCCACCGTTGCAGGGTGAGGGTCTGGGAGCCTCCCATCGACTTCCCCTCCCTCCCCAGGCATGAAGCTCCACAAATGTGCTCTGTGCAGCAAGTCCTTCAGCCGCCGCGCCCACCTCGCCGAGCACCAGCGCGCCCACACTGGCAACTACAAGTTCCGCTGTGCTGGCTGCGCCAAGGGCTTTTCCCGCCACAAATACCTCAAGGACCATCGTTGCCGCTTGGGCGCCCCAAAGGACAAGGACATGCAAGCCCGGCGGCCCCCCCGGAGGAGGGCAGCACCCCGCAGCAGCAGCAGCGGCGGCAGCGGCGGCAGCGGAGGCGGTGCCAGTGGACACAAAGTGGGGACCTCGTTGCCCGACACGCTGGGGCTGGAGGAGCTGAAGGATGCCGGGACCGGGCCGGTGGCCGAGGCTGCCCCGGGGAAGACGCCCTTTGCGGAGCCAGACGCGGTGCTGTCCATCGTGGTGGGTGGCACGGTAGGCGGGGACCCTGAGCTGGTGGTGCCTGGGCACCCCGAGGGCCTGGGCTCCAACCTGGCACTGGCCGAACTGCAGGCCGGGGCCGAGGGCCCTTGTGCCATGCTCGCCGTGCCTGTCTATATCCAGGCCTCCGAGTGACCGAGGGACCCATGGTGTTCGCACCTGTGGGTCGGCCTCAAGCCAGTATCTGGAGCCGTGCGGGCAGAAATCCACTCGGAGTGTCTGGCCTGGCCTGGACTGCCCTTCACTGCCCCTCTGCTGCCACAGTGCCCTGTGGCATTCTGGGCTTGGGAGCGGAGCCGCCTATGGCTTCTGGGCGGAGCATGGCGAATGGGAAGGCCATGCCTGCGCGCCTGGGGTCTGGCTGGTCTAGGCCAGGGGTCAGCCCATCCTCCTCCAGGCCGCCCTCCATGGTGGGGCGTGGTTCGGAGTCCTCTGTTGGACCTTTTGCCACGGCGATTCCCAGACAGCGCTGCAATGGAGGTTTTTGGGAGACACTCAGGTGTCACGGTTGGAGTGCAGACGTGCGTCAGAGCTGCTTCCAATCCCAGGAGTTGCTGTGTGAACTCGGACAAGTCACCTCCCCTCTCTGAGCCGGCTCCTCATGTGTATGGTGGGACTTGTACAGTGCTACTTCCTAGGGTTGTCATGGGGATCCGGTGTGGAGAGCTGTGCAAAGGGCTCGGCGTGGTGCCCGGGCTCAGAATGTGCTCAATAAATGTTTGATTACAACGCATGTCCAGAGGGCTCAGACCTGAGCCTTGGCAGCTTCTTGATTAGCCCCTAGGTGGCAGCACTTGAAGGCTGATGGGTCCCACGGCCCTGGCACATGGAGAGGTCACAAGGGAGGCAGGTTTGATGGCCCCAGATGGTTGTTGCAGAGCGTGATCGGCGGGACACCCAGGGGAAGGCGCTTGTAGTCACCTGTGAAAATTCAGGGTCTTGAACTTGAAGCCCATCCCAGGCGGGCCTGCAGGGGGCCGTCAGTGCCCGCAGCTCCCACAGCCCCCACCCCCCAGCAAACCAGGCTCTTGGGGAGGCAGGGAAGAGTAGCGGGACTTTGGCCCCTGTTGACCCACTTTATCTGTTGCAGGAGAGTAGGAGAGGAGGTTGAGGCTTGGAGAGGGGCCAGGGCAGGACCCAGCAGAGTAGTCAGGCTCGGGGTGACCACCAAGCTCCCCTGAAGGCCGCGTGCCCCTCAGATAACTGTCTTGGGACCCAGGGCTGAGCTCAGAGCCAAGCCCCACTTCCCATGTCCTCAGGAAAGGTCAGATGTGGTGGGAGGGTGAGGGCCATGTACTTCCGCCTGAAAAAGAGGCCAGGACGCCTGCGTGGAGGGGGTGTCGTTTGAGCTGGGCCTTGGCACAGAGTGGTGGATGCATGGGTGGAGGAGGGACTGCCAGGTTCAGAAAAGGCACCAGCAAAGCCCTGGACTGTAACACTGCAGGGCTGTTGGGGTCGGGATTTCAGAGGAGGACGTGGGTAAGGCCATCACTGATTCTTCACGCCTCCTGCCCACGATGGGCACTGTCCCAGGCCACTTATTCCACGTCGCCACAACCTGTCGTGGGAGCATTTCCTCTCCTTGTTTCACAGTTGCCCGAGTGGAAGCGCAGAGAGCCAGAGCTCTGTGCCCAGGTCACACAATCAGTCAGCCAGGGCTGGGATTCAGGCCAGGGCAGCCTGCTCCACTTCGTTCTATTGGAATAGGGGTTGGTGTCGAAGCAGAGAGAGCCTTGGACATTGAGCTCAGGAATCTGGACTTTGCACATTATGGAGGAATCAAGGGAGGTGATACACACTGTTTAAAACTGTGACGATGACATATGGAAAATGTTGAAAGTAGCATTTGGCGTGCTTCTGCCTGTCACTGTCCTGGTACACCCCCCTTTACTGGGGCTGGTGAGAATGGACACTGAGTGTGCACCTGTTCCACGTGCGGAGGGAGGTGCCACTTTTAATCCCATTTTGCAGCTGAGGCGGAACATGAAGCAGGGAAGAGGCAGAGCCAGGCCCCAGTGAAGGGACACATCAAGATCAGGATGAATGTTGAGCAGCCACAGGGTTAGACAGCAGGAGAGGAGGCTGGGACTGTATTTAGGTTCCCCTAGCTGACCCCTTCCTCGGTAGCACATGGGGAGAGTTGAGGCTCAGAAGGGGGAAGGCCCTTAGCCGACAGACAGAGCTGCTCCAGGCCCCCAGGGCCCTCACAGAGCCCAAGGATGCTGGATGGGAGGGCGGCCTGGGTACCTGGGGTCCCACTCTGCCCCCAGAAAAATCACGAACTTGGGCATCAGACAGCTGGGTTGGAATCCTGGCCCCTCCCCTTCCCAGCTGTGTGACAGCAAGTCGCTTGACCTCTGAACCTGTTTCCCAGGTGAATGGGGAGAGTTACAGGGCTTTCCTGATGAGGTCATTGGCCCAGGGCGGGATGGTTCACAGCTTGGTGTGTGGGCTGAAGCCAGGCAGCGGACCCGCTCTTCAGCACTCACGATGTTTGAGACACATGAGCCAACATTTCATTTTATTTATTTATTTCCACCTTTATTTGGAAAGCACAGATACAGAGAGAAATCTTTGACCTATTGGTTCACTCCACAAATTCCTGCAGCAGCTGGGGCTGGGCCAGGCTGAAGTCAGGAGCCTGGAACTCAGATCTCCCCTATGGGGGCTTGGGCCATCATCTGCCACCCACTGAGGTGCGTGTCAGCAGGAAGCTACATCGGAAGTGGAGTAGACGATACAAACAGCAGGCGCCCTTATAGATAGACGATGTGCTTATCCTAAGAGGCACCTTAACCACTGTGCCGAATGCCTACCCTGGGCCAACATTTAAAAGTAGGAAATTTAACATGCAATGCAGTGAGGAAGCTAGAGATGCGTTCCCTTTGTGTCACCCTAGGTTGGAGGCCAGGCCAGAGCAATAAGGTGAGACAAGTAAAGACAGAAGGTGGGATAATAACCCAAGCAGTATATACAGACTTACCGTGTTGCTGCACTCCCGAAATAATTGGAAAATGGAATTAAAAACGTGGACATTGCACATAAAATCTGAGTTTTCTGAAAAATGGACTAAGTGGCAAAGTGGGGCAGCTGGGCCCATGCTTAAAGTTTCTATTTACTGTCCTCTTTTTGGAAAATGAAGAGAGTAATTTGTTTATTTGAAAGTCAACGTGATAGGAAGGGGATGGAGCGGGAGATCAATCTTCAATCCATTGTTTGACTCCTCAAAAGCCTACATTAGCCTGGGCTAGGCCTGGCCAAAGCCAGGAGTCGGGAGCTCCATCTGGGTCTCCCACATGGGTGGCAGGGGCCTAAGAACTTGGGCCCTGATCTGCTGCTTTCCTGCTGCATTAGCAGGGAGCTGGATCAGAAGCAGAGTAACCAGGAGTTGAACCGGCGCCCATATGGGATGCTGGCACCGCAGGTGGTGGCCACCCTGCTCTGCCACAGTGCTGGCCACGTAACCCTGGAGCCTGAATCAGATTATGCCACTTTCCTGTTTAAAACCTCCTATAGCTTCCAATCTCTCCCCAAACAAAACCCAATGGCTTTCCTGTGACTCTCAAAGCTCTACATGATGTGACCCCTTCCCTATTTTTCAGCCTTGTCTCCTATCACTTTTCCTCCTCTCCACTCCAGCTACTCCTACCCTCTTGCTGTGCCTCTGTCACTTGGACTCACTCCTGCCTCAGGGCCTTTGCATGTGCAAGTCCCTCTGTCTGGGCTTCCTGCTTCTGTTCACCTTTGCCCAAAAGTCCTTTCCTGAAAGGCCTTCCTTAGCCAATCTGAAGTAGCCCCGCCCAGTCAGTCTCTAGTTCCTTACCCTGCTTTGCTTTTATTCACCACCCTTGGTCTGTTGTACACAAAACCATCCCTTTTATTCCAGAACACATCATCTTAATGAGAATAAAATCTGTATGCACCTACTGCCAATACATTTTCAAAGGTTCAGATTTTAACAAGTAGAAGAGACAAATTCACCAGACAAGAGATCATAAATTACTTTGGCTGAAAAAATCTTTAAAAAAAAATCTGGCTCAACATTTCCCTTGCAGGTTTCTACATGTACAGTGTATGTGGTGAGTGTGTGTGTGTGTGTGAGTGTGCATGTGCAAACAGTGAGCATTTTATAAAGGAGTGGAGTATGCTCTAGCCTACTTTCCACAGTTATATAGGGACTACGATGTTCTTTGCTAGCAAAACAAGAAGTGCAAGGTCTGCATTTCCCCACCAGCTGGATGCACAGTCCCAAGAGCTTCCTGCAGAGTAAAGCCAGCCTGGGGAAACCGGTCAATAGCAGAAGCAGGAAAACCTAATGGTGGAAGAATGGAGGGACGTGATGACGAATGCTGGTGGGTGATTCGAATTCAAGAAATGGTCTGGCAGCTTCAGGACGGGGATCTTCTCTGGTTTCAGGCCTGTCTGCTACTGGATTCTGTATGTCCTGACCCAAGTCCTTAACCAACACAAAACTCAATGGCAAAGACTTTGTTTGCACAGAAGTCTGACCGAGAGCATCGTCCACACCTGTTCAAAGTTGGGGTGGCATTTCCACACCTAAGGTGCAGTGCAAAGGATTAGATGTTCCAGCTGAGGGTACAGCGATGGCACTGCTCTCATGTACTGACTCCCTAGATTTGGGGACACCCTTATCATTGGTAAGTCACCATCTAGACCCCAGAAGGTAGTATTTTCTCCATTTCTATTCCAGTGTCAGGTGAAGTGTCTGTTAATTTTTCTGTCTTCACTGATACAGATTCGGCCTCATGCAAGACGTCTGGACACCCTTCACCCTGGGTAAGATGCTCATTTTGGGTTGTTAACATTCATTTGCCCCTCAGCTGTACTTTCTGATTGACACATAACTTCTTCAGATGCAGCTGTTGGATATTTCTTTATTGTTTGTTGTCCCATTGCAAACAAAAAGGCCTCACTGGTACATAACTGTAGGCAGTGCCTAAAGCTGCCTAGGAATTGTTTGGTCAGTATTTGTTGAATGCATGATCACAACAGCACTTGGAGGGAACAAGGCCCACCTGACCTGTCCCCTGTCCCCTGCTCCTGCGCCAGGGAGGCCAAGGGCAAGTCTTCCCCTGTCAGAATCCACCACGTAGGCTGAGACCCGGCTGGCCCAGGGTCCTAGGAAGCGGAGTCTGATGTGAGGGCACCTTCTTTGTCTGGAAGAAAGATCAGAGACTATCTGGGACAAATGTCTGAGGCGGTGGCTTGGAAGTCTCGGTTGACAGAGCAGGTGTGCTTGTGGCCCAGGAGAACAGGTTGGACCAGTTTTGTCTCCTCTGGAGAGGGAGGAGTGCAGGCAGCAGCTGCTGCTGCAGGTGCTCCCCATCCCCCAAAGCTCCCAGCAAATGACCCCCGTCCCCCACCCTGTGGTTTGTGAGGCCTGTAGGGTGGTGATCCGGGAGCCTGGCGGGGTGGGGGGGACCTCTGTTTGCTCAGGGTGCCTGGTGTGGACTCTGGCACAGAACTCTTCAGGCTGAGGCACAGCTGCATGGCCCAGGGCCCTTCGTGGAATCCTGGAGAATCCCAGAGAGGGCTGGGTCCTGTCTGAAGTCTCACAGTCTCGTGGTGGGAAGGCGGGCCTCCCGGGTCACTGCCACCTCAGTGCCATCACTTCTGGTTTAACAAACACGTGTGGAGCACCTACTGTGCCAGGCAGAGTTGACAATGCATTGTGAGCAAAACGGTGGTGATCTCGGAGGTCCCATGGCGGGGAGGAAGCAGAAGATAAACCACGAGCAAGGTCAGCAAGTGAGTTAGGAGTGCGTTAGACGCTGGTGAGCAGTGCAGGAGCAGAAAAGAAAGAAGGGAGGAGAGGGCTGGGGCGTGCAGGGGCCCTGCTGTGTCTGAGAGGCTGCAAAGAGGCCTGTGTGGTGAGGCGTGGCCAGGGAGGAGCTCGGGGGAGCAGGGACTTAGGATACAACCAGCTGGGACCCTGAGAGGACTCTGCTACTCTGGGGAACTCAGAGCCGTTGGAGGGTTGTGAGCAGTGTGATGAGTGCATCTGATGAGGATTTTTTTCAGTGTTTATTTATTTGAAAGAGTGACAGGAAGAGAGAGACAGAGACAGAGAACTTCTATCTGCTGGTTCATTCCTCAAATGCCTACAACAGCTGGGACAGGGCCAGGCCAAAGCCAGGAGCCTGGAATTCAATCCACGTGTCCTGTGTGGGTGGCAGAGGACCAAGGACTTGAGCCATCACTGCTGCCTCCCATGGTGCGCATTGGCAGGAAGCTGGATAGGAAGTGGAGTGGCTGGGACTCCAGCTGATACTATAATATAGGATGCTGGTTTCACAGGCCGCGACTTAACGCACTGCGCTACAACACCTGCATCATGACACATGTTTGTTAAAGGAGCCCTCCAGTCCTCAGGCAGAAAAGGAGCTGGGGGTGCAAGGGGAGGGGCAGAGGCCAGCACCACGGCTCACTAGGCTAATCCTCCACCTGCGGCACCGGCACCCTGGGTTCTAGTCCTGGTTGGGGCACTGGATTCTGTCCCAATTGCTCCTCTTCCAGGCCAGCTCTCTGCTGTGGCCCGGGAGTGCAGTGGAGGATGGCCCAGGTACTTGGGCCCTGCACCCCGTGGGAGACCAGGAGAAGCACCTGGCTTCTGCCATCGGATCAGCGCGGTACGCTGGTTGCAGCGTGCCGGCTGCAGTGGCCATTGTGGGGTGAACCAACAGAAAAGGAAGACCTTTCTCTTTGTCTCTCTCTCTCACTGTCCATTCTGCCTGTCAAAAATAAATAAATAAAAGAAAAAAAAGAAAAAAAGAAGTGAAAAAAAAAGGGGAGGGCAGGTAAGGATGGTGACAGGGAGGCCACAGGCTGGGTTCCTATGGCCACCGTAAGACATTGCCATGAACTGAGTGGCTTAAAACCACCCACATGTGTCATGCCACTGTGATTCTCACCTGACCAAAATTAAGAGCTCAGCAGGACCGTGTTCCTCTTGGAGGCTCAGGGAAGAATCTGTTCCCCAGGCCATTTCCAGTTCCAGGAGCCCCCCGCACGCCTTGGCTCACGGCTCCCTTCTCTGCCTTCAGAGCTGGAAGGGCAGCATCTTGCGGTCTCTGATTCTGACCCTCCCACTTCCTTCTTGTGATCACACTGGGCCCAGCCAGGTAAATCTGGGATAGTCTTCCCTCACTTGCACAGTCCTGTGAGGTACCTTTTCCACTTGAGGTGACATCTAGGGAGTAGGACCTTTGGGGGGCCATTATTCTGCCTGTCCTAGGAGCTACTACAGTCATCCATGCGAAGGATGATGGGGACTGGGGTCAGAGTGACAGCAGTGAGGATGAAGAATGGTGGGGTTCGGGATGCTGGACGATGCTGGGGTACTGGGGTAATCCAGGGGACTGGATGTAGACTTTGCTTTCTTTGAAGGGGGAGACTTCTGGTCTAACTCTGGGTTAGGAGGTGGTTTTGGGGTGAGGTCCAGGAAGTTGTAAGTCATTTTCTGGAGCCTGCGCCCTGTAGGGCTCAATGCCTGCTGCACGTCTGCAGGAGCTCAGATGCGTGGGTGAATAGTAGGCCTTGTAACCCTCCATTAACCCCAGTGCAAGGGCCCCTCCAATCCACATCGCCCCACTACTCCCAGCTCATCTCTCTCATCCTCTGCCGGGCTGGCTGTGTCCCACCCCATTGCTCACTTTCCACTTCTCCCCAGGGAGGTCATGCCAGCTCCCATGCCCACTGCACTTTACTTCTTTATGTGTTTATGTGCATGTGTGTGTCTCTCTCTGACCATTCATTCATTTGCATGTAAGCAAAATAGTGTAGTGCTTAAACTGGTTGGCTTTAAAATAAGATTCCTCGGCCAGTGCTGTGGCTCACTTGGCTAATCCTCCGCCTGTGGTGCCGGTACCCTGGGTTCTAGTCCCGGTTGGGGCACTGGATTCTGTCCCGGATGATCCTCTTCCAGTCCAGCTCTGTACTGTGCCCGGAAAGGCAGTGGAGGATGGCCCAAGTGCTTGGGCCCTGCACCCACATGGGAGACCAGGAGGAAGCACCTGGCTCCTGGCTTCGAATTGGCGCAGCGTGCCGGCCGCAGCAGCCATTTGGGAGGTCAACCAACGGAAGGAAGACCTTTCTCTCTGTCTCTGTCTCTCTCTCACTAACTCTGCCTGTCAATAAATAAATAAATAAATAAAATAAGATTCCTTGGGGCCGGCACTATGGCATAGCAGGTAAAGCTGCTGCCTGCAGTGCCAGCATCCCACTGTTTCAAGTCCCAGCTGTTCCTCTTCTAATCTGGCTCACTGCTTCTGTGCCTGGGAAAGCAGCAGAAGCTGGCCGGAGTTTTTGGACCCCTTCCACCCATGTGGGAGACCTGGAAGAAGCTCCTGGCCCAGTTCTGGATGTTGCAGTCATTTGGGGAATGAACTAGGGGATGAAAGATCTCTCTCCTTGTCTGTAATTCTTTTTTTTTTTTTTTTAAGATTTATTTATTTTACTTGAACGAGTTACACAGAGGAGAGGTAGAGGTAGAGGTAGAGGTAGAGAGAGAGAGAGAGGTCTTCCATCCGATGGTTCACTCCCCAATTGGCCACAACGGCTAGAACTGCACCAATCCAAAGCCAGGAGCCAGGAGCTTCTTCCAGGTCTTCATGCGGGTACAGGGGCCCAAGGACTTGGGCCATCTTCCACTGCTTTCCCAGGCCACAGCAGAGAGCTGGATCGGAAGAGGAGCAGCCGGGACTAGAACCAGGATTCTGGGATGCTGGTGCTGCAGGCTGAGGATTAACCTACTGCGCCACAGCCCCAACCCCCGATTTTGTTTTTAACAATTACACCTTACTCACTGTTTTGTGTTGGGATCACATGAAACAGTCACCGTTTTGTTCATAAGGCACAAAGCTATGTAAATACTGCAGAGGCCAAGTCTGTTTGCTTGTGTATAACCCCAGATTGCACGCATTCCAGCCCTGCAGACCTTGACTAAGCATATCTGACATGTCTTATCCCGAAGAGAATCCTGGTGGTTCAGGCGAAAAGGGCACACAGCGTAGCTACCCGCAAAAGAAAAAAGTTTGGAAAAACCCACATGATGCCACATAGAAAACTTGCACTTACGTTCACTGGGAAGCTGATGCGTGGAGCAGAGTTTCCATTCTCAGGGTTCAGGAGCACCACACCAGTTAATAATGGGCAAGGTATTCAACATCTCTAAACTTCTATTTCTTCCTTTCTTTTTTTAAAGACTTATCTATGTATTTGAAAGGTACGGTTACAGGGAAGGGGAAGGGTGAGATAGAAAGAAAGAGATTCTCCATCTGCTGGTTCACTCCCCAGATAGCCACAACAACCAGGGCTGGGCGAGGCCAAAGCCAGGAGCCTGGAACTCTACCAGGATCTCCCAGGTGGGTGGCAGAGGCCCAAGCACTTGAGCCATAGTCTGCTGCTTTCCCAGGGGCATCAGCAGGGAGCTGGATGAGAAGTGGAGCCCACATGGGATGAGGACGTCACAGGTGGCAGTCCATCCCCCTGCACCACCACACCCTCCCCTAGCTTCTGTTTCCTTGGCCGGAATCTGCACCTGCCTCAGAGGGTTGGGGTTGGATGACTAAGAGAGACTTTCTGTGACAGCTGTGTGAGTCACAGTAAGGGTCAGGCAAGAATCAGTGATTACTGTCCCTGTTTTTATTCCTATTGATTTCACAAGTATTTATTGAATAAATATTCTGTGCCAAATATTTTATTATTTTACCTTTTTTTTTAAAAAAAAGAAACTTTATTTATTTGAAAGGCAGAGTTACAGAGAGAAGGGGGAGAGACAGAGAGAGAGAGATCTTCCATCTGCTGGTTCACTCCCCAAATGGCCGCAATGACCAGGGCTGGGCTAGGTTGAGGCCAGGAGCCAGGAGGTGCTTCTGGATCTCCCATGTGGGTGCAGGGGCCCAAGCACTTGGGCCATCCTCCACTGCATGAGCAGGAAGCTGGATCAGAAGTAGATGAGCTGAGACTTGAACCAGCACCCATATGGGATGCCAGCATTGCAGGTGGTGGCTTTATCTGTTGTGCCACAGCACTGGTCCCACCATTACTTATTGAGTAAGTATTCTGTGTAGAACCCTGGGAGCCAGGAACTCAGTCCAATAGCAGAAGCCCAATCATCTCTGTTCCCCCATTGAAAGGTCTTGATACCTTTGTTGGAAACCAATTGACCATTGATGTAGAGTTGTTTTTTTTTTTTTTTTTTGTATTTTGTTTTTCTAGATTTATTTATTTGAAAGTCAGAGCTACACAGAGAAAGAAGGAAAGGCAGAGAGAGAGAGGTCTTCCATCCAATGGTTCACTCCTCAATTGGCCACAATGGCTGGAGCTGCGCTGATCTGAAGCCAGGAGCCAGGGGCTTCTTCTGGGTCTCCCATGTAGGTGCAGGGGCCCAAGGACTTGGGCCATCTTCCACTGCTTTCCCAGGCCAGAGCAGAGAGCTGGATCAGAAGAGGAGCAGCCGGGACTAGAACCGGCATTCAAATGGGATGCAAGCACCACAGGCCAAGGATTAACCTACTTATTTATCTCTTTTCATTTTATATGAAAGAGAGGGGGAGGGAGGGAGGGAGGGAAGGAGGGAGAGAGAGAGACAGACAGACAGACAGACAGACCATGAGTGCTTCTATTTTCCAGTTTACTCCTCAAGTGCCCAGAATAGCCAGAACTGGGCCAGGCCAAAACCAAGAGCTTGGAGCTCAATCCAGGTCTTCCACATGGGTGGCAGGGACCCAAGTACTCGAGTCACCATCTGCTGCCTCCCAGGATGTGCACTGGCAGGAAATGGGATCCAAAGCAGAGGAGCAGGAACTCAAACTTAGCGCTCTTGTATGGGATGTGGGCATCCCAGGTGACATGAACCACTGTGCAAAATGTTCCCCCTGCATTTTTGGACTCTCAATTCTATCTCACTGATCTGTAAGCCTATCTTTATGCCAGCACCACACTGCCTTGATTATTGTAGCTCTATTGTAAGTTTTGAAATCAGGAAGTATGAGTCTTCCAACTTTATTTTTCTTTTTGAATACTGTTTTGACTATTCAGAACCTTTTGCACCTCCATATGAATTTGAAGATCAGATTGTGCATTTCTGCAAAAAGGGCAGCTCATGTTTTTGTACATTAAATCTGTGGCTCAATTTGGAGAGTGCTGCTGTCTTAATAGTAAGTCCTCCAATCCATGAACATGGAGTATCTTTCCATTTATTGAGGTCATCCTTCATTTCTTTCAACAATATTTTATATTTTCAAAACATAAACCTTCCATTTACTTGGTTAATATTTTCTCTTTGATGCTATTGTAAATAGAAATGTCTTATTCTTTCTTTTTTAAACATTTATTTATTTATTTGGAAGTCAGAGTTACAGAGATGCTGAGCTGGAGGCAGAGGTAGAGAGAGAGAGCTCTTCTATCCGCTGGTTCGCTCCCGAAATGGCCATAACGGCTGGAGCTCAGCTGATCTGAAGCCAGGAGCCAGAAGCTTCTTCTGGGTCTCCCATGCGGGTGCAGTGGCCCAAGGATTTGGGCCATCTTCTACTGCTTTCCCAGGCCATAGTAGAGAGCTGGATCAGAAGAGGGGCAGCTGGGACTAGAACTGGCACCCATAGGGGATGCTGACACTGCTATGCCACAGCGCCAGCCCCTGGAAATGTCTTCTTGATAACATTTCCAGATGTGCATTGCTAATATATATGGAAATGCAACTGTCTTGTGTGTTGATCTTATATTCTGCAACCTTGCTGGACTGATTTTTAGTTCTGATAGCTTTTTGTATATTCTTTGGGGTTTTCTATTTATCAGATCTTGGAATTTGAAAAAAATAGTTTCATTTTTTTTTTCCATCTGAATGCCTTTTATTTCCTTTTCTTACTTAATGGCCCTGGTGAGAACTTTCAGTACAATGTTAAAAACAAGTGGTGGGGGCCGGCGCCGCGGCTCACTAGGCTAATCCTCACTGGGTTCTAGTCCCGGTCAGGGCACCAGATTCTGTCCCGGTTGCCCCTCTTCCAGGCCAGCTCTCTGCTGTGGCCAGAGAGTGCAGTGGAGGATGGCCCAAGTGCTTGGGCCCTGCACCCCATGGGAGACCAGGAGAAGCTCCTGGCTCCTGCCATCAGATCAGCGCGGTGCGCCAGCCACAGTGCGCCGGCCATGGCGGCCATTGCAGGGTGAACCAACGGCAAAGGAAGACCTTTCTCTCTGTCTCTCTCTGTCTCACTGTCCACTCTGTAAAAAAAAAAAATGGTGAGAGTAGGTGTCCTTATCTTATTTCTGACTTTAGGGGGTGGGAATTTTCGGTCTGTTCCCTCTAAGTTTGATGTTATTTGCAGGTTTTTCCATAGATGCCCTTCATCAGGTTGAGCAATTCTCTTCCATTCCTAGTTCACGGAGTTTTCTTTCTCCTCCCCCGGCCCCCACCTCTTTCTTTCTCAGGAAATGATGTTGGATATACCTAATTGTTTTCCAGAACTAAAATCAGCAAAGTCCTCTGTATTTAACTTGGAAGAACTATGTAAGACCAAGTTTCATGATAATTAAGATTTTACTAATTCAACATTGCTTGATGACATTTTTTTTTTTAAAAGACTTATTTATTTGAAAAAGTTACAGACAGAGAGAGGAAGACCACATGGGATGCCAGTGTTGCAGGTGGCAGGTTCACCTGCTGTGTCACAGCGCTGGCCCCGATAACCCCTATCCTGACTCTCACGATGGCAGCTTAGTTTTGCTTGTTTTTGCATTTTGTGTGTATGGAATCATATAGGCTTTTGTGTCTGGTTTCTTTCATGCAGCATGATATCTGTGAGTCATCCAGCCTATTATGTGGACTGATGACTCATTCCTTTCCACACACTGTTTAGTGAGCTGATACCAGCTTGTCAAGGTTGAAAAGGCTGTTCCTTTTCTCAAGAAACTGGAAAAATAAAAGCCAAGGAGAGCCCAGGGCTCTCCAGTATTGAGCCAGTCCACTCTGCGAGTCTCTATCAAGGCTGTTGAGTCTTCAGCTAGCATGGCAGCTGCCTTGCCCACTTCACATCCCACACCCTAGACAGACATCATGAGCTATGTTTGGCTCCCCCCACCATGTTTTTTTTTGTTTTGTTTTGTTTTTAACAAGGAGTCCTGATGCAGCCTCAAAATTTTTTTCAGCCGTGCAGTCCAGGTAGCCAACACCAAAGTGGGTTTTCATCAAATCCCCAAGATGTTTTTCAGGGCTCCCAGAGTGATGACATGAGAGGGTCTAGTATTTTCCACAGTTTGCCCCATAACAGTATGAGACTGGCAGTGATGAGATCTATACCATCTACCTCTTCATGTGTTCTTTGGGTACCAGAACACATGAACCCAGAAGTATATTGCTACCTTGCACCTGGGTGCAACATGACTTAGATAAGAGGGAGCATCTTGCTTAGAAGTGGAGAGGTTGCTTGCTGTATCCAGGAGGTGGCTTGATCAAAGGGTCCTTATTTTTATTTCAGGCTTTGATAAAAACACTGCAATATTTCAATTACAGAACACACACAAGGTTACCTGCACATGCAGGCTGGGGTTTTGGTGAATTAAAACAGCAACAACAAAAACAACAACATCCAAGGCATGAATTTTGTCCACTTGTAGATGAGATTCTTGTATGTAAAATAATAGAGGAAAAATCCAAGTGAGCTCCTGTTTATGTGAAACTCTGTTCTTGGGCAATTTTACATATTTTAAAGGAAGGATCATAAAAGTCTCCCGAGAAGTCTTACATTTCTTCAGTGGAGATCACCTGAGATACTCATTTAGAACTGGCTTCCGTGTTGTGGCACAGTGCAGTAGCAGCCGCCTGCAAAGCTGGAATCACATATGAATGAGTCCTGGCTGCTCCACTTCCAATCCAGCTCCCTGTCAGCATGCCTGGGAAATCAGCAGAAGATGGCCCCTGTATTCACGTAGGAGACACCCAGTTGGACTGCCAGGCTCCTGGCTTCAGCCTGTTCCAGCCCTTGTCATTGTGGCCATTTGGAGAGTGAAGCAGCGGAGAGAAGGTTCATTCTTTCTCTCTCTCTCTCTCTGTAACTCAGCCTCTCAAATAAATAAATGGATCTTTTTAAAAATAAATAAATCTTTAAAAAATGCAAAAGATTGGAAGCAGCGAATAAGAATGGTGGACTTGGGGGAAGTACTGGCTACTAGGTGTAGTCTTACTACAGCTAGTATAGTTAATGGATGAAGTGATTTTTTTTTTTTATTTGACAGGTAGATTTATAGACAGTGAGAGGGAGAGACAGAGAGAAAGGTCTTCCTTCTGTTGGGTCACCCTCCAATGGCCACTACGGCTGGCACGATGCGCCGATCTGAAGCCAGGAACCAGGTGCTTCCTCCTGGTGTCCCATGCGGGTGCAGGAGCCCAAGCACTTGGGCCATCCTCCACTGCCCTTCCGGGCCACAGCAGAGAGCTGGACTGGAAGAGGAGCAGCCAGGACTAGAACCCAGCGCCCATACGGGATGCCGGCGCCGCCGCAGGGGGAGGATTAACCGAGTGAGCCATGGCGCCGGCCCCATTATGAAGTGATTTTTGACAGCAGAGACAAGGGAAAACAAGGAAATGTAGCCCACACCAGTAGGGGCTGTCTGCTGCAGGGAAAAAAGTCTCTTTAACACGTAACTTTTAAGAATGCTCTGGTTCCCCCAGTACAATTATTACTACCCTAATGATGGTGCAGAATAGCTGGGAATAAAACAGTTTTGTGCACCTGCTGTGTGCCAGGTGATGCTGAGTAAACACTTTCCCTTCCCTATCTCATGCAAGCTTCGAGATGGCCCCGTTGTCAGCCAGTTGCTGGAAGGGAGGGCAGAGTAGTCAAGGCACAAAAGTAGTCAAGGCAGATTCTGAACCTTTGCAGTCTTAAGTCCAGCGCCAATGGTATTAGCCCCTAATCAGCTTCAAAGATGCTCCTGGGTGAATAAAGAGTGGAAATGCATTCCACGCGTAGGGGACAGCATTTGCAAAGATAGGACCAGTAAGTTAAACTAGTCCATCACTCAGTTTCTCTTGAGTTTTGGTTTACTCACCTCTAAAACAGGGACAGTAGTATTTGTCCGGCTGCTCAGTGAACTCAGTGGGCTGATGTAAAGTAAAGCACTCTTCACAATGCCTGGATCACAGACTGTCCACAGTGTTAATTAGTATCATCATTTTTTGCTATTTCTCTTCCAGTTCGCCCACCTCTGCAGAGCAGGGGTCCAAGGAGACTACATTTCCCAGCCTGCCACCTCGCCCTCTGACCCCAGCGAGACCAAAAAGACGCGCCGCCAAGCGCCCCAAGCCGGAAGACTATAGCCTCCCGGCATGCAGCGCGCCCCTTTCCATTAGAATTGAGGCGCGACCGGCGCGACGCCCGCTGGGAGTTGTAGTCAGCGGCGCGTTGCCCTGACGCCGGCCTGGCCGGGCGTGGGGGCCTGTGGGAGGTGGTGCGGCTGGGCCCAGCTGCGGGGCGGAGGCGGAGGCGAGGCCTGCGGCGGCAGGAGCGGCCGGGGCCGGGAGCGGGCGCCGGATCTGAGCCGAGCCGGAGCGGGCGGCGAAGGCCGGCGCGGCGAGCAGCAACCATGTCGGTGTTTGGGAAACTGTTCGGGGCTGGAGGGGGTAAGGCCGGCAAGGGCGGCCCGACCCCCCAGGAGGCCATCCAGCGGCTGCGGGACACGGAGGAGATGCTAAGCAAGAAGCAGGAGTTCCTGGAGAAGAAGATCGAGCAGGAGCTGACGGCTGCCAAGAAGCACGGCACCAAAAACAAGCGCGGTGAGGCCGCCCTGCCCTTCCAGACCCCCCGAAGGCTCTCCTCGGGCTCCCAGGGCCGGGCTTCCCTTTGGTCCGACTCGCCTCGGGGTCGGCGCGGACCCTGGAGCCCTCCCCTGCCTGACCCCCTTCCCGGGAACGGGACCCCTCCCCAGCTGCCTCCCGGGGCCGCGGTCTCTGAAGACCGCCGGTCTCTCCCTGTCCCCCTCTCCCAGCAGCCTCCCCTCACTCTGCCAGGCCCTGCACACCCCGGCTCGCAGCAGTCTCCTCCGCCCTCACTCTTTCCTTTCTCTTCCGCCTTTTCCTCTTGCCTGTGGCCTCACCCTCCTTCCCAGCCGCGGCCACGGCCGCCGTCTGTCTTGTTTCTGCCTCCCAGCCTCCTGGTCCCACCCCGTCCTCTGCGACCCCTCCGTGGAGTCCTGTGAGCTGCCCCTGGCCTCTCCCCGTCGCCCGACTTCTCCATGGGGAGAGGAGAGCCCCCTGGCTCTCGCGCCGAGGGAACTTGAGCAAGTTAGTTTCCCCCACCGATCAGCCAGGATTCGTCCTCCATGAGGCCCGAGGGGTCTCGGCTCTGATTCGCTTCTTGTTGCCTCATGTCCTGGTCTTCGGAGAGTTTCCCGTGGCGCAAGCCTTCACCCAGTGACTCACCGCTTCCCCATCCCTCCCAGCCCGAATCGCGGGCTGCTTGTCTCCGGGGGCTGGACTCCTCCCCTGTCTCCGCTGCTGGGCCAGGGTCGCGGTGCTGAACGTCCAGGCACGCTTACTTCGCTTGCTGTTGGCTTTCTGGGCAAGTGAGATGACCGTGAAAATGCTCCCACGACGTTATAGGGCAACACTTTAGGAATGTTTGGTTTTTCTTGTTGCAGCTGGTGAATCAGAGTGACAGCTCTGTCCCCTGAGAGGGTGGCAAAGCTGACAGGGATTTAGGAGTCACACAAATCAGTGATTGACTCAGAAGTGTGCTAGTGACTAGCTGTGTGACCTTGAGCTAGTTAATTTACCCTTCTGGAAGGAAGAACTTGGATTTACAGGTTCTGGCACACAGTAGGGGTTGCATGGATGCTGTCTTCAAAGTAGTCTAGCCGAGGATGCCCCTCTGGGAATTCTCTGAAAGCCAGATGCATGCAGTGTGTTCAGAGGGGGTGAGCAAAAGAGCACGTCCACCCTAAGGGGGTAGAGGTCAGACTAGTGGTAATGCGTTCTAAACAAGAAGGAAGTGAAGTTGAGCTGCTAGGGAGTAGTGGGCTGGGAGGGGGTGCCACCTCAGATAGCGTGGTCAGGGGATGCAGCTTTGGAAGGCTGAAGTTTGGACTGAGCCTTGAGAGGGAACCAACTCTGGGAAAATCTGGGGCAGGGGTCTTCCAGGCAGGGAGACCAGCATGGGGAGAGCCCCACAGGGTAGCCGGTTTTAAGGAACAGAAAGAAGATGCCAATGTGTGGAATGTAGTGATTAAAGAAGAGTGGTATGAAATAAGGGAAGTAGGGGTGGACCTTGAACTTTCTGGTAAGTTTGGATTTTATTCCAGGTGGATGGAAGGCTGTTGGAGGGTTATGTGCTGGAATGTGTCCTAATCGTTGAGTTTTAAAAACATCATTTGGCTGCTCTTTGGAGGGTGGGAGCAGAGAGACCAGTAACGAGGCCGTAGCCTCATCTGCTAGTGGCCTGGCCTCCAGCTGTAGCCCTGGAGATGGAGAGCAGGGTTGTTTTGCTGTCCCTGGCTATTTTTCTCTGACGGACTGTCTCTCAAGGAGGATCGTCTTCACCAACGGTAATTAGAGCCGTGAGACCAGCCTGCATTTTGGCGCGTTCTCTGTGGCAGCGGAGGAGGGTGGCAGTTTACCTCCTTGTCTATCAGGAGGGCAATTCTGTGGTCTCTTGGGCTGGAGCCAGCTTAGTTTCTGCAGTTTGGGAGGTGATTGAATTGGCTTTCAGGAGACTCGGAGGCTGCTGGCAGATAGTGGCGGAGCAGGCTCAGCTGTGATAACTTGGCTGCAAGCAGCCTGTCTTGAGTTTGCTTGAGTGGGCAGGAGCTACTAGAACCTGTCCTTTAAAAAAAATTTTTTTTTAAATTTCTTTTATTTATTTGAAAGGCAGAGAGAGGCAGAGGTTGAGACCTACAGAGATCTGGGTCACTCCCTAAATGCTGGGATCGGGCAAAGCTGAAGCTAGGAGCTGGAAATAAATCCAGGTCTCCCAGATGGGGTGGCAGGGACCCAGGTACTTGAGCCATCACCTGCCGGCTGCTAGGGTGCACACTCGCAGGAAGCTGGACCCGGAAGTGGAGCCAGAACTCGAACTCAGGCACTCCATTGTATGACACAGGCATCCCAAGCAGAGTCTTCACTGCTGTGCTCAGCGCCTGGCCCCTGCATTTCTTTTTGCTGTGCTGTGGGAGACAGGTCTTCCCTGCCTACTGGAACAGTGCTGTGAGGTTACTGCCACCACATACCATTCTTTTAGTCTTCCTGTTGACTCACCACTGTGTCGAGACCCTGAGAATCAGACATAAAAATATACTATGCCTGTCCTCCGGGAACTTGGGATTGGAAGCATGGGATGTGTGGTGGGGGGATGGGAAGGGGGCGAATCCTCATAGTCAGTGCTGAAACCTGAGGGCGTGCGTGGGCCCAGGCTGAGGCCTGGGTGTGTAGTGGGAGGTTTCTGTGTGGAGGTTCAAGGTAGAGGAGACTTTGAAGAGGAAGGAGAATGGGAAGTGGGTGAGCAAGGACTTTGGTGTGTTGGGAGGCAGTGAGAGTGTTTCCTAGTTGGAGTCTGTGGAGCAGCACAGGAGATAGATAACACTGGAGGGTGGCCTTTTAACCTTTGGACCTTGACTTGGAGATGGTGAGGAGCCAATGACTGTCTTAGCAGAGTCACAGGGCTGGCATTGTGGCACAGCAGGTTAAGCCGTGGCCTGCAATGCTGGCATCTCTTGTGGGCACAGTCCCTGCTGCTCCACTTCCGATCCAGCTCCCTGCTAATGCATCTGGGAAAGCAGCAGCAGATGACCAAGTACTTGCACCCATCGGGGAGACCCAGATGAAACTCCTGGCTTGGGTCTGGCCTAGCCCCGTCTGTTGTGGCTGTTTGAGGAGTGAGCCAGCGGATAGAAGACCTCTCTCTCTCTCTCTCTCTCTCTCTCTGTAACTTTGCCTTTCAAATAGATAAATGAATCTTTTTAAAATAAAAAGCAGTCATATCTCCTTGAAGTTTTTGAAAGAGCGTTTCAACAAAAATGAATACAATTTCCTCCCCATTTATTTGAAAGGCAGAAAGAGATAGAGATTGATCTTTCATCTGCTGGTTCAGTGCTCAAATGCCTGGAACATTCAGGGCTGGATCGTGCCGAAGCTAGGCATCTGGAATTCAGTGTGGATCTCCTGTGAGGGTGGCAGGGACCCAAGTGCTTGAGCCACCACCTGCTGCCTTCTGGGGTGCACATTAGCAGCAAGCTGGAGTGGAAGCAGAGGCAGGACTTGAACCAGGCACTCTGATGATGGGATATGGGTATGCCAAGTGGCATCTTAACCACTGTGCCGTGTACATCCAAAGGGCTGAACACAGCAGTCTGGTAAGGGATAAGGCTATTATCTCATAAAGCTGGGTTTGAACTGTGGCTACGTTACTTACGAGCTGTGTGTGTGGGTCATGTTATCATGTTACTCTGGGCCTCAGGTCCTCTTTTTTTTTTTTTTTAAAAAAAGATTTTATTTGAGAGGTAGAGTTACAGACAGTGAGAAGGACAGGGAGAAAGGTCTTCCATCCACTGGTTCACTCTCCAAAGTGCCGCAATGGCCAGAGTTGGGCAGATCCGAAGCCAGCAGCCAGGAGCTTCTTTCAGATCTCCCACACGGATGCAGGGGCCCAAGCACTTGGTCTTTTTCTACTGCTTTCCCAAGCCATAGCAGAGAGCTGAATCAGAAGTGGAGCAGCCGGGACTAGAACACCACCCATATGGGATGCCAGTGCCGCAGGCGGAGGATTAACTTACTGCGCCACAGTGCCAGCCCCTCAGATTCCTCCTTTACACATGAGTTACTCGTATCTTCTGTATAGGATTAAAATACATTATACATGCAAAGCACAGGGTCAGCTTTATGATAAGTGATTGATAAATGTTTGCCATTGTCGTTACAAGGAAACTTCAGGTGGGAACTGAAGGCTTGGAGCAGAAACATGGAGAATGGAATAGAAATAATACATGCCAGAGACGTTCAGGAGGAGAAGCTAAAGACACGTGGTGATTTACTGCAGTTGTGGGAGTGGGTGGGGTGAGAGAGAGTTGAGGATGATTCTCAAGTTTACAGCTTGGGAGACCGAGTTGCCGGTGATGCCCTTGACCAGGTTGAGAAACAGAACTAATGCTTCCTAACTGTGTCCGTGTGGAGTTTGTAAAACTCTTGTTTGTCTGACAGAGTCCACTGGGAGCTCCATGAGGCAAGATGGTGGTGTGTTCACTGCTGAGTCTCCAGCTCCTAGTGTAGTACAGGGCACGTGGCTAATGCTCAGAAACTATTTACTGAATGAATAAAAATAATTTTGTAGATACATTCTGTTATTCCCATTTTACAAAGAGGAAAATGAGGATCAAGAGGGATATAACTCAATTCAGAGACCAGTTCTTCCGGTAGCTGTGGGCACCTTGTGCTCTGTTTACTCCCATAATGGCCGAAGGCGTCATCATGACCTTTGTTGTCGCTGAGCTCATTAAACGCCTACCTGTGCAAGGTGTGGGACTGAGTGGGGGGAAAAAGGAAGTGAGACAGGACCAGGCTCTGCGGATGCTATCTTTACAGCACAGCGCATTGGAAAGATGGTAAATTGCCCTTTGGAATAAACCTTGGAACCTTGAGTTAGATGATTTGCAGTGTGTAGGTGTGTCCAGACAGTGGTTTCATTAGGGGCATAGAGCAAAATTTTCTTTTTTGTTTGCTTTTTTGACAGGCAGAGTGGACAGTGAGAGAGAGAGAGACAAAGAGAAAGGTCTTCCTTTTCCGTTGGTTCACTCCCCAGTGGCTGCTGCGGCCGGCACACCACGCTGATCCGAAGCCAGGAGCCAGGTGCTTTTCCTGGTCTCCCATGGGGTGCAGGGCCCAAGCACTTGGGCCATCCTCCACTGCACTCCCGGGCCACAGCAGAGAGCTGGCCTGGAAGAGGGGCAACCGGGACAGAATCTGGCACCCCGATCTGGTCTAGAACCTGGGGTGCCGGCACCACAGGTAGAGGATTAGCCTATTGAGCCGCGGCGCTAGCTGAGCAAAATTTTCATTGCATATTTTTTCCAAATGTATTTTCCTTCTCTTTTTCCATGTATTCATTCCTCACACATGTGCCAGGCTCTGCTGTGTGCTAGGTCCCATGCTCGGTGTTGAGAACACAGAGATGAACCAGCCATGGTCTCTTCCCTCCAAAGGACTTAAATATCACCCATTGTGAAATAATATTCCTCTCACATGGCTATGGCGAGGGTTAGCTAAGATAATATAACAAAGAGTGTCGCACATTGTGGGTATTGAATATTATCCTTTTTTCTTTTCTGATAAAGTTATTGTTGATTAGGTTTCTTTGGTTTAATTGTCAAGCTGGCTGAGAACCAGGGCTGCATTCTCCATGAACTGACAAGAGTCATCCTAACTGAGGTCTTTTTTGGTACCTTTCCAAACAGTGGTTTTCTCCCTAAGAAAATCAAATATCAAAGATTTTTTTTAAAAAGATTTTTTAAAAAATTTTTGACAGGCAGAGTGGACAGTGAGAGAGAGAGACAGAGAGAAAGGTCTTCCTTTTGCCATTGGTTCACCCTGCAGTGGCCGCTGTGGCTGGTGTGCTGCTGCTTGCGCACCGCGCTGATTCGATGGCAGGAGCCAGGTGCTTATCCTGGTCTCCCATGGGGTGCAGGGCTCAAGCACTTGGGCCATCCTCCACTGCACTCCCGGGCCACAGCAGAGAGCTGGCCTGGAAGAGGGGCAACTGGTAAAGAATCCGGCGCCCCGACCGGGACTAGAACCCGGTGTGCTGGCGCCACAAGGCGGAAGATTAGCCTATTGAGCCACGGCACCGGCCAAAAAAGATTTATTTATATAAAAGGTAGAGTGACAGAAGAAAAGAGAGGGAGAGACAGAAAAAGATCTTCCGGCCGGCGCCGTGGCTCAACAGGCTAATCCTCCGCCTTGCGGCGCCGGCACACCGGGTTCTAGTCCCGGTCGGGGTGCCGGATTCTGTCCCGGTTGCCCCTCTTCCAGGCCAGCCCTCTGCTGTGGCCCAGGAGTGCAGTGGAGGATGGCCCAAGTGCTTGGGCCCTGCACCCCATGGGAGACCAGGAGAAGCACCTAGTACCTGGCTCCTGCCATCGGATGAGCGCGGTGCGCCGGCCGCAGCGCGCCGACCGCGGCAGCCATTGGAGGGTGAACCAACGGCAAAGGAAGACCTTTCTCTCTGTCTCTCTCTCTCACTGTCCACTCTGCCTGTCAAAAAAAAAAAAAAAAAAAAAAAAGAAAAAGATCTTCCGGCTAGTGCCACGGTTCACTAGGCTAATCCTCCGCCTGTGGCTCCGGCACCCTGAGTTCTAGTCCCGGTCGGGGCGCCGGATTCTGTCCTGGTTGCCCCTCTTCCAGGCCAGCTCTCTGCTGTGGCCCGGGAGTGCAGTGGAGAATGGCCCAAGTGCTTGGGCCCTGCACTTCATGGGAGACTAGGAGGAAGTACCTGGCTCCTGGTTTCAGATCGGCGCAATGCGCCAGCCGTAGCAGCCATTTGGGGGGGTGAACGAACGGAAGGAAGACCTTTCTCTCTGTCTCTCTCTAACTCTGCCTGTCAAAAAAAAAAAAAAGATCTTCCATCCGCTGGTTAACTTCCCAAATGCCTGCAACAGCCAGTGCTGGGCTGGGCTAAAGCCAGGAACCCAGTATTCCATCCAGGGACTCAGGTACTTGGACCATCCTCTGCTGTCTCCCAGGCTCATTAGCAGGGAGCTGGGTCTGAAGCAGAGCTGGGCCTCCATTCCAGGCACTCCAGTATAGGATGTGGGTGTCCCAAGAGCTGGCTTAACCTGCTGTACCGCAGTGCCCACCCTGATTCTTTTCAAGACATGCTAGCTAGTTAAGGAAATACCTACTCTAGGTGGCTAAAATTTCTCTTTTTTTTCCAGTTTTAATAAAGATGAAAACACTTTGTAGACAGAATCATATTTTAGTTTAACCAGAGAATTGTATTACCTTGGGAAATGGAGTCTGGTATCTTAAACGCTCTACACTGGTGCATTTCTGTGGATTTATGGATGCAAATCAATTCATTTACAGGTTAATTTAGGTTCAGCTGAGAATGTCTGTTGGCTGCAGAGAAGCCAGGAGCTCATGGGAAATATATCTTCATTAAGTGCTGCTCATTGCTGGAGCCAGGGTGGTGCTCTCATGTTTAATAAAGTCACTGTAAAACGTTAGTATGTGGGAAGACATCTTAATAAGTTAAATTTATAGTGACTGTGGCCTTTTCACTCTCTGGAATTCAGATAAAGCACAACATCTAAATGCTGCCTGTACCAGCAGGATCTCCTGTCCCAGAGGCCCAGGGATGGCAAACCTGAAGCTCACCCAGGGAACTGAGCAGTGGGAAGTTCCCTTGGTGATGATTAAGTTTCTTGTTCAAAGGAATGGTCGGCCAGATTGGGTTTAGTTTATTTAAGACAGATGGAGTGCCAGAGAGGCCCTGTGTGTGGACTGGCCAAACATGCTGGCGCTTTTGACTCAAATGACAACTCTTTTCTTTGCCCCATTTGGCAGGGGGATTAAATATTTTTAAGCGGCTGTCACTGTAGGTTTGTGACGTGACTTGAAATTCAAGATAGATCTTGTTTGGCAGTTTCAATGTGAGGCTCTTAGGGTTCCCTGTTTTCCTGGGGGAAGCCTAGAGTTGCTCAGCGCTGGGTTTGAGTGTGGGGAGCGAAGTCCCGGAGCATGGCCTGTGTGGATGTGTGCCGGCCGCTGATCTCTGAGGCAGAAGCCAGCTCTGATTTGTTTCCCGTGGTCCAGAGCCCCGGCTGGCATGGAGCCAGCCCACCAGGAGGAAAGGACGGAACTCCTTTGGGTGGGAGAGGTTTAGAAACCTTGCTTCTCTTACCCAAAATTGTTTTGTGTTGGGCTGCTGTCTTTGAAAAACCATGTGAGAGAGGATATTCAAAACCCAGCAACTTCAGGTTGGTCACTTTGAAAATGGATGATTACATTTAGGAGGAGGATTTGAGCAGAGCAGCAGGAAGCAGCAGACCCAGCTGGATATGGCTGTGGTTGCTTTTAAGGTGTTTGGCTCAAGTCAGCAGACTTATTGTCTTCCTTTAAGGCGGAAGGTAAAGGATTCTGTTTGCACCTTTATCGCGTAGTAGTTCCTTAGCTTCTTTTGACTTGTAGTTTCCCATCTGTTAAAAAGGGCCGGCCACTACTGCCTAGGGTTCTTGTGAGGATGGACCAAGTTGACGTCTGCAGAGTGCCCATGTGCAGAGATGTGAATGTTCCCTTGCTCTACCACTTGTAGTGTTTGGCACCGTCAGGTTGTAAGGAGAGATAAGATACCATCTTCTCCCCACAGGGGCTCACAGAACAGTGAGGAAGACACACACTAGTACAAGATATGATCAGAGGCAAACCGTAGTCAGTATGTGAGTGAAATGTTAGAGAAAACGCACCAGGAAGAGATTAATTCCTCTCTGAGGTTGACCAGTTCATCTCACCCAGCCACCCGTCCAGTGCCCCTATTCCCTTCGTGGTACTCCTGCCAAGCGATGAACCTCTGATTGAACTTCTGTGCTGACAGGAGTTGTGTTAGGTGCTCTGTGTTCTGCACTCCAGTCCAGCCTGTGGGCAGCCCTGTCTGTGAAATCACTTTTCTTTGGAATAAGTTCTGTCTTCTGGAGTGCAGCTACCTAGGGAAGCAGCCGGGGTTGGTGGAGGGAATGTGGGATTTAGAGTCGGTAGGGTGGGGGCAAGTCCCAGCTCTCATGCCAAACAGTTGTGAACTGGGAAACAGGTCCTAATTCTGCCTGTGGGGACCATGGAGAGCGGGTCTGATCCCCCTTCAGCACAACAGGCAGAGAAAGCTGGCGCTTCGGTCTCAAGCTTGCATGCATAGCTGTAAGGCCTGTCTTCCCAATATCCGTGACGGATCCTTGCCTGAAGCTGCTGCTGCTTCTTCTTCTTCTTCTTTTTTTTTTTTTTTTCTTAAAGACTTATTTATTTGAAAGTCGGAGTTACACATTGAGAGAGGGAGAGGGAGGAAGAGAGAGTATGTCTTTGATCGCTGGTTCACTCCCCAGATGGCTGCAACAGCCGGAGCTATGCTGATCTGAACCCAGGAGCTGGGAGCTTCTTTCAGGTCTCCCACATGGGTGCAGGGGCCCAAGGACTTGGGCCATCTTTCACTGCTTTCCCAGGCCATACATAGCATGGAGCTGGATTGAAGTGGAGCAGCCAGGACTCGAACTGGTGCCCATATGGGATGCCAGCGCTGCAGGCAGTGGCTTTAGCTGCTGCGCCACAGCACCTGCCCTGCCTGCAGCTTCTGTTCCTTTCTTGTTACCCTCCATTGGTTGTGCTGTTATTCATCCGTGTTGCTCTTAAGGTGTGGAGTGGGCAGATCTGAATACTCTGAATATTCCAGCCACGGCTTGAGCAACACACAGGTCCGAGCCATTTGTTGATAGTTAATTTGATTATGTGTGCCCTTTAGTCCTAATAATTCCTGTATGCCAGATTTTTTTTTCTTTAAGCAATAATATTTTCCTGTGGCCATTTCTTAGTAGAGGAATGAGCATCTAGGAACCCCTTATGTTCATTTGGGCCTTCTTAAAGAGTCTTAGCTGAAGGATTGAATGGTTTAAGTTCTTAGCAAGAGCGTCTGGCTGGCTTGATTCTCCCGTAGCTGGTATTTCTAGCTCGCCCTCCTCCCTCCTTACAGAGCAGAGCTTGCGGAGAGCTTATCGGAGGAGGGATTGAGGAAGGCTGTAAATCTCTTTGCTTATGGCTGGTTCAAAAGGCTAGTGGTGTGTACGGTGTGAAAGGTGTTGGATGTGGGCTCAGAAGACTTGAGCTTTAATTCCACCTTTGCCACTGCTGCTTTTGTGATCTGGGCAAGCCCCCTCACATGTGTGAGTGTCAGTTTCATCAGCTACAAAGGCCGATTGTAATATTTTCAGCCTTGCCACTCCAAGTGTGGTCACCTCTGGGAAACTCTTAGAAATACAGACTCCTAGGGACCAGCTCTGTGGCATAGCAGGTTAAGCTGCTGCCTGTGGTGCTGGTGTTCTGTATTTGTGCCAATTCAAGTCCCAGTTGCTCCACTTCTGATCCATTTCTCTGCTAACGGCCTGGGAAAGCAGCAGAGGATGGCCCAAGTGTTTGGTCCCTGCACCCATGTGGGAGACCCAGGTTAAGCTCCTGGTTCTTGGCTTTGGCCTGGCTGTTGCAACCATTTGGAGAGTGAACTAGTGTATGGAAGATACCTCTCCCTCTCTATATAACTTTGCCTTTCAAAGAAATAAGTCAATCTTAAAAAAAAAAAAAAAAATGTAAACTCTTAGGCCCCATCCTGACCTACGGAAGCAGAACCTACCTTGTTATGAGTTCCCCAGATAGTCTGTATGCCCATTAAAGTTTGACAGATTTTGGAACAGATTTGGATATTGTGCAGTGTTTGGGGGCTCTGATGTTGAGATGCCAAATCTTTGTTCTTAATGCTTAGGCATTTGCATTTAATTTTAGATGGTGTGTTTACTTATTTAAAATTTATTTATTTATTTGAAAGAGAAAGATCTCTCATCCCATTGTTCACTCTCCAAATGCCTACAACACAGCTGGGACAGGCTGAAGCCAGGAGTCAGGAATTCAATCTGGATCTCCCATGTGGGTACCAGGAACCCAGATATTTGGGCCGTCACCTTCTACAATCCATGGTGCACATCAGCAGGAAGCTGGAATGAAGAGTGAAGTTGGGACTCAAACCCAGGCACCTTGATATGGTATACGGTATCCCAAGTGATGTAGTGGTGTCTTAACTGCTACACCAAATGCCTGCTCCAGGTGGTGCATTTTAAAAGAAGGTAGCGGGACATTCTTCCTGGTTCATGAATCCACTTGCCAAGTATTAACTTGAGCTGTGTGCCAGATACCGTCCTAGTTGCTGGGTAAATGCTGATAAAAGCAGGTCATTACCTTTTTTTTTTTTTTTAAGATTTATTCATTCATTTGAAAGACAGAGTTACAGAGAGGCAGAGGCATATGCAGAGAGAGAGAAGTCTTTCATATGCTGGTTCACTCCCCAGATGGTAGCAGTGGCCAAAGCTATGCTGATGCAAAGCCAGGAGCACAAGGACTTGGGCCATCTTCTACTGCTTTTCCAGGCCATAGCAGAGAGCTGAATCGGATGTGGAGCAACCGGGACTGGAACCGGTGCCCATATGGGATGCTGGCACTGCAGGTGGTGGCTTTAACCACTACACCACAGCGCCAGCCCCACAGGTATTACTTCTGAGGAGCCTACAGGGTAGTTGGGGTGGTAGACAACTGATAATCAGGGTACAGTGTAATATGTTCTAGAAGCATATTCAGAATGCAGAGTATGTGCTATTCAGTAGAGGTAGTCAGAACAGCCTTGTTGGAAAGCTTCAGTCTGTGTTTGGTGAATCATTATTTTGGAGAGTAATGGAATCTAAGAGCGGAAAGGAATGCAAAATATATGAGTGCTTGGAACTTAGAATTAATAGGAAAAGTTTTTTGAGGCAAAAAGCCAGGAACATGGAAATACATTCAGTTTTTTTTTTTTTTTTTGAGATTTATTTATTTACTTGAAAGCCAGAGTTACTCAGAGAGATGAGAGTCAGAGAGAAGAGGGGGAGAGAGAGAGAGAGGTCTTCCATTTGCTGGTTCACTCCCCAATTGGCCACAATGGCCAGAGCTGAGCCGATCCAAAGCCAGGAGCCAGGAGCTTCCTCCGGGTCTCCCATGTGGGTGCAGGGGCCCAAGCACTTGGGCTATCTTCTACTGCCTTCCCAGGCCATAGCAGAGAGCTGGACTGGAAGCAGAGCAGCCAGGACCCTAATGGGTGCCCATGTGGAATGCTGGTGCTATAGGCAGTGACTTTACCTGTTACTACACAGCACCGGCCCCAGTGCATGATTCTTTTTTTTTTTTTTTTTAATTAATTTTTTTTTTTGACAAGCAGAGAGAGAGAGAGAGAGAGAGAGAGAGTTCTTCCTTCTGTTTGGTTCACCCCCCTAATGGCCACTATGGCCAGTGTGCTGTGCCAATCCAAAGCCAGGAGCCAGGTACTTCCTCCTGGTCTCCCATGAGGTGCAGGGCCCAAGCACTTGGGCCATTCTCCACTGCACTCCCGGGCCACAGCAGAGAGCTGGCCTGGAAGAGGAGCGGCCGGGACAGAAACGGCGCCCCGACCGGGACTAGAATCCCGGGTGCTGGCACCACAGGCAGAGGATTAGCCTAGTGAGCCGTGACGCCGGCCTCCTAGTGCATGATTCTAAGGAGAGCTTAAAATAATGGCCTCGAACTTGAGAATCTGTGTTTGCAGAGCTTCTTGTCCTGAAGCACTTGGTCCTCTGACAAGAAATATTGTTATTATCTTGAGGTAAGAGGTAGAGTGGCCTGGCCACACAAGTGTCCTTGAAAGAGGCCCAGCTCCTCTCTGGTTCCGGCATCCCAGGGTGAGGCTGTTTGTTTCTATCAGATGACTGTGGCAAAAGGAAAAGTGTTGTTAAATTCAGTTCCTCGCAAATGAGCAGACATTTTGAGTGTTTGCTGTACAAGGCTCCACATGGAGGGACTGTATGGGCCACAGAGTTCTTACTGTCTGGGAGCTCCCAGTCTGGTGAGGGCTGGGGAGAGCAGACACATTGGTATTCAGCCAAAGTCTGGTAGGAGAAGGAGGGAGGGAGCAGTGAATTCCAATGGGGATCCTCTGGTTCAGTGCCAGGGAGGGGAGGGGTTTTGAACTGGGACTTGACAGATAAATGGGATTTGGTACAGAGGAAGGGGGGTAGGACCATTCTGGGCAGAGAGAACTGTGGGAGCCAGGGTACAGAGATTAGCATGTGCTTGTGTGTCTCCAGGAGAAGGTGTGGGGGAGGGGCAGCCGTGACCCAGGTAATTGAGGGTTGGCGCCTGACCAGGTAGTTTGCAGTCTTCCTGAGAGGGCCCTGGCTGCCAGGTTGAAGTTTGTGTGAGGCTGAATCCAGTGAGGCACAAATGGCTGCTTTCTGTCTCTAGAGAGCAGCTGGCTGGGGACCAGCAGCCCTCGCTGCAGCCCCCATGTGAAGCCTGAGGGAAGGAGGCGGGGGCGAGGGACCGCTCCCATGGGAGGGCAGTGCTGTGGATCAGAACCCTTCTTGTTACTTCTGCCGGCTCCCCCTTCTGCCCAGCACCTCCTGACAGCTGGGTAGAGGCAGAGCAGTGACTTCTCCACTCCGGGAGTATCTCGGGTCACACGCCAGAGGTGAGCAGGCAGTTCCTCCCTGGTTAAACTACCTTGACCCAGCCTCGTTTATGAATCCAGTCCACAGCTGCCTCATGTTGTGTGTTTCACTCCCTGCAGGCTGCCTGGCTCAATTAGTTCTGATCTTGGGGATTATTTAATCTTCCCTTCATGCTTAGCTGTGATCGGAGACAGAGCTAGTTACTTCTCTTGGGTGACTGTGACCTCTTTCTGAGGCCATACATTTCAGGTTTATCCCAGACTGTGTGCTGACCCATTCCCCCACATTTGAGAACTCACCCCCACCTTCCGAGCTCCCAGCTGCCTATTCGCTTTCCTCTCCCTGGGTGCTGCCTCCATCACCAGGATGGTCAAGCAGGGCCCGTGGGCTTTATGACAGTGCGCACCCAGATTCTGGGTCTGATTCTGCCGCTGGGCGCCTTTGGGTAAATGCCTGCTCTCACTGGGCCTTTGTTTTCTCAACACCACAGAAGGATGGACTGAATGAATGTTAAGATTCCTTTCTGCTCTAGCGCTCTCTGAGTCAACAAGTGCCATAGCACGGTAACCCTCCAGAGAGCCAAGTGTTGCTCCAAGCAGCTTTGCTGCATAAAAATAGTAGCTCAGCATTTGTTTTGTCTGTTAACAGCTTGGGCACATCCCTGCTCAGTGTAAAAGTGGAGGGCAGCCACAGGCTGTTTTGTCAAAGTTGCTGGACATTTTCCCATTTTGATTCTGTGGTTCAGAGGCCAGAGCTGAATAATGGATTTTAGCTGCTCTCCTGAGCCTGTGTGCATGGAAGCAGCCCAGATGCCAGAGGGCATCTCTTTGGCACCTAGGCCTCCTTTGGATCAGTAGCCAGCTTCAGCCATTGCTGTGGCTTTTTAGTGAATGAAGCATTTCTGCTGGACTGAGTATGCTCCAATCCTACTGGACTACAACCCAGCGGGGACCAGTTAGTTAAACGCACTGGGGTGCATCCTTATGGCAGGGCTTGACTTCCTCAGTGACCCACCTTTGAGGGCATAGGATATAGGAGATTGTCTCCTCTGTAAGGAGAAAAAAAACCAGGTTCTAAGGGCTGGCCTGACTTGAGTTATTTTAATCTGCCCTTTAGGATGGTTGTTTGTCGATCAGTGACACTGGGAGTGCTGGGGAGAGCTGTGGGCTTCCTGCAAAGGTCCTGTGCTCAGTTAGGTCCTTATTCCACCAGCAGCAGCTGAGCCTCTTAGGAATATGGAAAATGTTTACCCACCCGGTTCTAAATTAGGGCCATTCAAACCTCAGCTCCCTACCAGGGCACATTCAAACAGCCCTCCCTTTTCTTTTTTCTTAGGCCTATACATGTTCAGTACATACACAATTTTTAATTAATTGTTTATTTGAAAGAGGCACTGGGCTGGGGGTGTTTTCTATTCTTTCATCTGCTGATTTGTACTCTAAATGCCCAAGGCTAGATTAGAAGCCAGGAGCCTAGAACTCAAGTCAGGACTCCTGTGTGAGTGGCAGGGACCCACCCAAGTACCTGAGCCAACACTGTGCTGCCTCCCAGGGTGCACATTAGCAGGAAGCTGGATTCAGGAGTACATCTAAGTCTTGAATCTAGGCACTCTGTAAGGGTGTGGGCATCCCAAGCAGTGTCTCAGCTGCTGTGCCAAATGGCCTCCCTCTCGCTATTTTTTTTTTTTTACAGATTTATTTATTTATTTATTTGAAAAGCAGAGGCAGAGAGAGAGAGAGATCTTCCATCTACTGGTTCACTCCCCAAATGACCTCATGTCTTCCATCTACTGGTTCACTCCCCAAATGACCTCAACAGCTGGAGCTGCATTGATCTGAAGCCAGGAGCCAGGAGCTTCTTCCAGGTCTCCCACATGGGTGCAGGGGCCCAAGGACTTGGACCATCTTCTACTGCTCTCCCAGGCCATAGTAGAGAGCTGGATCAAAAGTGGGGCAGCCAGGACTTGAACCTGCGCCTATATGGGATGCTGGCACTGTAGGCGATGGCTTTATCCACTGTGCCACAGCTCTGGCCCCCACCCCTCTCGCTTTTATTATTTTTTACAGAACATTCGTGGGAGCATCCTAGCAGCTCTGGAAAATCACAACTTTAGAACTCATAGATAAGGAACTCCCAGGCCCAGAGATGGTAGGAGAACTGTTTTAAGTGACACAGCTCATTGTTGGCAAAGCTGGGACTGGATCCCATGGCTCCTGTCTTCTCATTCCAGCGAGTTCTGCTGCCTCATTGCTTTCAGCAGATGTTGGTGTGGCATGACCCCAACCCTGCCAGTGTGGTTTTGAAATAAAGTTGCCATGCAGAAAGCCAGCTGACAGGAGAGGTGGAGCAAACAGTGGCTATTTTAGGGATTGTTTTCTTTTAGGTCCTAGCTGGCTGTTGGTGGTTTGGAGCAGCCTGGGTGGGGATCAGAACCCTCAGGGTCTGGTTGCTCCTAAGTTTCTGACTCTGTGTGGCCAAGCTGGACAAGGTACTGTCTTTTTCTGTATTACAGCTTCCTCGTATAGAAGGAATTGAAATATTTCCTACTTGTAGCCCATTTTACAGGACTCTAGGGAGGATTTGGAAATCTATAAAGACCTAAGAGAGTTAGTGTATCAAGAGCAATTTTTGGTGGTTTTATTTATTTTTTTTATGATGAGAAAACATATTTAGAATTAGCCAGCTGGACTGATCCGTTTTGTCAGCAACATCCAGAACACCATCATCAGGAGCCAGTTGAATAGACCTTCTTTTCTCCATGGGTCTGATCAGGGTATTGACCTTGGCCACACCAGTGTCACAGAGTTTCTCCCCAGCCTGTTTGATCTGGTGCTTGTTGCCTTGACATCCACAATGAGCACAAGAGTGTTACTATCTTATTATTTTTTAAGATTTTATTTGAAAGGCAGAGTTAGAGAAGGAGAGAGAGTGAGCGAGCGAGCGCAAGAGCGGTTCCATCTGCTGGTTCACTCCCCAAATGGCTGCCACAGCTGGGGCTGGATCAGGCCAAAGCCGGGAGCTTCCTTCAGTTCTCTCACGTGGGTGCAGGGGCCCAAGGACTTGGGCCATCCTCCACTGCTTTCCCAGGCACATCAGCAGGGAGCTGGATTGAAGTGGAATAGCCAGGACTCCAACTGTGCCCATATGGAGTGCTAGTGCCGTTAACCTGCTGTGGCACAGTGAAGGCCCCAGGTTGTTGTCTTCTGTCTTCTTCATGGCAGACTCAGTGGTCCAGGGGAACTCGAAGGCGTCCTCATGGTCAAGCTTGTGTCTTCTGGGACGCTCTTCTGGGGATACTTGCCTGCCTCTGGAGGTGTGGTATATTGGGCCTCTGGGACATGGGTGACCTGCAGATCTTTCTTTGTGGCGGTAGACACTTTTCAGCATTACCTTCTTGGCCTTCAAAGCCTTGGCTTTGCTTCAGCTTTGGGAGGGACAAGAGCTTCCTTCTTCACCTTCATGGCCATCTTGGTGAAAAGTTGGTGCTTTTTCCTCCCTGTTGTATTGGGGTATAACTTATTTATAGTAAAGCAGACAAGTGTTTAGTGCACAGCTCAATACATTTTACAAATGTGTATATCTGTGTAACACCACCCAGATCAAGGCATGGAACGTTTCCAGCTCCCCAGCTGCTCAGGACTTGAGAGAGCAGTGTTTCTTTTTTTCTTTTCTTTTTTTTTTTTTTGACAGGCAGAGTGGACAGTGCGAGAGACAGAGAGAAAGGTCTTCCTTTGCTGTTGGTTCACTCTCCAATGGCTGCTGTGGCTGGCGCTTGCCGGCGCACTGCGCTGATCCGATGGCAAGAGCCAGGTGCTTCTCCTGGTCTCCCATGGGGTGCAGGGCCCAAGCACTTGGGCCATCCTCCACTGCACTCGCGGGCCACAGCAGAGAGCTGACCTGGAAGAGGGGCAACCGGGACAGAATCTGGCGCCCTGACTGGGACTAGAACCTGGGGTGTGGCGCCGCAATGAGGAGGATTAGCCTAGTGAGCCGCGGTGCCGGCTGAGAGCAGTGTTTCTTTACTCTTGCCCCTTTAAGAATCTCAGAGGCCGGCCGGCGCCACAGCTCACTAGCTAATCTTCCACCTGCGGCGGCACACGGGGTTCTAGTCCCGGGCAGGGCACCGGATTCTGTCCCGGCTGCTCCTCTTCCAGTCCAGCTCTCTGCTGTGGCCCGGGAGTGCAGTGGAGGATGGCCCAAGTGCTTGGGCCCTGCACCCCGTGGGAGACCAGGAGAAGCTCCTGGCTCCTGGCTTCGGATCAGCGTGGTGTGCCGACCACAGCGGCCATTGTGGGGTGAACCAATAGTAAAGGAAGACCTTTCTCTCTGTCTCCCTCTCTCTCATTGTCCACTGTGCCTGTCAAAAAAAAAAAAAAAATCTCAGAGGCCATTTATTCTGTCAGTCAATCTGTGTGTTTCCCAAACACCTTATAGTGCAGGGCACTGTGTAGGGTGTTGCCAGGAGTACAGGAAAGAGGAATTGTTGGCTCTGTCTTGGACTCACAGCCCATCAAGGATAATGACTGGAACCCAAGGGAGAAAGTGTGATGGGCTTTCAGAGAAAGACCAGAAGTGAGTGGCTGCCTCTTGCCAGAAAAGGACAGGATGTGTATCTGTGTAAACGCGGAGTTGTTCCCAGTCCCTTGAGTGTTTGTAAACACGGGAAAGGGACCGAGATTATGAACATTAGGGCAGTAGCTTTTGGCCCAGCAGTAGAGGTGCAGGTTGAGATGCCTGTGTCTCCTGTCTGAGTGCCCAGCGCTGCTGCTGCTCCAGCTTCCTGCTAATGCAGACCCTGGGAGGCAGAGGTGATGGCTTTAGTGACTGGGCTCCTGCCACCCTGTGGAATGCCTGGATTAAGTTCCTGGCCCCCAGTCGGGGGTTGTTGCAGGCATGTAGGGAGTGAACCAGAGGGTGGGAACCCGTTTCTCTCTCTGCCTCTCAACTAAATAAATGATTTTTTGTTGTTGTTGTTAAAAAAAAGACACTAGGAATTCCAGCCTCTCTCAGTTCTGTGTGTTCTCAGCCCACCTGGGAGCACTTAGGGTACTTAGGGAGGTGTGGGCCCAGCTGAAAATCCACATCCATGCTGTTTGCTCGGCCTGTCTTCCCTGGGAGGCAGGAGCGGTCTCGGGCTGCAGGGAGGAAAGCAGTCAAGAATCTCTGCCGCCGTTCTTTGCCCCACAGGCTCTAAGATGACTTGCTTTGTCAAGGGGCTTAAGCCTGTCAGACTGCAAATCTTCTGTGAGTTTATTTGTGGCTTGAATTTCTCTGCCTCCTTTGGTGGAATAGTTTAAAATACAATAATTTCTACCTCTTAAGTGAAAATAGATCCATGAAAGACTTTTCTGATTCTTTTCAGATATGAGAAGCAGGTTTTGTTTTCAAAGCATATGGCTCTGTGGTTGGTAGGAGGGAAGAAGGCCATGTCCAAGTGGACACATGGTGATTCCTCTCTTTAAAGAAAGTCTCCTACGGGAGTTAAGAGCAGTGCCCAGGCTGGGGTAACCATGAAGAGATAACAGCCTGGGACATCTGAGTGTTGTAGAGCCACATCTTGGCACATGTGTAGATAGTAGATAGGAGCGGTGGAAGGGCGATGGCTCGGAAGGCTGAACCTGGTTCAGGTTCTAGTGAGTTACTGTGTCTGAAATACAGGGACTTGAGGGATCATCTGGCCCATTCCCCGACCCGGTTTCACAGATGAGGAAACCAAGACTTTGCTGTTTTTTTTTGGAAACCTTTTATTTAATTAGTACAAATTTCATAAGTATAACTTTAGGAATATAGAGATTCTTCCCCGCCATATCCACCCTCCTACCACTACTTCCACCCCACCTCCTCCTCTCTCCCATTCCCAGTCTCATTCTCCATTAAGATTTGTTTTCAATTAACTTTATACACAGAAAACTAACTCTATACTAAGTAATGATTTCAATAATTTCATGCATACACACAAAATATGAAAACTGAGAAGTTTTACAGTTAATTCTCATAGTACACCTTATTGAGGACAGAGGTCCTGCATGGGAAGTAAGTGCACAGTGACTCCTGTTGTTAATTTAACAAGTAGCACTCCTTTTTTTTTTTTTTTTTTTTTGGACAGGCAGAGTGGACAGTGAGAGAGACAGAGAGAAAGGTCTTCCTTTGCCGTTGGTTCACCCTTCAATGGCTGACATGGCTGGCGCGCTGCAGGCGGTGCACTGTGCACTGTGCACAAAGGCAGGAGCCAGGTGCTAGGTGCTTCTCCTGGTCTCCCATGGGGTGCAGGGTCCAAGCACTTGGGCCATCCTCCACTGCACTCCCGGACCACAGCAGAGAGCTGGCCTGGAAGAGGGGCAACTGGGACAGAATCCGGCGCCCTGACCGGGACTAGAACCCGGTGTGCCAGCGCCGCAAGGCGGAGGATTAGCCTAGTGAGCCGCAGCGCCGGCCTATAAATTTTTTTTTAAGATTTATTTATTTATTTGAAAGGCAGAGATATAGAGAGGCAGAGGGGTAGATAGAGAGTCTTTCATCCGCTAGTTCACTCCCTAGATGCCTGCCACGGACAGAGCTGCACCGATCTGAAGCCAGGAGCCTCCTCCGGGTCTCCCACATGGGTCCAGGGCCCAAAGACTTGAGCCATCTTCCACTGCTTTCCCAGGCCATAGCAGAGAGCTGGATTGGAAGTGGAGCAGCCAGGACTTGAACCAGCTACACCACAGCGCCAGCCCCCACGCCATGTGGCTTTTCCTTAGGATGTGTACATACTGCTGGGAGTAAATAGACAGCCAAAGCTATGGAAGCCTTTTAAGTCCACAGCCTCTGTCAGTATTTAGGCAAGGCCATAAGCAAAGTAGAAGTTCTCGCCTCCCTTCAGAGAAAAGTACATCCTTCTTTGATGGCCCCTTCTTTCCAATGGGGTCTCATTCACCGAGATCCTTCATATATGATTTTTTTTTCTTTTTTTTTTTTTTTGGCCATAGTATAGGACTTTTCTTTGACCAGGGCTGGCTGGCAGCAGAACCAGCTTTCATGTGAGTGGGATGTGAAGGTGCTCTGGAGGGTCTGCAGGGCAGTGTGGCTGGAGAGGCGGATGGCAAGGGTGGGTGTGGATGGGGTGGGGGAAGCATTCCCTGCCTCCCCTTTGCCAGGGTGTTTGGAGCAAGGACGAATGAGGTGCTGAAGGAGGTTGGGGAGGCGACAATGGGGAAGCAGGGAAGACCTCGAGGCTGTCAGTCGTTTGAAAGGAGCATCTTGGGAGCCCCCACAGCAAGAGAGTAAGGGGGTGCTATGGCTGGGATTAAGATTTTTGACGTTTGCGGCAGGTTACGTGGCTGGAATCTGCGACGTTTTCTCATCCTGCTGGTCCTGTGGTGTCGCGTTGAGTAGAGAAGGGCAGCGGTGCTTCTCAGGCCTTGCGGAGATGAGGACTTCCAGGCGCACGGAGGGGACTCTGCCGGCGCTGCGGCAGCTCGTCTGTGCCTCGGACAGGGCTCCCCCAGGCCAGAGTCTGAGCAGCGGCTCAGGCTGACTCGGTAGAGAGAGCACATGGATCTCTTGTTGCTCAGCATTGGAGAGAGCAACTCTGCCGTTTTCGACAGTGTAGGAAATTGTCTACTCCTGGAATAATTACTGTATCAGCCTTGCTGAAGGTGAGAGTCTCAGAATTGCTGTTGAAATAAACCTATCTTTTCATGGGGAAAAAAAGATTTTTGAAAGGCTGGGGAATGTTCGGAGTTCACCTTCCTTGTGTTTGTTAGCGCAGGTTGCCTTAACAAAATACTGCAAACTGGGTGGCTTCAACAACAGAATGTTGCCCCCTCAGTTCTGGAGAGACTGAAGGTGCTGGGGAACTTGGTTTCTGGTGGGCTTGCAGAGAGCCGCCTTCTCACTGTGTCGCCATGTGGCTTTTCCTTAGGATGTGTACATACTGCTGGGAGTAAGTAGACAGAGGCCTCCCTTATAAGCCCACCAGTCCTGTCAGACAAGGGCCCCTCAGCCTTAGTCACCTCTTAAAGGCCTGTCTCCAAATGCAGTCACATAGGGGTCAGGCTTCAGCATGTGATTGGGGTGGTGGGGGAACACAGTTCAGTCCATGGCACTCGATCCTTTTGTTTTCTGATTAACCACTTAAGAATCCTTTAGGACCGGGCCGAAGTTCACTAGGCTAATCCTCCGCCTGCAGCGCCGGCACCCCGGGTTCTAGTCCCGGTCGGGGTGCCGGATTCTGTCCCAGTTGCCCCTCTTCCAGGCCAGCCCTCTACTGTGGCCCGGGAGTGCAGTGGAGGATGGCCCAAGTGCTTGGGCCTTGCAACCCATGGGAGACCAGGAGAAGCACCTGGCTCCTGGCTTCGAATCAGCGCGGTGCGCCGGCCGTGGCAGCCATTGGAGGGTGAACCAACGGCAAAGGAAGACCTTTCTCTCTGTCTCTCTCTCACTTTCCACTCTGCCTGTCAAAAAAGAAAAAAAAAAAAAAAAAAAGAAGAATCCTTTAGGCATTGTTTTCTTTGGTCAGAAGCCTGCTTTCCGACACTTCTTTATATTCTTATCTAAACAATTTATAATCTAGCACTGCTATGAATTGTTTAAGAGAACAGAAATTATGTTTGCCTTGTGTTTCTGGTCTGGTAATTCTGTGCAGTTTGGAGTTAGTCCTCCAGTTTTATTAGTCTCACATACACAGTTTTAAGTGCAGAAAGAGAGAAACCTAAAGAGGCTAACAATCAAATTTTAATTTTACTGAGAATGGAATTTCAGTGAGAACTGTTCCATAGTAAACTGTGGGCATATTCAAAGAGATAAGGGGAAGTTTTTAAAGACAAATGAGGATTACACAAGGTATTTTGAAACAATGATCTCTGGTCACAGTGACTAGTAACAAGAGTGACATCAATCCAAGGTTGAACAGCCAGTTGCTGGCAGATGTCCTTGCAGAAGTACTTTCTGTAATAAGGTTGTGATGGTCTTTGTGTAAGCTTGTGGTTCTGGCTCTCTTTTGTGATAGTTACGGTCACGGTCACTCAGTCATGCGAAAGTACCTTTCTTTCATAGCCTCCTGGCTTTGTTTTTTGTTAGGGTTGACACAAACAACTCCATCTTAATTCTGACAACTTTCACATTAACCAAAGTGTTCAGTAGAACCAGAACCACAAACTCAGCAATGGTTCTTTTTTGTTTTTTACATGTATTTCTTTATTTGAAAGAGTTACAGGGAAGTGGAGAGACAGAGACAGAGAGATAGGGAGATTGCCTATTTGCTGGTTCACTCCTCCAAATGTCCGCAACTGCTGGGCCTGGGCCAGGCCAGAGCCAGGAGCCAAGAGCTTCCTCCAGGTGTCCCATCTGGGTGCAGGGGCCCAAGCACTCGGACCATCTTACCCTGCTTTCCCAGGTGCATTAGCAGAGAGCTGGATAGAAAGTAATGCTGCTGGGACTCGAACCAGCCTCAGATGGAACACCAACAGCTTAACCCACTGTTCTATGATATTAGCTCCTGTTCTTATTTTTCAGTTGTGACATACATAACATAAAATTGATCATTTTAGCCAATTTTTTTTATTTTTTAAAGATTTATTTATTTGAAAGACAGGTCGAGACAGACAGATCTTCCATCTGCTGGTTCACTCCCCAAATGGCCACAATGGCCGGAGCTGAGCTGATCCGAGGCCAGGAGCTTCCTCTGAGTCTCCCATGCAGGTGCAGGGGCCCAAGGACCTGGGTCATCCTGTGCTGCTTTCTCAGGCACATTAGTAGGGAGCTGGATCGGAAGTGGAGCAGCTGGGACTCAAACTGGTGCTCATGGGATCCTGCGCTGCAGGCTGGGGTTTTAACCTGTTGCGCCATAATGCTGGCCCCAACTTTAGCCATGTATAATGTGTTTAGTTCTGTGGTATTAGGTTCATCCACATTGTTGTGCCCCATCTGTTTTTACTCTTCTGTAGAATAATGTATATGTTTGGTTTCTGCCATTAAGATGAGCTGTTTGGCTTCCCTTAGCCTATATCCTCATCTATAAAATGGGAATATAACAGTAGGAAGGGCCCAAGAGTCAGACAAACTGAGTTTGAATGCTGGGGCATCACTTGTAATAGCTGCAATTATTTTAGTTGCTGGTGACACAACCCCAGCTCATTCCATCTTACCTTTCAGGAAGGGGATTTATCGACTCACATGACTGGGAAATAACAGGGTGGAGCTCCACTGTCAGTTGCTTTCATTTGTCACTTACTTCCCCATGAGTCTGGGCCAGGGCTGCAGGCAACTCTGGCTTATGGCTTTGGTTTCTGGGGGGAAGTCTCCACCTCTCTTCACCCACGTCTCTCTAGCCCAGTCAGAACAATCCCAGGGAGGGATTCTGTTTGGCTTCTGGGATCATGTGCTTCAGCCAGACCAGTGACCATAATGGGGGGGTGTTCTGTAGCTCAGCTTGGATCACATGCCTCCCCCACCCTGTGACCAGGGAAGCAGGGTCTATTTGCAAACGCTTAGAGTTTGAGGGGTCTGCTTTTTAAGGAAACAGTGGCCCCTTCACTTTTTCCCTCCTGCCTGATAGAGCACAGTACATTTGCTCATGTTCTTTCCCAGCCCCAGCGGAGCATGTGGGCTAGGCAGAGCCCTGTGTTCTGCTCCTAGACCCACCTCTCCACCAGGTTTTCCTTCAGTTGCCTCAGTTTACTGAGCGCCTACTCTGCCCCTGTCCCTCCCTGGACCTTACCCTCTTGTCTGTATACAAGGTTGGGTTTACTCTGTAAGAAAGTTTGTCTAGGGGCCGGTGCCCAGGTTCACTTGGTTAATCCTCCGCCTGCGGCGCCGGCATCCCATATGGGCGCCAGGTTCTGGTCCCGGTTGCTCCTCTTCCAGTCCAGCTCTCTGCTGTGGTCCGGGAGGGCAGTGGAGGATGGCCCAGGTGCTTGGGCCCCTGCACCTGCATGGGAGACCAGGAGGAAGCACCTGGCTCCTGGCTTCGGATTGGCGCAGCCAGGAGGCCAGGTGGCGGCCATTTTGGGGGTGAGCCAGCGGAGGAAGGACCTCTCTCTCTCTCTAACTCTGCCTGTCAAATAAAAAAAAAGAAAAAAAAAGTTTGTCTAACCAGCCATTCTCCCTAAGCACCTCTGTGTACCAGATACCGAGGTGAACAGGAGGACTGTGTCTCTACCCTCCAGAAGCTCACACTCTGATTAAATTGCGTAAGTATGAAAAAGAGACATTGCAAAAGGGTTTCAGGACTCAGAGTTTGTGCCTTGTGTTTAGTGGACCGAGGTAAGACTAGCTCTTTCCAGAAGAGAACCAGCTTCTGTGTCTCCTTTGACTCCGGTTTGGTTTTCCTCTTGCTTTGCTCTTCTGACAAGCGCACCTGCTGGGGGTATTTCTCAGCTGACTTTTCATTCTCTCCCACTTCCCACAACTGTCCCTGGCCTCCAGACCTCTGCTTAGGTCTCAGTTGCCAGGGTGCTGTCATGCGTGCTCAGGAAGAAGGGGGCTCTGGTTGGCATGGATTCAAGCTGGAAGCCGAGGAAAAAAGGCCAAGTGGAAAAGAAAGTGTATCCTGGCCTGGGAACGGAAACCAAGGGCAGGCAGTTTCCCTCTGTCCCAGCCAAGAATCTGGTCACCTCCAGTAAGTGTGGCTTAGAGCTTCCTTCCAGGACCTGGTGGGTAGAGGCAAGAGCTCAATCCAGACGGCTCCGGTACCATAGTTAGGTTGTTCTTAGTAAATGTTTGCTGCTTTAAATATAGCTCCTTTCCATGTCTGGGGATGAGGTAGAAATTGGCTGTGAGTTTTTTGTTGGTGCTTTTTTTAGGTAGTCTTGTAAATGGTACACAATTTGAAGGGTGCTTTCCTTGCCCCCACCTCTCTGCCCTTCCCTGAGATAGTCTCTATGCTTATACTCAGGGAAACCTGTGTATTCTTCTGACAAACACACACACACACACACGTATGTTAGCAACTCGTCTACCTTTGAATCCTGGGCTCTTGATAGTTTTGTAAGAAGTTATTTAGATTTGACCCACGCAGAAGTCCTGGAATTCCATCTTTGTCATTTGGATTTAGAGAATTTTTTTTTTTTTTTTAAGATTTATTTATGGGGCTGGTGCTGTGGCGCAATAGGTTAATCCTCTGCCTGTGGTGCCAGCATCCCATATGGGCGCCGATTCTAGTCCCGGCTGCCCCTCTTCCAATCCAGCTTTCTGCTATGGCCTGGGAAAGCAGTAGAAGATGGTCCAAGTCCTTAGGCTCCTGCAACCGCATGGGAGACCAGGAGGAAGCACCTGGCTCCTGGCTTCGGATCGGCACAGCTCCAGTCATTGGGGCCACCTGGGGAGTGAACCAATGGAAGGAAGACCTTTCTCTCTGTCTCTCCCTCTCACTGTCTGTAACTCTGCTTCTCAAATAAATAAATCTTTTTCTTTAAAGATTTTATTTATTTATTTGAGAAGCAGAGTTACAGACAGAAAGGGAGAAAGAGGTCTTCCATAGCTGGTTCACTCCCCAAATGGCTGCAATGGCCAGAGCTAGGCCAATCTAAAGCCTGGAGACAGAAGCTTCCTCTGGGTCTCCCATGTGGGTGCAGGGGTCAATCAACTTGGGCCACCTTCCACTGCTTTCCCAGGCCATCAGCAGAGAGCTAGATCAGAAGAGGAGCAGGTGGGACATGAACTGGCACCCATATGGGGTGCCGGCGCCACAGGTGGAGGCTCAGCCTACTATACCACAGCACCAGCCCCCTAGAGAATATTAATTCTAATTTCAGGTGCTAGTTTGCATTTTGAAGCCTCCAGTTCCTCAAAAAGACCTGGTAGAATGATTTCCCCTCCATACCCTGTGCTCCCCAGGTCCCTGGTTACTTTGAGAAGTGCCATGTCCCAGCTGGTTTCCCCAGCCAGGAACCTGGAGGGTCTTCCCTTTCTGTTTTCTTCCCTTGCACATTCAGACAGGTGGGTCAGGCCATGGAGTCTTCTCTCGATGCATCTCAAGTTCATTCTCTCCTGGTCTGCCTCAGTTCAGGCCCTTTAAATCCACACCCGCTACACTCTCGCAGTGGTTGCCAGTCTTCTCTTTCCATAGCAGCCAGAGGGATTTTTTGAAATGCAAATCTGATCATGTTCCTGTCCTGCTTAGAATCTTTCAACGGCTTCCCACTAACCCTGGGAGAAAGTCCAACATCTCTTCAACAAGGCCTCCATGTCTGTTCTTCAGCCTTTTATCTGTCCACGCCCTCATGCCTCTGTGTTCCCCTGCTCAGGATAGGTATCTCCAGGCTGTCTTTACCATCTTTCACAATCTGTGATAACGTCCAAGGTTAGGTTCCCCTCGTCTGGGCTCCCACAGTGCCCTGTACTTGTATCTGTCATCACATCACGATGCGTGTCTGCTGGCCTGTGAGCTTCTGCAGACTTGAGCCTAGATAATGTTTGTCACAGGTTCCCTAATGTCCTGAGAAGATATGATTCCTGGTACAGTAGAAGGAATGTTGTTCAGAGAATTTTTCCGTTTCATCTAAGTTGTCAGATTCATTGGCATGAATTTATTCATAATACTCCTTTTTTATCCTCTTAATATTCGTGGACTCTGGACTCAGTGTCATCATATCTGTTATTCCTGATATTGGCAAACTCTTTTTTCCTGACAAATCTGCCTGGAAGTTTAATTTCATTGACCTGCTCAGATCAAGAGCCAGATGTTTATTGTCATTATCTAATTATCTGTTGCTTTTGGTTTCTATTTTATTTTTTTTCACTTTTTTCTACTTATTTTCAGTTTCACTAGCTGTTTTTCTAGCTTCTTAAGGTGGATGCTGAGGTCACTGATTGGAGATCTTTTCTGTAGTAGAGGCATTTAGTGCTACACATTTTCCTTTTTTTTGTTTTTTTTAAAGATTTATTTATTTATTTGAAAGAGGTACACAGAGAGAGGAGAGGCAGAGAGAGAGAGAGAGAGAGAGAGATGTCTTCCATACAATGGTTCACTCCCCAGAGTTGCGCCGATCCAAAGCCAGGAGCCAGGAGCTTCTTCCGGGTCTCCTGTGCAGGGACCCAATGACTTGGACTGTCTTCTACTGCTTTCCCAGGCCATAGCAGAGAGCTGGATCAGAAAAGGAGCAGCCGGGACTCTAACCGGATGCCTGCGCTTCAGGCCAGGGCGTTAACCCACTGCGCCACAGCACCAGCCCCCACATTTTCCTCTTCATACTATGTAAGCAGCATGCCACAAATTTTGGTATGTTTTCGTTTTTATTCAGTTCAGAATAGTTTTGAATTCCCCATTTCCTTTCTTCTTTGACTCATGGTTATTCAAAAGTATATTCTTCAGTTTACAAGTATTTGGGGATTTTCTATAAATCTTCTGTTTATGATTTCTAGCTTAATTTCACTGTCATTAGAGAATATACTTTTTAAAGATTTATTTACTTATTTGAAAGGTACAGTTACAAAGAGAGAGGGGAGAGAGACAGAGAGAACTTTTATCCACTGGTTCACTCCTCAAATTGTCCCAGCCAAAGCTGGGAGAGAGCCAGGAGCTTCTTACAGATCTCCCACATGGGTGCAGGGCCCCAAGGACTTGGGCCATCCTCCAGTGCTTTCCCAGGCTCATTAGCAGAGAGCTGGATTGGAAGTGGAGCAGCTGGAACTTGAACTGGTGGGAATGCCAGCACTGCAGGCAGCAGCTTTACCCACTACGCTATAGGTGCTGGTCCCAGAGCATGTACTTTGTATGACTCAAATCTTTTTAAATGTGTTGAGATGGAGCTGGCATTGTGACGTAGCATCCCAAATGAGTAGAGCTGGTTTGAGTCCTGGCTGCTTTACTTCTGATCCAGCTTCCTGCTAATGTCTCTGGGAAGGCAACAGAGGATGGCTCAAGTAGTTGGGGTCTTGCCACCCATGTGGGAGATCTGGATAGAGTTCCTGGCTCCTGTCTTCAGCCTGGCCCAGCCTGGGCTGTTGCAGCCATTTGGGAAACAAACCAGTGGCTGGAAGATCTCTTTCTCTCTGTCTCTTTCTCTTTTTCTGTAACTCTGCCTTTCAAATAAATAAATAAATATTTTTAAAAAAATATATTGAGGCCGGCGCCGTGGCTCAACAGGCTAATCCTCCGCCTTGCGGCGCCGGCACCCCGCGTTCTAGTCCCGGTCGGGGCGCCGGATTCTGTCCTGGTTGCCCCTCTTCCAGGCCAGCCCTCTGCTGTGGCCCAGGAGTGCAGTGGAGGATGGCCCAAGTGCTTGGGCCCTGCACCCCATGGGAGACCAGGAAAAGCACCTGGCACCTGGCTCCTGCCATTGGATGAGCGCGGTGCGCCGGCCGCAGCGTGCCGGCCGCGGCGGCCATTGGAGGGTGAACCAACGGCAACGGAAGACCTTTCTCTCTGTCTCTCTCTCTCACTGTCCACTCTGCCTGTCAATATATATATATATATATATATTGAGACTTGTATTATAGCTCAAGGTGTGGTATGTTTTGGGAAATGTTCTCTGTGTATCTGAACAGAATGAGTATTGTGCTGGTGGTGGTGGTGTGTTCTACAGGTGTAGGTTAGGTCCAGTTTCTTGACTGTTCAGTACAAGGCTTCTGTATGCTTTCTTTTTCTTTTTTTTTTTTTTTTTAACGTTTTATTTATTTATCTGAAAGGCAGAGTTACAGAGAGGCAGAGGCAGAGAGAGAAACAGAGAGAAATCTTCCATCCACTGGATTCACTCCCCAGATGGCTACAGCGGCAGGAGCTGTGCCGATCCGAAGCCAGGAGCTTCTAATGGGTCTCCCACGTGGGTGCAAGTACCCAAGGACTTGGGCCATCTTCCACTGCTTTCCTAGGCCATAGCAGAGAGCTGGATTGGAAGTAGAGCAGCCAGGACTCAAACCGGCACCCATATGGCATGCCAGCACTACTTAACCAACTGCACCACGGCGTCGGCCCCCTCTGTATCCTTTCTGATCTCCTAGCTATTCATTTTTTCATCTGTTGAGAAGGAGTATTGAAATCTGAGTTTAACTTTGATGTGTCTGTTTCTCATTGCAATTCTGTAGGTTTTTGCTTTTTGTATTTTTTCTTTTTAAGATTTATTTATTTGAAATGCAGAGTGACAGGGAGAGATAGAAAGAGATCTATCCACTGGCTCACACCCCAAATGCTCACAACAAATGGGACTGGGCCAGGAACTCCATTTACATCTCCTACACAGGAAGCTGGATTGGCAGTGGAGGAGCTGGGACTCAAACCAGCACACAGATACGGATGTGGATGTACCAAGCAATAGCTTGACCTGCTATCCTCCAACACTTACCCCAGTTTTTAAAAAAAATTTTTTTGGCAGAGTTAGACAGTGAGAGAGAGAGAGAGAGACAGAAAGGTCTTCCTTTTTCCGTTGGTTCACCCCTCAAGCGGCCACTGTGGACAGCGTGTTGCGGCCGGCGGGCTGCGCCAATCCAAAACCAGTGGCCAGGTGCTTCCTGCTGGTCTCCCATGCGGGTGCAGGGCCCAAGGACCTGGGCCATCCTCCACTGCACTCCCTGGCCACAGCAGAGAGCTAGACTGGAAGAGGAGCAACCGGGACGAATCTGGCGCCCCGACCAGGACTAGAACGCGGGGTGCCGGTGCTGCAGGCGGAGGATTAGCCTAGTGAGCCACGGTGCTGGCCATTTTTTTTTTAATTTTTAAAATATTTATTTGAGGGACAGAGAAAGAGAATGTTAGCACACATTCCTGCCTGTTCATTGGTTCTGGGTTACTTGACAATTTTTTTCCTTCACATTATGAGTATTCTTTACATTTTTGCATGTCTGATGATTTTTTTTATTGGATGTGACATGTAAATTTTAGCTTACTGGGTACTGGGTGTTTCTGTTTTCCTGTAGAAATTCTTTACTTCTGTTTTGGGCACAATTTTCTTGGCTACAGTTTGTCCTTTTGGGTCTTCCTTATAAGAAGACCCTTCCTTATAAGGGCAGACCCAGAGCAGTGTTCATCTCGTTTAGGCCTAGTTATTTCCTACTCTTGGGACAAGACCCTCCTGAAGAATTGAATTACGAGGGTTTTCCAGTCTGGCTGCAGACAGGCGCCGTCACAGGCCCCATGTGAGCAGTCACTGCTGCTCTCGTGTCCTTTTGAGTGTTTTTTCTCCTGGTGTAGGTAGCTTCTTCGTCCATTCATGCTGGTCTGTGTTCTGCTGATCCCTGTGGAGGACCCGCCATGCAGGGTCCTCGTCTCCCTGCAGCCCTCCCCTCCTCTCCCCTGTCAGCTCTGGGTGCTTTGGACTCTAGGTGTAGTGCTGTCTCAGGAACATGTCTAGGCTTGTCTGGATTTTCTTGTTACACCTTGGCCTGGAAACTTTTAAAGCAATAATTGGGCAAAAGATAATCGTAGAGCTCACCTTGTTTCCTAGCTTCCAGGGGTCATCGTCGTTTTTTGCCTAATACTCTGTCTTGAAACCGTTGTTCCGTTTACCTTGAGTGGAAAGTTAGAACTGCCGTCCTAACTTGGCTGAAACAGGAAGAGGAATGTGGATTTGAATCCTGACTTTGCTTTCTGAGTTTAAAGAAGTTCCTTATTTCTCTAGGCCTCAAATCTCTTCATCTGTAGAATGGGCCAGCATAACTAATTCCTTATTGTCAGGGCTAAATGAAAGAAGAAAACACAAGGCTCTGAATAGGTGTTAGTTCAGGTTAATGAGAAAAGAGCCCATGCCCAAGGTTTGAGCTTAAGCATTGGGGATAGAGAAGAGAGGGGAAGATGGAGAAAAACACTCAAGAAGACATGGCAGTGGGGGCAAGGACCAGGTTCGGGTGTCCCCAGTGCTGGCTGGACAGAATTTCAGAGTGGAGGTGGACAGTGCTGGGATGTGCAACAGAGGATAGAAGGCCACGCTTCTGGATGCACCTTCTAACTACAGTGACATCTTCCCCAGTGATGTTTGTAGCTGCCATTGGATCCAAGTACTGACTTCTGTGCCCAGCTGAGCAGCTGAATTCAGAGGCCAGTAGGAGTCACTGGTCTTAGTTTATAAAGCCAGTTAAAATAAAAGGCTGCCAGTTTCATTGGGCAAGAAAAGCTCAATTATGTGAAATACTCAGGAAATGCAGTATATGGATGTTAATAGCATTTTTAAAGAAATTAATTGCTGATTTTTTTGAAAAAAAATATTTATTTTAGAGGTAGAGTTACAGACAATGAGAGAGAAAGACAGAGAGAAAGGTCTTCCTTCCATTTTGGTTCACTCCCCAAATGGCTGCAATGGCCGGAGCTGTGCTGATCCGAAGCCAGGAGCCAGGTGCCTTCTTCCCAGTTTCCCTTGCAGGTGCAGGGGCCCAAGCACCTGGGCCATCCTCCACTGCCCTCCCAGGCCATAGCAGAGAGCTGGACTGGAAGAGGAGCAACCAGGACTAGAACTGGCGCCCATATGGGATGCCAGTGCCACAGACGGAGGATCAACCTACTGCGCCATGGGGCCAGCTCCAAGATGTTAATAACATTTTGAGGACCACAGCAGGGTCAACCAGAAAAAGACTGTGTTTATTTCAGTCCTGGGGATCTCAGAACTGCATGGGTTCATATGCGAGTACTTCAAAATTTTGGTTCATTGAGGAAAGTGAAATTAAAAGCTAAGTTTTGGGGCTGGCACTGTGGTGTAGTGGGAAAAGCTGCCACCTGCAAAGCCAGCATCTCATATGGGTGCTGGTTTGAGTCCTGACTGCTCCACTTCAGGTCCAGGTATGCAGTGGAGGATGGCCTGGGTGCTTGGGCCCCTGTACCATGGGAGACTCAGAAGAAGCTCCTGGCTTAGGATTGGCCCAGGTCTGGCCATTGAGGCAATTTGGGGAGTGAACCAGAGATGGAGATCTCTTTCTCTGTCTCTTCCCTACCCCTCACCCCCGCAACTCTACCTTTCAAATAAATAAATAGATAACTTAAAAAAATAAATAAAAGATAAGCTTTTAATTTTGGAACCCATGCATAGTTTTCATGATACACATTTTCATAAGCTTTGTGAAGAACCTTTGCGTTCATATCCTGTTAGAGTTTTAGGAAGACTTGGAGAGAATCCTCCCTTCTCCTTGAGGAGTCCAAGGCCCTGGGAGGAGCCTTCCTCAGTGACACAATTTGGTCATGGAAGTAGAACGTGATGCAGGATCACATGAGCCTCGTTGCAACTTCTGTCCCTCCTGGCTTTCTGGCTCAGATTCCTCTTTGTCTGTTACCTCGAATTTTGTGACATTGAGTAAACTGTTGAACCTTTGTGACTTCAGTTGTCTGTCTAAGTTGGGCATGATCTTAACTGCCTGAAGGCAAGAAATTATATGAGATGATTCCTAACCGTTTCATCAAAATCTAAGATTAAGATCAAGTGCTACAGGGACTGGACTGGACAGGACGTGTAAATGAGTCACATGGCCAAGTATAAGATGTGGGCTGTTGTGGGCTCTGAGATGGAAGTGTGTGCCCCTTTTTTAAAAATTTTTATTTTGTGGCCGGCGCCGTGGCTCAACAGGCTAATCCTCTGCCTTGCGGCGCCGGCACACCGGGTTCTAGTCCCTGTCGGGGCACCGGATTCTGTCCCGGTTGCCCCTCTTCCAGGCCAGCCCTCTGCTGTGGCCCAGGAGTGCAGTGGAGGATGGCCCAGGTGCTTGGGCCCTGCACCCCATGGGGAGACCAGGAAAAGCACCTGGCTCCTGGCTCCTGCCATCGGATGAGTGCGGTGCGCCGGCCGCAGCGCGGCGGACATTGGAGGGTGAACCAACGGCAAAAGGAAGACCTTTCTCTCTGTCTCTCTCTCACTGTCCACTCTGCCTATAAAAAAAAAAAAATTTATTTTGTTTTATTTATTTATTTGAGAGGTAGAATTACAGAGAGAAAGCGAAAAAGGTCTTCCATCCACTGGTTCACTCTCCAGATGGCTGCAACAGCCTGAGCTGGGCTGATCCAAAGCCAGGAGCCAAGAGCTTCTTCTGGGTCTCCCACGCGGGTGCATGAGCTCAAGCACTTGGCCATCAAAGGGATGGCTGCTTCTCTGCTCCAGGGGCTTGAGGCCAGGTGTCAGCATGGGCTCAGAGTTGCCAGCTACTGTGCATTTGCAGAGGAACCAAAAAGCTGAAGCTTTGTGTGGTATAGGTAACATTCAGATTTACATATTAAGATGTGTGTTTTTCTTTTTCTTTTTTTTTTTTTTAAGATTTAAGTATTTCTTTATTTGAAAGGCAGAGTTAGAGAGGGAGAGAAAGAGAGGTCTTTCATCTGTTGGTCATTCCCCAAATGGCTGCAACAAAGCCAGAAGCCAGTAGCTTCTTACAGGGCTCTCACATGGATGCAGGGGCCGAAGCACTAGGGCCGTCATCTGCTGCCTTCCCAGGCCATTAGCAGGGAGCTGGATCAGAGTGGAGCAGATGGGACTTGAATTGGCATCCATGTAGGGTTCCGGCCTCACGAGCGGTGGCTCAGCCTGCTGCACCACAACACTGGCCTCTAGACATGTCTTATTAAGACATTTCTGTTGGCCACGTGGGTGTTCTGTGTTTTTTGTTTGTTTTTTTAGATTTATTTATTTTGAAAGAATTCCAGAGAGGGAGAGACAGATATCTTCCATCTCTTGATTCATTCCCCAGATGGCCGCAACAGCCAGGGATGGGCCAGGCCAAAGACAGGAAACAGGAGCTTCATCTGAGTCTCCCACATGGGTGCAGGGACCCAAACACTTGGACCATCAACTGCTGCTTTTCCCAAGCTATTAGCAGAGAGCTGGGTTGGAAGTGGACTAGCCAGGACTCAGTTGGCACCCATATGGAATGCTGGCATCATAGTCAGAGGTTTTACCCACTGTGCCACAGTAGTGGGCCCTGTTTTTTTTTTTTTAAGATTTGTTTTACTTATTTGAAAGGCAGAGTTACAGCAAGAGGGAGGGAGGAAGAAACAGATCTTCCACCCATGGGTTCACTCCCCGAATGGCCCCAGCAGCCCAGGCTGGGCCAGGCTGAAGCCAGGAGCCAGGAGCTTCATCCGGGTCTCCCACATGGGTGTAGGTGCCCAAACATTTGGGCCATCCTGCTAATGTGTCCCAGGCACATTAGCAGGGAGCTGCGTTGTAAGTGGAGCAGCCAGGACTTGAACCGGCACCCATATAGCATGACAGCATTGCAGACAGTGGCTTTACCTGCTTCGCCACAACTCCAGCCCAGGTGCTTCTTTTTACCTTCTGGTAACTGAATGAAATGCTGCAAGCTAGCTGGCTACAGGAAAAGAACCTTGGCCTTGGATTCCAGAGCACAGGCTGTCCTGTGTCCCTTAGTAAGCAGCATTCTTTCCTAGGATCCTAATTCCTCCATCCTGGTCTTCGGATATCCTTGTCACTAAGAGTTCCTTATCTCCTTCCTCTACCAAACTGAACCCAGTTGCAGTAAAGCTATGGGAATCCACAGCTGCCTTTGTGGGAATAGGAGGGAGCCACGTAGGCCTTTGTGTGTCCCCTTTGGTCAGCCTGACCCCTTGGCCACTGTCTCTTCTTCCTTAGGGCCACGGCCACTCCTGGCCTAGTCTGAACAGTCTGCTGCTTCCTGTGTTTCTGCCTCTGCCCTCCAGGTGTAGCCCCAGGGGTGGTCCCCAGCTCACCATGGATCTGGCCCTTTGGTTTTAAAAATTCTAGGAATCCCAGAGGGGAAAAAAAATGGACAGTGACAAATTTGAGAAACCTTACAAACTCCTTCCAACATACTGGGGGAAGGTTATCCTAGAACTGGGAAAAGATCTAGAGGTCATTATTGGATGAGAGAACAAGGGCACTGACTAGGTGGAGAAATGACAGGGCCACGTTAGGCATCATGGTGGCTTCCTCTACCCCCGTCTCAGTGCCGTGACGGGCACAGGGATGTAGGCTCTGCCCTTGAGGAGCTCGTGATCCGGGGAATATAGGACAGGTGCTAAGGGAAGAAGATACTCCTTCTTTTCTTCTTCTTCTTCTTCTTTTTTTTTTTTTTAAGATTTTATTTATTTATTTGAGAGAGAGAGTTACAGACAGTGAGAGGGAGAGACAGAAAGGCCTTCCCGCTGTTGGTTTACTCCCCAAATGGCCGCAGCGGCCGGAGCTATGCCTATCCGAAGCCAGGAGCCAGACGCTTCTTCCTGGTCTCCCATGTGGGTGCAGGGGCCCAAGGACCTGGGCCATCCCCGACTGCCCTCCCAGGCCATAGCAGAGAGCTGGATTGGAAGAGGAGCAGCCAGGACTAGAACCTGCACCCACATGGGATGTTGGCGCCGCAGCTGGAGGATTAACCTACTGCGCCACCGTGCTGTCCCCCTTTTCTTCTTTTTCTAAAAATTAATTTTTCCTCTTATCTGAAAGCAGAGAAACAGAAAAAGAAGAACATGCCCCATCCATTGGTTTACTCCCAAATGCTCACAATAGCCAGGCTGGGATCAGGCTGAAGCCAGGAGCCAGAAACTCCATCTGGATCTCTTGGGTGGATAGCAGGAACTCAAGTACTTGAGCTAGCACCTGCTGCCTTCAGAGTGTTCAGTTAGCAGGACACTAGATCAGAAGTGGAGACAGAACTCAGATCACGTACTCTTACGTGACATGTGGGCATCCCATGCAACAGCTGAACTTTCTGTGCCACATCGCCCCCACCCCCTTTTTAGTGTTTGTTTTTATTTATTTGACAGGTAGAGAGAGAGAAAAACAGAGAAAGAAATAGATTGAGAGAAGTCTTTCATGTGCTGACTCATTCTCCAAATGCCCACCATGGTCAGGGCTAGGCTAGGCTGAAGCCAGGAGCCTAGAACTCAGTGCGGGTTTCCTGTGTGGGTGGTGGGCACCCAAGTCCTTGAGCCATCACAGCTGCCTCCCAGGGTGTGCATTAGCAGCAGATGGATTCAGAAGTGAAGCCAGGCCTCACACCCAGGTACTCTGATAGAGGATGTGAGCGTGCGAGGTGGTGTCTTAATCACTGCCTCACATGCCCACCTCAGTGGTAAACTGAGTGCCCAGTGCCCTGACCTGTTGGCTTTCAGGAGATTGTTGAGAAGACCAGTCATGGCCCCTGGCACCCAGGGAGCCCCTCATAAACATCAGCGATGTGATCTGTTTTTCTCATTGTGCCACAGCTGTGTCCGCTTCCTTAGGTGCACTGAGCTAAGAGATGGGATGAGATCTTCAGGAAGTGTTGCACACAGGCAAGGAATAGAGGCGAGGGAGGGTGGCCAGAATGCTCGCGGTCATGGAGTGCCACCATCGAGACTCTTTCTCATCTGCCCAGGGTGAGTGGGAACACCCCATTTTGCATCTAACGAAACATTCAGAGAGGTGGATAACTCACCTGATGCTCACCTGTGTCTGGACAGGATTCTGGCCCCATCCTCCAACACCAGGCCTCCAACCCCTTTTCCCTGTGTCCCAGTGCTGGACAGCATCAGCCAAAGGCAGAGGATGAAGCGGATGCTGACCTCGTGATCAAAGTGGTTTTAAACCAGTTTTTCCCCGGCTGTGTTTGGCAGATGGTGTTCATGTGTGGGGATTTCTTCTTTCTTTTTAGCAGGGTGGTGGGCTGTGTGCTCTTCCTTTTGCAGTAGGCTCTGCGAAGTCCTGTAGTTACTAACACCAGTGACTGTTTACTGAGCACCTGTGCCAGCGCATTCCATGTATTCCCCCTCGGTTGAATCCTCTCAGTCACCCTGCAGGTGCTGGTACTGCTATCATGAGGGTTAGTGAGGTTAAGTCACTTGTGTAGGATACTTGATGGTGGAGCTGAAACTTGGAGCTGGACAAATGGATCCCTACATGACCGTTGTAACTTGACGTGACCCAGCCCTTCCCAAGCGTGTTTGCGGAGGTGTTTTCTCATGCTTTGCACAGGACACGCTCTGTGTATGCTCTTCAGGGACTATGGAGCTGTTGATATTCTGTGAAGTTGTTAATTGTGGGACTTCCTTTTGTTTAAGATTTATTTTATTTGAAAGGCAGAGTTACAGAGAGAGATTTTCCCCCCCAAAATTTATTTATTTGAGGGGCTGGCATTGTGGTATAGTGGGTGAAGCCACCTCCTACAGTGCCAGCATCCCATATAGGCACCGGTTCAAGTCCCAGCTGCTCCACTTCCAATCCAGCTCTCTGCTATGGCCTGGGAAAGCAGTAGGAGACGGTCCAAGTCCTTGGGCCCTTGCTCCCACGTGGGAGACCCGGAAGAGGCTCCTGGCCCCTGGCTTTGAATTGGCACAGCTTTGGCTGTTGTGGCCATCTGGGGAGTGAACCAGAGGATGGACAATTCATATTCATTCTCTCTCTCTCTCTCTCTCTCTCTCTCTCTCTCTCTCTGCCTCAGCCTCTCTGTAACTCTGCCTTTCAAACAAAATAAATATTTTTTTAAAAAAAGATATATTTATTTGAAAGGCAGAATTACAGAGAGAGAGAGAGAGTGAGTCTTCCATCTGTTGGTTCACTCCCCAAATGGCTGCATCAGCCAGGGCTGGGCCAGGCTGAAGCCAGAAGCTTCATCTGGCAGAAGCTTCATGTGGATCTCCCACATGGGAGCAGGGACCCAAGCACTTGGGCCATCCTCTGCTGCTTTTGCAGGTACATTAGCAAGGAACTGGATTGTAAGTGGAGCACCTGGGATTTGAACTGGAACCCATATGGGATGCTGGCTTTACCCACCACACCACAGTGCCGTCCCTGAGAGAGATCTTTCATCTGCTGGTTCACTTCCCAAATGGCCACAATGTACAGGGCTGGGCCAGGCTGACTCTGGGAGCCTGGAGCTCCATCCGGGTCTCCCACAAGGGTGGCAGGGGCCCGGGCACTTGGGTCATCCTCTGCAGTTTTCTCAAAGTGATTAGTAGGGAACTGGATTGGAAGTGGAGTAGCTGAAACTCGAAGTGTCACTCTTATGGGATGCTGGCATCGGAGGTGGCGATGGCTTAAACTAATGCACCACGACACCAGCTGGGGGGTGTCTTCATCTTTGTCCCTGTTAAACAGATGAGAAACTTCTTTCTTTCTCTCCAGAATTTTCCCTCGCAGCAAGTACTGTACTCCCTACGTATTCCCTGTGTGTTTGCTGATGAAGTCAGCGGGGTCTCAGACTGATTTCCTGGTCACACCGTCATTTCTAAATGGGGCTCATTAGCTCCGGGCCACTGAGAGCAAATTAGGAGAACAGGGAGAGGCAGCATGGGGAAGGAGGCTGCTCTGAAAAATATGTCTGCATCTCTGGTCTGAACTGCCCGCTGTGTGGGCCTAAATGCCACAGTGTTGGGGACAGCATTTCAAGGCTTCGGCAGGATGAAGCCCTCTGCCCTGCAGGTGAGCCTGGACACTGAGCACACTGCCCCCATTTGGCTGCCAAGGAGCACTTTCAGTTTTGAGAAACTTCTGTCGATCCTGTCAGCCCACTGTTCTGTCAGCTTTGTGAGGGTAGAAAAACGAGAGCCCAGCCCTTTCCCTGTTTCCATTCTGCAGGCAGGATCATCAGACCTCTCTGGGAAAAATACTCCCAAACCAGGTAGACTGGCACCCCTGTTCTGTTTTCTTTTTCTTCTGACTGGGGACTTAGAGTAGCAAAGCAGGTAGCTTTCTGGTGCTTCCTGTGTCATCATGAGCCTTCGAATGGTGTTTGCAAAGGGCAGTTGCATGAAAGATTTCTCCTTAAGACAGGAGCCATTGCTGGCTTAAGTATGGCAGCTTCTCGCAGAGATTGGAGTTGAGGTGCTGCAAAGTCCCGGGGCTGGAGTCCTGGATTCTAGTCCTGACTTTTCCTCTGTTCGCCTGGGTCCTGGCAGGTTGTACCAGCCCTTCTGAGCATCAGTTTCCTTAGTTATTTGAGGGGGGCTGGATTTTGGTGTATCCAGGTGTTCTTTTGAGCCCCTCTGCTCTTTTTTTTTTTTTAAGGCTTTATTTATTTGAGAGCTAGAGTTACAGACAGAAGGAGAGACAGAGAGAAAGGTCCTCCATCCATTGGTTCACTCCTCAAATGGCCGCAATGGCCAGAGCTGCGCCGATCCAAAGCCAGGAGCCAGGAGCTTCCTCCTGGTCTCCCATGTGGGTGCAGGGGCCCAAGGACTTGGGCCATCCTTCACTGCTTTCCCAGGCCACAGCAGAGAGCTGGACTGGAAGAGGAGCAGCCGGGACCAGAACCGACGCCCACATGGGATGCTGGTGCCACAGGTGGAGGATTAACCCACTGCGCCGCGGCGCTGGCGGCCCCCTTCTGCTCTTGATACCAAGATTGTGACTCTTACTTGCTCAAGGTTTGGTGGGGTCCCTGCCACTGTGTAGAGCAAGGGTGGTTACGAATACTCATTACTACGGGAGGGTGGGTTTCTTCCACATTGGTTAAACTGGCTGTTTTGACTCTGGGCCTCTTGCTCATGGACACAGGGCAGATGACAGAGACACACCTCTGTGCACATGTAACACTTGCCTGGCAAAGCTTGAGGGCCATGTGTGTTTCTTCTGGCCCAAGGTACCCTGAACATCTGAGGCTTATTTGCACCCAGAACCAGCAAGAAGTGGCCGTATGACGCGGAGGCAGGCGAAGTGGGGCTGCCTGGGCCTGCCTGTGGCCCTGCTGAGTGTGGCCAGGGTGCTGCAGCAGAAGTACCACAGTATATTCCTGTGCAGCAGTCCTCTGGAGAGTGTGGGGTTTGCTGTCATTGTGCTGAGGTGAAAGGCAGTGGTACTCCTCTTGGCTTCCAATCCCAAACCTACCCCTGGTGACTTTGACTAGGGGATCTGAAGTCTGAAAGGACAGTGGACCTTGTATTAATTTAGCAGGAGCATATTTCTGGACCTGCCTGCCCTCCATTCCAGAACCTCCGTGCTGGTAGGGGTACCCTTAGAACTCCTTAGCCTCGGGGCCGATGCCGTGGCGCAGTGGGTTATCCTCCACCTATGGTGCCGGCATCCCGTATGGGCGCCGGTTCTAGTCCTGGCTGCTCCTCTTCCAATCCAGCTCTCTGCTCTGGCCTGGGAAAGCAGTAGAAGATGGCCCAGGTCCTTGGGCCCCTGCACCCATGTGGGAGACCAGGAGGAAGCTTCTGGCTCCTGGCTTCGGATCGGCGCAGCTCCGGCCATTGCAGCCATTTGGGGAGTGAACCAACAGAAGGAAGACCTTTCTCTCTGTCTCTTCCTCTCACTGTCTGTGACTCTACCTCTCAAATAAATAAATAAAAAAGAATGCCTTAGCCTCTATTGGGATGCCCTGGGCTCTTTGATTCTCCTGCCCCCAGATCCAGGCAGGTGAAGTTGCCCTCCTGCTCAGCAACTCTTTAAAGAGTGGTATGTTTGCTCTGCCTTCGAGTGAGGAGCGCCCTGTCTAGCTGTGTTGAACTGAGGAGGTTTCTGAAGATGGTTTCTGTGTGGTCACTGACAGGTGCTGGACAGAAAGGGCTTCCTGCCCCAGCTGAACGCCTCTGCTTTTTAGGGTATATCTTCTGTATTTTTCTCCAGATAGCTGTTGGGAGGGTCTAATGAAGCAACTGTCGAGAGACCAGTGTTTATTTCAAGTTGGTTGGAGTTGTTTTTGCTTCAGCTTTCAGAGCCAATAAAGCTGGTTATTAGATTCTGTAATTGCTGCTGTAATTACTCTCTTGGAACTGGCAAAGGCGTAATTAAATATGGAGATTCCAAGGACTGTTTTTTTTTTTTTTCCATCTGAAAATAACCTCTTAAACTTCTGTTGGCCTGGGTTAGGTTTCAATTATTATTATTATTATTTTTTAGGATTTATTTGAAAGTCAGAGTTACACAGAGGGAGAAGGAGAGGCAGAGAGAGAGAGAGAGAGAGAGAGAGAGAGGTCTTCCATTCGATGGTTCACTCACCAATTGGCCCCAACGACTGGAGCTGCGCTGATCCAGAGCCGGGAGCCAGGAGCTTCTTCCGGGTCTCCCATGTGGTTGCAGGGGCCCAAGGACTTGAGCCATCTTCTACTGCTTTCCCAGGCCAGAGCAGAGAGCTAGATAGGAAGTGGAGCAGCCAGAACTCAAATTGGCGCTCATATCAGATGCTAATCTACCATGCCACAGTGCTGGCCCCAGGTTTCAATTATTGAAGCCATTGTGTTTTTGTGAATGAAACTGGGGGTTCTTCAGCAGGAAAGAGAGCTTTTTAGATGCCTCTGTGTGACTATTTGGTTCATATGAGCAGCTCTTTGTTAACCTGGTATTTTGTTGTTATTTTAAAGATTTTAATTCATTTGAAAGGCAGAGTTCCAGAAAGGGAGAGAAAGACAGAGACAGACAGATCTTCCATCTGCTGGTTCATGCCCCATATGGCTGCAGTGCTGGGGCTGAGCCAGGCTGAATCTGGGAGCCTAGAACTCCATCTGGGTCTCTCACATGGATGGCAGGTACCCATCTTCCTCTGCTTTCCCAGGCACATTAGCAGGGAGATGGATGAGAAGTGGAGCAGCCTGCTACATCACAGCGGTGGCCCTTTTTTATTGTTTTTTAACCCGGCCGACTGGAATGCAAAGTTAAGACAGGACTTTAAGAGCCAGTGTGGGGGCTGGCGCTATGCCACAGCAAGTTTACGCCCTGGCCTGAAGCACCGGCATCCCATATGAGCACCAGTTTGAGTTCCAGCTGCTTCACTTCCTATCCAGCTCTCTGCTATGGCCTGGGAAAGCAGCAGAAGATGGTCTAAGTCCTTGGGCCCCTGCACCCACATGGGAGACCTGGAAGAAGCTCCTGGCTTCAGATCAGCATAGCTCAGGCCGTTGTGGCCAGTTGGGGAGTGAACCATCGGATGGAAGACCTCTCTCTCTCTCTCTCTGACTCTCCTCTCTCTGTGTAACTCTGACTTTAAAATAAATAAATAAATCTCAAAAAATATATATATATATATTGCATATATGTATATTTGCAAACACTGGGCTTGGTCCTTTGGACTTTGGTTATACTTTGAAGCAAATTTCTGAAGTCTAAAATAAGGTTGGGCTGGAGGAAGTTCTACTTTATGTGCAGTGGCCAGAAGAGACATTTTACTTGTCACAGTACCCTTGTCCCTCTAAGCTTTTAGTCTGCCCCCAAACTGCCTCACCGTGGTGCCCACATTTGTAAGATGCAGGGTGGCTTGTGTGCTGTGCATGTTTGGTTTACTCAGACTCTATGACTCTATAGCCCAGGTGCTGACTGCTTGTCTGTTTCAGGGTCACTTTACTTAGAGATGATGTTTGGGGCTTCTTCTTCTTCTTTTTTTTTGACAGGCAGAGTGGACAGTGAGGTGAGAAAGAAAGGTCTTCCTTTGCCTTTGGTTCACGGCCGGCGCACCGTGCTGATCCGAAGCCAGGAGCCCGGTGCTTCTCCTGGTCTCCCATGGGTTGCAGGGCCCAAGCATTTGGGCCATCCTCCACTGCACTCCTGGGCCACAGCAGAGAGCTGGCCTGGAAGAGGGGCAACCAGGACAGAATCCAGTGCCCCGACTGGGACTGGAACCCGGTGTGCCGGCGCCACAAGGCGGAGGATTAGCCTGTTGAGCCACGGCGCCAGCCTGTTTGGAGGCTTCTGAGGAGGGAATTCATCATGTGCTCTTTCTCTTTGGAACTTTCAGCTTATTGAGAAATACAGATGGAAGTTAGATCTTAGTTAAAAAATATTGACAGTCCCTGCTGGACACGAGGCTGTAGTGACCACTGCCTGGAAGGAAGAGGCTGCATGGACCTGCAGCAGGAAGGGGTGTTGGCCAGACTGCAGGCTGAGAGGGTGCCATAGGGTGAGGCAGGGCGGGGGGTGGGGGGAGGGATGATTGCCTGCTGTGTGGGCTGGGAGCATGCAGGGAGAGTGTCCTGCCTAATGAGTGTTCTAGCCTGTGTCTCAACATGACGTTATCAGTGCCTCTGAGTCAGAGGTTCACAGGAAGTGAAATGTGGGCCTACCTCATGTGAAGAACCCTGGGTAGAACATACAACAACATATACAGGTGAAATTGGAGATTCAGTATAATATTAAGAACTCAGTGTGTAGCACATGCAGCCGCTGTAAAGATCAATCATATGGGGCCGGCGCCGCGGCTCACTAAGCTAATCCTCCGCCTGCAGCGCTGGCATCTCATATGAGCGCTCTCTCTGTAACTGTACCTTTCAGATCTTTTTTTTTTTTTTTTTAAAGATTTATCTATTTATTTGAAAGGCAGAGTTACAGAGAGGCAGAGGCGGGGAGAGAGTTCTTTCATCCACTGGTTCACTCCCCAAATGGCCAGAGCTGAGCTGATTCAAAGCCAGGAGCCAGGAGCCTCCTCCAGGTCTCCCATGTGGGTACAGGGGACCAAAGACTTGGGGCATCCCCTCACTGCCTTCCCAGGCCACAGAAGAGAGCTGGATAGGAAGTAGAGCAGCCAGGACTTGAACCAGAGCCCACATGAGATGCCGGCGCCACAGGCAGCAGCCTTTACCCGCTAAGCCACAGCATGGGCCCCAATACATCTTTAAAAAACAAACAAAAGCCAGGGAAATCACTTCAGTTTTAAGAGTCAGGCTTTGCTGACTGTATGAAGTCACGTTCATAAACATTTTTGCAGTCTCCTGCCGTTCTCAGGACACTGCAGTGCGGGGCTGGTTTGTCGCTCTCAGTGTGTGTTCCTGAGAACTGACTGGTCCAGTCGCTTCCATCATGCTGAGCCTATTGGTGGGGCGGGGAGAGTGGAGGGCTGGGGGTTACACAGACCAGTGACTGAGCTCTTGCCAGCTCACATCACAGCAGGATGATTGAGCTAAGCTGCTTCACCTCTCTGCTCCCCAGTGTCTTCATTAGTATGGGCCTGGGGTCTCTGCCCAGCCACTGGGGCTGGGGGATTAAAGAAATGAGGTGATGGGCCTGCCACCTTGCTTACCACCCAGTAGGCACTCACCTTGTCGTGGTGGACAATGCTGTGTTGGGCCATGAGAAGGCTTGAGAGTCACCTGGTGATGAGGGTGTGTCTAGCTCATTTCCTGTGGAGACAACATAACGCAAAGAAGTTACCAAGGATGCTGGTCAGCAGTACCAGGCACTTAGTGGCCTCTCCCAGGATATCTTCTCTCTGCCGTGGTTGTCAAGGCGTCCTTCAGACCTGATGCTGGGCTTGTGGAGGGGAGTCTGTCACTTGCTTCCACAGGCCACATGGAACCTTGTGCAGGCCCTGCCCTGTGGGCAAAGGGAGCTTTGGAGGCATTTTAAACAAAGTAACTGGATTTGCATTCCTTCTTCTACATTCCCATGGTCCCCTGACACTCCCCACTGGACCAAATGACCCCCTCCCCAGTAGCCTGCACTTTTCATCAGGTGGGAGGTACAACGGAATGGCAGGGCCTGGACTTCGGAGTTCCACCCTTGGCTTAATCCCTCTCTGCCCATTACCACCTGGGTGTCCTGGGCTGAATTCCATGACCTCAGTCTCTTCTCTACTGGAAGGAGTGGTCTTTCCTACATAGAGGGCTGCTGCTCACAGACTTGTGTAGTGTGTACAACAGGTTTTAGAGATGCAAGGACTGTGTGCAGGATGGATTTCTTGAAGACATGGGCCATTTTGGCCATTCGTATCAGAATCAAAGGAGATGACAGATTAGCTGACCTTTCAGATTGGATTATGGAACATCTCATTGTTCTGGGTTTCTTGCAAGTTCTCTTTAGCCTGCTTTACCCTCTAGCCAGGGGGATTTTTCCTGGTAGTTTTGTTTTTTATTTATTTGAGATGGGGCTGGGAGGGAGAGGAGTGCTCCCATCTGCCGAGACTCTTCCCAAATGCCTGCAACAGCTAAGGGGCCGAAGTTAGGAGCTGGGAATTCAAGTCTCTTCCATGTTGGTGGGAGGAACCCAGCTGTCCCTGCTGCCTCCCAGGGTCTGCATTAGCAGGAAGCTAGAATCAGGAGCAGAGCTGGGAATGGGACCCAGGCCCTCTGATGTGGGGTTTAGGTGTCCTAACCAGTGAGGCTGAATGCCTGCCCCCTTTCCTAGTTTTATGTTTCTTTTAGAGCAAGTGTGGGTTGCTTTTACATTCAGGCCCAGGCATTTTTCCTTGGCATATGGTTCTCAGGAGAGAGCCCTAGGCTCCTAGAGTATGCGTGGACGAAGTATGAGAGCTATTCATGTGACATAGGGAGAAACCACAGCCCTGTAGGGGAGGTGATTGTGACCGCAGCCAGGATATGACTCTGGTCTGGTACTCTGGAATGTGCATGTGAGTGTGTGAGGCCTGTGCTATCCACGCCTGCAGCAGGGCTGGGCAGCTTTCTTGACACTGCCCAGTCTAGCTCAGCCATTCCTTCTGGTTGAATCTAGGTTGTCTTTCCTGTTTGTTTTAAAGGTTTATTTATTTTATTTGAAAGACATAGTTACAGAGAGAGAAGAGACAGAGAGGTCTTCTATCCACTGGTTCACTGTCCAAATAGATGCAACAGCTGGATCTGGGCCAGACAGAAGCCAGAAGCCAGGAGTTTCTGCTGGGTCTAACACTGTACCGACCCCTATTTGTTTGCTTTTTAAATGTTTGTTTACTTGAAAAGCGGAGCTGCCCCAGTGCCAACAATAGCCAGAGCTTAGGCCAAATTCAGGAGCCTAGAACTATGGGTCTCCCATGTGGGTGGCAGATGCTCAAGCACTTGAGCCTCCATCTGCTGCCTCCAGGGTGTGCATTAGCACACAGCTTTAATGGAAGCAGAGGCACTCTGAGACTGGGCGTGAGCATCCCTGCTGTGCCTCAACTCCAGCCCTACTCCCTGGCTTTGATGACCATCTAAGATGTGTGTTGAAGAAAATTTTAAGTGGAAAGAAGGGAAGCCTGGGTTTCAAGTAGACAGATGTGGTTTTGGCCCCAACTTTGCCATAGATTTACCTTAGTCAAATTGCTTGTCTTGGCTGGACCTTAGAACAGGTGATCTCCACAGCCTTAACATGCTAAGTGGCTAAGACAGATGACTTGACCAAGTGGTCCCACTTTAGATTTGCTTGTGGCAGGGAGTTCTTTCTCTAGTTGTGCTGTTTTTTCTGTGATAGACAATGTTTTTTCAGCCTGGGACTTTTCACTTTTGTTGAATACATTTCCAAGAAGAAATTACTGTATCAGTACAGGAACATCATTAGGTTACTCCTGGGTGTCACTGTATTAACTTCACAAAAGCATTGTCACAGTTTAAGAATTGTTGGTGGGGTTGGTGCTATGGCTCACTTGGTTAATCCTCTGCCTGCGGCGCCAGCATCCCATATGGGTGCCAGTTCTAGTCCCGGTTGCCCCTCTTCCAGGCCAGCTCTCTGCTGTGGCCTGGGAGTGCAGTGGAGGATGGCCCAAGTGCTTGGGCCCTGCACCCTATGGGAGACCAGGAGAAGCACCTGGCTTCTGCCATTGGATCAGCGTGGTGCGCCAGCCGCAGCGCGCCGGCTGCGGCGGCCATTGAAGGGTGAACCAACGGTAAAAGGAAGACCTTTCTCTCTGTCTCTCTCACTGTCCACTCTGCTGTCAAAAAAACAAAACAAAACAAAAGAATTGTTGGCTTTGTATAGCATTTTGTTTTTTAAACAGTTTTCCTTATTTGAAAGGCAGAGCAATAGAGATCTTCCATCCACTGATTCACTCCTCAGAAGAGTTCATTCCCCAAATGCCCACAACAGCTGGGGAGTTGAAGAATGGGAGCTAGGAACTCTATCCAGATCTCCCACATGGGAGGCAGGGACCCAAGTACCTGAGACATCATTTACTGCCTTCTATGATGCATGAGAGATTATTTTAATCCAGATTGATCTAGAATTTGGTATGGCCTTTAGTTATTATTTATTTGAAAGGCAGGGTTACAAAGAGGCAGAGGTAGAAAGATCTTCCATCTGCTCATTCACTCCCCAAGTGGTTGCAATGTCCAGAGCTGGATCGATCCGAAGGCAGGAGCTGGGAGCTTCTTCTAGGTCCCCCATACAGGTAACAGGGGCCCAAGCACTTGGGTCATCTTCTACTGCTTTCCCAGGCCATAACAGAGAGCTGGATCAGAAGAGGAGCAGCTGGGTCTTGAACTGGCGTCCATATGGGATGCTAGCACTGCAGGTGGCGGCTTTGTACCTGCTATGCCACAGTGCTGGCCCCAAAATGGAACTTTAAAGTTGCTTTGTAATAATTGGAGCTGCCTGGGTTTTGGGGGTATCCACTATGTTTAAGGAATGGGGTGTTTGCATACGTTATCTCATTTATTCCTCACTGCACACTGTCAGAGAAGCTAAGTAGCTCACTGAGGTCTGACCTGGGCTTTGCACCTAAGGCGGGTTGTGCTCAACACGTCCTGTCTCTGGGCACCGTCTGTTCTTTTGATTTAGTGTTTGGTCACCTTTTCTTCCCGTGCTTGTTTCCTGGCTGCGTTTTGAAGTATGTGAATTTGGGATATTTTCTTAGCAACTTGAATGTGCTGTTTGTATTGAGGAGATTATTAATCCTCTGTTGGGGTGGAAGCTCAGTGGTATCAGTACAACTGGGGAGAAGACTAAGGTGAGCTGCCTGGCTCCCTGGGGCCTGCACTCTCTGAGAGCCTGTGTTGTCTCCTGCAGCGGCCCTCCAGGCTCTGAAGCGCAAGAAGAGGTATGAGAAGCAGCTGGCACAGATCGACGGTACGCTGTCCACCATCGAGTTCCAGCGGGAGGCCCTGGAGAATGCCAACACCAACACCGAGGTGCTCAAGAACATGGGCTACGCCGCCAAGGCCATGAAGGCGGCCCACGACAACATGTACGTGCTCACCACTGGTGGTGGGAGAGCCCCGCTCAGCAGGGCACTGCTGGCCCAGCAATACCTGGCGTCCATGCCGTGGCCTTGGATGGAGCCCTTTCCCCGTTCAGACACCCGAGTTTATTGTAACGTGCTTTCTTTTTGGAGCTTTCTACATGGATTATGTACTTTCTGCCTTTGGGAGCGTATCTCATGGAAAGGAAAAAGACCTTCTGAGTAATTCTGGGCTGTTGGGACAGCCTGCTCTTAAGCCAGAAAGGGCCTTCAATGTCCTGTCACCGCAGCCCCTTATCAAGGTGGAGAGACCTGGGTCCCAGAGAGGGCAGCTGACTTGTCCTGGGTTGTGAGGCAGCTTGCACAGAACTGGGGTTAGAATCAGTGTTTGTGACTTAACCTGATGCTGTCAGGGCCTTGAAATGTTTTGGTTATCTTGGGGCTTTGGATCTCTGTGTTCTGACACCCGCTTTTCCTGGTACTTTTGTTTCTTCCTCCTTTTGGCCACTGATTCTCGCATACAGTAGCCTGAGAAACTGAGAGAAGCCTAGCGGATCAGGCTTGCTACAGTTGGCAATAAAGGCCAGGGTGGCCAGGCTCCAAATGAGGGCCTCGCCTGTGAAGGAGATCCCGCGTTTGTTTAGTTCTTCGTGCCTAGGGGTTTGGAACCCTGTGGTTCCTTTTGGGTACTCAGCTGTGCTCTGGAACAGGAGTTGGCAAAATACAACCTGGGAGCTGGCTGCCTCTTTGTGTAAATAAAGTTTCTTTGAAACACACTCATGCCCGTTAATTTGCGTATTGGCTGGGGCTGCTTTTGTGCTATGCAGCAGGGTTGAGTGTTTGCAACAGAGACTATAGCCCACAAATTCTAAAATATTTACTCTCTGGCCCCAACAGGGCAGGTTTGCTGATCCTGCTCTAGCATGAGGCTTCAGGAAAAGTAGCCTTCAGATACATGAGGTGTTGCCTGAGGGTGGGTGTCCGTTGGACTGTGCTGCTCCATGGAGGACCCTGTCTGCTTCATTCTGTTCTCCCAGAGCACATCTCAGTCAGTACTGGGTATGCTTTGAAGTACATATGTCTGTTGGTCTGACAGTATATTTTTAAAAAAGATTTATTTATTTTTTTTGAAAGGCAAAGTGATAGAGAGGAAGAGGCAGAGATAAAGAGATCTTCCATCCTCTGGTTCACTACTCATATGGCCGCAACAGCTGGGGCTAGGCCAGGCCAAAGCCGGAGCAAGGATCTCTGTCCTGTCTCCCATGTGGGTGGCAGGGGCCTGTGGGAGCACTGTGGCCATCCTCTGCTGCTTTCCCAGGCACATTAGCAGGGAGCTGGATCAGAAGTGAAGCAGCTGGGACTTGAACTGGCCTCATATGAGATGCTGGTGTTGCAGACGGCAACTTAACCTGCTGTACCACGGTGCTGGCATGGACAGTGAATATAAAAATTCTGCATATTTGCCTTTACTTTGGGACCTACTGGAGGAGCCAGAATGGATTTGAGTAGATGGGAATGGCCTGCCAGGTGCATGACTGTGTTTTACCTCCCCCTGTAGACAGTTGCCCTTGAAAGAAGAGTGGTTGGCCCAGAAGTTAAAGTGCTGTGGTGTCATCTGACACATAAAGGATTTGCATGTGGCACTTGCCTTCTAACTTTGCTAAGCCTTATTTCCTTAGGGTGTTGGTTGAAATAATTATCTTAAAAACACTTCCTTCCCCCTTGATTCTCTGACTCTTTATTTGAAAATGTTAGCCAAGATGGGTAATATAGGTTCTTGTCTTTGAATTCAGACATGAGACAGAGAGGGGTGATGAGCAAGGTAGCAAGGTTTAGTGGGGTAGGGAATCCATCAGAACAACGGGCCCCTCTTCAGACAGAATCAGAGAGAGAGTGCCCAGTCAATCAGCCTGGAGAAAGCAAGGTTACCTGGTTTAATGGAGAGACGACACCTGGCAGGCCAGGCGGGCAGCTCAGGAAAAAGCTGAGAGCTGAGCATGCGGTCTGTATTCAGACTGAGGCTTATAAGGGAATGGGTCCAGTTCTTCCTGCTGTTTCTCCTTCCCTTCTTCCTCCTTCTCCAGGACAAAGAGTTTGCTGAGTGTGAATTAGGTCAAATTCCTCCCAAGGTTTCACCTGAGTGCCGTCAGACTGGGTAGCCCAGTGGAGCTGGGCAGAGGAGCTTCCCCTGGGGTGCCATCCTTGGGGGAAGGTTTTGAAGGCTGTATTGCCCAATGTTGTCAGGGTGGGTAGCCAATTTGGTGCTGAGAGGATTCTCCTGGGGAGCTTTCCTTGGGGGAAAGGCTGAGACCCCCTGTAAAGATACTGGGCATGGATATGGACAGGACTTTGTAGTGTAAAATACTGGGCTGCTTGCGAGGTGTGCTTTGAGGCTGTAACTTTCCTCTCTGAAGAAATTTTTTTCTTCAACCTCCTGACCACCCCCTTCCCCCCACTAATTTCTAACTTCCTACCTAACAAAAGGAGTAAGGAAGACAAGAGTGATGGTCACAGGGAGTGATGGCATGGGTGGGGCTGGGAGGCAGGTTGTGTAGAGTGGAGTTTCTGCCCCTGCCTTGAAGACCCTCTTTCCCCAGACCCATCCACCCATATGACAGTGTGTCCGTTTCATTAACAGGGACATCGATAAAGTCGATGAGTTAATGCAGGACATTGCTGACCAGCAAGAACTTGCAGAGGAGATCTCCACAGCTATTTCCAAACCTGTAGGCTTTGGAGAAGAGTTTGACGAGGTGAGTGGCTTCATACAGATCTCATAAGCCTGACAGGTGACCCCTGGCTGCTCCTTTACATGTTCTGGAAGGCTCTTAGGCACTGGGAATGTGGTTTGGAAAGTACCGGCTCTTACCTCTGCAGAGGCTTCAGTGTAGACCAGGTGAGCTGCTCACCCCCCTGACTTCTAGATGGGAGAGACGCTAACCCAGTTGGTGGAGGGTGGCGTGAAGGAGCCTCCATCAGGACGCGTAGGCAGGCCCCAGGTCACTGACTGGTTTTGGCAGGTAGTTACACTGCACCTTTCCATGGTGGATCCTTGGGTGCAGAGTTCCAGTGGCAGAAGTGGTGAGCCCTGGAGGAGTTCACAGGATTTGCCCTCAGAGAGCCCTGCACTGGAGTCGGGGTAAAGCCAAGGAGGGGGCGTTTACATCTGACCTACCATGGCTGCCTGCAGTTTCTACTGTAGCAGGCTGGAACTTTGCGTCTCTCAGGTTTATTTGTTTGTTATAAGATTTATTCATTTATTTGAAACGAAGAGTTATAGAGAGGCAGAAGCAGAGAGAGTGAGGGAGAAAAAGGTTTTCCATCTGCTGGTTTGCTCCGCAAATGGCCTCAATGGCTGGAACTTGGCTGATCCCAGCTCCTGGCAGGAGCCAGGAGCTTCTCCTGGTCTCCTACACTGGTGCAGGAGCCCAAGGACTTGAGCCATATTCCACTGCTTTCCCAGGCCATAGCACAGAGCTGGATCAGAGGTGGAACAGCTGGGACTCGAACTGGTGCCCATGTGGGATGCCAGCACTACAGGCAGTGGCTTTACCTGCTACGCCACAGCATTGGCCCCAGTCTCTTGGTTTTTTTTTTTTTTTTTAAAGATGTATTTATTTTACTTGAAAGTCAGAGTTACACAGAGAGAAGGAGAGGCATAGAGAGAGGTCTTCCATCCACTGGTTCACTCCCCAATTGACCGCAACGGCCAGAGCTGTGCTGATCCGAAGCCCGGAGCCAGGAGTTTCTTCTGGGTCTCTCACATGGGTGCAGGGGCCCAAGGACTTGGGCCATCTTCTGCTGCTTTTCCAGGCCATAGCAGAGAGCTAGATGGGAAGTGGAGCAGCTAGGACTCGAACCAGTGGCCATATGGGATGCTGGCACTATAGGCAGTGGCTTTACCCACAATGCCACATCTGGCCCCTGTCTCTCAGTTTTTTAAATACAATAATGGCCTTTGTTGATGGTGCTTCATTATGTTTTAGATTTTTTTTTAAAGATTTATTTATCTATTTGAAAGACAGAGTTACATAGGGAGAGAGGGACAAACAGAGATCTTCTAACCACTGGTTCATTCACCAAATGTCTGCAGTGGCAGGCTGGGCCAGGAACCTACAACCTCCATGTGGGTCTCCCAGTGTGAATGACAGGGGCCAAGCACTCTAGCCATCTTTGCATCTTTGCATCCTTGCATCCCATATGGGATGCTGGCATTGCAGGCAACAACTTTACCTACTGTGCCACAATGCTGCCCCCCCCCCCCCCCATTATGTCTTAGATTTGAGTCACCCGGAGGTCAGTGCCTCTCCACAGAACCTAGTCCTTTGTCCTGCCTGCCTCCTATTGAATAAGAAAGGAAACGCTCTCACCCTTAGCTCCCAGTACCATGGTTTCCATGTTTTTGGATTAGAGTTTGAGCATCAAGCTAATTTCAGTTCAGCAAATACTCCTGAGTGGTCACTTGCTGTACCCGGCTCTGAGATAAAGCAACGGCGATGAGAAGATCCCAGCCCCTTCCCAGGTGCTTACAGTCTCGTGTGAGACCCGGACGTGTACATCAGTGATCACTCGACAGTGTGTTCCGTCCACCAGAAGGAGCTTGTTGAGGACGATTGAATCCCGGAGTAGAACTGGAGTTCTTTCCTCTCTGGCCTTTTCAGACGGGGATGTGTGTCCACCGAGCTCAGGTCAGAGGCCTGGCACAGGGCCAGGCATCAGCGAGGGCTCTCACTCTTGTGTTTCCTCTTACCAGGATGAACTCATGGCTGAATTGGAAGAATTAGAGCAGGAGGAGCTAGACAAGAATTTGCTGGAAATCAGTGGACCCGAAACAGTCCCTCTACCAAATGTTCCTTCTATAGCCCTACCATCAAAACCCAGTGAGTACTGCTTATCCCCTTATCCCGAGCCCAGGCACAGCCCTGGTGCATGTGGTGGGCGATCTTGAGAATGGGTCACTTCTGTGTGGGTCCTGAGCTTGCCCGGGGTCGAGAACCGACAGGATTTGTGTGATGGCCACAGAGATGATGTCAAACGCCCTTTTCCTGATTTCTCTCTGGAACACAGGTTTTTGTTTTTTTTTTTCTTTTTTTGTAAAGAAAGATTTCTTTCTTAATTTGAAAGTCAAGAGTTACAGAGAGCAGAGAGAGGGAGTGAGATCTTCCGTTCACTGATTCACTCCCCAAATGACTACAACAGCTGTGGTTGGACCAGGCCAAAACCAAGAGCTAGGAGCTTCATCCAGGTCTCCCATGTGAGTGGCAGGGGCCCAAACAGGGAGCAGCTAGGACTCGAACCTGCGATCGTGTGGGATGCTGGTGTTAGAGGTGGTGGCTTAACCTACTGAGCCACAACACTGATCCCAGGAACATAGTTTTTTAACCTTGGTACTTAAACTTGGCCAAATAATTCTTTGGCCTAGTAGCTGGGGACTGTCCTGTGCGCTATAGGTGTTTAGCAACACCCTGGCATTCACACATTAGATGCCAATAGCAACCCACCCTCCCCTGAGTTGTGAGGGCCAAAAATGTCTCGACATGTCCCTAGCAGGAGCCACACCCAGTTGAAAGCCTCTATTCTAGAGTGATTCTTTTCCCCCCTGTGTTACCAAACGAGAGAAAGCTCCGGTCACTGTGAGGTGTGCCTGTGTGGTGCCTGGTACTGTGCACAGCAGTAAAAGCCCAGGTCCTGCGTGGACCCCCCCGGGAGGAAGGAAACAGCTTTGGCTCTTTTAGAGACCTGCTCTGCAAAACCTTCATTTCCTTCTCTCCTCCCCTCCCACAACATCTCTCCCCGGGTAGAAGGATTCCACACACAACTTCTAGGAAAGCAGGAGCAGTGTGATGTGGCCCGAAGAGCGTAGTCACCTCCCCTGAGGCGTGTGGAGGGGTGGGTCAGGCCACCTGAGGAGCTGGGCTGGCCAGGCTCAGCTGTCTGCTGTTCCGTCCCAGACCCCACCTTGGGTGCTCTGGGTCGGAGGCCTTGACGGAGTCCCAATGGGCGCGCTTGCGAAGCCTGTCTGGTCCCACTCTGCCGGTGCAGGGAGAGTGCCTGGTGTCCTGGAGCCTTGTTGCACAGCTTGCAGGCACCAAGAGGCCGTTTGCCAAGCAGATACCACGCGGCACAGCCCCAGCGCCCAGCCGGGATGTGGTGAAAGCACTGCCCCCACCCTCTAAGTAGCCTTGTCTCTTGTCACACAGCCAAGAAGAAGGAAGAGGAAGACGACGACATGAAGGAATTGGAGAACTGGGCCGGATCCATGTAACTGGTCCAGCACGGCTGGGCCCAGACAGACTCTGGTGGCCTGCACAGCGGGCAGGCGTGTGCGTGTGCGGAGCAGGCACAACGTGGTGCAGGCCGGCTCCACCGTTCTCGACTCTCACTCCAAAGCAGTAGGGCCGCATCACTGCTCACTCTCGCATCGCATGGCCTGCACCCTGTGGGACGGGTGGGGGAGGGGGGCGGGCGGGTGGGAGGTGCCTGCTGTTTATAATGTTGAATTTCTGTAAAATAAACTGTATTTGCAAATCCAACATTGAGCTTCTGGACTGCGCTAACCCCACTGCTGAATCCTCCACGGAAAGGGTTGCGTGTTCACGGTCACAGTGAGCTGTAAGCGCAGCCTCTGTCCTCAAGTCAGGTGACTTGTCGCGCATCTGTAAGACTTGTACGGTAATGGCAGAAACGTCGTGTTTTCAAAGCCATAGGCTTTTCCTTGTCCTCAGCTGTAATCAGAGATTTGGGTTTCCTTGAGAGCTGTATTTCTGTCTATCCCCCATGTACTGGCCCCTGTGTTTTTCGCTGCAGCCCACTCCTCATTCCCTCTCCCCCTGTCTTTGGAGTTTGTGACACTTGATTCGAAATGGGTGGTGTTCTCTTGAGAGCAAGTGAGATTGTTCGCATTAAATTCCAGCTATACAGTTTTCTAATCTAGCTCTATGTTCTGCATTGCTGTTTGTGATAACTGATAGATAACTCATTGGAAACATGTGCATACATTTATATTCAGATGAAATTATGGTTTGCACTGTCTATTAAATATCTCGATTAATTTTCATACTTCGCCATTGTGTTCAGTCAGTCATTTCCCTGGGAGCTGACCCTCTGCTGGCCCGCATGGCATCTGGTGGGGTCTGGAAACACTTGGGAGACTGGAACAGAATGTGCACTAGTGGTGGGAACTTGCTACGAATCTGCGCAGGTTCCAAGGGCCATGGATCTGTGGTCCCCACCTTGCTTGGGACCCCCTGGGCCAGTTCAGGGTAAATGGTCCTTGGGGGCTCCAGGGTCTTCTTCCTTCAGTGCCAGCATGAGCTCCCTCTGTTAGGAGCATGGTGCCCATGGGGAGCAAGTGCAGGAGGTGACAGGATCTAGGACACAAGTGTTTCTCAGGTCTTCTGTGACTCACCATGGAACTTGGGCCATGGTCCCAATGATGGCCGTAACATTTCTGTTGCTGTGAAAGAAACTACCCTGAAGCTTAGCTGGGGAGAGCAACTGTTTTATTATACTCCCAGATACTTAGGGTCAGTGGTTTGCTTTTTGAGTTTGACTTTTAACTTATTTGAAAGTAGAGAGAGAGAGACAGAACTCCCATCTGCTGCTTTAGTCCCCAAAGGCCTGCACTGTGTGCTGCACTGTGGGCAGGCTGAAGCCAGGAGCCAGGAGCTCCATCCAGGTCTCCCATGTAGGTGGCAGTGACCTTCATACTTGAGCCATCACTGCAGCTTCCCATAGTGCACGTTAGCAGGGATCTGGACTTGGGGGTAGAGCAGGGACTGAAACCCAGGGACTCTGATTCGGGAGGCAGGCTTCCCAGGCAGTGTCACAACTGATGCGCGATAGGCCTGCCCCTGGGCCACACGTTTGGAAAGGGGCCCTGGGGATGCCTTGTCTCTGCGCTGTGATGACTGGGACCCAATTCAGGAAGACCTGAATGCTAGCGGTCACCTGGAGACCTCTGTAGTCACGTGGTATGCGTGGTTATTGGCCTGGATGTCCTGTGGGGCTGCAAGTAGAACACCGGCCCCTCCATGGACTCCTTTACAGTACAGAGGCCTCCATGTGATCAGAACTCAGGGCTAAAACTGATGGTCCCAGACAGTAAAGGAGAGGTGCCTCCCTGTGTCTGACCTAGTCTTGGAAACCATGCAGAATGACATGACTTCACTGCCACTTAGAAGTGAGATGCAAATCCCCCAGGTTCACGGGGAAGAGCAGTGAGACCCTCCTTCATGGGGATGGGTCTAGTTGTAAAAGGTCATGGTGGACCGAGGTGTCACTGGACTGGCTTTGGGACACAGTCTGCTGTCACAACAAACGATATTGGGTAAGTGCCAATACTGGATTAACTCAGTCGGTCTCTGAACTCCTACTGAGAGAATATTTTGGGGCCCACACACACACATACACACACACTAGGGTTTATGTCTTTGTGTGTCTGATGTACATGTGTGCATGATACACACACAACCCCTTGAAGTTCTGAAAGCTGGGGACAAGCAACACATCCAAGAGAAGTCTCGGGGGTTTCTCCCTGTGCCGGGAGCTGAAGGAGTCACTTCTGCAGTCCGTCCCCTCTCTGCCCTGGCCCAGGGCACCACTGACTCACCTGGGCAGCCCCAGCAAGGGGCTGATCTCATCGTCACCTGTCTCACCCAACCCCCATCCATCCTTTCTTCACAGACACCAAGAGCTGTCACTCACCATTTAAAGTCCCTGCAGAGTCACCGCTCCCACACTGGGGCTGGATCCGGCCCCTGCTGCTCTGCTCTTCCCATCTGGCTGCAGGCCGTCTCCTCCCGGGTCCTGCCTGGAGTGGCTGAGTATGCACGCAGATTCATGCATGGATCAGATTGACTGGGGAGGGGACCTGAAGTTGTGCGTGAGACCTGCTTCCAGGTAAGTTTCTTTTGTCTAACTGCCTAACCTAACCCGTGAGATGATCTTTATATATATATATATATGTGTATATATATATATATATATATATGATTTATTTATTTATTTGAAAGGCAGAGAGAGGTCTTATATCCACTGGTTCACTCCCCAGATGGCCACAATGGCTGGATCTGCGCCTATCCAAAGCCAGGAGCTTCTTCCGGGTCTCCTACACAGGTCCCTGCACCCAAGGACTTGGGCCATCTTCCACTGCTTTCCCAGGCCATAGTAGGGAGCTGGATTGGAAATGGAGTAGCCAGGTCTTGAACCTGCGGCCATATGGGATGCCGGCGCTTCGGGCGGCGGTTTTACCCGCTAGGCCACAGCGCTGGTCTCCAATCTCTTAGAGGGCAACATCCTCACCCCATTCTGAAGATGAGAAAACCGAGTCTCCGTGCTTATGGTTAGGGGACAGAAGGATTACCGCCGAGTCGGGCTTCCGGGGCAAAGCGTATACTGAGATTTTCTAGGGGCACTTTGCAAGCTCCTTGACCAGGGCTATTTTCCTGGTGCGACAACGTGAGCCCGCGAGGGAGCCCAGCCCAAGCCCCCTAGACAATGCGGTTCCCGCCGCGCGCGCAGGGGCCTGCAGGTGGCGCCATCGCCCGGGCCACGCAGTCGGCGCTCGGCGGGAAGAGCGTGGAGAGCCGGGCTCTGCCGGGAGGTGGGCGCGGGGTGCAGGGCTAGGCCCGGGTGGCGCGGGTGGCGCGTGTGGCGGAGGCGTCTGTCCCACCGGCTCCTCCTGGAGCGGGGACGGCTGTGGGGTGCGGGAGAGAGGCTGGGCTCGCCCGCAGGTGAAGGACAGTCGCTCCTGACGGAGGCCTATCCTGGCAGGGGCCCTGCGTGTGTGTGCGGGGCAGAGGGGCGGCGCCGCTTTGACGGGAGGCCGCTCCTGCGTGGACTAAGGACACAGACACCCCTCCCTGCCCCCGACCTTTGCCCCTCTGCGGTCCGGGTCCAAGCCCCAGGTCGCTTTCCGTTGTTAAGCCGGGCTACTGGAAGTGCGGGGGCTCAGTGCACAGGCCTCCACCTTCCTGGGGACGCAGAGCCCAGCCTGCCCCCCACTCTGCACCCTGCACCCCGCGAGGCCCCCAGCGGCGCCTGGGAGAGTTCCGGGAAGCTGTGTTTTTAGCATACACCCTGGGAACAGCTGAGGGAGAAGTCAGGCCCGCCGACTTCCCTGCAAATGAACACTGGCTCTAGAGTGTGGAAGGAAGCGCTGCCCTCTGCTGCGCACTGGGCCGGCTGGGAAAAAGGAACGCAGGGGAGCTGCGCTCCAGCGTGATGAAGCCTCCCAGGACAGGGACAGCGGGATCTGAAGCCAAGCGGGGGCTCTGGTGAGTGAGGGCCCCGAGGAGCCGCGCGCCTGTGCCGCCTCCCCAGCCCTGACAAACAGCTCTCCCTGTGATGTCGCCCCCAGGCCCCTCCGCTGGGCCTCTTTCCTCTGGCCTTTGGCTCCCCCGCACTTCAACAAGTTCAAGGAAAATGGAATTGAAAGATGAGTTTATTTTGGCACAAAAATATTTTGAAATCCATGCATCCAATGGATCTTCAAAAAGCTCATGAAATATGCAATTGCCAACAAAAACTATGCATGAATTTCATTCTTTTGCACCAAAATAAATATTTTTAAAAATTTATTTATTTATTGGACTGAGTGATGGAGTTCCTATTTGCTGGCTCATTCCCCTAAAGGCTCACACCGCCGGGGCTGGGCAGGCCTGAGTTCAGGAACTGGGAACTCCATCCAGGTCTCTCCATGTGGCTGAGCGGAGGACTTGATGGCCTTTGGAGAGGGCCTAATGGTTGGTGCAGGGGCAGGACCATCACCCGTCAGCACAGCCCCCTTGTTCCATGTGCTCCAGGTCATCCTGGCCTCATTTTGATCAAGTGAGGACGAGACTACCCTGCTACAGACCAGCTTTTTAAAGTTTTTTTTTTCCCCCCCAAAGGTCATTATTTGACAGGCAAAGTGACAGACAAAGAGGGAGACAGACTCCATTCATTGGTTCACTCCCTAAATGGTTACAACAGCCAGGGCTGGGCCAGGAGCAGGCACTGCATCTGGGTGTCCCATGTGGGTGGCAGAGGCCCAAGCACTTGGACCATCTTTTGCTGCCTTCTCAGGCACATTAGCAGGGAGCTGGATTGGAAGCAGAGCAGCTGGGACTCAAACCAGCACTCTGATAGGGATGCCAGTGTCTCAAGTGGTACCTTAACCCCCTGAGCCACAATGCTGGACCCAACTTTTTTTTTTTTTTTTTTTTGACAGGCAGAGTGGACAGTGAGAGAGAGAGACAGAGAGAAAGGTCTTCCTTTGCTGTTGGTTCACCCTCCAATGGCTGCCGTGGCCAGCGTGCTGCAGCCGGCGCATCGCGCTGATCTGAAGGCAGGAGCCAGGTGCTTCTCCTGGTCTCCCATGGGGTGCAGGGCCCAAGTACTTGGGCCATCCTGCACTGCACTCCCGGGCCACAGCAGAGAGCTGGACTGAAAGAGGGGCAACCAGGACACAATCCTGCGCCCCGACTGGGACTAGAACCCGGTGTGCCGGTGCCACAGACGGAGGATTAGCCTATTGAGCCATAGCGCTGGCCTGGACCCAACTTTTAAAACTTTTTAAAAATTTTATTTATTTTGAAGGGGCAGGAAGAGAAAGAGAGAGATCTATATGCTGGTTCCCTCAAATGCCTGCAATAGCCAGAGCTGGGCCAGGCTGCAGCTAAGAGCCCGGAACTCCCTCTGGGTCTCTACCTTGTGAGTGGCAGGGATCCACATCTCCTTCTCTTCCCTTACAAGGACACCTGCCACGGGATTCGGGGCCCACCAGAGTAGTCCAGGATGTATCCTCTCAAAATCCTCAGTTTTAGCTGCAAAGACCCTGTCCCCAAACAAGATCACCCTTACAAGTTCTGGGGATTTGGATGCAGACACATCTCCTGCAGGGCTACCCTTCCAGCCACCATGGGGGTTATGACAGTCACGCACACCTCCTGGGCTTGCTGCTGGAGACAGACCAGTGAGAGCCAGGGGAGTCCCCAAGGACGCTAGGCCGTGCCACCTGCAGGAAGCTCGGGCCTGGGGAGGACAGGGCAACAGGGGAACCTGCCCTGGCAATGCGGAGACTCTGTCCCTGTGGGCCACATTCCTGGGAGCGGATCAAGCTGGACCCTGGGCCACGGAGCAGCTGCCCTGGGGTCTCTGCATCCTGTCCTGGCAGAGCGTTTTTCCCATAAACAGGCCAATTAAGAAGGCAAATGTTTCCAAACAGGAGGATTTATTGGCATCAACTGTGCCATCCCTCCGAGCAAGAGGAGTGGGGGTGCGGAGCCATCTGGAGGGAAGCTGTGCGTCGTATTTATTTAGTTACAAGTTGCTGGCTCGGAACTGCCAGGGTGCGGGAGGGGTGAGCAGGCATCCCGGGGAGGCACAGACTCAGCAGCACCATGCACACATGTGTACTGGCATCTGTGCCTGCGTGTGCGTATTTGTGCGTCTACTTATGCATGCACGGCCCTTCCTGGTGTCCCCTCTGCACGTGCGCACAAGCCTCTGTGTGTGGAGACACGCATACACAGAGTGTGAGTGGGTCTGCAGTATGTTCGCAGATACATGTGTGCATGTATTTGTGTGCACTTTTCAGGTGTGGACTCGTGTGGCCTTGTGTGTGCTTGCATGTCACAAACCCTTTGTGTCTTGCCCGATTCACCTTCCTGGTGGCCCTTGATGTCTCCTTAAAGTCTCTCCCCTGCCTGTGTCCCCTGTCACCCTCCTCTGATCTCTCTCTCCCTTCCTCTGTATTTCCCTCTTCCCTCCCTAGACCGGAGGTCACCGCCAGGCCTGGGCAGGGCTTTTGACACAGACCCATTCTGCTTTTGTTTTGTTTGAATCCCATGATTCCAAGATCACCGTTTACTTCCCAACACTTGCTGGTGGTGTGGGACACAGAAGTCATTACCAGCTCAGTGTCCCGGATGCAGAACTCCATGGCCTTGGATTCCAGGAGCCAATAGGGAGAGGCGGGGACTGTGGTGAAGAGGAGAGCACAGGACCTATCTCAGAGGCAAGCGCTTCCCAGCCAGAGTTGTCTGTGGGGTTTCCACCCGTGTTGCCTGTTCCTCTGGTTTTCCTACAGAAGCCAGACATCTCTGTTCCTAGATGAGCAGACGTGAAACACTGTGCAGCCAGGATGGGTGAAGCCCCGGGCTGCTGGTTTGCAGCCTGCCATCTTCATTGTCCTCCGTGGGTTCCTCGGCTCTGTGACTTCAGGGACTATGGCCAAGCTGACAGCTAACCGCTGTATGTCTCTGTTGGGCCTGGGTCAGACCCTCTGGTCCTGGGCTTGCGTCTTGTGAGCATGACCGTGATGCGATGCATCATCTTCCCCCACATCACTGCTCCTTGTGGGTCCCCAAGTCAGAGGCAGTCCCTGCACCCATCAGCCCTGGATTCTGGAATCTGGACATCCTTGGGTCCCCTCGGCCTCGCTGGGCATCGACTCTGGCACTGGAGCCTGCACACTTTACTTCCAGACCTTGTTGCTCTGGGTTCCCTCGATTCTCCCCCAGGTGACTGATAGCTGCTCCAGCGTCTCCTGGCTTCTAGCTCATGCCTCCCAGCCCTTCCCTTCCCAGCGAGGTCTGTACAGCTCTGTGTGGCTTCACCCTGGCCTTGTCCTGCCCTCTGCCTGCTGGCACTTTAGCTATAGCCACACCAAGCTATCTTTAGTCTACCTGTTGCCTCTGGCCTTCGTACTGACTGTTCCCTCCTCATGTAATACCTTTCCAGGGTCCCCCACTCCTCTTCATCCTTTGAAACCCAGTGGGGCCAGCGCCACGGCTCACTTGGTTAATCTTCCGCCTGCGGTGCTGGCATCCCATATGGGTGCCAGTTCTAGTCCCGGTTGCTTCTCTTCCAGTCCAGCTCTCTGTTGTGGCCCGGGAAGGCAGTGGAGGATGGCCCATGTGCTTGGGTCCCTGCACCCGCATGGGAGACCATGAAGAGGTGCCTGGCTCCTGGCTTCGGATGCGTGCAGCGTCGGCCATAGAGGCCATTTGAGGGGGTGAACCAACAGAAGGAAGACCTTTCTCTCTGTCTCTCTTTCTCACTGTCTATGATTCTACCAGTCAAATACATTAAAAATAAATAAATAAATCAGAAACCCCATAGGAGGCTGTCTCTGCACAAGGGTGATAATAACTCACCTGAGCAGGCTGCTGTTTCCTGGCACACAGTAGGTACTGTGTCAGTGAGCACGTGTCCCCTCTGCTGGCCTCCCGGGGCTGCCACGCTCTCTGGAGGGAGGTTGGTGGGAACTGGCTGGGCCCTGAGGGACTGCATGGTTGGGTCCCCAGGGAGGGGATGTCGCAGTCGTCCCCAGGCTCCGACCTGGAGACTCTCCGATGATGTCAGTCACGGAACTTCTCCGGCACGTGGAGTTTCCCAAGCAGCCCTCTCCCGTCAAGCAGTCATTCTAACATTTCCAACAGACACACGTTAGTCATGTAGACTTCTGTTTTTCACAACTCGTGTTTTACAGTGTGACATCCCAGGCTACAGATACCATAGGTTCTCCTAAGAGATGGTTTTTCTGGCGCTCGAGCGAGGGGTGCTGGGATGGCGGCAGCGTGACTGGAACTCTGAGTGTCTAAAGTGACTGTCACAAGTCCCAGGAGCCACAATTCAATCAGGCCCTCCAAACGGGAAATTCAACAGAGGGTGTTAAAAAGATGGTGGAGGATGAAAATGAAAAAAGGAAAACATTCAAGATGGAATTGAATTTTGGAGCCATTTGATGGAATTTTAAAAAATGAGCCAGAACACCCCTGCCCCCACTCCCTGCCCTACTGAGGCCAGAGCTATAGGCAGAAGCCTCACGCACCCAGCATTCTAAAAACACTGTTACAGGTGGAGCCAGACACAGCCTTTGGGGCCCAGAAAAGGCATTCCGGCAGGGTCTGCTGTCCCAGCTGTCTGCCAGGCCCCTAATTCTGGTCCCATCTCCATAGGCAGAAACTTAGCAAGCGACACAGAGGGGAGAGTTATTGGGTCCAGAGTTGTGTGTCCCGGGAGGGGGTTGGTCATCTCCTCCGCCTGTGGGAGAGGACAGGGGATGATGTCTGGTTACTGCTGGCACTGTGGGGGGTCCACTGGTGGGGCTGCTGGGCACCTCAGGCCGCACGAGGGGTCTGCCGATGTGGTCACCAGGCTTCCACCCTGGAGCCTCTGTGAAACTGGACAAGGTGTAGGTGGCACAGAGGGGCTCCGGGGGTCAGGGGAGCTGTGAGCTAGTGCATCCCAAGGAGGCGCCTGATGGAGCCATTTGCCAGGACAAAGAGATGGCAGGAAGAGCCGGCGTGTAGCACAGTGGATTAAGCTACTGTCTGCAATGCTGGCGTCCTATGTGAGCACCATTTCAAGTCCTGGCTATGCTGCTTCCAATCTCACTCCCTGCTAATGCACCTGGGAAAGCAGTGAAAGATGGCCTAAGTGCTTGGGTCCTTGTCACCCACACGGGAGACCCGAACAGAGCTCCTGGCTCCTGGCTTTGTCCTGGCCCAGCTCTGGCTGTTGCAACCGTTTGGGGAGCGAATCAGCAAATGGACGTTCTCTTTCTCTCTGTGTCTCTGCTTCACTCACTGTCACTCCGCCTTTCAAATATGCAAATAAATAAATAAATAAACCTTCTGTGTTTTTTTTTTTAAGAGTACACCCCTGTGAGGAGACTGCGGAACCCATGCTTGTCCCACTGTCTCTGGCAGCGACACAGGGCCAAGCTCCTCTTCTCGCCTCCCCTGAAGGTCATAGCTGCACACACTGGCGAGTGGTAAGCGCTGTCCTGCCTGTCTGGCGGGGCCAAGGACCCTCCCTCACTCACAGCCAACAGCAAAGCCATTTTGCAGCAACCCCGGAGCAGTGACTCATGGCTTCCGCAGAGTGGGCTGCATGAGGTTTTTAGTACAATTTAAGTGTATTTGGAGAAAGGCAGTGCACAGTTCGCCGTGGGCCCTGTCTGTGCCTTTTCTTTGAAGTGTTTCTGAATCCAACTTTTAAAACTCTAAATATATTTCTTTTCCAATGGAGGTTAGTATTCTCAGGAACACGGGCAGGCAGCTCTCAGAGGGGAATAAGCCTAGAGTGAAGTCACTCTACCCCACGGCTTCCGGCCTGGCCTGGCCTCGCCCAGCCGCCCTCTCAAACTGGATGTCTCCCATCTCCCGCCTGCCATTCAGGGGTCCAGCGTGGACTCCAGCTGCTCCATGTCCCCACCCGCAGCTTCTCCTGTAGCTCCTCCCCCAGTCACCCAGTTTCTTGCCAGGGGCCCGTGCATACCTTGGCCTCCCCTCTTGATTCCAGCCACAGCCCCCTCCATGCTCCTGCCAGCCCCTGTTCTTGGGGTCTGCTGCCCCCCCTCTTGCCAGGGCCCTCGCCCATTTGCTCACTGCTCAGCTGGTCACCTCCCCCCATGCCCACCTGTTGCCGGCTGCCTCACCACCCTCAGGACCTGCTGGGTCCCCAGCCTCAGGGCTCACCTCTGCACTCTAAGCCTGGAGCTCCAGTCTGCTGTCACCAGGCCTCTGCTCTTGCTGTGCTTCCCCTGGCCTGCCCCCCCCCCCCCCACGATTCTCTCTGTCCCCGACAGTCACACCAACCTCATCTCTGGACCCTTTGTGTGCCACCTTCCAGTGGGCACCTGCCTTCAAAAGCACACAGTGAGCATCTAATGTGTGCTGGGGGCACGGCACTGAGTCAGACAGAGGCCCTGCCCTCAGTCCAGTGAAAAAATCTGATGTGGGAGATTAAAATCCTGTTTTGATGAGGCTGAGATGAAGGATCCTGATATGACAGTATTCTGTACCCTGACATCACTGGAGAGAACAAGGACGGCTTCCTGGTGGAGGTGAGGTTTGAGCCAGGCCTAGAAGAGAGAGGCAAGGAGGGGGCGGCACAGCCAGCAGAGAGCACAGCTTTGGCAAAGACCCCGGGGCGCCCCTTCCCAGGAGGGAAAAAGCCAGCCGCAAGAGCTCCCCGCAGCTCCTCTGCCGTAAATCCAGGAGGGCGCCTGTTCGGTGCTGCGGAGCACAGCCAGCAAGGGCTCTGTGAGGACAGATTTATTTATTTGGTTGTAAAGTGAAAGGCAGACCGGGGTTTGGCATAAAGAGACTAGAAGGGACCATAAAGATCTCACATCCTCCAGCCCCGGGGACTCTGAGCCGTCACCTCCCCTTCTCTAGCAATGGGGCTCCCATGAACGCCTGCTGTTTACTATCCTTGTGCTGGGTGCTGGGGCACCAGGCGAGATAGACTGTAAAGGCCCTGATCTCGCCAGCACAGACACAGACCAGGAGGCGATGGGCCAGGGATGCTGTGCTGATGCAGAGGGTTCAAACGTGTGTGCCCTGCGGGCTCAGGACCTCCCCCCAACTCTGGGCTGGCATTGTGGCACAGACACAGACCAGGAGGCGACGGGCCAGGGATGCTGTGCTGATGCAGAGGGTTCAAATGTGTGTGCCCTGCGGGCTCAGGACCTCCCCCCAACTCTGGGCTGGCATTGTGGCACAGACACAGACCAGGAGGCGATGGGCCAGGGATGCTGTGCTGATGCAGAGGGTTCAAATGTGTGTGCCCTGCGGGCTCAGGACCTCCCCCCAACTCTGGGCTGGCATTGTGGCACAGACACAGACCAGGAGGCGATGGGCCAGGGATGCTGTGCTGATGCAGAGGGTTCAAATGTGTGTGCCCTGCGGGCTCAGGACCTCCCCCCAACTCTGGGCTGGCATTGTGGCACAGTGGGTTAAGCCACCACCTGCAGTGCCAGCATGCCACGTGGCCGGTTCAAGTCCCAGTTGCTCCAGATAGAGGAGAGACAGAGAGAGAGAGGTCTTCCATCTGATGGTTCTCTCCCCAAATGACTGCAACAGCCAGAGCTGTGCCAGTCTGAAGCTAGGAGCCAGGAGCTTCCTCCTGGCCCCCCATGTGAGTGCAGGGGCCTAAGGACTCGGATCATCCTCCACTGCTTTCCCAGGCCACAGCAGAGAGCCGGATCAGAAGTGGAGCAGCCGGACCTCGAGCTGGCACCCACATGGGATGCCAGCACCCCAGGCCAGGGCATTAACCCACTGAGCCACAGCACCAGCCCTGCTCCACTTCTGATCCAGCTCCCTGCTAATGCTCCTGGGAAAGCACTGGGAGATGGCCCAAGTGCTTGGGACCCTGCACCCACATGGGAGACCCTGAAGAAGCTCTTGGCTCCTGGCTTTGGCCATTTAGGGCGTGAACCAGCAAATGGATGATCTCTCTCTCTCTCTCTCTCTATGTCTGTCTGTCTGTCTCTGTCCTCTCTAACTCTGACTTTCAAGTAAAGAAAGAAATAAAATCTTTGAAAAAAGAACTCCCCCTCCCAGGCTGCACCCCGAACCCTCATACCCCCCGAAGGCCCATACACCCCGCTTGGCCCCACCTCACAGCAGGTGGCCACACAAGGGTCTTTGCTGCTGGTGAGCAGGGGCCGCGTCCTTCTGTGAAGAGGCATGTCCTTCATCCTGTCCCCTGTACTTCAGCCACCGTGTAAAAAAGTCCCCATTAATTCCCTGGAATAAAATGTAGTGGCTGTTAATTTTTGGTGCCTGGGAAGTAGCCAGCAGAATGCCTTTTTATGTCTGAAACTATTTTCAGCCATTAAGAAGTGTAATAAAAAGTTGTCTTTCTTTGATTTTATTTTTTAATTAGGTGAGAGGCTCAGGTGGCTCTGTCGCCAGAGCTGTGGTCAGTGGCTAGGAGCCCAGGAAATAGCAGAGAGGTGGACACGGACTTCCACCCCTCCAATGCCAAACCCACGACCAGGCCTAGCCTCTTTGAACCAGCCGGGGGTGCGGGAGGGCTGAGGTCTGGCCCAAGTCAGAAAAATCCCAAATCTTCATTACTTTTCCAGAAAGGCTGTTTGTCACAGGCAGCAGGGGCTTCAAGAAGTTTCTGTCGTGGGCTTTGGATTCACATGAACCTGGGCTGAATTTTTTTTTTTTAATTTTTAAGTTGTTTATTTAATTATAGCGTTTCCATCTGCTAGCTCATTCTTCAAATGCCTCCCACGTGTGGGACCGGTCCAGACCAACGCCAGCAACTCCACCAGGGTCTCCCATGTGGATGCCAGAGATCCAAGGACTTGAGCCATCGCCTCTGCCTGCCAGGGTGAGCATGCGCCGCAAGACTGAGTCAGGAGCGAGTCGGGACCCGAGGCAGCCACTGACATGTGGGGAGTTGAACCAGTAGATGGGAGCTTCTCTCTTTGTGTCTCCCCACACCCACCCCTCCAAAAAATGACTGCAACATGCAGTCCTGTCTGCCCTGGAGTCCAGCCCTACAGGACCGCGTGAGCTAATTCCTTTTCGAACAAGATCTGCATGTTGGGGTAGGCGTCAGCCTAGCGGCTGAGACACTGGTTTTGGTGTTGTCCCACAGCAGAGTGCCTGGTTTGGTTCCTGATCCCAGCTTCTGACTCTGGTTTCCTGCTGACACAGGCCTGGGAGGCAGTGGTCATGGCACAGGAATTAGGTTCCTGCCACCCACATGGGAGACCTGGATTGAGTTCCTGGCTCCTGGCTTCAGCTCAGCTTAGCTCCGGCCATTGTGGGCATTTGGGGAGTGAACCAGGGCATGAGAACCTTTTCTGTCTGTAAGTCTCTCAAATGAAAAAACAAAAACAATTATGTCTATGGCATCTATTGATTCTGTGTCTGCAGAGAGCCCCATCTGAGACCCAGAGATAAGGAGGAGGAGGGGAGGAAGAGAGGGGCCCTGTGGGTTAAGCCGCCCGTCACAGTCTCTGGTGCACTGCAGCAGTGGGAGCCGACTCAGACACCAGACCACTGTCACAGCCATCTATTGCGTTTCCCTCTCTTTCTTTCTTTCTTCACTTTTTCTTGGAGGACTTTTTTCTTCCATGGTCCAGGGCGGAACCTGACCTCCTGGAGACCGGGGAGTTTCTCCCAGGCCTGATGGAAGGAGGGGACGGCTCATTCCCAGCCTTTTCCTGGTGCGGAGCCTTTGTCAGCTGTGTCTCTCACAGGGACAGGAGCCTCACTTTCCACCCCTCCACTCCCAACCCCGAAGCATTGAAACCTCAGCCCTTCCCATCCGGAAGCCCAGCTATGGCAGCCCAGGCGGTTGGGTGGCTCCATGAAGCTGCCAGGGACTTAGACGCCTGTGATCTTCCCTCTCTGTCACCCTCAGGTGTGGCTCTCCCCCTCCCAGTTGCCCTTCTGCACTTCCCATCTCCAGTGCCCTCCGTGGCATCTGTAAGACCTCGGTGTCCAGACCTGGGGCACAAGGCGGCCCCTGCTGTGAGAAGCGGGAGGAGTTTTTCCTTCCCGCTGTCTTAGTGAGCAGGCGCAGTGGGTAGGGAGCTGGGAGTTCGCAGCACCTACCACGCGAAATATTATCCTCATGCCACAGAAGTGTGACCGTCGGCACAGCCTGGATGCCACTGCTCCAACCCCAGCTCTTCCTGCTAAGCCCTCCCCATCCTTGCCTTGCTCAGACTTGGGAACCTGGCCTGGACCTCACGCTGGGTTTGCCGTGGACACAGTGCAGTGGCCCTGCCTGATGGATGGCCAGGCAGCTTCATTAAGCACCGTGCTGGCTGGTTTCTCAAAGCGCCTGGGAGCAGCGAGGCTGGGAGCTAGGAGCAGGGAAGCCGAGTGGGAGCCCCTCTGGCCTTTCTCTCGAGCTCTTGCTCAGACAAGCATTTGTTAGCTGTGACAAGAGTGCAGCCCCAGACACTCCACCTCTCGGCAATTAGGGGCTGCACACAGGAGGGGTAACGACGGCCCACTGCAGAGGTCTGGGGATTCATCAGGCCGACCTGGGTGGGCAGGCTCTGAGGCTGACACCCACCCCTCTTCTGAGGAGCAGGGAAAGACCTGGTTGACCCTCTCCCCACAGTAAGGACTCCTTATGTCTGCCTCCTGATTGTCCACCACGCTGCCACTGTCTCTGCCCTGGACCCGTGGCCAGGTCCTGCCTCCTCCATCTGCACTTCCAGCTCTGGTCTTGCCCCTGTAAGCCACCCACTGCACTGCTGCTTGCCAGTCTGGGCATGTCACACACACCTCGTCCCCACCTTGAGATCCTTTTGTGGATCCCCACTGCCTGCAGAGCAAATAACTGTCATTGGATGGCTGGCGCCGTGGCTCAATAGGCTATTCCTCCATCTGTGGTGCTGGCACCCTGGGTTCTAGTCCCAGTCGGGGAGCTGGATTCTGTCCCGGTTGCCCCTCTTCCAGGCCAGATTTCTGCTGTGGCCCAGGAGTGCAGTGGAGGATGGCCCAAGTCCTTGGGCCCTGCACCAACATGGGAGACCAGGAGAAGCACCTGGCTCCTGGCCTTGGATCAGCACGGTGCGCCGGCCGCAGCGGCCATTGGGAGGTGAACCAACGGAAAAGGAAGACCTTTCTCTCTGTCTCTCTCTCACTGTCCACTCTGCCTGTCCCAGAAAAAAAAAAAAACTGTCATTTGGTGGCCCTCAGAGGTGGCTTCTCTTTGATTCAATTTGCATTAAAGGGGGCTGTATTATGGGCATGTGGCCCAGAGCATGGTAACCTGCTGCTTGCAAAACTGGCATCCCATATCAGAGCTCAGATTTGAGTCCCAGCTGTTCCTCTTCCCATGCAGCTCCCTGCTAATGTGCCTGAGAAGGCAGCAGACGATGGCCCCATGAGTACCGCTGCCACTCATGTGGGAGACCAGGATGGAGTTCCTTGTTCCTGGCTTCAGTCTGGCCCAGCCCCTGCCATTGTGGCTATTTGGGTAGTGAACCAGTGGCTGGAAGATTTCTCTCTCTCCCTCTCTCTCTTTCACTCTTACTATCAAACTAAACAAACAAACAAACAAACACACCTATTTGTTGGGGCTGGCCTTATGGCATAGTGAGTAAAGCCACTGCCTGTGATGGTGGCATTCCATATGGGTGCCTGTTAGAGTCCCAGTTGCTCCAACTCCCTGTTAATGGCCTAGAAAAAGCAGCAGAAGATGACCCAAGTGCTTGGGCCCCTGCCATGCACGTGGGAGACCCAGATGTAGTTCCAGGCTCCTGGGTTTGGCCTGACCCAGCCCTGGCTGTTGTGGCCATTTGGGGAGTGAACCAGTGGATGGAAGGTTTCTCTCCCTCTCTTTCTGTAACTCTTTCAAATACATCAATCTTTAAAAGAAAATAAAGTCAAATTGCACCAACGATGAGTCGGTGCGTCTGATGCTCAAGCGGTTTACTCGGGCAGCGCCTCGGGCAGCAGGCGCAGGGGCCACCAGGTGGCGCTGTGGCTGGAAGCTCCCCGTCTGCAGACTGTTTTCAGGGCTAGGGGCGTCTTCCCCTTTCTCACGCGTGTATTCGGGGCAGTTGCCAGGTGCTTCTTTCACAAAGGGAGTGCCAGCTATTCTTGCCCGCGACTTTGGCTTTAAGGTTTCCGAGAGCTGCACCTGTGCTGAGGCGGCTTTGTCTCCTGGAAATCCCCAGGCCAGGGTGCATCCTCCTCTGAGTGACAGTGTTGGGCCTGCAAGACACGTGAGTGGCGGGTGGGCATTCGGCTGAGTGCCTAAGACACTTGCATACCACAGGGAAGTGCCTGTTGGGTTCCTGGCTTCAGCTCCCCCTCCCAGCTTCCTGTTAATACACGCCCTGGGAAGGCAGCAGGTGATGGCTCAAGTGACGGTGGGCGTTTGGCAGTGAGCAGCAGATGGGAGTGCTCGCTCTCTCTCTCTGCCTCTCGAAGATTGTTTTAAAAGATAATTGACTCGTCTTATGGCTGTCATTAATCTCAAAGCTGCGATTTGTTCCCTGTCATCTACTACGTGCTACCTGAGCTCTCACCCATTCAGTTTCTTAGAATGGGCCAAACAGAGGCTGTTGCTGTGGCATGGTGCGTAAAGCCACCATTTGCGGTGCCAGCATCCCATATGGGCACCAGTTCGAGTCCCGGCTGCTCCACTTCCAACCCAGCTCCCTGCTAATGCACCTGGGAAAGCAGTGGAAGATGGCCCAAGTGCTTGGGCCCTTGAACCCATGTGGAAGAAGCTCCTGGCTTCTGATTGGCCCAGCTCCAGCCATTGTGGCCATTTCGGGAGTGAACCAGTGGATGGAAGACCTTTCTGTCTGTAACTCTGCCTTTCAAATAAAATAAATAAACCTTTTTAAAAAACGGGCCCTACACTTACAGGTTTCAGATTCGAATTCAGAGGGCCCCCACGGAAATAAGTCTCACTCCCGCTTCCCCCTCACACACCCAGCTCCCGTTGCCAACTGCGCTGCTCGGTTCCTTGTGGAGCCTTCCCAAGTTTCTTTTTGCAAATATAAGCGAATTCATAGTCCTAGTTCACCTCCGCAAACTTTTATACACATAGTAGTGCTATTTGTAACCAAAGTTTAGATGAGCAGGAACTCGGGAGCCCTGCGAGGCACCATCTCTTTAACTGTGGATTTGCTCCGCCCACTTTCCTAGGATGCACCTGTCCTATCTGGGACCAGGGCGCATGCTCACACCCCGCGCTGGTTGGATAACTGATTGGGGTATCACCCTGCTTCATTTTAAAAAGAGGTGGATGCGAGAGGGAGCCGTGTTTCTACCACGGGCCCCCCTGGGTGCTGCTGCTCTTGGTTTCATTCTCTTTCCGGTTTCGTTCTCTTTCGCCCTGGACCGGTCTGGGACGGACGCCAGCTGCTCAGACGGAGCCCACCTGCAGAGGTACCGTTTCCAGTTTTTTCTCTATCATTTATGGGCTATTTGGCCCACTCTTGTTGGGTATTTTTCTGTGTGGGGCGGCCCACACTCAAGCGTGAATATATGTTTATTCTTTCATGGACAAGTAAACTCTGTTCGTGTTTGTACACCATACCAGTCTCTGTTTAGAATTTCTATCTCTTTAGGCCGGCGCCGTGGCTCAACAGGCTAATCCTCCGCCTTGCGGCGCCGGCACACCGGGTTCTAGTCCTGGTTGGGGCGCCGGATTCTGTCCCGGTTGCCCCTCTTCCAGGCCAGCCCTCTGCTGTGGCCCAGGAGTGCAGTGGAGGATGGCCCAAGTCCTTGGGCCCTGCACCCGCATGGGAGACCAGGAAAAAGCACCTGGCACCTGGCTCCTGCCATCGGATGAGCGCGGTGCGCCGGCTGCAGCACGCCATCTGCAGCAGCCATTGGAGGTGAACCAACAGCAAAGGAAGACCTTTCTCTCTGTCTCTCTCTCTCACTGTCCACTCTGCCTGTCACAAAAAAAAAAAAAAGAATTTCTATCTCTTTGGGGAGACAGGAACCTGGATGGAAAATTAATATACTCATTGCCCACATCAGTAATTTATTATACACAAGATTATTTTTCAGCTTACTTATTTGAGAGAAAGAGACAAAGAAGACAGAGTGGCCATGTGTTGGTTTACCCTCCAGATATCCACAGCAGCTGGGCCAGGCCCGGTTGCAGCTAGGAGGTGGGGACTCCATCCAGGCTTTCGCAGTCACTCTAGCCATCACTGCTGTATCCTAGGGTCTGCGTTGGCCGGAAGCTGGAGCTGGGAATCCGACCCACTCTGGTTTGGGAAGTGAGTGGCTTAACCGTAGCCCAACGCCTGCCCCTAGTGATGGTCCTTTACCTGGCTTTTTGCACTCATTGTGCGTTCGTCTTGGAGATCCTTTCTCATCTGTAGAGAGGGCCGCCCCCTCCTTCTGGGCAGCTACGTAAGATTCCGCTGTCTGCCTTGCTGTGGTTTGAAAAGTGTCCTCCACAAGCTGGTGAGTTGGAAACTCAACCCTCAACTTTGGTACTTTGGGTGCAGTTAGTTTATTTGCTCACCAGCTGAGGGCCGTGTGTGCGTGTGTGTGTGTGTGTGTGTGTGTGTGTGTGTGTGTAATAGGGGGGTTTATTTGCTCACCAGCTGAGGACCGTGTATGTGTGTGTGTGTGTGTGTGTGTGTGCATGGGCGCACATGCATGTGTGTGTGGAGGGGGTTTATTTGCTCGTCAGCTGAGGACCGTGTGTGTGTGGGGGGGGGGTTATTTGTTTTCCTGGCACCGCCTCAGTCTCGGAGGTGGGGCCTTTCTCAGCCTTCCCACCCATCCTCCATGGTATTGGGGATTTTCTTCTTTCCTTCCCCCATTGCAGTGGGCATGCAGGGTGGCAGGGTTTGCTGCCCTCTCCCAACGTCCTGGGCTCCCCCAGCCACGGCTGCTGCTCCACCGCCATCTCTGATGTCTCCCAGCTTCCAGCCTTCCTCCCAGCACCCAGCTCTGTTCATGGAGATGAGCCTATGCGTAGGTGCTAATTTTGCATGTGTCTGCTGCTCCCAGGGGACCCACACTCCCGCTCCAGCCCACAGTCAGCCTTGACAGTTTGTAAAAGCTTCAGTCAAATTTTTCCTAGTTGCCTGATGCCTGGTGTCTGCCTCAGGTGAGCAAGGCCTCGTGTCCCAGTCTCTGCGGAGGTGCTTGTGGGGCTGTTTTTGTTTTTGTTTTTCTTTTGAGAGGCAGACACACAAACTCTCACACCCTTTCTAGCTTTCTGCATCCTAGGTTGGATGCCTTTCGGACACGCCCCTGCAATCTTCAAAGGCCGTGGAAGTGACCCTACATGGCTTCTGAGGCCAAAAGGCGAGACAGCTTCCACTTTGCTCATTGGATTATGAGCTGATGGTGGTCACTAGGCCATGGGAATGGGCTCCTTGTAAGTGTTTCCATTGAAAGTCCTAGCTGTGGGTTCAGCCAGCAGCCAGCCTAGGGTTGGGTAGCCAACCTCCAGCCCCAGCAGTCAAGTTTTCCCAGCCAAGGCCAAAGACATCAAGGAGCAGGGCCAAACCATTCCCACTGTGCCTGTCTGAATTCCTGACACACACAGTCTGCCAGCCCAGGGAGCAGGTGTTTAGTCTAGCATTAAGACACCCATGTCCCACCCCAGAGTGCCCGGGTTCGATCCCTGACTTCAGACCCTGGGAGCCAGTGGTGATGACTCAAGTAGTTGGGTCCCTGTCACCCATGTGGGAATCCTGGATTGAGTTCCACTGCCTGGCTTTGGCCCTGGCCACTGGAGGCCATTTGAGGAGAGAACTAGTGGATGGAAACTGTCTGCCTATAAGTAAAAATAAATAAGTAAAAAAGTCTGGGAGCCTACTGAAGAAGTTATTGTGTGCTAAGTGTAGAGGAGGTTTGTTCACACAGTAGCAATAGCCAGAACAGGCTTGAGTGTATTCATTCACTGAGCGGCCTGCACTGGGCCTTGCCCTGTAGTAGGTCTTACACAGGACAAAGGAGACATCAAACTTCTGCCCTCCTGGGGCTCACAGTCTAATGGAGGAGGCAGACAATTACAGTGCAGACAGAAGAGGGTTGTGATGAGGACTGAGGGCCATGGGGTCCACAGCCACACATCCCTGGCACAGCCTGGGTGGGGAGGAGGATGATGGAAGACTTCTTGGAAGAGGTGACTTCTAAGCTGAGAGTTGAAAGGTGAAGACAGAGGGCAGGAAGGAGGCTCAGCCATGAGGGCACTTGAGCAGGGTGACCACTGGGCAAGAGGTGTGCACTCTGGAGGTGCCTGCAGGAGCCTAGCTTCGGCTGAGTGAGAGGGTGAGGCTTAAGAGGCAACAGGTGAGGTGCGGCTTCTGCCATCGCAACTCAGAGGGATCCCATCAGCTCGCTCACTTCACACCTGAGGGAGCTGAGACTCAGCGGCTCCATGACCTATGCAAGGCTGCAGTGTATGTGGGAGTTAAGACTTGAACCCAAGCTGGCTTGACTCCAAAGCTCTGGGAGAGGTGGGGGCTCAGTTGCAGACTTGTGCGATGCCCCAGCCGTGGCAGTGCCTGTGCTTCCTACTTGATGACCTCTGTCTGAGCTGGGAAGTCAGCAGGGAAAGGACAGAGGCAGCTGACATCTGGGAGGGTGGCTGAGTGGTGTGGGTGGGCCCTGCCACTACTCTGTGCACGATCAACTCTAACCAAATGGGTGCCCGCAGGCTTCTCAGCTGCTGTATCTTGCCTTGGAGGCCAAAGCAGCCCCTGTTCAAGTTGGATTCCTTATGTGTGGCCATTGAGAAACACAGGGGAGTCAATGCTAATAACAGAGGCACTCAGAGGCATGCAGTGAGGAACAGGAGGAGGCTACTCCAGCCCAGCCAGGGCCCGGCAAAGGCCAGGTGTGTGAGCAAGTGGACACGAGGGCTTTTCTTGAAAAACTATCTTTTTTTTTTTTTAAGATTTATTTATTTATTTGAAAGGTAAGAATTACAGAGAGACAGAGGCACAGAGAGAGAGAGAGAGAGAGAGAGAGAGAGAGAGAGATTCCATCTGCTGGTTCACTTCCCAAATGGCCACAATGGCCGGAGCTGAGCTGAGCTGAAGCACCAGGAGCTTCTTCCGGGTTCTCACGTGCGTGCAGGGACCCAAGGACTTAGGCCATATTCTACTGTTTCCCAGACAAAAATAGAGAGCTGGATTAGAAGAGGAGCAGCCAGGACTAGAACCAGGCCCATGTGGGATGCCAGCACTGCAGGTGTTGGCTTTACCTGCTATGCCACAGCGCTGGCCCCTGAGTAACTATCTTGGCACATCAGTTATCCAGATTCCCCAGTGCTAGCCTTGGGAACAGGGGAAACACAAAATACACCCAGCTTGCTCTGTGGGCCCAACTGTCATCATTTGGGACAGCAGCCATCTAGTATATGAAGTGAGCATTAAATGGTTGCCTACAGAGGACATCATAGAGGGACCACCCTTTTATTTTTATTTGTTTATTTTTAAAGTTTTACTTATTTACTTCAAAAGCAGAGTTAGATAGGAGGAAAGACACACACAGACACACAGAGTAAGAGTGAGCTTCCATCTGCTGGTCCACTCCCCAAATGGCTGCAATGTCTAGGGCTGGGCCAGACTGAAGCCAGGAGCTTCCTCCAGGCCTCCCACGTGAGTGCAGGGGCCCAAGTACTTAGACCATCTTCTGCTGCTGTCCCAGGAGCATTAGTAGGGAGCTGGGTGGGAAGAAGAGCAGCTGGGACCCAAACTGGCACCTATAAGGGATGCCAGTGTCGCAGGGACTGGGTTAACCTGCTACACCACCATGCTAGCCCCAGTGACCACCTGTTAAAGTTTTTATTTATTCATTTGGAAAGCAGAGAGACAGGTGGAGAGAGATCTCCTATCCTCTAGTTCACAACCCAAATGCCTGCGTTAGCTGGGGCTAGGCCAGGCCAAAGCCAGAAACGCAATGTAGATCTCCCATGTGGGTGTAAGAGACCCAAGTACTTGAGCATCACCTGCTGCCTCCCAGGGTGCATCGGCGGGAAGCTGCAGTTGGTAGCAGAGCTAGGACTTGAACCAGGTGTTCTGACAAGGGATGTTACAAGTGTTGTCTTAACTGCAAGGAAAAATTCTGGCCCCAAACCACCCATGATTGTGGTTTATACATGTGTCCTCAGAAACTTCCAATCTTTGTCACAGCCATTTTTGATCATCTCTCTGTAAGGTACTTCGTAAAGTTTCTGTCCACTTGAGCAGCAGGAGCCCAGGCACTCAGGCTGTCTTCTGTTGCTCTCCCGGGTGGGAGCAGAGCAGCTGGACTTGAACTGGTGCTCTGACACGGGGCACCAGCATCCAGACCCTCTGAGCCACAATGCCCACTCCTTCCTCTAGGTTTTCAAAGTTTATTTATATTAACTGTGTTCCATCTGGAGTTTATTTTTGTACACATTCTGAATGAAGGCTCTTAAGTGGATCTTTTTTTTTGCTATCCTTTCTCAAGTAGTAAACAAGTTGCACATGAAATGGTTTAGAGGATTCCCTTTCCCTTCAGCCTCATCACCCGTGGAACATGCTCCATTGAGAGTGTGGGACCAGGATAGGATCAAATAATCTTTTAAAAATTAAATGAGGGGCTGGCACTGTGGCGTAGCAACTAAAGCTGCCGCCTGCAGTGCTGGCATCCCATTTGGGCACCCATTTGGGTCCTGGCTGCTCCACTTCCGATCCAGCTCTCTGCTATGGCCTGGGGAAGCAGTAGAAGATGGCCCAAGTCCTTGGGCCCCTGCACTCACGTGGGAGACCCAGAAGCTCCAGGCTCCTGGCTTTGGATTGGTGTGGCTCTGGCTGTTGTGGCCATTTGGGGAGTGAACCAACAGATGGAAGACTCTCTACCTCTCTGTAACTCTGCCTTTCAAGTAAATAAATAAATCTTTAAAAAGTAATAAAAATTAAATGACCACTGTGTAGTATCACCACTGTGTCATAAATGCTAAGGAGCCATCACCTCAGACTTCAAAGTGAAGGTCAGTGTTGTGGTGCAGTGGGTTAAGCTGCCACCCGTGATGCTGGCATCACATATAAGTGCCAGTTCAAATCCTGGCTGCTCCACTTTCATTTTTCTGAAATTTTTAAAATTTTTTTAAATGAGTGATATATTTATTTATTTATTAAAGACTTATTTTATTTATTTGAAAGAGTTACAGAGAGAGGTAGAGACAGAGAGAGTGGTCTTCCATCCACTGGTTCACTCCCCAGATGACCACAACAGCCGGAGCTGCGCCACTTCAAAGCCAGGAGCCAGGAGCCAGGAGCCTCTTCTAGGTCTCCCACGTGGGTGCAGGGGCCCAAGGACTTGGACCATCTTCCACTGCTTTCTCAGGCCATAGCGGAGAGCTGGACTGGAAGTGGAGCAGTCAGGTCTTGAACCAGCACCCATATGGAATGCCAGTGCTTCAGGTCGGGGCTTCAACCCACTGTGCCATAGCACTGGCCCCTCCACTTTCAATCTAGATCCCTGCTAATGCACCTGGGGAAGGTGGCAGCAGATGACCCAAGATCTTTGGCCCGTGTACTTAAGTGGGAGCCATGGATGGAGTTCCAGGCTCCTATCTTTGGCCTAGTCTAGCCCTGGTTGTTGTGACCATTTAGAGAGTAAACCAGCAGGTGAAAAAATATTTCTCTCTCTCTTCTCTGTATAATTCTGCCTTTTAAATAAATAAATGAATCTTTAAAGAAAAAATCCAAGGTGATAATCTCAGAGTAGAGAATGATTTGCTACCTCAGGACGTTTCTGCTGCCGACCATGGGCGCCTCAGTCCCTGAGCCGGCGTTTGAATTCAGGGCAGATGATGAACCTCTCTTCCATGGACAACTCTCTATCTTATTATTTGAAAGGCAAAGATCTTCCATCTGCCAACTCCTCAAATGCCCACAGCAGCTGGCACTGGGCTAGGCTGCAGGCAGGAGCTCAGAACTCCATCCAGGTCTCATACATGTGTGGCAGGCATGTGAGTACTCGAGCAGGAAGCTAGGCTAGGAAGTGGAGCCGACGCTTGAGGGCAGGCACTCCAAAATGGGGGTGAGGACATCTGGGTGGGTTGGTTGTTTTTTTAGAGTTCACAGGCAGTTTCCACTGTTTTTTTGTTTTTTTTTTTTTTTTAAGATTTATTTATTTAAAAGGCAGAGTTAGAGAGAGGCAGAGAGAGAGAGAGAGAGAGAGAGAGAGAGAGAGAGAGAGAGAGATTGTCCATCTGCTGGTTCATTCCCAAATGACCACAATGGCTGGAACAAGGCTGATCCAAAGGCAGGAGCCAGGACCTTCTTCTAGGTCTCCTACATGGGTGCAGGGGCCCAAGCACTTGGGTCGTTTTCTACTGCTCTCCTGGGCCATAGCAGAGCAGTGGTTCGGAAGTGGAAAGCCAGGTCACGAAATGATGCCCATATGGGTGCTGGCACAGCAGGTGTCGTCTTTACCCGCTAAGCCGCGTGCTGGCCCCAGGTGAGGGTATCACAGCTGCTCTGCCAGATGTTTACCCCTGCAGGCGTGCCTGTTTCCATGAAGTTAGTCCACAGAGGGAAACAGGGCCAAGAGCTCAGGTCAGCTGCCTTCATGTTTGGGGCAGAGAGAGACTCGCTGCCACCTTGTTGTGTCCTGTCTCTCTGAAACCTCATCAGGCTCAGGGGTCAGCATTTAGTTATTCGTTATTTTGAAAATTTCTCACTTAAAAGTTTGTTTTTTAATGGTTACCTAAAATTAAGCATACACTTCAGCGAGTCTACAAGAGTGCTCACATAGTCACTTCCTGTATGAGGACACAGAATGTTTCCAGCCCTTCAGAAAACTCCCTCGTGCCTCTTTTCCTCCTGATTTCCATCACAGATTATGGCCTCATTTGTCCATTTTTGTTGCTGTCATGAGATGCCCGAGGCCAGCAACCTATGAAGAAACAGAGGTCATTTAGCTCACAGTGCCAGAGGTTCACTGATGGTGCAGGCTTGGGCTTCTCTCCCGTGAGGGTCCTCTCACCAATGACAGTGATGCGAGCAGGTAACCACACCACCACACAGGGAGCCAAGAGCGGCTGGGGTCACCTCAGGCTTTTAGAACAATTTGCTTTAGGGAGAGCTCGCTTCCGGAGACCAGCAGTTCCTTCTGAGGAAGGCACCCCCTGCTTCAGGACCTCCCAATAGGCTGCGCCAATCTGAAGCCAGGAGCCAGGTGCTTCCTCCTGGTCTCCCATGCAGTGCAGGGCCCAAGCACTTGGGCCATCCTCCACTGCACTCCCGGGCCACAGCAGAGAGCTGGACTGGAAGAGGAGCAGCCAGGACAGAATCCAGCACCCCACCCAGGACTAGAACCCTGGGTGCCGGTGCCGCAGGCAGATGATTAGCCTAGTGAGCTGTGGCCGCTGGCCAAAGCCCCCCTCCCCCCTCTTAAAGTCCCCACCACCTCAACACTGCCACCCTGGGGACCAAACCTCCAACATAGGAACCTTTATGGGGACAAACAACATCCAAACCATTGTGTGTGTCCTGCACTCTTTTTGTCCAAATTCTTTAACTCATCATTGCAATGAAGGTTCAACATTGAATCTGGGATTCACCTGTGCTGTGCGTGGATGCCTACAACAGCAGTTTGCTCTCCTTTGTTGCTCTGTACTCTCCCATTGTATACATACATAATTCATTCATCTCCCCTTCTTGATTGGACCTTCAGTGGCTCCTGGTTTGGAGTTACTGAATAACTATTTTCATACTTGGCTTTTGGCAGAGATATGCTTTCATTTCTTTGGACACATGACTGGGAGAGGAACCCCTACATCACAGGGTGGGCATGTATTTATCAGCTATTTATTCTTTTACTTATTTATGTTATTTAAACACATCTGTCTTGTGTGTCATTGTATCCTCAATGTGTAACATGGTGCCTGGGACATAGTAGGTGCTCAGTACATATATGTTGACTAAATGAAAGTGCCACCTTAAGCTGCTGTCAGCTCAAAGTGAGTGATGACAAAGCCAGGGCTGGATCCAAGCACTGAGCTCTGAGAGCCCAGCTGTGTCCGAAGGAGCTGGACTGCAGGTGCTGGGTTGGCCCCAGCATCCTGTGATTCTCTGAAGAGAAGCTGCCCCCTCTCCCCCTCTTGGCCTGCATTGTCACAGCTTGAAATATTCTTTTGATTATGAAAACATTTCTTATTAAGTGTGCGTCTTCAGCTCCCCCAACCCCCCAGTATTTATGAGCTCATAACTCCAGGATCTGTCACAATCAGTGTTGCAGAAGTGTGTCTGACTGCAATGCAATAATTCGGTGAGAAATGTAGAAAGGAGACAGTTGGAATTTTCTCCTGCCTTACAAACCATCCCCAGGGGACTGGTGTATATAAATCAGCTCCTCCCTTAATTAAGGAAAGCATTTTAAGGAAGAAAAACCAAATTAATTACCACTCCATGGCACCACCCCAGCCAATTACCCAAACGGTTCACGTTCCATAAACCTTGCCTGAATTTAGAACTAATTATCACTCTTTTGGGTTGTTTATGCTTCCCTAACACAGCAAAGATCAGTATTAAAAGTGAACAATGTGGGCTGGTATTTTTCATCCACTTTCAAGATGATGTAAGTTGTTATAACAATCATTGATTATGTATTTTTTTGAGCCAAAAAACACAGATACGTAGAATGTGGAGCATCCAGAGAAGGAAAAGGATTTTGGGGTACTGCTGGGATGACGGAGAAGTCTGCAGGGTACGGTGTACTCTTGGCCTGACTTACTTAGTCCCTGACTTGCTGTGTAATCTTGGGCAGAGATTGGACATATCTGGGCTGGTTGTCACTTTCCTCCAGCTGGTTTGCCTCCAGGCAGGGTGGGCCGTCATCTCCTGGCAAGATAGGTGAGGATCCTGTTGTCCCTGAGCCTCCTCACTGTCTGTGTTGGCCTGATCTCCTTCCTAGCTCTTCTTCCTGCTGGCTCTAGCCTCACCCTTGCCCCGTGAGCCTGGCCCATTCTCATCCGTGATCCATAACAGGCCCCTGTGGATCACATGGGAGCTAGAGACTGATGCTTCACTTACTCCCAGCCCTTTTCTGGCTCTTGCATCTCGCTATCAGATTGGTCATGTTACTCAATGGAACAGGCTGCCCTGGCGTGGCCTGGATCATTTTAGGATGTGTGCAGGAAGGGAAGGGATCTCAGTGGCATGGAGCACAGTTGACTCTGGTGGCACCCTGCAGCTGTAAGCCTCTAAGTCCAGAGCCAAGCGCTAGCTCCCTGTCAAGTTCTAACCTTCCTTTGCTTTTGCCACTTGACCCACATGAGTGACTGTGTGTACTGTGGGAACCCAGTCATTGCTAAGTCACATCTGAATTTTAGTGAAAAGTATGGATGACCATAAAGAAATAATAATCTGGCTGGCGCCGCAGTTCAATAGGCTAATCCTCTGCCTGCGGCGCCGGCACACTGGGTTCTAGTCCCAGTCAGGGTGCTGGATTCTGTCCCAGTTGCCCCTCTTCCAGTCCAGCTCTCTGCTGTGGCCCAGGAAGGCAGTGGAGGATGGCCCAAGTGCTTGGGCCCTGCACCCCATGGGAGACCAGGAGAATTTGTCTCTGTGACTCAAGTGCATTCAAATTCCAAACGGAGCAGTGGTGAGAGTGTTAGGAAGCTCTCTGATTACATCCCTCCCCTTAGACAGCTTCTTGGGTTCCTAGAGGATGAGTATCTTGTCTTAGGATCATTTATTATCTATGTTTCCCTTAGATCCTGCAGGAACCCTCTCCAGGGGGCTGGCTGGTAGGTGTTGAGATGATGGGCAACTCCTCCAGGCAGTGTGTGAGAGGGGAAGAAAATTAGAATTCAAGGCAGGGGCAAGAGACTCAGGCTCTCTTCTGTCTCAGGCTGGACTTGGGCATTGTCTGACCCCAGGGAACCCTCAGTTTTGACCCCACCTTCAGCCTTGGGAGAGCTTGTTGGCAATTGACAAGGGGGTAGTTTCTCTAGAGGCTTGGAGTGAGCAGGTCTGGAGTGGGCCCAGGAATCTGAGATTTCCGAGCTCCCCAAGTGGTTCTAGAAACTGATCTGGAGACAGCCTGTCTCAATCTGAATTCCAGCTCTGTGTTTTATCACTGTAACCTCAGGCAAGTGATCTCTCTTCTCTCCCCTTAATTTCCTCATCTTTTATCATGGGTTAGCAATAGTATTGGAAGGATAAAAGGCATTAATGCATCGACGCTTATAAAACACTTAGAAGAGCCTGGCACAGGGTAGGTGCTCAAAAGGAGTTGACCATCATCACCATTGTGCTCTTCATCATCTGTCAACACCACCACCACTCCTTCCTCCTCTTCCTCATTACCATCATCGTCACTATCACCATCACCATTGTTGCGGGTGAAATGGTGTTGGAGTTCTTTGTCTCACATGGAAGAAGAATTTCCAAACAGACAAGCAGAGAGATTTGAAAGCGAGGTTTATTAGGGTCAGAGACCTCCAGCCAGCATCATGGAGGGGGGCTCCCAGATAGGCAAAACCTGAAGGCTGCTGTTCCTGGGTTTTCAAAGCACAGTCTTGAGGAAGAAACTGTCAGTCAGTACAAGGTGGGGACAAAACCATCAAAAGACCTGATTTATATTACATTTTAAAAAAAGATTTATTTATTTATTTGAAAGAGTTACACACAGAGAGAGAAGAGAGGCAGAGAGAGAGAGAGGTCTTCATGCGATGGTTCACTCCCCAATTCGCTGCAATGGCCGGAGCTGCACTGATCCGGAGCCAGGAGCCAGGAGCCTCTTCCCAGTCTCCCACGCAGGTGCAGGGACCCAAGGACTTGGGCCATCTTCTACTGCTTTCCCAGGCCACAGCAGAGAGCTGGATCAGAAGTGGAGCAGCTGGGACTAGAACCAGCGCCCCTATGGATGCCAGCGCTTCGGGCCAGGGCGTTAACCCACAGCGCCACAGCACAGGCCCCTATATTATAATTTTTTTAACCCTGTCTGGCTTGCTCAGGATAAAACAAAAAGAGCCATCAGAAGGTTGGGATACCTAAGTTACTTTACAATAAACTGGAAGCTCAGAAGGCTGGAATCGCCATTCCCTTGCTATTCTCATGGTAAAATTGGAGATACCTAAGGAAGTAGGGTAAGCACTTTTGATCTTGCTAGAAAACTTTTTTGGGGAAGGAAGCATTTTGCACCTCAGTTGACGCTGGGACCAGCCTGACTGCCTATTAACCTGTCTGACCCCTCATACCATCGTTACCATCATACTCATCGTCACTACCAGCATAGTTGCGGATCACCACCACGACCACCATCACCAACACCATCATCATGGTCAGCCACCAGCACCACCACCGTCATTGCCGTCACATCACCATTCACCGCAGCACAGAGAGTCACACAGTGAGTCACAGGCAGTGCAGGGGTCAGAAGGCCAGTGCCTTCTATCCTCTGGGTGCTGTGTCCCCTCACCCATGCAGGTGGTTTGCCATCCTGCCCAGTGTCCCTGTTGTAAGCTGGGGAAAGGGGTCAGTGGCCACAGAGCAGGAGCTTCCTGATGGCTAACGGAACTGTAAGTGCTGGCATTTGCCCTGCACCCACCACGGCACTCCTGTCTCCCTTCTTGCCCTTGACGGGGACCAGGCAGGCCCTCTTCCCCCCTTTCTGGGGGCAGGGCGAACCAGCAAGACCCAAGTCATGTCTTGATTTTTAAAGTTAAGACAAATATTTTGTCATCATTAGCAAATCTCACCAGTTCTGCCTGTAGGCTGTCTCTCACATTGTTTCAGTGCTAATTCCAGTGACATACAAAGAAAAGAGGCTCATTTGGCTCCTGATTCTGCTAGCTGGAAGATCCAGAAAGCATGGTGCCCGTGTTAGGAAAAGAGGCCAGATTGGTGCTTCCTCACACGGGACATCAAAATGTTAGGAAAAGAGGCACAGAACAAAGAGGAGACAGAATACGAACTCACAGCCAGAGCGAATGTGTTCAGAGAAAATGAATCCGCAGAGGTCGACCAGCTGCCATAGTGCTCACAGCCCGAACACAGGGCAGAGGCCTCGACCCCAGCGGGCTGGGCCCTTTCATATCTTAGGTGGGGTAGGGGTGGGCGTGGGCACAGTAGGTGGAGATGAACTTCTCCATCCTGGTTCTTCAGGTTTGGCTTCCAAACCTGGGGAAGAATGTGGGGGTGGGGAACAATACCAGTGGGAGATAGAACTGATCTCTTGAAAGAAGGCAGGGGTAACAAGAAACCTAAAATGGCTGAGGCTTATGTCCTTGTTCCAAAGCCAGGAGTCAAGAGCCTCCATTTTGTCCCCCACATTGGTGCAGCGGCCCAAGCACATAGGCCACCCTCCACTGCTCTCCCAGGCCATAGCAAAGAGCTCAGATCTGAAGAGGAGCAGCCAGCACTAGAACCGGCGCCCCTGCAGGATGTGGGTGCCACAGTTGGAGGTTTAGCCCACTCCACTACAGCACTAGCTCCGTCTCTCCACAACTCTTAAACACGCCACTGCCACCTAGGACGATTATGCTAAATCACAGACTGAATTGGATCAAGATCAATTGAATGGATCAAGAAAATTTGAGGGGCTGGCGCCATGGCACAGTAGGTTAATCCTCTGCCTGCAGCACCAGCATCCTATAATGGCGCCGGTTCTGGTCCCGGCTGCTCCTCTTCCAATCCACCTCTCTGCTGTGGCCTGGGGAAGCAGAAGATGGCCCAAGTCCTTGGGCCCCTGCACCCGCGTGGGAGATCAGGAAGAAGCTCCTGGCTCCTGGCTTTGGATTGGTGCAGTTCTGGCTGTTGCGGCCATTTGAGGAGTGAACCAACGGAATGAAGACCTTTCTTTCTGTTTCTCTCACTGTCTGTAACTCTGTCAAATAAATAAATAAAATCTTTAAAAAAAAATTTGAGAGAGTGGATCACTGCCACACACATGGGAGACCTGGATTAAGTTTCCAGCTCACAGCCTGGTCCATATGGGTTTTTGGGGAGTGGATCAGCAGATGAGAGGTCTCTTTTTCCCTTTATCTCTGTTTCTGTTTTTTTTAAGACTTTATTTGAGAGTTGGAGTTACATAGAGAGGGAGGGAGAAACAGAGAGAAGGTCTTCCATCTGCTGGAATGGTGCAATGACCAGAGCTGCACTGATCCGAAGCCAGGAGCCAGAAGCTTCCTCCAGTCTCCCATGTGGGTATAGGGGCCCAAGCACTTGGTCCATCTTCTACTGCTTGTCTAGGCCATAGCAGAGACCTGGAACACAAGTGAAGCAACCAGGTCTCAAACTAGCACCCATATGAAATGCTGGCACCAAAGGCAGAGGCTTAGCTCACTACACCATAGCACCAGCCCCTCTGAGTCTTAAATAATAAAGAAGTGAAAAGTTCATGGAAGAATAGAATTAAAAGATAATGTGCATTTTCCATTAACCTTTTGAAGCCCCCTTGTGTATGCAATGGAATATTATTCCTTTAAAAAGAGGACTTCCTGCCAGATGCATAACATGGGTGAAAGTGTAGGACATGGTACTTAGTGAAATAAGCTAGTCGCAGGAAGACCGTGTGTGATTCCACTTTCAGAAGGTGCCTAGAGGAGCTAACTTCATAGACAGAAAGTGGAATGATGGGGCCTGAGGCTAAGGGCATTGTTTGCTGGGTATAGATGAAAAAGTTCTAGAGATCTGTTGTGCAAGGGGAATGTGGTTAATGCTACTAGACCACACATCTACAGATGGCGAGGGTTGTACTTTTTTTTTTAAAGAGGTAGAGAGGGGAGCCCCGTGCTGTGGCTTAGTGGGTAAAGCTGCCACCTGCAGTGCTGGCATCCCATGTGGGCACTGGTTTATGTCCCAGCTACTGCACTTCCAATCCAGTTCTTTTCTATGGCCTCCCTCCCTCTCTGTATCTCTGCCTCTCAAATAAATAAATAAATCTTTTTTTTTAAGATTTATTTATGGGGCCACTGCCTGCAGTGCCAGCATCTCAAATGGGCACTGGTTCAAGTCCTACCCGCGTGGGAGACCCAGAAGAAGCTCCTGGTTCCTGGCTCCTGGCTTCGGATTGGCATAGGTCCAGCTGTTACAGCCAACTGGGGAGTGAACCAGCGGATGGAATCTCTCTCTCTCTCTCTCTCTCTTTCTCTCTCTCTCTCTCTCTACTTCTCCTTCTCTCTCTTTGTAACTCTTGACTTTCAATGGGGCCACAGTGCTGGCCCCATTGTCAGGCTTTAGAAATTCTAAATATCCTTGGAGAACTAGCTCAAATCTGCCTACCTTGAGGAAAACTTTTTTTACTTTTATTTTTTATTTGACAGGTAGAGTTATAGACAGTGAGAGAGAGAAAGAGACAGAGAGAAAGGTCTTCCTTCTGTTGGTTCACTCCCAAAATAGCCGCTACGGCCGGCACTGTGCTGATGCGAAGCCAGGAGCCAGGTGCTTCTTCCTGGTCTCCCATGCGGGTACAGGAGCCCAAACACTTGAGCCATCCTCCACTGGCCTCCCGGGCCACAGCAGAGAGCTGGACTGGAAGAGGAGCAACCGGGACAGAATCCGGCACTCATATGGGATGCCGGTGCTGCAGGCAGAGGATTAGCCAAGTGAGCCACAGCGCTGGCCCTGAGGAAAACTCTTAACCTCTCTCCCTGGGCCTGGCGCTGTGGTGCAGTGGGTTAAAACCTCAGCCTACAGCACTGGCATCCCACATGGGCACTGGTTCGCATTCCAGCTGCTCCTCCTCCAATCCAGCTCTCTGCTCTGGCCTGGGAAAGCAGTAGAAGATGGCCCAAGACCATGGGCCCCTGCAACCACGTGGGAGATCTGGAAGAAGCTCCTCACTTAGAATCAGCTCGGCTCTGGCTATTGTAGTCATTTGGGGAGTGAACCAGCAGAATGGAAGACCTCTCTCTCTCTGGCTCTACCTCTCTCTAACTCTCTTTCAAAGAAATAAAATAATTCTTAAAACAAAAAAAACCTCTCTCCCCTAGGAAGAACGAATACCCCACCCGATTTATTTATTTATTTATTTGAAAGGCAAAATTACAGAGACGCAGAGACAAAGAGAGAGGTCTTCCATCTGCTGTTTCACTCCCTAGATGGCAGCAATGGCCAGAGCTGGGCCTATCTGAAGCCAGGAGCCAGGAGCTTCTTCTGGGTCTCCCACATGGGTGCAAGGGCCAAGTACTTGGGCCACCTTCTACTGCCATAATTGAGAGCTGGATTGGAAATGGAGCAACTGGGACTCGAACCGGAATCCATATGGGATGCCAGCACTGCAGGTGGCAGCTGTACCCACTACACCACAGCACCGGCCCCTGAATGCCCATTTACATCATCACCACCACCACTATCGTCATTACCGTTTAATGAGCACCTACTGCGTGGTGAGCCTCATGGTTAACGAGCTACACATATGAGAATATCTCTGTCAGTCTTTGAGATAACCCTATATTATCCCCATTTTGCAGACAAGGAAACTGAGCTCAGGTGGGCAATGTATCATGCCCAATGTTGCACAGTATGCTATGGCTCTGGGACTTAAATCTTCCTAATTCCAGAAAAAAGCTTCTGACCATTCTACTCTGCTCTCTCCACACCCCAAATTCCCACGTTGTCCCAAAATTGTTAGTTTTTTTCTGCCTCCCCAGTTAGTATAGGGTTATGTCTTAGTCATCCCAGGGCGTGGCACAGAGGGGTAATCATGGTGTAGAGTCAGCCAGTGTCCATGCCAGCTCCTCTAACTCCTGCACTTCTGCCTCCCCTCCAGGAATTGGCAGATTGGTGATTGCCAAAGAAACATCCTAGCCAATCAATAAATAATAATGTTAGAGAATTTAAAATAGGAATCGGATTATTAAAGTTACAAATCTTTGGTCTTTATACCTTTAATAAAACATGCATCTATTAATAATGGATACTGGCTCTGGCCTGCTTAGGCTGAAAAGGGGAAAAAAATGACCAGTTGGAAGGTGCTAATATTTTTTCTCCTTACCCAGCTTGTCTGCCAAGATGCTGTCTCCCTGACAAATTGCTTGTCGTTTAAAAAGGTTTAAAATGTTTAACGGCACAAAAGGGAAATCGAAGGTGGGCTGTTCAGCCTCGTGGGCCCTCAGTGAGAGATGCTCCCTTCCTGACATGGTCACTGTCCTTGGCTTGGTGGGTCTACTTGTCCCTGGCTCCTGTCCTTGTTCTTGACCTTGACCTTTGGCTACCTCTTCTCAGGCTCATTTTATAATTTTCCCAGTCTCTCTCTCTCTCTCTCTTTTTTTTTTTTTAATCTTAGACAGTGAGAGAGAGAGACAGAGAGAAAGGTCTTCCTTCCATTGGTTCACCCCCCAAATGGTCGCCACGGCCGGCATGCTGCATCAATCCGAAGCCAGGAGCCAGGTGCTTCCTCCTGGTCTCCCATGCAGGTGCAGGGCCCAAGCACTTGGGCCATCCTCCACTGCACTCCCAGGCCACAGCAGAGAGCTGGACTGGAAGAGGGGCAACCGGGACAGAATCCAGTGCTCCAACCAGGACTAGAACTTGGTGTGCCAGCGCTGCAGGCAGAGGATAAGCCTAGTGAGCCGCTGCGCTGGCAATTTTCCCAGTCTCTTTCCCAGTCTGTTTTCCTATCCCCATTCCCCTTTTCTTCCTCCTTCCCCTTCCCTTTCCCATTTAACTCCTTAAACCTGGCTGGCCTCATCCACTCCATGACCACTGTCTGCATGAGGGGAAGTTACTCAACAAGAATGGCAGAGGTAACAGGGGCACAGACCATCTGTGGTCTAATTATAGGCCATGCACAAATGTTGGCTGTTCCTTCAATACTGATGGCTCCACCAGAGGAATAGAAGACAGCACTGTAGGGGTTATGGCTGGAAAGTAATGACTTTGGAGGCTTTGATTAAAATAGACTAGGAGTGATAAGGCCTGAAAAAGGAAAACCAGTTAGAAGGATATTGTCATAATCCAGGCAAGAGATGATGGTGGTTTGGAATAGAGTGGAAGCAATGAGGAGCTCAGATTGGGTACAGGATAAATTTTAAAGATAGAGGCAATAGAATTTGCTGATGGATTGCAGTGTGGTGTGAAAAAAAGAGAGCCAGTGTTGTGGTACAGCAGGTTAAACTGCCACCTGCAGTGCTGGCATTCTATATGAGCAGCTCAAGTTTTGGCTGCTCCACTTCCAATCCAGATTCCTGCTGATGTACCTGGGAAAGCAGCAGAAGATGACCCTAGTGCTTGGGCCTCTGTCACCCATGTGGGAGACCAGGATAGTGTTCCAGGCTCTTGGCTTTGGCCTGGCTCATCCCCAGTCATTGGGGGAATAAACCAGCTGAAGGATGATCTCTCTCTCTCTCTCTCTCTCTCTCTCTCTCTCTACCTCAAATAAACAAACAAATCTTTAAAAAAGAAAAAAAGAGAAAGGAGTCAAAGATGTCTCTGAGTTTTTGGCCTGAGTAACTGAAAAAAGATAAATACTTTCATTTCCTGAAGTGAGGAAGATTATGGGTAGAGAGGATTATGGAATTGAACCTTGGCTGTGTTTTGAGGTATCTGTTGTATGTCTGAGATACCAGATTGGCTGTTGGACATATGGGTTTGGAGCTTGGGGGGAAAGGTCCAGGTTAGGGTTATAAATTTGGGCATCATCAGTAAAGAGATGATACTGAAAATGATGAGACTAAGTGAGATTGTCTACGGAGGCATATGATAGAGATAAGAACATGAAAAAGGACTGGACCCTGTGGCCTTCTTTCACTGAGGTTGGGGAGATGAAGAGGAATCAATAAAGAGTAGGAAGTAGCAAAAAAAATAAATAATAAAACTAGGAGAGTATGTTGAGTACTGCTGATGGTTAAAAAAGGTGGTTTCCTTGATGTGGAGGTCATTGGCAACCCTCAACAAGAGTATTTAATTTAGCTTTGGGTCCCCTGATGGGAAAGGCAAAAAGAAAACCCAACAGAATTCCATAACTGTCATTATCCTCTAGAAAGAGATTCACCAGTTGTTCACAGTCTCCCAACTCTTTCTGAGTATTATGTGAGTTCTTATAAAGGAGGTATTGGAAAATTCATGAATGTTGTCAATGCCGTGTTAAGCAGAGCTGTGAGGTCAACAGTGTATATATACCCTGGATCTAATGGTGTTGTGGGAGGCATCGAGTGGGAAGGATTCTTGATGCTTATTAAGCATTTATCACACCACTGATGCATGGTAAGTTCAATCCAGTTTGAGACTGTGCTTTGTCTTCTAGAGAAGGCACAACAGTCAGGAGCTTCTCCCATGGAGACCGAGCGTCCATGGCCCATGTGGAGTGCACAGGGCTGTGGCACAACTCCAGAACACGCCAGCTACATGTTGGTCAAAGTCAAGTGCGCTCCGCAGAGTTGTGCAGTACACACACCACACAGCTGTAGGAAGTAAGCAGTGAAAGGTGTTCCCAGAATTCTGCAAAAGTGGAAAGATGGTTTCCAGAGGGAGAGTGGAACACTGTCATCAGAAGTGTGAGAGAGCCGGGGACTGAAACGAGATGCTCACCTCCTGTCATGAAGGACAAATTCCGGCCGAAAATGACACAGATTCTCTTCATTCTTTAATCACTCACACTTCTAAAGGGGTTCTACTGTGCTTGCCCTTGCTGTCAACTCGGGGTCTTATATTAGGGGATGGATTGCATAGCCTCTGCCCTTTGTCTTTTTTCCCTCAAATTTCAGCCTCTTCCCAGCCAGGAGGATTTTTCATGTCATTGGAAGAGAGGTGGTTGAGAATTTATCAATTAGAATAAGCTTAAGCTGCTATAATAGAAAGGGTGCAAAATACAGTATGTTGAAGAAAACACAAGATTACTCAGTCTTATTTTTTTGTTTTTAAAGATTTATTTGAAAGGCAGAGTTACACACACACAGAGAAGGAGAGGCAGAGAGGGAGAGAGAGAGAAGTCTTCCATCCACTGGTTCACTCCCCAGTTGGCTACAACGTCAGGAACTATGCCCATCTGAAGCCAGGAGCTAGGAGATTCCTCTGGGTCTCCCACATGGGTGCAGGGGCCCACAGACTTGGGCCATCTTCTACTGATTTTCCAGGCCATAGCAGAGAGCTGGGTCTGAAGTGGAGCAGCTGGGACTCAAACTGGTGTCCGTATGGGATGCCGGCACCACAGGTGTTTTACCCGCCAAGCCATAGCGCCGGCCCCACTTACTCAGTCTTGTGTAACAGTCTCCTGGTAGGTTCAGGTGTGTGTGGTGGGAGAGTGGCCCTGTTCTACACTGTTATTAGGGTATCACAAATCGTTTCATTTTGTTTCTCTGCTTTGTCTGTGATGTTACCTTCACCCCCATTGTCAGAGTCTGGACACGGTACCCCTGTGCTCAGGGAAGGAGAAAGAGCAATCAGACAGAAGGTGCCCTATTTCTTCTGTTCACATGGCACTGGTGACAACATGGCCGTGCAGCCACCCTAGGTGCAAAGAAGGTGTGAAACTGGCATGTGCTCTGCTTAAACTCAGTTGCTGTAGAAGACAAGGTGGAATGGGTTTAAGGGAGTAACAGACAACAAATGTTCTTCCTGCTGTCATCTCCTTTCCAAGCATCTTTATATCTCAGACTTAGAAATTGAAAATGTGAAGTTTTTTCCTTGTGCCCATTTCTGACAATTTAAAACTATTTATTTGAGAGGCAGAGGGAGAGCGAGGGAGAGCACAAGCATACAAGTGAGAGGTCCTAAGCACTGGTTCATTCCCCAAATGCCTCCAGATGTGGCCAGAGCGGGGGCAGGGCAAAGGCCAGAAATGCAAACAAGGACTCCCTTGTAGAAAATCTGCCTTAGCAGAGTAGTCAGGCATCCAACCCAGCACCCCAGTGTGAGATGTGGACATCTTAGCTGCTAGGCGAAAAGTCCAGGGTGGAAGATCCCAGGGTTAAGGATTTATGGAGAAAAGTATTTCACTCAAGGTCACATGTCAGCCCACCACGGGGCACCAGGGAAGCCGGGACTAACTTTGCCTAGGGATCTGGGAAGGAGGCCATGCCACTGAGATAAGCGCTGAGAGGACAACTAGAAGTTCTTAAAGGGGAAAAGAGAACAATGCTCTTCTATGCACAGGGAATAACATGTACAATTCCTGGCATATACTTTCACTTAAAATTGTTTTTTCTCTCTTTTTTTAAAGATTTATTTATTTATTTATTTGTAAGTCAGAGTTACACAGAGAGGGTGGGGGTCTTACATCTGCTGGTTCACTCCCCAGTTGGCTGCGATGGCCAGAGCTGCCCCGATCTGAAGCCAGGAGCCAGGAGCTTCTTCCGGGTCTCCCATGTGGGTGCAGGGGCCCAAGGACTTTGAGCCATCTTCCACTGCTATCGCAGGCCATAGCAGAGAGCTGGATCAGAAGTGGAGCAGCCAGGTCTCCAGCTGGTGCCCGTGTGGGATACCAGTGCTTTAGGCCAGGGCGTTAACCCGCTGCGCCATAGCGCTGGCCCCTTTTTTTTTTTAATGACTTTGTTTTCTTCTTCTCTCTCACACTCTTACATTAGAAACACCCCATGTAACTGTTAGAACTCTTGTCTGCAAGAAAACTCACCTCAAAGTGGCTCAAATAAACAAAGAGAATTTACTGGTTCGTGTAATTGAAAAGTTCAAGGGCAAATTTAACTCAGGGGCAAACAATGGTATCACAGTGTGTCTGTCTCCATTGTTGGATCAGCCTTGCGCCATGCTGGTTTAGTGTTCATACTCCCCATGGTGCCAAGATGGCTGCCAAGGATGGCAGATCTAAATCATCCCAACAGAAATGAACGACGGGCTCTTCTCTCTGTTGTGCCTCCTGGACTTCGATTAGGTCAGGCGATCATCCTTGAGATGCTCTGATGAGCGACAGCTGAGACACATGCTCACCCCTAGCAGGGGTCTGAGGTCAGCTCCCCCCTAAAGCCAGAGACTGAGACTGGGGGGCAGTGGGCCCCCAAAGGAAGGACCTGTATCAAGTTTGGTTAGTGGACCTTTGGCCCCAAAGGTTGAGTATGTCCACTTCCAAGGAGTGGGATGCTCAGGACCTGAGCGGTGGACTAAGCTGTAAGGCACAAGAAGTGAAGGCCGGGAAATGTGGATTATTCAGACTTTTCATGGGACAGATGAGGATCTGGAGACCAGAGAGGAGGAGGGGCCTGTCTGAGGTCACAGCACATTGCAGCAGAACTGAGACTCGAACCTGGGTGATGTGAAGGCCAGAAGTAGGCTCTGTGGGTCTGGCAGCTGCCAGTTCGTGAGCTCCCCAACATCTCCTTGTTCCCGTGTATATTTTCACAAGGTTGTTAATTACTAGCCATAAAGCTCGGCAAACATTTTGATAGGCTTTAAAAGCTCATGAAAACAGCATTGCATTTTAAAGCATGGCTTTCTAATTAACCTAATTAACTGTCAGCCTCACATCCTGCTGGTTCCAGACGAGGCGCGCGGCGCCTCTCAGCTCCTGATTCAGCCCCAGTGGACCTGGGCTGGGGCTTCACTGTCATGGTCTCAGAGTCAGGAAACCAGCCGTCACGCGGCCCGAGGTGTCCGGATGCTCAGCACTGTGTTGATGGTTACCCCTGGACGGCCTATTTCTAGGACAAAGACACAGCGGTTTCGAGATGGCCCAGATTGAAGTGAGCACATGGCTGATGGGCCACCTCCACTTAGGACCATTCCAGGCCCAGGCACAGACAGATTTGGGGATCTCTCCCCACCACAAAGAGGCCCTGTGGCCTGACTCGAAAAGACAATCCCAGCCAACCTGAGGCACCGTGGAATGGAGAAGCAGAAGCAGGAGAGGGTGTGTTAGCGACTTAGGGCTGTCGTCGCAAAGCCCACAGACCTGGGGATCTCAACGACAGATGTCTTTCTCTCACTGTTCTGGAGGCTGGAAGTCCACAGCCAAGGTGCTGGCGGGGTTGGTTTCTGCTGAGGTCTCTCTCCTTGCTCCTAGATGGCCGCCTGCTTGCTGGTCCTCACATGGCCTTCCTTCTGCCCTTGAGAATCTCTGGTGTCCCTTTGTGCATGCATGCAAATATCCCCTTCTTTCTTCTTATTTTCTTTCTTTCTTTTTTTTAATTTATTTGAAAGGAAGAGTTATAAAGAGAGAGAGGCAGGGACAGAGAGAGAGATTTGATCTGCTGGTTCACTCCCCAAATGGCCGCTACGGCTTGAGCTGGGCCATTCCAAAACCAGGAGCCAGGAGCTTATTTCAGGTCTCCCACGTAGGTGCAGGGACCCAAGGACTATGGGCCCAGACCATAGTAGAGAACTGGATTGGAATAGGAGCAACCTGGACTCGAACCAGTGCCCATATGGGATGCCAGTACCGCAGGTGCCAGCTTTACCTGCTATGCCACAGCACTGGCCCCAAATGTCCCATTCTTATAAGGACACCAGTCATATTGGATTGGGGCCTGCCCCACCAGCCTCATTTTAAGTGAATTCTTCTTTAAAGGCCCTATCTCCGGACACGTACATTCTAAGGTCCTGGGAGTTAGGGCTCCAACACATGGATTTTGTAGGACACAGTCCCAAAGTAACAAAGGGCTTAGGATGAAAATTCCCATGACTTCTGGACTGGGGCAAGGCAGCAGCCACAGCCAGTGGCCCTCTCATCTGCTAGGCCCTCAGCCCTGCAGCCTAAAGATGATATTGCAAACACTGGGGTCCCTGCCATCTTCTCCCTGAGGGCTTCCCCCACCCTCATTTACTTGAAAAGAGAGAGATCTTCTGTCTGCTGTTCTCTCTCCAAATTACTGCAACAGCCAGGCTGGACCATGGCTTAACCAAGAGCCAGTAACCTAGAACTCCCATGTGGGTGGCAGCAACTCAGGTACTTAAGCCATCTAGAACCAGGCACTCTTTTTTTTTAAATAAATAAATATTTATTCATTTAAAAGGCAGAGTTATAGAGAGGCAGAGGCAGAGGCAGAGAGAGGTGTCTTCCATCCGCTGGTTCACTCCCCAAATGGCTGCAATGGCCAGAGGTGGGCCAATCCAAAGCCGGGAGCCAGGAGCTTTTTCCAGGTCTCCCATGCGAGTGCAGGGGCCCAAGGACTTGGGCCATCTTCCACTGCTTTCTCAGGCCAGAGCAGAGAACTAGATGGGAAGTGGAGCAGCCAGGACTCAAACTGGCGCCCACATGGAATGCTGACATTGCAGGCAGTGGCCTTTACTCACTATGCCACAGTGAGTAAACCAGGCACGCTTGATAGGGGATATATGTGTCTCAAAGAGTGTCTTAGCTGCCAACCCAAATGCTCATCCCCACCTAAGGGCTTTCATCTGTTTTTTTCTGCCAAGGGTATGTCCACTGGCATGCAGAATGCCTCAGGCTTAATTCCCAGGGAACAGTCTTCCACCAGGGGCTGACAGGGTGGGGTGACTGTGGCCCACATCCTACACTGTCTCCAGGGTCTCCAGGTGGGATTGGGCTTCCTTACCCATGGTGGTTAGTGGTGTGACCTCTGGACTGTTAGACTAAAAAAAAAATTCTGGGCTCCTGAGGTTCTAGATCTGGTCCCTGTGAGCACTGCTCTGCCCGTTGGATCTCTAAATGATCCTACAACGGGGAATGTGTTCTGAGAGAGAGATTAATTGATTGATTGATTTTCCATCAGCGAGCTCACTCGCCAAATGGCTGCATTGGTTGGGGCTGGGCCAGGAGCTTCCTCTGGGTCTCCCATGTGGGTTCAGGGGCCTAAGCACTTAGGCCTTCTTATGCTGCTTTCCCAGGTGCATTAACAGGGAGCTAGATTAGAAGCGGAGCAGCGGGTTCTCGAACTGTTTCCCATAGGGGATGCCAGTGTTGCAGGTGGTGGTTTAACCTGCTGCACCACACCGCCAGCCCCTGAAACCCGCAGTTCTAAGGAAAGCAGCAACCTCTTGCTCTGGGGGGAAAATGCCACCAAAGACATTCTGGCTTCTTAAACATGTCCCTCAAATCTGGGGTTGGCAGAGTAGAAGCTGGAGAAGAGTTGTCAAATTTGCCTGTGGGCCAGGAGCTACCTCAAAGCTCAGGAATTGAGGCCCGTGCCTTTTTCTTGCAAGTCAAATATGATCACAGCTTTTCTGACTTGAATGAGCTGAACTGAAAACCTAGAGGAATTAAAGGACCTAAAGACCCACAAGGAAAATGGCCATGAATGTAGAAAATATGCATGATAACCACTGGTCCTATCATATTCTCGCCACTTCTGGCTCTGGAGATAAGCATTGTACTTTACCACTCAGAAGAGCAAATATCAGGTCTAAGAATGAAGACCAGATCCCAAAGGATAAGAGCTGGTAATTAGACATCTTTCAGGAGGATAATATGACCACAGACTGTATATCTTTTTTTCCTAAGATTTATTTATTTATTTGAAAGGCAGAGTTACACAGAGAGAGAAAGTGAGAGAGAGAGAGAGAGAGAGAGAGGTCTTCCATCTGCTGGTTCACTCCCCAGATGGCCACAATGGCTGGAGCTGGGCCAGGCAGAAGCCAGGAGCCAGGAGCTTCTTCTAGGTCTCCCACATGGGTGGCAGGGGTCCAAGCACTTGGCCCATCTTCCCAGTCCATTAGCAGGGAGCTGAATTGAAAGTGGAGCAGCCAGGACTCGAACCAGTGCATATGGGGTGCTGGTGTTGCAGGCAGCAGCATTACCCATTACGCCACAATGCCAACTCCATGAACTGTATCTCTAAAATCCAAAAACCTAGTTCTTTAATCCTTCCTGTCTTTTTGGCCCCAGAACAACTATATTCCTTGTGTGGACTGGGAAGGAAGGAATGAAGTTGGAATGGTGTTGGATCAGAAAGAGTGAGTAGGGCATTTGGCTCGTAGGCTAGAGGGGTTCTCAGTGATACAGGGTGTCACTCATTGCTGGGATGAGAAAAATCCTAGTGGCAATGTGTAGCCCTTGGGTCAGGAATAGCATGATGCTTTCCTCGTGGTGACGGTGAACCTGTGGCCACCACATGTCCTGTTCACAAACAAGGAAATTTCACTTTCAGCAGGGCCGAGTGTCAGGTCCAAGAAGTTAAGTGAGACTCTGAAAAGTGGTCAGGAGGTAGGATGATAGGAAACAGACTGGGGAAAGGGCTTCTGTTTGGGTAAGCTGTTTGGCACCAAGATTATGAACATTGAGGGTGTCAGAAGCCAGCAGGGGAGAGAACCTGGCCCTGGCCTTGGCCCTGGGAAAGGATTGCATCTGGTGGTCTGTGGCCCAGCAGGACTGAACCAGCTTTCCAGTGGCTTCCAACTTATCATCCAGCATGGCCCAGGCCTCCAACCTGCTGGATGCTTGCCAGGGGGGATTTAGATTGATGCCCTCAAGACAGCGAAACTAGGGCTGGTTCCCCTTGCCTCCTGTCCACTCACGTTCAAGAATTTAATGAGCTTATCTAGGTTAAGATGTTTTATTCAAGCCCAATGCTCATGGTATTACTGAAGGAGTAAATCCTAAACTAATAGAAGTTGGGTGTAATGTAAAATAGCAATTAATCTCCCTCGTGGAGAGTTAGACAAATTAACAAACCGATGTTCAAATATTTATTATCAGGAGAGACTGGTCAGATATCCTGATTCTATGACTCTGGGGGTATTTGAAGTGCAAGAAAATTGTCTTATCTTCAAGTGGGGAGTGGAGGTAGGGAGGTTCGGGAATGATTCTGAGTGGGGGAGTCCAGAGTTATTTCTGGGTGTGAGGAGGGTGAGAACTGAGGTCTCCTAGAGGGGTTAACATGGTGGGCAGTAGCTCCGCACGCATCTCCCCTCTCCTCACTGAAGTCAGGTTATGGGTGTTGAGTGTCTTCAACACCTGTGGGGAAGTTCTGGATCCTTCCCCATCCAGGGGCTCATTGCTGAACCTCAGCCTTGAACTGCAGCTGCCATTGCCCTAACTCTGTGTTTGTTTCATCTCCTCCCTCTTTTTTTTTTAGATTTTATTTATTTATTTGAGAGGTAGAGTTATAGACAGTGAGAGGGAGAGACAGACAGAAAGATCTTCCATCCTCTGGTTCACTCCCCAAATGGCTGCAACAGCTGGAGATGAGCTGATCTGAAGCCAGGAGCCAGGAACTTCTTCCACGTTTCTCACACAGGTGCAGGGGCCCAAGCGCTTGGGCCATCTTCTACTGATTTCCCAGGCCATAGCAGAGAGCTGGATCAGAAGAGGAGCAGCTGGGACTCAAACCGGTGGCCATATGGGATGCTGGCACCTCAGGTGGAGGATTAACCTACTTTGCCACAGCACTGGCCCCCATCTACTCCTCTTCTTACAGCCTTCTCAGTTCTTGACTGTTCTGGATTTTTGCTTACAAATATGGGGCCACTCCCACAGGTATCACCAGTTACCTGTTGTCCTTCTACCAGGCCCCCTCCTAAGACTGAATAAAGGTAATTATGATGGCTGGCACCTAGAAGGGACAAAATTTCTTTCCCAGCTGTGGGGATAATAGCCTCCAAAGATGGCCACCAATAATCCCTCCTATCCCTGGATATGCACACTGCTCCTCCCATGGTGGAAAAGAGGGCCCATTACTGTGGTGTAGTGGGTAAAGTCACTGCCTGAAGTGCTGACATCCCATATGGGCACCGGTTCTAGTCCCAGCTGCTCCTCTTCTCATCCTGCTCTCTGCTATGGCCTAGGAAAGCAGTGGAAGGTGACCCAAGTCCTTTGGCCCCTGAACCCATATGGGAGACCCAGAGGAAGCTCCTGGCTTCTGGCTTCGGATTGGCTCAGCTCTGGCTGTTGCGGCCATTTGGAAGTGAACCAGTGGATGGAAGACTTCTCCCTCTGCCTCACTGTAACTGACTCTCAAATAAATAAATCTTAAAAAAAAAAAAAAAAAAAAAAGAGGTGGCACCATTTCTTTGCCCTGGAACCCAGGCTGGCCTTGGGACTTGTTATAACCTGCAGCTGTGGGGACTCGGGCCCTAGCCCTTAGGCCTGACACAACTCAATAGGCTAATCCTCTGCCTTGTGGCGCCCGGCACACCAGGTTCTCTCTCTCACTGTCCACTCTGCCTGTCAAAAAAAAAAAGAAAGAAAGAAAAGAAAAGAAAGGAGGCCCGACAGTGTCTGCTACCTTGGAATGCAGAACCACTGAGAAGAGTCCAGCTAACCTGCTGGGGAGAGAGGCCCTGCAGCATCCAGCCATTCCAGACAGAGGGGGAACTGAAGAGAATGCAGAGGCAAGGTAGTATCCCGGAGTAGCACAAGGCTGAGGTTCAGGACTGAGCCCCGAGATGGGGAAGGGACCAGAACCTTCCTACATGTGTCTTGAACGTCCCAGGCCCAGCCAAGCCCCCAGCAGAATGTGCACATGTCCCCCACAAACATCCTATGAAACTCAACTGCCAGCTATGTCTGAACATCACTTGGAATCCTACAGATAATAATTATTGTTTTAAGCTGCTAAGGTTTGCAGTGACTTGTTAAATAGTGATAGATAGGGGACTGTTGCTGTGGCGTAGCAGGTAAGGCTGCCACCTGCAGTGCCAGCATCCCATATGAGCACCGGTTTGAGTCCTGGCTGCTCCACTTCCGATCCAGCTCTCTGCTATGGCCTGGGAAAGCAGTGGAAGATGGCCAAGTCCTTAGACCCTGGACCCATGTAGGAGACCCAGAAGAAGCTCCTGGCTTTGCTCAGCACAGCTCCAGTCGTTGTGGCCATCTGGGAAGTGAACCAGCAGATAGAAGTCCTCTCTCTCTTTCTTTCTGCCTCTGTCTCTCTGTAAATCTGCCTTTCAAATATATAAATAAATAAATCTTTAAAAAATAATAGTGATAGATAATGGAGACCATTAACCCTTTTAGAACCGGTGTCTGCTTTCCCCCTTCCATTTTGCAAACTCTATTTTGTCATCTTCAGGGAGTTTGGCCTCCTTGCTGTTCCTTGGTCACACATGGCTTGCTCCTGCCTCGGGGCTTTTGTACTTCCTATTTCCCTTGCCTAGAACATTTGCCAGAGTCTGTGTTCTCTTGAAAGCAGAGCTGGAAGCAAAGCTGATGCTTGTTATGTGTGTGTTTACTAGAGGGTGCAATCCCGAGGAAGAAGAAGAGCCAGCCCAAGCACGTGCCCTGGAGCAGGTCACCACCTGCTCTTGAGCATGGCTGATTGCTTGATCTTAAGAAAATATCTTCTGGCCGGCGCCGTGGCTCAACAGGCTAATCCTCCGCCTTGTGGCACCGGCACACCGGGTTCTAGTCCCGGTCGGGGCGCCGGATTCTGTCCCAGTTGCCCCTCTTCCAGGCTAGCCCTCTGCTGTGGCCCGGGAGTGCAGTGGAGGATGGCCCAGGTGCTTGGGCCCTGCACCCCATGGGAGACCAGGGAAAAGCACCTAGCACCTGGCTCCTGCCATCGGATGAGCGCGGTGCGCTGGCCGCAGCGCGCCATCTGCGGCAGCCATTGGAGGGTGAACCAACGGCAAAGGAAGACTTTTCTCTCTGTCTCTCGCTCTCTCACTGTCCACTCTGCCTGTCACAAAAAAAAAAAAAAAAAAAGAAAGAAAAAGAAAAAAGAAAATATCTTCTGAGAGGCCGCACCAAAGAAACCAGCTCAGGACAATCCACCTGAGGGAAGGGATGTGGAGGCATTGACTGCCCCACCGCTCCTAGTGGTTCACTTGGGAGCCCCCAGCAGGTCCTGTGTCCTCTCTCACCTCACTGTCAGCAGAGGTTGGTAGCCTAGGCATGAGGTCAGTTAGAGCCCACACAGAGGGGCCAGTGTTGTGGAGCAACAGGTTGAACCACCACCTGCAGTGCCAGCATCCTATGTAAGTAATGGTTTGGTGCTGGCTGCTCTACTTTCTTTTTTTTTTAAGATTTTATTTATTTATTTTTAAATATTTATTTTATTTATTTCAAAGACTGTGTTACAGAGAGAGTAGGGAGAGAGAGAGAGGTCTTCTATTCGCTGGTTCATTCCCCAGATGGCCGCAACGTCTGGAGCTGCGTGGATCTGAAGCCAGGAGCCAGGAGCTTTCTCTGGGTCCTCCACATGGGTGCAGAGACTCAAGGACTTGGGCCATCCTCCACTGCTATCCCAGGCCATAGCAGAAAGCTGGATCAGAAGAGGAGCAGCCGGGACTAGAACTGGGGCCCATATGGGATGCTGGCGCTTCAGGCCAGGGCTTTAACCTGCTGTGCCACAGTGCCAGCCCCTGCAATTTTATTTATTTATTTATTTGAGTGGTAGAGTTACAGACAGCAAGAGAGAGAGACAGAAAGGTTTTCCATCCTCTGGTTCACTCCCCAGATAGCCACAACGGCCGGAGCTGTGCCAACCCGAAGCCAGGAGCCAAGTGCTTCTTCCTGGTCTCCCATGTGGATACAAGGGTCCAAGTATTTGGGTCATCTTCTACTGCTTTCCCAGGTCATAGCAGAGATATGGATTGGAAGAGGGGCAGCTGAGGCTAAAACTGGTGCCCATCTGGCATGCTGGTACCACAGGCAGTGGATTAACCTACTGCTCCACAGAGCCGGCCCCTGGCTGCTCTACTTTCAGATCAGCTCCCTGCTAACATGCCTGGGAAAGCAGCAGATAATGGCCCAAGTACTTGGGCCCTTGCGCCCATGTGGGAGACCCAGCTGGACAGCCAGGCTCCTGGTCTGGCATAGTCCTGGCTGTTGGCAGCCATTTGCAGAGTGAACCAGAAGATAGAAAATCTCTCTGTGTCTCTTGCTTTCTTTCTGAGACTGACTTGTACATAAATAAACCTTAAGAAAATAAAACAGACCCACGCAGAACGGCAACAGAGCAGCTGCAACTAAGCTGGAACACGTGGCCAGGTCCACTGAGCGGGGGAGACCCTGAGGACCTGGTGCATCTGTGAACATTTCTGCTATGAGCTCCTCCCCGAAGTCACTCATGACTTCTCATTTCCCTTACTGCCTTCAGTGAAGCCCTTCCTGATCAACCTTTTAAATATTGTAGCTTTCTCTTCCATGTGAGTCTTCTAATAGACTGTGCAAGTTTTTTTTAAATAAAAATATTTTGTAAATAAAAATATTTGAAAGGCAGAGTTACAGAAAGAGGGAGAGACAGAGAAAGAGCTTCCATCCTCTGGTTCACTACAGAAATGACCACAATGGCTGGGGCTGAACTAGGCTAAAGACAGGAGCCTGGGACTCCATCCAGGTCTTCTACTTGAGCGGCATGGCCCAAGTACTTTGACCATCCTCTTCTGTCTTCTCAGGCGCATTAGCAGCGAACTGGATCAGAAGTGGAGCAGTTGGTGCTTGAACCAGAACACATATGGGGTGCTGGTGTATAGGCCCCTGTGCAAATTGCTTTAAAAAGAAAATGGTCTCATTCCAGTGGGTGCTCCATCGAGAGTAGACATTTTTGCCTCATTCACTACTTTGTCCTCAATACCTAGAACAGGGCTTGGTATCTAGCAGGTACCCAGTCAACATTTACTATATAACTTGAACAAGAGGCAGAATTGGATGGAGCCTGTAGATGTCAGCAAGGTCACTGCTCTTCAGACTTCAAATGAACTCTGACGTGGAAATTCTGTATTGAAACAGACAAAAGGGAATGGCATCTGAGGTCTCTCTGCAGATGCCCTGGGCATTCTCCGTCTGTGTTGGAGCCCAAAGAGGGGGCTATCCTTCCCCCATAAAACCCTGCCCTAAGAAATCACAGGTATAGGAACAGATGTTGTGGCACAGAGGTTAAGTCCCCACTTGGGGTGCCAGTATGCCTGGTTTAAGTCCTGGCTTCTCCACTTCTGATCCAGCTTCCTGCTAATGTGCACTCTGGGAGGCAGCAGGGCTTGAGTCCCTGCCACCCATGTGGGAGGCCTGGATATTGTTCCTGACTCCTGGCTAAAAGCTGGCCCAGCATTGGCTGTTGTGGGCATTTGAGTGAAACAACAGATAAAAGATCTCTCACCATCATCTCTGTCTCTCTGCCTCTCCAATAAATAAAAATGATAAGTACGTTTTTAAAAATCACAGATCATTGCTTTTATGTTTAGAACATTTGCTTAAAGACGTAGAGAAAAAATAAGGGTGAGCACAATCTAACTGAATACTGCCTGGATTAAACGCTCTTCCAGTCTTTGCAAAATCTCTTCCTGACCAGAGGGCCAAGGAAGCCCAGTTCTCTCTGTTCAGATTCCTGGCAGCGGGGTCATTTTGTGAGTGGTAAGTGCTGGGACAAAACACGTTACTTTATAGGCAGTTTGTGCATATTCCTCTCCATTGACAGATGTTAGAATTCTTGGAAAGAGAACTGCTCTTTTGTTTGGGAAAATATTTCCAAACAGGCCTATTGATTAAGTGAAGGAATGCCCAGGGAGTAGGTGCGGGACCTGCTGAGGGCCAGTGTGGCTGGGCATGATGTAGAAACAGATTTTTTGTTTTCCCTAACTAGTGGCATTTTCATTTGCCACATGCATCTTTCCCATCTCTTTATTTTCAACATTTTTTCAGCCCTGTATCTTATCAGGTGACATGGGGAAGAGAGAAGGTGGCGACAGCTTGAATGAGAGGAATAAGTTATCCAGTAGGACATTCCAGGCCAGAAACAATGGCCACAGCAAGGTCTAATGTTGGTTTAAGAGATCTGTCATTCTGTCCCCAAATCTCTGATATCAGTTGATATCCCAGTACTGGGGTGAACTGGGCCCCTCCAGCAAAGAGAGGTTCACAGCCTAATCCATGGACACTGTGGATATAACTTTGTTTGGAAAAGGGGCTTTTGCAGATGTAGTTAAGTTAAGGGGTTTGTGGTGAGATCATCCCAGATTATCTGGGAAAACCCTAAACTCCTGGGCTCTCCACCTTATAGGAAGCAGAAGAGAGGACGTGGAAGAGGAGGCCACGTGGAGATGGAGGCAGAGTGCAGTTGGAGCAGCTGGAAGCTGGAAGAGGCCCCCCTCCCCCCAGAACCCTGGGAGGGGGCAGGGCCATGTGTCTGGCCTTGGAGCTGTGAGAGAGTAAATGTCTGCTATTTTAAGCTGCCAAGTCTATGGCTGTTTGCCAGGGTAGCCCCCAACAGCCTTGTGTTGATGGAGCTTTGGGGAAGACAGACTGGGCCCTGTGAAGGCTGTCATGAGACCTGGTGTGAAGTAGATTGCCCTGAACTTGGTGTGGGGGAGGAGGGGGCCGTGCACGACCCCAGACTTCTTCCTGAAGGCACCTCTGTGCTGCTCTTGTGTCTTTCCTCCACTCCCCCTTCAAGGGTTTTCCTCATCCTGGCTGATTCTGCTTGGCTGCCAAAGAACACACTTACCTGATTAGCTGTTCTCTCCTCACTGACCTCCGAGTCTCATTTTCCCAGTGGTCTTCTCGTTCCTTGACCAGTGGAGTCTAGGCAGAGTCAGGAAAGGAGGCTGAGGCAGGAGAGGAAGGGAACCATTCTCACTGAGTGTCCCCAGCTCCAAGCCAGGCTACTCGTGGCATTGCCCTTTGAGATTCTCACTTCCTCCTCATTTCCCAACTCTACCCAGTATCTCTGTCTAGAAACTAATGAGAGGGTAGGAGTTGTGGCATAGTGGGTTAAGCCACTGCCTACAGCACTGGCATCCCATATGGGCACCGGGTGGAGTCCTGGCTGGGCTGTTGCATTTCGATCTAGCTCCCTAATAATGCACCTGAGAAAGCAGTGGAAGATTGTCCAAGTACCTTAGCCCCTGCACACACGGGTGAGCTGGATGAAGCTCCTGGCTCTTGGCTTCTGCCTGGCACAGACCTGGCTGTTGCCACCATTTGGGAAGTGAACCAATAGATGAGAGATCTGTTTGTCTGTTTATCCTTCTCTCTCTGTAACTTTGCCTTTCAAATAAATATCTAATCTTAAAAAGAGACTAATGATGTTTAAACAAATACCTGCCTTGAGTGGGATAAAATTTGGTGTCTCCTGCTATTTAATATTTATTGGCATGAAAGGAAGCCATGTATGCCGTGAGGTGTATACAGATTCCTGAATGCAGGGAGCAAGCTCTCTATTTCCTAAGACAGATTTGGAATCTATTGGAAAGACACTGGGAACTGGAACAGTGGTCCAGCACCATTGGTAACTACCCTGGCAGCGCCTCCATATGAAGTGTGTCCCTTTCCAGTGCCTGACACTTAGCAGGTGCTTGGTACATGTGTCAAGCTGAATTGTGAATCTGGCTTCCACACATGGCTGGCTCCTTTCCTGAATTTTCTTTAGACACAGGCAAGTGGGGACGCCTGCCCAGACCCATGCCTCGGGAGCATATCTCAAAGGAAGCCCCCCTTCTGGAATTTTGACCCGAGTGAGAGGGCAATATTATTGAGGCCTGGTGCCCTGATGCAAGACTTAGTCCTTTGTTGAATGTCAGTTTCCAAAAACACCTATCTCAAAAATTTCTGAGATCTCCTCTTGGAGTTAGAACTGGCAGTGCCATCTGGGTGGGATCCCTGGACCTGAAGCAGGCTCTACATAGTTCCCATTCTTATTTCTTCTTTTCTAAATGGTTCTAATCCCTCCTCCAGACCTGGGGAGTTGACCAGATGACCTGAGGAGCTCCAGGACTCTTGCCCATTGGTTATCCTGAGACCCATGGCCAGGATGTGGTTCCGGAGGTGGCTTATTCCAGAGGAGCAGCTCATTCCCTCTAGTTGGTGAGTCTCCAGAATGGTTCTGATACATGTCAGACACAGGAGGCGTTTGGAGCTCTGGGCTCTCGAGGGCCTACCACCAACCCTTGGGCTTCACTCCATGTATGGGCTCATGTGTTGGCTGTCACTCATTTATGCCCAGACAACAATGCTGCCTGCAGTGTGCAGAACCCATTGGTTGCAAGGTGGGAGCAGGTGCCCTTCCTCTGTGCACTGGACCCCCACCTCTCTGTGTCAGATAATCCCCTGGGTGTGGCTATACACACTCAATGCTTGGCAACACTCATGGGCTTTCCTGTTAGTGTTCTTTCTTGCCTTTGATTGATATGTGAAGTTCTTACGGTCAGCCTTAGCTGTGCTGGTCTAGAATGAGCATCCTAGTGAATGGTATTGGTTTTGTTCCGCCCAAGGGCCCCTCATCTATGCTCTTCACTGGTAGTGACATGGGGTGAGACCAGCATTGAAACAGATCACATTTTGGGATGTAGTGATTGCAGCCTGAAGAGTCCAAGAGAAGACATGGTGGGGAGGTATGTTGTCCTACATTTACACTGATGTAAATTTGACATGATCAGAAAGCAAGTTATCATTCACGTATTCTCCATGCTCTGGCTAAGACTTCGATTAGTGCTCAATGTCAGTGAAGTAGGTGGTCGTTGTCAGTTGAGAGAGTCATTGCCTTTGAGAGCATCACTGGAAACCCAGTATCCACCAGAAATACAATGGATTATGCAGCCTCATGAGAAGCAGTGTGACCAGCATTAAATAAATGTTATTAGGGAAATGCGGAGGCAAGAAGACCTGTGTCATTTTGACACAAACAAGGCGAGAAGAGCATGAAGTTGTGAGCAATGCAGTGTTAGTGCCTTTTTTATTTTTTTCCCAAAGTGGGCTGTAGAACATTATTCTGGTAAAGAACAGGAAGAGGTGGTGTCTGGATACTGCAAAGGATCTTTGTGTGCTTGACTGAATAACACGCAAGTACTCAAGTAACCCTTTTGAACCCACTGTTTCAAATCTTCAACAAATCACTATTCCTCACATATGCCCATGACTTTGCAATACATTTTAAAATCTAATTGCATACATAAGTGATATTCCTCAAAAAAAGTATTTTCCAGGATCTCATACATGCTGAGATCAGCCTGGTTCCCACGTACAGATTCAGTGACTTCCTGGAGTTCACATAGGGGCGTCATGTGCATCTATCCTCCTCCTTGGTTAATACTCCAGCTTTCCTCTGACAAACCGATCTCTACCCATAATCAGTCCACATGGGAAAGGATGAAGTTGAATTCAGCAAATCTGGGGGTAAAACTCTTGACTTAGGCCTAGATCAATCAGCATATCTCATTTCTCTGGGAACAGTAGTTGGTTCAAGAATGGTCATGTCAACCAATCACAGCCAGTGAGAGACAGTGAGACTTTTACTTGAGATTATGGAAACCTGAAACCTAAGAGAACATAGAGCTGAATTTTCCACTGCCATCTTGTTCATGAACTCAAGAGACAGGTGTGAAAGGAACTAGGGGGGTAAAGCTGCCGCCTTCAGTGCCAGCAGCATCCCATATGGGATGGTTCAAGTCCCGGCTGCTCCACTTCTGATCCAGCTCTCTGCTATGGCCTGGGAAAGCAGTAGAAGATGGCCCAAGTGCTTGGGCTCCTGCATCTGCATGGGAGACCTGGAAGAAGCTCCTGACTCCTGGCTTCGGATCGGTGCAGCTCCAGCCGTTGTGGCCATCTGGAGAGTGAACCAGCAATTGGAAGACCCCTCTCTCTCTCTTTCTCTGCCTCTCCTTCTCTTTGTGTATAACTCTGACTTTCAAATAAATAAACAAATTAAAAAAAAAAAAGTAAGGAACTTGGATCTAGTGAGCTCATCTGAATTCCTGATCAAGCTTCATCTGAAAGCCAGACACCCTTGGAACATGAACCAATAATGCTCCATTTGCATAACCAGTTTTGGTTGGGTTTCCTGTTATTTGCAGCCATATGAAACCCAAGTGATTAGCATATCTGAAAACAGGTGTCTTGATTGCCCGCGTGACATGAAGAATGTCGTCATGAAGTGCACCTCAGCCTCTGCTAGGCTTCTGTTCTCCCTCTTCCACACCTGAGGCCTCTTGACATCTGCTGCAGGCTGAGTCTTTCTCCAGTTACCAACAAAAATTATTTAAGTTGGGGCAGTCAGTAACTCCGGCCCCACTACAGACTCAGTTTAGCTTTTTTCTTCCATTTCATTGTCCAGACTTTTCAGTTTATGACTAGATCCCCTACTCACCAAGCCCTAGGGTGTTAGCCTGAGTCATGTGCCTGAGATATTTTTAAATATTTATTTATTTGAAAGGCAGAGAGAGAGAGAGAGAGAGAGAAAGAGAGACCGATCTTCCATCAGCTTGTTCACTCCCCAGATGGCCGCAACGACCAGAGTTGGGCCAGACCAAAGCTAGGACCCAGGAACTCTATCCGGTTTCCCATGAAAATGCTAGAGACATAATTTGCTGATTCCCAATAGACGAATAGAACATGGCAGAGAGGAAGTACTGATTTCCTGGAAAAGACCTTAAGAAACTGGCAACTTCCACTTCCAGGGTCTTTGTGAATGCTTATTTTATTTTATTTTATTTTATTTTATTTTATTTTATTTGAGGTAGAGTTACAGACAGAGAGAGGGAGAGACAGAAAGATCTTTCATCTGCTGGTTCACTCCCCAAATGGCCACAATAACCAGAGCTGAGCCATTCCAAAGCCAGGAGACAGGAGCTTCTTCAGGGTTTCCCACGTGGGTGCAGGGGCTCAAGCACATGGGCCATCTTCTGCTGCTTTCCCAGGTAATAAGCAGGGTGCTGGTTTGGAAGAGGAGCAGCCAGGACTCAAACCAGTGGCCATATGGGATGCTGGTGCCACAAGTTGGTAGCTTGGCCCACTATGCCACAGCACCAGCCCCAAATACTCATTCTTAAGCCTAGCCCCGGTGCTGTGAGGAAGCCCAAGCTGCTTTGAAATAAGGCCCACTTAGGGAGGCAATGAGCACCAACTGGCCAGCCTTGGGGGAGCCATCTTAGAAATAAATCTGCTCCCAGTGGAGATATCCCAGCTGATGTCGTGTAAGCGAAGATGAGCTGTTTCTGCTGAGCCCTGCCCGGACTGCAAGCTCAGTAGAAATTAAGTGGCTTCTGTTGGACGCCACCAAGTTTAGAAGGCTTTGTTGTACAGTAGTAGTAACTGGGACACTCACATAACTTCAGTCTCAGCTCCCCCACCTGGGCTCTGTCATCAAGATCAAACTGTGTTTCAGGTTCCCTTGTGGGCCTACAATGTTAAGCAGCAGCTTATATCCTATCCCATCTACGGAATGGAGTGAGAGAACCTTTTCTGCCCCTTATATCCCTAGTCCCGTAGGAGGATTGCTTAGCCTGTTGCACCACCACCCACCTGGCCTGTTAAGCAGCCCATGCTGAATTCTTGCACATTTCATGATAGATTGTAGTCTTTGAGCCTAGGAATGAAATATGGGTGCTATTTCAAGCTAGTTCTCTTTCATTCCCATAGATTTTTTTGTTTGCTTTAGCTATTTGAAAGGCAAAGTTACAGAGAGAGAGAGAGAGAGAGAGAGAGAGAGAGAGAAATAGATCTTCCATCCATTGGTTCACCCCTCAAATGGCCACAACAGTTGAGACTGGACCAGGCTGAAGCCAGGAGCCAGGAACTCCCATCTGGGTCTCACATGTGGGTGGCAGGGACCCAAACACTGGGTCATCTGCTGCTGCTTTCCCAGGTGCGTGAGCAGGAAACTGGATTGGAAGTGGAGCAGCCAGGGCTGGAACCTGTGCTCATATCCCTATTCCTGTTAACACTTAGAAGAGGACTCGCCTTCATGAGTTGGTTAGGGAAGTTGTGTGCTCTGTCTGCTTTGCTGCTTCTCTGTTGTGCCCTGTTGCTCCTCATGCATACAAACTCCCTGGCCTCGGGCACCATCTCCGAAGCCTCTTCTAAGTGATTCTGAAAAGTATTTAGATGCCATTTATCCACCCCAACAAGCCAGTGACTGCCTCATTAATCTGACAAACTGCTGGAAACAACTTGCTTGCTTCCTTCCTTCTGGCATTGGGCACTGGGCCAACTGGGTCTGCCCCTCAAGGGCTCTGAATTTTAGGAGGCCAAGGGAGCCTGGATCTGGAGATAGAAGTGAATTCAACTCCCAGCTTCCTGATGTAAATCTCATGTTCCTGTGACCTTGGGCAGGAGACATCATCTCCCTGATCCTGCGGCTCTACATCTGTTCAATGGGGATGATGCCAGCTAAGAAAGTTGCTATGAGGAGCCAATGAAATAAGGTGCACAACTCACATTTTAGCTGACTCTGCCAGCCCCTTGACAGCAACACAAGTGAGTCAGTGCAGAACAGTACCTGTTGGACAGTGCTAGACAAAGTCCTGTGAGTTTTATGGGCCACCTTTGTGTGCCTCTGACTGTGGGGTTCTGAGATATTATGAGGGCTGCTAAGACTCAGTAGTAGAATGTGGACTTTCACTTCCTGGGTTTGAGTCTCAGCTCCAGTACTTACTTGCTCTGTGTGACCTTGGGCAAGTTAACCTCTCTGGGTCTCAGTTCTAAGAGGAAGATAACAGCCGTCTACCTTTTTAGGCTGTTATAAAGATTAAAAAAAGATCACTGGATAAAACACTCAGAGCAGACACGGTGCTGTATGAGAGTTGGCTATTATTTCTCTGCACTATGTTGATGTGAAATCCATTCCTTCATTAAACCCCACACATAAACTCCCACTCAAACGTATTTCTGTGAGCAAAGCAGAACTTGCAAAAATATTTAGGTTCAGTGGTGGAGAAGGGAGCATTTCTTGTGTCGGGAACTGTTTCAAGTTAATCGTTAGACCTGGAAGTTTCTAAGCTGCAGCCAAGCCTCCCCTGACAACCTCTCACCCCGTCACCCCTGTTGACCCTTCTCTCACCTTCTCTCTTTGCTTCTCTGCTCCCCACCCATATCCATCTCTTCTCCTCAGTCTTCTCTGAGTTGTCCTCATCGCCTAGTATGAATCTTCCTTCCTTGAGCAGGCAGGGGTCTTCTACTCCTCCCAGCCCTTACTCAGTGCGAGCCCTTCCATCAGCCTCTCCTCCCCAACCCAGTGTGCTCAAAAGAAAGCAGAAACCCACCCTTTACCTAGCTCTGTCCTCCACAAAGACAGATTAAATGTCTCAGAAGGTCTAACTAGGGGCTGGCAATGTGGCATAGCAGGTTAAGCTTTCGCCTGCAGAGCTGGAATCCCAAATGGGCACCAGTTCATGTCCCAGCTATTCCTCTTCCAATGCAGCTCTGTGCTAATGGCACAGTGGAAAGATGGAAAGCAATGGAAGATGGCCCAAGTGCTTGGGCCCCTGCAGCCACATGGGAGGCTCAGAGGAAGCTTCTGGCTCCTGGCTTCAGAGTAGCCTAGCTTCAGCTGTTGTGGCCATTGGGAGAGTGAACCAGTAGATGGAAGACCCCTCTCTATCTGTAACTCTGCCTCTCAAATAAATGAATAAAAGGAAGATATAACTAGGGGCCAACTTGTGGCACAGTGGTTTGTTTATTTATTTATTTTAAATAGGAACTTTAAAAAAAAGATTTATTTATTTGAAAGGCAGAGTTACAGAGGGGCAGAAAGAGAAAGGTGGTTGTGGTGGGGGAGGGCTTCCATCCGCTGGTTCACTCTCCAAATGGCCACAACAGCTAGAGTTGGGCTGATGGAAGCCAGGAGCCAGGAGTTTCTTCTGGGTCTCCCACATGAGTGCAGGGGCCCAAGCACTTGGGCCATCTTCTGCTTTCCCAGGTGACAACAGAGAGCTGGATCAAAAGTGGAGCAGCCAGGGCTGGAACCAGCGCCCATGAGGAATGCCAGCACCACAGGCAGGAGCTTTACCTGCTAGGTCAAGGCGCTGGCCCTGGCACAGTGGTTTAAACTGCAGCCTGCAATGCCGGCATCCCGTATCAGCGCCTGTTTGTGTCCCAACAGCTCCACTTCCCATCCAGCTCCCTGCTAATGTGCCTGTGAGGGCAATGGAAAATGGTCCCAAGTCTTTAAGCCTTACCACCCATGTGGGAAACCCAAATGAAGTTCCAGGGTCCTGGCTTCTGTCCAGCCCAGCCCTGACTGAACCAGTGGATAGAACATCTCTCTCTCTCTCTCTCTCTCTCTCTCGGTAACTTTGCCTTTTTTTTTTTTTTTTTTTAAGATTTATTTATTTGTTTGGAGGTCAGAGTTACACAGAGAGAGAAGAAGAGGCAGAGAGAGAGGTCTTCCATATGCTGGTTCACTCTCCAGTTGGCCCCAACAGCTGGAGCTATGCTGATCTGAAGCCAGGAACCAGGAGCTTCTTCGGGGTCTCCCACACAGGTTCAGGGGCCCAAGGGCTTGGGCCATCTTCTACTGCTTTCCCAGGCCATAAAGGGGAGCTGGATTGGAAGTGGAGCAGCCGGAACTTGAACCAGTGCCTGCAAGGCCACCACAAAACACATGGAGTAAGGGGAAGGGTTTATTGAAGAAAACCCAGCAGGCTGGAGGGAAGGGGCGAATAAGGAGAAAGAGGGAGAAGAAGAGTGTAAGAGAGGACAGAGACAGAGGTCAGGAGATGGAGAGGAAGAGAGAGAGAGAGGAAAGAGAGAGAGAGAAGAGAGTGAGTGAGAAGAGAGAGGAGAGAGAGCCACATGTTCAGGAACAGGTCCTTTTAAAACTTCACCTGGGGACGGGCAGGGAGGTAGGAACAGTGAATCCCATTAGGATGGGGGTGGGACTGACACTAGTGGTTGGGCCATGTGGCCACCTGGCTTCCGGCAATGATGGTGGGGGCTTGGGCCTAGGGTGGTGTCAGGGTGTAGATTGCGCCATAGATAAGACTGCGCCATTTTCTTAACAGTGCCCATATCGGATGCTGGCACTGCAGGCGGCGGCTTTACTCGCTGTGCCACAGCGCCGGCCCCTAGATCTATTTTATATGTTATATTTCCCCTTCATGAGGTTTGCTTCACTGAAAGGATTCTGTAGCAAGAACTAATAAAAACCAAAGTACAGTAAAGTAAAATAAGAATCCAAAGTGACAGAGCATCAGATTGCTACTATACAGTCTGTCCCTTTCCCTAATAGCACCCCATGATGCTAACTGTGTCATTAGCCTGTCCCTCACTGCCACTGGACCTTAGCGGGACTTGATTCTCCACAAGTTGCCCAGCATCTGGCCTGGGGGAGGCCTCCACAGTCGTCGAAGAAGGGATCGTACTGGGTTTCCACGTTCCCCCAGCAGACCCAAGGGGTCACAAGGGATAGAAGCTTGGAGCTAGGTTCTGTCCTCAGGGTGCGTCCTCACTCTGGACACATGCGCCAGTCCAGAAGGGAGGGGTCTGTTTCCTCTTCACTGCATTTACCTGGAAGGTGAAACATACTCTGCCTCTGGAAGCCCCTTAATCGCAGCTTTATAAAGAGGCTCCACATGCAGAAAAGGGGGAGCAATTAATTGGTCTTCTAGGGAGCTGCTGAATGAAGTCTAGTAATTGAATTTCACAATGAATGCCTCCCTCTGGGTGGCCCCTGTGTGATCTGGAATGGATATTTGAAATTTTCCTCATGTAAATGGCTAGGGCTTCTCCACGTTTATGTTTTTCTGGGTGGGCATTACTCATTCACACTTTCATCTCAGACAGGATGAAGGAAATTTACATGTTCTCACAAATTCTGAAATGATGGAAGGGAAAGGAAAGGGATGGGGGTGGCGGCCTCATCTGGAGATGCAAATTGGCAGATTCTTTGCAGAGGTTGGTGAAGAGCCAATACAGAGAATAAATAATGACTTCAGTGCAGGCTGCCTCAGAGTAAAGCTAGAGACCAGCTGGTAGGTACCAGAGCTCGAGGGCCTTGTTCCAAATGGGTTCTGGTGGAGAAGATCAGGAGAGGCAAGGAGCACCCCAGGACACGATGATAATCGATAGCTGAAACTGGTAGACACGGACTGAGGTGCCCCTGAAGACTGAACTCACACGGCAGCCAGTGAGGTCCGGACTGGGGTGTTTTCTGGCTGCATGAAATGGTTAGTGGTAAATCACTCTGTCCCTGGGCTGGCCATACAGGATAAACCTCCACCATTGCCACTGCCAAGGTGAGGGTCGGACCTTTTGAGCTTCTGAAGTCTAAGCACTCAAAATAAAGAAAATATTTCTAGAAATATACAAAAAAAATAGAAATATAATTGAAGCACAGATGCAATTTTAAATCATACGTAATTTGAAATTTTTTAGTAGCCACATTTTTAAAAAGTACAAAGATATCATTAATTTAGTAGCATATTTTATTTAATCTATTAAAGATGTCACTTCCATTTGTTTTCAGTGTGAACATTATTAATGAGATGTAAACAAAGGTAAGATGCATGTAATGTAAAAGAATTTGTATTTTTTAAAATTTGTATTTACGGCCGGCGCCGTGGCTCAACAGGCTAATCCTCCGCCTTGCGGCGCCGGCACACCGGGTTCTAGTCCCGGTTGGGGCGCCGGATTCTGTCCCGGTTGCCCCTCTTCCAGGCCAGCCCTCTGCTGTGGCCCGGGAGTGCAGTGGAGGATGGCCCAAGTGCTTGGGCCCTGCACCCCATGGGAGACCAGGAAAAGCACCTGGCTCCTGGCTCCTGCCATCGGACAAGCGCGGTGCGCCGGCCGCAGCGCGCCAGATGCGGCGGCAATTGGAGGGTGAACCAACGGCAAAAGGAAGACCTTTCTCTCTGTCTCTCTCTCTCACTGTCCACTCTGCCTGTAAAAAAAAAAAAAAAAAAAAAAAAAAATTTGTATTTACATTATTTATTATGTACTAAGTCTTTAAACTCCAACTTCTAGCACATCTCAGTTCACAAAAGCCACACGTCACGTGCTCAGTCACCATATGAAGCTACAAACTGGACTGTGCGGGGATAGTCCTCCCTCCAGGTAGTAAAGCCAAAGGAATAGAATGAGATTCAAGAGCTAAAAAGGACACTGAAGAGGATTCCAGGTTAAGAGAGCCAACTGAAATGTACCAGTAGTACATCCTTTCTCTGATACTTAAGAATATGGGCTAAGCGTTTGGCTGTCGGTTAAGATGCCACTTGGGACATCCACATCACATAATGGAGAGCCTGCTTTTAGTCTGCCTCCATTCTCCATTCCAGCTTCCTGCTGACACAAACCCTGGGAGGCAGCAGACGATGGCTCAAGCACTTGAGTCCCTGCCACCCATGTGGGAGATGGGATGGAAGATCTCTCTCTGTCTCTCAAATAACAATAATAATAAAAGAATATGAACCGAATCTAATAAAAGCAGAAAAAAAGGCCAAAAGCACACAGTAGCAAACTAAACAAAACAGACAACCATCGTGGGTTGATTGTGACTCTACATCCAGCATGGATCTTGTAAACTCCAGTCTTGGAATGTGACCTTATTTTGAGATAAGGTCTTTATAGAGAAAAATCAAGTCAAAATGAGGTTATCAGAGTGGGCACTGATCCAACATGGCAGGTGTCAGTACACAGTTGGAAATTTAGAAATTTAGAACATAGACAAACATGAGCAGAAGCAGACCTGAAGAGACGCAGGGAGAAAGCAGACCTCAGAGGGAACCAGACCCTCTGCCATCTTTATTTTGGGAGCTTCTAGAACTGTGAGACAGCAACTTTCTGTTTTTTTTTTTTTTTTTTTAATTAAGATTGATTGATTGATTTGAAAGTCAGAGTTAACAGGGAGAAACAGAAGGAGAGAGAGAGGTTCCATCTATTGGCTCATTCCCCCAGATGACTGCAATGGCCAGTGCTGGGCCAGGCCATACCAGGAGCTGGGAGCTTCATTCAGGTCTTGCATGTGGGTGCAGGGGCCCAAGCACTTGGGTCATCTTGCTCTGCTTTCTCAGGCCATTAGCAGGGAACTGGGTCTTAAGTGGAGCAGCTAGGACACAAACTGGCCCCTTATATGATGCCAGTGTTGCAGGTGGTGGCTTTACCTGCTATGCCACAATGCCAGCCCCATAACTTTCTGTTACGTAAGCCATCCAGTTTGTGGTTCTGGAAAACTAATACAATGACCAATGGCAAAAGAGTATACCCTGATGTAATACATTTCCAAAGTAAATCACCAGGGAAGGAGATGGACAATCCAGGAGCAAGCCCAGAAACTGAAACACTGGTGAGTTGGTGAGATCCACAGAATTCTCCATGACACACAGATCTGGAGAGAAACAAGCCAGTTAGGCATTCTTAAATTTTGCCTCTTCTGACTAATTAACTGTAGAGAGGGCTACAATGGAGAACTAGGGAAGCAAAAAGTGAACTGTGGTTCTGGGTCTGTCTGGGGGAAGTGAAGTTCCCATAGAGCACACTGAGTTCATGGACTGATCCAAAGTCCAAGGCTGTCCACTCACAAGAATGGACCACATTCCTGACCTTGGTGGTGTGAACCTTAGGATAGGACATTTAACAAAAGCTCAGAAGAGAGGATAGAGACCAGATATGGAAGTTTGTCTCATTACACAATCCCGGCTAAACTTCTCTTAGGAATAAACTGACTTTAATTATGGCAGGATGAGAATTAAAAGGTGATACCTGATCATCTATGAGGGTGCTTCAGAAAGCTGTGGAAGGGATGGGAATTGGTCCAGTGGTTAAGTTTCCGTGAGATGCCCACATCCCATACCAGAGTGCCTTGGCTCAAGTTCTGGCTCCGCTTCTGATTCAGCTTCCTGCTAATGTGTACTCTGGGAGGCAGCAGGTGATGGCTCAAGTACTTAGATCCCTTCTACCCCTGAGGCAGACCTGGACTGAGTTCTAGACTCCTGGCTTCAGCCTGGCCCGGCCCCAGTTGCAGGCATTCAGAGAGTGAACTTATAGATAGAAGATCTTTTTCTTTCTGCCTCTGGCTCTCTGCCTTTCAAATAAATAAATAACTTCAAAATTAAGATTAAAAATAAAACTTGTGACAAATAGAATTAAAAGATAATGTATGGCCGGCACCGTGGCTCACTAGGCTAATCCTCCGCCTTGCAGCGCCGGCATACCAGGTTCTAGTCCCAGTCGGGGCACCGGATTCTGTCCCGGTTGCCCCTCTTCCAGGCCAGCTCTCTGCTGTGGCCCAGGAGTGCAGTGGAGGATGGCCCAAGTTCTTGGGCCCTGCACCTGTATGTAAGACCAGGAGAAGCACCTGGCTCCCGGCTTCGGATCAGCACGGTATGCCAGCCGCAACAGCCGTTGGAGGGTGGACCAATAGCAAAGGAAGACCTTTCTCTCTGTCTCTCTCTCTCTCTCACTGTCCACTCTGCCTGTAAAAAAAAAAAAAAAAAAAAGATAATGTGCATTTTCCATGAACTTTTTGAAGAGCCTTCACAGAATACGTTGGCAGACAATCAATATATAAGCAAGAGGGCTGGGCGTTGTGGCACAGTGGTTAAGCTGCCGCTTGTTTAATATGCATTCTATCTCTCAGTGCTGGTTCTAGTCCTGGCTACTCTGCTTCTGATCCAGTTTCTTGCTGATGCACCTAGGAGGCTGTGAAAGATGGCCAAGTACTTATTTTCCTGTCACCCACGTGGGAGATCCAGATGGAGTTCCTGGTCCTGGCTATTGTGGACATTTGGGGAATGAACCAGAGGATGGAAGATTTCCCTCTCTTTCTTTCTCTCTCTGTCACTCTGCCTTTCAAATAAATACATAAAGAAAACCTTTAAAAATGAGTAAGATGCAAGAAATGTATATTAGTTTGCTCTTTCTGTGTGTGTGTGTGTGTGTATGTAAACACCCTCTACCCACAATCAAAAGTAACACAACCAAAGAGCCCATATGAGAGGCAAAAATAATTAAAGGAAGAGAAGAAAATTAATCACAATTGCATTATACTTCAAAATATAATAAGAACCTAATTTGATTTCTTAAAAGAGCTTGAGATGAGATGATAAAAGTGACAAAATTAGATGAATAGGACCCAAGGAAACCAATTGAAGATTAAAATAGCATCATTATGGCACTAATAATTTAAAACTGCAAGAACATACACTGCTGAAAAATAGCAATACTGATATAAAGGAAAGACTTGAGATAATCATGGTAAATGCAGATGAAAAAGAATTTAAAGCAACTAGAAACTAGTAAACTTAGAAGACAGACGAAAATGATCCAATGTAAAAATAACTAACATTTGTGAGCTAGAGAACATAATAAATGAAGAAATAATCAAAAATATAAACAGCTGGGGCCAGTGCTGTGGCGCAGCAGGTTAACGCCCTGGCCTGAAGCGCCAGCATCCCATAAGGGTGCCGGTTCTAGTCCCAGCTGCTCCACTTCCAGTCCAGCTCTCTGCTATGGCCTGGGTCCTGGGGCCCCTGCACCCACATGGGAGACCCAGAAGAAGCTCCTGGCTCCCGGCTTCGGATTGGCGTGGCTCCAGCCATTGCTGCCAACTGGGGAGTGAACCATTGGATGGAAGACCTCTCTCTCTCTGCCTTTCCTCTCTCTGTGTAACTCTGACTTTCAAATAAATAAATAAATATTTAAAAAATATAAACAAATGAATGCCTCTGAAATGAAAAAGATTTTATAGATTAAAAAATACTGTGTTCCTGGAAAATTTCATGAAAAATATCAAGACTGAAGTCTACCGTAAGAGTTCCAAGACAGTTCAGTGGAAGAAAGAACAGTTGTTTCAACAATGATGCTGGGACAACTGAATATCTGCATGTACAAGAATGAAGATGGACCCTACCTCATACCTTAAACACCAGCTCAAAATGGATTCAACACCTAAATAGAAGATCTAACATTAATTCTTAGAAAAATGGGGAGGGACTGGCGCTGTGATGCAGGGGGTTAAAGTCACTCCCTTGAGTGAATATACATTTTGTTTACCCATTCATGAGCAGTAGAACTCAAGGACACAGCGGACTACCACATGATAGCAACAGCAGCACTGGTCCTCCTGCATTTCCTGTCAGTGTCACTTCCATCACCTTTGGATTTAATGAAATAGAAGAATCTATAGCAGCTACTTGCTACAGTTGAGGAATAGTTTACAACTGTTCCATGTGGAGGTTGCCAGTCTATTGTCATGTACATTGTTTTATTTAATCCTTTTGGATAGTGCTATGCAGAAGGCAAGGATTATAATTCATACTTTATGGGTGAGAAAACGGAAATCAGTGGAGTTCAGTGTGTTATTCAAGGATGGGACTCAAAGCTCCTCTGCTATGATACTGTGGTGCCCATGACAGACATCAAAATGAAGCATGGCTGCATTTAGAGTTTGGGGAGAGAAATTTACATAGAACAATAGATGAATTGGGGGCACAAAGTGGGCGGTCCAAGTTGAGAACTGGGGAAAGTTCAGTGAGCTCTCATAGTATTCGTCTTCTCTTCATTAAAAAAAAATAATAATAAAAGTTTAAAAAATGTATTTATCATCAAGAGAGAGTGTGTTCCCATCCATTGGTTCACTTTCTAAGTTCCCACAATAGCCAAGGCTGGGCTGGAGCTGAAAGCCAGAATTAAAAGTTAATCCAGGTCTCCCAGGTGGGTGGCAGGAGCTCAAGAACGTGTACTATCAGCTGCTGCCTCTCAGGGTTCACCTTAGCAGGAAGCTAGAATTGGAAGTGAAGATGGTACTCGAACCCAGGCCCTTTGATATGGAATGTGGGCACCCCAAGCAGTATCTCAACCACTGTACCAAACACCGCCCTCTTTATCTTCATTCTTTTTTTATTTAGTAATTGCCCACAGTTCCTTTCAGAAATACAGAGACAGAGAAAGAAAGATAGACAGAGGTCTTCTGTCTACTGGCTCACTCCTCAAATGTCTTCCAATAGCTGGGACTGGGCCAGGCAGAAGCCAGGAGTCAGAACTGAATCTCCAATGTAACCAGCGTCCCGAGGTACCTGAGCCATCACCTGCTGCTTGCTGGGGTGTGCATTAGCAGGAAGTTGGACCAGAAGTGGAGGCAGAACTTGAAACCAGGAACTCTAGCATCTTACCTGCTGCACCAGATGCCTGCCCCTCTCTCTTCATTCTTAACCACATCTCTACTCTGTTCTGGCTTTTAGATCTGTTTCTCACTAATCAGTCATTTCCAGAAACTCTTGTGACCATATATGGGATTATACACAGAGAAAACCATCCATCCCCATTAAGCCTGATTATAAACACTGGAAAATTAGCAAATTGAGAAGAGCTCTTTCTTTTCTTTTTAAGATTTAGTTTATTTATTTGAAAGACAGAGTTACAGAGAGAGGTAGAGCCAGAGAAGAAAAGTCTTCCATTCTATTGGTTCACTCCCCAAATAACTGTAATGGCCAGAGCTGGGCTGATCCAAAGCCAGGAGCCAGGATCTTCTTCCAGGTCTCCCACGCGGTTGCAGGGGCCCAAGAACTTGAGCCATCTTCCACTGCTTTCCCAGGCCATAGCAGAGAGCTGGATCGGAAGAGGAGCAGCTGGGACTTGAACCAGCGACGATGTGGGATGTTGGCACTGCAGGCTGGGGCTTTAACCTGCTGCGCTGGCCCCAAGAAGATCTTTTTCACCACTTGTTTATGAGACCTGCTTACCACTGGTGGAGATGCTTGAATCTCTGTGATCCAGATGTGAACTTCAGCCACATATACAACAAATAACTATAACTACTCAACTACTCACAAAACTAAACTACTCACAAAAAAAGCATTCATGAGTGTAATTAGATTTTTTTTTCAGTTGGCAAAAATGTTAAATACAGGAAAGAGCAGAGAGTAGGCTAACAGCCATATCCTCCAACCCTCAGGATTTAATAGCATCATTTCACAGTATTTGCTTCTGGTTTTAAAAATCTAGAGTTAAGGGGCCAGTGCTGTGGCTCAGTAGGTTAATCCTCTGCCTGTGGTGCTGGCATCCCATATGGGCACCGGTTCTAGTCCCGTCTGTTCCACTTCCTATCCAGCTCTCTGCTGTGGCCTGGAAAAGCAGTAGAGGATGGCCCAGTCCTTGGGCCCCTGTACCCACATGGGAGACCCAGAAGAAGCTCCTGGTTCCTGGCTTCAGATCAGCTAAGTTCTGGCCGTTGCGGGCATTTGGGGAGTGAATCAGCAGATGGAAGACCTCTCTCTGTCTTTCCCTCACACTGTCTGTCTCTACTTCTCAAATTAAAAAAACAAAAAAAGCAAATCAAAAAAACAAGAGTTAAAAATGAAATTTATCAATACCTCCCTCCCTAGAGGAGTTCATCACCAAGAATATAGTGTCTGTCCTTCCAAATCTTGTTTTTGCCCTTTTACTGCATATATGGTATCCATAAATGCTTGTCTTATGTAGTTGTAAAATGTACACAAGTGATAGAATATTTTCTGTAACTTGTTTATTTGTGCAATAATGTGTTTTTGAGAACTCTTTGATGATATATAGAGACATCTTCATATTAACTACTACATAGTATTTTATCGTATGAATATTTATAAATTCATCTATCTAGAGCTCTACTTGTAGACAATTAAGATTCCTCCATAGTTTCATCTATTACAGACTGCTGCAAAAGAACAAGCATTCTTTTTAAATTAATTATTTCTTATTTTTAAAAAAAGATTTATTTTATTTATTTAAAAGAGTTACAGGGAGATGTAGACACAGAGACACAGAGAGAGAGAGTTCTTCCATCTACTGGGTCACTCCTCAAATGGCCACAATGGCCAGACCTGGGCCAGTCTGAAGCCAGGAGCTAGGAACCTCCTCCAGGTCTCTCGCGTGGATGCAGTTGTATCTCCCACTGCTTTCCCAGGCCAGCAGCAGGACTCGAACTGGTGCCCATATAGGATGCCAGCACTGTAGGCACTGCAGGCCAGAGCCCTAACCCACTGCACCACAGCGCCAGCCCAAAACATTCTCTTTTTTTAAGAGAGTGGATTGGGGCAGGCACTGTGATGTAGTAGGTTAAGCCTCTGCCTGTAGTGCCAGCATCCTATATGTGCGCCTGTTTGGGTCCTGGCTGCTCCACTTCTGATCCAGCTCCCTACTAATAGCCTGGGAAAGCAGTGGAAGATGATCCAAGTCATTGGGCCCCTGCACCATCATGGGAGACCCAGAAGAAGCTCCTGACTCCTGGCTTTGGATCTGCCCAGCTCTGGCCATTTCGGTCGTTGAGGAGTGAACCAGCAGATAGAAGACCTCTCACTCTGGCTATCCCTCTCTCTCTCTGTAGCTCTGCCTCTCAAATAAATAAATAAATATTTTTTAAAAGGTATATTTCATTTATTTATTTGTTGTTGTTGTTGTTGTTTAATTTATTTGAAAGGCAGAGAGCAAGAGAGAGCTTCCATCCCCTGGTTCAATTTTCAAATGCCCACAACAGCCAGGGCTGGGCCAGGAACCAGGAGCTCAATCTTGGTCTCCCATGTGAGTGGTAGGGATTCAAGTACTTGAGCCATGCATCACCTGCTGCCTCCCATGGTCTGCACTGGTAGGAAGCTGGAATGGAGAATGGAGGCAGGACTTAAACCTAGGCACTCTGATATGAGATGGAGGTGTCCCAAGTGATGGCTTAACTGCTCTGCCAAATGTCTGCCCCAGCAAATACTCTGGCACATATTTCCTGGTCCATATGTGCAGGAATTCCTCTGTAAATTCCTGGAAGTGGAGTTGTTGGGCTGAAAGAGGTGCATTTGTACTTCCCTAGATAACTGTTACCAGATTGTTCTCCAGCGTTCATATTACAGTGGACACTTCACCTGGAGAGTAAGAGTGTTCCTGTTTGGTTAAGGAGACTTTCTGAAGATCTGGATGGGTGCAGATAGACAGAGAAGTGGTTACATCATCAGAATGCAAACAAATCCAAAATGACGATTAACCATATCTGTGCCTCCATGAACACAGCCCCACACCGAGCCGGGGATCCCACCTGCTGCTTCAAGCACATCATTCCCAGTCACACTGTCTCTTGCTGACAACTTTCTCCTCTTCACCTACTTTTTATGTCCCTCATTCTTCTCTCCCCACCTCCTTCACAGAGCAAAAGATAAATTCCTCCTGCTTTCGCACAGAAAGCTGCTTAAGCATCTTTTCTGTTGCTAGGGGCCTGGAGCTCCTGCCTCCACAGTTGGTGATTTCTCAAACACATTATCCTCTTGTATTAGTTAGGAATTGCTACGTAGCAAATCCACCCCCAAGCTTGACTGGCTTAAAGCTACACTATTTATTAGCACATGAATCTCTGGGGGGAGGAATTGAGATGGGCTCAGCTAGGTATTATTTCTGGCCTTGGCTGAGTTCATTCATCTAAGTGTCTAGGCTTCTGGGGGTCGGTTCACTGTCAGCGGGAGTGACAGCAGCTGACACTTGGCCACGTGTGTTCATGCTCCAGCAGGCTTGCTTGGGCTTATCTTCTTGGTAGTGCCAGGGCTCCAGGAGGGAAAACAGAGCATGCAAGCCTTTTAGAGTCTTGGGTTTGGACTTGCACGATATTACTTCCGCCTCATTCCATTGTCCAGGCAAGTTACAAGGCCAGCTTAGGTTCAAGGTGTGGGGAAACAGACCCTGTGTCTCAACTGGAGAAGCTGCACAAATCAGTTCTACAAGGTGTGGATACAAGGAGGGGTGGTGTGTTGCAGGCGGACTTCTCTGGGAAGTGGATTCTGAGATGGAGACCAGCAGGCAGGAAGTTACTTAGGGAGCGCTGTTGGGATCAACACCTGTGAGAGAGGGGAGGGAGCAGGATAGAGGAGTGAGCCAGTGCGTGGCAGATCTCTCTCTCTCTCTCTCTCTCTCTCTCTCTCTCTCTCTCTGTGTGTGTGTGTGTGTGTGTGTGTGTGTGTAACTCTGCCTTTCAAATAAATAAGGAAATCTTTATTTAAAAAAAATAAAATAAAAGATGAGAATTCCCATCTGCTGGTTTTCTTCCAAAATGCCTGCAATGGACAGGGTTGGGCTGGAGCCAGAGCTAGGAACCGGGAATTCAATCCGGCACTCCCACGTGGTGGCAGGGACTCAGTCACTTGAGCCATCACCTGCTGCTTCCCAGGGTGCACATCCCGAGGAAGCTGGGTTGGAAGAGGGAGCCAGGAATCAAACCCGGGAATCCAGTGTGGAATGCAGGTGTCCTAACTGGTGTCTCAACCTCTAGGCCAAATGCCTGCCCCCATGTACCGATTTTATTTGATCACAGTGACAAACATAATTCCTTTAAGTTCAAGTTTCACAGTTTAATTGCTCATTTATCTAGCAGGGTGGTGCTCTGTTTTCACAATAATTTGGTCTGGCCCTGCCAAGGCAACGATAGGCAGGATTCAAAATTTAATAAAATTGTAGTAGGCTAATTTTTTTTTCTTTTTTTTTTTTTTTTGACAGGCAGAGTGGACAGTGAGAGAGAGAGACAGAGAGAAAGGTCTTCCTTTTGCCGTTGGTTCACCCTCCAATGGCCGCCGCGGCCGGCGCACTGCGCTCATCTGATGGCAGGAGCCATCTGATGGCAGGAGCCAGGTGCTTTTTCCTGGCTCCCATGGGGTGCAGGGCCCAAGCACTTGGGCCATCCTCCACTGCACTCCCGGGCCACAGCAGAGAGCTGGCCTGGAAGAGGGGCAACCGGGACAGAATCCGGCGCCCCGACCGGGACTAGAACCCGGTGTGCCGGCGCCGCAAGGCGGAGGATTAGCCTGTTGAGCCATGGCGCCGGCCCATAGTAGGCTAATTTTTAAGTTGATAATTTTGTATGGCCCACAAATGATGTTATAAGTGTCCAACTGGCCCTTGGCAAAAAAAAAAAAAAAAAAAAGTTTCCCCACCCCAGATTCTAGACCATCTACTCAAAGCCTTAAGGAATGAAGAGAAACTTTGCTTTTCCCATCAGAAATCTAGGCAAGAACACTTTCAAACCATGCTAGCAACAGTTACCCAACTGCAGTGGAGGTAGAGATGTAATGTTCTTTGTGGATCGTGGATGATCTAGGAGAAGCCAGGGTAGAATTTGGCTGTAGAATCAAGTGTGATAGGAAAAGGAAACCAAGTGAGGTGTTAAAGAATAAAGAAATATCCCTGTTAGGGTAGTTCCTGAAGTCTGGGCAGATTTTTGGCACCTTGAAAAGGCAGTTACTGGTGCAGCAAAATTCCAGGGGAGTCCCCAGGTCAGAATCTGGGGAGCTTGGTAGAGAATCAGTTCTACCTGCAACAAAGGAGAATCGTTGTGATCACGTAGAAAAGATCCTGATTTTTGGAAACCAAAGACTTTGACCTTCAAAGGGGACCTGACACAGGGACAAAGCTATAGGGCAACCAGACAGGAGGAGATTACAGGGCTAGCAAGAAGAACCTGAGAGAACCAGAAAATGTCAGGGCCTCTCAATCCAAAGTGGAAAAACCAGTAGACAGTGATTGAGTGACAGGACCAAGGACACACTAGAGGCCATTGGCTGTCTGTTTAGCCTTTCACCTTTTCCACGGAGCCCCAGTCATGGTAGAATTGATAGAACCTTTGTGGAATTTGTCAATAGCATCCCTTGCTGTCTGCCCAGTGGGAGGCACCTACAGGAAACTAGAGAGAGGAAGGAAAGAGAATTGAGTGTATTTATTCCCCCAGTTCCCTTCCCACTGGGACCAGCATGGAAGACGGTTGGTTCTACAGCTCCCTCTTTGTCCCATTCAGGCGTGGAATCCTAATCACTAACTTTCCATAGTTTGTGATCTCTGGGCTGCCGCCCCATCTCTGACCACCTCCCTGAACCCTTCTTGCACCCTTCTATGAGGATACTTGAAACATCCGTGGAAAACAATTAAAAGATTATTTTGGTAAAAGAAATATGCATGTTCCATTTAAGACTCCTTGTAAATATTCTCCCTGATGGCTGCATTACCTGATGCAACTCTGAATGATAATCTGAGACAGCTTGTTTATGTTAGGACACTGGCGCAGTTTTAGCCAGGTGGCCACATGGCCCAGCTACCTGAGCCAGGCTCCACCCCCATCCTAATGGGATTCGCTGCTCCTGCTTCCCTGCCCACCCTCCGGCAAAGTTTTAAAAGGGCCTGTTCCTGCACACATGCTCTCTTGGCTCTTGGTTCTTCTCTCTTGGCTCTGCTCTCCTCTCTCCTCTTCTCTGTTCTATCCTCTCTCCTTGCTAGCTCCTCTCCTCTCTGTTTCTTATATTCTTTCTCTCTTTCCCTTCGCCACCCCTTCACTGTTATATATTAATGTTAGCCGTCACAAAATACACCGGACAACGGAGTAAGGGAAAGGGTTTATTAGGGAACACCCTACAGACCGGAGTGAAGGGGCGGCGAAGGAAAAAGAGAGAAAGAGAGTATAAGAGAGAGAGAGACAGAGACAGAGACAGAGACAGAGGAGAGAAGATAGAGTAGAGAGACGAGCCGAGAGAGGAGCCAAGAGAGCATGTGTTCAGGAACAGGCCCTTTTAAAACTTTGCCTGAGGGCGGGCAGGGAAGCAGGAGCAGCAAATCCCATTAGGATGGGGGTGGAGCCTGGCTCAGGTAGCTGGGCCATGTGGCCACCTGGCTAAAACTGCGCCAGTTTCCTAACATTCCCTCTAGTCTGTAGGGTGTTCCCCAATAAACCCTTTCCTTCACGCCAGTGTCCGGTGTGTTTTGCGATGGCTAACATTAATATATAACAGTTTATCTATTTTTTAAAGATTTATTTTATGGAGCTGGCACTGTGCCTGTGATGCCAGCATTCCATATGGGCGCCAATTCAAATCCACCTGCTATACTACTAATTGCCTGCGAAGACAGCCCAAGTACTTGGGTTCCTGCCACCCATGTGGGAGACCCAGATGATAATTCTGGCTCCTAGCTTTGGTTTGGCTGCACCCTGGTTGTTGCAGCAATCTGGGAAGTGAACCAGGAGATGGAAGATCGTTCTCTCTCTCTCTGTCTTTCCTTTCTCTCTGACCTTCAAATAAATAAATAAACTTAAAAAAAAAAAGATTTACTTTATTTATTTGAAGGGCAAAGTGACAGAGGGAGAGGTACTGACAGAGTTCTTCGATCTGCTACTTTACTCCCCAAATGGCTACTAGATCCTGGGCTGGGCCAGGCCCAAGACAGGAGCCTGGAATTCCATCCAGGTCTCCCATGTGAATGACATGTGGGCCATCTTCCACTGCCCCCCCCCCCAGGTGCCTTAACAGGGAGCTGGATTGGAAGCAGAGTAGCCAGGACTTGAAGCCATGCAAATATGGGATGCTGGCGTCACGCTTAGTGGCTTAACCTCCTTTGCCACAATGCTGGCCCCAGATAGCTTCTTTAAAAGGGGTTTATGGGCCGGCGCCGTGGCTCAACAGGCTAATCCTCCGCCTTGCGGCGCCGGCACACCGGGTTCTAGCCCCGGTTGGGGCGCCGGATTCTGTCCCGGTTGCCCCTCTTCCAGGCCAGCTCTCTGCTGTGGCCCGGAGTGCAGTGGAGGATGGCCCAGGTGCTTGGGCCTTGCACCCCATGGGGAGACCAGGAAAAGCACCTGGCTCCTGGCTCCTGCCATCGGACGAGCGCGGTGCGCCGGCCGCAGCGTGCCGTCAGCGGCGGCCATTGGAGGGTGAACCAACGGCAAAGGAAGACCTTTCTCTCTGTATCTCTCTCTCTCACTGTCCACTCTGCCTGTCAAAAAATAAAAAATAAAAAAAAAAAAGGGGTTTATGGGGCAGATATTTGGAGTGCCCCAGAGTTTCTGAGTTTGAATCCCAGCTTTGGCTGTAAATCTTGATTCCAGCTTCTGGCTAATGTAGACGCTGGGAGGTGGCAGCGATGGCTCTAGTAATTGGTTCCTGCCACCCACATGGGAGACCTGGATGGAGTTCTAGCTCCCAGCTTTACTGGTATTTGGTGAGTAAAAATTGGGTGGGGTCTATTTCCTTTTATCTCTCTCATATAAAAAAAAGAGGGGGATATATGTATATTTTTAGGCATACTTGTCCCTTTTGGCTGCCTAGCTCCAGAAGCCACACCTCTGTCTGGGGACAAGCCCAGGGTTGGTGAGTGTTGGTGAGAAGCAGAGTCGTTTCCCCATGCAGATGTGGAAGTGCTGGCTGCTTGCTTTCCCAGCCAGGCTTGCAGCTAGGGTGTGGGCCTGTGGCCTACGGTCCACTAGTCAGAGGCACAGCTAGACTTTTAGGAGCCAGTGACACAAAGACACAGGGACAGGGAGAGGCCCCGTGTGGTGGTGGTGGTCATAACAGCAGCAGCAGCTTCTTCTCTGGTGCAGTCCCTGATGTCCAGGTGTCCCTCGTGGCAGTCCCTGATGTCCCTGCCTCTGGTGCAGTCCCTGATGTCCAGTGTGTGGCTTTAACAGGACTGAAGAACACACTGTTACTGCTATTTGCTTTTATAAATCCCCACTGGCAGAGGTTTCCTTGCACTCCAAGTGCAGCATACAGCCAGGCCTCACCAGAAAACAGAAGACAGCCAGGAGCCAGTGCGGTCTGCCCCCGCCTCCCACCCTGGTGCCTCAGCTTTTCTCCTACTCTCTCTGTCTCCGTAGCTCTGCCATGTCCTTCCCTGGCTGTGGTCCTGTCTTAGTTCATGGCAGTGCTGTGAGCCTGTTGGTCAGGATGCACCCAATGTGATGTCAGGACACCTGCATCTAAATCCCGGATGATCAGCTTACCAATGGAAGTTAGTCAAAGTGCTACGTGTCTTTGGGATTGTTTCCTCTTCTGTACAATGGGAATCACAGTAGAATCTTGCTTTTAGGACTAAATAAGGTCATGCATGTCAAGCCCCCATCAAGCTACTTGGCTCATAGTAAACACCAATAACTGTTGCTAGTGTTATCGTCATAATCAGCATTCTTTTCTTTTTAAGTCTTATTTTATTTATTTGAAATGCAGAGTTACAGTGAGAAGAAAAGAGAGATCTTCCATCCACTGGTTCACTCCCCAAATGGCTGCAACAGTCAGTGCTGTGCCAGGCCAAAGCCAGGAGCTTCTTCTGGGTTTCCCACATAGGTGCAGGAGCCTAAGCACTCGAGCCATCCTCCGCTGCTTTCCCAGGCATGTTAGCAGGGAGCTGGATTGGAAGTGGAACAGCAGAGACTTGAACTGGCATCTGTATGGTATGCCAGCATCACAGGCAATGGCTTTACCTGCCACACCACACTGCTAGTCCCCAAATTGACATTCTTTTTTTTTTTTTTAAGATTTATTTATTTTTATTTGAAAGTCAGAGTTACACAGAGAGAGGAGAGACAGAGGCTTAGAGAGAAAGGTCTTTTATCCCCTGGTTCACTCCCCAGTTTGTGCCGATCCAAAGCCAGGAGCCAGGAGCCAGGAACCTCCTCAGGGTCTCCTACATACATGCAGGGGCCCAAGGTCTTGGGCCATCTTCCACTGCTTTCCCAGACCATAGCAGAGAGCTGGATCAGAAATGGAGCAGCCAGGCCTGGAGCTGGTGCCCATATGGGATGCTGGCATTGCAGGAGGCGGCTTAACCCACTATGCCACAGTGCCGCCCCCCCCCCCCCCCAATCGACATTCTTATCCTCGCCATGAGTCAAGGGCCTTATGGAGAACCTTAGAGCAGATGTCGTAAATTCAAACACCTAAGGGAGCCAAGCAGGCAGTGGGAGTGAGCGCAGGGAAACCATCTTCACAGACCTGCAGGGGGCAAGGTGGGGATTATGGAAAACGGGAGAGTGTGTGCCTGTCTGGGCAGGGGCCACTTCTTGACAGCAGCCATGCATTGCCACATGGACACCAGACTTTCCACCATTTCTAGAGAAGTCAGAAATCCAAGTTTTTCTGGAGAGCTTGAACTTCCCAAATGTCGGAAAAGCACCATACAGCCAAACCAACCCTTTTCAGGGCCACAGTGGGCGGCAAATGCCAGGTTGTGTTCTGAATGTGAATCTCTGGGCCCAGCTGAAATTGTCAGGGAGTGAACCTGGTTGGGTCAGATTTATCCTGTTGAATCGGTCAGGTATGGCCATGGCCCACTGCCCACCCAGGGCGGGTTTAGTGGAAACTATTTAGCAGGGAGTGTGGGCAGGAACAGGGGGACAGCACCCTTCCAAGAAGAGCGGCAAGACACACTTGGAAGGCAGGTGCACTGAAAGCAGATACGTCAGGAATAAGCCCCAGTCACTGTGGGCTTACAGGGGCTTATTTGTCTTGTTTTTTTATTTACATAGCGTGTCTTGAGGTAGGCAGGACAAAGCAGTACAAAGACTCAGATATATCCACGTGATTCCAGACTCCTTCTGTCTTTTTTACATCTCTCTCTTCACACAAAAGCCTTTGTCTTCTTGCCGATCCTGGCTGCAAAATGGCTGCCCCTGTGACCATCACAACTGTGTTCTAGGAAGGAAGGAAAGGAATGGAGAAGAGATGACCCTTATGTCAGAATTTCCTAGACACTCCCAACAAGTTTCTTCTATTTCTTTGACCAGAGCTGGTTCTCATACCTATACCTAGCCACAAAGGAAATTATAAAGGGGAGTATTTTTAGCTTGATATGTTGCAGTTCCAAACAATGTCAGGATCTATTGATTGGAAATGAGGAGAGAATAGACTTCTAGCAGGCCATCAGCAGCCTCTTCCACCTCCTACGAATGCATTCCACATACCAGACCCTGGCTAAGTCCAGGGGTACCCGGGCTGAAATGCACAGATGCGACTGTGAAACTCGGTGCAGCTGGATCTGGGTCAGACATCAGAACATCAGCTCCTCACAGCTCCTCGAGGCTTCCTATCCCTTCCTGACCCTTGCCTGGCCCTCTTGCCGTCTGCGTAAACCCACCAGGGCCCAAGCACAGGGGGATGGGGAGGAAGTGTGATTAACACTCCTGTCGTTTACAGTGGGCACCAGGAAGATGGCCCAGAGAGCAATGTGTAGCTGGCACATCTGGTTTCTAACATTTATCAATCCCTGACATGTAATCTGAGTAATATGTGCGAAGCGAGCAAGCCCACGTGCTGATTTAGGAGTCTCATTACTACCCTGTCCGCAGAGTCATGTTCTGTTTGCACAGGGCCTTGGCGTCCGGGCCCCTTGAGCACGGCAGTGGGAAAGAGGAGGCTTGGTGACGGGCACCTGCCGATGGCAGAGGCCCCTGCTGACAGGACTGGGGCAGTGGTCAAGTGCTTGCGGACGCTCCTCTGGCACAGAGGACTGTGGAGCTGAAGGCCAACTCCAGCTAGGGTGAGGGGCAGATCCATCCCATCCCTCAAAGGGGGAGTCTGCAGGTGAGCTCTGCCACTTGATCACCATGTGGCGTTGGGTGAGTGCCTGCAGCTCGCTGAGCCTCAGTTTTCCCCATCTGTAAATGAGAATCATAATGGCACCCACCTAACAAGGCCATCGTGACAGTAAATAAAAACAATAGGAGCCCAGCATTTCCTAGGGGCCGGGTAGGGTCCCCAGTATTTGACCTGTATTATGGCACTGAATCTTGTTAGATTCATGAAATAAACACATTAGATAAACACTGTTAGAACCCCACACTGAAAGAAAATGAGGCACAGAGAGGTGAAGGAACTTGCTCCAGGTCACACAGCTAGAGACTGGCAGAGCCGGGGTTCCAACCCAAGAAGCGTGGCCCCCCAGAATGCGCTCTCAGCTGCCTCAACGGACCGCTGTATTTTATAGTCAGCATGTAGGAAGATCAGTCCTTGGCCAGTGATGTCCCAGAAAGCTTACATGATGATGAAAATGGTTTAATGGTCTTTTTAAAATATCACATAATTGGGGACCAGTGCTGTGGCACAATAGGTTAAAGCCCTGGCCTGAAGCTCCGGCATCCCAAATGGGTGCCTCTTCTGGTCCCGGTTGCTCCTCTTCGATCCAGCTCTCTGTTATGGCCTGGGAAAGCAATAGAAGATGGCCTAAGTCCTTGGGCCCCTGCAAGCACGTGGGAGACCAAGACGCTCCTGGCTCCTGGCTTCGGATCCGTGCAGCTCCGGCTGTTGTAGCCATCTGGAGAGTGAACCAGTGGATGGAGGACTTCTCTCTCTGTCTCTACCTCTCTGTGTAACTCTGTCTTTCAAATAAATAATAAATCTTTAAAAAAATCACAAAATTGGTGATGTAAATATTTATTTATGTTTATATTTATTTGAAAGAGGGAGAGAGAGAAAGTGCACATGAGAGAGAGCAAGAACTCTCTCATCCTCTGATTCACTTCCCAAATGCCTAAAATAGCTGGGGCTGGGCCAGGCGAAAGCCAGGAGCCAGGAACTCAGTTCAGATCTCCCACACGGATGTCAGGGACCCAAGTACTTGAGCCATCACCTGCTGCCTCCCAGGGTGAACATTAGCTGGAAGCTGGAATCTAGAGCAGATCTGGGACTCCACTCAGACACTCTGATATGGGCTGTGGGCATCCCGAGAGGTGTCTTAAGTGGCTGTGCCAAATACCGGCTCTCTATACTGAAAGGAGTCAGGTGGATTAATAGGCAGTCAGGGGAAACTGGGGTGCATTTCCTTAGGAATCTCCAACTTTACCATGAGAATAGCAAGGAAGCTCACGGTTTATTGTGAAAACAAGTGGCCCATCTCACCCTTCCAGATGGCTTTTTTGTTTTATCCAGAGCAAGCCAGACAGGATAAAGGATTGCAAATAAGGTCTTTTGATGAATTTTGTCCCTGACTTGTAACTGAATGTCAATCTGATTGTTAAGTATTTTTTTTCCAAAATAGTGCTTAAAAACCCTACTAGCACTGACCACTTCAGCTCTGGCTGGAAGTCTTTGACTGTAATAAATCTTGCTTTTAAATCTCTCTGCTTGTCTGCTTGGAAAGTCTTCCACGTGAGACCGAGAACCAACGTAATAATACCTTCACCGCCAGCGTTTCATTCACCCATAACAGTAGCTTTGCGCTGTCCAACCCAGGAGCCGCTGGCCACAGATGGCTACTGAGAATTTGAAACATGGCTGGTTTGACCAAGGATCCGAGTTCTTTTTTTAAAAGATTTACTTATTTAGCGCCGGTGCCACGGCTCACTAGGCTAATCCTCCGCCTGCGGCGCCAGCACCCCGGGTTCTAGTCCCGATCGGGGTGCTGGATTCTGTCCCGGTTGCTCCTCTTCCAATCCAGCTCTCTGCTGTGGCCCGGGAGTGCAGTGGAGGATAGCCCAGGTCCTTGGGCCCTGCACCAACGTGGGAGACCAGGAGAAAGCACCTTGGCTCCTGGCTTTGGATCGGCGATGTGCACCAGCCGCAGCATGCTGCTGGAGTGGCCATTGAGGGGTGAGCCAATGGAAAAGGAAGACCTTTCTCACTGTCTACTCTGCCTGTCAAGAAAAAAACAAAAAAAGATTTATTTAATTGAGTGGCAGAGTTACAGACCCAGAGAGGGAGAGACAGAGAAGTCTTCCATCTGTTGGGTCACTCCCCAAATGGCCACAGTAGCTGGAGCTGGGCTAATCCAAAACCAAGATCCGGGAGCTTCCTCCAGGTCTCCCACGTGGGTGCAGGGGCCCAAGCACTTAGGCCATCTTCTGCTGCTTTCCCTGGTCATTAGCAAGGAGCTGGATAGGAAGTAGAGCTATTGGTACTCAAACAGGTGTCCATATGGGATGCCAGCACCACAGGTGGAGGCTTAGCTAACTATGCCAAAGCACTGCCCTCGTTGAATTCTTAATTTATTTTTAATTAGTTTTAATTTAAATAGCTGTTTGGCTCCTGTATTGTGCATGCAACGCCAGGCTCCCCCACTCTCTTCGATCCCTGCTGGAGGTGTTGAAGCCCTCTAGCTGTGGGCTAGAACCTCAGGGATGTCAGGGACCTGCCTTGTGGGCTCCAGTGATGGGGCTGTAAGAAGGGGATAGCCTAGTCTTTCCCTGTGCTTACGACAGTGAGCTCTGGCATTGCCATTCAGAATGCTGCTCCTTTAAGATGAGTGGGTGCCGTGGTTCGAATGCTTACGTCCCTTCCAAAGTTGATGTTGGACCCTAGTGACCAGTGCAATAGTATGAAGAGGTAGGATCCTAGGGATGACTGTGCCGTGAGGGTTCTGCCCTTGTTCAGTCTTAGAACTGGACTTGCGGGGCCCAGTGGCCCCTCTCGTTCCTCCCACCATGTGAGGACAGAGTGCTTGAGTGCTTGTCTCCTGACGACGTGCAACAAGGCGACTTCTCTGGAGTTCATAGCAGCCCTCTCCAAACACCGGCTCTGCTGGTGCCTTGACTTTGGATGTCTTCCAGCGTTGGGTATTTCATGATAGAAGCACAGACAAAGGCTCCAGGACCCAGGCCTTTCAGAGAGCCACTCAGCATTGAGTGCTGGGACCCCAGACACAGCCCTGGTCCCTGAGGCAACAGGACAGACAGGGGCCTTCCCCTCTCCCTCCTCCACTCTTAGACTCTTCCTATGGGCATCCTGTTCTGTGCAGGATTTTTTGCTGCAGGAGAGGGGACCCCAGAGAAAGAGGGCTCTGCTGTCTTGTGGAACCAGAAATCCTGCTCGCTCTTTTTCGCACGTGTGTACCATTGCAGGCATGCACTGTGTTGTGTTTAACCACTTTCCTGGTGGAGCAGATCCTTCCTGATTGTTTGCTGGTAGGAACAGTGCTGCAGCGAGTAACAGTGCAGTCATAATTTCTTTTTTTTCCAAATATGTATTTATTTATTTGAAAGAGTTACACAGAAAAGAAGAGGCAGAGAGAGAGAGAGAGAGAGAGAGGTCCTCCATCTGCTGGCTCACTCCCCAGTTGGCCGCAATGGCTGGAGCTGTGACCATCTGATGCCAGGAGCCAGGAGCTTTCTCCAGGTCTTCCATGCAGGTGCAGGGACCCAAGCACTTGGGCCATCTTCCACTGCTTTCCCAGGCCATAGTAGAGAGCTGGATTGGAAGTGGAGCAGCCGGGACTAGAAGCAGTGTCCATATGGGATGGTGGTGCTGCAGGTGGTTGCCTTACCCGCTACACCACAGTGCCGGCCCCTGCATTCATCATTTCATACTTCACAGAAAATGTGGCTGTTGTAAATTCTCAGAAATGGAGTCAGTGGATCAAGGGCATATATATTTTACATTTTGATATTTCCAAATCACGCTCCATAGAGAGTGCACCAGTTTATATTTCTTGTTCTTCTCACCAGAGATACATGAGATGGCTATGGTCTCCCCAACAGAATATTGCATTTGTTTTTATCAATCTGCAGTGAAAAATAGTAGCTCAATTAAAAAAAATTATCTATTTATTTGAGAAGTAGAGTTACAGAGAGAGGCCTTGCATCCACAGGTTCACTCTCAAAATGGCTGCAATGGCCGGAGCTGGGCTGATCCAAAGCCTGGAGCCAGGAGCTTTCTCCGGTCTCTCACCAAACTCCAGGGGTCCAATCACTTGGGCCATCCTCCACTGCTTTCCCAGGCCATAGCATAGAGCAGGATCAGAAGAGCAGCCGGGATATGAACCATTGCCCATATGGGATGCCAGTGCCGCAGGTGGTGGCCTAGCCTACTGCTCCACATCGCCGGCCCCGCTCATGGTGTGTTTTAATTACATCTTTCTTATTATGAGTCAAATAGAACTTCTCTTCATGTATTTTCTGAAATAAACTTTTTCTAAGATTTATTTTATTTATTTGAAAGTCGGAGTTAGAGACAGGGAGAGATAGAAGGAGAGAGATCTTAGATCTGCTGATTTACTCCCTAAATGGCTGCAGAGGACAGCGTTGGGCCAAGGCTGAAGCCAGGAGCCAGGAGCTTCATCCAGATCTCCCACATGGGTGCAGAAACCCAAGCACTTCAGTCATCTTCTGCCGCTTTCCCAGGTGCATTAGCAGGCAAGCTGGATTGGAAGATGGGCAGCCAGAACTCAAACAGGCCCCAAGATGGGATGCCAGCATCACAGGCAGTGGCTTTTACCCACTATACCACAATGCTGCTCCCTCCCTTTCACAAATAATGTATTGCCTTATTTTAGAAAAGATGTATTGGCTGGCGCCCTGGCGCAGCGGGTTAAAGCCTTGGCCTGAAGTGCCAGCATCCCGTATGGGCGCTGGTTCAAGAATCGGCTGCTCCACTTCCAATCCAGCTCTTTGCTATGGCCTGGGATACCAGTAGAAGATGGTCCAAGTCATTGGGTCCCTGCACCCACATAGGAGACCCAGAAGAAGCTCCTGGCTCCTGGCTTTGGTTTGGTGCAGCTCTGGCCATTGCAGCCATCTGGGCAGTGAACCATCAGATGGAAGACCTCTCTCTCTATCTCTACTTCTCTCTCTGTAACTCTGTCTTTCAAATAAATAAAATAAATCTTAAAAAAAAAAAAGAGATGCATTTATATACTTGGATGGCAGAGTGATAGAGAGAAGGTGAGGAAGAGAGAGGCAGAGAGAAAGAGAGATCTTCATCTTCTGGTTCATTCTCTAAATGCCCAAAATAGCTGGGACTGGGCCACACTGAAGCCAGGTGCCAAGAACTCCGTCTAGTCTCCCACATGAGTGGCAGGGACCCAAGTACTTGAGCCATCATCTGCTGCCTCCCAAGCACTTCAGCAGGACAGAGCAGTCCAGACTTGAACCAGGCACTTAGATCTAGAATGCAGGCATCCTAAGCAGCCACTTAACTCACAATGCTCACCCATGGATTTTCTTTCATATAAATCATTTGTTCTTATTCTTATAATAAATTTAATAAATTCTTTTAATAATATTGGGTTGTAAGTGGCTTTCTTTTTAATTTCCTGGAGTTTTCACATATTTTGAGATTAGCCCTTTGTGATATGCATTGCACTGAAATTGTCTTTTAAGTTTACTTTTATATTTTCACCATGAGAAATTTGTTGTTGTTTTTAATCAAATGTGTTTTAATTTTAGAGTCATAATAACACAGGCCTTTTCCATGTCTTCAAAATAAAAGAATTTTCTCATGATTTCTACTACAGTCTTTGAGTTTTAAATTTAAATCTTTGGTTTCTTAGATATGTTCTAGTGAAGACAGTGAGGGTTGGATCTCTGTTTTCCCGATAGGACTCCCCAATTGTCCATTAATAGTCTTTGGATTTTTTTTTTTTTAAAGATTTATGTTATGGAGTCTATGCTGGTGCAAAGTGGGTTAACGCCCTGGCCTGAAGCTCCAGCATTCCATATGGGTGCCGGTTCTAGTCCCAGCTGCTCCACTTCTGATCCAGCTCTCTGCTCTGGCCTGGGAAAGCAGTAGAAGATGGTCCAAGTCCTTGGGCCCCTGTACCCACTTGGGAGACCTGGAAGAAGCTCCTGGCTTCAGATCAGTGCAGCTCTGGCCGTTGCGGCCAATTAGGGAGTGAACCAGTGGATGGAAGACCTCTCTCTCTGCCTCTCCTCTCTGTGTAACTCTGACTTTCAAATAAAAAAAAATGGACAGTTTTAAAAAATCATTTAAAAAAAAAGAGAGATTTATGTTATTTATTTGAAAGGCAGCATTACAGAGAGGCAATGTCAGAAAGAGAGAGAGAGGTCTTCCATCTACTGGTTCACTCCCCAGATGGCTGTATTGGCTGGAGCTGCCCTGATCCAAGCCAGGAGCCAAAAGCTTCTTCTGGGTCTCCCTTGAAGGTACAAAGGGCCAAGGACCTGGGCCACCTTCTGCTGCTTTCCTAGGCCATAGCAGAGAGCTGGATCGGAAGTGGAGCAGCCAGTACTTGAATTGGCACCCATATGGGATACTGGCACAGCAGATGGTGGCTTTACCTGCTATGCCACTGTGCTGGCCCTCATTAATATTCCTTGAATAGTCTATCTTATCTTCTCTGTTATATGATGCAACCATTATCGTATACTTTTATTTTCTATGTATTTGGGGCGTATTCTGGGCTTTCTGGTCTGTCCAGCTAGTCCTACATTTTCACTGCACTGTTTTAATTTGCATGTTTTTATAATGAGTTTGAATGCTTGATAGGCTAGTCCCTTCTCATTGCTCTTTTTTTTTTTTTCAGAATTATTCTTATTTTTCTTATGACATTTAGAATTACTTTGTCAAGTTAAAAAAAAAAAAAAAACATGGCCGGCGCCGTGGCTCAACAGGCTAATCCTCCGCCTTGCGGCGCCGGCACCCCGGGTTCTAGTCCCGGTCGGGGCTCCGGATTCTGTCCCGGTTGCCCCTCTTCCAGGCCAGCCCTCTGCTGTGGCCCAGGAGTGCAGTGGAGGATGGCTCAAGTGCTTGGGCCCTGCACCCCATGGGAGACCAGGAAAAAGCACCTGGCACCTGGCTCCTGCCATCGGATGAGCGCGGTGCGCCAGCCGCAGCGCGCCGTCCGCGGCAGCCATTGGAGGGTGAACCAACGGCAAAAGGAAGACCTTTCTCTCTGTCTCTCTCTCTCACTGTCCACTCTGCCTGTCCAAAAAAAAAAAAAAAAAAAAAAACCTGTTGGGGGAATGGTGTTGTGGCATAGCAGGCAAAGCCACTGCCTGTGATACTGGCATCCCAAGTGGGTATTGGTTGGAGTTCAGGTTGCTCCATTTCCAATCCAGCTCCCTGCTAATGGCCTGGGAAAAGCAGTGCAAGATGGCCCAGATGCTTGGGCCCCTGCCACCCACATAGGATACTTGGAGAAAATGCTTGGCTCCAGGCTTCAGCCTGATCCAACAGTGGCAGTTGGAGCCATCTGGGGAGTGAACCAGCAGATGGGAGACCTCTCTCTGTATTTCCCCCCTCTCTCTGTAACTCTGACTTTCAAATAAATAAATAAATCTTTAAAAAATTGAAAACTGTTGGCATTGTTACTGCAAATGGAAAATTACATCTTTGCCTCATTGAGTAGTCTTATTCAATCATATGACATGCTTTCCTGTTTATCCAAATTTTCCACATCCTTTAATAATATTTTAAGGTTTTCTTCATGTAGATCTTGTACTTTTATTCTTAGGTGTTTTGGAAAGAAAGTATTGCATTTCTTCACATCTTGAATCTCCATGCATCTTTTTGTGTTGCTTTTGTAAACAGAATATTTTCTTCCATTGTCTTCTAGCTGCTTACTGTTTGCATGTATTAGAGTAATTGCTGCCTACTAATCCTTTACTGTGTTATTCTATGGGATTCTTTTGTTGTTTCTAACAGTTCCTCAGTTGATTCTCTTGTTACTTCCAGTTACATAATCCTTTTTGCTAAGTAGTGATTAATTTACCTCCTCCCTTACAAATGAATGCTAATAAGATGAACTTTTAAGAAGAGACCTCAGCTCCTACCCTGTAATCTATCTGGAAAAAGCCATCCTAATTAATTAGGCATCATAGAGGATACAAAAGGCAGAGTCAAGGCAGGAAGCTCCACTGTCTGGAGTCCCAGCCCTAGTTCATTTGTGGTACACTGTGGGGCTACCAGGTGAAGGGCGTGCTTTGTCTCCACCCCAAATCAATGCTGCTCCCCAAAATGGTCAGCTTAGAACCAGATTCAGAACCCAATCATAATTTGTTCCATCAAACTTGACCTTATTTAACTAAAGATCTGACTGATAGAGGAGAGGGGGAGAGGGGTGGCAATGTTGGTTTTCCTGCCTGCATTTGCGTGGTGACTTCTGGTTAAAGTGTTACAGCCAGAACTGACCCCACCTTCTACAGTGCCAGGAGCTAGGAGAATCTGCCAGATACAACCAGATTGGTTGTAACGGATGGATGTCTGTATTGTTGCTAGTTAAAATATTCCTGTTGCAAAACAAGTGCCAAGTGGAACAACTTTTATTTTGAATAATATTAATACATTATACATAATATATGCTAGTACACACATAGAGATCTAGAGGAAAGGCCACTTAGATTATGCTAATAGCAGTTATCTCTGGAGGTTGTGGCTATGAAGAGGAATATTTATTTTCCATGTTATCTGTGTCTGTAATTTGGTTTTTGTTTGGTTGGTTTTTTAAAAGATTTATTCATTTGAAAGGCAGAGATACAGAGAAAGAAGTAGAGAGAGAGAGAGAGAAAGATCTGTGTGCTGGTTCACTCTCCAAATGGCCTCAATGACTAGGGCTGGGCCAGGCCAAAGCTGGGAGCCAGGAGTTTCTTCTGAGTCTCCCACGTGGGTGCAGGGGCCTAAGTACTTGAGCCAACTTCTACTGCTATCCCAGGCACATTAGCAGGGAGCTGGATTGGAAGTGGAGCAGCTAGGACATGAACTGGTACCCATGTGGGTAGTCGGCACTATAGGCAGAGGCTTAATCTTCTATGCCAAAGTGCTGCTCACTGTTTGTTTGTTTGTTTGTTTTTAAATTTGAGAGGCAGAAAGAGACAGATGGAGACTGAGAAAGCCAATACATCCTAGGATCTCCAATATGGGATGCGGGTGCCTTAACTGATAGCCTAAAGTGCCTGTTCCTTGTGTTTCTTTGCAATAATCAGAATTTTTTGATAAAGAAAAGAGAAATAGCTCTAATATATAATAAAATGTTTATGAACAAGATAATATGATGCCTGAGATATGCTACAAAATAATATATAGGAAGAGAAAATGGGGGTGGGCCGATGTTAAGCTGCCCTTGTGTTGCTGGCATCCCATATGGGACCAGAAAGAGTCCTAGCTGTTCCACTTCTGATCCAGCTCCCTGCTAATGGCCTGGGAAAAGCAGTGAAAGATGGCCCAAGTGCTAGGGTCCTTGCCACCCATGTGGGAGACCTGGAAGAAGCTCCTGGCTCCTGGTTCCAGACTTCACCTGGCCCAGTCCTGGCTATTGGTGCTTGTTTGGAGAGTAAATCAGCAGATGGAAGATTGTCTCTTTCTCTCTCTCTCTTTCTCTCTCTCTGTAACTCTGCCTTTCAAACAAATAAAATCTTTTTTTTTTTTTTTTGACAGGCAGAGTGGACAGTGAGACAGAGAGAAAGGTCTTCCTTTGCCGTTGGTTCACCCTCCAATGGCTGCCGCGGACGGCGCGCTGCGGCTGGCGCACCACGCTCATCCGATGGCAGGAGCCAGGTGCTAGGTGCTTTTCCTGGTCTCCCATGGGGTGCAGGGCCCAAGCACTTGGGCCATCCTCCACTGCACTCCTGGGCCACAGCAGAGGGCTGGCCTGGAAGAGGGGCAACCGGGACAGTATTTGGTGCCCCGACCGGGACTAGAACCCGGTGTGCTGGCGCCGCAAGGCGGAGGATTAGTCTGTTGAGCCACGGCGCCGGCCAACAAATAAAATCTTTTTAAAAAGAGAGAAAAGGAGGCTCAACAGGCTAATCCTCCGCCTTGCGGCGCCGGCACCCCGGGTTCTAGTCCCGGTCGGGGCTCCGGATTCTGTCCCGGTTGCCCCTCTTCCAGGCCAGCCCTCTGCTGTGGCCCAGGAGTGTAGTGGAGGATGGCCCAGGTGCTTGGGCCCTGCACCCCATGGTGAGACCAGGAAAAGCACCTGGCTCCTGGCTCCTGCCATTGGACGAGCGCAGTGCGCCGGCCGCAGCACACCGGCCGCGGCGGCCATTGGAGGGTGAACCAACGGCAAAAAGGAAGACCTTTCTCTCTGTCTCTCTCTCTCACTGTCCACTCTGCCTGTAAAAAAAAAAAAAAAAAGAGAGAGAGAAAAGGAAATGGATGTGGTCAGAGGTGAAACAAGACTGGCCATAAATTGATAATAAAAAAATTGATGATCATTGCAAGTGAGTGATAGCACTTGGCGCTTTGCTGTATGATTTCCATTACTTTATCACAGGTTTGCAACTTTCCACAACAAAATGATTTTAAAGAGATCATTTTATACACACATATGAAGAAACTTCCACTCTGTAGTCTTTTTCTTTTTTTTTTTTTTAAGATTTATTTACTTATTTGAAAGTCAGAGTTACACAGAGAGGAGAGAGAGGGAAGTCTTCCATCTGATGATTCACTCCCCAGTTCGCTGCAATGGCCAGAGCTGCGCAGATCCAAAGTCAGGAGCCAGGAGCTATTTTTGGGTCTCCCACGCAAGTGCAGGAGCCCAAGGAGTTGGGCCATCTTCTACTGCTTTTCCAAGCTACAGCAGAGAGCTGGATCGGAAGTGGAGCAGCTGGGACTAGAACTGGCACCCATATGGGATGTCGGTGCTTCAGGCTAGGGCGTTAACCTGCTGCACCACAGCGCTGGCCCCCACACTGTAGTCTTTTAAAGTTACAGAATTATATGTATGATATCTTACCTCTGTGCCATTATATATGGAGATTTATATATTTATATACATAAATAATATATATTATTATATATTTATATATATAAATATTATATATAATATATTTATATACATATAAATCTGGAAGTGTCAAGTAATAATAAGTTTACTGAACACTTTGAAGTATGTAGGGCAACATCTTAAATTAGGAATCTCAAATTTCTCTTTTTTACATTTAAAAAATTATTTTGCTTATATGAAAGGCAGAGAGATAGAGAGATCTCTCATTTGGTTCATTCCACAAATGTCCGCAACAGCCAAGACTGGGGAGGCTGAAAGCCAGGAGCCCAGAACTCCATCCAGGTCTCCCTTGTGGGTGGCTGGGACCCAAGTGCTTGAGCCGTCACCTGCTGCCTGCCAGGCACATTAGCAGAAAGCCGGAATGGAGAGCAGAACCAGGGTTCAAATCCAACTGGGATCTGGGAGTTGCAAGGGGTGGCCTAGCCACTGTGTCAAACGCTCCCCTCTAGTTTCTTTTTTCATCTTCTTTTTAAATCATATATTTAAAGCCACCAGCTGCAGGTTTTGGAAAGTTAAGTGTCTGCATCCCTGTCATTTCTTTGACAAGCAGTGTCAGTGGCCTCTTCTGCCAAACTTAGGTGGCTCTCTGATTGCTGTGACCAACACAGCAGGGCAGGGCAGAGTGAGGCTGTGTGATTTTGGAGGCTGGGTCACCAAAGACCTAGCAGGGGCCCACTTTGTGATGCAGTGGGTTAAGTCACCAACTGTGATGCTGGCATCCACATGGCTTCCAGTTCAAGTATTTCTCATTGAACTCCCTGCCAACGTGCCTGGGAAGCATGGCCCCAAGTGCTTGGGCCCCTGCCAGCCAAGAGGGAGACCCAGATGGAGCTCCTGGCTTTGGCCTTTCCCAGCCCTGGCCATTTGGGGAGTGAACCAGCAGATGGAAGTCTCTCTCTCTCTCTCTCTCTCTCTCTTTCTTTCTCCCTCTCTCTGTAACTCTGCCTTTCAAATAAATAAATGAATGAAAGACCACATAGCCGTTACCTTGTTCCCTGGCATGTTTGCTCTTGGACTCTTGGAGTTTCGCGGAGCCGCTGTGTAAGAAGTCTGACTCCCCTGTGGCTGCCCCACTAGAAGGAAGCTAAGGCTGCACGGTGAAGCCACGTAAAGGTGCTGTGATCAAAACTCGGCCCTGAGCTCGGCCTTTGAGTCAGCCCTGCCTGTGCACTTGATAGGTAAGGGGAAGATCTCTGGAAGATGTCAGCTCTCAGCCACTCGAGTCTTCCTTGACAAGACTGCAGATATGCAACTGAGATGAATCATCTTCTCTGTAGCCATCTAAGTTTCTGATCTTCAGCATCTGTGAGCAGAATAAAATTGTGTTTGTTTTATGTCACTAAGTGGGATGGTTTGTTATAGAGCAATCGATAACTGGGACATCCAGGCTTCTAGTTATGTGAGATAATTGCATTTGGTTCTTAGGGTTTAAATCATTATAAAGAATTTTTCCCCCACTTGCCTTTAATCACAGCCTAGCTTATACATACTCGTGGTCTTATTTACTTATATTTTTAGGTTAACCTGTTCTTTTTGTTTAAATATGGCTTTAAAGAGGAAAGTCGTTAAAGTATTTTTCTAAGACATATCAGAAACATTACTACTAGAAATTAAAACCCTGTTTTCCATGTATCATCTAAAGTCATCTTGCTATCCACTAGGGGTACCTTCCAGCTTCTAAGAACTACTGCACTAAGCTTTTCTTCTGATTACAAATATCTCATCTAACTTTAACCTTTGAGAATGTATAAGGTTTCCCTTTCTTTTCTTTTCTCCTTTTTTTTTAAAAAATAAGATTTATTTATTTATTTGAAAGGCAGCTTTAGAGAAGCAGAGGTCGAGAGAGAGAGAGAAAGAGAGAGAGAGAGGTCTTCCATCCACTGGTTCACTCCTCAGATGGCCGCAATGGCTGGAGCTACGCCTATCTGAAGCCAGGAGCCATGAGCTTCTTCCAGGTCTCCCACATGGATTCAGGGCCCCATGGACTTGGGCCATCTTCCACTGCTTCCCCAGGTCATAGCAAAGAGCTGGAGAGGAAGTAGAGCAGCTAGGACTTGAATCGGCACCCATATGGGATGCTGGCATTTCAGGTGGTGGCTTTACCTGATATGCCACAGCACAGGCCCATTCATTTGGTGTTACCAGGGCTCCCCACACCTGCCGAGCCGCGAGGTGGTGCAGCTGGGCCTGCAGGCACTGAGACTTGTGCCTTAGGAGAGAGAGACAGAGCTTGCAGAAACCACTGCATTTGCAGTGAGCAGTAACAAGCCTGCTCTTTGTCCGGGAGGAAGCATGATGTCATTCATCAACCTTGCTTGCTACAAACACAACCTTGAGAAATAGCGTAGTTAGGGCCTTGCCTTCTCGGTACACCCAGCAAGTGTGGTTGCAAGAATGCAGGGGTGGTCAGGGCCTGTGTGTATCCCAAACAAAAGCCCCCTGGCCCGGGTCAGAGAGCCTTGGGAATGTGGTGGAGTCCTCGGCCAGAAATTCCACCATTCTCTCCCTACTCCCAACAGCACAGGAGAATGTCAAAAAAGCAGGGGAAATGGGCAAGGTTGTTACTGGGTTCACCTTGATTCCTCTTTAATTAGTAATAGTAAAAGGTGAGGGACTTGCTCATTTCAGAAGTTTAACTTTTATTAGTAAGATTAAGCATTTGTTAAAGATCTATTTATTTGAAAGGCAAAGTTACAGAAAGAGAAAGAGAAAGAGAGAGATACAGAAAGAGAGATATCTGTCTGCTGGTTCACTCCCCAAATGACTATAATGACCAGGGCTGGGCAGGGTGAAGCCAGGAGCCTTTATCTCCATCTGGTTCTCCCATGCGGGTGCAGGGGCCCTAGCACTTAGGCCATTGTCCACTGCTTTCCCAGCTGTATTAACAGGGAGCTGGATTGGAAGTGGAGCAGCTGGGACTTGAACCAGTGCTCATACGGGATACTAGTGTCACAGGTGGTGCTTAACCCACAGTACCGTAACACCAGCCTCTAAAATTAACTAGATATTGTCAGGCTTCTCCAATTTGCACATTCGAAGGAAGTCACACTAATGGCTGTGTCGGTGAGCTTTTGCTACAGTAATGCTGCAGAACGATCCAGCTCTGGCATGTGACAGCAAGCATTTAGTCTGGGGCTTTGTATTTCCTTGGCAAATCAGGGTGTCTCTGCTTCACTCTTCAGTTGACTGGGATGGCTCTGTCCCTGCATCTGCCATCCTCCTCCTGGAACCAGCTTGCTAACCAGAACGTATTTAGCTCTTAGAGATGACAGAACTGCAAGAGAGCATGCCCAGCGGCACAAGCATATTGCAGTGCCATTTACTAGATGTGTGGTGTTTTCCATTGGCCAAAGCAGGTTTCATGGCTGAGTCCAGTAGGTCAAAGAGTGAGGAGGAATATTTCATTCACGAGGTGGAGGGTTGGAGGGAATGTTCCAGACATCAATCTAATTTATCATCTGTCAAAAGCCGATGGTTTCTCTTCTTATCATTTTCTACTCACTCTGGTCCTCAAGCTCTCTTTGTGAAGTTTCTCCCATATTATTTCAACCTCAAAGCACTGTGAACCCTCAGACGATGAGTTGTCACACAGTGGTTCCGTCCCCACCTCCGTGGACAGGGCTTTCAAGAAATTTACACTCGTTTTTATCAATTAGCCAACATTCCTTCCCAACAATAAAGAAGAAATAAAACATTGCCTTGGAGGTTATGCCTCTAAGCTCCCTCCTCTGCTTGCAAGGCTGGGGCTGCTCTTGGGGAACTTGAAAATAACTCCAGTGCTTTATGTTCAAGCTTTTTTCATGTCTGTGAGACCTGGTGTTGTGAAAGGAGATGGTGGATGGTGCAATTGCTCATGAAGAATGGTTCTCTTCTAGCTTTTATGGTTATATAAGGTTGTAAAAGGTAATAAATTAATTTAGAAATGATTCAGAAAGGAGAGAGAGAATGAGAGAACAATAGCTAAAACATCTATTTTCCTTGCTGCCTTACATAGCTGTGGATAACATATGCCTACTTAGGGAATGGGCTTTACAAAGAGGTTAAACAGTACAGTGCCAGACTCAGAAGGCTGGACGACGGTAACTCCTTTTCGTGAAGGCATTTTCCCCCTTGATTCCGTGTGTGTGTGTGTGTGTGTGTGTGTGTGTGTGTGTAAAGAAGAACTAGGCAGGGAATATGGATATTCCTAGGTGTCTCTGGAAGGGGCTCCTTACATGTGCAAAGACTAGTCTTTGACAGCCATTTCTCTGAAGCCCCCCCTTCTCCTGTCCCAGCCCCTCCCTGTGACCATCTGTTGCCTGAGAGGCCAAGCTGAAGGCTCCCTGTCTCTGTTGTGGAGATATCTGTGTTCTTCAAGGATTCTGTGTTGGAAGTGATAGAACCCCAAATGCAACGAAGTGAGAAAGGGGAATTTATTGGCTCACATAGCCAATGCAAGGTGGAGTGGATTCCAGAGATGGCTGGATTCAGATATACAAATGCTAGTGGGCTCTTTGCTCTCTCTTCTCTGCTGTTCTTTGCAGTGGGAACCACTTTTATCTATTCCTGATGGACTTTGTCCATAGGGAGGGAACATGGACTCTCGTAACTCCAGCATCATGGCCTCCTGGCTTTAGTAACTTTGGGAGAACAGAGAACATCTCTCCCTTAGCTTTGGTGTTAAAAACTTCTAGGCGCTGGTGTTTGGCTCAGAAGTTAAGCCACCACTTGGGATGCCTGCATCCCATTTCAGAGTGCCTGGGTTCAAGTCCTGGCTCCACTCCAGGTTACAGCTTCCTGTTAATGCGTACCCTGGGAGGCAGCAGGTGATGGCTCAAGTACTTGGATTCCTGCCACCCACATGGGAGACCCAGATTGAATTCTCAAGGCATGAGCTAGTGAATGGGTGATCTCTCTCTCTCCCTCCCTCTCTCTCTCTTTCTCTCTCTCTCTCTCGTGCTCTCTCTCCATTTCAAATAAAATGAAAACAGATAAATAAATGTTTTAAAGAGAAACACAGAGATGACAGAAGATGGTTGAACAGTGGTGTGGCAGAGCCAGCTCCAGAATTCAGGGCTCGTGTGTGAGTCCCAACCCTCACATCAAAGTTGGAGCGTCCCAGCTTTAAACAGAATTACCATTGCAGTGGAGCTGGCCAGTATCCAGCCCTCCCAGGGGTACTGGGACAGGAGACAGCCTGTTTCTCAGCAATTCTGCTCCCAAAGAGGCGAGTGGTTGCTGCCTGGCTTTAGGCCTAAGGCCAGTTATGGTGGCGGCATTTAACTGGCCCCACCCATCTAGAGGAGCTGTAGCCTTTGTGGAATGAGTCCAGTTACCTGAGCCATCACTGCTGCCTCCTAGGATCGGCATTAGCAGGATGGTGCAGCCCGAGCTGGACATCATCTTGATCACATGAAATGAAGGGGCTTCTACCATATGTATTTATTATCTACCATATCCCAATAGAATACGTAATACATTTCAGAAATATTAAATGGTGTCTTAGGGTTTCCTCGGATGTCTGCGTTGGGACAAGAATTTGAGACCAAGTAATTGACTTGGGGGATGATCCCAGAAAATGCCATTAATAGTCTGGGGAGGGAGGGAAGGAAGATGGCCAACAAGTCATGTGTACCAAAGTAATTTCTGCTGTGGACCACTGGAGCTGAGTCCCTCTGGGGAGCTCTGGAAGGCAGTTAAGAATACTCCTGAGGGTTGGGTCCATCAACTCCCTGTCACTGACTGATGGAATTTCTGTGGGTGTTATATCTCCAGTAGGTTGTCTTTCCCAGTAAGTTGGTCAGGCATGCTCCTGTGGCCAGGAAAATGCCCTCAGGGGGTCATAGCTGTAGTAGTCATCCTCAGGGACAGCCCTGAGTAGGGACGGGGTGCAACAGGGGGCCTGGCAGTGGGCTACACGTGGATTTCCGTTTCTCTAAATGATATCCTGCGATTAGGGAGGGAGAGTAGTCCATGCACTGGTCCATGTGCCCATCCCTGGCCTCTCAGGCACCAGCCCCAGAGGATGGCGCATGTACACTGGCCAACCCCAGGCCCGACATGAGTAGAGGAGGGGCTAGAAGACACAGAAAGATGAACCTTTCTCTCAAAGGTAAAATGTTCACTATTTTACACCAGATGAGACTGGATTATATATGAGACTGAGTTAATACTCAGGTTTATGTTTTTCTGCTTCAGTACGAGAAAATAGGAGAGGCACAAAAGAACAAATAAGTCATTTATAAAAAATAAAATAGCTGTAATTTTTTTGTATCTAGGAGTTGTAGAAGGTGGATTTCAACCCTCCCCCAACCATAATTTCCATGAAGACAAGCACCTTCACCTTTCTCATAGCACAGAACCCTCTGTCAGGTGCATAAAAGGTGCAGGATAGAAATTTGTTGAATAAATCCTTGCGCTATGGGATTTCCCTCCCAGTGCCCCCTTTTCTCCCAATATCCAGTTAATTTGTTACAGCTTCACCCAGAGCTGGGCTGGAGGGCGGCTGTTTTCTCTGATACAGTTGGTGAAGAGCCAGGGGATGAGGAGTTGCTGTTTGTGCCCCATGCAAGCCCAGCTGGCCCTGCAGAAAATGGGGAGGCGTCAGAGTGCTGCCCGATGGCCAAAGGACTGCATGTGTCCCTTCAATTTACTGCCCTCATAATTAGTATAAATAATAGCTATGCTGTCCCTTGCCACTGCTAGTCTGTCTCCAAGGCTCATTACCATCATGGAGGAACAGCATTCCTCTGACCTCGTGTGTCCCCCAGCCATGAGCTGAGCACTGCCTCTTTCTAGGAAGTGATCTCGGGCAAGTCACTTTCCCTTTCTGAGCCCTGGATTCTTTTGATTTTTTAAAACATCTGATCTCAGGGCTGGCATTCTGGCACAGTGGGTTAAGCTGCCAACCGTGAGGCTGACACCCCATATGAGTGCCAGTTCAAGTCTCGACTGGTCCACTTCTGGTCCAGTTCCTTGCTGATGTGTCTGGGAAAACAGTGGAAGATGGCTCAAGTGCTTGAGTCCCTGTACCCATGTGAGAGATCTAGGTGGAGTTCCTGGCTCTTGACTTTAACTTGGCCCAGCCCTGCCCATTGCAGCCATTTGGGGAGTGAACCAGTGGATAGAGATCTCCTCCCCCATCTCTTACTCTCTGTCTCTTCTTCTCTCTCTGTAATTCTGCCTTTCAAATAAATTTAATTTTTTTTTATTTGCGAGGCAGAGGGACAAAGTGCTTCCATCTACTGTTTCACTCCCCAAATGCCCACACAGCCAAGCCTGGGTCAGGATGAAGCCCGGAACCCAAAACTCAGTCTGGCTCTCCCATATAAGTAGCAGGAATCCAGTTACCTGAACCATCACCTGCTTCTTCCCAGCCTGCATGTTAGCAGGAGGCTGGAACCAGGAGTGGGACCAGGACTTGAATTTAGGGACTCCAGCATAGGACATGGCTGTTCCAGTCTAACATCTTAACTGCTAGGCCAAATGTCCACCCCAGCCAGCCTCAGGTTTTTCATCAGCCTGGGTGGAAGCTGTGAGCACAGCCCTTGGCTCTTCTCCCTGCACGACCACCCCTCACACGCAGCACAGGCATCGTGTGACTTCACCACTGCAGGCCCAGCCCTTCATCAGGGGAAGTCACTGCTTGTGATTTCCCATGTGGGAGCAGTGTTCTGAGTCCTGGCTACTCTGCTTCCAATACAGCTTTCTGCTAATGCACCTGGGAAGATAGAAGAAGAGGGCCCACCTCTATCACCTGTGTCAGAGACCCAGCCTGCAGTTCTTGGCTCCTAGCTTCAGCCTGGCCCTGCCCTGGCTGTTGTGGCCATCTGGGGAGTGAACCAGCAGATGGAAGATCTCTCTCTCTCTCTCTCTCTCTGTCACTTTGTTTTTAAATAAATAAATAAATAAATATTTAAAAAAAAATGCAGGCTCATATGCCACTTCACCTATAAGGATTCTGCTAATTATGTGGGCTTTGTGCCAGCCAAATTTGGGTTCAAGTCCTGGTACCACCTCTTCCTGTGCTGTGTACCTTTAAATAAGTCACTTAACCTCTGAACTGCAGATTATTCTTTATTTTTAATTTTTAATAAAAAATTTATTTATTTGAAAGGCAGAGTGACAGGGAGAGACAAAGAGATTTTTTTTAAGATTTATTTATTTATTTGAAAGAGTTATACAGAGAGAGAAAGGCAGAGAAAGAGAGAGAGAGAGAGGTCTTCCATCCGCTGGTTCACTCCCAGTTGACCACAACGGCCGGAACTGCGCCAATCCGAAGCCAGGAGCTTCTTCCAGGTCTCCCACGCAGGTACAGGGGCCCAAGGCCTTGGGCCATCTTCCACTGCTTTTCCAGGCCATAGCAGAGAGCTGGATGGGAAGTGGAGCAGCTGGGTCTCGAACTGGTGCAAACCGGCACCCATATGGGATGCTGGAGCTTCCGGCCAGGGCGTTAACCCGCTGCGCCACAGCGCCAGCCCCCAAAGAGAGAAAAAGAGAGAGAGAGAGAGAGAGAGAGAGAGAGATCTTCCATCTGCTGAGTCATTTCCCAAATGCCCACAACATCTGGGGCTGGGCCTGGCTGAAGCCAGGAACCAGGAACTTCTCCATCCAGAGAAGTACTGGGTCTATCATTTGCTGCCTTCCCGGCACATTAGCAGGGATCTGGATCAGAAGCAGAGCAGATGGGACTGAAACCAGCACTCTGATATGGGAAGTGGGTCTCTCTCTCTCTCTCTCTCTCTCTCTCTCTCTCTCTCTCTCACACACACACACACACACACACACACACACACACACACGATATCAAGCTGTGTCCTAAGACTGCCGAGTTTGAATCTTAGATCTATTACTGAAAAACAAATTGAGATCATGTGCCTGCATGCATCAGAAGGTCAGTCACTGAAGCCGTGGTCTTTCTGTGGCGTGAAAGGTTATTACAAGGCTACCAGGAGTCAGGAGTCATTCTCTAATCAGACTTCCATCAGGGCCAGGGGAAGGGTTCGCTAGGAGGGAGCTGCTGGGCAGGAGAGCTGGCAAGGCCGGTTCTGATGGAAGGGGCTTGGAATCCATCAGGCCCATGCAGGGTTATGATTTAGTAACTTTCCTGAGAAATCAGATCTTAAAGGGGCCATCAGATATCAACTCTGCAAAATTACTATAGCATGAGCCTTGGGTGAGTCACTTAACCTCTCTGAATCTCTTTTCTTGTCTAAGTGGAAATAATAATGGTGTTTTCCTCCTAGGATTGTGTGAGGCTTAAGCAGGTTAATGTATGGAATGCACTCAGAGCTGTGCTCCATGAATAAATGATTGCTGTTGTCACGGCTACTCATCTCATTGAAACTTTACAGCCGCCCCTGGGACGCAGGCTGACTTCCCGAACTCCTAAACTGAGGGTAATAACGCCCGCAGCATAGATGCTTATGATGATGAAAGGTAACACAGGCAAAAGCACGAGAGCTAGGATTTACTGAGCACCACAATGAGCCGATATTATGCTGTGAAAGTCAGCCATGTGCTTGGCAGCAGGAAGGAAAAATCAAAAGTAACAGCAGCACAGACACATGAGGCTTTGTTTATGACACATAACACGAAGTTGGAAGAATCCAGACTCTTTCTTCCTTATCTTTTTTTCCAGGCTCTTTATTTCTACTTTTCCATCCTTATCAAGTCAGCCGTTGTTCTCAAGGATTCAAGATGACTGCTGTGGGGCCCGCAGGTTAAGCCGCTGCCTGCAAAGTTAGCATCCTGTGTTGGGGTGCTTGTTCCCAGAATCCTGGCTGCTCCTCTTCCGATCCAGCTCCCTGCTGATGTGCCTGGGAAAGCAGAGGAAGACGGTCCAGGTATCTGGGCCCCTGCCACCTTTAGAGGAGATTGGGATGGGGGTTCTTGCTCCTGGCTTCAGCCTGCCTCAGGCCTAGCCCGCTCCCCGCGCAGCCATTTGGGGGAATAAAGCAGCAGATGAAAGATCTCTTTCTGTCTCTCCCTGTTTCTCTTTCTTTTAAGTAAATAAATAAAGTGTTTTTAAAAAGAGATGACTGCTATGCCTCTCTATCTCACATCTGTGTGGCAGGCAGGACGCAAGGGTAGGAGCTGGAGGAAGGAGGGAGGGAGATGAGGGCTTGCAAAAGACTCAAGAATGGCTGTTGAGTCTGTCTCTTTAAACTTCTGGTAACACCAAGCAACTTCCACTGACATATCACTGGCCAGAGCTCTGTCCTGTGGCCAACTCCACCTGCTAGCAGCCCTCAAGTCAAGGGGGATGTAAATACTTTGGGGTAGCCAATTTATAGTATCCACACATCAACAAGGGGACTTCAGAAAGCTCGTGGACAAACGGAATTCCAAGATAAGTTTATTTTGGTGCAAAATACTTTGAAGGCATTTTTGTTGTTGTTGTTAAAGATTTATTTATTTAACAGTCAGAGTTACACAGGGAGAGGAGAGGCGCGCGCGCGCGGGGGGGGGGGTCTTCTGTCTGATGGTTCACTCCCCAGATGGCTGCGATGGCTGGAGCTGCGCCAGTCCAAAACCAGGAGCCAGGAGCTTCTTCCGGGTCTCCCACGTGGGTGCAGGGGCCCAAGGACTTGGGCCATCTTCTGCTGCTTTCCCAGGCCATAGCAAAGAGCTGGATTGGAAGTGGAGCAGCTGGGACTACAACCAGCACCCATATGGGATGCCGGCACTTCAGGGCAGGGCGTTAACCCGCTGTGCCGACCCCGGCATTTTTTTTCGCATAGTATGCATTTTCCATGTCTTTTGAAGACTCCTTGTACATTTTCCTATTTAATCTCCATCAAAGCCTTTAGGGACTGGTAACGTTATGATTTTTGTTACAGATGAGTAAGCTGAGGCCAGGAGAGGCCAAGGACTAGCCCGGGGGATGCAAAGCTCACAAGTGGCAGAGCAGGACGGGACCCCAGGTCTGCCTGACTGGAGGGTGTGAGCCCTACATTGTCATACGATGTGCAGTGTCTGCCGTATGCCTGGCCCACAGTAGATGCTTAATGGGGCATTACTTCCTTTCTACTGCTGGTTTATTGCCAAGGAATAAAACATTCAAAGTTAGGAGTTGAAAACTATAGCCATTTTATTTGCTTATGATAGTACAGTCTGGGCTGGGCTCAGGTGGCTGGTTTTGTGCTGATTTTGAATCTGATCACCCTGCACTTGCATCAAGCTCGCAGGGCCTGCTTTTAGGGCCTCTTTGAAGGTCTCTCCCGCAGGTCGTCAGACTTCTTTCACAGTTGTTCAGAGCTCCCAAGAAGGAGTGTTCCAAGAGGCCCAGCTCCAGCATGTGAGCATTTACTGAACCTCCACGTGCGTCATGCATAGCGAGGTTTATTTATTTAAAGATTTATTTATTTATTCGAAAGGCATAGTTACAGAGAAGCAGAGGGAGACAGAGAGAGAGAGAGGTCTTCCACCTGCTGGTTCACTCCCCAAATGGCTGCAACGGCTACAGCTGTGCTGATCCAAAGCCAGGAGCTTCTTCCAGGTCTCCCATGCAGGTACTGGGGCCCAAGCACTTGGCCCAAGCTTTTCCAGGCCATAGCAGAGATCTGGATTGGAAGTGGAGTAGCCGGAACTTGAACCAGCGGCCATATGGGATGCTGGCACTGCAGGTGGTGGCTTTATCCATTATGCCACAGCGCTGCCCCCATAAATCTTAACAAGAAAAGTGCCTTTGTGTTCTTCATGCAGACACCTGGGTAATTGGGTAGCTGCTTCTATTCCAGCTGGGATTCTTGTAGCCCCAACGCCTCCCAATTGGCTCCAAAGCTGAGACATTCTTGGGCCACCTGGTCAAGAATTCCTGCAAACAAGAACACTTGAGGCTACATGACACCAACATCTGGCAGACACTCTTAAAATACTATGGAGACGTGGATTTGGAGGATTCTTGTGGAGAACAGGGAGGGTAGGGCGGGTGACACCTGCAGAGGTACATCTAGCAGAGCAGGGCTGGAGCAGAATTGGTTGAAAAGTCTCAGGAAGAGTGTGTGGTTCTCCTAGATCCTGGCAGTGGGGGGATGGGAAGGGGGCAGAAGGGCACTCAATGCGTTCTGTATAAGATGCTCCAGAGATGGTTTTTCTCATTAGAACAAATGCCAACGATGTAATGCCTTCCTCGTTTATGTTTTTCTTGATGCGCTTCTGCTTAAGCAAGTGAGCCCTTAATGTCAATTTCAATTAATGTTGCTGCATCTGATCTTGGTGGTGAAACTCCAGGATACAATTGGGGGTGGAGGAAGGTCGCTGGGAATTGAGGGTGGGGAGGTGTTCCCTCTTGAGGCACGGGGAGGGAAGCGTATAAGATCTGTTCCCTACGTAAAGAAGACTGTACTTGAAAGCGGTCAGCCTTTTGTCTTATGAAAAATGAGTATAGAGACCCAGTGGCAAGATAGAGAGTATAGCAGGGGCTGTGAGGGCTGAGCCAGCAAGGAGTGAGAGACACACAGCTTTACCTTGACCTGTGAGAGTCCTCTAGCCACCAGTCACGGGGCTAGGGCTGCACGCTCCAAGCCTGCAATCTGCCGTCCTAGAGGTTCCCCGATTCTGCCAGCCACTGTTTCCCCCTCCTCTGAGGACAACTCGAAGCTGGGTGTGCGGTGACCTGAGTTCACAGGTGCTCAGAGAGGTAGAGATGGATGGTGTAGCCCGCCAGCCCTTCCCCCTTTCCTTTGTTCCCTCATTTCTCCCTCCCTCCCTTCCTGTCTTTCTCCCAGGGGAATCTGTTCAGGAAAGAGAAGACGTGAATTTATGTTCTCCGAGAGACAGGTGCAGGAAGGATGGTCTCTCCTTCTGGCAGTCAGAGTTCTTGTTCTTCACCCCCTTCTTCACCCTAAGAGCGCTTTCATGGGGCAGGGGCCACCACACACATTATTTCCAGGATTCTCAGCAACCTTCGTGGTAAATGTAAGTTAAGCCCATTTTACAGGAGAGGAAATTGGGGCCTAGAGAGAGGGAGGGCTTGCCTGGTAAGTAGCAGGATTGGAATCTGAGCTGAGGCTTGTTTGAACTCTGGCTCCAGTGTCATCCTTTACTAAGTGCTTAGGACAGCCAGACCCTAGCTAAGACTTGCTGGTGGCTACATCTGAAATGAAAAATCTGGAACTTCTATTCAAGCTCCAGACATCCACATCAACAAGCACTAAGCCTAGAGGTCAAGCTGCAAGCTGGGAGGGCACTAGCCCGGTTCTGCTACAGCTCCTGATGGGCAGCTTTCAGTACACCTGATGTGCGAGATGCGCTTGCCAGGCCTCACTTCTCTAGCCATAACATGGAAGAGTGGGACCAGATATCTCCAAGAGCCAGTTCAGTGCAATCTAACCTGATGGCACAAACAAGACTTCCTGTGCGACTCTGCTGGCGGGATACAAAGATGAACAAGACAAGCCTCAGGCCCAGGCGAGCTGGACATGTGCACTAACGGTTACAAAACACAGCAATAAAGCTTGCAGTGTAGACAGCTTCACTGAGACTTGCCCAGTGACGGTGTGTGCGGCAGGACAGACGAGGCAGGCTTTGTGGAGCACTTGGTCTTGGAAAGAATTAGAACAAGTAGAGGTGGAGGCAGGACGGAGCTTTTCCCAGGCAACGGGACACAGACAGAAGAACCTGGTCAATCCCTAAAACTGTAATAGCTAGCGAATTGTTGTTTTCAGCCACTAAGTTTTTGATGTGGTGCGTTTTACGGCTCCAGGCAAACTAAGTGGCTGCCTGTATCCTACAGGTCAGAGACTGGCACTCGGCAGACTGGAGCCTGCAAGAACTGACCTGCAGATGTAATTTATTAGGTTTGCACAGGGTTGTTTTAAAATATTGGAGGCAGCCCTTTAGAGGACTCCAGCGGTTTGAAAACCCTCTGGGGGAGGTGTCTGTTCCAGCAGGAAGAATCATGACTTCCACACTGACAATCAAACCGTTTTGAATGTTTGCTCTTAGGCTCTGTGCTAAGTGCTTCCCATACATTTGTCTTCTTTTTCAGAAGCCTTGCAGCAAGCCCAGGATGTAGGGAATTCATTATCCCCATTTTAAGAACCTGGTGCTTGCCTGGGGAGAAGGGGGAGAAGGTAATTTGCCCAAGAGCACACAGCTGGCAAGTAGTGCAATGGGGTCTGGAGCCAAACGCATTGGAAGGCAAGGATGGCAGCCTGCAGGCCACTGGCAGTCCTCAGAGGTGTGCTTTAGGTCTGCACAGCGCTTTCTTTTTTATTTTTTTTCCTGTAAAAATCTGAGTGAGTCGCCAGCAGTTAAAACCCAGAATAGGAGTGAGAGCTTTTTTCTTCTCCCTGTTAGATCTGGTGATCGGCAACACTGGGGGGCCTGCTCCCACATAAGTCAGCTGCATCCCCTGGAGGGGTGGGACGCCTAGTCTGGCATGAATTCCCACTCCGTGTTACTTTACACCTGACTCACTTGGCTAATTTACAGTACCTTTTGAAATTCATGCATAAAAGGGCCTCTCTGAGAAAATGACATTTGGGTGGGAACCTGAGGAAGGTCAGAAGTGAGCCACACTAGTCCACGGAAGGAGAGCCAGAGCTTCTGAGGCAGCCACAACAGCGCGAGCAAGGGCCCTGAGGTTGCAGCAGAGGGGCCGGTGTGTCTGCTGCAGAGTGACGGGGGGTGAGGACAGTGGAGGAGGAGCTCAGAGGGTCGAGAGTGGCAGGGCACACAGGACTTTGTAGGACGCAAACCTAATCCTAGTGCCAGCAGGGAACAGGACATCTCCTGCACGAGCAAGTTTCCCAATGTCATGAACAGAGCAAGGTGAGCGCCTCAACTTGCCTGGTGGTGAGGCAGAACGGAGATCAGAGAAGACATCTCAGAGGTGGTGGTCCCCGAGCTGATTGTAGAACTGGAGACAAAGGGGAGGAGCAACTCAAATAAGGAAAATGCTACAGCCAGCGGTTCTGAGACGTTGTGGTATGCACACCAACACAGTGGCCAAGCCGCGTGTGTGGGAGTGGTCAGGGTGGTGGAGGGGAGGAGCCAAGGAATGGCTAGAAAGGGAACACTGGAGGCTGGCAGGGACTAGATTAATTCGTTGGTCGGCTGATTCCTTCACTCAAAGCATTTATTGAGCTCTAAGTGCGTGCAGTAGATCTGGGAACATAGTGATGTACTGGCAAAAATTCCTGGTCCCAAGGATATTACGTTTTAGTAGCAGAGCCAGACAAAAACACGTAGAGAAATAAATGACGGAACAAGAAGCCAGCCTAGACAACAGCTTCCCACGGATGTTCAGGAAGGCCTTCCCCCAGGAGGTGACAGGTCTCCCTATCGGTGTCACCTCCGTCTGATTTCTCTCCCTTTCGAAACGGGGGCATGGAGGGCATCAAACCACGGAAGGGCAGTTACAACTGCTGGTCTGGCCAAACGAGGACGGAATGCAAACTCTGTGGCGTCCTCAGGAATCCAGGTTCCTAGGCGGATTCTGGGAGAAGCGATATGAGAAACACAACCACGACATCACAGATCAGAGCGGGCATGGACAACCTGCCTGGTCAGTTCCCAGCCTTCAGAGACATCTACAGCCGCGGTCGAAAGGGACACTCCTGGAAGACCCTTCTGGCGCTCCCCTGGGACACTGACTCAGTGGGAGATCCCTATAGGACCGTGTAGGGGAGGCAGGGCCTCCACCCAGGTCAACATCAGGTATCAAACATCTGCACTTCTGAAGAGCCTGGAATTTAACCTGCTTTTCGGGCAGAAGTGGCACCTGCTGCCCAGGCCCTCCTCGCCGCAGCCCCTCCGTCCAGCCCCAGCCTGGGCAGTGAGGAACAATCCAGGCGCCGCGTTTCTCGCCGGAGGAACTGATGCCCCCGCCCACCCAGAGCGCCCCCCGCTCGGCCCTCCCCTCGGGCACGCCGCCACCTTCCGCTCCTCCCGAGGGGCCGCCCCGGAGCCCGCTGCTCCCGGCCTCCTCCAAGCTTCCCCGCTGTGGGGTTCGCCTCCGCCCCGCCACTTGCGCAGGCCACGCCCCCACGCGTGACTCCGCCCACAGCCGCTCCTCTTTCGCGCCCTGCCGGGGCAGCCGGCTCTCTGAGGACTCCACCTTCTTCCATTCCTGTGCTCGCCAGGCATCGCCCCCGCCTCTCAGATCCGCCCCGCCTGCGGCTCCGTCCTGGAGTCCGGGGCTCTCCCTCCCCGGCGTGCCGGGCGCGCACCTCCGTCCCTCCTCCCTGCCAGGCCCCGCCCCGGCCCCGCCTTCCTCTTCTCCCCGCCGAGTCTCTGGACCTTTCCAAAGCCAGGCTGAGGGGTGGGGAGAGCCCATGCGCCTGGAGGGCCGGGCTGTGGCCGGGCGGGGCGGCGGACTCCTCGTGCTCGCGTCCTCGTGCCCTTCCCGGGAGGCCCAGGCGAGAGGAAGGGGGAGCCCCGGGCCGGCGCTGAAGCGGCCGCGCGGGCGGAGCTGGGGAAAGCCGCTCTGCCTACCCCCACCCCCGCGCGCCTGTGTGGTGCCAGCCGAGGGCAGGACTCGCAGCTGCGAGGCGCGCGCCGCTGTCAGTGCGGCGGGGCGCGCGAGCTGCGCGGCACTGGGCGGCCCAGCCGAGAGAGGCTGAGGGGGCGGGAGCGGCGCCCGCGGCGACCCCGGCGAGCGTGCTCAACCCCCTCTCGCCGCGGCCGAGGCCGCCGCCTCCCTCTCCCCCTCCCTTCCGCCCCCGAGTGCGGCGGCACCGCCTCCTTCCGCGCCGCGCGGCTTCCTCCAGACCTCTCGGCGCGGGTGAGTGGGGGCCGCGGGCGTCTCCTCAGGGGTGCGGGGAGGTGCTCCTCGTGCCTTCTCGGTCTCCCGCCTCTTCAGGCTGGCCGCTGCCTATTTTTAGAAACTCTTTTTTTCGGCCATTCGGGGAGTCCCGAGAGCCAGAGTAACTCCAGGCCCCCTCCCCGCCCCCTCCCCTCCCCGCGCCCGCCGCCCAGGGTCGCCAGCCCCGGCCGATCCGCGCCGGCCGCCCTGGCTTTCCTGCCGGCTTGCTCTCCGCGGGCCGGGAGTTGGCGGGGAGGGCCCGCGCCCGCTTCGAAGTTGGAGTCTTTGTGCTGGTGTCCCGCCCCGCCCCGCCGGGCGAGGGGAGGCGAGTGGGGAGTGGAGGCCGCGCCGGGGAGGCCTCGGGCGGGCAGGGCCCCGGGTCGGGGCTTTTTCCGGCTCTGGCGCGGGGGTAGAGTCTGCGGGCTCCCGGAGGCGCGCAGAACTGGTCCTGCCTCGCTCCCTCCGGGCCTGAGCGCCTCGCCCCTGCTGGCCCTGGGTTCATTGCACACTTCGGGCTTGGAGCAGAACAACAGGCCCTCGGACTGGGGCCATGTTCCACAGCTTCCCCAGCCCCCTCGCGGCCGAGCCTCAGTTTGCCCCTCCATGAAAAGGGGGAAGGAGAAACTCTTAAGTTGTTCTTGCATTCAAGGAGGGAACTGATAGGCGAGAGAAGTGGTTAACACCTACAGGTCACGTTTAAAGAGGCTCGACCCAAACTTCCTAAGCCTTATATGAAGCTCACAGTGGCCCTCTGGAGTTGTTCTTATTTGTAGGCACAGAAATGAAGGTTGCAATGAGGTTAAAGAATTTGCTCCAAGTCACAGTTAAGTGCAGAGCGAGGGTGCTGGAACCTGTTAATTAGTTCCTGGTGTGATCGTGTGTCATCTCTTAGCGCTGGGTGGGGGGTTTTGACCTACCTGGGTCACACCATGTACTTGGAGACAGTTTCCGGTTCTCCCTGACTGTTGGGCCCCCGTGCACTGTACTGAGGATGTAATCCCACCCCGGGAAAGGCACTGAGGATGAATTTGTTGCTACTAGTGCTTTTGGAGGCGCTGGATGCAAAGGACTGTAGATGAGGAGCGCGGCCGAACCTCGCTGGACTTTGGCTTAAGCAGCAAGGCGGGCCACCATGGCACGAGCCTGCCTGTAGACTGCACATTCGCTGTGCTAGTTAGATTTGTAGGTCCTAATTTGGGCGGGAACAATTTAAGTCGTTTGCTTGAACTCCCTCCCTTCAACTAAGGTTTTATTTTCCTATAAGGCCCCCACGAGTTAAAGTGAACTAAAATTAACTTTGGCAGGTGTTCCACTTTTCCAGTGTGTTTGATCCTGGTCTTGGGGAGTGTTTAAAAACGAGGCAAAGGAGTTTCTGGGCCAGGTCTTGAGGAGTTTCCTGTTGTATGCAGTGGCTCTTTGGAGTCTGGCAGGTCTGTGCTCTACCCGCAGCCCCAGCAATTCTGGAGTTAGGGGTTGTTTGTAGGAACGGGGAAGAGGTCTTACAAACCATCTGGTCTACCTTTCATGTCTGGCTCTCCTCCTCCTATGGCCTGACCTATGGAAGAGGAAGTAAGTTGTCTGAATTCAGACTGCTTTAGAACTAGAATTCCTTGGGCTGGTGCTGTGGTGTACCTGGTTAAGCCGTCGCCTGCATCGCTGGCATCCTGTATGGGTGCAGTTTTTTTTTTTTTTTTTAAGATTTATTTATTTATTTGAAAGAGTTAAACAGAGGAGAGGCAGAGAGAGAGGTCTTCCATCCGCTGGCTCACTCTTCAATTGGCCGCAACAGCTGGAGCTGTGCCGATCTGAAGCCAGGAGCTTCTTCCGGTTCTCCTACTCAGGTGCAGGGGCCCAAGGAATTGGGCCATTTTCCATTACTTTCCCAGGCCATAGCAGAGAGCTGGATCGGGAGTGGAGTAGCCAGGACTAGAACCGGCGCCCATATGGGATGCTGGCAGTGCAGGCAGTGGCTTTACCTGCTGTGCCACAGCACTGGCCCCATGGGTGCAGTTTTGTGTCCCTCTGCTCTACTTCTGATCCAGCTGTCTGCTAGTGGCCTGGGAAAGCAGCAGAGGATGGCCTAAGTGCTTGGGCTCCACCCACGTGGGAGACCCTGAAGAAGTTCCTGGCTTTATCCTGGCCCAGCCTTGGCCGGTGTGGCCACCTGGGGAGTGAAGCTGTGAATGGAAAGATCTCTGTCTCTTGTCTCTGCAACTCTGCCTTTCAAATAAATATATATTTTTTAAAGTACTAAAATTCCCAGTCTTCTCCCTCCAAATTCAGCAATACTTTTATTTTTTTCATACTTTGCCACCTCTTTAAAGAGCACTAAACCATTCCTTTAAGATGGGAATCCTGAGTATTAGGAAATCCTGAGGACATTGTAGTCCCAGCCACTTTTATGCTTCATGTTTAACATTAAAAGGAGGCTAGCTTTGATGCACAGTTGCACCAGTTTTCATTTTCTTAAATTTTCACTTTTAAAAAATACAATATACCATTTATGGTTTATAGTACTCTTCTAGAACTATTATCTGATTTCATTTCTAATTAAGTTCTGCCAGGGAGTCACAAAGCTTGGTTTATGTCTCCTATTATAAGGCAGTGGAGACATAACAAGGTTAGGGCATTTGCCTTAATCCCAGAATTAGGGAGTGGTGAGGTCAGGACACCACATGAGCAGACGTATTGCAGTGGCATCATGAACTGATGCTGAACTCTCTAAGCCTCAGTTTCCTTATCTGTAAACTCCTGGGGTTGTTGTGGGAGCTGAGAAAATGGCTGTAGAAGTATTTGTAGTAATAGTAATACTAGCTAACCTTTGCTAAGTGCTTAGCGGGTAATGCCAGTCACTGGACTAAGGGCTTTCCATGGAGTGTGCCGTTTAATCCTCCTTAGGGTAACCTATGAATTAGGTGCTGTGTTTATCCCTGTTTTACAGAGGAAGAAACAGACTTAGGTTATATGGATAAGTGTCCAAGCCAGGATTTAAACTGCAAACAGTATAAAGCTGGCAAGCTTTAAAAGAAAAAAAATTGTGAAATACATACATAACATAAAACTTAACTTCTCAGTGAATGGCTTTGTGGCTGTAAGTACATTGACATTGTATAGTCAGCACCACTGTCTTCCAGAGCTTTTTATCTTCCCCAACTGAAAGTCTGAACCCATTCAACACTAGCTTCCCAGTCTCTCTTCACCCCAGCCCCTGGCAATCTCCATTCTACTTTCTGTCTGTAAATATGGCTACTTAGGGGATCTAGTATTAAAAGTGGGATCGTATATTATTTGTCCTTATATAGTTGGCTCCTAATCTCAGAGTGCCCTGGTAATGCGAAAGTGATGCTTAGTCCTCGCCTGTAGCAGAGTGTGATGTGCAGGCCCAGAGCAGGAACCTGGGCCTGGTTGTATCTGGTGAAGACTCCTCTCCCTTCCCTTTCCTTACTGCTGAAGCTTTTTCAGGATCTCTGCCGGCCCCCTCTGTATCTTCAGAAGAGACTTGAGACTTTCTACCCTTGAGATAGAACCAAGACAGTACCTCCTAGAGGCCTTGTTTGCCCTTGTCTTTCAGACCATCCAGGGTTTGGGCATATGGGGCTGCAGTGCTATGACAGCAGCTTGGATCAAAAATATTCAGAGGATGATTAAGGATTACCTCTATGAAGTGCTTCCTCTCTGTGTCCATAAAGGCACACAGGAGGGATTAGCTTTTGGGTTCTGAGAGGGCATTTTTGGTTCCTCACTGCTTGCAGGTGGTTAAGATGAAGTTAGATGGTACATGAACCTCTCAATTGCCTTTGGTTTGACTGTTTTGCTATCTGTATTTGAGGAGGTGGGGGTGTTTAACACACCCATGATCATGTGTCTTATGTTGTGCTTTCCCTAAAGATCTGATGGCTCAGCGTTGCTTGTCTGTTAAGTATAAGCCCGTGTGAGCACTGGGGTCAGAGTATGCTGAATTGTTTATTAGATAGAATCTTGTAGTTGAGGGGGCCTTAAAGTCAAAATTTATTTTTATTAATTTGAAAGAGAGAGCTCATCTGTCAACTGATTGGCTCCCCAATAGCTCCCCTGCCTACAACAGCTAGGGCTGGGCCAGGTCGAAGGCAGGAGCCAGGAAACTCCATCCAGATTTCCCATATGAATGACAGGAACCCAAGTACTTAAGCCATCATCTGCTGCCTGTCAGAGTGCATTAGCAGGAAGCTGGATGGGAAGCCGAGATGGGACTCCATCCCAGGTGCTCCTTTGGGCTGTAGGCATCCCAGGGAGCTACTTACCACAACACTTGCGCCCCCTTAACATTGTTTGGACCAGCTACTTGGCCAGCATTTGCATTGGCTCCTTGTTGAGATACTGTTTCATTGGATGCCTCCTGGATGTCCTGGGGATTTGGGTGCCTGCAGCCTAGTGGGAAGACAGGTAAGGAAACAGGCAGTATGAGAAGAGTGATGAGATCAGGCACTGTGGGAGCACAGAGGAATGGGAGATAACCCAGCCTGAGGGTAAGGGAAGCCTCCCCATCACTTTTTTTTTTTTTTTTAGGAGATTTATTTATTTATTTGAAAGGCAGAGCTACAGAGAGGCAGAAGCAGGGAAAGAGAGGTCTTCCATCTGCTGGTTCACTCTCCAATTGGCCACAACAGTTGGAGCTGAGCTGATCCAAAGCCAGGAGCTTCTTCTGGTCTCCCACGTGGGTGCAGGGGCCCAAGGACTCGGGCCATCTTCTACTGTGTTCCCAGGCCATAGCAGAGAGCTGGATTGGAAGTGGAGCAGCTAGGACTCAAACCAGTGCTCATATGGGATGCTGGCACTGTAAGTGGCAGCTTCACCCACTACGCCATAGCGCCGGCCCCTCCTCCTCACCTTTTTAAAAAGAAGTTTGTATATTTTCTTTGAAATTTTAATTTTTGGGGCCAGCATTGTGGCGGAGAGGTTAAGCCTATGCATGTGATGAGGCATGCTGAATGAGCTCCAGTTCAATTCCCAGCTGCTCTGCTTCGATCTAGCCCCATGATAGAGTGCCTGGGAAGGAGGCAGGGGATGGCCCGGGTGCTTGGGCTCCTGGCTTCCAGCCCTGATATTTGGGGAATGAACCAGCAAGGGGAAGATCTCTTCCCCCCTTTTCTTACTCTGTAAAAAAATACATAAAATTTTATCTGAAAGAAAAACATGGAGAGTTCTCTCTCCTTATTCACCCCTCCAAGTACCATGAATAGGCAGAGTTGGGCCAGGCCAAAGCCTGGAGCCGTGGATTCAATCCAGGTTTCCATGCTATGGTCTTTTGAGGGATAGCTACAATTACTCACATTCTGTAGGTGAAGAAACAGCTCCAGAGGGGTTAAATAAATTCCTCAAGATTCCTGAGTGGAGCCTCAAGCATGAGGTGGGTGGGTCTGGCAAGAGGGGACTGGCAGTATAGGCCCAGCCAAGGTCAAGTCACTAAAGGGTCTGGTTGAAGGTTTTTTTTTTTTTTTTAAATATTTATTTATTTATTTATTTGAAAGAGTTACATAGAGGGAGAGGCAGAACTTCCATCCGCTGGTTCTGTTGCCAAATGGCTGCAAGGGCCAGAGCTGGGCCAAGCTGAAGCCAGGAGCTTCTTTCCGGTCTCCCATGTGGCTGCAGGTGCTCAAGCATTTGGGTCATTCTCTGATGCTTTTCCAGGTGCATTAGCAGGGAAGTGAAGCACCTGGGACTCAAACCAGTGCCCATATGGTATTCTGGCTCTGCAGCTGGAGGCTTTACCTGCTATGCCACAATGCCAGCCCCATGTTTTGAGTTTATATGGTACCCTGAGGTGAGGGGCTGTGATTGTCTGCATTTTAGAAGAGGATCTCTGGCTACTTGCTGGGGGCCTGGATTGGAGAGGTAGAGTACAGAGGACTTGCTTCGAGGCTGGTGTGGTAATGGAGGCAAGAGGTGGTGTGTGTATATGTAGGGAAATGGTGGGATTGAATGATTAGACAGTCAAGATTGTCCACGTGTAGGGTAAGGAAGGAATCAGGCTTATACCTGAGTTTCTGCTTATTTTGATTGTATTTTGGTGGGGATGCAGTTTATTGAGGTGAGGACTCAGGAGAAAGCATATAAGGGAGGGGAGAGGGTTTCTCATGCTGGGTCTCCTGTGCTTTTATTTAAGTGTAGTTCTAGATCTCAAGGTCAGGTCTTGGAGGGAGGGAGGGAGTGAGGGAGAGTATGGCACAAAAAATCTATCCCTGGCTAAACTGGATGATGCAGACACTGGTTTGGGAAGGAGGAAACAGTTGATCCTAGACATTTAGGTCTTGCCCAGCCCTGAAGACTGCTTACCCTAAGCCCAGAGAGGCTTATCAGGGGTGGGAAACTGTGCAATTTTACTAACAAGGGGGTATTTTTTATTAGGAATGGAAGTTCAGAGATTCCCCCTCTGTGCTGCAGTCTCTGTCAGGTGGCAAACGTCCAGGTTTGTTCATCTGAATAATGAAGGGCAATGACTAGATGACCCACAAGTTCCTTTCTCATAATAACTTTATGATTCCAGCTGGTGGTTTAGACTGGATACCAGAGATATTCACCACCTGCCCTGCCACCACTTTGTTGGGCAGTGATAGGGGTGGAGATAGCAAGAGTACTTTGTGGGTGACTCTCTAAAAACCTGTTGTTTTTTTTTTAAACATTGAATTATTTATTTGAAAGGCAGTGTTACCGAGAGGCAGAGGCAGAGAAGCCTTTTGTCTGCTGGTTCACTTACCAGATGGCTGAAACGGCCAGAGCTGCGCTGATCCAAAGCCAGGAGCCAGGATCTTCTTCCGGGTCTCCCACGTGGATGCAGGGGCCCAAGGACTTGGGCCATCTTCTACTTCTTTCTCAGGCCATAGCAGAGAGCTGAATTGGAAGCCAAGCCACTGGGACTTGAACCAGCACCCACATAGGATGCCAGCACTGCAGGTGGCAGCTTTACCCACTATGCCATAGTGCCAGCAGAGGGGCCCAAGTCCTTAGGCCCCTATCATCCACGTGGGAGACCCAGAAGAAGCTCCTGGCTTCTGATCGGTTCAGCTCCGGCCATTGTGGCCATTTGGGGAGTGAGCCAGCCGATGGAGGACCTCTCTCTCTGTCTCTACCTCTCTCTATAACTCTAAAATAACAAAATAAATGTTAAATAATTTGGGGGTTTCCTGAAAATCTGTAAAGACCCAAAGAGTGGTTGGTGTTAGATCTGGAATAGCTCGGGGTTCTGGTCTTTCATACCCCCAGAAAAGAGAGACAGAAAAAAAAAGACAGGTTGCTTTATTGGAAGCAAAGAGGTTGGCAAGTCTGTGTGCTAGGTGCATTTGGGACTCAAGTTTTATCTGGTTAGTATGGAATTTGCCACGAGGAGGGGAGGTGTAGAAGGGAGGTGTAGAAGGCGGCTGGGGAAAAGTGAGTGTCTCTGAAGCCTCAGGGAACTTCCCCCTTATCTGTTTCACAATAGGCTCTGTGCTGCTTACCCTAGGATCTCGCTGAGGAGGTGGGGCAGGGAGGGGGAAGGAGGAAGAGTGGGAGGAGGGGAAAGGTGCCACAAGTCCTTCAGTTGGGGAGTGGGAGCAGAAGAAAGATTTTGAGATCCCTTTTCACCTACCTCCTCTGCCCCTGTAGATGAAGTCTGCTCAAGGATGGTTAGTTATCTTTGCTTACCTTTTCCTCAGTGCTGCTTCTGTCATTTCATAGTGACAGAAGTATGCATGTGCTGGAGTTCCTGGGAGGGACAGAGGAGTTGGGGAGATTGTCCCTGGGCTATAGCCTCCACCTCCAGAAGAGTCGTTCAGGCCATCCACTGCTCCCAGCTCTGCACGCAGGGGCAGGGGCGGGAGCTTGTGGCTTCTCCAGAGGGCACATGTATTGAGAGTGTTCCACTGACTGAAGTGCAAATCTGGATGCTCTCCCAGCCTGCCCAGTGAGTTCCATGGAGGAGTAGTGCTCAGTGAACTTTTGATGCTTGCCAAACTCGGGTTAATTATAATTATCTAATATTCTTGTGATCTCAGTCTTCCTGTCTAAAACACAAAGGAGTTGGACCAGATAACCCTAAATGCTTTTTTTAAAAAATATTTATTTATTTGAAAGTCGGAGTTTCACAGAGAGGAAAGGCAGAGAAAGAGGTCTTCCATCGCGGGTTCACTCCCCAGTCGGTCGCAAGGGCCAGAGCTGTGCTGATCCGAAGCCAGGAGCCAGGATCCTCTCCCACGTGGGTGCAGGACTTGGGCCATCTTCTGCTTTCCCAGGCCATAGCAGAGAGTTGGATGGGAAATGGAGCAGCTGGGACTTGAACCTGCACTCAAATGGGATGCCGGCACTGCATTCTCACATAGTAGTAGGACAAAAACTACATTTCCTTAGAGCTTTAGGCTTATGAAGTGGATCCCTCTACTGGGATTTCCTGGCCCTTGAAATGCCATCTTTAGAGACTGAATAGTTCTCTTAATTTGCCAGAATTACTGTTTTGTTCCAAGTAAATAATTCTCTTAGAAGGCCAAATTCAGAGGCTCAATATTGTTGCCCAGGTTTTCTTCATCCTGGAGGCATTTATCTGGTATTTAGCTGTCTCCTATTTTATTAAGGATTTTGTTAAGCTTAAAGGGACCATTTGCATTGATATCTGTTGGTCTATTTGTTGGTTTTCTTTGTAATTCTTCATGCTAGTGAAAGCAAGCCCAGCAATAAAATGGAGGGGGGGGGTCATTTCTATAACTCATCATTTTTTCTAGGTCTGGGTTTTCTTTGTGTAGGGTATGACCATGTTATATGGAGAAGTCAGGTGTTCCCTGCTTACACAGAGCATTTTAAGGCTTTGGACTTTGGCCGGCGCCGTGGCTCAACAGGCTAATCCTCCGCCTTGCGGCGCCGGCACACCGGGTTCTAGTCCCGGTCGGGGCGCCGGATTCTGTCCCTGTTGCCCCTCTTCCAGGCCAGCTCTCTGCTGTGGCCCGGGAGTGCAGTGGAGGATGGCCCAAGTGCTTGGGCCCTGCACCCCATGGGAGACCAGGAAAAAGCACCTAGCACCTGGCTCCTGCCATCGGATGAGTGCCGGCCGCGCTCGCGCCGGCCGCGGCAGCCATTGGAGGGTGAACCAACGGCAAAAAGGAAGACCTTTCTCTCTGTCTCTCTCTCACTGTCCACTCTGCCTGTCAAAAAAAAAAAAAAAAAAAGGCTTTGGACTTTGTTATTGTAGATAGTTGTAAGCTGGCATGGAGGAATGGTGCTATCAATATAATAATGAAGGCTATGCATGAATCAGTTGAGCACAAGAATAACTTCTCTTCAAACCTTAAAGACTCACCACAAACTGACTTAACACCAATTAAAATCAACTCCTTGGGAAAATTAGGGTCTTGAGTATAGTCAGTCGTTCAGTAGGTTACCTAACTGCTATGTTAAGATTATGCTTGATTTGTTTAAGGGCACTGATTATCTTTTTTTTTTTTTTTTGGATGTATTTTACTTGAAAGAGTTACACAGAGAGAGGAGGAGAGGCAGAGAGAGAGAGAGAAAGAGAGAGGGAGAGAGAGGTCTTCTGTCTGCTGGTTCACTCCCCAACTGCCGCGTGGCTAAAGCTGCACCAATTTGAAGCCAGGAGCCTCCTGCGGGGCCCAAGGGCTTGCACCATCCACTGCTTTTGCAGGCCACAACAGAGAGCTGGATAGGAAATGGAGCAGCCGGGATTCGAACTGGCACCCATATGGGATGCCGGCACTGCAGGCAGTGGCTTTACCTGCTATGCCACAGCACTTGCCCCAAGATTATGCTTGAAAGTTCAATAGCTTTCCCTAAGCTTATTCATTCCAGGGATTTGGAGGCCCTACTGTGTTCTCCCAGTGGAGAACATAAAGACTGGGCAAGACATGATTCCTGCCCTCAGATTACTTTTACTCTTGTAGGGGATGCATAAGTTAAACAAATCCTAGTTCCTTTCTACCCTGTAGCTCTGACCCAGATTCTGTGGATTCAGACTAGAAAGAGCCTAAGTGATGGTGGTATCACTGGCAAGGAGACCTGTTTGGTTGTCTGACTTCCAGTATATGGACTTAATTTTGCCATTCCCTTTCTCTTGGCTGTTGTTCAGGTATTTATCCTTCACTAATAAAGTGTTCCATACCCAGTGTATAAAGTAAAAAATGTTAGAGATTTAGGCTGGGTGTTTGGCACAGTGGTTAAGATGTCACTCCGGGCACCTGCGTCCCTTAGGAGGGCCTGGGTTCATGTTTTGGCTCTTCCCATTCTAGCTTCCTGCTGATGCACACCCTGGGAGGCAGCAGATGATGGCTCAAGTAGTTGGGTCCCTGCCACCTGAATGGGAGACCCACACTGAGTCCCCAGCTCCTGGCTTCTACCTGGCCCTGCCTCAGCTGTTGCAGGCATTTGGAGAGTGAACCATTGGATAGAAGATATATTTCTGTTTCTCTCTCGGCCTTTCAAATACATTTTTAGAAAAGAAAACAGTGTTAGGGTAGGGAACAACATTGTCCTTTGGATTTGGGTGTTCAGACACCTGCCTAGTGCCCTCCTTCTCATATCAGTTCTCTGACTGACTTCCAGAAAAATTTGTTATTATTTAGCTTCTTATTTAGGAATAAAGAACATTATTGCTTCTTGAATAATTTTAAGTTTTATTAAACTTCATTTTGAAATAAAATAGCTGTTTTGGTTGTAAGTGGAATTATTTGAGATGTGGTTTCTGGCATTTGATCAATGTGTAACTTACTAATTGTGATTAAACTCTGGTTCCCGAAGCCTATTGCCACTACCTCTGCTGGCAATACTTCATTTCATGGAGCCCTAGGAAATTCAAGGGACATAGAGGCTGCCCTCATGGGCTCTGCCACTTCCTCCTTTCTTCCCTTCAAGAGAGAAATCTTATTTGGGAGGCTGTGTTGTGTTCATGATTTCTTCCAACAATTTAGCATTGCCTATGGGGTCTGAAAGAAAAGGAAGTATGCATGTGTCAATCCTTGAAGTCTGGGAAGACTATTAAGATCAGTTGGTCAGCTGGCGCTGTCATAGCTCACTTGGCTAATCCTCCGCCTGCGGCGCCAGCACCCTGGGTTCTAGTCCCGGTTGGGGCGCCGGGTTCTGTCCCGGTTGCTCCTCTTCCAGTCCAGCTTTCTGCTGTGGCCCGGGAGTGCAGTGCAGGATGGCCCAGTGCTTGGGCCCTGCACCCCATGGGAGACCAGGAGGAGCACCTGGCTCCTGGCTTTGGATCAGCGCGGTGTGCCGGCCGTGGCAGCCATTGGAGGGTGAACCAACGGCAAAGAAAGACCTTATTTTATTTTATTTATTTATTTATTTATTTTTTTAATTTTTGACAGGCAGAGTGGACAGTGAGAGAGACAGAGAGAAAGGTCTTCCTTTGCCGTTGGTTCACCCTCCAATGGCTGCCGCAGACGGCGCGCTGCGGCTGGCGCACCGCGCTCATCCGATGGCAGGAGCCAGGTGCTAGGTGCTTATCCTGGTCTCCCATGGGGTGCAGGGCCCAAGCACTTGGGCCATCCTCCACTGCACTCCCAGGCCACAGCAGAGGGCTGGCCTGGAAGAGGAGCAACCGGGACAGAATCCGGCGCCCCGACCGGGACTAGAACCCGGTGTGCTGGCGCCGCAAGGCGGAGGATTAGCCTGTTGAGCCATGGCGCTGGCCAAGAAAGACCTTTCTTTCGGTCTCTCTCACTGTCCACTCTGCCTGTCAAAAAAAAAAAAAAAAAAAGAATCAGTTGGTCAGACTGGAGCCCCTTAAGTGCCATCCTTCATCCTGGGAGGGATGTAAATGTGTTAAGCACACTCTGGTCTTCAGGGATTTTATGGTCTCTTTGGGAGACATAACGTCATTAAATCATGAAGATGTAGCTGATAATAAGGCAGTTTGGTGTAGAGAACTTGGTTTAGAAGACTAAGGTCTACTCTTGTTCCTGGCTCTAATAATACTAGGTAAATTGAAGAGGTCATTTTCTCTCTACTTCCATTTTCTCATCTATAAAATGGGGTTATTATTCTGTATCTTGCTTTCTTCACAATAACATTGTAAGGAAAAAATTAGATAATGTTACTAAAATATATCATAAAACCAGATGATGAGGCAGTTTAAATGTGAAGAATCTGAGTCATTTGTCAGAGGTAATAGGGAAGTTGGCAGAGTTTTCCATAGGAGGGGAGATCCAGGCTGTAATGAAGAGGAGGAGTGGTCTGAATGACAGGGAGCAAAAGAGTGTAGCAGAACTATGTAGGAGAATGGGCAAAAGAGTGTTCTTGGGGGTAAGTGATACTTTTTTATGCCCTCCCAGAGCAAGTGGGAAGGACGTGGGTTGTCATACTCAAGTCACAGAGTAGGCACATATCCAGCATTAGTTGTTCAAAGGCGTAACAGGTCACTGTCATCAGCAGTGTGTGAGAGAATTCCTGTTGCTCCATGTCCTTGTCAGCACTTGGCATTATCTGTCTTTCTCATTTGAAGGCATACTGATTAGTGTATAGTTACAGCTGTGAATTTAAAGAACCATAGTATGGGCTCCCACAAAGCCATGTAGGGGTGTTTGGGAAGTTCAGAGGGTGGAGAGATTGTTTCCTGTGTGTGTGTATGTGTGTGTAGAGGGGTGTATTGCCCAGTGAACATTTATGGAGAAGCTGAGTATTTGGGCTAGGTGGGCCTTGTAAGATAAGGACAGTGACCATATGTTGTCTGGACTAATTTCTGATACTCCTTTTGGGTGTGCTTATAAACTATGAAATGCCAATAGTTCTGTGTCTATGCTGTATAGTCCATGATACCCAGAATCAACCCCCAGATAGCTTTTCTATGCCCTCCCCTGCACCCTGTTTATTCCCCAGAAAGGCTGCAGGAATAGAAGGGCATTCCATGCAATGGGAACAACTTTAGCAGAGACACAGAATGAGTGAACATACCTAGTAACATCCATATTTGTGCTAATGAGGAGGGGGGAGAGGATGTTCCTTATTTTGGAGGTGTTTGATGCTTTCTTATTTCCTCCCTGAGCAGCTGTGTAAAGCCTATTTATATTTAAAGCAGAAAGAAGGTGAGAATGACCTCTGTGCCTTTAATTACATCATTTTAGGGAAGAAATTAATCCAGCAAACACTCATACTTGATTGAAGAATGTTGAAAGGCTTTGTCTTAAAATAGATGGAGAGCGAGGAGAACACCAAAACAAAAAGAGCCTACCTAGTAGTCTCTCAGAACTCATCTATTACTTGTATATTTACTCAGGGAAAACTTGCCATTTCTTTGTCAGCTTTTATCCTGCTGGTGGACCTTAGCAGGGTGTTTATTTTTTGTAGTTTTACCAAATCACTTTGAAGGCTGGCATGAACATTGATCATGTCTTAAAGCCTTTCCTCTTTGTTCTGTCAGCAAATATTAGAAAATGTACCTTATATTACCTATTTGGGAAAAATAAGGTGGTCCTGTCTGCTCCCAGAGAACAGTACTTTAATGTTTAATGTCACTCAGCTCCCGATCCCTTGTCAGGTCCTGGGGTGTTTGTCAGGAGAGACTAGGGGTACTGGAGCTGCTACTGGGAGGATTTTCCAGAGGGCATCTAGGTCACCTGTCCAGGACACTAGGTGACTACTTGATGAAAAATCTGGCCTGGGTTGTAAACCTAACTCTACCTTCCATATTAGTAATAACTACCACTGTGTCAAGATGTTATACTTAGGGGCTGGCGCTGTGGCGTAGCAGGAAAAGACACCACTTGCAGTGCCGGCATCCCACATGGGTGCTAGTTCGAGTCCCGGATGTTCCACTTCCAATTCCGCTCTCTGGTATGGTCTGGGAAAGCAGTAGAAGATGGCTCATATCTTTGGGCCCCTGCACCCGCGTGGGAGACCCAGAAGAGGCTCTTGGCTTCTGGCTTTGGACCCAGAGAGCTCCAGCCCTTGCAGCCAATTGGGGAGTGAATCAGTGGATGGAAGACTTTCTCTCTCTCCCTCTCCCCCTCCCCCTTCTGCCTCTGCCTTTTTGTTACTCTGCCTTTCAAATCAGTCAGTCAATCTTTGAAAAAAATATACTAGGTACCTTGTGAATTCATACTAATAGAGCTGATATTTATTGAAGGCTACAGGTAAGCCCTTTATAGTTAAAAAAAAAAAAAAAACTTCTGTTTAAATTTAATTGAAAAGTGATCCCTGTTAAATATAAGAATAGGAATAAGAGAGGGAGGAGATGTACAATTTGGGACATGCTCAATCTGACTTGCCCCAAATGGTAGAGTTAGAAATGTGCCAGGGGATTCCAATTCAATCCCATCAAGGTGGCATGTACCAATGCCATCTCACTAGTCAAAGTGATCAGTTTCAGTTCACAATTGATCATAATGATAGGATTAAGAGTCAAAGGGATCACATAAACAAGACTAGCGTCTGCTAATACTAACTGATAGAATTAAAAAGGGAGAATGATCCAACATGGGAAGCAGGATACACAGCAGACTCATAGAATGGCAGATGTCCTAAACAGCACTCTGGCCTCAGAATCAGCCCTTAAGGCATTTGGATCTGGCTGAAGAGCCCGAGAGTATTTTAGGCATGGAAAGCCAAGACACTCTTGGGGAAAAAAAAAAAAAAAACAACAACTAAATGAAAGATCTCTGCGAGTGAGATCCCAGTGGAAAGAACGGACCATCAAAGAAGGAGGTACCTTTCTCTGAAAGGAGGAGAGAACTTCCACTTTGACTATGACCTTGTCTGAATAAGATTGGAGTTGGCGAACTCAAAAGGCTTCCGTAGCCTTGGCAACTCATGACAAGAGCCTAGGGTGATTACTGACGCCATAAACAAGAGTGTCAATTTGTTAAGTCAACAATAGGAGTCACTGTGCACTTATTCCCCATGTAGAATCTCTGTCCTTAATGTGTTGTACAATGTGAATTAATGCTATAACTAGTACTCAAACAGTACTTTGCACTTTGTGTTTCTATGTGGGTGCAAACTGTTGAAATCTTTACTTAATATATACTAAATTGATCTTCTGTATATAAAGATAATTGAAAATGAATCTTGATGTGAATGGGATGGGAGAGGGAGCGGGAGATGGGAGGGTTGCGGGTGGGAGGGAAGTTATGGGGGGGGGAAGCCACTGTAATCCATAAGCTATACTTTGGAAATTTATATTTATTAAATAAAAGTTTAAAAATCTTAATTTCTTACATTAACCCTAAGAAATAGGTTCTGTTGATCCTTTTAGGCAACTTTTCCTAAAATCTATTTTTGTTGTATTCTCCCTGCTCATAAATCTAGCAGGGCAGGGCCGGCGCTGCAGCTCAATAGATTAATCCTCCACCTTGCGGTGCCGGCACACTGGGTTCTAGTCCCGGTCGGGGCGCCGGATTCTGTCCCGGTTGCCCCTCTTCCAGACTAGCTCTCTGCTGTGGCCCGGGAGTGCAGTGGAGGATGGCCCAAGTGCTTGGGCCCTGCACCCCATGGGAGACCAGGAGAAGCACCTGGCTCCTGGCTTTGGATCAGCGTGGTGTGCCAGCCGCAGCGGCCTTTGCGGGGGGTGGGGGTGAACCAATGGCAAAGGAAAACCTTTCTCTCTGTCTCTCTCCGTCATTGTCCACTCTGCCTGTCTAAAACTTGGTCAATAGTTTTTTCTTCCCTTCTTGGACTAGTATTTCAAGGGCACCAGTCTTTTCTCAACTCTGTTTGCCAGAAGTGTTCCTGCTTTTGTGGAAATGCTGAAGGACTGTGGAGATGATAGAATAATGATGGAATGAAGCATAGAGAATGCCATGCTGTTTCAGTGGACAGCATATATTTAGCATTGATACTGTTCATGCCCAAGGGCAGCTGACTATATTGGGATAATTTTTGCTCTTTAGGAAAGAAAGGGAACTTTTCATTGGGAAATTCAGAGAGAAGAGCTTTAAAGTTATCCCTTTTGGGGAGAACCAAGATTTCATCTCACTGGGAACTCCTTAGAGAAGGGACTTCTAAGTCCTTTCCATTCCGCATCTGTCCGGAGAATTTCTGTTCAAAGATTTATTTATTTATTTATTTGAAGGGCAGAATCACAGGGAGTGTGAGTGCATGCGAGTGATCCATCTATCTTCATTCTGCTGAATCACTTCCTAAATGGCTACAATGGCTATGGGTGGTCCAGGCTGAAACCAGGAGCCCAAAGCTCTATCCTGATTTCACATGTAGGTGGCTCGGGCCCAAGTGGTTGGGGCATCCTTAGCTGCTTTCCCAAGCATGTTAGCAGGGAATTGGATTGGAAGCGGAACAGCTGGGACTTCAACTAATGCTCATGGGATGCCAACGTTGCAGGCTATACCTTAGCTGTGCCACAATGCCAGCCCCAAGAGAGTCTTATTCTATGAATCAGAGTTTACAAATTAGCGGCTTACTGAGTTGGCTGGTCTGCATACATATTTTGTTTGGTGCACAGTGTCTCTATTGTTTTCGAACCCAGCCTGGGGAGATTGGGTCTGTCTTGGTAGAGACAGCCCCAGTATGTGTGCTGTGAAGGTGAGTGATTTCACTGGAAGACAAAGGATTTTTGAGCAAGTAGCAGGGACAGAAGCCTAATGCTGACCATGAGCAGTTCTCTTCATCTCAGAATTAGGATTAGGCCCCAGCTATTCTGCAAAAACTTCACTCTGAGCTCTTTGTATACTGTGATTCCCTGTATGTTGGTCCAGTCCAGCTTTTTGGGAACAGTGAGACAAAGCTGGGGCAAGAAAACACAGTTGTGGTCTTTGGGGAACTCCTTTGAGGGTACCTGCCCATTGAGCAGAATTCTTGAGTTTATACCTTGTTCTTCATTTTTCTCCTTTTTACCTAATGGCTTTCCTTTTTTTTTTTTTTTAAAGTTCTTCCCATATTCATTTTATAGTTTTGAAGCATTTATTTGAAAGAGAAGATCAGAGAGAGTGCTCCTAACTATTGGTTCACTCCCCAGATGTCCAGGAGCTAGAAACTCGGTGCAGATCTCCCATGTGGACAGAGCTCCCATGTAGCTGGCAGGGATCCAGCTACTTGAGCCATCATTGCTGCCTCCCAAGGTGACTAACTGGAAGCTGGAATCCATAGCTGACTGGGGAATGAAACCCGGACACTTCAGTATGAGATACTAATGTCCCACTGGCAGTTTAACCACTGTGCCAAACTCCCACTCCCCACTTCTGCTTTCTTATTGGCAGGCTCCATTTGACAGAGCATATTTGTATTCTTTCCTTTTCTTCCTTCCTTCCTTCTTTGTCTCTTCCTTTCCCTTTCCCTTTCCTTTCCTTCTTTTCTTTCTTCCTGTTCTTTCCTGTCTGTCTGTCTGTCTATCTTTCAGAAAGGTAGAGTTACAGAGAGACAGATGCAGTGAGAGGGAGAGAGGTTTTCATCTGCTGGTTCACTTCCCATTTGGCGGCAACAGCAGAGCTGCATTGATCTGAAGCCAGGAGCTTCCTCTGGGTCTCTCATACGGGTGGGTGCACGGGCCCAAGGACTTGGGCCATCTTCTGCTTTCCCTGGCCATAGCAGAAAGCTGAATCGGAAGTGGAGCAGCTGGGTCTCGAACCAGTGCCCATATGGAATGCCAGCACTGCAGGCATGGCCCCCACATATTTGTTTTCAAGGTTGTTAAAGCTATACACCATTTCCTCTTGCCTCTGATGTCCAGCTGGTGCAGATTGCCTTTTATTACCAGGTTAGCACTTTGCTTTGGAACACATTAACTCATTTTTGCTACTTACTTGACTCCTATAGACCAGCTCAGATGTAATATTGAAGGGACTTTACCCAGCTGTGATGCTGGTAATTCCCCTACAACTGAAAAAATGAAATGAATTACCTTTATTTTATTAGAAAATGTTGGTGTCCCTGTTGACTAGTAAGTCCTGCTCCTGGCCTGTCTTAGGACTTCACAAGGACAGCAAACGAGTCAAGGCTTAATGGACCTTGTCTTTGTAAGGTTGACATTTTTTTTTTTAAAGATGTATTTTATTTATTTGAAAGACAGAGTTACAGAGAGAGGCAGAGACAGAGAAGTCTTCCATCTGCTGGTTCACTCTCCAAATGGCTGCAACTGCCAGAGCTGAGTAGATCTGAAGTCAGGAGCCAGGAACTTCTTCCAGGTCTCCCATGTGGGTGCAGGGGCCCAAGGACTTGGGCCATCTTCTACTACTTTCTCAGGCCATAGCAGAGAGCTGGATTGGAAGTGGAGCAGCCAGGACTTGAACTGGTGCCCTTATGGGATGCTGGCACTCTAGGCGTCGGCTTTACTCCATACTCTACAGTGCTGACCCCAATAAAATCTTTAAAAGAAATAGTTCATGGAAAAATGTAATTAAAAGATGTTTGTTTAAAAAAACAAATGATATCTAATTAAAATCAAAACTGTTTTACATAGGAATTAGTATCTAGTAACCTCCAGCCCCTATCCCAACTGCATTGAGCAGCAACTCATTGTTGGAACAACCAACTCTGTAGGAAGTAGGTGACTTTCTGAGTGAGTTACTTTTATTGCTGGTTCCCTTTGACTTTTTTGTAATTACTGTAACATTGTCATCCAGTGTGTGGAACACCATGGTAATTTCCATGACAACTGATTGTTATTTCCCAGATAAAGAGAGGAAGAAGCTATAAGTGTTAGGAACTCAAAAAGGATATTGGGCCAAGTTCTTGTGATGCTAGTAGAATCTTGAGCTAAAAGGGCTTTTCAGCATCAACTGTCTAAGCCTCTTCCTTTGCAGAGGAGGAAACAGGTCCATGGAGGGCAAGCAACTTGCCTAAGGGGTTGAGAGGTTTTTTTGTGGAATAAACTCCAGATCCTCAGCTTAGTATCTATTTGTGCTTCCTATTCTGTAGAGATTTTCCCAATATATCTCCAGGACTATGAGCTCCACGAAGGCAGGGACCACATCTGTCTTGTTATTGAATGTTTTCCCAGCGCTTGCCATAGGATCCAAATGTTTGGGTGAATTAATAAACAAAGTTGGAGTTTCTCAAGCTGAGACATATGACTGCATATTGGATAATACATGAAACTACAGAATAAAACATACCTTCCTGAAGTGTTAGCATACTCATATTTGGGGTGGACATTTCACCTAGGAGTTATGCCGTTGGTTGGGACACCCACATACCATATTGGAATGCCTGGGTTTGAATCCTGGCCCTGCTCTGGATTCTAGCTTTCGACTAGTGAGCACCCTGGGAGGCAGCAGGTGATGTCTCAAGCAGTTGGGTCCCTGCCACTCATTTGGGAGATCTGGATTGAGATCCTGGCTCCAGTTTTAGTGTGGCTCAGCCCTGACCATTGTACAGATTCAGGGACTGAATCAATGGATGGGAATTCTGTCAGTCTCCCTCTTATAAAATCAAAGTTAGGGGCTGGTGCTGTGGCGTAGCAGATAAAGCCACTGCCTGCAGTGCTGGCATCCCATATATATGGGCGCTGGTTCTAGTCCCGGCTGTTCCACTTCTGATCCAGCTCTCTGCTATGGCCTGGGAAAGCAATAGAAGATGGCCCAAGTCCTTGGGCCCCTGCACCTGCATGGGAGACATGTAAGTAGCTCCTGGCTTCAGATCACAGCTCTGGCTGTTGCGGCCATCTGGAGAGTGAACCAGCAGATGGAAGACTCCTTCTCTGCCTCTCCTTCTCTTTCTTTGTAACTCTTGACTTTCAAATAAGTGAAGAAAGAAAAGTTGAGTGTAGAAGGTTAAGCTGCCGCCTGCAGTTCTGGCACTGATTAAGGGCGCCTGTTCAAGTTCAAGCTGCTCCACCTCCAGTCTGCTCCCTGCTGGCACACTTGGGAAAGCAGCGGTGGATGGCTGGGGTTCTTGGGCCCCTGCACCCATGTGGGAGACCCAGAAGAGGCTCTTGCGTTTGACATGGCCCAACTTTGGCTGTTGCAGCCATTTGGGAAGTGAGCCAGAAGATGGAAGGTTGATATTCATTCTCATTCTCTCTCTTTCTTTTCTTTATATCTCTGCCTTTCAAATCATCTTTTTTAAAAAAAAATCAAAGTTAAAATAAATATATTTTTTAAAGATTTATTATTTGAAAGGGAGAATTACAGAGAAGCAGAGAGAGAGAGAGGGGTCTTCTATCTGGTTCATTCCCCAAATGGTTGCAACAGCAAGTACTGGGCCAGGAGCTTCATCTGGGTCTTCTACATGGGTGGCAGGGCCCAAGGACTTGGGACATCATCTACTGATTTCCCAGGCCAAAGCAGAGTTGGATCGGAAGTGGAGCAGCTGAGACTCGAACCGGCACCCATATGGGATCCAGGCATTGCAGGTGGCAGCGTTTACGTGCTACACCACAGTGCCGACCCCTAAAATACTCAGTTTTTTGGGGGAACTGGATTAGTTTAAGTATTATAACTGATCTTTTAAGACTTTGCTGCTGGCTGGTGCTGCGGCTCACTAGGCTAATCCTCCTCATTGCGGCGCCAGCACACCAGGTTCTAGTCCCAGTCGGGGGCGCCGGATTCTGTCCCGGTTGCCCCTCTTCCAGGCCAGCTCTCTGCTGTGGCCTGGGAGTGCAGTGGAGGATGGCCCAAGTGCTTGGGCCCTGCACCCCATGGGAGACCGGGAAGAAGCACCTGGCTCCTGCCTTCGGATCAGCGTGGTGGCCATTGGAGGGTGAACCAATGGCAAAGGAAGACCTTTCTCTCTGTCTCTCTCACTGTCCACTCTGCCTGTCCAAAAATAAAAAAGACTTTGCTGCTAAATTAAATCACATTATGGAATGGATGAAAAGTTAGCATGAATTTTGAGAAGAGAAGGCATCAAAGTATACACAAATGTAACTGACCCTTTGACCTCTACTCCAGAAAGGCTGCTGTTGCCAGATCCTGACATTTTTAAAGGCAGCTAGAAATATATTATTTTAGAAAGAAATATCTGATTTTGAATGTTGGCAGTTAACTCGGGTTTTTGAATGAATTTGTGTGCATCAGAAAACACATCTTTAGGCCTGAGCATCTGTAATCTGTTGGTTAAAACGCAGGTCTAGGCAGGAACTAATCTTTGGATGGGGCCAAATTGATGGTGCTGTCAGGAATGGTTCTCTTTTTGGGTCTGGCTCCTTCTTGGCTTCAAAGTAGCCATAGCTCATAGTGGAAAGAATGAAGACACTTGATAGGAGAGATGTCCACATCACCTATCATCCTCTATGGGAAGCTGCTTCTGTAATCTCACAGGCACTGTCAGCATTTCTCATTTACTCCTATTTTTTCCAGATGAAACCAAGGTCCAGAGGAGTCAGAACTTTCCTCAAGGACGCTAAGCTGAAGCCATAGGTCCTAGGCAGCCCCCATTTTCAAACTCTAGGTCTTCTGTTGGTTCTTTGGCCTCACACATTTTTAAGGCATGGGACAAGGGCTGCTGGGATTCTTTGGGATGGGTGATAGAGCCTGGCTAGCTCCACTTTTTGATGTAGTCCTATCATCCTGAGGAGGGGGAGGGATTGAGGTGGTGTTTGGGAGTATGCTCAGGCTCTTGGTGCAGAGGATCTGTTTCCATCACTAGTCACTAGCATCAGATTGACCTTATTTTTGTTTTCTTTTTTTTTTTTTTTTTTTTTTTTACCTAGAAAGGTGTAGAGGACAGCTCAGCAATACAGAGCCCCAGTGTGGAGATAGATTCATCCCTCTTGCTGTCTTTATTGCCTCTTCTGTTCCATTTCATTCCTTCTACCTCCTTTATCTATTTTTATTTGAAAGGCATAGAGAAGTATTATGTCCCTGTTTACTCTCCAGATGCCTACAGTGGCTTGGGCTGGGTCAAAGCCAGAAGTCAGGAACACAGGCCAGGTCATTTACCACATTATGGCAGGAAACCAATTACTTCAGCTATCATCACTGCCTCCCAGAGTCTGTATTAACAGGACTGGAATGGGGAGGCAGGAACTGAAACCCAGGTACTCTGATATGGAACAAGGGTGCCTTAATTGGTGATCCAGCCATCAGGTTAAATGCTCACCCCAAGTCCTTCCTTTCTGAGTCTTGCTACTCTCCATTTCTGCATCATCCTCTTCCCACTCTGTGCTATCTTCCCCTCTCACTATTGTCCTTCTCCTTGGGAGATTTTTGTAATGTAATGTTGCAATAGGCTGAGCCTGGGATTCAACATGGTTTCTTTATTATGGGGACTAAAGTAGAACAATTCAATAGGGGAAGTCCGGCCCTTGCTATGAGGCCCATACAGTTTGGTGTCACCTGTCTTTCTGCTGTGTCAGTAGTGTGGTGCTTAATACCCACTACTTCCGGGCCGGCGCCGCGGCTCACTAGGCTAATCCTCCTCATTGCGGCGCCAGCACACCAGGTTCTAGTCCTGGTTGGGGGCGCCGGATTCTGTCCCGGTTGCCCCTCTTCCAGGCCAGCTCTCTGCTGTGGCCCGGGAGTGCAGTGGAGGATGGCCCAAGTGCTTGGGCCCTGCACCCCATGGGAGACCAGGAAGAAGCACCTGGCTCCTGCCTTCGGATCAGCGTGGTGGCCATTGGAGGGTAAACCAATGGCAAAGGAAGACCTTTCTCTCTCTCTCTCACTGTCCACTCTGCCTGTCCCAAAACAAAACAAAACAAAAAAACCCCACTACTTCCCTGTGCTTCATCTCAGTAGAATGGTTCTTTGAATGTCCCAGGGTCTAACCTGTCATAACTTTGACTGTTTGTTCTAAGTAGAAAGCTTTCATCTCCCTGCTCCCTTTATTGACAAACTTCTATTTGTCTTTTTATGCCAACTCCAATGCCACTTCTTCAGTGAAGCTTTCCCTGATTGCTATACAAGTAGAATTAATCTCCATCCTTTGTACTCTTTGCTTCTACTTCTATAGTCGTACTGTTGTGCTATGCCAACATTCAAATCTTCTCTCATTCATGAGATTGAGCACTAATAGGCCAAGAGATAGTGTACTGCTTATTTCTGTTTTCCTTGTTTCTCTGTAATAGGTTTGGCACAATAATGCTTGCAGAATGAATGACAGAACTATATATGTTCCAATAGCCATGGTCTGAAGTTGAATGTTAAGTGTTACAGATGAAAAAACAACAGGGTGCTCTGGGAGTTTGTGGGAGTTTTGAGAGAGATCTTCCATCTGGAAGAAATCTTGGAAGCTTCTAGAGTCTGGTGGCATTTGAGTGTGTCCTTGAAGATTGAGAAGATATTCCTTTAGCAGAAATGCGGGAAGAACATTTCAGATGTTGGTAGTGAAAGTAATGAGGAAGTTCAAAGGTCAGGCCCCACCTGCTGATCTACCCCTCATCCAGACTTCCTGCTGGAGTGTGTATGAAATCTCTGTGCTGGCCTAGAGGAAACCTCTTTTCTCCTTTCCTGCCCCTTTCCTTCTGTTCTTTCCATCTCTTCTCCCTTCCTCTCATGATACTGTTGCCCATTATATATTTGGTTTCTTCTCATCCCTTTCCCTTTCATCTTCCCATTTCTCTAGTCCTTAAAAAACAAAAATCAAAGAAACTTTGCTGCTTACCTTTCCTTACCTACTTTCTTCTTTCTTGGCCTCTTCCCAGATAAATCAGAAATTGAAGGCTTTAGGATGGAGATATGAATCAGCCATACAATATTTAACTCCAGATAACCCTTGTGAAGCTGAGAAGTAATCGTGGCATAATTGCTTCTCATCTGCTTCTTGTGTTTTATTGGCATTGACTTCTTTCACCTCCCACTGTGCTGGGGGTGTCATTATCATTTTATTTCTTAGTGGTTGTCAGACTGTCAATTTTAATGAGAAATTTCTGCAGTCAGGCCTGCCCTTGAGTGGTAAGAGCCTTCAGGCAAAGACAAGGCTGGATGAGTCATAATTGCTCTTGTATTTGTTTTCTCGTGCAAACAGAGGTATGGGCCACACAAACACACACCTTCTCACCTGCAGAGGCCTCCCAGCACAGGTGCATATGCACAGTCGAGTCCCATTGGTACATTTTCCTTCTCTTCAGACACATCAGTGTGATCTCCCTTATTCTTTCAAGTCTTCCATCCCCCATTCCTCTCATGTCTATATTTACTCTCTCACACACCCTCTGTCCCATTGTCTCTTACCTGGATACTTGGAATTGTGTGAATGACAAAAGTTTGTACAACCCTGTCTTCACAGACCCTACCTACACTGTCCGCTTCCTTAGTTATACACAAAGTCCTCCCCTCCACATATGCCTGTTCTTACACTGACACCTCTGCCTGGTGACTGGATCCCGCACACTCAGGACCACAGCGTTACCTACATATTCCCCTAAACTTAGCTGATACTCAGTACTTATTCCTCTAGCATCTTAACAGACATTTTAGTTTCATACTAATTTTGACAGGAAACATTTTTACTAGCAGACTTGTAGGGGACAGATCCTTTGGGTTCAGACTCCTAGAACAACCCTGTTATGATGGGGGTGGGAATGTGTTCCAAATCAAAATCTTGGGTGAGTCCAGAAACTGATGTTTTTAACAAGTTTCCTGAGTCTTTGTGTTGTGTAGCCAATTATCTATAGAGGAAAGAGCCAGAATTAAGACCATCTGCATTACCTACCTGTACCATATTGGACAAGTGTCTTTCTGGACCTCAATTTTCTGAGTTGTGATATAACAAAGCCCATGCTCATAAAGGACCCTTAGGTTCTAAAATGTGGTTTTATTTTTCCATTATCTTTACTGTTTTTGTTTGCTTTTGAGATTTATGTATTTGAAAGGCAGAGTGACAGGAAGAGAGAGAAAATCTCCTATCTGTTGGTTCACTCCTCAAATGGTGGTAATGACCAGGGCTGGAACTCCATCTGGTTCTCCTTCATGGGTGGCTGGGGCCCAAGCCCTTGGACCATTTGCACTTTCCCCAGGTGCATTAGCAGGGACCTGGATGAAAAGCAAAGGAGCTGGGACTCGAACCAGTTTTCCAATATTGCAATGTGGGTATCACAGGCGGTGGTTTAACTCACTGCTCTAAGACACCAGCCTGTGTTTGTTTTTTTGTGTTGCTTTATGAGGAACTTAGACTGGGTTCTTTTCTGTCTCTCAGGGCGTTTGGCCAGAGCAAAGCAGCGGTAGCATACGCCTGACCTTCCGTCAGCAACAGCGACACAGCTCCTAATTAGAAATGGATCAATAGGACCTCTGGAGCCTGGGCAGATGTTGGAGGCGTTCTCGTAGCTGGGGAGAATCTGACCAAAAAATGGATCTGGTTACACTTGTCAACCCAGCAGTTCTGCTGTATAGCCCTCCTCCCCTGGGACCAGCAGGCAAAGCTGCCCTGAGTGAATAGCTAGAGATGGTTAACCTGTATTCCTCTAGATGTGTTTCTTTCACCTTTATAAACTTATGCATGTGATGTTGGCTAGGTACATAGATGTATGTTTCTTCTAACAACTACAGAAATAGAAACTGAAGCTGAGAAAAGTATGAGTGAAGTAACTTAGCATGTTCTCTACTACCCTACACGACATTTACAGCCTCCTTTAGCCTTTAACAAACTGATCTGGAGTTCAGGCCCTCTCCTTGGAGCCCTTCAGAGGCTGGAAGAAATTCTTTAAAACTGGTAGTGAGGTGAATAGGGGTTAGGGTGTGGGGAGGGCTCTCTGCTTGCTTTTGCTTTCTCATCTTTCCAAGGTCCCTGAGGAATGAGCAGGCTCTAATGGGAGAGATCAATCATCATTTGGGATCAATGGGAGGGCTTTTTGCTGCGTAGAGTGCGGACTCAGATTTCTGAACTAGCCCTGTGCAAGGAGGGGGATGGGACTCATGACTGGTTAATGCTAGGTGCTGGAGAACCTAAAGGCTTAACATGTTTAGCAGCCAGTTGTCAGACCAGATTCCCCCTATAGTTGGTCATTCAACAAATACTTGATGAGTGTCTTCCACGTGTCAGCTTGAGCTAATGCAAACGATTCCTAGATGACCTTGGGGCTAGACAAGGATAGAAACAACAGTGTAATGTGTGTGCTTTAATAGAAATATGTACAAGGGACCTTGGATTAGAGAGACATGAAAGATGGGTGTTCTTGGGGGATGTAACTTTGTGGTTTGAAGGAAGAATAAGAGTTCAGGCAAGGGCCGGCGCTATGGCTCAACAGGCTAATCCTCCGCCTTGCGGCACCGGCACACCGGGTTCTAGTCCCGGTCGGGGCGCCGGATTCTGTCCCGGTTGCCCCTCTTCCAGGCCAGCTCTGCTGTGGCCCGGGAGTGCAGTGGAGGATGGCCCAAGTGCTTGGGCCCTGCACCCCATGGGAGACCAGGAAAAGCACCTGGCACCTGACTCCTGCCATCGGATGAGCACGGTGCACCGGTTGCAGCGTGCAGGCCGCGGCGGCCATTGGAGGGTGAACCAACGGCAAAGGAAGACCTTTCTCTCTCTCTCACTGTCCACTCTGCCTGTCAAAAAAAAAAAAAAAGAGTTCAGGCAAGGAGGGTTCTCTAAACCAGGGACCTAGCACAAACACAAATACAAAGATGTGTCCAGGAACTCTTCATAAAAGGTAGGGCATTGGCAATCCCTAACATGTATCAAATTAGATTGATTCCCCCGAGCCCTTGCTCTTTGCCAGATTTAGGGCTGTAGTAATATCCATTGAATGGCAGTAGTGCAAGAGCAGCAGGTGCTGACTGAAACTTATTTCTAGAACGCGGGGGGTGGGGGGGGGGGAGGAAGGGAGGAAAGCTGAAGAGCAGTAGCCCTTTGTCCTCTGGGCCCAGGCCAGGTGGCTTGGCTTCCCTGGTGGCAAAAATCTTGTTTGTTCCATGCATGCAGTCTGCCCCTCCTTCCTGTGTTCTTTTTTTAAAAAAAGAAATTAATGAAATATGTTCAAAATACCCCTGAAATGAAATTACATTTTTAACTCTAATTACCCTAATTAAAACTTGACAGCCGTAATTCTGGAATGGCAGATATGCTAAGTACCTTGTGCCTGAGACAAGCTCACTTACCCAGATGAAATGTTGTTCTGTTCTGGGCTTAGGGGAAAAAAGAATTCTTTTGTATGTTCATTTTGTTTTCTTCATCAGCAGTTTAGTCTTTGGTCCTGCAGATTCCCCAAGTGAAGGTAGCTAAACTTGGAGGCTACAGGCTTGCCCAAGACTCCTAATCCCAGTAGAGGTTCCCCCTATATCTTCTGATGATTTTTTTAAAAATATTTTATTTGAAAGCAGAGTTATGGCTGGAGCTGCACCGATTAGAAGCCACGAGCCTCTTCTGGGTCTCCCACGCTGATGCAGAAGCCCAAGCACTTGGGCCATCTTCTGCTTTCCCAGGCCATAGCAGAGAGCTGGATCAGAAGTGGAGCAGCCAGGACTGGAATCAGCACCAATACAGGATGCCAGCACTGTAGGTGGTGGCTTTACCTGCTATGCCCAGCGCTGGCCCTGATGCTTCTGATGAATCTTAGCACATACCTTTGAGTTTCTCTTCAGTTGAGTTCAGACTTCAGTCTTTTCCTCAGTCCACCCCTGCCTTGGGGGGACCAGGGATCTGTGCTTGTTAAAACATTGCCTACTAGGGCCGGCGCCGTGGCTCAACAGGCTAATCCTCCGCCTTGCGGCGCCGGCACACCGGGTTCTAGTCCCGGTCGGGGCGCCGGATTCTGTCCCGGTTGCCCCTCTTCCAGGCCAGCCCTCTGCTGTGGCCCAGGAGTGCAGTGGAGGATGGCCCAGGTGCTTGGGCCCTGCACCCCATGGGGAGACCAGGAAAAGCACCTGGCTCCTGCCATCGGACGAGCGCGGTGCGCCGGCCGCAGCGCGCCAGCCGTGGTGGCCATTGGAGGGTGAACCAACGGCAAAAGGAAGACCTTTCTCTCTGTCTCTCTCTCTCACTGTCCACTCTGCCTGTAAAAAAAAAAAAAAAAAAAAAAAATCACAAAAAATCACAAAACATTGCCTACTGGTCTAGGGCTAAATCCGGGTCTGGGGCCAGTTTATAGCTAATACTAACGGTATGGTTAGAGGTCCCAGGGCAAGGAGGGTCTTTCTTTTATCTATCTCCAGTTCTTTTAGCTTAGCATAGTCAGACACCTAGTGAGATGCCTAGTTTTGGTCCCTACCTTAACTTAGTTCCCTGGCTAGATGCAAGGAACATGACTGGGGGAATTGGGAATGAGGGCAAGCCCTTGAAGCAGACTTAAGGGTCCACTGGTGCTGTGTGTCATCCCATGCTTTAGTCATCTACTCATCCCAGAGGGCTGTTCAGTCACTAGATAGTGCTGTTTAGGTACTACAGGGGAGACACAGTCCTCGCCCCTGAGAAACTTAGAATTGTGGGGTAGTGGACATGCAGTGATGGGTGAGACAGCTGTTTACATGTGCATGGCAGGTTACGTAAGGCAGAGCAAGCTTTATTCCGTAGATAAAAAGCTTGAGTGCCTGCTGTACACCAGGTACTGGAAATAGTATGTAGATATATCAGACACAGTTCCTGCTTTCAAGAGTTGCCAATAAATTAGGAAGATAGGCACGTGAAAGTTTGCTGTAACAGATTTGTGAAGGATATGTGGACAGTTTTACCTGGAAAGGAGGCCAAGCAGGGAAAGAGGACAAATTTAACTTCCACTGGGGGTGGGTGTGAGTGTCATTGGCATAGACTTGTCGCAGGTGTTGGCCTCTGGGCTTGTCCCTTAATTAGTGATATTGGCAGAGGAGTGAAGAGTGAGGAGCAGAGGGGCTAGGGAACAGCATGGGGAAAGGTAGGAGCTAACAGGCGACATCTTGGTGTAATTTGAGAAGAGTGTGCAGGGAAAGGATATGGTAGAGGATGAAGGTTGAGTTTAAACTTTACCCTACAGGCAAAGGAGCCCCATGATGCAGGGCTGTGATAATGTGTATGACTGACTGGGAGATAGGTGTGACTGGAGACATCAGATTAGTTGGAACAGATGTCGGCAAACTGGCCTGTATTCTTAATCCAGCTCACTATGTCTCTGAATTTTTACTGTAACACAGCCATACTTAATTTATATATGATGGCTTTTGTACTAGAGTGGCAAAATTGAATACTACAGAGATTCCTGTAGCCCACAAAACCTAAAATACTTACTATCTGACCCTGAACAAAAAAGTTAACTGGCATCTGAACTAGAAGATAATTATATGTGAGACAAGATAAATGTCAGAACTAGGCCTAAGATGGATTGGAGGTGTCAGATGAGACTTTTCAGAAGGGACAGCGTGATTTAGCAAAGAACAACAGTCTTACCTACCTCTCAGAACTTTGTAAAGGTCAAATTTATTGAAAATCACCATGGTCATTAGAAATCATTTGATTTGTAGGCAAGTCTTGATTTGCCATTATTAGCTGTGTGACCTTGGACTAGTTAACTTCCCAGTTCAGGTGAATATCATGAGTGAAAAAAAGACTTAGCAAGATGATACTTAATGGGACACAGCCATCTTTCTGCCCTTGTCTATATGTGTGAGGGCCCTCTAGTGGAAAAGACCGTAGAACACCTGAAGGTAGTTTGATTTGAGGTGAGGATGAATAGGCAGGGGCTTTTTAAAAAACAATTTTTATTTATTTGAAAAGTAGAGTGAGGTGAATAAGAGAAGATTTCAACTGCTAGTTCACTCCCTAAATCGTGACAGCTGGGGCTGGGCCAAGCTGAAATCAGGAGCTTGAACTCCATACAGGTGGCTCATGAGGTTGGCAGGGATCCAAGCGTTGAACTATCAGCTGGAGCCAGGAATTGAACTCAGGCACTTCTAATGTGAGCATCTGAGACACAGTAAAGGTAGAAGGGCCAGGCACTGATTGGGCAATTTACACCTACTTTTTGTACCCCATTCTCAAAACTCTTAAGTGATTTTATCACTGTGTACTTAAGAACTTAGTTTTAGGCCGGCGCCGTGGCTCAACAGGCTAATCCTCCGCCTTGCGGCGCCGGCACACCGGGTTCTAGTCCCGGTCGGGGCACCGGATTCTGTCCCGGTTGCCTCTCTTCCAGGCCAGCCCTCTGCTGTGGCCCAGGAGTGCAGTGGAGGATGGCCCAGGTGCTTGGGCCCTGCACCCCATGGGGAGACCAGGAAAAGCACCTGGCTCCTGGCTCCTGCCATCGGAGGAGCGCGGTGCGCCGGCCGCAGCGCGCCGACCGCGGCGGCCATTGGAGGGTGAACCAACGGCAAAGGAAGACCTTTCTCTCTGTCTCTCTCTCTCACTGTCCACTCTGCCTGTCAAAAAAAAAAAAAAAAAAAAAAAGAACTTAGTTTTAGAGTGTGGCATTCGGCAGACAGTAACGGAATCATTGATGATACAGGGAAATGACTAAATACTCCTTACACCGAAGTAGGGGAGAGTGGTAGATGAGACAGACAAGTGAATGGAATAACCAAAGTGGAGTTACACAGCTTAGATGGCAGAGCCAGGGCTGTTGCATGCTGTTTCCACTGTTCCATGCTGCCTTCCTTGCAGAAGGGTGGGGAGAGCAGCAGACTCAAGTGGAAAGTTAGACTGGCAGTAGCCTCTGGAGAAGGCCATTGGTGAGGAGACCTGCTTTTGGATTCAGGGCTGGGCTTTAGTTCTAGCAGGGGCCTGACATCTGAAGCAGGTGACTAGGTCAGATGCTGTCACATAGAGATGGGCCTCATTTGTAGAATAAAGCTTCTAATTTTGTGCCCTTTAGAAGGTGAAGTCTGCTTAGCACTGACCAGATCCTTGAGTACCACAGGAGCCCCTACAGTCTGTGGTACAGGAATGGTTAATTGCAAGCCTTATGGGTAAAGGATGAGAGTTAAGGCTATGACTGTTTTAAATATTTCCTGCCCAGGGTCTGATTTTGTTATGAGAACTGAATTTGAGTTGCTAAATCCCTCCTGCAGTGTAGAATAGGCTAGACAAGGCAGAAGTCTCAAGACTGACAGGAGCCAGTCTTTAGGTTGAAAAAATAAGCCTTTTTAGAGTCTACTCATTATTCCAGCTTAAAAACTTGAATTGTTTTCTTCTCAGTATTGCTGGGAAAACAGACACTGTCTCCCTTTTTCTCTGACTGGCTGAGCAGACAAGCCTGGGTTATAGCATCCGTAGTCCTTCTGGTTTACCTTGGACTCTTTTTGTCAAACACTCCCTACCCCCCGTAGTGTTGTTCAAGGTCGTCTTTTTTTTTTTTTTTAAGATTTATTTAATTATTTCAAAAAGCTAGAGAGACAGAGAAATCTTCATCCACTTGTTTACTCCCCAGATGTCTGCAATGGCCGGGGCCGGGCCAGGCCAAAGCCAGGAGCTTCTTCCCAGTCTCTCATGTGGGTGGCAAGGGCAAAGGTACTTGGGCCATCTTCTGTAGTTTTTTCCAGGCCACTAGCAGGAAGCGGGATTGGAAGTGGAACAGCTGGCACTTGAACTGGCACCCGTATGCAATGCCAGCATCACAGGCAGTGGCTTTACCCACCGTGCCACAATGCCGGCCCCAACTGCAAAGTCTTCATCTGTGATTAGACTAGCGGAATGATGTGCTGGAGTTTCTGTACTTAAGAGTTTCTATACCACTAAACTTTAAGTTCATTCTTTTTTTTTCTTTTTTAAAAAAGACTTGTTTATTTGAAAGGCAGAGATAAACACAAAGAGATAGAGGTTTCCATCCACTGGTTCACTCCTTAGATGGCTGCAACAGCTAGGGCTGAGCCAGACCAAAGCCAGAAACCTGGAACTCTTATCTGGGTCTCCCACATGGGTGCAGGAGCCCAAGTATTTGGGTTATCTTGCTGCTTGCCCAGGCACATTGGCAGGGAATTGGATCAGAAGTTGAGTAGCTGGGACTTAAACTGGTGCCTATGGGATGCTGGCATTGCAGGCAGTGCCTTAACCTGCTGTACTGAAATGCCAACCCCTTCCCCTCACCGCTGCCAAATTCAAGAATAACTGCAGATCCCACTCTTGTATCTAGTATCTTAGATGAATCCCAACTAAAATTCAGATAGCTTTTTTGCCTGATCATTTAGCTGTGGCTTCAATATTGAGGTAAAGTTGGCATCATGGCTCAGATCCTGGCCTTTCAGCCCAGTACTGTGTTCCTTGAGCTGAATCCACATCCACTGAATATTGTCATTTCTCTCTCTCTCTCTCTCTCTCTCTCTTTTAACTCCCCAAATGGCCGCAACAGCCAGAGCTGAGCTGATCCAAAGCTAGGAGCCAGGAGCTTCTTCCGGGTCTCCCATGCAGGTGCAGGGGCCCAAGCGCTTGGGCCATCTTCTACTGCTTTCCCAGGCCACAGCAGAGAGCTGGATCAGAAGAGGAGCAGCCCGGTCTCAAACCTGTGCCTGTATGGGATGCCGACACTACAGGCGGTGGCTTTTACTCCCTATGCCACGGTGCCAACCCTGTCATTTCTTTTTTAAGTACCTGTTTAAAAACTGATATGTGAGTTTGAAACATGCAGTCCCGGGGCCGGCGCCATGGTTCACTTGGTTAATCCTCCACCTGTGGCGCTGGCATCCCATATGGGCGCCAGTTCTAGTCCTGGTTGCTCCTCTTCCAGTCCAGCTCTCTGCTCTGACCCGGGAGTGCAGTGGAGGATGGCCCAAGTGCTTGGGCCCTGTACCTGCATGGGAGACTGGGAAGAAGCACCTGGCTCCTGGCTTTGGATCAGCAAGGTGCACTGGCTGCAGCGCGCCGGTTATAGCGGCCATTTGAGGGGTGAACCAACGGAAGGAAGAACTTTCTGTCTCTTCCTCTCACTGTCTAACTCTGCCTGTCAAAAAAAAAAAGAAGAAGAAGAAGAAGAAAAACATGCAGCCCCAGGGTCCACACTGAGATACCTCCAGAGTCATCCTGTGTTGTGGGAAGTCTGGATGACGGAGGAAGTGCCTGAGTTGCGAGTAAGGACACTGGTTCTGGCCCTGCCACTGATTTCTCTCAGTGACTTTGTACAAATTCACTGCCTGCTCTGGCCTTACCTCTGTTCTGTAAAATGGTAAGGCCCTTCTAGTTCTGGTCCCATTAGATATAGAAAGCCATCTTCTACACAGTCCCAGCTGCACAGAGCACTATCTGGCCCAAGCTTTAGCATTTTGGTTAATGATTATAAAACCTTGGATTCTCACTTGCAGCTTGGGAGGAGGAAGGGGAACCATGCAACTGTCTCATTAGCGTGGAGAAAAGAAAACAGTAATTACGTGTGCCTCCCTCGATAATTCTTGCTGGGTTGGTTCTTTTAGGGAAGGAGGAAGGGAAGACCGGAGTTAGCTTCAGCTGAGGAAAGAGAAATACCATTAGCTGCCCAGAAAATGCAGAGGCAAGAATGCTTGTCTGGCAGGTGTGCTGTTCTCTGTGTTCGCCCCTCCAGGCAGCCTGGAGACAGCCTGGATTGAGTTCCATTTATTTATGCCATGCATTATGTTATCACACAGATGTGTCTCCTGTCATTAAGAAACCAGCTGCCCTCCAAGGCCACCTTCTGGGATATGCTGGCAGTCCTGTTACCTGACTTTATTCGGGAGTAGGAGGGGGTTTTGCTGAGACATTTTGTAACCTGACTGCATTTTTATTGTGTTGTGAGGTCACCTTTTTAACCCCCACATCAAAACTGCCACTTGGTTTATTACTCCATCACAAGAGTCAAGGTCATGTATCCTTGTGAGTGGGAGAAGTCTGGTAAACTCTAAGTCCAGTGGGTTTGGTGAGGGCTGGGGACGCGAGGTCTCACAGCAGGGTTATAGCCAAGAAGTCAGGGGCAGCAGGAACATAACTAGTAAATCTGTTGGCAGGCATGGCTCTTGGGACAAGAGCTGTTTTTAGTGTGTAGGTTTTTTTTCCTTGCGTGTGGGCAGTTGTGAGCTAAGTGCTGGTTGTAGTGCTGATTGTAGATCACAGGCAGGCCCCATGCAATTGAATCCTGCCTGGGGATACCTGGAGCGGTTATGCTTTATCTCCTGTGCCTGTTCACTCCTATCTTGGTTGCTACCCCAGAGGCCTTACCAGATTCCCTCCCCGCCCCGTCCCCCCACAAAGATGTCAGTTTGGCAACACTTTTCTTTCAACCAGTCTTCTGCAGGCCCTGGAGATTGCTTACTCTAAACAGCAATGACTCTGTAGGGAGATGCTATTTTTTTTTAATGTGTTTTATGCATGAAGGACATGATTTATTTCAAAATCTTCCTCCTTTCTTGCCCCAGGTCTTTGATTTTCCACCCTGTGATGGCCAACACTTGAGCCAGTGCCCACACAGGATGCTGGCACAGTGGGTGGCAGGCAGCTTGACCCACTATGCCATAGCACTGGCCCCCAATAAAAATAATTTTTAAAATGTTCATATAAATGTATTCCTCACCCAGGGTTTTGATCAGGTGTTTCGTTCAGCTGAGGCACCTCTCATGGCCTGTTTTTGTTGGCTTAGTAACTTCTCAGCTTTTGAGTATGATACCCATTTTGATGAAAGCCCCTGTCTTGGCTCTTACCCTCTTACTGTAACACTAGGCTAATAGCATCTTGGAAAGGCCTGATTGTAGCAAGTCCTTCTACAACTTAATGGTGCACTTGGATTCCAGACTTGTAGGACTAAGTACAAAATTGGGAGAGTTTAGTCCAGTTCCTAAAACATTTTTATTGGTGCCTACTTTCATATGTGGGACAGTTGGAAGAGAGGGAATTCTTATCTTTGGGCACAAGAAAGTACAAGGTATATACTTTGGAGCAGATCTGGGTTCCAGCAAGTTTTATTTCCCAGCTGTGTGGTTTTAGACAAGGTACTTTATTGCTCTAAGACTCAGTTTCCTCCTCTGTAAGATGGGGGTAATTCTTTGACCTCAAGAGATTACTAGGGAGAGCAGAAATTTAGACTAGAGTGCTTCGGTTTGATTCTTGGCTCTGGCTCCTGACTTGAGTTTCTTACCATTGCAGACTCTGGGAGGCAGCAGTAATGGCTGAAGGAACTGGGTTTCTGCCATTCACAGGGAGCCTGGAATTGAGTTCCTGATTGCTAGTTTCTGCCTGTGCCTGTCCTGACTATTGCTGGCATTTGGGTGTGAGCCAGCACGTGGAGCTAGCTCGCTCACTCTCTCAGCCTCTATAAAAAAAAATTATTATTAGAGTATGGATGTATGTGTAAGACATGACCCATAATAGCAAGTGTGCATCTCTCTTTTCTCATAGGCCTATTTTTTTATTGCCTCTGATTCATCCTTTTGTGGTATTTTATTTTAAACACAATACCTACCATTGAGTGCTTATGCCAAGCCCTGGAATAAAGACTTCCCCATGTTGTCTCATTTATTTTCCCCAATAGCCCATTTATGAAGCAGGAACCTTTTTAAACAAGTGTAGGAAGCCGAGGCAGAGGATAAACACCTTGCGTAATGTAGCAAAGCTGATAGTGTTGGCATTTCTTGTGGGGAAGTTGTCAGTCACCACTGGGAAGGCACAACCTGCTCTTTTTTAGAGGCCATCCCCTCATTTAATTTCTTTTTAAGATTTATTTATTTGAAGGGCAGAGTTACAGAGAGGCAGAGAGGGATGGAGGGAGAGGGAGAGGGAAAGAGGTCTTCATCCACTGGTTCACTCCCTAGATGGCCACAACGGCCAGAGCTGCGCTGATCTGAAGCCAGGAGCATCTTCCAGGTCTCCCAATCGGGTGCAGGGGCCCAATGACTTGAGCTATCCTCCACTACTTTCCCAGGCCATAGCAAAGAGCTGGATCGGAAGTGGAGCAGCCGGAATTCAAACCGGCACCCTTATGGGATGCCGGCTCTGCAGGCGGCGCCTTTACCCGGTATGCCACAGCACCAGCCCCCAATCATAGATGTAAAAGTTAACTTGTTCTTCTTCTTTTTTTTTTTTTTTTTCCTTGACAGGCAAAGTTAGAGACAGAGAGGTCTTCCTTTTCCATTGGTTCATCCCCCAAATGGCTGCTATAGCTAGGGCGCTGTGCCGATCTGAAGCCAGGAGCCAGGTGCTTCCTTCTGGTCTCCCATGTGGATGCAGGGCCCAAGCACTTGGGCCATCCTCCACTGCCTTCCTGGGCCACAGCAGAGAGCTGGACTGGAAGAGGAGCAACTGGGACAGAATCCGGTGCCCTGACCGGGACTAGAACCTGGGGTGCCGGCACTGTGGGAAGAGGATTAGCCAAGTGAGCCGCGGCGCCGGCCGACTTGTTCTTGTCAATCTTGCTTGATCCTTCAGAAAATCCTTCAGAAGAGCAGGAACACTCATTCTCATTTTACATATTTGTAAACCAAGGTGCGAAGTGAAATGACTTATTCAGGGTTATCAGTGAATTAGTGACAGAGCTGGAGCTAGTCTTCAGATTTTGACTCTTAACCCAGTGCTCTTGGTGCTAATTTAGTAAGAGGTGTGTGTAGGCCGGCGCTGTGGCTCAACAGGCTAATCCTCCGCCTTGCGGCGCTGGCACACTGGGTTCTAGTCCCGGTCGGGGCGCCGGATTCTGTCCCGGTTGCCCCTCTTCCAGGCCAGCCCTCTGCTGTGGCCCAGAAGTGCAGTGGAGGATGGCCCAAGTGCTTGGGCCCTGCACCCCATGGGAGACCAGGAAAAGCACCTAGCACCTGGCTCCTGCCATCAGATGAGCGTGGTGCGCTGGCCGCAGCGCGCCATCCGCGGCAGCCATTGGAGGGTGAACCAACGGCAAAGGAAGACCTTTCTCTCTGTCTCTTTCTCACTGTCCACTCTGCCTGTCACCAAAAAAAAAAAGAAAAAAAAAAAAAAGAGGTGTGTGTATATAATGTGCAAATCAAACCTAAAGAGGGTTGAGTTGTAGATCTAGACAAAGGGTCTAGAGTTCTGGAAGGACCTTTCCTTCTGTTTCCACAATTCACCCCAGTTCACTCACACATTCAGCAGGAAGGGAGGAACTCCTCTTAGGGGCCTTCACTGTAAAGAAGGATACACTCCCAAGGCTTTGCTGCCTGGAGTAAGCTGGTAGAGGAGGAGGCAGTGACATAGGAAGGCCTTGTTTGTCTTCTGACCTCTATAGGCTGGGGTTGGGCTGGGCAGGAGAGGGGTGAGGACTGAGGACGAGAGCCCTGAAGATTTGAATGTGACCTCTTCCTGCTGACAGATTTAGTCTGAGGTTTGGACAAGCAAATTTCCATCATTTAAAATTTATAAAGCAGCAGGTTGGCATTTGGCTTAACAGTTAAATTACTGTTAATGACACTCATGAACCACATTTTAGTACTTGGATTCAGTTCCCAGTCCCAGCTGCTAATTCCAATTTCCTGTTCATGCAGACCTCAGAGGCAGGGTTGAGGGTTCAAGTAGCAGGTTCTTGCCACCTATGTGGGAGACCTGGATTGAGTTCCTGACTCCAACCATGGTGGATGTTTGGGGAATATACTAGTGATTGGCGGTTCGCTTTCTGTCTCAAGTAGAAAAAAATTATAAAAAGGAATTCCTACTGTTGTTCTTAAAAGCAAAACCAAAAAACCCTTGATTCTGGAATTAGAAGGAAAAAGAAACCCTTTCCAAAGTAAGGTCTCAGACATTTTAGTCCTGCCCCGGATTCCCCTTCTTTTTTGCCTTCCTTCCTTACCTTCTCCTCTTTCAACCCTTCCCTTTCCCTGTTTTTTTTTTTTTTTTAAAGATTTATTTATTTATTTGAAAGCGTTACATAGAGAACGAGCAGCAGAGATAAAGATCTTCCATCTGCTGGGTCACTTCCCAGTTAGTCGCAATGGCTGGAGCTGCGCCGATCCGAAGCCAGGAGCTTCTTCCAGGTCTCCCATGTGAGTGCAGGGGCCCAAGGACTTGGGCCATCTTCTGCTTTCCCAGGCCATAGCAGAGAGCTGGATTGGAAGTGGAGCAGCCAGGACTCGAACCGACACCTGTATGGGATGCCGGCACTGTAGGTAACTGCTTTACCCACTATGCCACAGTGCCAGCCCTAGGACTATTAATCATTCCTGGATCCTCCATAGCCTGTAACTCAGAGCTCTGAATGTAGCAAGGCCAGTATCAGGGATTTTTTTTTCCATTGAGAGGCAGAGAGAAAGAGGGACAGAGAGAGAATCCCCATTTATTAGTTTATTCCCCAAATGCCCACAATAGCTGTGGTTGGACCAGGCCAAAGCTAGGAGCTGGGAACTGTCTAGGTCTCCCATGTGGGTGGTAGGGACCCAAGTACTTGCATCATCACCTGCTCCTGGAGTCTGCATTTTGAAGGAAATGGAATCAGAAGCAAACATAGGTTATCTTACACAAGACATAGGAATCTTCTTTTTTTTGACAGGCAGAGTTAGAAAGACAGAGAGAAAGGTCTTCCTTCCATTGGTTCACCTCCCAAATGGCCTCTACGGCTGGCGCGCTGTGCCGATCCGAAGCCAGGAGCCAGGTGCTTCTTCCTGGTCTCCCATGCAGGTGCAGGGCCCAAACACTTGGGCCATCCTCCACTGCCTTCCTGGGCCACAGCAGAGATCTGGACTGGAAGAGGAGCAACCGGGACAGAATCTGGCTCCCCAACTGGGACTAGAACCCGGGGTACCAGTGCCACAGGCAGAGGATTAGCCAAGTGAGCCTCGGTGCCAGCCAAGACATAGGAATCTTATCCAGTGTCTTAGCTGCTGGGGAAATTCATGCCCTAGCATATGTTTTTGGGCTGAGTAGGTAGATAGAAGGCTTATGTATGTGCTTAATGGTTTTAGGTTGGCAGGAAAAGGTGTTAAAGACCTGGTTGAAAGTCTCCCCTAACTCTTGCCCTTTCCTGACTTATTATCATGTTGATTCTCAAAAAATACTTGTATTAGTAGGAAGAATTTTATAGGATTCTGAAGCTCAGAATGGAAACAGAAATCTAAATTTACCAGGTTCTCATTATCTGGAAGTAGTAGAACTCTCTGTAAGGAAAAAGGAGGGAAGAGGTCTTGGCTAATGGTCGGGCCAGAACCAAAGGTAGCCACAAGCTGGAGATGTTTCAGGAATATGGCAGAATGGTAAGGAAGGGGTCAGGATGACTTCAGAGATATACTTTGAAGATTAAGAAGTATTTGAATGTAATTTAACAGTCTGTCCTTAATTATGCTGGTGGATTGAAAGAAATATTCCAGCGGGGCAGGCAAGGGATAATGTGATCCTGAACCAAGAGGCAGTTGACACTGTAGGAAATAAAGAGTAGCTTGGTTTAAGATCTCTTAGAGCAACAAACCAAACCCACAAGGACTTGGTAGTTGTGGGAATAGGGAAGCAGATCTTGAGATGATGAATATTTGAAGGCTGGGTGCCTGGTTATATCATTTGCTGAACCATGGAGGCTGGGGAATAAAACAGGAGTTCAGTGTGTTGACAAGTTGAACTGGAGGTGCTGATTGTTCAATCGCCTTGCTGCACCCACCCGCTGGTGCCTCTGCTTATGTCTTTTGACCCAGGGCTGCAGAGATCCTTAAGTTCCATATGTTTGCTTCTCTGTTTTGGGCCGGGAGCTCCCCAAAAATCCCCTACTCATTCTTCAAGTAACTCTTACTCCCTCTCTGAAATAAGGTAGTGCTGTAAGGTCTTCGTCTATTTCCAAGTGTATGGTAAATGTTAGTGGCTGTTAAATGATTGTTGTCAAGGGCGGTGCTGCAGCGTCATGGATAAAGCCACCGCCTGCAGTGCCAGCTGCTTCTCTTCCAATCCAGCTCTGTGCTATGGCCTAGGAAAGCAGAAGTTGGCCCAAGTCCTTGGGCCCCTGCACCCATGTGGGATACCCAGAAGAAGCTCCCGACTCCTGGCTTCAGATTGGCACAGCTCCGGTTGTTGCAGCTGTTCGGGGAGTGAACCAGCGAATGGAAGACCTCTCTCTCTCTCTCTCTCTCTCTCTGCCTTTCTAATTCTATTTTCATCATAGTAGCTTGAAATTAAAGGAGCCTCTGGAACCAGCTGCCTGAAGAACAAAGGAATCATTTAGCTGATATTCAGTAAAAAGACTGGACTGCAAATAAACTGCAAAGTTGTTAGTCTTGTGTGTTAATGGTAGGGGACTCAGCCATGTCAGCTAGAATTATAGAATGTGTTTCCTGTGGGGGCTGGCGCTGTGGCACAGTGGGTTAATACCCTGGCCTGAAGCTCCAGCATCCCACATGGGCGCTGGTTCTAGTCCCGGCTGCTCCTCTTCTGATCTGGCTCTCTGCTATGGCCTGGGAAGGCAATGGAGGATGGCTCAAGTCCTTGGGCCCCTGCGCCCATGTGGGAGACCCAGAAGAAGCTCCTGGCTTCAGATCTGCACAGCTCTGGCTGTTGCGGCCAATTAGGGAGTGAATGATTGGATGGAAGACCTCTCTCTCTCTGCCTCTCCCCTCTCTGTGTAATTCTGACTTTCAAATAAATAAATCTTCCATCCGATGGTTCACTCCCCAGTTGGCTGCAACGGATGGAGCTGTGCCAATCTGAAGCCAGGAGCCAAGAGCTTCTTCTGGGTCTCCCACATGGGTGCAGGGGCCCAAGGACTTGGGCCATCCTCCACTGCTTTCCCAGGCCATAGCAGAGAGCTAGATTGGAAGTGGAGCAGCCGGGACTTGAACCAGCGCCAATATGGGATGCCAGCGCTTCAGGCCAGGGTGCTAACCTGCTGTGCCACTGTATTGGCCCCTTTCTTTTGTTTTTGAGGAGTGGGGTAGTGTGCAGTTAAGAGGACAAGCTCTAGAGTTGGACTTATCTGTTCAAGTCCTTGCTCCACCAGCTATTGTGTGACTTGGGGTACATTTACTTTAGTTCTTTTTATCTTAATTTCTCTGCTGGTAAAATACAAAATATAACACACCAGCCTTATTGCAAAGATTAAATTAAATTTATAAATAAGAGGTTTACAATAATGCTCGGCATGTGCTATTGTTCTTACCTCAGAGTCACCTCTGCCCCTTATTCCTGAAGATATATAGGAGTTTCTCCGTTCTTCAGCATGCTCATGCAACAGAGGAAGAAGGGAAGCAGAGAAACCTGAAGTCAGTTTCAGAGTACTCAAAGGTTTGTCCCTACTGGAGGAACCTACTGGGAAGTGAGCCAGATGTTCACAAGACTGAGTTCCAGGCCAGCCCCGTGGCTCAATAGGTTAATCCTCCGCCTGCGGTGCTGGCACACTGGGTTCTAGTCCCGGTCAGCGCGCCAGATTCTGTCCTGGTTGCTCCTCTTCCAGTCCAGCTCTCTGCTGTGGCCCAGAAGGGCATTGGAGGATGGCCCAGGTCCTTGGGCCCTGCACCTACATGGGAGACCAGGAGGAAGCACGTGGCTCCTGGCTTCGGATCAGTGCAGTGCAACGCACCGGCCGTAGCAGCCACTTGGGGGGTGGAACTAACAGAAAAAGGAAGGACCCTCCCCCTCCCCCCACTAACTCTGCCTGTCAAAAAAAAAAAAAAAAGACTTAGTTCCATTCCTAGTTCTGCCACTGCCTTAATCAATTAGGAGCACGTAACCTAGCCTCATTTGAAAAAAAAATATAAGTATATCCTCTGTATCTTCTGTGCTTCATTCTCCTCTTCACCCCATTCTAGTTGTGTTGTCTGTCTGATTCCTCAGGCACACCTTCATCCCTGCCTCCCATTTCCACCTCAGGGCCTTTGTGCTTGCTGTTTGCCCTCTCTGCAGCACATCCCTCAGATCTTCTGAAGAGGCCTTCTCTGACCATTTTGTCTTCACAGCACTTAGCATTACCTGAAATGATATATTTATTAATTAACCTATCTTTTAATAGGTCACAAAATGTATCCCAAACTGCCCAAACCTCCTGCCTTTTCTGAATAAGACCCCTGACAGACTTCTCTCTGTTATAGGTGAGCCCTGTTCCCAGAGGCAGCTGCTGTTCATCTTGGTAACCCAAAGGAAGACATAGCTGGCTGAGCTCAGCCTTGTTACTGGTGAGTGAGGGCATATGGGCAAACACTGGTCAAGGCTGCCAAGTTACAAGGTAATTAGTTTGGAGGTTCTTTTTACCCTTAGTAAATAAATTAGGTCATTATTCTCCTATTCCATGCCTGAAAGATTGGATGTTGGCATAGGCAGCCTCTTAGACTGGGAAGAGGATTGAGATTGCTTTCTTGGAGCTGCCGCAAGGTCTGGGATCATGTTCTGTGAATAAGGTAAAGTAGGCTTCCTTGCTTGTGCCAGCTGCTCTCTGCTGGGGAGTATCTAGAGCCTGGCATCTGTACTTGTCCTCCCACAAGCTCTGTTAACATCTCACAGCCCTTGGAGATGTTCCTGACTTCAGTCTCTCTAGTGACCTACCAGACTCAGAGGTCAGCTTGAGGGAATCCTGTACCTTTCTCAGTCCTGCAAAATGTGATCATGAGTGGTGGTGAGAATGGGGTGATGGAATAGGGCTGTGTGAAGGGGAAGTTAGGGAAGTCTTAGAGTGAGGACCGCCAATGGTGAGAAAGACAGGGAAACCAACACATAAGAATTTGTTGTGTTATAGGTCTCATTTAATCTGGACAAAACCTCTTTTGTACATGAGGAAATTGAGGCTTAGGGCATTGAAGTAATTTGCCCACAATTGATAACTGGGAATCCATAAGGCTGATATTAGAACCCAGGTCAGTCAAAATGTAAATACCATTGTTTCTTCTGACTTGACAGGGTTTCTTTTGGCTGATAATCTTGAAATCCAGATTTTTATTTATTTATTTATTATTTTATTCATTTATTTGAGAGAGAAGAGTTACAGACAGAGAGAGGGAGAGAGAGAATCCATCTGCTGGTTCACTCCCCAAATGGCAGCAACAGCCAGAGCTGAGCTGATTCTAAGCGAGGAGCTTCTTCCAGATCTCCCACATGGGTGCAGGGCCCAAGGTCTTGGGCCATCTTCTACTGCTTTCCCAGGTCATAGCAGAGAGCTGGATCAGAAGAGGGGCAGCCAGATGCCCATATGGGATGCCAGCACTGCAGGCAGAAGCTTAGCCTACTACACCATAGCGCTGGCCCTGAAATCCAAATTTTTTTAAATAAAGTTCAAGAAGACAGACCTCCTTAGGAATTCAGGAAGGAGATTCAGTTATTTGAAGGGCCCAGCAGGGCAGGTAGGCGTTGATGGTGTCTTCCCAGCAATGGTATTTCTAGTGAAGGGGCTAATAGGCTGAAAGGAAGAATCTTTATGCAAGCAGAGGTCCAGGCTAAATGTGGCTGGAAGAAGAAAACATCTAACATATGAGAACCCAGAAACATCGGGGCCAGCACAAGATAGGAACATGGAGAACTGGACTGATGTTGGGAAGCCTGGGTGGGATTTTTGTTTGGGGGAGCTGTAGTGGGGGCAGGTTTAACTTGTATTTATTTGAAAGAGAGAGGAAGACAGATCTCCCATGCCCTAGTTCAGTCCCTAAATGTCTGCCAACAGCCAGGGCTGGGTTAGACTTTAGCAGGGAGCTGGGATCACAGTCTAGGTCTCCCAGATAGGTGGCAGAGACCCAACTACTTGGACCATCACTTGCTGCCTCTCAGGGTATGCATCAGACCAGAGTTCGAATCAGGAGTAGAGGTTAAATGTAGGCCAAACGTCTGTCCCTGGAAACCTGGGTTTTTATCCTCTCAATATATGACCCTGAACAATCTTCATTTTCCTATTTTTAAAATTGGAATGTGTCCCTCATGTCTATTGTGTGTATACCAGACATGCTGGGATATTGTAGTGAATCAAATGAGAAGTGGAAGTTGGAAAGCTTTGAGAATTGTAAAACAGCATGAATGAAATCAGAAAAAATAAGAAGAAAGTGTCACTAAGTGTCCAAGTTACCTCAGACCCTGACCTGTTTGCCACTCCACTCCTCAAGCGTAAAGAAAGGAAGATTAGCCCGGGCCAAGGCTCAATAGGCTAATCCTCCGCCTTGCGGCGCCAGCACACCAGATTCTAGTCCCGGTCGGGGCATCAGATTCTGTCCCGGTTGCCCCTCTTCCAGGCCAGCTCTCTGCTGTGGCCAGGGAGTGCAGTGGAGGATGGCCCAAGTGCTTGGACCCTGCACCCCATGGGAGACCAGGAGAAGCTCCTGGCTTTGGATCAGCGCGGTATGCTGGCCACAGCGGCCATTGGAGGGTGAACCAACGGCAAAGGAAGACCTTTCTCTCTGTCTCTGTCTCTCACCGTTCACTCTGCCTGTCAAGAAAAAAAAAGAAAAGAAGAAAGAAAGGAAGTTTTTCTCTGGGAATCTGTGCTGTGAATTTTCTCTCATGCCCTTCTCCTTCTGCAGGCTCTTCTTACAACTTAATCTTTCCGCGAGGAAAAGGTTTCCAGGGCACAGAAGACAAAGCCAGGCACCACTGGCAGCTGTGGTTTGCATCATATAGGCTGCAGAATGCAGGTTTACTTATTTTTTCTAAAGATTACTTAGTTATTTGAAAGAGAGATCAATCTTCTATTTGCTGGTTTGCTCCTCAAATGGCTACAATGGCCAGGGCTGGGCCAGGTCAAAGCCAGGAGCCAGGAGTTTCTTCCTGGTCTCCAATGTTGGGCCATCTTCCACTGCTTTCCCAGGCACATTACAGGGAGCTGGATTGGAAGTGAAACAGTTGGGATTTAAACCAGCACCCATATGGGATGCTGGCACTGTATGTGGTAGCTTTACCCACTACCCCACAGCGCCAGCCCCAAAGTGCAGATTTATATGTATGCCGATCCAAAGCCAGGAGCCGGTGCTTCCTCCTGGTCTCCGATGCGGTTGCAGGGGCCCAAGCACTTGGGCCGTCCTCCACTACCCTCCTGGGCCACAGCAGAGAGCTGGACTGGAAGAGGAACAACTGGGACTAGAACACTTCACTGGCCCCATAGATAGATATTTTTTAAAATGATACTTTTTAAAAAAGATTTAATGATATATTTGAAATTCAGAGTTACACACAGAGAAGGAGAGGCAGAGAAAGAGAGACTCCATCTGCTGGTTCACTCCCCAGTTGGGTACAGCGGTCGGAGCTGCTCACATCTGAAGGCAGGTACACACGGGTACAGGGACCCAAGGACTTGCACCATCTTCTGCTGCTTTCCCAGGCCATAACAGAGAGCTGGATTGGAAGTGGAGCAGCCAGGACTAGAACTGGTGCGCATATGGGATGCCAGCACTGCAGGCAGCTTTACCCACTATGCCACAGTGCTGGCCCCCAAAATGATACTTTTTTTTAAAAAAAAGGATTTTATTTGAGAGGCAGAATTACAGACAGAGAAGTCCTCCATGTGTTGGTTCACTCCCCAAATGGCTACAACGGGTGGAGCTGGACCAATCCAAAGCCAGGAGCTTCCTCTGGGACTCCCACGTGGGTACGAGGGTAATTCCTTGCTAATGGCCTGGGAAAGCAGTAGAAGATAGCCCAAGTCCTTGGGCACCTGCACCCACGTGGGAGACCCAGAGGAAGCTCCTGGCTCCTGGCTTCAGATCGGCTTAGCTCAGGCTGTTACAACCATTTGAGGAGTAAACCAGTGGGTGGAAGACCATCTTCCCCCCACCCACCACCTCTGCCTTTCAAATAAATAAATAAATAAATCTAAAACAAAAAAAAGGAGGCTCATTGTAGTCATCACATGGCTTCTGGAAAATTCTGTGGGAGAATCTAAGGGAAGCCACAATTCATGTAAGAAGCAGCTGTCCCTGATCACTCTCCACCCAGGGATTTTGGCCACATTTTATTTGGTTCCAGAAATAGCTGGCTTCCTTGAGAGTTGCTGTCACAGCAAAGCAATAAAGTTCAGCTCATCTAGGGAAAAAGAATAGCATGCAAAGGGCTCTGGGGCCTACTAGAAAATGGGTTCTCTTACTTTCCTCTCCAGTTTTCATTAAAATTAAAGAGGATCTATCTGTCCCACTACAGCCGCAGCCCAAGTAGCAGTGAAAATAGGAAAGGGATTGACAAGTCCTGTAGGTCAGATCAACTAGAGGGCTGTTGTAGGGATGGCAGTGAGTCCTGAGCTTAAGAATGTGGCCAAGAGACCATAATCCAAGCTAGAAGACTTCGAAAGAACAGATCATGAAACCAAGGTCCACCAGCAGCTGTGTTGCTAGAATCCGGAGGTGACTAAGTTAGAGGGGCAGGTGCAGGGAAAAAAATAAAATAGAATAAAAAACCCACAAAACCTATACTGGGAAAGATTTCTTGAACACGAATCAGAAATGGGTTCTTTGGAATTATATGTCATTTTCTGTTACCTGAGTCTCCTTTTTTTTTTTTTTAAAGATAATTTATTTGAAAGAGTTACAGAGAGGCAGAGAGAGAGAGAGAGAAGTCTTCCATCCTCTGGTCCAATCTCCAAATGGCTACAACAGCTGGAGCTGGGCCAATCCAAAACCAGCAGGCAGGAGCTTTCTCCGGGTCTTCCATGTGGTTGCAGGGGCCCAAGGACTTGGACCATCTTCTACTGCTTTCCCAGGCCATAGCAGGGAGCTGGATTGGAAGTGGAGCAGCTGGGATTTGAACCAACACCCATATGGGATGCTGGCACTGCAAGTGGCAGCTTTACCTGCTATGCCATAGCGCTAGCCTCAAGTCTCCATTCTTTACCTCTACATTCACCCCCCACTCATCTTCCTAATTAACGTAATGTATAAAGAATTTTTATACTAAGTGCATATGATAAGAGACAGGATATCTATAGCATAACTGATGTTTGGGAAGATGAATTAGCTTCATCTTTCCCACTGTTTATTATAGGCCATGTGATTTAGGGGGACACTGGGAGACTTTAAAGCCAGGTTTACTGAAATTTGAGCCTTTGCTCTGATTTTCTGTGCGACTAATCTCTGAGCTGTAACTTTCTCATCTGCAAAATGGGAATAATAATGCCTACTTTATTTAGTTAATGTGAAACTAATAGAACATGATGTATACCATGTCTGGCTTGAATTGGTGTTCAGCCATTTGGTGATTAGAATAAATTCTCTTTTATTATATTTATTTATTTATTTATTTATTTGAAAGACCTACAGAGAGAGGGAGAGACAGAGAGAACTTCTATCCTCTGGTTCATTCCCCCAACGTTCATGGCCACAAGAGCTGTGGCTGGGCCGGGCTGAAGCCAGGAACCAGAAGCTTCTTCTACATCTCCTACATGGGTAGCAGGGACCCAAGCACTGGGTCCATCGTCCACTGCTTTTTCCAGACCAACATCAGGGAGCTGGATCAGAGATAGGGCAGCCTCAAGAGGTACCAGCGCCCATATGTGATGCCAGCATTGTAGGCAGTGGCTTTACATGCTACATGCACAGTGCTGGCCCCCTGGAATAAATTCTGATACCATATATTTGGTGTCAGATTGACTCAGGCTCTTGGTTTTTTTTTAAGATTTATTTATTTACTTGAAAGAGTTATATATAGAGAAATCTTCCATTTGTTGATTCACTCGCTAAATGGACACGATAGCCAGGATTGGGCCAATCTAAAGCCGGGAGCTTCATCCTGGTCTCCCATATGGGTGCAGGAGCCCAAGTACTTGGGTCATCTTCTGCTTTCCCAGGCCACAGCAGAGAGCTGGATTGGGAGTGGAGCAACTATGGCTTGAGTGGCACCCATGTAGGATGGCAGCATCACAGGCTGTAGCTTAACACACTGCGCCTCAGTGCTGGGCCCTGACTCAGGCTCTTAACCTTGTCCTCCTAGCTGAACCTTGGAAAAGTTGGCCTTGGGCCTCTATAAGAAGGAAATGAGGTAGAAAGTTGATCTGTAGTTGCTTATGTCCCTTTCAGTTCCAAAGGCACATTGTTTTTGGATCCAAAGACCTAGGGGCAAGTGAGGCCAAAGGAGAAGCCTCAAACTTCAGTCTTAAGGCTGAGCAGGGACAATTATGTAAGAAGAAAAAAGCCCCCATAATATATAGTGAGAAGGCATTGGAGTGGAATTTTTTAAATATTTATTTATTTGAAAGGCAGAGTTACAGAGAGAGGGGGAAACAGATCTTCAATCTGCTGGTTCACTCCCCCAATGGCTACAATGACCGGAGTTGAGCTGATTTGTAGCCAGGAGTCTCATCTGGGTTTCTCATGTGGTTACAAGGGCCCAAACACTTGGGCCCTCTGCTGCTGTTTTCCAGGTGCATTAGCTGGACCAGAAGTGTAATAGCCATGACTAGAACTGGCACTCTTTTGGGATACTGGCGCCACAGGTAGTGGCTTTACCTGCTGTGTCACAGTGTTGGCCCCAGCATTGGGAGTAACTGACAGTCTGCTACAGGGACAGTGATTTGCCTGTCACTTAGCATTTGGAAAAGAAAAAGAGAAGATCAGAATACCTGGGAGGCTGCTTATTTCTTATTTATTTGAAAGGCATAGAGAGAAAAACAGAGATCTTTCATGTGCTGGTTCATTTTTCCAATGCTTGGCAACAGCTCAGGCTATTCCAGGAACCCAGAACTCAATCTGGGTGCCTTTAATCACCACGTGATGCTTCCCAAGTCACGTATTGGTAGGGATGTGGAATCTGAACAGGAGCCAGAACTGAAACCCCAGCACTCTGATACAGAATGTGGATGTTCCACTCTGTGACATATCTGCCTGCCCCTGACCTGGAACTGAAACCCCAGCACTCTGATACAGAATGTGGATGTTCCACTCTGTGACATATCTGCCTGCCCCTGACCTGGAAGGTTGGAGACTGAGTAGTTGGCGAGTGTGAGAGAAACCATGGGACACGGAACCCGGTTTGTTCGCTGTCACCCATTGGCTGAGTGTTCCTAGTCAAGCTATTTCTCTTTTTTTATAGCCTCCATTTTCCTATATTTAAACAAAGATTTATTTGCTTATTTGTTTAAAAAGCAGTGAGAGATTTTTCCATCCACCGGTTCACACCTCAAATGAATGCAATGGCTGGGCTGGGCCAAACCAAAGCTGGGAGCCAGAAGCTGCATGCTGGTCTCCCATGTGAGAGTCAGGGTCCCAGGTACTTGCCCCATCCTCGCTGCCTTTCCAAGCACATGAAGCAGGGCACTGGACTGGAAATGGGCAGCTGGAACTCGTGCTCTGAAACAGGAGCCAGTGTTGCAGACAGCAGCTTAACTCTCTGTACCACAACACCACAGTGCTGATCCCATACCCCATTTGTAAAAGTAGTTGATCTGGCAGTGTACTCTCCAGGGCTAACTTTCTGAAATTTCATTGTCCACATTCTTCTGGCTCTCAAGTTGTGTTTGTATCCCAGCTTTTGCTCTTGGTGTTGAGGATTGCATTTATGTGAGAAGGCTGTTCAACACACCAGGCTTTATCTAGCCCTGGGGTATAGGCTGCTCTTTAAACCACAACTTTAGGCCACTAAGAACATATAGTTTTCAACTCCAGAAATGCTTTGGTCCAACTGATGAAGCCCTCTCGTTTAATACTGAGAGATAAGGCAGCAGAGTAGAAAGGCTTTGACAGCAGACTGTGAATGCAAATTCCTGTCAGTAATAGCTTTGTCTTTCTAGGCTACAGTAGCACCTGAAAGTGGGGACAATGATAACAGAGTGGGCGCATGGAGAGTTGTTATTCAGTAGAAGGAAGTAGAAACTGAGGCTAAGGAGCTAAAGTCACCCACTCAGATTCAAGCTTGATCAGAACCCAGCTCTCTTATGTCTTCTAGGATTTTCTTCTCTAGAGCCCAGGTCAGTTGAATGCAAGTGTATGTAGTGGCTGAGATTGGAACTGAAGCATGTCAGCTTTCTTAACATCTCTGCCAACAGCCTTCTTAATTCCCCTGTGGCGTGTGTCAGTAACACAGCCCATACTTGTTTTAGAAACAAGTGCTCCATAAGCACTTGGGTTTGATTTGCTTTGGCTGGTACAGGATCCAGATGCTCTTAGAATAGCGCAGCAGAGTCTCCAAATCAGCCCATTCCCATTCTGAGCCACACTCGGCTCTGATCTGCTGGCTGGGATTTGTCTCCCCAGTTTTCCCTACCTGTCATGTGAATTCAGTCTTTTGCTAGTTTGCCCTTTCTGTCTTGAGTTGAACTAACATGTATTGTGTGCCAGATACTGTGATCAGTACTTTAAATAGACTATCTTCCTTAATCTTTATAACTCATTAAGCTATCAATAGCTCCAGAGGCAAAAGCTGAGGCTCAATGAAGTACATGAATTTACCAAGGTCACATATCTAGGCTGTGAAAGAACTAGGGTTTGAACTCAAGTCTTTCTAACCTCGTAAACTGAGCTGCTTCCTGAGTACCGTCCCTGCCTCCCTGGCCTCTATCCATAGATGGCCCTTTGAGGGGGGTAGGATGTTCAGGAGTGTCCAAGAAGAGGCATTTGGTGACCTGTCCATAGTGGGACCATCTTCCTGCCTTTAGGGAGTTATTTTCCCAAGTTTCTACTCTGCCCTGCCTCAAACCAGCTTATCCAGAACACAGGTATAGAGTCCAGAGATCCAAGCACTGAAGGAGAGGCCAAGTTTCTATCTTGAGTGTGGAACAGAATCTAGTAAAAAGTCCCAACTTGTGTTCCCAACTCTGAAGTGCAGGGAAGGACAGAGAAAGGGGTCTGTACATCTTGGGCTTGATGAGGCTTCTCCAGGGACCTTTATGGAGAGGCGAAGAAACGTAGAAGTTTTGGAGTAAGACTCTCCTGGGAGGTCCTCCTGTCTGTATTCGATCTTCACTTGATAAAGATTTTACCTGCAGAGATCATTCAGTGAGGAGATTGAAGGCATCTGCTTCTGTGTGGCCAGGCTGGGAGGCTAGAGTCCAGATCTTCCATTTCCATAATGCCAATGAGTCTGAAGTCCTCCCGCAGAGATTCTGGCCTGAGCCTACCCAGTCTTCTCTTGCAGAAGGGGCAGGTACCCTTCCCCAACCCTCCTCTACCCTTTCACCCTTTTGTCCCCTGCCTCACGTTCACAAGTACTAGGGACTTCCTAAGGAAATCCCTTCTAGTGATTAGCGTAGGTTAAGAAGAGATATTATCAATTTATTGTTTCCCCAGGATTCTTTGCCATAAAATCATGGAATTTTGGAACATTGGCTTGCTAAGAGACTTTAACTGATAGTTATCATGTAAATATAAAATATGCAAAAACAGCTGTGATTGAAGTAGCTGCAGCAGGGTGCTTAGCCTCCCCATTGCCTTTACCAAAGATAGCCCAGCAGCCATATACCTCAAGCTTACAGGGTTCCTAGGAACACAGTTTGTAAAACAACACTGAACTGAACTTAAAATTGTGAAAGGGAGGCCCAGCAAAGGGCAGTCATATGCCCCACATCACACACAGAATTGTAGTGGTAGGTGCCCTGTCAGCCTGGTGCCCTCTCTGTACTGAGCCGTGTGTTACTATATCATTCTGTGAGCAACTACCATTGACTGGCGTCCTGTGTCTGAATGTCAGGCTTCTCTTGCCTCCTGACATCTGGTTCCTATGAAGTAGGCAGGCCTGTGGATGTGTGTACCTCTGTCAGGATGTGATTCTCAGGCATGCAGTGAGCATGTTTCAAGTTGTGTTTTAACTCATTAATGTGAAACCAGAAAGAAAATCGCTAAGAAAATGGAATTAGATTGTTAGTGGAAAAGAACTGCTGAAGTAAGATTTGCTAAATTAGATCAGAAATTGGTTAGCATCCTAATGAATATGTAATCTTTGGAGTTATCTTTTCTGCTTAAAAAAGTGCACCTTCAGGTTTTCCACACACGAACCTCTAACTTTGCAGAATTGTAAGATATTTGAGCCCTAATCATTTCTGAAGAATAAATCAAACGAATTCTACTTTCCAAGAGTGTCAGGTGACTCTCAGATACATTAAAGAAGAATATTCTGACTTTAAAAAGTCACACAATCCCGCCTTGCGGCGCCGGCACACCGGGTTCTAGTCCCAGTCGGGGCACCGGATTCTGTCCCGGTTGCCCTCTTCCAGGCCAGCCCTCTGCTGTGGCCCGGGAGTGCAGTGGAGGATGGCCCAGGTGCTTGGGCCCTGCACCCCATGGGAGACCAGGAAAAACCACCTAGCGCCTGGCTCCTGCCATCGGATGAGCGCAGTGCGCCGGCCGCAGCGCGCCGGCCGCGGCAGCCATTGGAGGGTGAACCAACGGCAAAGGAAGACCTTTCTCTCTATCTCTCTCTCTCTCAATGTCCACTCTGCCTGTCAAAAAAAAAAAAAATGATTAAAAAAAAAAAAAGTCACACAATCATCTTTTTGCCTTCCAAGTTTTGGGTAATTTTCCTTAATATACATCCATTGAAAATGATCAGAACCTCTACGTGAAAGATATCAAGAGCCATCCGAACACAGAAAGATACTTTTCTGCTCAGGGCACAGACTTTTTTAAAAAATGTTTATTTTCATCTACATGAAAGGCGGAGCAACAGAGAGAAAAAGAGAATTCTTTAATTCACTGGTTCGCTTCCCATAATCTATAACAGTCTGGGCGGGGCCAAGCCAAATGCAGTAGACCAGAACTCCATCCAGGTGTCCCACGTGGATTTTCAAGCCCAAGCACTTGAACCATCATCTGCTGTCTAACAGAATGCACCAGCAGGAAGCTGGACAAGTAGTTTAGTAGCTGAGACTCAAACTGGCACTTGATATGGGATGAATGTATCCTAAACAGCTGCTTAACCAACTGCCGTAATGTTTGCCTCCACGACGCGACTTCTTAACTGAGGTTTCTGCAGTAGCAGCCCTCAGCAGAATGCTGAGCTCTCCCTCCTGCATCCTTACTCAGTGGCCTGCTGTTTGGTCTTTGCTGATCCTATACTTCCTTCTTCCCCTTCAGCTGGTCAAGGAGGCCCTTTTTGGCTTGTGGCTGCCCCCAGGATCAGGGCTGCAAAGAGCTTGTGGAGTTTCATCTTGAGGAAGTTAGTTTTGTACACAGAACCAAGTCTGCTCATAGGCAAAGTAGGTAGCTACTTTCATTATGTGGTTTTTGTCTCTGAACATGTTTCGCCTGATACGTTGCTACCACTAAAGGCTAGATGTTAATCATCTCTCACCGGGACTTAATTATCAATTTATTAACCTTCCCTACTCTAGTCTTTGCGCCTGAAATATTATCTGTTTCTTTCCATATTTTTTTAAAAGATTTTACTTATTTATTTGACAGGTAGAGTTACAGACAGTGAAAGAGAGACAGGGAGAAAGGTCTTCCTTCCGTTGGTTCACTCTCCAAATGGCCGCAACGGCCAGAGCTGCACCAGTCCGGAGCCAGGAGCTAGGTGCTTCTTCCTGGTCTCCCATGTGGGTGCAGGGGCCCAAGGACTTGGGCCAACCTCCATTGCCTTCCCAGGCCACAGCAGAGAGCTAGACTGGAAGAGGAGCAACTGGGACTAGAACTGGCGCCCATATGGGATGCCAGCACCGCAGTTGGAGGATTAACCTAGTGCATCACGTCGCCGGCCCCTCCATAGGTTTTAAGACTGAGGTCTTACTCCTATCACTCCTGTTCATGAAACCGCTAAGATGAATCCAGACTCCAAAGCATGACTTTCAGGCTCTGCAAAGACATTTTCTCCTTTCTTCTCAGCCTCTTTTCCAGCCCTACCTTCAAATGTTCCACATAAGTGGGCAGAAATGTTAGGAACACCAATTTTTGGGCAGCATGAGGAAGTATGCCCAAGGTTAACTTGAAACCCATACAATACCTTCATTTTCATTTCCCTCACACAGCTTTCTTTGCCAGCATTTCTCAGATCACGTTTGCTCACATACCCTGGTAATAGAGTGACTCCTGGAAGGTCAAAGCTATAGAGATCCTGTGTATCTCATAGTTTAACCTCTGGTATTAGAAAGCCAGAGGAGGCAAATGATTTGTACAAGAGTACTTATCTAGTTAGTGGCAGAACTTTATTTCTTTGCCCTGGTTTTCTTACCTCTTAGTCTCAGGCTCTTCAGTTTCTGTGTACTACATCCCTTTTGTTAGTTTTCAGCAGAAAGGAATCAAATTATGATCCACATGGTTGCCAAGAGCAGTTCACTTTTTATTTTTTGAACCACCATTCTCTGCTCCTATACCTTAATGGGCAGCCTGCTGTTAGCAACCAGTTTTATATGGGAGCTTGACTTTGAAGCACAGACCCTGTCTTATCTCCAAAGCAGCTAGATACATCTGCATTGAGCACATAGTGGGACAGAATAATCTTGGACAAGTTACTCTGAGAGCAGTCTTCTCATCTGTTTAGTGGGGTAATTGGAAGGATTATTTAAGGTACTATGTGTGTGCACTTTAAACTTTTTTTTTTTTTTTTTTTGACAGGCAGAGTAGACAGAGAGACAGAGAGAAAGGTCTTCCTTTGCCGTTGGTTCACCCTCCAATGGCTGCCACGGCCGGCGCACCACGTTGATCCAAAGGCAGGAGCCAGGTGCTTATCCTGGTCTCCCATGGGGTGCAGGGCCCAAGCACTTGGGCCATCCTCCACTGCACTCCCTGGCCACAGCAGAGAGCTGGCCTGGAAGAGGGGCAACCGGGACTAGAACCCAGTGTGCCGGCGCCGCAAGGTGGAGGATTAGCCTATTGAGCCACGGCACCGGTGCACTTTAAACATTCTGTAAAGAGAACACTCCTCAAAATTCCTTCTGGAAACCCTCTCTCTGTTTCCTCCTTATCTAATAGCTCGCGTCTCCTGGGTGTGGGCACTGTGTTAACTGGTTTTTAAATGCATCCACTACTGCATGTGAACCTGGTTATCTCAAAACAAAGTTCTTTAAAAGTCACTGATTTCATTTTTTATATATCTGTGTTATTTTGTGGTATGTAGGTAAAGGCTGTGTTAAGATTCAATATTTACCTTTGTTCCAGTTGTTGCTTGTTGATTTCTTTAGCTATGCAAACTTTGTCAAGCCTTTTGACCTTACTTGTATGTGTTTTTCCCACGAGAGCACTAAATTCAACCCTGTAACAGTTTGGAAATCTGATGTACATATCTGATCACCTTGGGAAACATGTCTCTGTTGATGACAGAGCAGTAACAACTGGGTTGACGCTGTGTGATTTGGAGAGGACATGGTGGGAGGTGGAAAACTGGGTAGAAATTCCTCACAAATCAATTTAAAAATTTCTGGGGTCAGGGCTGGGGCTAATGTTGATGGTTATTCTGCTTGGACTATATTCTGCATATGAGGGATTGCTAGTGGAAAGACCAGTGATGCACAGTCACCCTTGCTTGTACCTGGGCAAAAGAGAGCGTGTTGTGGCAAGTGTCCAGTATGACTGTGGCTGCCCACAGGCCATCTCTGCCATCTGGGACAAACCCCTGGGCAAGGCTGCTGTGACTTGATAGATAGAGTCCAGTCTTTGGAGTTGGACAGACTTGAGTTCAAATCCCTGCTTGTCAGTACTGGTTATGTTCATATCTCAGAGCCTTAATTTCTCTATCTGTAAAGTAAGAGTGCAACTGATGCCTACTTTTGAGGAGATTGTGAGAACTCAAAGTATTTTAGGTAAATAGGTGTCACACTGTACCTGATAGTTGGGTGAATGGCATGTTGATCTGTTGTTATTGTCCCTTTGAAGACCAGGAGGTAGCAGTAAAGTCAGGGCTGCTGTGATTTCCTGACCAACCCCACCTCTTTCCTCACTCCAAGAAATGCCCTGGACTTCTCCTTTGCTCCTGAAGTTCATATTCCAGAAGTGGGACAGGAAGGAGCCTCCCAGACCAGGCCCTGTCCCACCAGGCATCATACCTGAGTAAGTAGGATTGTTACATAGCAGATACACAGAGACAGGGCAAGTAGCTCAAGCAGCAACCAATGAACAGAAAGCTGCTCTGTTCCCAATAAACTAGTCCTCAGGGATCCTAGCTTTGAAATTCTAATTGACACAGGAAGGAAAAGATTCATTAGGCTCTGGACTCATTAAAATGCTCTGCTGCTCACCTACAATTTATTCTTGGCACTTCATCAGGAGGAATTAAGTAAATCAGCAGGCTGAGAGGTTGCTGACAACAGAATCCAGCATGCTTGGTGCTGCTGGGGGTCGTGGGTGCTGGGCCTTCTATATACTATAGCATATACAGCTGGCTTCTGAAGTCCCTCACCCCTAGGACTTAGCATGAGTCTCATATATTGCCTCATATACTGGCAGTGCTGGAAGGACATTCTGAGGCCATTCATAGCTCATTTATGGTAGTCCAAAGAGGGACTGAGGCATGCTCATGATCACCAAGCACATTAATGGTAGAGCTAGAATTTTAGAATTGTTCAGGCTTCCTGCCTCCCAGACCGGAATATTTTCCCCATATCACCTCTGGTTTTGTAAACTGTTTCATTCATTCAATCCTCAGCCGATACTTTTGGCACTATATGACAAGATTCTGTAGACTAACTACCTCGCTCAGATATAGGAGACCTTTCTGAGGGTTGAATAGGAATCAGCTTGGCAAAGAGGTAGATGAGTGTGGGGAACCAGTGCCTACAGAGGCCAGAGACTCTCCTCTAGGAATAGGAAGTTGGGTCTCGCTAGTGTGGAATGAGTGAGGAAAAGATGAGAAGGTCAAGCGGGTCACATTGATTAGGTTTAGGCCGCTTTCTCTATAGTTATAAAGAACCTTTTACCTGGAAATGGGAATCTTAGGTTCTAGATGTGTTTCTGCTACCAATGTTTTGGTCGTCATTCTGGTAACATGTATTTAATATCTTTGAGATATGGCTTACTGGGTATTGAGCTACAAAAATGCATACGTAGTCTCCTTCTTCAGACATTGTCAGTTTAATGAGATAACAAACTTTATAAATAACTCCTAGAGTAAATCAAAGGAATAATTACCTATCCTAGAGGAAGTCAGGCTTGAGCTGTTATTTTCAGCAGTTTCTCACTCACTCGTCACATGGTATCTCACGACTGTCCTGTGTAGCTCTTGAGCTGATGGGAAGATGGGAAGACAACTTTGTAATGACTGATGTGGCATTTTGTGGATTATAAAATTGTTTTCACACAGTAATTCATTGAATTAGAAAAATTTCCCCCAGTTTATAGATAAGGAAGCTAGAATTCAGTGGTTGAAGCGTGCTTATGTTTTAGAGTTTTGTTATTTTTGTTGTTGTTGTTGTTAAGATTCATTCATTTTACTTGAAAGTTAGAGCTACAAGGAGAGGAGGATAGACACAGAGAGATCTCCATCCACTAGTTCATTCCGCAAGGTGGCCACAATGGTCAGGGCTGGGTCAGGGTGAAGCCAGGAACCAGGTGCTCTCTCCAAGTCCCCCATGTGGATGGCAGGGTCCCAAGAATCTGGGCCATTCTCCACTGGCCTCATCAGCAGGGAGCTGGATCAGAAGCAGAGCAGCTGGGACACAGACTGGCACCCACATGAAATGCCAGTACTGCAGGCAGTGGCTTTACCTGCTGTGCTACAATGTCAGCCCTGGTTTTACAAATTTTAGTTAACAGGTGTGAGGGTTATAAATCCAAATCCTGTGCTGTATTTTGCCCTATCATACAGCTGAACAAACTTTTGAAAAGTAGGAAGATGGCAACCTTTCTATTACTTTGTTCCCCCTTTCTCAGTCACTAGAAATGTCTAGAGTGTGTGAAGAGTAGATTGATTGGGGAGAGAGAAGGGGTTATCACCATGCAGGGTTTGGAACTTTTAAGGCTGTGTGCCCCAGTGCTACTTCTGCTCCACAGTTCCATCTAATGCTCTGTACATATCTCAGCTTTTCTCTTATTGGCTTCTCATAGCAACTTGTAGGTGTAGACAGAGCCTGCTTTACAGATGGGTAAATTGAAGTCCACAGGAGTAGCTTAAGAACACTGACTTTTTCATGCAAGAATCAGGGCTAGCTATATGGCTCCTTGTGCTAAACAGGTGGTTGCTGGTTAGACTGTAGGCTCCTTTGATTCATTTTAGTTTAAACAATTCTTTAATATATTCCACATGCCAGACTTTGCTATAGAAAAGATCCTCTGGTTAGGCATAGCCTAGGGATCCTGCCTTCCGAGCAGGGACTTGTGTTAATTACCTCTCTGTTCACAGCCAGAGCCTAGATCCAAGAGTGCTGTGCTGTTGTTTTGACCTTAGTATGCTGCAAGCTGGAGGGAACAGATGGCCACAACAATGTGGATCATGAGAGTGTGATCCCAGGCAAAGCTGGCAAAGCTAGAGGATGAGTTGAGAGCCTTTTACCCAACTCCTGCTGAATTTGGGCCTAGGTCCCTACCAAGGCATTCTCCATCCCAGAGCAGAGTGAAACTGACCAACTGTTTCCATTTCCTATCTCCAGTCATCTTTGCCTGCACCCACCCCCTCTCTCCATACCATCCGCTTACTGATCTCTTGGGCAGACCTCATACAAAGGCTACTGAGCTCTGTTGTCTCAAATGATCCTTTGGACCTGTTTCCCAGGGATGTTTCAAGATGAGGTTTAGGAGTCTAAGTCTCAGAGCTATTCTGACATCTGCTGTATTCAGATAACTCCTGGTTATCCCTCCTGCTCTGCCATTTTTATTCCTGACTTCTTAAGAAGCAATTTGGCTGCCTAGTGTGATTCTGCCAGACAACCTGAAGAATAATCAATATTGAGTGAAATTAACATGTTTCCTGTTTATACAAAATCCTAGTTGGAGAATGTTCCGGAACACTGTGGGGCCAGGGATGACTGGGAACTCTGCAAAAACCTCAAATGTCTTATAAATGATGAGAGGAAATAGCAACATTTATTCACTTCAAATGTTCCTAATAATTCATATCTTTACAGAGCCCTTTCATATCTGTTACTTCATTTAAGCCACAGAGCAACTGTGCCGAGAAAATTATTACCACTGGACAGTTGAAACTGATTACCAATTATTACCCTTGTATAGTTGAAACTGATACCCAGAAAGGATTAGGAGAGAGTTAGTGTCTGTCATGATCATTAAACCCCAAACAGAAGAAAGATTGGAGAGACAAGTAGTCATGAGTTTGAAATCTCTGCTCACTGCTTTCTGGCTGTGTGACCTTAGGCCAGGTTACTTAGCCTGTCTGGGTATTACCTCTTACAGTTATCTAAGGATTAAAGGATAGGATGTATGGAGAATGCTGGTACAATACTTACTAGGAGCTCACTAACTACAGGTTCCCCATCTCAGTGTTTTTAAAGTATATTATAAGTTTGAAAATTGATATTCTTACTATAGTAAAATGAACTCCACCCTGTAAACGCCTGTTAACCAGACTGTTATTTGTCTCACTAGGTCAAGAGAACTGGATTAGAGGGAAGCAGGGGTGCTTTAGGCACTTCTGATACAAATCACAGTAGGTTAGAGCTGATGAGGACTCTAGAGATCTGTCCTAGTATGTCTTCCCAAGATGAATTATTAATAATTTGAGAAAAGTCAGGTTGAGTAATGATAATAACTACATTTCTTTACTGATGACTTCTCAAACCCTTACTGTGCCTATGACTTTTGGGGTTGGTAGGTAAAGAGTAAAGTCTGTCAAGTCAGATAACTTTTTTGACCTTGTCGCCCCTTCTGAGTAATGCCGGTTTTCTATGAAGAGTTCATACAACACTGTCTGGTCCAGTTCTTCCATTGTCTAGATTAGGCAGATGAGATCTGTAAGCATGTTTACAGAGCCAGCCCACGGCAGAGGCAAGTCAGGGTGCTTGACTACCCATTGGGCCTCACTATTATTTGTACTCTACCATTCTTCTTTTCTAGCCAGAAAAATCCTAAAATTACAGAGGATTCTGCAAACCACTAATCAGAGAGTATTGTTAGAGCGTCAACCATTCTGTTTGAATGTGTTTATTCTAGTAAGTGAGAAAATGAGGAAACAACAGGCTAATGGCCACCAAATGTTTGCAAACAGTTGAAGGACCAGGGGTCGTTGGATAATGAGCTCATTGTCCAGAAGACGCCTCTGGTTCTCAAAGTTGAATTCTGTTCTTGCTGTCAGATGTTCAGATTGCATCTACAGTGCAGCCTCCAGCTGAAGACCTCTCTGGGAGTTATGGGCCAGATGGCTAAAGGGGTTTGAAAAGGATGTATCAGATTTCTGTTCTCCACCAAGAAATTGAGTGGATAGGGATGTGCTGCTGATTTCTCTCTACTCCCTTAGCACAGGGAGCTGTCCTTGGCACTTGGTATGGGGTCTATTCTTGCATTTTACTGAGGCTTCTATTTCAGGTCTAGTAAAAATACTACCTTTACGTTTGTGAAGTTAGACTCTTCGAAGTGTATCTGATACTCAACCACATTCCACATATAGGATGAGGACATTAAGGTTAGGGGAAGGAAGTGTGACTGGTCCAAGATCTTCTAGTAGATTAGTCATCGATTTTTTTTTAAACATTTATTTTTTTATTTGAAAGAGTTACACAGAGAGAGAAGGCGGGGAGGGGGGAGGTAGGTCTTGCATTCACTGGTTCACTCCCCAGTTGGACACAATGGCCGGAGCTGCGCCGAAGCCAGGAGGTTCCTGCAGGTCTCCCACGTGGGTGCAGGGACCCAAGGGCTTGGGCCATCTTCCACTGCTTTCCCAGGCCATAGCAGAGAGCTGGATCGGAAGAGGAGCAGTCGGGACTAGAACTGGTGCACATATGGGATGCCGGCGCTTCAGGCCAGGGTGTTAACCCATTGAGCCACAGCGCTGGCCCCCTGAAAGAGTTTTCATTAGGGGTATCATGTGAGTGGATCTATGCCCAGACTCTTATCACCAAATCAGAAATTGGTTCCAGTTCTGCTTTATTGATGAAGCAGTCACTCCCTTAACCTTATTCAGTGTGATGTTTGGTGGCAGGTGTTATGGTGCAGTGGGTCCAGCTGCCACTTGGATGCCCACATCCTATATCAAAGTGCTTAGGTTCTAGTCCTGTCTCTGTCAGTTCTAATCTAGCTTCCTGCTGAAGTACTTGGGTCCCCATCATCCAATATGAGATACCCAGATGGAGTTCCTGGCTTTGCCTTAGCCCAGTCCTAGCCGTTATGGGCATTTGAGGGGTGAGCTAGTGGATGGAGGATATTTCTCTTTTGCTGTGCTTTTCAAATAAATAAAGTAGTGTTGGGAACCATCTATTAAATGTAGACAATAGTAATGAGAACATTGTTGAGAAAATTTTCTGTGTTTAACTTGCTGGTGTGCTATCTCATTGAATTCTCATAACAACTTTATGGAGAAGGTACTGTAATATCATTCCTATTTTACAAATGAGGAAAATCAGGGAGAGGTTTAATTGTTTACCCAGCATAATACAGCCAGTAGATGGCAGAGTTGGCATTGAACCCAGCAGTCTGACTCCAGAGAGATTGTCCTAAAAGGACTCAAAAAGGGCCGTTAATACTTTGGTAAAATTTTTACGTCAGAGTTGTAAGGGTAGAGAAGTGAAATGTTTAGTAATTTGTCACACAGTAAACAATAAATTATAACAGTCATTTATATTACAAAACAGCCTTTCCTAGATTCTGGGGTCTTGTTTGGGCCCCTGCAAAGATGTTTCCTTCCTGTCTCTCCCCAGCTTCTCCTGACTTTTCACATACGTGCAGTCTGCTTTTTTGTTCCTTATGAAGCATGGATGGGGAAGGGGCTGGGGTAGGGCCTATGGTGTATGACTCAGTTGAGTTCAGTCCAGCAGATGGCTTGCTGAGCCCTTATTCTGGACTGGGGACCATCGTGAAAGGCAGTGGGGACGCCCAGATGAAGTAAGATTGTGGACCTGCTATCTAAGAATTCAGTCAGGCTGGGAGGAGAGATGACACTGAAACAGATCAGTTTAATACAGTCTCCTCAGGTGGATCTTAGCCAACAGATCAGACCTTCCTGCTTATGGCTTGGACCACCACTAGCAAGGCAGCAATGCCTTGTTCTTATATTAATTGTTGAAATGATCATCCTGTTAATATCCTTGTCATCATTAATGTGACTCTTAGTAATGCTAAAAGTAGTAATACCATAGAGAAGGCCTGCAGCTCCTCATAAGAGACTTTTAACCTACTCAGTTAGAAAAACCTATTTTATTTTCATGGGGGGTGAAGGGATATGATGGTGATCTGAAACTGATGATAGGGCTAAGGGAATCCTTTGTTTGAAGAAGAGACCTGGGGGGTCAGGCTTTTGTCCCTTCAGGCTTCTCTCCTGGCTACCTGACAGACCTCATAGCTTCTTGTACCCAGGCAGATATCTTTATTCAGCAGAGTAGCAAGAAGGGCAAGGTAGTTTTCTAAGGCATGATGTCTGCCAAGAGAGGCAGTGACTGCCTGCTGAGGTTGGCAAGGGCTATGCCAGGGCAGCCAGGGCTTCACAAGTCTGTGCAGAACTGATGAGGTAACTCCAGTCAACTATCCATGAGCAGCATTGGTGCTCCTGCCATGTGCCTTGTAATCTGCTAGGGGATATGGAAAAGTACCCCAAAAGCTCTGTGCTTCTTAGTTAGTGAGAGAAGTCAGCTTAAGGCTGGATGCTCTACTTGGGGATTGAATTGATTGTTCAGACTAAGAAGAACCATGGAAACTGATGAATGCTTCCTTACTGATCAGTGTGCTGCAGAGGACATGGGTTTGGACCACAAGGTCTTTTCTGATTTGACCTCTTCCAGGGTCTCTGGTGTCATGTGCTGCAATGTCCATTCCTACGTCTTAGACTCTGACAAAGCCACAGTACATATTACTACTCACCAAGCGTGGAAGCACTGTCCTCTGTCTATAACTGCTTATGTTGTTTCCCCTTTCCGAAATGTGTGTGTACTAACTTTAACTCACCCTGTGTGACAAGATTATAACTTATGAATCCTCTTCTTTGTCTCCCTCCTGTCCCTTCCTTTCTGTCCCGTAGGTAAGTGCCCAATTGCTCCTGTCATAGCCTTTATCACATAGGTTCTGGCTTTTCTAAGGTCTCTACCGCTGGACTGTGAAATCCTCCAGGGCAGGGGTTATATTTTGTTCACTTATGTAAACTTTGTACATTCTGGAGGTAATAGGTGCCCGATAAATTATACTTTATTTTTTTGAGAGGCAGGGAGAAAGATCTCCCATCTCCTGATTCACTTCCCAAATGCCTACAATAGCTGGGGCTGGGGCCAGCCAGCCTGGGAGTCAGGAACTCAGTTCAGGTTTCTATGTGGGTGGCAGGAACCCAAGTGAGCCATAACCTCTGTATCCCTATATCTATATTAACAGGAATCTGGAATTGGGTGTCAGAGCCAAGACTTAAACTCAGGCACTCTATTGTGGGATGTGGTCATTTTTTGTTTGTTTATTTGAAAGGCAGAATTACAGAGAGGCAGAGAGAGAGAGGTCTTCTATCTGCTGGTTCACTCTCCAGGTGTCTGCAGTGGGTAGAGCTGCACTGATCCAAAGCCAGGAGCCTGGGCTTCTTCCGGGTCTCCCATGTTAGTACAGGGGCCCAAGCACATAGGCCCTCTTCTGCTGTTTTCCCAGGCCATAGCAGAGAGCTGGATTGGAAGTGAAGCAGCTGGGACTTAAACCAGTTCCCATACGGGAATCGGACACTGCAGGCAGCGGCTTTACCCGCTACAACACAGCACTGGCCGGCCCGGGATGTGGTCATCTTAACTGGCATCCTAACCACTAGGCCAGTGCTTGTCCCTGGTTTTTTGATAAATGTGTGAATAACTCAGTCTTTTCATGGTGGTAATTCCTCTATCTAGGAACCTACAATAAGTTCTCTGTGGCCTCAGGGCAGGCATTTAACATAGGTGTTGAGACTTTAATTAAGAGGGCTGATGTTGTGACCTAGTGAGTAAAGCTGCCACGTGCGACACCAGCATCCCAGAAGGGTGCTGGTTTGGGTAAATGCTGCTCCACTTCCAAATCCAGCTCCCTTCTAATTGCCTGGGAAAAGTAGTGGATGATGGCCAAATGTTTGGACCATGTCACTCATACGGGAGACCCAGATGAAGTTCCCGGCTTCGGCCTGGCCCAGTCCTGGCCACTGGGGCCACTTGGGGAGTGAACCAGCTCATGGAAGATCTCTTTCTTTCTGTCTCTTCCTCTTTCTCTGTAACTCTGACTTTCAAATAAATAAATAAATCAGTTTTTAAAATGACTCCAGTTAAGATGCCCACATTCCATTTCAAAGGGCCTGCCTGGCCTTAGCATGCGGTTTTGCTCCTGATACTGACTTTGTTAATGTGGACCCTGGGAGGCAACTGTGATAGCACCAGTAATTTGTTCCTGCCATCCTTATGGGAGACTTTGGTTGGGTTATCGGCTTTGGCCTCCAGCCTGAGACTATTGTGGTCATTTAGGGTGTGAACCAGCAGATGGGGAGCGTGCTCTGTGTGTGTCTGCCTCTTAAAAATAAAAATAACATAAATGTGAACTGAAGAAAAAGACTGTTTAAAATGCATAGACTTAAACACTAGTAAATAAGCATAGGAAACTATTCATCTTCACATACGCATTAAAACAACCACCAGGCACCAGGGTTTGTTTTTTCCTTGGTGATTTAACACCCCCCCCAACACACACATACACATTATGATAATACATGATCTTGGTGAGGGTGCTGTGAAAGTGGTATTCATTGGAGCTAAATTGACAGTCTTTTTGGAAAGCAGTTAGGCAGTATATCTCAAAAGCATAAAAATATTCATACATCTTGGCCAGTAATTCCACTTTTGTGAATTTGTCGTGTGGAAATAATCTGATATATAGAATTAACTTTCCCTCAGATGTTGTTATTTATAATAATGAGAAATTGATAAAAGCCTAAATGATCATCAGTCTAAACTATGATAAATTCATGGAGAAATCATGAGATATTAAAATGATAGTTATAAAGTTGATACTTACTGAAAACTGCAGCAGTGAGGACAGATGTTATACATAATAAATGTGTTATAATACTAATTGGAAAAATTAGGCTACAGAATTGAATGAATGATCCAGTGATATAAATTGAAGTTCAGTGCAGAAGAAAAAACACTGGAAGGAAATAATACCAAGATGCTAACAGTAGTTATGTCATGTAGAGGGGTAGATGTTTAGGTGATTAGGCACAAAATTTACCCAAAATATTGGTTATTATTTTAATAAAATAAAACAAGCCTCTAAAGTTCAGTTTTACTAAAGGAATCGTGGTTGTTTACGGTAGTGACTGTGGAGGATTAAAGGGTTGTATTAAGAATGGAAAAAGAGAGTTACATTCTCAAAATATTTAGGAGGCCAAATCAGCAGGGCTGGGTAAATGACTCAGTATGCAGGGGACGAGTGTGTACCTAATAGAGAACTTTGGTTCTGGGAGTTCAGTGACACATCCTAAGTCATACAGATAGTACATGATCGATCCTGATTTAAGCTTTTGTCTGTCTGCATCCAAAATCCACGCCTTTTCTCTTGCAACTAAAATACCTCTTAGCAATTTTGGGAAAACTTATTTTACATTAGCTATTGTAATGTAGAAGCTTGTTGAGTTCTTTTATGAGGGGAAAAGGGGCCAGAAAGGTTGGTTAATTCTTTCTAAGACCATGACAGCGGAAGAAGACCAGAGAGAGCACATGTGTGCCTGTCCTGATCAGTTAAGAGACCAGAAGTCCGGCCGGCGCCGTGGCTCAACAGGCTAATCCTCCGCCTTGCAGCGCCGGCACACCGGGTTCTAGTCCCGGTCAGGGCACCGGATTCTGTCCCGGTTGCCCCTCTTCCAGGCCAGCCCTCTGCTGTGGCCCAGGAGTGCAGTGGAGGATGGCCCAAGTGCTTGGGCCCTGCACCCCATGGGAGACCAGGAAAAAGCACCTGGCACCTGGCTCCTGCCATTGGATGAGCGCAGTGCGCCGACCGCAGCGTGCCGTCCACGGCAGCCATTGGAGGGTGAACCAACGGCAAAGGAAGACCTTTCTCTCTGTCTCTCTCTCTCACTGTCCACTCTGCCTGTCAAAAAAAAAAAAAAAACAAAAACAAAAACCAGAAGTCCATCAGGCACTGGGTGTGTTAAGTCTGTCATCTTGAGGGTGTTGTTTTGCTAAGCTGTAGTGGTTCCTTAGTTGGCTTTTGTTTGATGATAGTAGCAGCAGAGCTCTTGAACTTAGGTATTCAAATAATAGCATATTGCATGCAAATGAACATTGTGCTCATTAAGCCAAGTTTATTTATTTATTTATTTTTGACAGGCAGAGTGGACAGTGAGAGAGAGAAAGGTCTTCCTTTGCCTTTGGTTCACCCTCCAATAGCCGCCGCGGCTGGTGCGCTGCGGCCGGCGCACGCGCTGATCCGAAGCCAGGAGCTTCTCCTGATCTCCCATGGGGTGCAGGGCCCAACCACTTGGGCCATCCTCCACTGCACTCCCGGGCCACAGCAGAGAGCTGGCCTGGAAGAGGGGCAACCCGGACTAGAATCTGGTGTGCTGGCCCCGCAGGCGGAGGATTAGCCTGTTGAGCCACTGCGCCGGCCCAAGCCAAGTTTATTAATAGGGCTGCAGTTGTGAAGAGTGAGAGGTGTCCAGTTGGTAGCCTCTAATAAAGGATAGTGTCTAAGCTCCCTTAAAGGAAGAGGTCACCTGCGTCATACAGTTTCCCATTTCTTGTCCCATGCTTTGCTTATTCAGGAAATGGTGGTTTTCATCTTGAATCTGTGCTTTGGAGTATGATGACCATTCCTTCAGAAAAAACCCGCAGCACATGGACTTATTCTTCCTATTATCTTGGGCTTTTCTGCACTAGGGTTTACTTATTTATAAAGTAAGTGTGACCTGTAACCACTGAGAGGTTTATTGAGTATGGATTTGGTAGCCTTAATTCATGAAAGGGTTTTAAGCCTCATTGTAGGATGTGGACTTGATTCTTGGTGGTGGGAAGCCTCTGAAGGGTTAAACAGGAAGTGGCAGGAGCCTACCTGCTCTGTCATACAGTTGACAGATGCTTAGTAATTTTCGTGGAGTTGAATATTGTTACCAGAGAGACAAAGGCAAAGTGGCAGTGACTGTGGTGTCATTTTCAGTGGCTCCCTTAGGGCCACAAACATCGGACTGTGGGTTGAGGCTTAGAGCCTCATGTATGTTTGGACCACACCGTGGAGAGAGGTCAGCTTTACATCCTTCACTGTTTGCACCTGGGAAATGAAAAAAAAAACAAAAACATCTATTTGCCCTTGCGTATGATGTCTGCATGATTGAGCCTTTGTTTAACTGGGAGTGACAGGCTATCATTTGGTGTTTCCAAGGAGAAAGATTGTTGAAATGAGGGAAATACGGATTCCATATGAAGATTTTACCTGCCTTCATACCTGAGGGGCACAGCACTTGGTCGCAACGCCAAGTTGTGTACCATGTAGCCCCTGCTTCCAGCAGATTGGTTTCCTGCCTGCGTATGTCTGTCTTGAAGGACCTGTTGCTGCTGTCCGTCTGGAATGTTCTTGTCTACATTTATGTAGCATGTCTCGGGTGACAGAGCAGGGTATTTCACTTCACCCGTACAGCAACATATGCTGCAAGTGGGTAATGCAGGGATTTTTTATTTCCATTTCACAGATGTGGAAACTTGAACTTCAGAGAAGTGAAAGGCCTTCTCAGGGTCACACAGCTAGTGGAGGTAGGATTCCAGCCCCAGGACTCCACAGGCAAAAAGAATATCCAAGGCTAATAAGCCCCTTTTACCATTGTAACTCACAGATAGGCCTGTCATGGGGGAAAGGGTGGGTTGGATTAGGCCTCCCTCTTTGTGTTTCTTAGAGAATCCCTTAATTCCTTTAATACGTGCTGGAAATGGAGACACGTGCACTGCCATGGCACAGTCTTCTGCGGCCTTACTCAGAATAGATTGGTCACAGATTGGCAGAGATCCAAATTATAAGCTATCGTCTGCTGCCTCCAAGGATATACATTAGCAGGAAGTTGGAGGAAGCAGAACCAGGACTTGAACCCAGGTACTCCAAAATGGGATGTGGGTGTGCCAAGTGGTGTCTAACTACTGCACCAAATGCCTACCCTGACATTTTTGTTTTAGAAATTTCTCTGGACCACATTTCATGCCTCTCACGTGGGAATAATGATTCAGGCTTTGGCTCCTGCTGGATGGCAGGTTATTCACAGCAAGTTGTACCCTTCTTTACACTGTATCATATGACCCACTCAGCTCTGGGTAGTGCTAAAAGATAACTCTACTACATAAGCTCAGTTTGAGAGGAAGAATTTTTCTATACTGAGGGAAGTTGGCATGCACCTGGAAGAGTCCCAGCCAATTATACTCTGCAGTGTACAGTAAGCAGTATTTGGGAATGAATCTGGTGTCCATCTTGCCCTCAACCCCCCAGATGGAGAGAGGAGACAGGTGTGTAAACAACCGTGATAAAAGGCTGAAAATTAGAAACACTAGAAGTAAAGTTAATCTATTCCTTCCCCCTGGTTGGTTTCTTCATGCCCTCAAATGCAGGGGGAGAGGGTCTTCGTAAGGTCTAGAAGTACCAGCCTCTTGAGGAATATACTCTCTTCTCAGACCACCAGGCCCCAGACAGATTGTCCAGTTTCCATTAAACCTAGATCATCTTCCCTTGCAGGATACAGCATGACCTAGGGCAGATGACCATGGTAAATCACCTCCAGAAGAAGACATCACCCTTGGCCTACCTACTCTTTTCTCTTTTGAGAGAGAAAAGGGGAAAAATGAAGATAGTTTTTGAAAATTAACCTTATAGGGCCGGCGCCGAGGCTCAATAGGCTAATCCTCCACCTTGCGGTGCTGGCACACCGGGTTCTAGTCCCGGTCGCTTCTCTTCCTGTCCAACTCTCTGCTGTGGCCCAGGAGTGCAGTGGAGGATGGCCCAAGTGCTTGGGCCCTGCACCCCATGGAAGACCAGGAGAAGCACCTGGCTCCTGGCTTCGGATCAGTGTGGTACGCCAGCCGCGGCGGCCATTGGAGGGTGAACCAATGGCAAAAGGAAGACCTTTCTCTCTGTCTCTCTCTCTCATTGTCCACTCTGCCTGTCAAAAAAAAAAAAAAAAAAAAAGAGCAACAGAGAGAGCATATCCACCTGCTAGTTCATGCCCTAAATGCCCCACAACAGCAAGGCTGTTACAGACCAAAGGCCAGAACTTAATCTGGATCTCATGTGTGTATCCAGGACCTAAATACTTTAGCCATCACCTGCTGTCTCCCAGAATGTTCATTTGCAGGAAGCTGGATAGCAGGCCAAGTAGCTGGGACTTGAACCCAGGCTGTCTGATGTGGGATGTGGGAATCTTAAGCAGTGTCTTAATTACTGTGCCAGATTCCTGCCCCAAGGTCTGTTCTCTTACCAGTGACCCTAATTTACTTTGTGACCTTGAGCAAATCACTTTCTCTGGATTTTAATTTTCTTTCTTTCTTTTTTTCTTTTTTTTTTTTACAGGCAGAGTGGACAGTGAGAGAGAGAGACAGAGAGAAAGGTCTTCCTTTTGCCGTTGGTTCACCCTCCAATGGCTGCTTCGGCCGGCGCGCTGCGGCCGGCGCACCGCGCTCGTCCGATGGCAGGAGCCAGGTGCTTTTCCTGGTCTCCCCATGGGGTGCAGGGCCCAAGCACCTGGGCCATCCTCCACTGCACTCCCGGGCCACAGCAGAGGGCTGGCCTGGAAGAGGGGCAACCGGGACAGAATCCGGTGCCCCGACCGGGACTAGAACCCAGTGTGCCGGCGCCGCAAGGCAGAGGATTAGCCTGTTAAGCCACGGCGCCGGCCTGGGTTTTAATTTTCTCATCTGCCCACAGTGGCAGAGGGACTGTCTGTCATCCCGCTTTGTTTCCACAGCATCTAGCTAGACAGTAGACAGGGCCTAGCATGCTGTGGGCACTCTGTGTCAAAGCCTTGATTACATTAGAGTATCTCTGAAGGTCCCTTCCGTCTCCTGTCTCTGAACATGCTGGGTCCTGCATCCTCTGCCCTCCCTGTTGAGTGTCGTGTTGCCCACCTCCTCTGCCTAGTAGCACAACCTGACTTCCTGACTGTGTAGGCAGTCTGGATTCTGGGTACTCTGAGGCAGTCACATGGTACTCATGTTTTTATCAGTCCATTCAGTGTATCTAGGATAAGCTACCAAGTGTAACACAAAGTCCAGGGATGGAAAGGGCCAGCTTGGTCAGAAAAACGTTCCATTCCATTCCCACCAAGTAGAGCCCGGGCCTAGGCAGTCCTGCCGGGAGCCCTGCCAGGCCTGAGTAATGGCCTCAGCCTGGAGCAGGGTTTTCCATGAACTCCATCGGGGTCTCCGGTAATTGGAACATGGCACCTTCCGACTTATAATGAATAGCAGAACGAGAGGGGCATTTGTCACTGCCTGACTTCCCTGTGGGAAAGAGGCTCATAAGTCACAGCTGACAAACCCTTTGATGACTTTTAAACTTCATTTACAGAAAAGAATAGCTATAATCAACCAACAGCAAGCAGTGAGTAATCTTGCCACATTATCACAGTGTGGAGCCAGCTCCTTAAAGTGTGAGAAGGGGGAGGGAACCATCCCCCAGCCTCATATCAAGTGCTGATTGGGTCTTGGACTTAAGAGTATGCTCTGGGGCCCCTGGCGCAGTGGCATAGTGGGTAAAGCTGCTGCCTGCAGTGCCAGCATCCCATATGGGTGCCAGTTTGAGTCCCAGGTGCTCCACTTCTGATCCAGCTCTCTGCTGTGGCCTGGGCAAGCAGTAGAAGATGGCCCAAGTCCTTGGGCCCCTGCATCCACATGGGAAACTGAGATGAAGCTCCTGGCTGCTGGCTTAGGCCTGGTCCAGCCCTGGCCATTATAGTCATTTGGGGAGTGAACCAGCGGATGGAAGATCCCTCCCTCCCTCTGCCTCTGCCTCTGCCTCTGCCTCTGCCTCTGCCTCTGCCTCTGCCTCTGCCTCTGCTTTAGCAAGGCCCATAAGTTTGTGCCTGAAGGGTCAGATAGTGTTAGGAGGTCCAGGAGGAAGCTGACCTCCAGGTACTTAGAGGGCACGTCCAGCATTGAAGCTGTTCTGGGTCAAGGTTAAGAGGATCAGGTTTCACAGGTTGATGCCAGCTTTGCCATTTTCCTGTTTTGAGTAGGACTAAACACCCAGCTTTGGTGTCCTCATCTGTGAAATGGTCACAGCACATTATCTTCTCCCTTCACAGAAGGCTTAGTTCAGTTCCTGGCATATAGTGAGTGCTCAACACACATTGGTAATGATTATCATGATCACAGCTTGAGCCCTGGAACTTCTTTTTTAAATGGCCAGTTAGTCTAAAGACCCAAGGTCTTGTTGGCACATCAGGAGCAAAGCCAGGGTTACTGTTCCTGTGGGATGGAAGGTCAGTGAGAGCAGTCTAGTGGAGCGGGAAAAGCATAAGCTGTAGAATTAGACACACTTGGGGTCTTTTGGACCTACTTATTCCATTTTATGTGGCTGTGGACAGATTATTTACGGCTCTAAGCATCAGTTTCTTCATCTGTAGAGTGAAGATGATACTAGGCTATGATCAGGATTATGGGAAATCATGTCTGTTAAGCTTCTGCGTTTATACGGAGTGCCAGGTGTAAAGTTGCTGCATATTGTGTACCTTTTAGTGTTCTTCCTCAAGACAAGAATAATTATGCATCTATCAGGAAACAAAAAACAGCAGTGAAGACATTCTCCAACTTCAGGGTTGTGTTTCCAGTTCAGTGTGAAGGAGAAAGGTTAGATTAGGGGTAGGTTTGAAGAAAGAAACACATTTTATACAGTTGTTCCTATACTTCCTTCTTCCAGGCATAGTGTCTTCTTGGGTCAGCACCCAGGAAGTGGGAATTCATTTTAACCATTTCCCCTTTTGGTAGAGCCTTCTGTGATGCTCCCAGCCCTTCTCTGATCTTCCAGATGCTTTGCTTATGTTGTTTCTGGGGCAGCAGATCCCATCGCAGGACACATGTGATTTGTTAACTCGTACCTGGCCCATAGTTAGTTTAGTGTTTGAATACTTACGGTTAGATGGGTAGGAAAGTATTTGGGTGACTTCTTGGCAAAATCAGAGGTTTACAGTCATTTGTAAGTTCCTAATTCTAATTTAGCGTTGGAATTTGTAGGCCCAAGATTGCTACCTATGTACCCCTTGTTATATTTCCTGTGAAGGAGCACTTGTCACAGAAGCCAAGCTTCAGCCTGAAGACGTAACCAAGAGTAGAGTTAGTATAAAGCAAGCAAGGAAGGTAGGGAGTACAGCCAGCCCACACTGTAGGGAGAAATGACGGAGATGTAGCTGTGCCTTCTGTTTCCATTTTGGGTATCATTAAGGCCTACCAGATACTGGTACCAGTGTTAAAGTATAGGCCCAGGGGCCTCATGGTAAAGTTGGTGGTAGAGTGACTCAGCAAGGTCTGGAACCTTTCCTGGTCAGCCAGCCCCACACAGTAGTGGTTTGACAGGTATGGAGAGAAACTTTATGGAGTTTCTAGGTTTGGTTCCAGAAACTGGGACAAGGGAGAGAGTATCTATAGACTTCCTACCTCTGACCCTATTTTTCTTAGGTAGATGTGGAACACAGGAACATGGCATGGGTAAGGGTCATTAGGGCTGGAGGTGGAAGACCTTGAATGCCACACTGGAATCATATGCTTTCATAAGACATTTGGGTTATTCACTTTGTTCGTTAAATACCTCCTGGTGCCAGCCGTTGCACTAGGTACTTTATGTATAGACTCTTTAATCCTGATATAATTTTGCAGTTGAGGAATCAGGCCCAGCAAGGTTAAGACACATGGCCAAATTTATAGCTGCCAAGTAATAGGGCTAGGACTGGGGCCAAGTCCTGTCTGACTCTAGAGCCTTGTTGTTTTGCTGCTTTATCTGCATTTTCCTTTTGTTATTAGGAAAAAGTGAGCAGGTTCCTGGAGAGATGACTTTCTAAAAAACAAGTGGACCTGGGAGGGCTCGCTCTGCTTCCCAGCAACTCAGGATGCCAGCACGGAGGAGGACACTCAGCAGAAGGGTGTTGCATGAGTGAGAGGGGTAGGAACTAGGTAATACTAGAAATGGGTGTGATCCTGTATCCTTTTACAGTATGTTACAGGTGCAGTAGAGCACTTTCACGCTGATTAGCCTGTTTGATTCTTGGATCAGTTCTGAAAGGTAATAAGGGAATGGATGATTTCTGTTTTCAGAATAAGGAAGATAAAGCCCAGAGAGATTCCATGACTTGTTGAGGGTCCCATGATGAAAAATGGAACCAAGGCCAAGCCTTCTAGACCTGTGGCATGGACCCCCTGCACTTCCACCTGTCCAGGAGTGCCAGGTGTGGCATACTGAGAGCTGGGGTTTCTCGTGGGATTTACAATGGTCAGGAACTAAAGAGCATTCCTTGGGAAATGAAGTCCTTCTGACCAGCAGTGATCATTTGGGCAATGCTAATGAGCTGAGTCCTGGTGAGTTGAATGAGACTGATAGATATCATGTCATCCCTGGCTGGCTGGTAACCAGGAGCCTCTTGACCAGGGAGGCCCTGGACTCTGATCAGTAAAATTGCTTGACTTTTCTCCAGAAATAGACTCTCCATCATTGACAGCTATTTTTCTTTCTTTAAAAGATTTATTTTATTTATTTGAAAGTCAGAGTTACAGAGCAAGGGAGAGATACCTAGAAAAAGATCTTCCATCCACTTGTTCACCTCCCAAATGGCTGCAACAGCTGGGGCTGGGCCAGCCTTAAGCCAGGAGCTTTTTCCACGTTTTTCATGAGGGTGCAGGGGCCCAAGGATTTGGGCCATCTTCCACTGTTTTCCTAGGCATATTAGCAGGGAATTGAATTGTAGGTGAAGCACTCAGATTTGAACCAGCGTGCATTGCAGGCGGTGGCTTAACCTATTAGGCCACGATACTGGTCCATATCTATTTTTCTTAAAACCACATAGGGTTATCTAACAGGAGAGGGCTGGCTACAGGCTGCTGTGACCCCATTCATTCCCACACAGGAGAATAAGGCCAGAGGTGTCCAGCAGGACTGCCAAAAACTAAGGCTCTGAATAGCACTGGGGGATCAAGACCCAGAGTGGCTTCTCCTTTGAAATAGTCATTTCAAGAGGAAGGGGTTCAGTGCTGAGGAGAGTTTAGTTAGAGTGGGCATGAGAGATGAACCAAAGACAGGATCGGGAGCAGTCAGACTTAGGCTGATGTGGAGAAAGTGGCATGTAGAATGTCAAACAAGGAGCCTGGATTCAGGTTCCCTAGCTACTCCCCTTACCAGCTGGCTGACTTTTTTTTTTTTTAATTTATTTGACAGGTATAGTTAGAGAGAGCGATATGTCTTCCTTCTGTTGGTTCACTCCCCAAAAATATGAACTGCTTCAAGAATTTGCGTGTCATCCTTGCGCAGGGGCCATGCTAATCTTCTCTGTATCATTCCAGTTTTAGTATATGTGCTGCCGAAGCGAGCCCAGCTGGCTGAGGCGGCTGGAGCTGCACCAATCTGAAGCCAGGAGCCAGGAGCTTCCTCCGGGTCCCCCATGTGGGTGCAAGGGGCCCAAGGACTTGGGCCATTTTCTGCTGCTTTCCCAAGCCATAACAGAGAGCTCGATTGGAAGTGGAGCAGCCGGGACTTGAACTTGCCTCTCTGGAGTGCCACACTGCGGGTGGCGGCTCTGCATACTACACCACAGCACTGGCCCCAGTATGGATATTTGACAGTTACAGGTGAAGCAGACTTTGTGATGCTCTTTTCCTGGAAGGTCATGTCTGACTGTAGAGTTCTTGACCTGCTGTGTGTGATTCTTCATCTGAACTTGGCAGTTCCTAATCTGGTCCACCTCCTTGTCATTCCCTTCCTGCCAGCTCCACTGCTTTCTTTGAGGAGCCCCGTGGGCTCACTCAGACCTTTTCACACTCCACATACTTCCCTCTTCTTGGTCCTAAGGCATCTACACAGCATCAACAGAGAAGGCTGATTAGGGGCTGTTTAGACAAGGAGTTGATGAGCTGGGCTGGGCACCTAGAGCCTGCTGCAGGTGGGCGTTTCTCCTTGTCTCAGAGCAGCCACATGCATACACCTCCCGTGTCTCCTGACCTTTGTGTGACATGGCTTCTGGCTGTCTCTCCTTGGTGTCTTACAGAATGTGCTTAATCCAACTTTGACCCTCATCTACAGTGGGTCCACAAATGGCAGTGTTGATAAAACAGGGAAGTGTTTATGGTCACAGTAATTTCAATGCTTCTCACTTTGCAAAGTCCAGAATGTGCACTGTACCAGACCCCAAGTGATGCGAGAAAAGACTGGTTAGGGCCAAGCCTTAAGACTGCTCATCTGCCAAGGCATGAGTGCGGGTCTGTCTGCAGGACCCAGCTCAGATGTTCAGCAGCTGCTTCCTGCTCAGTGGTGGTAGAGGTTCCTGGCAGGGGACTGGGAATCTTCAACGGTGTGCCTGCAAGGTCAGCGGCAGAGCCACAGGCAGCAGCAAGTCTCTGAATCATCATCCTTCTCTTTCTGTCTCACACCCCAGCTAGTGGCCAAAGCAGGGAACATCTCCCTGGGCCAAAACATCAAAGCTTTGAGCTGAACCACACAAGAGTCAGCTGATGCCCACACAGGAGCCTATAAACCTCTACTCTGTAAGGTGCATGAGGAATTAACTCTTGTCATCCAGGTAGGAGGGGACTCTCAGAACTGTGAAGAATGTGGTAGAGAAGGGGACCAATACCCACTGAGCATTTCCTGCTGCATACAGTGTGTTAATGTAAATAAATGTTAATAATTTGGGCCGGCGCCGTGGCTCAACAGGCTAATCGTCCGCCTTGCGGCGCTGGCACACTGGGTTCTAGTCCCGGTCGGGGCGCCAGATTCTGTCCTGGTTGCCCCTCTTCCAGGCCAGCCCTCTGCTGTGGCCCAGGAGTGCAGTGGAGGATGGCCCAAGTGCTTGGGCCCTGCACCCCATGGGAGACCAGGAAAAGCACCTAGCACCTGGCTCCTGCCATCGGATGAGCGCGGTGCACCGGCCGCAGCGCGCCATCCGTGGCAGCCATTGGAGGGTGAACCAACGGCAAAAGGAAGACCTTTCTCTCTGTCTCTCTCTCTCACTGTCCACTCTGCCTGTCAAAAAAAAAAAAAAAAAGTTAATGTAAATTGAGTAACAAGTCCATCCCTTCCAAGTCAGTTCCCCTTTCCTTTAGCGCAGTGTACACCCACCCCAGGTGTATCCATGGAGCTTACTAGAAAAACCCAGGAGCAATTTCTTCAGAATCACATTCCTAGGTCTCACTTATGATTTCCTAGTAAACAGTGCCACCTGCTGGTTAGAATCTGCCACTTTCAAGGCTGTGAGGTTTTAGCCAAAAAGCAAGATTTTTTCCATCTTCTATCATCTAAGTCACTGAAAAGAACTATGGTCTATCCAAAATATGAGTGTTTTTATACATGTTGCTTGGTGTCTTTATCACCTTCTGAAATGGATATTGAGATAGGAGTGTTCTAAAAGGGAGTAATGCCCTCCTATGCCAATAAATAGAAGACGGGGCCAGGAGGCTTAAATGTGTAACTTCAGACCTTTCCTACTGAAATTGAACCTCCTCCTTCCTTGTTCTCTGGGGCCTGTCCCAGTAGGGGGCAGGAGAGATGTGTACAGTCCTATGGGACACAGACATTCCCCGAGTATAGAGAGTGAAGAGTGGGTGCAGTCTCATCTCTGAGCCAAACAACAAAATGTTGAGTGTTAAGTAATTCAAATTAATTTATTAAAAGTAATTCTTAGATAAACATGCTGACTTATAGTGGTACTTAAATTGGCTGTAGCTCTGGGAAGCACAGTGATTACGTTGAAAGTAAAAGGGGTTTGGGACTGACTGACCTGGGTTAAACACTCATTACTGCCCAGTTAATGAAATTGTCTATCTCCGTTTTCAGTGAAATATGAGTAACTATGGTAATGTTCACTCAGAGGATCTTGGAAGTATTCGCTGTTGTATTCACTGAGCCCACAGGGAGTGCCCCGTGAGGCTTTTTGAAGCACAGCCTTTTCAGAATGGCTGGTACCAATAAAGACAGTCCTGTGACTGCCCACGTCTGGGCCAGGCTGAGTGGCTTTCAAATGACACTGTGGCTCCAGAGCACACATTACGTGCAGGGACCCTGTGAATGTGATGTGGTTCTACTTGGAAGGACCAGAAGAAAAGCTCAGGATGGTCTTCAGATCGAATCCTGAAAGGGCAACAATTGAGATAGCGCTAGAGAAGGGGAGGGCTTCCAAGAGTTGGAGTTGAGCAGACCAGAGCTGAGTCCCGCCCTGTCATTCACTAGCATTGTGACCTCTTCAGTGTGTGAGATTCCTCCCTTAAAACATGGCTCTACCTAACCACATGAGTACCAGATGAGGACACGTATGTCAGATGCAAAGCACCTGGCAGTGGGGTTAGCAGCCCGTAAGTTGCAGCTCTAGGTATTATAACAAGAAAACAAGATGCGGAAGCAGGGAGCTAGATGGTTCTAAGGGTGTGCGTGAGAAAGAGCGTGAGGGGCAATGCAGGATGTGGGCCGTGGGCAACCCTGGGCCCAGTGCAGGGACCCAGCTTCAGAGAGGCATGCACTCTCTCTCCAGGTGGCCGCCATGTCCATGAAGATCCCGACAAGCAATGTAACCAACAAGAATGATCCCAAGTCCATCAACTCTCGGGTCTTCATTGGAAACCTCAACACAGCTGTGGTGAATAAGTCAGATGTGGAGACCATCTTTTCCAAGTACGGCCGTGTGGCCGGCTGTTCTGTGCACAAGGGCTATGCCTTTGTCCAGTATGCCAACGAGCGCCATGCCCGGGCAGCTGTGCTGGGAGAGAACGGGCGGGTGCTGGCTGGACAGACCCTGGGTAAGTGAAATCTCTTTTCTCCCATCTTTTACTCTTCGGTCTCCTGTCAGCGCCCTTCTTTAGTCCCCCAGCCCCCACCACTGCTTTGAGCCTCTATAACTAGTTAGAAGTTCCACTGGTTATAGACTAAGTAGTTGTCAACTTGCTGTCTGTAGGGGGACTTTTAGTAGCCCTTGGGAAATGCTTTTGTCTTGTTCCTGCTTTCTCAGTGTTTCCTCATGACAAGCTTTCTGGTTCCAGTTGAAGTCTAGATTCCCCAGAGAAAGGGAACAGGGTGTTCTAGCACAGCCTGTTAACACTGGGCAGCAGGTGCCTTAGCTTAGAGCCCTTTCTGAGAGCCAGGAGCATGGGCTGGGAGCACAGGACAAAGCTTTGCTGTTACACACGTGGTGTGACCAGGCAGTGCTTGTATATGTGTGTTTGAGAAGGGATATCCTTGAGGTATATGGATGTGACTGAGGTGTGGGCAAGTACCTTTGTTATGTATAGGTGTGTGTGTGTGTGTGTGTGTGAGAATGTGCTCGAGTGTATAAACAGATATCCATGTATTCATTCTATTCATCCACTACGTATTTATTTAGATTTTTTTTTTTTTTTGACAGAGTGGACAGTGAGAGAGAGAGACAGAGAGAAAGGTCTTCCTTTGCCATTGGTTCACCCTCCAATGGCCGCCGCGGCAGGCACACTGCGCTGATCCAAAGGCAGGAGCCAGGTGCTTCTCCTGGTCTCCCATGGGGTGCAGGGCCCAAGCACTTGGGCCATCCTCCAGTGCACTCCCAGGCCACAGCAGAGAGCTGGCCTGGAAGAGGGGCAACTGGGACAGAATCTGGCGCCCCTACCGGGACTAGATAGAACCCAGTGTGCTGGCGCCGCAGGCGGAGGATTAGCCTATTGAGCCGCAGCGCCGGCCTATTTAGATCTTATTGGGTACTAAGTTAAGGCATAAAGTTGTTTCATAGAATGTCCTAGTGAATGTGCATTGGTTTATTTGTATATGGGCAGATACATATATAATTTTTAAGTCCAGTGTACTTAAGAGTTCATGTTACATGTGTGTATGATATTCTTGACATGTGAACATGTGTGAAGGTATTGTGTGTGATGTCAGGGTTTGGGTCTAACGTATGAAGAGCTTTACTGGTCACATCTGAACCATGTGTACATAATGTGAGCATGTGAATTGCCCTGTGTGTGTGCACAAAGGTGATGTGTGCAGATGAACCTCGGTCCTGCCAGCATTCCTACTCTGCCTCTTCCCTCCATGCAGACATCAACATGGCTGGAGAGCCCAAGCCCAACAGACCCAAGGGGCTAAAGAGAGCAGCGTCTGCCATTTACAGGTGGGGTGCCCTGTCTGTCCGTGTGTGGGCGTGGGAGGGCCCTTGTTCCAGCCTGGGGTAAATGGTGGTCGTGACAGGGTGCTGAACCTAGAACTTGGGGACGCATTTGGAGATGAAGGCCTGTGGAGTGGGCTGAGTGGCCATCCCTAAGCTCTGGCCCTCTCCCCTTTGTTTCCCCAGTGGCTACAACTTTGACTATGATTACTACCGGGACGACTTCTACGACAGGTGAGCGGGGAGGGGCGTGCCCAGGCATGAAACAGCCAAGCTGGAAGGGTCCTGAGAGATTGCACGTGCCATGCAGCCCACTCATTCCTCCAAATGGCAAGCAGAGCCCAGAGAGGGGGACAGGCATTTGCCCAAGGTTGCTGTACAAGTCAGTGGTGGGGCTGGGCCTAGGATGTAGTGCCACAGGTGCTTAGCCCAGGGCCACTGTCCACACTGCCTCCTGCTCCAGCCACCCTTCCTCCTCCCAGTCCTGAGGTCAGACTCGAGGAGACTGTGTGGCCACAGAGCACATCACCCTAGCCAGTTGGAATACAGAATGATTTAGCACTGGCTGCTGGGCGCTGGAGTCCTCGTACTTCCGCTTTCCAGTCTCGTCACCGCTGTGGGGTGCCCAGCCAGCTGGAAGGAATCCAGAGCTTATATTGATAACCAAAGGAGCAGCAGCCGTTTGGAGGTCTGAATTAGTCCCTGGAGGGCTATGGACTTTGCCTCCTTTACTCCCACGCCTATCCAGACCCAGCCTTGAGGCCGTGGGTTCCCAGTCTCTTGGCATCAGCTGCATTCTTCCTCCCTGCCTCTCTCCCTCTCGCTCAGCGCACTCCCAGCAGCCCAGGAAGAACAGAAGTTCTCTGAGCCCACTTTTTCTCACCTGTGAATGGTTTTAGGTGACAGTGTAGTCGACTGGAAAGTGCCTTTGCCTGGGAATTGGAGGACCTGAGTGCTAATCCCAACTCTGCCACAAAATGGGTTATGTGACTTTGGGCAAATCCCCTTCCCAGTGTATAATGGGCTTGCACCAAGTGATCTCTCGGGGTTCCTCCAGCTCTGAGATTCTGTGGTTCAGTGATTCTGACCGAGGCCAGAGCCGCCCCCTCCCCTTGGGAGCAGAAATGCAGGATCTGAGATTGGATCCATTCCCAGAGACTGTCTGTCTCCAGCCATCACACCCTAGGGCAGGGGCTCCTGAAGAAGGAGAGCTGGGGGCTGGGACATTGACTACCCAGCGCAAGTGGTTCTCCCAGCCTCAGTGTACCCCCAAGGCTGAGGTTCCCTGCAGAAAGATGGTGGCAGCAGCTAGGCAAGAGCCCCGGATGTAGCCTGCTGAGGTGCTGCCTGTTCAGCTTGAGAAGAATCCCTCCTGGAGAGGGCCGGGTGAGGGCCTTGGGGGCAGCACACCATCCGGGAGCCCTGGAGTCTGACCCGAGTTGGCCAGCCTTAAAATGCTGCTGGGTCCCCGGCCTCTATCTCTGAAACAGAGCTACGAGAGTGGGGTGATCAAGGAAGGGGCTTAGGGCGTGGCCTTGTGTCTCTGGGGTTGTGGGTTCCTGAAGTGTTTTAACCATGTCCTCGTGCTGCACCCTCCAGTGGATGTGAGGAGACTGGATTTGGGTGGCCATCCTCGTGAGGCAGATGGTAAAACAGGCTCAGGCAGGCTCGAGATTGGCCCTCACACCCTCACTCTCCATTGCCAGCAGCAGTTTGCGCTTCGTTGAGGAGATGTGTGGACCCTGAGCGGAGACTTGGGGCCAGCCAGCTCCTGTGACCGGGCAGGCCTGCGTGTCCCACTGACCTCAGGAAGCTGCTTGCTGGGGCTCTTTCAGGTGCTCCTCTGTTGAGGGGTAGAACCACCGTGACCTGCTTCTCCTGCCCCAACTGTCCTGGCTGGTAAGGAGAGGTGTTTATAGTGAGGAGCCCAGCAGCCATCAGGTCCAGGGCAGGCAGAAGTGTATGCACCTCCCAGCCCCTCACCGGGCCACAGGCCACGCCGGCAGCTCCTGACCCATTTGCCCTCACAGGCTCTTCGACTACCGGGGCCGCCTATCGCCAGTGCCAGTGCCCAGGGCAGTCCCGGTGAAGCGACCCCGGGTCACAGTCCCTTTGGTCCGGCGTGTCAAAACTACCATACCTGTGAAGCTCTTTGCTCGCTCCACAGCCATCACCACCAGCTCAGTCAAGATCAAGTGTGAGTGACTGATTATATCATCTTCATACATAATTTGTATTTTTATCATTAGCAAAATAATGGAATCAACTTTTTTTACGTTGGAAAATAGATAAAGGAACAAATCTCCCACAATTCTGCAGCTTTAACACAACCAAGTGAGTATCTCCATGCATGTCTTAAGTGGAAAAGGCTGACATTTGAGAAGAAGGGGCTTGGGTTGGGCACGGAGTCCAGTGCTGTGCCATGGAGACCCGTGAGGAGGGGGAAGGGCAAGGACAGGGCTGTACAGGCCCCTATTTCACATTCACTGTGGTGTCCACGCACCGCAGTCAGCACCCAGGAAGTGTGGTTGCCAAAGATCCACATATGCCTACCTCAAAGGCAGCCCCTGCCGTGTAACAGGAGCAGCGCCACATCTGCTTGCTCAGGTACCTACCAGCAGAGGAGCATCCACACACCTGCACTGCCGCCCTTCCCAGTCCATTTCAGAGCTGATAGGACTGGGGGAAGAGCCAGGTTCAGAAGTGCAGGCTGGTCACCGGGCATGGCCTCGTGCAAGTTTTCAGCAGGAGGCCTTTTCCCTGGCCAGGAAAAGAACCGAAAAATATTTGCCTTTCTGGCTGACAGAACGGGGTTGGGTTTTGTGTTGACAACAGCCTTGTCCCCCTCTACTCCCAGTAAAGAGCAGTGAGCTACAGACCATCAAGACAGAGTTGACGCAGATCAAGTCCAATATCGATGCCCTGCTGGGCCGCTTGGAGCAGATTGCTGAGGAGCAGAAGGCCAACCCAGGTCAGCCTCTGAGGGTCCTCACCCAGCTCAGGGACCAGGAACATGGGGCAGAGCAAAGGGGAGCACCGTGCACGGGGAAGGGTGGGGCCTGGGTGGCCTTCACCCCAGGAGCCCTGCAGATCCCAGCCCACCTGGACCTCCCATGCTGAGGCCAGCTTCCGCCAAGGTGCCACCCTGCGCTGCTGCCCCAGTCTGAGTTCCAGTGCCCCTCATCCAGTGCCCCTCATCCTCAAGGTGGCAAGAAGAAGGGCGACAGCGGCAGTGGCGGCGGCGGCGGCGGCGGTAGTAGTGGCGGCGGCAGTAATAGTGGCGGCGGCGGCGGTAGTAGTGGCGGCGGCGGCAGTAGTGGTGGCGGCGGCAGCCGGCCACCAGCCCCCCAGGAGGACGTGACTTCTGAGGCAGGCACGCCCCAGGGAGGAGCCCAGGCTCGCGATGACGGCGAAGAGGAGGGACTGCTGACGCACAGTGAGGAGGAGCTGGTGAGGACCCGGAGGGCGTGGAAGGGAGGGGTGGGGAGGCTTCACCTCGCCTCCTGAGGAGCTTCCCCCTCCCTCCTTCCCAGGGCTGTGGTCCTGTGGGGACCGGGAAGAGAGGTCGGGGAGTCCTCCATTTCAGAAGTCCACACCCAAGCTCAGGGCCCCTGTGGCCTCTGCTGTCCACATGGGTTGGCAGAGGGGAGAGCAGCCTGGGTCGGCCAGGCTGGAGAGCTCCTGTCACTGGCTGGAGCTGACATGAGGGGGTGGGAGGCCAGCCCTGGGCTGTGCGGCTCCTGTCAGTGCCACTCACTTCCTTCACGAACTCTGGCTGAGCAGCGGATCCTGCAGTCCGGATTTTCTAATCTCATTTAACCGTCAGAACAACCCTGTTGTGTGCAAAGGATTACTGTTCCCGCATTTTACCCTGGGAAGAAATGGAGGCTCACAGGGACTGAGCGGCTTGCTCGGGGTCTCCTAACTGATAAAAGTCGCGCCAAGCTTGAAACCCAGGCCTTTTTCCCGAGCCTGGAGCTTCTCCTTTCCACCACTGCTGGGTCCCAGTGCGAGGACAGATGGGCTCCTGGCTGTGATACAGAGGGTCCTCCTGCCTAGCCTGGGGCACAGTCGTGTCTATGAAGGCCCTGGCAAAAGACTTTGATGCCCTACAGATGGGAACTCACCCATCTACGAAGCTCTCAGGCCTGCACTAATTCAGAAATGTGCCCCCTGCTGGTCCTAGGACTCCCTTGACTGCCCGTTTCTTTCCTCTGGAGCCCTCAAACCATCCCGTCAGGATCCCAGGCCAGCCTTGTTGGTTGATCCCACAGTCGTTCCCCTTGCTGTCCCTCCCTCTTTCTGACTGCATCCTGCAGCTGTTCTCCAGGCTACAGGGTCTTTCTGCGCAGGTGGCCCGGACAGGACTCGGAGCCCTCTGTGAGTGACGTGTGGTCCCTTCTTGCCTCCCCCCTCTAGGAGCACAGCCAGGACACAGATGCAGAGGAAGGGGCCTTGCAGTAAGCAGGTATGGGCCAGGTCCTGTGGACGGAGGGTGGGGAAGCGGTGGAGATTGGACAGGAAGTATCATGAAGCAGACCAGGTAGGGGAGCGCTGTACCCAGGAGTGAAGGCCCTTCTGTACCAGGAATCCTGCTGTACCCCTCTGTGGCAGGGCTTGGCAGGCTGAGGAATTAGGTCCCTTGTCTGGCTGGCCAGGCCCACCCAGCCAGCACCCCTTCAGTACTCCGAGTGCTGCCACCTCTCTCCACCCTGAGGAGCTGCTAATCTACTGGAGAAAAACAGAACTGTTCATAGCCAGTGCGAGGCCAGCCTGGGGGTGGAAGAGGCGTATGGCTGAGCCTGCTCGCAGTTGCCCGCAGAGCAGTGCGTGCTGAGGGAGGTCCCCCAGCAGAGGCACAATGGCTGGGGTGTGGAAGGCCAGCAGCCTCTTGGCTGCAGTCCCAGCTCTGGTGGTGAGGAAGGAAAGGATACTGACTGTGAAAGGTCTCGGGCCAGAACCTGATCCTGTGTGGCAGGAGCTGTGCCTGCTCTGAGTTCACTGGACGGTGATGCTAGGACAGATGTGGGAGCCGAGGTACTGAGAGGGCAGGGAGACGCTATGGCTGTCACAGGCTCTCAGGGTGGTGGTTGCGGAGCCTGGATGTGGACCCAGCGGTACATGGCCTTGGAGCTCACTCTGTGGCTGCTGTTCACCGTCCTGCGCTGCTGCATCCGAGAGGAAAGGCAGGCCCGCCACTTCCATGCTCAGAAGGAGACAGGCTTAGGCAGAGGGAGGCCTCCAAGACTGATGCTCCTAGAGGACTGTCCTAACCCATGGCGCCGTCATGGATGCCCTCCAGCAAGGGCTTGCAGCACGCTAACTTGAGAACCTTCTACACAGGCAGTTTTCCCTCTTGGAACATCGTTGTTTGGGAGGTGGAGTTTTACCCCGTGAAGCTAGTTCATAAGTGAGGTGTGTAGAGGCTCAGGGAGGGGTGAGACTTGCTCAAAGTCACATGACCAGGAAGGTCTGAGGCCAGAGTGCAGGTGTGTCTGTCGGCAGCATCGTCAGAGCCTTTCTTCTTCCCACCCAGACACCAGGGTCAGGGAGACGCAAACCCCGGTGGCAGGAAGGAGCCGTCTCACTTCAGTTAGAACGGCTGTGGTCAGGAAGACAGAATACAGGGCTGCTGTGGTGGCACAGATGAAGCTGCTGTGACGCCAGCGTCCCATAGCAGTGCCAAGTGCTCTGCTTCCAATCTCCCTTCCTGCCAGTGTGCCTGGGAAGGCAGCTAAAGATGAACCAAGATGACCTGAGGCTTCTGCCACCCCTGTGGGAGACCAGGATGGAGTTCCTGGCTTTGGCCTGGTCAGGCCCTGGCTGTTGTAGAGTTTTTGGGGAGTGAACCAGCAGGTGGAAGAGTCTCTCTCTCTCTCTCTGCTTTTCAAATAAATAAATTTTTTTTTTAAAGATAATGGATCTCAGAACAGTGATTAGTAGAGATTGGGAAGGGTGGGAGAAAGGTGGTAGAGAAGTGTTAGATAACAGCTAACCAAGCACAGAAAGAAGGAACAAGTCCTAGTGTTGGCGGCACAGTGGGTGTTAGATGCTGTACAAAGACCAGGAGCAGAGGAGCTGGAAGGCCCTACCTCAGATGGAGACAGAAAGGCTAGTTGTCTGTTTTGATTGGATTACACTGTGTATATTTATTGAAGTATTGCTGTGTACCCCCATAAAAATACAAGTATTAAATTTTTTTTTAAAATAAGGGAAAAAATAAAACAAGAAAGTGCCAGTCTCTTCCTCTCAGCCTTAGTCTCTTTGTCTTTCTCTTTTCCAGTCTGATGGAACAATGGCTACCAGCAGAAATAGGGCATCGCTGGCCCAGGCCTCAAGCCAGGCACCCATCCCTGGATGCCAACCCCAGCGGGTACCAGAGGAGAGCTGGGCAGGCACCTCCTCCCCACACACACCCCAGCCAGTGCCACATCCTCTGCAGGTGGAGTTCCTGGCCTACCCCTTCCCCGTGCACCCTCCTATCTGCACTGCCCAGGCCAGAGGGTGGAGCACAGAAGTTTCCCCGTACTCTGTCCCCCTCCCCAGGACACTCCTAGGCATGGGGGTTTCTGTAGGTTTGGAGGTGGGGGGAGCCACAGGGAGGGGACTCTGACAATAAAGAGACTGGATCCCAACCTACCATGAGACAGGATGGTTTGTGTTTTCTCACGAAGGCCTCCTGGCCTTCCTAGCCCCTTGGAAGGCTGGTCTGCTGTCCCCATCCTGTTCCTCTCACTGTCTAGGATCCCTACTACTGACCCATCTGGGCTGTTTCTCCTGCTAACGTGGCCAGGTGGACTGTTGGTGAGGGTAGGGTATGCCCGGGCCCTCCAGTGCACCCTTGGTCACCCAGTGGTAGGTCGAGGCCTCATCTCTTTGCTCTGCTCCTCATTGAGCCTGATCTTCCCCAGCTCAGGAAACAGTGATAACATTCTCTGTTGCCTTCACCTCCTCAGGCCTGTGGTCTGACAAGTGTTTCTTGGCTTGGACTTGGTCCTCGCTAGCATCTGCATCCTTGTCTCCCCATTTCCCACCATCCACCAGCATTATTTCTGAAACACGTTCCCTTCCTGTGTGACTGAGTGCTCACTGTCAGGACAAAATCCCAGCTCCTGGGTGAGGGCTACGTGGTCCTGCTTGCTCTGTCCTCTCTTGCCTCTTGGCTCCACCCCTTCTCCCTCCCTCCACACAAATGCTCACCTCCGTCTCAGCACAGCCAGGTCCTTCACACTCTGCAGTTTTGGTAGGAAGTAGTTGGGCCACACTCCTGTTTTGCACGCGGTAGAAGGCTGTCCCTGTGTGGATATCAGTCCTGCTCTCTAACGGGCTTCCTTCACTTGGCTGTGTGCATGGTGCCTACTGTGTTCTCCCCATGTCACCCCGGTCCCTGTCACTCCCCACAGTTCCCAAGAGAATCACCTGCCACAGCCACAGCAAACCTTTGGTTTCATTTTTAGGTCAAGTATCTACTCTGGTGCAGGTGAACTGGGTGACACAAGTGTGGCCCCTCGGCCGGCCTGGCGTGGGGCTGTGGGAAGGCAGCACTCACAAACAGGCTTTGTTCCAAGTCGGGCAGCCCCTTTCTCCACCTGCTCACCATGAAGCTGCTACCGTGGTGTCACGGCCCAGCCCACTGACTGTTCTTCCAGGGATGCTCACTTCTTCCTCAGGGCAGCCCTTCCCCTCAGGAGGTTTCTTGTCACTTGCATGTCCCCAGTTTGCATGAATTCCCAGGGTCACGCCACTTGTCCATCCCCATGGGCTCGGGCCTGTCTTTGGTGGAGGACACGCCCATCTCCCACAATGTTTGGTCCTCCAGCTTTGCTGGCATTGGCAGGTCAGCCCCAAGGCTTCCAGGATCCTGGCCCCACACCAGAGCCAAAGGTCATAATCTCTGCTTGGCCGTTCTCTTGGTCTGTTTTGCCCCTTCTGAGTGCTGTGTCTCGCAGGATCACAGTCCCCATGTCCGCCTGGCCGCTGGCCGGCCCTCTGCTGGCAGAGGCTGAGACCTTCAGTGGTAGGAGTGAGCAGTAGGCCTCGGAGACAAGGGCTTCAACTCGCAGAGATGGCGGTGTCCAGAGGGTGAGGCTGGGTCCATAGGGAGTGCCCACATCCATGAAGAGCCCTCCGTGGAACACACACCCATCCAATCCTTGAACCTTTGTCTGCAGTGCCTACAGGGCCAGAGCCAACAGTGGCAGACCCGTTTGTATGCCTGGGTGGGTCACTGCTCTTCCCGAGTCTGGGTGGCCCTGTCTGCACAACACGGGAAACAGCTGCCCTGGATCAGAACTTGAGCAAAGTCCAAAGGAAGGGGTCTGGAGCTTGGTGTGTCCCTGTGTCCTGAGAGCCTAGTGCTCTGTACTCATTGCAGGCTCTGCCTGGGAGTGCTTTCCTGAAAGCGCGTGAGGGGCAGCAAGTCCAGCAGCCACCTCAGGTACCAGGAGTGGAGTGCAGTGAGAAGGGTAGGGGAGATTCTACCCTGGGAGCCCCTGGCCTACCCACCTCTGCTGGACGGGAAGATGGGAATCCATTCCTGGACAAACTTGCAGTTGGGCCGTGAGAGGGAGGTGCCTATTCGGAGCCCCGCACACATCTGCCCGCCCTCCCTGAACTGGAGGCTGGCAGAGACAGCTCTCATTTTCTGTTCAACCTCTGAAAACTCTCAAAGGAAATGGTGAAGAAATGGGACCCATCTTCTCCAGATGTGTTCAAGAGTTCAAGCCCTCATTTGTGATGCTAGCAGCTATCTTGCAAGAATACAGCAGCCAGGGGTTTGCTGGATTGCAGCCAATAGGTTGGTGAGCAAGGGTAAGTTGTCTTCCTTGCTAGGTCTCTGTTTCCTCCAGATCAGGCCTATATTACTGAATGTTCCATAACAAACCACCCTGAAACTTAGGAACTTTAACAATCATTAGCTCCCAGTTCTGTAACTTGCCAGTGATCAGCCCAGTTCCCCATTCTCACCTGGCTGAAGTGAGCTGGCAATACAGCTGGGGACTGGTTGGTCTCAGAGGGCCTCACCCATGTTTGGCTGTGCAACAGGAGCAACTGGGCCACATGTACACATCCCCAGCAGCGAGCAGGCTGACCTGGGATTCTTCATGTCACAGCTGGGCCCCAGAAGCCACAAGAGGACAAGTCCCAACACAAGTCCTTCCACAAAGGTGCCAAGAGCGGGGTGGGTCTTGTTTGGGCAAGTACACAGGTCCAGCTGTTTGTGTACACAGAACAGGAACTGGCAGGGTCACTCTGTCTGACCTGCATCCCATCCTGCAGCCCCTTCTAAACCTGAGGCCCTCCTCCTCTACCCCCTCACATCCCAGTGTCCATCTCCCTGACCACACAGGAGATGCTCGTTCATCGTTCCCACAGGTTTGGTTTTTTACGATAAGTTGGCCAGCTGTATAATTAAAAATACAAACAAATGATCTGGTATCTACCCTCGTGCTCTTAATTGCACACCACCTCGACATATTTTTGATGCTGGATTTATAGGTAGACACTGATGGTTTATGTGAAAATTAGTGCTTCCTAGGTGCTCTGCAGTTCTTTATATGGGTTGTATTGCCTTAGTTACCCTCACCACAGTCCCCCAAGGGTAGAGATACTCATCCAGTGTCAGGGATTGGGAAACTGATTTGCCCAAGATCAGTCGCTTGGAGGTGAAGGCTGGATGCAGACTTCAAATTCTGCTCTTGATTTTTTTGACAAGCCTCACTTGGCTCTCCTTCCCTGTGCACCTTGTTCCCGGTGTGTACCTCTCCACCCTTTTCTCTCTAAGGCTGCACTCAGGACTCCACAGTCTCCACCTCCAAACCTCCTCCTCCCTGAGCACCAGGGGGTGGCTGCGCTTGGGTGTCCACAAGGACCTCACTCACATCCTACCTAGCCTCATGCTTGCTTCAGGAATCTCCAGTCTTGGGAACTGGCACCACTGTCTGCTTGGACACCTGAGTACACTCAGCCCTGTGTCTGCTTTGTCTATGGTCGTCTCCTCTGACCCCTCTTCATTATCTTTACCTGAGCTTCTCCAGCGCCTTCTCCCTGGCTTCCTTACCATGCACTTCCCTTCCCCACCATCCGTCACTCCCTATCTATCGAATAAGATGTAGACCCCCTTAGCATGGCATAGAAGCCCCCCAGGATCTGATGTCTTGCCCTGCAGCTCACCACTTCCCCTCCTATAATCTGCCCCCTGGTCTCAGGCTGCACAGAACTAATTATGGATAGACTAGTGCAGCTCGGCTTCTGTAGCCTTGTCTTCCCCCACTGGCTAACTCTTGTTAGCCTTTACAGCTGTCTCCTGCCTAGACGCCTTCCTGTCCTTCCCATGGCCTTTATCTCAGCTCTTCCACTAATTTGCCCTTTTGTTCCACCAGACCATAAGCCCCTGGAGGGCAGGGACTTTATTCTGCAATAGGCACTCCAACTTTTGAACCTGAGACACCATCTCTAAGGCAGCAAGCCTCAAGCTCAGGCATCTTGACTCCATCATTTACCCTGCTGCGTGACACAGGACAAGAAGTCCCACCTGTCTCCATTTCCTTGGAGCAAAAATGGAGATAAGTGTGTTTACTTCTTGTCACAGTGCAACTGGGAATGAAAAATGAGTCATTCTAATAGTTATGATACTAAAAGACTTTGTCACTTAGGGTATCATTTGGTCAGGTCAACTTTCCATGTGGTAGTTTGGCTTTGACTTGGCTTCTGGCGTGTTTAAAAAGCTAATGAAAATCTACAGCAGATTAATAAAACTTTGAGATGCCTATTACAGTGATGCCTCAGAGATGGTTCTTAGAACTTGCTTTGAGTATTAAGTTTAAATCTCCCAAATAATCATTTGCCAACTGTCATCACACTGTAAAGTCCCATGTCTTCCCTTTAAGTAAAGAAATAAACACACATATATACACACAAAAGCAGTGGAGCGCTAATTACACAAGAGGCACTGATCCTTGCTTTATTCACGCAATAATATCCAACGGGCATAGATACAAAAAAAGGAAAGCGGGGTCATAAACAGCAGTTGGGTTCTTCATGGCAGTGGTGGCAGCTCAGCCAGTGTGCAGTCCCTGCAGGAGGACCGACTGGATTGAGGGAAGGCTCCCTCTACCACTTCATGGCCAAGGTGTTTGACAACACTTGGCTTGTACTTTAATAAAATTAAGGGTCACAGTGATTAAAAACAACATGGATGAGACACTGACTGCTCCTGGGCCACTTAGTGTGAAGTCTGTCAATAAAAAAGCAAAGAGCACTGTGTGTGCCCCATCCTCAGCCTGTGTGAGAAAGGCCGATCACAGTACAGACAAATCAGATGGCCCTCTCCCCTGTGCACCAGTGCAGAAACACCCTTCCAGCCAAATCCTCGGGAGGCAGAACTGGAGGCACCAGAAACACCACAGAAGCAGCAGCGTCTCTTGGGCTCTCATGGTCACATTCAAAAGCTACTTTAATACAGAAAACAGATACGCGTTTGTGGTGGGCCTTTCTCAAACTCTGAACACAAGATGGGAAGAAAAAGATTCTTCTGGCATTACCATTTGGACTCTCGGAAGAGCTCCCTCTACTGCACATAGCAGTACACTCACCAGGGTTTTTTAGTGTTACCAAGTCACAAGACACATCTTGAGGCTGTTTCTAAGACCTCTTTGTGGCCCTTATGGAAGAAAATTCTAAGGAGGGAGGGTACCTAGCACCTTGTATTCCCTCGTGTAGTAACAGATGGAAGAGGATCTGGCAGTGAGGTAGTAGCAACAATCCTCACATAAGGTAAAGAATTCAAATCTGTCGCCATTCTCTGGGCAGTCTTCCCTGATCTCCTGCTGCATCCACTTTTAATTTTGTTATCTCAAGATAAGTGAGAAGAAAAATGGCTGCCCAGCTGAAGAGCCTGCCAATGTCCAGTTTTTCAGGACAAGGATACAGAGACCTCACTACCGCCCAGGCACAAACTGTTTCATTTTGTTTTTGCTGAGTTATTTTAATAGAAAAGAAAACTGAAGGACAAACCAAAATGAAAGAATCACTGTTATAATAACTTTAATTTATCTTGCATTTTACAGAAGTCTATGAACGATTTTAAAAAAGCACCTCCTTACCCCATTATGTTTTTCTGACAGTTGTTAAAGTAGGCAATGAGTATGTCAACAGCTTGAGCATCGGCATCTTGCAAGGATTTCAGATCACCAACCACTCGCCAAAGAACTCGGCGACTTTTCTGTCTTGCTTTTAATACAATGGCATATCCACTCTGATGGGAAACCTGTCCAGCCAACTCTCCACAACACACTTTGCAAAATCAGTGGTGATTAGCAAATTAGTTAGCTTTGGCACGGAGCTGTGCTCGCTTGCCTGTGACAGCCTGGAAGCCAGTTTTGATACTGGCGACAGAGCATCGAGAATGACAAGTTTCGCACTGTAGGAAATAGAGTCGGGTGTCCTTCTGCAGGATTGTGTCTGGTGATCGGCATGTGTGACAAGTGACATACTCCTCTGTGGGAAAAGGAACACATCATTACCTGGTGGCTCAATGAGGCAGAAGTTCTGCCCTCTGACAGTTGGAAAAACAGAATTAAAAGATTCTGGTGTAAAAAAACTTAAAATCCATGCAGTTTTTTCCATAATGTATATTTTCTCTTAACGTTTTTAAGATCTTTCACATACATGGATTTCAAAAGTATTTTTGCACCAAATGAATGCACCTGTAATTTACATTTTCTAAGAACATTTTTAATTATCTTCATACACCTGCACAGAGCTCCATAAACCCAAGCTGACAGGACAGTTTACCTGGGCATTCAAACCAGGGGAGCTCAGCTAGACCCAGCTACTCTGAGGTAAGAAAGCACAAGCCATTCGCAGTGATGCCTTTAATACTAAGACTCCCAATGCCAGCTGCGGCAGAGATGCCTGCCAGCTGCCTAGTCTTGGTTTTGTCTACAGGAAAGCCATGAGGAAACTTACCAGCCTTCCTAGACAGAAATACATAAAGCCAATATTAAGTGATTAACAAAAAGTGGCCAGCTCACACCTGAATTAAGACCACATTTTTCTCTGTCTCTCTCACTGTCCACTGTCAAAAAAAAAAAAAAAAAAAAAGTTTCTGTCTTAACCTTCACAGTGCCACAGCCAGCCAACAGCCTCAATCAACTGGGTATTAAGAATTCCAGAACCTTCTCTTTGCAGCCCTGGGTCAGCAGTCAAGAGCCCTCTCTCCCTGCCCCAATCCTCTGTCACTATCGTTTCCTCCCCCATTTTTTTTTTTTTAAATACTAAGCTTTTCTAGGCTCCTTAAAAACAAATGGCTCTTCTCAAAACATTGCAACCTGATGAGAACATTTCAGTGATACAATGAAGCCAAACTGTATACTTACTGATATATCTTCTCAAGACATTTTCTATTTGTTTCTGTTGGAATCTTCCTTTGATTACAAGTTGGTTATTGCCATCTATAGAACCACTATGGAGAAAAAATAAGTTTTCCTGAGAAAAATTCTGGCATATTCATATTTAATGAATTTAAAATATATTCAATAGTGTGCTAGGATCAGTGCCATAAAAATGGGTTTCTCAAAATTTTTAATTAAGTAGCTGGTGCATGATGACCTGATCGTATTTCCTAATATTAAATCCAGTTTCAGCCAACTAAATTTCCAGTGACAGTAATCAGATTTATAATTGTTTAAAACGAATTCTTTAATTGAGTATGACAGTCCATTCACCTGAGAAAGAAAAACTTTCACTATGTATACACTTTATGCAAAGTGAATGGGCTGTAAGTGCACTACAAATTTTGATACAGTTATGATTAAAAGTATAAAGTCCCAGCTTCCGATTCTAGTTCCCTGCTGATGTGCCTGGCAAAGCAGTAGAAGATGGCCCAAGTGCTTGGGCCCTTGCACCCACCTAGGAGACCCGGATGAGGCTTCTGGTTCAGTCTGGTCCAGCCTTAGCCTCTGTGGCCATTTAGGGACTAAACCAGTGATCAATCTCTCTTTGCCTCTCTGTTACCCTGCCTTTCAAATAAATAAATCTTAAAAAAGTATTTATGATGAAAATACACAATTGTAGTGATACACATAGTAATTTTAGTGTGAACATATTAAAAGCCACTGAATTATATGCTTTAAATGTGTAAACTGAGTATCTCAAAGTGGCTATCAAAAATAGTTGAAGTCATAAGCCACAAATTGCCAATGATAATTTACTTAAGAAGTTGTTGACAAGCACTTGAAAAGAGAAAGCTCTGCACTAGACATTCTCATCTTAAAACTTACAAATCACGAAGTGAAACAAAAATCTGTCAGCAAGAACTTCAGTTATATTTATTCGATACCAGCAAAAAATGGATTTCTGCAAAAACAACTTCTGCAATTCAACTATAAGGGTTTAATAACATCCTCAGAGCTGGCACTGCAGCACAGTGGGTAAAGCTGCTGCCTGCAATGTTGGTATCCCATATGGGCACTGGTTTAAGTCCCAGATGATTTCTGAACTGGCTCCCTGCTAATCACCTGGGAAAAGCAGTAGAAGATGGCCTAAGTGCTTGGGCACCTATTACCTGCGTGGAAGACCTGGATGAAGCTCCTGACTTTGGCCTGGCCCAGTGTGGGCCACTGTCGCCATTTGGGGAGTGAACCAACAGATTTATCTGAATGGCAGTTTAGAGAGTGAGCAAGCATCCATCTGCTGGTTCAATCTTCAAGTGGCCACAACAGCCAGAGCTGGGGCCAGTCTGAAGCCAGGAACTTCTTCCAGTTCTCTCAAGTGGGTGGCAGGGGCCCAAAGACTGGCCATCTTCCACTGCTTTCCCAGGAACATTAACAGGGAGCTGGACTGGAAGCGAACAACTGAGACTCAAACTGGTGCCCATACCCATTATGCCTAAACACTGGCCTGTGTAGATCTCAAAAAACTAGATCTCAAATCATCTTCCATGGATTATAACCCATAATCTGCAAGATAGAGAGTCCAATGCTTGTAGGGAAATTTTTTTTCATTCACTATCAAAAAGAGGAGTTTCCTCAACAATCCTGTATTTAACCCACTGACAATCATTTCTCTGGTACAACTTAAAAATTTACCCTGTGCTAGAGTCTATGTTTACCTTCAGTGTTCCCAAAGGCCCACATTGTTAAAACTGGTCCTAGGGCGGTATTACTGGAAGAGGACAGACTTAATCCAACTACAGAAGTGGATCTAAAGTGGGGGTGGGGGGAAATCCTTAGGTCCCTGGGGCACGCTCTGGAGAAGAGATTGGCCGAGTTGGGCCTTGTTTCTCTCGGCTTCCTGTCTCACCACGTGATCCTTTCTCTGCATGTGTTCTCTCATTCATTACCCTCATCAGGCACCAGACACCAATGGGGCTTGCCCAGTCTTGGGATGTGAACCTCCAAAACTGTGAGCAGGCATAAACCCTCTTCATAAGTAACTTCTCTCAGGTATTTGTTACACAGTGATGAAAATATAACTAATACACCCTGCTGTACAAAAACTGTACATGATATCCTGAACAGTAGAAAAAGCACTGCTAGCTTTGGTCCTTGACCAATTTATGCAAGTTAAACAATTGTAACAAATTTTTATTTATTCATTCATTTATTTATTTTGACAGGCAGAGTGGACAGTGAGAAAGAGAAAGGTCTTCCTTTTCCGTTGGTTCACCCCCAAAATGGCCGCAACGACCGGTGCGCTACGCCGATCAGGAGCCAGGTACTTCCTCCAGGTCTCCCATGCAGGTGCAGGGCCCAAGGACCTGGGCCATCCTCCACTGCCTTCCCAGGCCACAGCAGAGAGCTGAACTGGAAGAGGAGCAACTGGGACAGAATCCGGCACCCCAACCAGGACTAGAACCCCGTGTGCCGGCACCGCAGGCAGAGGATTAGCCTATTGAGCCGCGGCGCCAGCCACAAATTTATATTTAAAACACAATTCGGGGCAGCAGTTGGCCTAGAGGTAAAGCTGCTGGTTGGGACAGGCCTCCCATATTGGAGTGCCTGAGCTCAAGCACTGGCTCCATTCCCAATTCCAGCTTCCTGTTAATGTGCACCCTGAACCCTGGGAGGCAACACATGGCTCAAGTGGTTAGTTAGGTCCCTGCCACCAATGCAGGAGACTGGTTTAAGTTTCTGGCTGCTGGCTTTGGCACTGAGTTCCTGGCTTAGGCCCAGCCATTGTAGCAGGTATTTGCAGACTACACGAATGGATGGGAAGTCTCTCTGTGTCTGTCCCTATTTTCCTCTCCTAAATAAGTCACAGTTCTACAACAGAACCTACATATTTACAAGGGTCATATAAATTACTCTAACTACACAGCAAGTACAATAAATTCCCAACTAAATTTTAAGAGTATAAAGCGCACAGAACACCTTAATTTTCTCTGTACTGCCAGTGAGGCACAGATACAAAGCCTTTTTAAGAGTTCAAATTTCATGCGGCCGGCACTATGGCATAGAGGATAAAAGCTGCTGCCTGCAGCGCCAGCATCCCATATGGACGCAGGTTCAAGTCCTGGCTGCTCCACTTACAATAGAGCTCTCTGCTATGGCCTGGGATAGCAGTAGAAGATGGCCCAAGTCCTTGGGTCCCTACACCCATGTGGGAGATCAGGAAGAAGCTAGTGGCTTCAGATCGGCATAGCTCCGGCCATTGCGGCCATCTGGGGAATGAACCAGTGGATGGAAGACCTCTCTCCCTCCCTTTGCCTTTCTGTTACTCTGCCTTCCGAATAAATCAATCAATCTAAAAAAAAAAAAAAAAAAAAAGCTCAAATTCCAAAGACAGACCTGAGTTTGCATCTTGACTGTACCACTAACTGGCTATGTAACCAACTGAAATTTCAGTTCACTGAACCTGTTTCCAAATCCAAAGGCAGGATATTACTTCCGTTACAATGATTCCTCCCATGCCACTCATTAACTTAAACTGTTTCTTCAATAGCCTTACCAATTCTGACTTAAGAAAAATGGCTTCCTCTGAAACCCAACATTTGCTTGGAAAAAAAAACACTAATTCCTGTCCAATTACTGGCAGGAAACTTAAAATGGCAGTACTGTGGCTCCTGCGTTGGTATACAAGTAAGCCTGTTCAGTCAACGCCATAACCTGGTTCCTAAGCAGCCAAGCTCTCCTAGAGAAATGTAGTAGTATCATTTCTTTTTACTTCCCTGAAGTTTCTTGGTAATCAGGTAGATATTTTTTAAAAATCAAGTTATATATCCTTTTCAGGTTAAAATAGGTTCTTTTAATTGGCCAGTAGTAAATTACTAAAAATGAATATATAGCTTCTTACCTTGTACCCAATTCAGCCAATAAAAACGCAAGGAGGTGTTTGGGCTGACGATGTAATCTAAAATGAAAATAAAACATGTAAACCTTATCATTCATGGAAACCTGTCCAGATTTCTAAAAAACCATCTCTTCACTATTTTTGACCTATGATGACTTATCTATTAGGATTTCAGTACCCCACTGATTTAACCTTAAATAAAATTTAAATGACATTTACTGTTATACCATTTGTTTACATTTTAATGCCCATAAAACAGTATTGCATGTTATTCAGAAACACATACACATGAGAAAATGTGTAGAAACATGGAGAGGCAAACTTTAGAGGGTAACATTCTCCTCTGGGAAGGAAGACATAAGATATAACCATAAAATCCTTTTTAAAGTGTTAAGGGGCCAATGCTGTAGTGCAGCAGGTTAAGCCATAGCCTGCAGCACCAGCATCCCTTATGGGCGCAGGTTCTAGTGGCTGCCCACTTTTTTTTTTTTTTTTAAAGATTTATTTACATATTTGAAAGGCAGAGGAGAGAGGTATTCCATCCACTGATTTACTCCCCAGATGGCTGCAGCTGCTCTGATCTGAAGCCAAGAGCCAGGAGCTTCTTCCAGGTCTCCCACATGGGTGCAGGGGCCTGAGAACTTGATCAGAAGTGGAACAGCTGGGACTTGAACCACCAGTGCCATATGGGATACTGGCACTGCAGGCACCAGCCTCTGCTCCACTTCTGATCCAGCTCCCTGCTAATGTACCAAGTACTTGGGCCCCTGCACCCATATGGGAGACCCCAATGAAGCTCCTGGCTTCAACCTGGCCCAGCCACGGCTGTTGTGGCCATTTGGGCCATTTGGAGAATAAGCCAGCAGGGTGGAAGATCTCTAACTCTGCCTTACAAATAAATGAATTTGAAAAAAACAAAAAAGTACTAAAGGGTTGGCATTGTGGTATAGCAGGTAAAGCTGTCACCCGTGATGCCAATATCCCATGTGGACATCAGTTTGAATCCCAGCTGCATCACTTCTGATCCAGCTTCCTGCTAATGCACCTGGGAAAGCAGAAGATGGCTCAAGTATTTGGGTCCCTGCCATCCACATGAGAGAGCAGGATGAAGTTCCTGGCTCCTGGCTTTGGCCTGGATCAACCTTGGCCCTTTAAACCACTTGGGGAGTGAACCAGCAGATGGAAGATCTTATTCTGTCTCTTCCTCTATCTCTGTAACTCTGCTTTTCAAATAAATAAATCTCAAAGTACAAGACAGTGTTATGGTATAGCAAGTTAAGCTTCCACCTGCAATGCCAGCATCCCGCATGGGTGCCAGTTCGAGTCTCGGCTGCTCTACTTCATCTAGCTCCCTGTTAATGCACCTGGGAAAGCCGCAGAAGATGCTTGGGCCCCTGCACCCACACAGAGACCCAGAAGAAGCTCCTGGCTCCTAGCCTTGACCTGGCCCAGCCCCAGCCTTCGTGGCCATTTAGGGAGGAAGACCCCTCTCTCTGCCTTTCAAATAAATAAAGCAAATCTTAACAAACAAACAAAAATCTATGACCTGAGGCAATGTATCAAAGGTCAGTATACAATCTAACTCAGATAATTGATATTTGATGTCTTTTATGTTAATACTTATATATTTCCTGGTTCAAATTTTTAATATTAAAAAAAAAAAAAAAAAGGCCAGCGCCGCGGCTCACTAGGCTAATCCTCCACCTTGCGGTGCCGGCACACTGGGTTCTAGTCCCAGTTACCCCTCTTCCAGGCCAGCTGTCTGCTGTGGCCCGGGAATGCAGTGGAAGATGGCACAAGTGCTTGGGCCCTGCACCCCACAGGAGACCAGGACAAGCACCTGGCTCCTGCCTTCGGATCTGCGTGGTGTGCCGGCCACAGCATGCCAGCCGTGGCGGCCATTGGAGGGTGAACCAACGGCAAAAGGAAGACCTTTCTCTCTGTCTCTCTCTCTCTCTCTCACTATCCACTCTGCCTGTCAAAAAATTTTTTAAAAAATTTTAAAAAATGAACTTCAGGGGCCAGCGCTGTGGCGCACCAGGTTGAAGCCCTGGGCTGAAGCGCCGGCATCCCATATGGGCGCCGGTTCTAGTCCTGGCTGTTCCTCTTCTGATCCAGCTCTCTGCTATGGCCTGGGATAGCAGTAGAAGATAGTCCAAGTCCCTGGGCCCCTGCACCCACGTGGGAGACCCGGAAGAAGCTCCTGGCTTCAGATCGGCACAGCTCCGGCCACTGCGGCCATCTTGGGAGCGAACCAGCAGATGGGAGACCTCTCTCAGTAACTCTGATGTTCAAATAAATAAATCAAATCTTACAAAAAAAAAAAAAAGAAAGAAAAAAAAAACGCCTTGCGGCGCCGGCACACCGGGTTCTAATCCCGGTCAGGGCGCCGGATTCTGTCCCGGTTGCCCCTCTTCCAGGCCAGCTCTCTGCTGTGGCCCGGGAGTGCAGTGGAGGATGGCCCAAGTGCTTGGGCCCTGCACCCCATGGGAGACCAGGAAAAAGCACCTAGCACCTGGCTCCTGCCATCGAATGAGCGCGGTGCGCCGGCCGCAGCAGCCATTGGAGGGTAAACCAACGACAAAGGAAGACCTTTCTCTCTGTCTCTCTCTCACTGTCCACTCTGCCTGTCCAAAAAAAAAAAAAAAAAAAAACCTTCAGTGAGTCCTCTCTACCTCTATATAGGTTCTATAATCTCAAAAACATCCCCTTCTCAAAACCATGTCCATATTGAACATGTATAGGAAAATAATATAGATTAATAATATAGATTTATAATATATAAGAGACCATAGTAATCTGGAAATGATTTAAAGTATTTAGGAGGTGACCGGCGCTATGGCACAGCGTGTTAGCGCCCTGGCCTGAAGCGTTGGCATCCTATACGGGTGCCAGTTCAAGACCTGGCTGCACCACTTCCAATCCAGTTCTCTATTATGGCCTGGGAAAGCAGTAGAAGATGGCCCAAGTCCTTGGGCCCCTGTACCCACATGGGAGACTCAGAAGAGGCTCCTGGCTCCTGGTGTCGGATCAGCGCAGCTCTGGCTGTTGTGGCCAATTGGGGGAGTGAACCAGTGGATGGAAGACCTCTCTCTCTGCCTCCCCTCTCTCCATGTAACTCTTTCAAATAAATAAATAAATCTTAAAAAAAAAAAAAAAGTTTGCAGGGTCTGTTCTGTGGTACAGCACGTTAAGTTGCCTCCTGCAATGCCAGCATCCCATATGAGCGCAGGGTTCAGACCTGGCTGTTCGACTTCCTATCCAGCTCCACGGTAATATACCTGGTTTTGGCTTTGCCCAGTCCCAGCCATAGTGGCCATTTAGGGAGTGAATCATCAGATGAAAGATCAAGGAGCTAGTGCTGTGGTGCAGCAGTTAAGCCATTGTCTTCCACACCACCATCCCACATGGGCACTGGTTTGAGTCCTGGCTGTTCCACTTCCCATTGTGCACCCATGCGGGAAACCCAGAAGAAGCTCCTGGTTCCTGACTTTGGCCTGGCACACCTAGTTCCTGCCATGTGGCCACTGGGGAATGAACCAGCAGATGGAACATCTCTCTGTGTCTCTCCTGATCTCTGTAACTCTTTCAAATAAATAAATAAATCTTAGAGGCTGGCACCTGCAGTGCCAGTATCCCCTATGGACGCCAGTTCAAGTCCTGGATGCTCCACTTCCAATCCAGCTCTCTGCTACGGCCTAGGAAAGCAGTAGAGGATGGTCAAGAGCTTGGGCCACTGCACCCACTTGTGAAACCCGAAGAGGCTCTTTGGCTCCTGGCTTCAGATCGGCCCAGCTCCAGCTGCTGCAGCCATTTGGAGAGTGAACCAGCAGATGGAAAACCTCTCTCTCTGCCTCTAACTCTGCCCTTCAAATAAACAAATCTTTAAAAAAAAAAAAAAAAAGAAAAGAAGATCAATATCTCTCCCACTCCAGCTTTGCCATTCGAATGAATACATTACAGAAAAATTTTTTTGCACCAAAATAGCCTTATCTTGTAATTCCTTTTCTGCAAAGTTTAAGTACCCTCTTATAATACTATATAAAAATATATTTTTTCTATAATGAGCATATGCTAATATTGTCATCAGCAGAGAAAGTCTAAAAAATTTTAATACCAGTAATGACAACAAGTGGTATCTCTGGGTGATAGAACTTTGAGTGTAAGCATCTTGATTTTGTTCACCATTTTTTCTACAACAAGCACATGTCACTTACGGAACTAAAGAACAAGCAGTCCTTCAGTCCTTCAAAATTTTTTTTACCACAGTGAAGTCTACAATAAGGACATTTGGTATCCTTAAAATGCCACTGATGATCTGGCAACTGAGAAGGAAGCTCTTTTTAAGCAACTTACAGTTTACAGATATCTGTAAAGTTGACAAAAGAAGTTTTCTTGGTTCCTACTCGAACGACCTGTGGAGGTTTCATGACAAATTTCCTTTTCTCGCCAGCAACCATATCTGGATTCTTTTCCCTCATGATGTTGAACACTCGATTCAGTAGCTATAGAAATAAAGTGGTATTTGTGCACATTCTTAGCAAGAGCAGGAGCACCAAGTTCCTGTGAGTCACTGTGCTTTCACAAAGCACACATCACTTTTTACTAAAATATACTAGCACCACTACATGTTCTGGCAGCTCTCAAGGGCATCACCAACCAGAGTATGTCCATTATTGATGCTCAGCAACTCCCTGAAGTTAAATTAATGAACAAGCCCCTTTCAATTCTGTTCCTATAGGAGAGTGTATGATACACGGAAAAATATTCAGGAGAGCCCAAACAAGCAAAACCCAGACTAGCCTGGCCTCGAATTGGCCTTTTTGTCACCTCTGCTCCAAATTCCCAGGAAGCTCCGTGCCCTAATAAATTCAGGTGGGGACAGTGAGACTGCTGCATTCTGGGCAGGCAGCTCCCAGGTGGGCATCAGGAGATACTGCAGGACTGTTCCGCATCTGTTTCACCACCAATGCATACTTCAGTCTCTTTCAATTCAGGCAATACTTATCAAGTAAGTATTTCTTTGCGCTCTAGTGAACAGCTTAGCCCATTGTCACAACAGAATTTTGTCTTACCTCCTCATACGTGTAGTCTCTTTCTGAGCCTGCCCAAGCAGGGCCTGTCTGGTTACTGAATGAGATTCCATCATCTTTCTTGCTGTCTTCGTCTTCTAAAGCTATAGATAACAAAGACTATAAGAATGAGGGGCAGGCCCTGTGACAATAACAAAAGGGGGAGAGTGCAGATCTAGAGAAATGAAAATTTCAAAGACATTTGTCTTCTCTCCCACAACTGCATTCATAAACAGCCTCAAAGAAAAAGCTATCAAGAACAACTCCCCTTTCCTTACAGCTAGAGATGTTATGACTTTCATAAAAGCCCCTGAGCAGAGTCCTGATTAGGAGTTTGTGATAGCACAGACACACTGAAATGTTTCTTGCTTTCAAACACAAGATAATGTAATAGGATAATTAAAGGGTAAGAGTCCAACTGTTCTGACGCACTTAAGCAACTTCCATATCCATAAAAACCCATCTGCTGCCTATTCTAAAATTCTCCAAAGACCCTATAACATTTAGAAACTTTAATAAAACTGAACTTTAACAAAACACTTTTTAACATTACTTATACCAGTTACAGTAATTTGCTCAAGTCTGAATCAGTATGCTTTAATATAATCATAATTGTCAAATTCTTCCCCCATGAAATCTTTAACTGCCAATGTTACGTTAGATCCTTTTCCCTTCAGCTTCTATTATCATGTAGCAAGAATAAGGGGTAGGAGGAAAATCTTTTTAAAGGCACCCACAAACTCCATCAAGGAAACTAGGGCTAAAGGCTCAGATAAGCGAAAAATGAGCTGCGGAGTCCCCAGTATTACCTTCATCTTTCTCTAGTATTTCATCCTCGTCTGGGAACTTGACGTTCTTCTTTTTCTTTTTTTTATTGCCAAGCATGATATCAAGGTCATCCTCTGGTTCAGCTGGCTCTTGAACATCATTTTCAATCTTAAGATCCTAAGAAATTGAGATAAGAGTTTCAATGTTTTGATACTGGGACTTTTTTTTTTCTTCTTTTCCTTCAAATGACATGGGTTAACCTGATTTTGGCAGGAAATATTCAAAGCTAAAGTTACAGACAAGAAATACCTCTCACAAGTGGGCCAAACTGGCTCAGAGAGGTCTTTGCAATTTAAACTGAATTCCTCAAGTTGTTTTTGTGGGATCTCTCCTGCTTTTTTACACTGTCTTTTTATTTTCAGCCTTGGGATCTTATTTATTGCCCAGGTTTCCAATCCAGGGTTCTGTAAGAATCACCTGGAAAATCCTAAATCTTCTGACTGATAAACTTCAGCAAGAACAAAGTTCAGGAACTTTTTGAAAGAAGCTTCTAAGTGAATATGATGCAGTCAGTGCAAGAGATTTTTCCTGTCGATACCAAATATTTGTTTATCCACACTAATTCTCTAACTCTCCAATACTAACTAGGTATATCCTCCTATTCAGCTCTAATAACTACCCCGAGAGTTAATGTCAGACTCCACAGTTTTAAGAGCTCTGTCTTACAAGGCTGTCCTCACTCCAGACGCTAGTCACCAGTGCCATGTTCCCAAGTTACTCACACTGCAGTCCAACTTGCTGCAAATCTGGGAAGTCCCTCAACTCCTCTAACATTCAATAACCTGCAAAAATGACTCGCAGAACACAGGGAAGAGTTTCACTTACTACTTCCAATTTATTATAAAGATTGCAACTCAGGAACTAACAAATGCAAGGGATATATAAGACAAGGTCTAAGGTAAGGAGCTGTGGGGGAAGGTCCAGACATGACACTATGCCTGCATCTCTACATGTTCACCAGTCGGGAAGTCTTGAAACTCTTGGCATTTGGGCGTTTCATTAGGTAGGCATGACCATGTCATTGCTCACTGGTGATGGAACTCAGGTCCAGACCTCCTCCCCTCCCTGGAAGTGTCAGGGGTTACGCAAGTTCCAACCTTCTAATCATGGTGTGGTTTTCTGGTGACCAGCCCCCGTCTTAGAGCTTTTGACAGACCTCCTGCCATCTTATTAGCATAAAAAAGACATCACTTTGGAGACTGCAAGGGTTTCATGAGCTATATACTGGGAACCAGGGACAAAGATCAAATATTTATTTTTTATTATTAACCACAGACAGCCTGGCACCAGACAAGCTGAAGTCTTTGGACATCACTTCAAAAGATGACAACAAGAAAGAGGGAAATGAAGAACCCATGGGGAATTAGGACCACATAATTTAGGGATGGAGACAAGGTGCTGCTTAACCTCAAGATTAGTTGCTATTGGTATGGAATAAACAAGATATTAACACCTAGAAAAGTTATAAAGGGCCAATTTTGATTTCCAGTCTTTTCTCTCTTCTCACCAGTTTATCCAATCCCTTATCCCAAAGTGTACTGTCAACATTACCTATCAATTATCTATTTTTTGTATGCCTATATCCTAAACTATTGTGACAATGGCTATAGTTATTTCAGACATCAGTGAAACAAATTGGAATAGCTGGGAGTAAATGAAGCTCAGATCTGGGATCTCAAATCCAGGTGAGTGGTCTTGGTGTCACAAATAGCTGTCAAACACCAATCAAGCCATTGGTATAAGGTAGACATACATAAACAGGAAGCCAGATAACAACCTAGTCTCTAAGATGACTTTCTGTAAACAAGAAACTTGGAAACGCAGGATATAAATTAAAACATATCAGCTGGTTTCTAGTCCTACACCATTATTCATTTTATCACAGTAAGATCTACATTGAAACAGGTCAAGACACAGCTTACGTCAGAGAATGTTTCTCAAAAGAACTGTGATGGTCTAAAAACTCAGGTTGAAGATAATCCAAGAAGACTTCAGCTTCAAGTTAACATTCATGTCTTGCCTGAAGCCCAGGATATTTTTAACATCCTCTTATGTTATGTTTTTACTTCAACAGCAGAGAAAAAAGTATCCAGACACTTAAGAGTAGAGCTAATCAATAATTCTTTAGGCACCAGTTACTAGAGGAATCAACCATCAGCGCCATATTAATCCAGACTTTCTGTGGCACATTCTGTGCTGCCTATTTTATCCAGGATTTTTAAACCTCATTTATTCAGTGTAAGCAGAGTTTTCTTTCTCCAATTGTCCTACAATAGCAGGAAGAGAAGAGAATCCCATTCTAAAGGATTCTAATCATCCTTGAACTAAGATATCAGAAAAGGAGAAACATATCTCATTCACTTCAGTATTCTTGAAATTAGCATACAATGCCTGACTCACTATAATCTCCAATACATACACATTTACTGAATTAACCAAATCACCAAAATTATGACATTGTTTCTAAAACTCAATGAATTATTTCTTGCTACATATGGGATATACTTTATTTGGCTTTGAGCAAAAATCTACCAAAGAAAATTTTCCAACAGAGTAAAATGGAACACTTAAGTATTTGAGTATGTGTTCTCACTCTTGTTGTCCTTCTGTATATAAATATATACATGTAAAATTGCTATCATCCTGGGTTTTTTTTTCCTTTTTGTTTTTTATTTGACAGGCAGAGTTAAGACAGTGAGAGACCGGGAAAAAGGTCTTCCTTCATTGGTTTACCCCCCAGCGCTGCGCCGATCCGAAGGCCCAAGCACCTGGGCCATTCTCCACTGCCTTCCCGGGCCACAGCAGAGAGCTAGACTGGAAGAGGAGCCAACAGGGACTAGAACCCGGCATCCATATGGGATGCCGGTGCCACAGGCAGAGGATTAACCAAGTAAGCCACAGCACTGGCCCCCTGGGTTTTCTAAATAGATGTGTGTGTTCTGCTCAAGTGATTCCTGGACAGAGTCTTCAAGTTTTAGGCAGAAGAACAGAGACGTTCAGTCCTCTCTCCTTCATCCATAACCCCTCCTATTCATCTACCTACCCATCCACCTACTTCAAAATAACTTTCAGGTAACTGTATTGGAAATCAATCCAGTAATAGCATCATCAGTCCCTGCAAGATTAAAGATTTATAAAACTGGTCTGAGAGGGGCCGGCGCTATGGTGTAGCAGGTTAACACCCTGGCCTGAAGCGCCAGCATGCCATATGGGCGCCGGTTTGTGACCCGGCTGCTTCTCTTCCAATCCAGCTCTCTGCTGTGGCCTGGGAAAACAGTAGAAGATGGTCCAAGTCCTTGGGCCCCTGCACCCAGTTGGGAGACCTGGAGGAGGCTCCTGGCTCCTGGCTTTGGATCGGCACAACTCCAGCCGTTGCGGCCAAATGCGGAGTGAACCATTGGATGAAAGACCTCTCTCTGCCTCTGCTCTCTCTGTGTAACTCTTTCAAATAAATAAATAAATCTTTTGTTTTTTTTTTTTGACAGGCAGAGTTCGACAGTGAGAGAGAGAGAGAAAGAGAGAAAGGTCTTCCTTCTGTTGGTTCATCTCCAAAATGGCTGCTACAGCTGGTGCTGCGCCGATCTGAAGCCAGGAGCCAGGTGCTTCTTCCTGGTCTCCCATGCGGGTGCAGGGGCCCAAGCACTTGGGCCATCCTCCACTGTCTTCCTGGGCCACAGCAGAGAGCTGGACTGAAAGGGGAGCAACCGGGACAGAACCGGCGGCCCAACTGGGACTAGAACCCGGAGTGCCAGTGCTGCAGGTGGAGGATTAGCCTAGTGAGCCACGGTGCCGGCCATAAATAAATCTTTAAAAACAAACAAACACTGGTCTGAGAGGTTGGCATTTTGGCAAAACAAGTTAAGCCATCGCCCACAATGCCAGCATCCCATGTGGATTGAGTCCCAGCTGCCCCAATTCTAATCCAGCTCCCTGCTAATGTGCCTTGGGGGGAAAGCAGAGGATAGCCCAAGTCCTTGGGTCCCTGCACCTACATGGGAGACCCAGAAGAAGCTCCTGGCTTTGACCTGGCCCACCCAGGTCCAGTCTTTGCAGCAATTTGGGGAGTGAACCAGTACATGGAAGATCTATCTCTCCCTGTCCCTCTCTCTCTATATAGCTCTGCCTTTCAAATAAATAAAATAAGTCTTTCAAAAAACACACACTTAACAAAAAACAAAAAAACCCAAAACTGGTTTGAGTGCTCTGCTTTGCCTATAGATCACATCATCATTAGCTACCACCCAGCCACCACAGGCTAGAGTTCACGCTTTGCTGCTCAAAGGTACACACCCAAGTTTATGGATATTCAACTCACTACCAGAAGTGTAACAGAAGTTATCACAGCAATATTTATTCCACAGGATTTCTCAAAGAACTCACTCCAGCCAGCGCCGCGGCTCAATAGGCTAATCCTCTGCCTGCGGTGCCGGCACTCTGGGTTCTAGTTCTGGTCGGGGCACCGGATTCTGTCCCGGTTGCCCCTCTTCCAGGCCAGCTCTCTGCTGTGGCCAGGGAGTGCAGTGGAGGATGGCCCAAGTGTTTAGGCCCTGCACCCGCATGGGAGACCAGGAGGAAGCACCTGGCTCCTGCCTTTGGATCAGTGCGGTGTGCCGGCCGTGGCGGCCATTGGAGGGTGAACCAACGGCAAAGGAAGACCTTTCTCTCTCTCTGTCACTGTCCACACTGCCTATCCAAAAACAAACAAATAAACAAACAAACTAACAAAAAACTCACTCCCCTCAGCCAAAAACCTCAGTATAACTGAGGGCAAGAAGCATTTTGCGACCTTCTAAACAGGACACAACATAATAAACAAGGTCTCACTTTATATTTCTCAGTTATAATCCTGTAAGATAAACCTCCAAGGGGCTGGCACTGTGTAGAGGCTTCAGCTGCTTGCAGCTTGTGATACTGGCATTCTATACTGGAGCACCAGTGAAGTACTGACTGCCCTGGGCCAACGCTGTGGTATGGTGGGTAAAGCTGCCACCTGTGGCACTGGTATCCCATATGGGCACTGTTTTGAGTTCTGGCTGCTCCACTTCTGACCCATCTCCTTGTTCAACGTGCCTGGAAAAGCTGGAGACAGGGAGACCCAAAAGAAGCTCCCGGCTCCAGATTGGCCCAGCTCTGGCCGTTGCAGCCATTTGGGGGAGTAAACCAGTGGATGGAAGATCTCTCTCCCTTAAAAAAAAAAGAAAAAGAAAGAAATACTGACTGCTTTGTTTCCCATCCGGTTTCAGCTAATGCACCTAACATAACAGTGGAGGATGGCCAAAGTGCTTGGGCCCCAACAACCACGTGGGAGACCAGGAGGGAGTTCCTGGCTCCTGGTTTCAGCTTGGCCCACACCTAGCTATTATAATCAGGTGGGGAGTGAAACAGAATAAAGATATCTATGCCACATTATCTTTCAACTAAATAAAACAAATCAATCTAAAAAAAAGATACACTCCCAAGAAAAACAACTTTTTATAGTGGAGATTAAATACTTAACAGTAAAAGTAAAGCTATACAGAGGTAAGATGAAGTGGGAAGGATGTCAGCCATTAGCAACCTTTCAAGAGGTCAAATTTTACCTTCAATAAGAAAGCAATACTACCTTTACACCTTCTTCAGCTTCATCAATATCAAATATCTTTTTGGTTTTTTTCTTCTTTTTCTTTTGGTTAAAGAAGTTCAAATCATCTAGATCATCAGAAGCATCTAAAAAGACAGATGGAGAATTATCGATTTTTAAGAACTAGCAGGCAAGTAAGTAGATGGTTTCCTGCCACTCACAGAGCAAACTCAAACTGAGTTCTGGCTCCCAGATTCAGTCTGGCCCGGCTCAGCCCAGCCTTGGATATTGAGGGTATTTTAGAGTGAACCAGCAGATGAGAGATCTTTGTCTCTCTGCCTTTCAAATAAAATAAATAAATGACATCTAACTGAGTTATACCAACATGTTTTAGCTATTAATTAATAGCTAGATGACTAACAGCTAACAGTTAAGGGACCATGTTGAGAATATTTACTAATCTGTGTATCATTCCTCATTATTCCCAAGGTACAGTCAGAGCTTTATTTCTAAGATTCTCCAGCTTTATCTCTCCCATTTCCCCACACTCTTATCACCCATACCTCAATTCCTGCCTCCAGCCCTACTCAAGTACTTCCCAGTTCCTAGTACAGTATGTGTGCAGCCTCTCAATTCCATGCTTTCCCATGGGCCCTCTCATACAGCTATGACCTCCATTTCCTGGGACAATAAGTCTTCTTTAAGCCTATCCTTTCCCCTCAATTGCATTAAGGGTCCCCAAGGTGCTTGGATAGTACCTTCTGGATAGTACCAACCCAACTGAGGTTCTTAGTTCCTGTTTGCTTGTCTATCGCTCCTCCACATAATACATACTAAGGAATAAGGCTGTATCAAAAATATGAATCTCAATGAAATTATACCTGCCACCAATGAGAAATAGCGGATTTTGTTCAGTAAGTTTTCCATTTTCTCTGGCAGGTTGTACACTAAGATTATTCCGGGCTCCTCCTGCTAGCTTCCAGGAGTTACTAATATATTCATTCTCCTGTATTACAACAGAAATTATTTAATTTCCAAGCTTGTTTTAAGCATGTAGGAAACACGCAGGCACATGGCAGAAGCTCGATGAATGTTAGTTCTCTTATCCCAGCAATCTTATATTTGACACAAATTATATTTACTGAATCTCTTGCTTCTAATAATTAAACTGTGTCTATGTTAGACCTCAGGAGTGAATAACTAAACCAAGTTGTCTAACCTCAAACATTTTAGGCTGTAATTTTAACCTCTTATAAAATTTCAGACTTGCTAAGACATAGACTGCTTATGTTGGTCCTACTTCTTTCTACCCACACTGAATTACAACCACCATTAGAACTGAAGAGATCTGACAGGTTAAATTGGAAAACCAGTCCTGCAATGAAGTTTCATCATCTTTGCAACTTGTGAATCCAGTGGGAATCTCCCTACAATAAACCTACCAGAAATCAGCAAGGTCCAGTGGACACGGGCTACTGATGACCTGGACTGTCCTGAACAGCTTTATCGGGCTAAGAAGTCATCACATGCACAAAATCCAAAACACTACTGGAACCAAAGCTCCCTAGCACAGCAGTGAGTCCCACACCAGTCACTCATTCACCTTTTTTCCTACTGTCCTCTTCATCAGCTTCCACATCTTTGTCCTCCGCTGGCTCTGGCTCCACTTCTTTTGTTTCCAAAGGCTGGGTCTCTTCTGTCTGGGCGTCCCCTTCCTCATCTAGCATAAAAGGCTTCTTCTTCTTCTTTTTCTTCTTGCTCATAGTAGGATCAAAAATCATCTGTTTAAAAGACAGTAAAGAAGAAAAAGGGGCCAAGTGATTGTTTTAAATAATATTCACATTCCAAATATTCTTTAGCCTCAAAAGGTATAGTCTTAGAATAAAAACACCAAAGAGGATTTTAAAATAAAATACCTATCAGGTCGGCGCCACGGCTCAAGAGGCTAATCCTCCGCCTGTGGCCCCAGCACACCGGGTTCTAGTCCTGGTCGGGGCGTGGATTCTGTCCCGGTTGCCCCTCTTCCAGGCCAGCTCTCTGTTGTGGCCCGGGAGTGCAGTGGAGGATGGCCCAAGTTATTGGGCCCTGCACCCGCATGGGAGACCAGGAAAAGACCTGGCTCCTGGCTTCAGATCAGCGCTGCAGCGCACCAGCCGCGACGCCCATTGGAAGGTGAACCAACAGCAAAGAAGACCTTTCTCTCTGTCTCTCTCACTGTCCACTCTGCCTGTCAAAATAAAATAAAATAGGGCCGGCGCCGTGGCTCAACAGGCTAATCCTCCGCCTTGCGGCGCCGGCACACCGGGTTCTAGTCCCAGTCGGGGCGCCGGATTCTGTCCTGGTTGCCCCTCTTCCAGGCCAGCCCTCTGCTGTGGCCCAGGAGTGCAGTGGAGGATGGCCCAAGTGCTTGGGCCCTGCACCCCATGGGAGACCAGGATAAGCACCTAGCACCTGGCTCCTGCCATTGGATGAGCGCGGTGCGCCGGCCGCAGCGCGCCGACCGCGGCAGCCATTGGAGGGTGAACCAACGGCAAAGGAAGACCTTTCTCTCTGTCTCTCTCTCTCACTGTCCACTCTGCCTGTCAAAAAAAAAAATAAATAAAATAAAAAATAAAATAAAATACCTATCCAACCTTCCATATACTAAGTATCCAGCAGATGAGAGTGTGCGCGCGCATCTATAACATGTGCACGCGCATCTATAACATAAGCACATGCCTTTCAATTTGCAAAATACTCCACAAGATATAGCAACTTCACTTTTAAGTGCAAATCTAGACATTATGAATGAATTACGGAATTTAGGAAAGGGACCTCAGAAACAACCTAAGCTCTGCTCCTCACGTTATAGGTCGGAAAACCATGCCTGCTACTTTTTTTTTTTTCCTTTTTTTTTGGCTATACTCGGAGACTTGATCTGAATTAAAAAATTAAAAAAAAAAATTCATCCTGAAGTTCAGAAAAATCTTAACAGAAATCTATCAGCAACTCTTCCTACAGCAAATCTCTGAAAAGAGAAACATCTATATAACTTTTTTTTTTTTTGACAGGCAGAGTGGACAGTGAGAGAGACAGAGAGAAAGGTCTTCCTTTGCCGTTGGTTCACCCTCCAATGGCTGCCGTGGCCGGCGCACTGCGGCCGGCGCACCACGCTGATCCAAAGGCAGGAGCCAGGTGCTTTTCCTGGTCTCCCATGGGGTGCAGGGCCCAAGCACTTGGGCCATCCTCCACTGCACTCCAGGGCCACAGCAGAGAGCTGGCCTGGAAGAGGGGCAACCGGGACAGAATCCAGTGCCCTGACTGGGACTAGAACCCAGAGTGCCGGCACTGCAAGGCGGAGGATTAGCCTGTTGAGCCACAGCGCCAGCCCATATAACTTTTTATTCTGCTTTTTATTTGTTTTGCTAGAAGTTCTCAAGGGGTGGGGGGAAGTGTGTGGACATTGTGGTATGGCAGGTTAAGCTACCACTTGGGACCCTGGCATCCTATATTGGAGAGACATTCCACAATGAAGTGCCTGGAAAGCAGAATATATTGGCCAAGTACTTGGGTTCCTGCCACCTACATAGGAGACCAGGATGGAAGTTACTAGCTCCTGGCTTCAGCCTAGGCTAGCCCTTGCTGTGGGCATTGGGGAGTAAACAAGTGAATGATATTTCTCTTTCCCTTTCAAATAAAAAAGTGTTAAAAAAAAAATCTGTTTTTTAAGGTTCTCGAGTTAATGTCTCACATACATTTTCTAAATGTAGATGACATTTACTTAAGTAGCTGCAAAAGCTAGTGTATACCGTACTGATCACTTGAAAAGTTATTGTCAACATAATTGTTTAGATACTCATACGTAAACGGCAGATGCCTGATAGAGCAGAAAAAACATCTTTGAGGTCAAAGAGAAATGGATTCAAATCCCAAGCAAATTTTTCTTTCCTGAGCCCCTTTCCAGTATTTGTCCACATTCTACCTGGCTTAAACAGCATTTTGCCCAATGACCTTCCGTGGACAGTGAAGTGTTTTAAAAGCCCAGGTTTGTGGGCCAGCGTTGTGACACGGCAGGTAAAGGTCTCGCCTGCAGTGCCAGCATCCTATATGGGCGCCTGTTCGAGTCCCAGCTGCTCCACTTAGGATCCACCTCCCTGCAAATGCACCTGGGAAAGCAGCCCACGTGGGAGACCCAGATGAAGCTCCTGGTTCTGGCCTTGCTCAGTCCGGGCTATTGCAGCCATTTGGGGAGTGAACCAATGGATGAAGACCTCTCACTCTCTTTCCCTCCTTCTCTGCAACTGCAACCCTGACATTCAAATAAATAAATCAATCTTAAAAAAAAAAGGCGGGGGGGGGGAGGGACTGGCGCTGTGGCGCAGTAGGTTAACACCCCAGCCTGAAGTGCCGGCATCCCATATGGGCACCAGTTCCAGTCCCAGCTGCTCCACTTCCCATCCAGCTCTCTGCTATGGCCTGGGAAAGCAGTAGAAGATGGCCCAAGTTCTTGGGCCCCTGTACCTGCGTAGAAGACTCGGAAGAAGCTCCTGGCTTTGGATTGGCGCAGCTCCGACCATTGCGGCCAACTGGGGAGTGAATCATCGGTTGGAAGACCCCTCTCCCTCTCTGCCTCTCCTCTCTCTGAGTAACTCTTTCAAATAAATAAATAAATCCTAAAAATTAAAAAAATTTTTAAAAAGCACAGGTCTGGAGCTCAAGTGACTGAATTCAAATCTTGATTCTGGCTTGTACTTGTGTTATCCCATGCCTTATCTATAAAAGGAAGATAAGTAAAAGAACTAAAACCAAACTTCACATTATTGGGAAGATTAAATGTGTAAATAAATATAAAACCCTACACACAATGCCCGGCATGTACTCAATACACATTAGCAATTATAATTTACATAAAATGCTTTACAGGTCACAAAGCATGGCATCTCTTGATTCTTATCACTGAAACATCAACTCAGGTGACCTAATTTCCTAAGACTTATAATACTGTCCAAAAATTCCCCAGGTTCTAGATAAATTTCTTTATGTCACAAATACATTAAGGAAAATACACTAGACTGAAACCACTTTATTATCTGTAATAAGGCAAGTAGTTATTGTCCATACCCAATAGAGAATTATTTGCAAAGGATCCAGGAAATTTTTAGACAGCCTCATATTAAAGTTACTCCCTCCTACTTTATTTAACAAAGTTTCAACTACGTAAATGAGTGATTCTGAAGTGTAGTTAGTTTCAAAAACATTACCTCCCTTCCAGGACAGAAGAACCAAGGGAAGGACTCCCTCACTGCTGACCTACTGAGACTTGAGTACTCCCATGTGTGCAAGGAGGTAGCTACAGTTCTTCCTCTTTCTTGAACACAAAGATGTAGCTAAATAATGGACAGGACTCTAGGCACTGTAAATTTGGTTCTTACAGGGCTTACAATCCTCTTAATGCATTTTCTCACGCATCAAGTTCCCTGAAATATTAACTTCCTTTTAACTATGATTAAGCAAGACAGACCAAAGATGGGAGGGATCCTGAAATCATCAGGTGACAGCCTCACAACAGCCTTCTTGTCCTCTAGAAAACACTCCACTGTAGCCTTGTAAACTGCAATACACATTTGCATCTCTTAACTACTGTCTCTGAATACTTAACATATACTCATTACTTCATTTTAGTTATACAGTCTTCCAAAGTAGTTTACAGATCAGGAAATCAAGGATACTAAACCAGCACCCGAGGCAGACCTCCTCAAGGTACAAGGCCAATGGTAGTCTTGACTAAAATCATTGCTTTTGAAAATTTTATCTGACTTCCAGATTATCCAATGGTTATGTTCCAAAATTTTTATTTATTAAGACTAGTTTGGCCGGCCGCGGCGGCCATTGGAGGGTGAACCAATGGCAAAAGGAAGAACTTTCTGTCTTTTTCACTGTGCACTCTGTCAAAAAAAAAAAAAGTTTGAATTGTAAGAAGCAAAGGGTTACTGACAGTGTACCTCTGATAAACTATAGAATCACTGGAGCTCATTTTTTTTTTAAGTCTATGACCAAGTCATCAAAAGCCTAGTTTCCATTTTCAACTTCTCATGTTGGGTTGAAGAAGGCTAGGATAAGAGATACAGCTAAAATCACCCTGATAATTGCCTGGAGTGTTTTATCAAAGTGGATGTCTTTCCCCCTTCATCATCATACCTAAGAAATCAACTTTAAGGCCACAATACACCCAAAAGGCAGGTATTAGTCACTAAAAAACCCACAGAGAAGCAAGGCACTGATCTGAAGTTCCTTTCAGAGGTAAGGCAGAACAGTGTTGCCATCTCTGGATAACAGGAATTTGGGAGATTTTACTTCTTTGTATTCTGAAGTTTTGTAAACTTTACACAATACACATTCTAATTTTAATCAGAAACTTTTTTTTTTACTTTAAAGCTTCTTTTTGCAAAACATCTCAACATATTGTATAATGTTCTGCTACCTTGTGAATGGGACCTGGAAATATGCAAATCTTAGATACTGATAGTGCTTTTAAAAAATGATCTGTGGCTGGCGCCGCGGCTCACTTGGCTAATCCTCCGCCTGTGGCGCCGGCACCCCGGGTTCTAGTCCCGGTTGCTCCTCTTCCAGTCCAGCTCTCTGCTGTGGCCCGGGAAGGCAGTGGAGGATGGTCCAAGTGCTTGGTCCCTGCACCCCATGGGAGACCAAGTGGAAGCACATGGCTCCTGGCTTCAAATTAGCGCAGCACACAGGCCGCAGCAGCCTTTGGGGGGTGAACCAACGGAAAAGGAAGATCTTTCTGTCTCTCATTCTCTAACTCTGTCTGTCAAAAAAAGATCTGAACAATTCTAAATGCCTGCAAATTAAGGGCTTTCCTTTACAGTTAACACCGTATTTCTAGGATACTGATTCTTAAAGATCATAGTTACACAAGGTTAAAAAGGGTTGTACTTTGGTGAGGTCTTGGCTTAATTAACGGGTTTAAAAAGAAATGCATGTGGTTTACTAATTATGTTAAGAAAATCTTCTAAAAAGTTTAGAAAAAGAAAAGTACTTTTTAAAAAGTAGACTCCTTAATCCTCTACCAGACTGTATTACTCCCACCCTGTGAAATCCCTAGCAGTTTATAAGTCACTTCCTTGATTTTCACTTGAACTTCACAAGTCTGGAGTCAGAAGGTAAGAGACTGACCTAAGAACACCTACCTAATCAATATTACTAGGGGAACCAGATAGAAACTATACTTTGTTCTTCATACCGGCCTCGTATCCACAACCCCAGCTGACAGGGTGGGAGCCACAAGCTAGAGTTAGAATTAACCTTCCTGGGCCCTAAAAAACAAAGTTGGTTTGGTAAACTGGAGTGGTATCAGGATGCATAATGCTTTATTGGCTACTGCAAAATCTTGTGATAGACTACTCTGACAAAATCCTGATCATCCTTCAGCAAAGTATTCATAGTCCACTTCCTTCAAAAACCCGATCCCAGTGCTAAAAATGAACTATTCCACCCTCCCAAACCACTAAATTGATGGCCCTATCTCTACCCCGGCTGTCAACTACTAGTTTGTTTTTTTTTTTTTTTTGCCTTGCACTATAGCTGTTATCTCTTACCTCCTTTACTACACTTTACCATAGAGTACTTTACCATAGAAACCAGACACAAAATAAAACCCCAAATTATCTCGTACTCCCTAAGTACTTGTGCGTGCAAAAAGTTCAGAAAACGAGTAGAAACAACTATTGTGAAACACTGCTACTCTTGTAACGTTTACAGCACGTGTGCAGGGTTTTAAAATGTTTTTTGCACCAAATAAACTTATGTTTTAATTTACTCTCCATGAACTTTGTGAAGCACCCTCATACAGTAGCTTAGAGCCATGTCTACCGGGATCTCCAAGCAAGAATCATCTACCTTCTTCTGATTCTTAGTTTCTTGTTAGTGAGAGCCTCCCAGTCACCGTGAGATGGGAGCAATACTGGAGAGATCTGACCTATACTACTGGCTCGACCACTTCCATCATACAACTCTTTAAGCCTGTTTTCTCATCTTCAAAATGGACAAAACACCAGCTGTGTCACAGAAGTGCTGTGAGAATATATTTCAAATTTCAACTTGCTCTTGCAGGCCCTGCGTGAACAGTCACTACCTGCTTTTCGTCTTCACTCCTTAACGACCAAGTGTCCACTTTCTGTGAACACACTTGTCTCTATGATCAAGACTCGCCACTGCCTGGGGACATTCTAAGCATCACGCGGGGCCTAACTCAAAAGCCAACTCTAGAGAGCCTCGAATTCTCCCTCCTCCACCTCTCCAAGGCCAAGGAAACATAAATTCTTCATAAGCTCTCATTCCGGGGGGGGGGGGGGGAGCCCTCCGGTAAGCCGTAAGCTCACCCACCGAGGGCACTTAATGTCCATTTCATCTTAAGTCGTTTGATTTTACACGAACTAGGACAAGACTGGTAAAAGCAGATTTAGGGAAATTCGCCCGGGCCAAGCACGACGGCAGAGAAAGCCCCATCCACCGGGCAGCCCGGGCTTCCTGCGCCTGTGGCTGGGAGCCTGTCCGCCACGCTCGGGGAGGAGGCCCGCCGCAAACTTCCCGTCCCGGGAGCTCCTCGGGCCCTGGCGCTCTCGCCCCCTCGTCGTCTTCAGGAGCGACTGCTCGAGACGAGAACGAGGGCGAGAGCCGGGCCCGCACGAGCCAGCCTGCAAAGTTTTTCACGAGCGCTCCCGCGGAGCCGAGAGAGGCCCCTGGGCCAGCCCGGCGCCCAGCGGGGCAAGCGAGAGCCACAACGCCCAGCGAGAAGGAACGCGGGGTCGCCAGCCCCCATCAGCTTCAGCTGGGGAGTTAACCCGGCATTCGAGCCCCCTCGGGGAGGACGACCCAACGTGCGCTCTCCATGCCGGCCACGGGAGGCCAGCCTTGGCGCCGCCGCCTTGAGGAGAGCGGGGTGCGGTCGAGCCTGCGGCTCGGGAGTGCTCGCCCGCTCCACAGCTCCGGGCCGCCCTAGGCCCAGCTGCCCCACATGGCGGCGGCCGGCCGCTAGGCCGCAGGCCCGGTCTCCCACACCCGGGTGGGTTCGGCTTCCCGCCACAGTCCTTAGCCCTAGCGCTCGGGCCCTCACCTCGTCCCCGGACATGGCTGCGGCTCGGGTGGGTTCGGCTCGGACGGGAAGTCGGATGGGTCAGCCCCAAGAATCCGCGACAGCTCGGTTCTTGCTGATACCTCTCCCTCCACCGCACCAGGCTCTTGCATCAGCGAAGGAAACGACACCCCGCCCTCAACCCAGGCGTTGGAAGTGCGCCTGCGCACGGCCCACCGAGGCGCAGGCGCGCGGAAGAGCCGGCCTAGCGCGCCCCGTGTGGCGCGAGTTACCAGGCGACGCCGCGGCGCCTGGCATGCCGGGACTTGTAGTCCTCCCTAAAGAGGCACGCGCTTGCGCGGCCGCCGCCGGGCGATTGGTCCGCGACAGCTGAGGCAGCGTTCGCCGGAAGGTTCGACTGCGTGTGGTGGTGACCCTTGCCTCGGCTTTTTGCTGAGTTCTGCGTTGTTCACGGGAGGCAGTTCTGCGCTGCCGCTGGGGTGAATTCGGGGACATTCCTCCTGAGTTAGGGTAGTGGGTAACAGTATGAGCCCGTTGGGGACTTGCGGTTTCCTACGTGCCCCCGGGTGTTGTGGTATTTGAGGACCCCAGTGAGCGCCTCAGTGAGGAGCTCGGTCTAGCCCATGAGAGATTTAACGTGCTAGCTTTCTACTTGGAAGTCGTAAACCACAAGTCACCCCTGAGGAGAAGCGTGCTCGCTGGAGGCTGGCTGTCGGGAAATACTGGCTGCCGAAGCCGGCTTTGCGCTCCGGGCGCTCGGGAGCTAAGAGCCGCCACCCTGCAGGGAGCGAGCGCTCGCTGTCGGCGCTGCCCTCTAGGCAGGCCGCCTCGGAGAGCACAAAGTCGGGCTTATTGTCCCCTTGCAAGGAGGGGAGCACAGGAGGGTGAGGAAGAGTTATGATGTTTGGGCTTCTTAGGTACTTTGGGAGAGGGTTCCAGGAAGCAGCGCTTCTCTGGGTTGGATTCTGTCAGCAAAAGCGGGTATTTCTATGATTGGGTATTTTAATAATAATCCTTACATGAAAAGGAGGCCCAAGCAAGGTTAGAGCTGTGCTTGGTAAAGAAGCAGTGGTCCCTCATACTAGACTGGATGGGAGGTTTTGTTTTTTTGTTGTTGGTTTTTTTTTTTTTTTTTTTTTTTTTGTGATGAGGACAGCTTTCTTGTAACCAACCAAGTAGCCTTTACTGTAGATTTATCGGTCCCCAAATCTCTTCCTTGGCTTGATTTTTTAAACTCACAATTCCTCTGTAAAGCTTCCCTCATTAAGTTAAGGGAGTAACACAACTGACTTTAACATAGTTAACATCTCCATGTTGGCCTCTGTTGTGAGAGCTCCTGTAAGAACTCTCAAGCAGAATTCCCAGCGATTGCTGGCCTTGAAATTCATTTAGGGGCCAGCGCTGTGACACAGCGGGTAAAGCCACCGCCTGTGGTGCCAGCATCCCATATAGGCGCTGGTTCAAGTCCCGGCTACTCCACTTCCGATCCAGCTCTCTGCTGTGGTCTGAGAAAGGTAGAAGATGGCCCAAGTGCTTGGGCCCCTACACCCGCATGGGAGACCAGGAAGGAGCTTCTGGCTCCTGTCTTCAGATTGGTCGTTGTGGCCGTTTGGAGATTGAACCAGCAGATGGAAGACCTCTCTCCCTCTGCCTGTGCTGGATACATATATAAATATATTTTTAAATAATATGTATATATTTCTTTAGGCCTCAAAACAATTGTGTGAGACAATCCACAATTACTTACATTGAATACCAGTCCCTAATCTAAGTATTACAAGTTGTCTCCAAGAAGCTTACATTGTAATAAGTTGGACACATTAGCCCTTTTTTTTGATGAGGAAACTGCTTTTGTAGCATTTAATAGTCATATAATCAGTGAACCAGGAAAGCTGGAATCCAAGTCCAGACAGTCTGATGCCACTGATGCTACTTTACCACTTTGAGAATCTTAATTGATAAGAATCCTGAATTGCTACCACCAGACTTCAGTCATCTTCAGCGATCTATGCATACCAGGGTTTCTCTGCAGCAGCACTATTGAAACGTTGAACAAGATAATTTGTGGGGAGTGGTGTTCTGTGTATTATAGGATGTTTAGCAGCATCCCTGGCCTCTTCACTACCTGCCAGTAGCACCCTCCCACTTGTTTTAACAACCCAAAATGTCTCCAGACATTGCCAGATGTCCTCCTGGAGGGACAAAAATCACCCCCAGTTGAGAACCACTGGTGTATACCATTTATCTCCTGGCTTTGAGAAGTGAGACATATTTGGGGTGTAACAATCCCTATCACTGAGTGGGAAGACCTTGAAGAGAAGAGAGGGAAATTGTGGATTAAGTTTTTGAGCAATCTGTTCTACTAAGAAAATGAAATCTGAAACAAAGGAGAGCCAAATGAAGCAGGAAAAAAAAAAAAAAAGAAGTGATGGAGGAGGAAAAGATGATGCTCATAGGAAATTACCATTATATCTCTCAGATCTGCCTAACAAGATTAGCTCATACAAAAACAGAAAGTCTTAGGCTTCATTGTACATCCACTCTGGGAAGTGCTAGTATACTTAGCAAATAGTCTTAAATCACTTTTGCGAAGAGATTTATTTTCCTTTACAGCATAGTGCCTAGTATAACCTCCCTGAAACAGCTACTTGAAAGAAGAGATTTCAGCTTCCTTCAAGGTAGTATTTTGTTTTCTAGGGAGAGCCAAGATCCCCTAAGAAACTAGAAAAACTTGTGAAGCAATGATAACTAAGCTCTTCCAGATTTTCCAAAGGATAGATCCACTTAGCATCAACACAAATAATCACTTGCATTTTCATAATATTTTTTATCTAGAAATATCTGCAAAGCATATAGTAATTTACTAATTTTTCTCATACCTGTGAGGGAAATAATTGTGATTTTCTTGTTTTATAGATACAGAAGCCAAATTATGGATTCTACAAAAATTAGATATCTAGAAACAGACTCCTGGATTCTTCACTCTGGTTCATTCTTTATGCTGAGCACCACTCCAGCTCTCCAGCTGCCTAAAAGTGAGCAAAAGATGATAATCTTGCAATTATATACTAAATTGTTTGTTTTCATTGGTTTTAGAATATTCCATAGTCTCTTAAACCCATTAAATAGTGAGCAGTAGAAACTTTGAGTTAAATAGTGACAGAATGCAGATTTCATGATTTTAGTCTACTACTCTTTCTACTTAGTAAACAAGGCCACACATCCTAGTGGCTGATATTTAACTTGTAGAAAGCACAATTAAAATAGATATGATAATCCACAATGGAAAATCCAGCCCTTTTCATCATAACGTGGGCCTTTACGAGTTAGGTTTTGGGGCTGGGATTGTGGTATAGTAGGTTAAATCGTCACCTGTAACATATGGGCACTGGTTCAAGTCCTGACTGCTCCACTTCCAATGCAGCTACCTGCTAATGTGCCTGGAAAAGCAGCAGAAAATGACTCAAGTGTTTGAGCCCCTGTACCCAGGTGGTAGACTTAGAGGAGGCTCCCGGCTCCTGGCTTCAGACTGGGTTGTTATCCTTTGAGAATTAAAATGGTAGGAATGAATTCTTTATTATAATTATTAAATTTAGTCAAATGTAGTAATGACTTAAGAGGTTATCTTTAACTGTGTTGCTGAAATTTAGGAATCACCAGTTCTAAGCAAATTGGCCAACAGATACTATTTCTAAAAGCATCAGTATGTCAATGATTCCCAAATTCATATTTCTAATCCACAACTCTCTGAATTCCAGCCTCATTTTTCTACATTTGCTTGTTTCAGTTATTGTGATTAAAACAGAAGTCTGGGTATGTCCAACAATGAATTTTTGTCATCTCAATTAAGGACATTGGTTGCTATCTAGTTCTTAATTTGTGCTTAAGTAAGAGACTTAATTCCCATAATTCCTTCCTTTCCCTTCCTTATCCAATTCATTATCAAGCCTTGTGGATTCTATATCCAAAATAAATATCAAATACAATTTCTGTCCTTCTCTGCTGCCACTAGTGACTGTTATCTCTTTCTTGAATACTACAATATTGTTCTCTTGTCCCTTCATAACACCAGTTTGATTTATTTGGTCTGTTTACTTGTTGTTGTTGTTTTCAGATTTACTTGCTTGGGGCTGGCACTGTGGCATAGTAGGTTAAGCCGCCGCCTGAAGTGCTGGCATCCCATATGGATGCAAGTTCAAGTCCTGGATACTCCCTTCCAATCCAGCTCTCTACTATGGCCTCTCTATTATGGGAAAGCAGTGGAAGATGGCACAAGTCCTTGAGGCCCTGCACTTGCATGGGAGACCCAGAAGAAGCTCCTGGCTCCTGGCTTCAGATCGACCCAGCTCCTGCTGTTGCTGCCATTGGGGAGTGAACTAGCAAATGAAAGACTTCTCTATTTTTCTCTTTCTCTGCATCTCTGTAACTCTGCCTTTCAAATAAATAAATAAATAAATAAATCTTTTATAAAAGGATTTACTTGTTTGTTTATTTAATAAGCAGAGTGACAGAGAGAGAAACACTTCCATATGCTGGTTTACTCCCCAAATGACCACAACAACCAAAGTTGGGCCAAGTTGAAGCCAGGAGCCAGAACTTCATACAGGTATCCACATGAGTGGCAGGGACCCAAGTACCACTGCCTTCCTGGGCTTATTAGCAGGAAGTTGGATTGGAAGCAGAGTACCTTGGTCTCATACTGATACTCCAATATTGGATGCTGACAACCCAAGTAGCAGCTTAACCCATTGTGCCACAATGCCCATCCATGTGGTTTACTTGTAATTTTCTTAATCTTAATTCTTTTAATTTAGAGTGTATCTTAATTCACTTAATTTAGAATGTATCTAAATTCCTTGAGGATAGACACAAAATCTTTCTTAATAATCCTAATATTCCCAGCACCTGAAATAGTACATGGTTTATCATAGGTGATTATTCATTATTTGATAAAATTTGTTGAGTTAAATACTTAATACTACTCAGTACTACAATTTATTAGTAATTTTTATTAGATTTTATTTATTAGAAAATTTATTAGTATCCAAAATTATAACATGAATGCTTACAGTTAAATATTTGAATCTTTATTTAATCATGTAAGAATAAGTAAAACTAACATGATTAAAATCGATTATTTTACATGTCTGGAAAAAATGTGTTAGATGGAAATGATTTACCTAGAGCCTAGAAAGAGAGGAGTCAGTCAGAATTTGGCCATGTTTTTATCTAGCAATGTTTGGGGTATAGATTAGAAAGGTACATTTGGGGGCCGGCGCTGTGGCGCACTAGGTTAATCCTTCACCTGCGATGCCAGCTTTCTATATGGGCGCTGGGTTCCAGTCCTGGTTGCTTCTCTTTTAGTCCATCTCTCTGCTGTGGCTTGAGAAAGCAGTAGAAGATGGCTCAAGTCCTTGGGCCCCTGCACCCTCATGGGAGACCAGGAAGAAGCACCTGGCTCCTGGCTTTGGATCAAAGTAGCTCCGGCTATTGCGGCCATTTGGAGAGTGAACCAATGGAAGGAAGACCTTTCTCTCTGTCTCCCTCTCTCACTGTCTATAACTATACCTGTCAAATAAATAAATAAAAATCTTAAAAATAAAAAGGTACATTTGTTTTAGAACATAGATGATTTCCGAGGCTTTATTTGTGACCTGAATGAAATGGGCCTTGAAGTCATCCACTCTTTTTTAAAGATTTATTTACTTATTTGAAAGAGCAGCAGAGAAAGGAGAGACTGAGAAAGAGAGATTTGTCTGCTGGTTCACTCTCCAAATGGCCCCAACAACTGGCGCTGAGCTAGGCCAATATCAGGATCCAGGAACTCCATCCAGGTCTCCCACATGGATGGCAGGCACCCAAGAGCTTGGGCCATTCTCTGCTGCCTTTCTAGGAATGTTAGCAGAAACTGGATCAGAAGCAGAGCAGCCAGAACTTGAACTGGCACTCTGATATGGAATGCCAGCATGACAAGCTGCAGCTTAACCTATTGTGCCACAGCTCTGGTCCCCACCTCTCTTTTCTCTTATCATTCACTAAATAGTATTTTGATTACCAACTACCTTGATAGCTTTGTACTGGGAAGAAAATACTCTTGGAAGCAACCAAATATTTTGGCTACAGGAAAAATGTACTTCACATTAGAGAATCATCTGTTAAAGCAGGAAATCATTTATTATGGCATGTCCCTAGCTCCTTAGAACAAATCTAGCACAAAGTATATTCTTTGTAAATATTTGATGAATATGTGTGAGTAAATTAGAATTATACTTTATATTGTGAGTTGACCTCAAGTATCTGTTCTATGCTAGATGCCTTAGGAAAGTCAGATTTCTGGGCTTTGAAGTTATATATGAGATCCTGAACTCTGATGCTCCATCATGATGCTCTTTGAGATCCTGCTTGGTTAGCCAACTGAACTTCTTGATTCTCTATAACCAGTTTATCCTCCACCTAAGCTGTAGAGTTTCCGGGGGGGGGAGGGGGGCTTAAAAGTCAGTGAATTCTCTGTTATCTCCAGGATAATAGCTATCCATAGTCTCTCTCCCCAACCCTCCTCACCATACTGCTGTCTACCCCTACCATTTCCTGTCATGTATTCTAAGTTCCAGTACACTAATTCACTTAATATTTCATGATTTGTTGTATTATTTTTTCTATGCTATTTCCTTGGCTGAAATTTCCTTTCTTCCTCTTTCCACCTGACAACTCCTGTCATCCTTTAAGAACCAGCCTAGATGTTACAATATTTTGTTTTGTTTTCAAAGAAGCCTTTGATTTCTACGGGAAGAAGAAAGCTGTTCTTTTCTCTCTACTTGTCTTCTGATCATTCCATCACAACACTTATCACATCATATTGTAGTTATCTTCAGGGTCCTGGAGGGCAAAACCTGTGTCTTACTCATCTTTCTTTGCTTCCCCAACACCTAACACGTGTTTGTAAATGAGGAGCTCATATAGAGTAATAGACATGAGCACAGATAGATAATTTGCAGCAGTCTTATCTTCTTGAAAGTAGCCTCCTTCATAAGGGAGAATGGAAAACTTTGCATCTGTATTCTGTTTGGAATTTTTGTTTGTGAACACAAAAACTGTAGGAAAAAAATGTTTTATATACTCCCTTTAGAATTTACAATAAAAGGAGATGATAACATTCTCTTGACAGATTAGCAGGCTGTCAGAAGTGATTCAGTCTGCCTTGTACACATTCAGCGCCTTGGATTGTCACTGTTCATTGCCCGTCTTTCTCTCTTGGCTCTTGGGAGACTTTGTAATCCCAACAACCTGCACAATGCTTAGTATTTACTACAGGAACTCAATAAATGTTGAAAGAAGGCATAAATTAATATGTAAAATTTAAAAATAAACATCTTCATCTTTTTCTTTTTTAAAGATTTATTTATTTATTTATTTGAGAGGCAGAGCTGCAGAAAGAGGGAGAGGCAGAGAGAGAGAGAAGTCTCCCATCTGCTGGTTCACTCCTGCAATGGCCAGAGCTGGGACAATATGAAGCCAGGAGCTAGGAGCTTCTGGGTCTCCCATGTGAGTGCAAGGTCCCAAAAACTTAGACCGTTTCTTACTGCTTTCCTAGGCCATTAGTAGGGAGCTGGATCGGAAGTGGAGTAGCCGGGATATGGATTGAAGCCCATGTGGGTTGCTGGTGCCGCAGGTGGAGGCTTAACATATTGTGCCACAGTACTGGCCCAAACTTCCTCTTATTACCAAAAGCTCATTCCTTGTCAGTGGTGTTGAATAAAAATTACATAGATAAAGTTTGAGGATAAAGGAAAGAGTAAGTTTAATTTATTGATAAATAAGGGAGTAGCAGACTGCCATCTCCAGATCTACCATCCTGCTGAAGGAAAGCCAGGGTTGGGCTAAGCTTGAAACTGAGAACTCAATCCGGGTTTCCTACATGGGTGGCAAGGACCTAACCACTTGAGCCATCATCTGCCTCCCAGAGTCTGCATTAACAGGAAGCTAGAGTTGGGAGCTAGAGTTGAAATTTGAACCAAGGCACTCTGAAATGGGATGTGGGCATCCTAAATGTTAGGCCAAACACCCACCCACCCCAAAATTTTAAAATAGAATTACCACATTATCCAGGGGTTTGCATCTAACATAATGGAAAGGCTGTCAAAAAGACCTATATTTATAGCTGCATTATTCACAATAGCCAATAGGTAGAAGCAACTCAGGTGTCCATTGCAGGATGAATAAAGAAAATGTAATATAATATATTTATACAAAGGAATATTATTCAGCCTTAAAAAGGAAGGAGATTCTGATACATGATACATCATGGATGAATCTTGAGGACATTATGCTAAGTAAAATAAGTCAGTCACAAAAGACAAATCTATGCTACCCACTTATATAGATTACCTAGAGTAGTCAAACCCACAGAAACAGAAAGTAGAATGATCGTTATCAGGAGCAGGGAGGAGGAGGGAAAAGAGGAGTTGTTGAATGGTTATAAGATTTCAGCTTTGCAAGATAAAAAGAGTTCTGGAAGCTAGTTGTACAACAATGAAAATGTGCATAACTGACTTATACACTTAAAATGGTTAAGGTGATAAAATTTTTGGTATATGTGTTTTATCACACTTTATAAAAGAGATAGTGAACAGGGAGTCAAAAGACCAAGGTTGGAGTTCTTGGTTGTTCCAGTGACTGATGAATCTTCGAGCAAGTCACTTCTTTACTCAGCGCCTCTGTTTCTTCATCTTTAATCAGGATAATAAAACTTGCTGGCTAAGGTTTTGTATGAGAACCATATAAAAGCCAAAAAATAAAATAACTTTTAACGTAATTTTTTTTGATCAGTAGCATTTTCAGTACTCTAGTGTCCCTGATCCCTTAATTATTAATTACAAGTTTCATGTATTGTTTCACAACAGAATATTCCTAAAACTGCCTCAGCAATAGTCAGTTATCACTTCAAAGGGTTTGTATGCTAAACCCTTACAATTGTGGCTGCTCACCTTATAATTTGGCTCCTGGAAAAAGCAAATAAACAGTCTTTATGAGGACTATTGATGCCCTAAGATGCTAATTATCAATTTGGCTTAGCATTATTGAGGAATTACAAACACAGGATTTTCATATTAAATAAGAAAAATGTTCCCAAATAATGGGGTCAAGAGGAAGAATTAACAACTGTTGAGTACCTATTAAGAATCAACCCTGGGGCCGGCGCCGTGGCTCAACAGGCTAATCCTCCGCCTTGTGGCGCCGGCACACCAGGTTCTAGTCCCGGTTGGGGCTCTGGATTCTGTCCCAGTTGCTCCTCTTCCAGGCCAGCTCTCTGCTGTGGTCCGGGAGTGCAGTGGAGGATGGCCCAAGTGCTTGGGCCCTGCACCCCATGGGAGACCAGGAAAAGCATCTGGCACCTGGCTCCTGCCATCAGATGAGCGCGGTGTGCCGGCCGCAGCGCACCGGCCGCGGTGGCCATTGGAGGGTGAACCAATGGCAAAGGAAGACCTTTCTCTCTGTCTCTCTCTCCCACTGTCCACTCTGCCTGTCAAAAAAAAAAAAAAAAAAAGAATCAACCCTGGAATTTGAACTTCCCTGTGCCTCAGTTTCCTTACAAGAGACCAAGAGAAGGTTCAGGGAGCATGGTGGGGGTGGTCTAGATCCTGCAGTGTTACCAAAACCAGGGACAGTGTGTGTGGGGGGGTCACCATATGAAACTGTGGAGGTGGGAGACTGAATTCCACCTGAGTGATTTTGGGGGCAGTGTCTTGATGATGGATCGCAAGCGCCTCTGTGATGTCAGTTAGCCTCACGCAGGTTTCACAATGTACAGCTGTTACTATTTTCTTTCATGTGGGTGGCAGAAGTTTTGTCTCTGGGGCTTATGTTGTGGTGTGAGGGGTTAAGCCGCCACTTGCAATGATGGCATCCCATGCAGGTCCCAGCTGCTGCACTTCTGATCCAGCTCTCTGCTAATGTGCCTGGGAAAGCAGTGGAGGATGGCCCAAGTGTTTGGGCCCCTGAACCCATGTGGGAGACCTGAATGAAGCTCCTGGGTTTTTTTTTTTTTTTTTAAGATTTTATTTATTTATTTATTTATTTGAGAGGTAGAGTTACAGACAGTGAGAGGGAGAGACAAAGAGAAATGTCTTCCTTCTGCTGGTTCACTCCCTAAATGGTCTCAATGGCTGCGCCGATCCAAAGCCAGAAGCCAGGTGCTTCTTCCCAGTCTCCCATGTGGGTGCAGGGGCCCAAGGACTTGGACCATCTTCTACTGCTTTCCCAGGCCATAGCAGAGAGCTGGATTGGAAGAGAAGCAGCCAGGACTACAACCAGCACCCATATGGGATTTCAGTGCCACAGGCAGAGGATTAACCTACTGCACCATGGCACCGGCCCCCTGGCCCCTGGTTTTGGCCTGGTCCAGCCCTGGCTGTTGTAACCATTTGGGGAGTGAACCAGCAGATGGAAGATCTCTCTGTAACTCTACCTTTCAAATAATAAAATGAATTTTTTTTTAAAAAAGAATCAACCCCTCTTGCAGCTAGGTTGTGTGTAGCATTTAATACAACAACCTTATAAAGTTGATAAAATACTAATTTTGTAAAGAGAGAAAATAAAGCTCAGAGAAGCTAAGTCACTTACTCAAGATTACACAATGAATGACAGAAATAAATATGAGTCTAGAGCTTTCTACTATGTTTCATTGCTCTCAAATATAGTTGACTATCCCTGCTGGTGATAGTTTGTGATACATGTTTGATTTATATTTGTTCATTTATATCAGTTGCTTTACTTTATCATTACAGTAAGTAAGAAAGATTGTATAGGGATGATTATCAGAACTTTACAAATAAGGAAACAGTGGTCAGAAAACTTAACCTATTTCTGATATCAAACAACCAGCAAATAGTAAGATTGGGACACAGGTAATTCTCAGACTCCTGTTTTTTCACATCAACCTCAGAAGAATTTTAGAATTTTCTGGTTCTTTTTATTGGAGAAAAGACAAAGCATTTTGTGAGTCTTGAGCTCTGATTATACAAGAACACACCAAACACAGATGATTATCCCTGTGCACTCTCCCAAATGAGTTCATTTTCTAAAAAAGATTTATTTATTTTCAAACTAGAACTGTATACTAAACCATATAATCATTTGGCCATGAGAAATAAAGATAAGTTCAGGGGTGGGTGTGGAGACACAGCTGTTTAAATCACTGCCAAGGATGCCTGCATCCCATTTCAGAGTGCCTAGGATCCAGTCCCACATCAGCCCTCCAATCCAGCTTTCTTCTTCTTCCTCTTCTTCTTCTTTCTCTCTTCCTCTTCTTCCTCCTCCTCTTCTTCCTCTTCTTCTCCTTCTCCTCCTTCTTCTCCTTTTCCTTCTCCTTCTTCTTCTTCTTCTACTACTACTTCTTCTTCTTCTCCTCCTCCTCCTTCTTCTCCTCCTCCTTCTTCTTCTACTACTACTTCTTCTTCTCCTTCTCCTTCTCCTTCTCCTACTTCTTCTCCTTCTCCTGCTCCTGCTTCTGCTTCTCCTTCTTCTTCTCCTCCTCCTCCTTCTTCTCCTTCTCCTACTTCTTCTTCTCCTTCTCCTTCCTCTTCCTCTTCCTCTTCTTCTCCTTCTCCTTTTCCTTCTCCTTCTTCTTCTCCTTCTTCTCCTTCTGCTTCTCCTTCTCCTCCTCCTCCTCCTTCTCCTTCTCCTACTTCTTCTCCTCCTCCTACTTCTTCTCCTTCTCCTACTTCTTCATCTCCTTCTCCTTCTTCTCCTCCTCCTCTTTCTTCTTTTTCTCCTCCTCCTTCTCCTCCTCCTCCTCCTCCTCCTCCTCCTCCTGCTGCTGCTTCTGCTTATGCTGCTTCTGCTTCTGCTTCTTCCACAGAGAGAGAGGGAGAGACAAAGGGAGAGAGACATCTTCCATATGCTGGCTCACTCCCCAGATGGCCACAGGGAGCTGAATCAGAAGTAGAGCAGCCAGGGAAAAAAAAAAGGCAATATAGGATGGCCCAAGTGCTTGGGCCCCTACACCTGCCTGGGGGACCAGAGGAAGCTCCTGGCTCCTGGCTTTGGATTAGCACAGCTCCAGCTGTTGCGGCCAGTTGGAGAATGGACCAGTGGATGGAAGACCTCCCTCTCTCTTTCTCTCTCTCTTTGCCTCTCCTTCTTTCTCTGTGTAACTCTTTTCAAGTAATAAATGAATAAATCTTAAAAAAAAAAAGTAGAGCAGCCAGGACTTGAACCTGTACCCACATGGGATGCTGGCACTGCAGGTAGCAGCCCTCCAGCTTCCTTCTAATACACCTGGGAGGCAACAGATGATGGCTCAAATATTTGAGTCCCTGCCATTATCATCGGAGACCTGCATGGAGTTGCTAGCTTGTGGCTTTGGCTTGGCCCAGCATTGGCAGTTGTGTGTATTTGGGGGGTGAGCTAGCAATGGAAGACTTCTGTCTATATATATATCTATATCTATATCTATATCTATATCTATATCTATCTGGCACTCTGACATGGGATGCCAGCATTATAATCAGTGGCCACAATGCCGATCCCAGTACATAAACATATTTAAAAGACAAAATACACCTACCCACATAGCATAACTCTTTGGAAACTACTGGAACATGTGCTCTACTAAAACGAGATATAAAGATATATCTTTTAGGAAACAGGATCAACCTAGGAAGGAAGCGAAAGGAAGCTACAACATAACAGCTACACAGCTGATCTAGCAAGCAACAGTCAGATGGGAGGAAGGAGGGCTCCAGGACAGTGTTTCCAGTGAGCCTGATAGATTATTTGACATAATTGTAGTGGAAACAATTTACCAGTTTTCATATTTTCACATTTCTGTGTGAGGGTCTGGAAAAATTAGGAATGATACAGAAAATTTGGCAAACAAAAAAAAACTGAGAAAATTATTAACTCTAAGAATAACAAAAAGTGATGTCAGACAGGAAATGTAATCATACTATTTGCTTCAGATGCGATCATAATAAGGGTAACAAAAACATTTTAATTAAAAAATCATGATATAACAATATTGGAAGGCTTGAGGAAGTTAAAACATAACTATTGAAATTCTATCTTTCTGTACTTTTCTCTGAAGGGAGAACTTCCATTTTGCTTATGGCCTTGTCAAGCTAATGGACCCAAAAAGGCTTCCATAGCCGAGGCAGATCATGTCAAGAGTCTTGGGTGATCATTGATGTCATACATAAGAGTGTTATTTGTAAAATAAACGAGTCACTGTGCACTAACTTCCCATGCAGGACCTCTGTCCCCAAAGAGTTGTACCATGAAACTTAATAGTAAAACTTGTTCTCAAGAATCACTTCCTTTTAGTGTATTAAATAGAGAATATTATTATGTCTTATAAGTTATAGTCATGTCTAAGAGCTCACAAAAGATGTGTCATCCTTGGATTCTTTTTATTATTATTATTTGGCAGGTAGAGTTACAGACAGTGAGAGAGAAAGAAGGGGCTTTCTTCCATTGGTTCACCCCCCAAATGGCTGCCATGGATGCTATTGCACCAATCCAAGCCAGGAGCCAGGCACTTCCTCCTGGTCTCCCATGCGGGTGCAGGGGCCCAAGAACTGGGGCCATCCTCCACTGCCCTCCTGGGCCACAGCAGAGAGCTGGACTGGAAGAGGAGCAGCTGGGACCAGAACCCAGCACCCATATGGGATGCTAGCACCGCAGGCGGAGGATTAACCAAGTGAGCCACGGTGCTGGCTCTCATCTTTTGGTTCTTCTTTAAAGACAATTAAGTTTCTAAAAGGAAAGAAGTGGGAGGAAGGAAGGGAAAAGAGAAAGGGGGCAAAAAAAAAAAAATCACCTTTGAGAAGCAATAACAGAACAGCCCTTGCCCTTGTATAGATTGTTGAGGTACAGTTCTCTTAGATATTTTATTCCTTTTGTTCTCTATTTCTTTTTCTTTCTTGGATAAAACAGGAGAGGGAGCTAGAAGAGGGGGTAGAATGGATGGGAAGGTGGGTACGGTAGAAAGAATTACTATCTTCATAATGTATTTACGAGATACATACAAATTTAAAAATTTTATCTTTTATTATAGGCAATGTTTAAAGTTTATAAATCAACAAATAGAGGTGGGTGTTGTAACAATTGGTTAAGTACTGCTTGGGATTCCCACATTCTACATAGGGGTGTCAGTTTGTGTCACTGCTACTTTGCTTCCATTCCAGCTGCCTCATGTGCCTGAGAGGCAGCAAATGATGGCTTATGTATTTGGGTTCCTACCACCCATATGGGAGACCTGCATGGAGTTCTGGGCTCTTGGCTTCAGCATGGCCCAACCCTGGCTGTTTCAGGCATTTGAGGGGTAAACCAGCAAATGGAAGATCTTTTTCTGTCACTCCCTCCCTCCCTGTTTGTCTGTCACTCTGCCTTTCAAATAAATAAATAATACATGTGTTTTTTTGTTTTTAGGAAAATCAGTGAAGGGGCCAGCACTGTGGCGTAGTAGGTTAAGCAGTAGTAGGTTAGGTCTTGGCTGCTGCACTTCTGCCAATGGCCTTGGAAGGCAATAGAAGATGACCCAAGTGCCTGGATCCCTGCACCCATGAGGGAGACTCAGAAGAAGCTTCTGGCTCCAGGCTTTGGATCAGCCCAGCTCTGGGCCATTGCAGCCATCTGGGGAGTGAACTAGTGGATAGAAGACCTCTCTCTCTGTCTGTCTCTCTCTCTCTGTAACTCTGCCTCTCAAATAAATAAGTCTTACAAAAAATCAATAGGGGCGGCACTGTGGGGTAGCAGGTAAAGCCTCTTCCTGTAGTCCTGGTTGCTCCTCTTCCGATCTAGCTATCTGCTATTGCCTGGGAAAGCACTGGAGGTTGATTCAAGTCCTTGGGCCCCTGTATCCACATGGCAGACCTGGAACTTTAAAGACCTGGAAGAGGCTCTGGCTCCTGGCTTCAGATCAGCCCAGCTCTGGCCATTGTGGCCATTTGGGGAGTGAACCAGCAGATGGAACACTCTCCCTCTCTCTCTCTCTCTCTCTCTCTCTCTCTCTCTCTCTGCCTTTCTGTAACTCTGCCTTCCAAATAAATAAATCTTCTTCTTCTTCTTCTTCTTCTTCTTCTTCTTCTTCTTCTTCTTCTTCTTCTTCCTCTTCTTCCTCTTCTTCCTCTTCTTCCTCTTCTTCCTCTTCTTCCTCTTCTTCCTCTTCTTCTTCACAGGCAGAGTGGACAGTGAGAGAGAGAGAGACAGAAATAAGTCTTCCTTTGCCCTTGGTTCACCCTCCATTGGCCGCCGCGGCTGGCACGCGGCAGCTGGCGCACCGCACTGATCCGAAGCCAGGAGCCAGGTGCTTCTCCTGGTCTCCCATGGGGTGCAGGGCCCAAGCACTTGGGCCATCCTCCACTGCACTCCCGGGCCACAGCAGAGAGCTGGCCTGGAGGAGGAGCAACCGGGACAGAATCCGGTGCCCCGACCGGGACTAGAACCCAATGTGCCGGCACCACTAGGCAGAGGATTAGCCTATTGAGCCGTGGTGCTGGCCCCTAAATAAATCTTTTTAAAAAAAAATCAATGAGGCCAGCGCCGTGGCTCAACAGGCTAATCCTCCGCCTTGCGGCGCCGGCACACCAGGTTCTAGTCCCAGTCGGGGCGCCGGATTCTGTCCCGGTTGCCCCTCCTCCAGGCCAGCTCTCTGCTGTGGTCCGGGAGTGCAGTGGAGGATGGCCCAAGTGCTTGGGCCCTGCACCCCATGGGAGACCAGGATAAGCACCTAGCACCTGGCTCCTGCCATCGGGTGAGCGTGGTACGCCGGCCGCAGCGCGCTGTCCGTGGCAGCCATTGGAGGGTGAACCAATGGCAAAGGAAGACCTTTCTCTCTGTCTCTCTCTCTCACTGTCCACTCTGCCTGTCAAAAAAAAAAAATCAATGAATACCAGTATAAATGATTTATTTGAGAAAATGTTGGTAAGCATGAAAAGAAGCAAGTAAAAGGGATCCTGAAGAATGTCTTATGCTTTAGGAAGGTCATTAATTTTTTTCTTTTAGATTGTTTGTATATATGTTCAAGACCCAGCTGCTCCTCTTCCAATCCAGCTCTCTTCTATGGCCTGGGAAAGCAGTAAAGGATGGCTCAGATCCTTGGGCCCCTACACCCGCATGGGAGACCCTGAGAGGGCTTCTTGCTCCTGGTTTTGGATTGGCATAGCTCCAGCCACTGTGGTCAAGTGGGGAGTGAAGCAACAGATGGAAGACCTCTCTCTCTCTCTCTGCCTCTCCTTCTCTGTGTGTGTAACTCTGACTTTCAAGTAAATAAATAAATCTTTAAAAAAAAAAAAAGAGAGGCCGGCGCCGTGGCTCAACAGGCTAATCCTCCGCCTTGCGGCGCAGGCACACTGGGTTCTAGTCCCGGTCGGGGCACCGGATTCTGTCCCGGTTGCCCCTCTTCCAGGCCAGCCCTCTGCTGTGGCCCGGGAGTGCAGTGGAGGATGGCCCAGGTGCTTGGGCCCTGCACCCCATGGGGAGACCAGGAAAAGCACCTGGCTCCTGGCTCCTGCCATCGGACGAGCGCGGTGCGCCGGCCGCAGCGCGCCGACCGCGGCGGCCATTGGAGGGTGAACCAACGGCAAAAGGAAGACCTTTCTCTCTGTCTCTCTCTCTCACTGTCCACTCTGCCTGTAAAAAAAAAAAAAAAAAAAAAAAGAGAAAGAGATTTCTATATGCTCCAAGAAAATTCCATTTTCATTGTTAACATTAGGATTAAGATGGAGCTAAACAGTAAAAATAAAAGTCTGTTTTCTCCCCAAAGAGAGAGTTCCTTAATATTTATATTTTAATTTATTATTATTTTTGAGAGGTAGAGAGACAGACAAACAGAGAGGGAGCATTCCCCTGTGGTGTTCCACTCTACAGATGCCCACAGCCTCTAGGGATAGGCCAGGTCGAAGCCAGGAGCCAGGAACTCACTGCAGGTGAGTCAGAGGGACCCAATTATTTGAACCATCACCTACTGCCTCTCATGGTCTGCATTGAGACTGGAATTGTGAAGAGGAGCCTAAGTCAGGATTCAAATCCAGGCACTCTGATATGGGTTGCAGGCATCTTAACCACTAGGACAATCATCTACCACAATAATTTATGCTTTTATTACAAAGAAAATATTTTACCCAAAATATATAGTAAATCTTGGCACAAGTGGGTATCTCCCCAGATTTGGTAAATTTAATTCCTATTCTTATTTCTATTTGTGTTCTTATGAATAGTAACAGTAACATTTGTGGCCCATCAAACAAATAAAGCTATAGCATTGAAAGATGAAGCCTCATGAGAGAAGTATAAACAGGGCTTTTAAGATCTTGAAAAGTACAAACAGAATGAGATTAATTTGTTCAGCAATACATAGAATATTAGATCTGCAGAAATTTAAAATATACTTTTTAAAAAAGATTTATTTATTTATTTGAAAGGCAGAGTTACAGAAAGAAAGAAGGAGAGACAGAGAGATCTTCTGTCCACTGGTTCATTTCCCAAATGGCTGCAATGGCTGGGGCTGGGCTGGGCTGAAGCCAGGAGCCAGGAACTCTATCTGGATCTCCCACATTGGTGGCAGAGGCCAAACTACTTGGGCCATTTCTGCTGCTTCCCAAGGCAAATTACCAGGGAACAAGATTAGGAAGCAGAGCAGCCAGAACACAAACCAGAGCCCATCTAGAATTCCAGCATCACAGGCAGTGGCTTAACCCACTATATCACAATGCCAGTCCCAAAATACACTTCAATAAAATAAAAATGCCCTCTCTAAAGGATGTCTTAAACTTTTTTAAGGATTTATTTATTTATTTGAAAGTCAGAGTTACACAGAGAGAGAAGGAGAGGCAGAGAGAGGTCTTCCATCCGCTGGTTCACTGCCCAATTGGCTGCAATGGCTAGAGCTGCACTGATCCAAAGCCAGGTGCCAGGAGCTTCTTCCGGATCTCCCACACAGGTGCAGGGGCCCAATGCCTTGGGCCATCATCTACTGCTTTCCCAGGCCATAGCAGAGAGCTGGATTGGAAGTGGAGCAGCCAAGTCTTGAACCGGCGCCCATATGGGATGCCTGCCTGCGGGCGGCAGCTTTACCTGCTACACCGCAGTGCCAATCCCTTAAATTTATAAAATGTACTTATCTATCCATTTCACATATTGAATGAAGGTATAATTTTTCAGTGAAGGATATGTCATCAAAGCTAGTATTTATTGAATGCTTTCTTTTGAACACCCTGCTAAGCTGTTTAATACATTTTTTATTTTCCTCATACAAGCAATCCTGTGAAATAAGTATCATGATGATCTCCATTTTACAGATAAGAAAATGGGCTTAAAGAGATTGATTTATTAAATATATTCCAGGGTAGACATTTGGCATAGCAGTTAAGATGTCGCATTGGATATCCACATCCCATATCAGAGTGCTTGGGTTCAAGTCCTAACTCCCCTTCCAATTTCAGCTTCTTACTAATGCACACCCTGGGAGGTAGCAGATGATGGTTCAAGTGTTTGTGTCTCTGCCACCCACATTGGAGATCTTGATTGAATTCCTAGCTCCTGGCTTCAACCTGGCCCAACCCCAGCTGTTGTAGGTATTTGGAGAATAAATCAGCTCATGAGTTCAGCCTCGCTCTCTCCCCTCCCGCTCTTCCCCTCTCCCTTTCTCTCCCCCTCACCTCCCCCTCCCTCTCTCTTTCTCCCTCTCCCCTTCCTCCACCTCACCCCAACACTCCCTCCCCCTGCCTTTGTCTCTGTCTCTTGGCCTTTCTAAAACACATTTAAAAAGTTAAAAACAGGGGCCTGACACTGTGCACAGCAGGTTAAATCCATGGCCTGCTCTGCTGGCATCCCATATGGGCACAAGTTTGAGTCCCATCTCCCTGCTAATGCACCTGGGAAAGCAGCAGAGGATGGCCCAAGTCCTTGGGCCCCTGTACTCACATAGGAGAACTAGAGAAAGCTTTTGGCTTCAGTGTGGCCCAGCCCTGGCTGTTGTGACCATTTGGGAACTGAACCAATAGATGGAACATCTCTTTCTTTCTTTCTTTCTTTCTTTCTTTCTTTCTTTCTTTCTTTCTTTCTTTCTTTCTTTCTTTCTTTCTTTCTTTGTCTTTCCTTCTCTCTCTTTGTAGCTCTGCCTTTCAAATAAATAAATACATCTTTAAAAAAATTAAAAACAGAGTTTAAAAATTATATTCTAAATGTGATATGAACAGTTATTGGGTCTATACTTCCTTTAAATACGACAAGTTTTTTTTATTTTCTTAGTAGCTGTATCACACTACTGGTTCAGCCTTTGAAGATTTTATTTTTTCTGACTGGTTTTATTACGCATCATTTAATTTCCTATCTTTGTTATATATCTGTTTTTTAGACATGCATTATATGACTTTCTCTAATTTGTTGATAAAGATGTTGAATTGGCCAGGCTAAGTGTGATCCATTACTGTAGACCTTTGTTCAGGTTCACACTACTCATTCCATCACCAACTATATTAGCTACTACAAATTTAATTAGTTGCAGTTTTTAAGAAGCATCTGTCTCCTATGTGTCCCCTATGTTACCATTAGACAATCTGTCAGATAAAAAAATAAAATTAGGGCGCTGGGGCCGGCGCTGTGGCACAGTGGGTTAACGCTCTGGCCTGAAGTGCCGGCATCCCATATGGTCACAGGTTCGAGACCTGGCTGCTCCACTTCCTGTCCAGCTCTCTGCTATGGCCCAGGATAGCAGAAGATGCCCCAAGTGCTTGGGCCCCTGCACCCTTGTGGGAGACACGGAAGAAGCTGCTGGCTCCTGGCTTTAGATCAGCGCAGCTCCGCCCCGTTGTGGCCATCTGGAGAGTGAACCATCGGATGGAAGACCTCTCTCTCTCTCTCTCTCTCTGCCTCTCTTCTCTCTGTGTAACTCTGACCTTCAAATAAATAAATAAATCTTTAAAATAAAATAAGAATCAGGGCGCATCCAACCAAGGAGAGATGTACTTCATCTACCTGTTCAACAACCATATCTATAAAATAAATGTAAATTGGGGTCACCGCCTGCAGTGCCGGAATCCCACATGGGCCCCGGTTCAAGTCCCGGCTGCTCCACTTCCAATCCAGCTCTCTGCTGTGGCCTGGGAAAGCAGTGGAAGATGGCCCAAGCCATTGGGCCCCTGCACCCACATGGGAGACCTTGAGGGGACTCATGGCTCCTGGCTTCAGATTGGCACAGCTCCAGCCATTGCAGCCAATTGGGGAGTGAACCAGAGGATGGAAGACCTCTTTTTCTCTCTCTCTGCCTCACCTCTCTCTGTGTAACTTTGACTTTCAAATGAATAAATAAATCTTTAAAAAAATAAATTAAATAAATGCAAATCATTGGATATGTCTTGTTTTAGTGAACTTAGGCCCGTTTCTCTATTTTACTTTCTTCAAGTGTTCACAAATCACCTTTTAGCTTTAGAATATTACAAGTAATTAAAGTCATTAACTGGGCTATCATTTTTGGAAATCACTTTTCTTTACCTATTCAAATGTGAGCCATCTTTACTTGTCTCTGAACTCCTTATTCTCCTTTGATTTCCTAGCAGTAAGCCTGTAATCTCACTGGTAAAATCTATAAAAATCCTAGGATGACATTCTAAATTACAAAAATTAGGCTCCTTTGAAATGACCAAGAACTCTCATATCTGCTTTCCTAAATGATATTTCAATTCCCTTTTAATAGTGTTTTTCTTGGTAAAGGTGTCTGACCAAGTGGCTTTTATTATTCCCCCAAATGTATAAGTATAATCTTGGCCTCTTTATTCCCATCTTCCTCTAGGTGTTTCTTTTCAGAAGGTTGCCAACAGTGTTACATTTCTTCTATTAGAAAATTCCAAATAGAAAATATCTTTAAAGATTTTTTTAAGAATTTATTTTGGGGCCAGCGTCGTGGCTCAACAGGCTAATCCTCCGCCTTGCGGCGCCGGCACACCAGGTTCTAGTCCCGGTTGGGGTGCTGGATTCTGTCCCGGTTGCCCCTCTTCCAGGCCAGCTCTCTGCTGTGGCCCGGGAGTGCAGTGCTTGGGCCCTGCACCCCATGGGAGACCAGGAGAAGCACCTGGCACCTGGCTCCTGCCATCAGATGAGCTTGGTGTGCCAGCCGCAGCGCGCCGGCCGCGGCGGCCATTGGAGGGTGAACCAATGGCAAAGGAAGACCTTTCTCTCTGTCTCTCTCTCCCACTGTCCACTCTGCCTGTCAAAAAAAAAAAAAAAAGAATTTATTTTGGAAGAGTGAGAGAAGGAGGGGGAGGAGAAAGAGAGAGAGAGAGAGAGAGAGAGAGAGAATCTTCTATCTGCTGGTTTACTCCATAAATGGTCACAATGGCCCTGCCTGGGCCAGGCCTAAGCCAGGAGCCAGGAACCTCTTCCAGGTCTCTCACTGGGTGCAAGGATCCCTTTGGGCCATCCTCTGCTGCTTTCCCAGGCACATTAGGAAGCTGGATTGGAAGTAAAGCAGCCAGGACTCTGGGCTCCTAACTTTGGCTTTGCTTTTTTTTTCCTCCAAAGATTTATTTATTTATTTGAAAGGCAGAGAAACAGAGGGAGAATGAATGCACTACTCAAATGGCTGCAATGGCAGGGGCTGGGCCAGGCTGAAGCTAGGAGCCTAGAGATTCTTCTGGGTCTCCCACATGGGTGCATGGGCCTAAGCATTTGGACCATCTTCTGCTGCTTTCTCAGGCACATTAGCAGGGAGTTGGATTGCAAGTGGAGCATCCAGGTCTTGAACTAGCACCCATATAGGATGCTGGCATCGCAGGTGGAGGCTTAATCTGCTATGCCCCACACTGGCCCCAGAAAGTATGTTTAAATAGCTCTATTCCTGGGGCTTGCGCTATGACGTAGTGGGTAAGGCCACCACCTGCAGTGCTGGCATCCCATATGGGCGCTGGTTCAAGTCCCAGCTGCTCCACTTCCAGAGGATTAATCTACTGCACCATGGCGCCAGCCCCTAGAATTTGTTCTTTCTTTTTGTTTTTTTTCCAAGACTGTTCATTTTCTATTGCACATTCTTTTTTTTTTTTCTTAAAATTTATTTATTTATTATTTGAAAGGCAGAATTACAGAGAGGTAGAGGCAGAGAGAGAGAGAGAGGGAGGGAGAGAGAGCAGAGACAGAAACATCTTCCATCTGCTGGTTCACTCCCCCCCCCCCAAGATGGCCACAACAGCTGGAGTTGAGCCAATACAAAGCCAGGAGCGAGGAGCTTCTTCTGGGTCTGCTATGTGGGTGCAGGGGCCCAAGGACTCGGGCCATCTTCTACTGCTTTTCCAGGCCATAGCAGAGAGCTAGATCAGAAGTGGAGCAACCGGGTCTCGAACCACCACCTATATGGGATGCCAGTACTGCAGGTGGCAGCTTTACTTGTTACACCACAGCACCAGCCAGTATTTGTTTTTATTATATATTCCTCTGTAGGACAGTTGTCTTAATTTACTTTTTGGTTTGAAGTTTCTGAAAACATGTGGTTAGTATAAATATGATCCTTCAGCCCACTTTAGGATAGGCCAGTGGTTACAAATTTTTGAGGAAGATTTTTTCATGTAGATCAAGGCTAAAACAGATGTACTTCTGGTTATATCCCTATTATAGCAATAATAATAATAATAATATGATGTCTCATTGAAGGTCCTGGGTTTTCCTGAACATCTGAATTATAATTCCCTACTTCATTTTCTGTTCCTTTGTATCTGGCAAAACACCATTTCCTTGATAACTGAGCCAAGCAACTTTTTCCTCTCTTGCATCCATTAGATTAATTTGTTCTTATGTTCCACTTTCAGCTCCCTCTGTATTTTCAGTGCCTGGACTGAAGGCGGGAGTTAGAGAGTAGAGAAGGAGAGTGAGAGAGAAAAGAATGGGGGTGGGGGAAGATAGCTGGGACTTCTACTATTTTAGAAGTTCACTGTTCACTTAAAGTAATGTTTATAAGACAAACATTTGGCTGAGGGTTAAGACTCTGAAACACTCAGGTTCTGTATTGAGTGCCTGGATTCAATACCCACCTCTAGCTCTGGACTCTAGCTTCCTGCCATCACAAACCCTGGGAAGCTCAAGTATTTGGGTTCCTGCTATCCAAATGGGAAACCTAGATTGGGTTCCTAGCTCCTGGATCACAGCTTTGGTCTCTACACAGTTTTAGCCTCACAGGCATTTGGGGTACAAACCAGCAATTATTAGCTCTCCCTTTCTCTATCTCTGTCTCTGAATCTCTCAAATGAATACATTTTTTAAAAAATTATTTATTTATTTGAAAGGCAGAATTACAGAGAGGCAGAGAGAGAGAAAGAGAAAAAGAGAGAGAGAGAGAGGTCTTCCATCTGATTCTTCACTCCCCGGATGGCCACCACGGCTAGAGCTGTGCTGATCCAAAGCCAGGATCCAGGAGCTTCTTCCGGTCTCCCACGTGGGTGCAGGGGCCCAAGGACTTGGGATATCTTCTACTGCTTTCCCAGGCCATAGCAGAGAGCTGGATCAGAAGTGGAACAGCCAGACTCGAATCGGCGCCCATATGGGATGTTGGCATTGCAGGCAGCAGCTTTACCCACTACACCACAGCGCCAGCCCCAAATGAATACATTTTTTAAAAATAAAATAATGTTTATGACATTGGACAGTTGTAGTTATTTTGTAGCATACTGTTTTCAGAAAATCTAGACTAAGGGACCAGCATTATGACACAGCAGGTAAAGCCGCAACCTGTAACATCGGCATCTCAACTGCTCTGCTTAACATCCAACTCCCTGCTATTATGGCTTAGGAAAAGAAGCTGACCAAAGCATCTGGGCCCTGCCATCCCTGTGGGAGACCCAAATGAAACTCCTGGCTTAGGCTTGGCTCAACCATGGTGTTTGCAGCTATCTGGGAGTGAAACAGTGAATGGAAGATCTCTGTCTCTCTGTCTCTTCCTCTCTGTAACTCTGACTTTGAAAATAAAGAAATAAGTCTTACAGAAAGAGAAAGAAAATCTAACTGAAATATTTCTGGAAACAGAATGCCAAACATTTCTGTACCCATCAAATTATTCCTTTTTGCATTTCCTCATAGTCCCTTGGGAGAAAATATGGAATAAAGATGTGAGGACTTTTTGAGTCAATGCAGGCTTATTTAGAGTCTGAAAAGCCAAACAGTGCAGCACAACTTTTTTCATTAAGATTCTGCTTAATCTTTGAAGATTTTTGTAAACATTTGGTTTTACTTAATTTTACTTGCATCCCTTTTCTCAGAAATAGGCATTAAGGGGGTCCTAATAAGTTCATGAACATCAAAAAGCTCTTAAAAGTAAACCGTGATGGATTGATTGTGAGTGAAGCAAACAGGGATTAAATTTCTCTTGAAATACATATGAGTTTAATAATTAGAAGGGAAACTCTTCATAATTAAGCATTCTTTTCAGATATTTAAAATGCTTGAGAAAAGCAAAATTTTGCTATATTGTACTGTCTCAGTTTATGACTGTTCTTAGAAACTTTGATGCCACATCCATGGAACAAATAATTCCAACAAGAAGATGAAAAAGTCTAGCACAGTTTTTGGTACATAGGAAGCAGTTAAGGAATTGTAATTAGTCTCTCTTTCCCAAATGTTTCTTTCTTTTTTAAGATTTATTTTATTTATTTGAAAGAATTACAGAAAAAGGCAGAGACAGAGAGAGAGGTCTTCCATCCGCTGGTTCATTCCCCAGATGGCCGTAATGGCCAGAGCTGCGCCGATCCAAAGCCAGGAAGCAGGAGCCTCTTCTGGGTCTCCCACGTGGGTGCAGGGGTCCAAACACTTGGGCCATTTTCCACTACTTTCCTAGGCCACAGCAGAGACTTGGATCAGAAGAAGAGCAGCTGGGACTAGAATCGGTGCCCATATGTAATGCCAGTGCTTCAGGCCAGGGCTTTAACCCTCTGCGCCACAGTGTCGGCCCCCCCAAAATGTTTCTACTACCCCTAAATTTATTTCTGTTAAAGAAACTTCTGTCACACTTACCCTTAGTGTACAAAGAAATTAAACCAAAAGAATGTTTGTGCTCTGATGCATAGAAGAGATGGGGATAGAATATTTAGAATATTATACCTAAAGGATCCTAGAAACACAGCACAGATGGTACTTGAGCTGATCATTAAAATAATTTGGTGGGCTCTGCTGGGCAGAGGGAGCAACATGTTTGTAGAAACTCAGAGGCAGGATACCAGCTTAGAATTTTTTTTTTTTTAATTGACTGCAATGGTGGAACTGAGCTGATCTCAAGTCAGGAGCCAGGAGTTCTTCTGGGTCTCCCACACGGGTGCAGGGGGCTAAAGACTTCGGCCATCTTCTACTGCCTTCCCAGACCCAGCTTAGAACTTTTAGGGAACTGCAATTCATGTGGAGTATCAAAGAGTAGTCTAAGAAAGGGGTACAGTGAGAGATGGGGCTGCAGGGCCAGTTAGACGTCTAACTACAAAGAGGGATTGTGGGGACCCATGGATAGGCCTGCCATGGGACCCCCCCATGCTGGGCTTGGCTTATAGCAGTAATGCAGATGTAGCAGCTGATTGAACTTTCCATCTAGCTGAGGATCGTGGTAAACAACAAGATGGCGTTAATGCCCTGCTCACTGCAGGACTCCACAGCTGAGCGTGATCAAGTGCCGGATTGGAGAGCTCTGTGCATGGACTGTGATTGATTGACTGTGATTGGTTGAATTCTGTATATAAGCGGACCACGGGAGAAGGAATGGGCACGTCAGCTTTCCCCCTTAAGGAACGTGCGCGCCATCTCTTCCCCCTTCTCCCGGTCCCCCACTCTTTTTCCTACTTCAGTAGAAGACCGATTAACTGCGAGCAGCGTCGTTCCTTTTGCGGCCGAAGAAGCAACAAGGGATGTGTTCTAAGACTCTTAGGGTTTATCTATAAAGATCAACATTGTGATTATCACAGCACCTTAGCACTCATTTTATATAGATTTAATTTTAACTAAATTTATTTCTTTTAAGGCATGATTTATAAACAATAGGATACCCCCATTTCAAGTTTATTATTTTGTTGACTTTTGACAAACTTATATACCTGTGTAACCACCTCTATTCAATCTGTAGAATTTTACCATTACCTCAAAAACTTTGTTTTTGCCTCTTCTCAGTCACGCTCACAGACACACAGGCAACTATTATAGACTTCTGTCATCATAAATTTGTTTGTCTTTTCTAAAATTTCAATTAAATGGAAACATATAATCGGGCTTCGAAAAGTTTATGGAAGATGGAATTTAAAGATACTCTATGCTTTAATGAACTCCTTTATTTTATTTTTTTATTTGACAGATAGAATTAGTGAGGGAGAGAGACAGAGAGAAAGGTCTTCCTTCTGTTGGTTCACTCCCCGAAATGGCCGCTACGGCCGGAGCTATGCCAATCCGAAGCCAGGAGCCAGATGCTTCCTCCTGGTTTCCCATGCAGATGCAGGGGCCCAAGCACTTGGGCCATCCTCCACTGCCCTCCTGAGCCACAGCAGAGAGATGGACTGGAAGAGGAGCAACTGGGACTAGAACCTGGCACCCATATGGGATACCAGCACCTTAGGCAGAGGATTAACCAAGTGAGCCACATCACTGGCCCCAGTGAACTCCTTTTTAAAATAAAGTTGACTTTTAAATTTATTTAGGGGTAGGTATTGTGGTACGTGTCATATCATAGTGCCTGTATCTTCAATCCAGCTTACTGCAATGTGCCTGAGAGAGCACATTATGACCCAAATACTTCGATTCTCGCTACCCACATGGGAGACCTGGATAGAATTTCTGGCTTTTGGCTTCAGCCTGGTCTAACTGTGGCTGTTGTGAGCATTTGGGAAGTGAGTCTGTGAATAGAAGAGCTCTCTCTTCTCTGCTGTACCCTTTCTCTCTGTCATTCTGCATTTCAAATAAATAAATAAATAAAATTTAAATGTATTTATTTGAGAGAGAAAGAGAGAGAGCTTCCATCCACTGGTTTTGTCCTTAAATGCCCACAACAGCTGGGGATGGGTGGAGCCAAAGCCAGAAGCTGGGAACTGAATCCAAATGGGGCTGGGTGCTGTGGCCCAGTGGGTTAACGCCCTGGCCTGAAGCGCTGGCATCCCATATGCGTGTGGGTTCAAGTCCCAGCTGCTCTGCTTCCAGTCCAGCTCTCTGCTTTGTCCTGGGAAAGCAGTAGAAGATGGCCCAAGTCCATGGGCCCCTGCACCTGTGTGGGAGACCAGGAAGAAGCTGCTGGCTCCTGCCTTCGGATTGGCGCAGCTCCGGCCATTTCGGCCATTTGGGGAGTGAACCAGTGGATGGAAGAAAATACAAAGGGGCTTGTTCTATGCAAACCAGGACAAGAATTTTAGCTATTTCCTCTTTGCCCTTTTTCTTCTGACTACCTGTTTATTCTTTATTGGGTTCTCTCTCTCTCTCTCTCTCTCTCTCTCTCTCTCCCCCCCCCCTCCCCCTCTCCCCCCTCTCCCCCTCTCCCTCTCCTTCTCTCCTCTCTCTGTGTAACTCTTTCAAATAATTATTAAAAAAAAAAACAAAAACAAATTGCAGGTATCTTAACCGGCATCTTGACTGCTAGACCAAATGCCTGCCCCTTTCATACACTTTTTTGACGACTCCTTGTATACCATATACCCTTATACCTTTGACTTAGCATGATATTTTTGAGGTTCACTCATGCTGAAAAATGCATTCTTTTTTATTGCTGAAGCTTCATTAGATTTATGTACACTTTAAACAAATCTCTTATTAATGGACATATCGTTTGTTTCCAGTTTATGGCTTATATTAAATCTTTGTCAGCCCTCACTTTAGCATGTGTTGTAGCTAATATATTTGGGAAGATCCTACCACCCCACCACCACTAACCAAAGTGTGTGGCTGGCATAGCAGGAAAGTGGCTTGAAAAATTTGCCTCAGGCTTGAATGATCACAGTCCCTCATTTCCCTGGCAATAGTAATTGGCCTAAGGAACAAGTATGTGATTTAGGAAAGTTAGAGTCTTTTCTCAGAAGAAAGAAAATATTTGTTTCCACATGGATTACTAAAATGGTAAGCTTGAAGCCTTTCCACTCTGGTTGCATAAAGGAAGCCCTTCAATGATAGAAGAGAATATGAACAATGCAGAGGGGAAAACGGAGTGGTTGAGAAAGGAAATCCCTACCTCCTCCAGGAATTAGATGTAAACTTAACAAGAATTCCTACATTTACACAGAAGTGGAAGCTGGAAGAACCCAATAAAGAATAAACAGGTAGTCAGAAGAAAAAGGGCAAAGAGGAAATAGCTAAAATTCTTGTCCTGGTTTGTATAGAACAAGCCCCTTTATATTTTCAAAAATTAGACAAGGAAACTGCCAGCCTGAGACTCTGACTTAGAGCCATAATAGCGCTCTTCATTTGATGGAGCAAGGTGATCACTAAGACAGAGAATGGTTTTTATTATTCTTCTCTCTCCACCCATTCTTGTTCAGTTTAACAAATTAGTATTGACACTGTCTGTTGATGTGCCCATGAGAGAGATATGAGGACTATGAGGACGTAAAGATGAGTAAAGCAGTCTTCCTTCCAGGTCCTCACACAGTAATGGAGGAGAGATAACAAATTCCGCTTGGGGGGAGAGAAGTAAGGAGCTAATTCTTACAAGATAAAGTGAGAGAAGAAAACATTATAGGCAGATGTATGGATACAAGAGACTTTCGGTATTCTAGAATATATATTAAACAGCAGGGAATAACCAAAAATATTGCTAAAGAAGCAGAAGTCAAGTCATGCAGGACCTTGAATGCATTATATTTTATGCTGTGAGCATTAGAAAAGTATCTGTCTGCTATGGTTGCGGTAACAAAGTACCACATCTGGATGGCTTACACAACAGAAATTTATTTTCTTGCAATTCTGGTGGAGGCTAAAAGTTTCAGATCAAATTGTTGGCAGGTTTGATTTCTCCTGAGGCCTCTCTCCATGGTTTGCAGATGGCTGTGTTCTCCCTGTGTCTTCATTCTATGTGTCTATGTCCACTTTTTTTCTCTTATAAGGACTCTGACCATATTGGCTAAGGGCTCACCCTGGGTGGGGAGGTATCTCATTTTAACTTAATTATCCCTTTAAAGGCCCTATCTCTTATATTCCAAGTACCTGGTCTTCAACATATGAATTTGGGGGGCACACAATTCAGCTCAATAGAAGCCATGGAACATTTAAGGGTTTTAAGTAGGAAGGGCATGAATACATCTGTACTCTGAATCATTACTTCATTTCATTACTTCACTTCAATGACAGTAGAGGATACAGCACAGAATAGAGGCAGGAAAGTTTGGGACTCTTGGAATGCTCAGGCAAGGCATGGTTCAGGCTTAGAGAGGCTACTCAGACTGCTACCTGGTTAGAATGTAAATCACTTAAATAAGGATGGCTTATCAGGATTTGATGATTTTCTCCACAAGGATAAATTCTTTTATTGAAGATGTTTATGCATACTTCTTTGAAAGAGAAAAAGGTAAGTGGAGTAAGGCAGGAAATTTCATGAAGGATTCTTCAACTAAGTTATGGCTTTATAAGTTTTTTTGCATTTAGATCTTCTTTTACTTATCAATGTTCTATTTTCTATTTCTGTTCCTACTCTTATTATGGAGATTTGTTTTTGTTGTGTAGAAAGACCACACAATATGGAGCTAGAGGCTTCTTCCAGCCTTAGTTCTGGTAGTTACTAGGTAAGCAATTGTCTTAGTCTGTTTTGAGATTCTATAACAAAATACCTGACGTTGGATAATGTATAAAGAAATGTGATTTATTTGGCTCATGAATCTGGGGTCTGGAAAGTCTGAGCAACATAGCACTGGCATCTGATGTGAATCCCCTTGGCTGTGTCACAACACAGAAGAGAAGTGGAAAGGGAAAAGGACACAAGCAGAAAAAGCCACTCCTATGGGTGTGGCCTTGTTTTAAAAAGAATCTGTTCTTGGAGGGGCACTGTGACACATCAAGTTAAGCTGCTGACTGCAGCGTCAGCATCCCAAATTGGTGCCTGTTTGAGTCCTACTGCTCCATTTTAGATTCAGCTACCTGCTAATGCACCTGGGAAAGCAGTGGAAGATGGCTCAAGTCCTTGGGGCCCCTGCCACCCATGTGGGAGACATGGAGAAGCTCCTGGCTCCTGGCTGCTGGCTTCAGCCTGGCCCAGTCTTGGTCATTGCAGCCATTTGGGGAGTGAACCAGAGATGGAAGATGCCTCTGTCTCTCTCTTTCTCTCTCTGTAATTGCCTTTCAGACAATCTTGAAAAAATCTTGAAAAAAGGAAAGAAAGAGAAAGAGAGAGAGAGAAAGAGAGAGGCGGGGGCTGGCACTGTAGCATAGCGGGTAAAGCCATTGCCTGTAGTGCCAGCATCCCATATGGGCGCCAGTTCCAGTCCCGGCTGCTCCACTTCCGATCCAGCTCTCTGCTTTGGCCTGTGAAAGCAGTAGAAGATGGCCCAAGTCCTTGGGCCCCTGCACCTGCATGGGAAACCCGGAAGAAGCTCCAGGCTCCTGGCTTTGGATCAGCACTGTTGTGGCCATCTGAGCAGCGAACCAGCGGATGGAAGACTTTCTCTCTCTCTCTCTCTCTCTCTCTCTCTCTCTGCCTCTCCTTCTCTCTGTAACTCTAACTTTAAAATTAAAAAAAAAAAATCTTAAAAAAAAAAAAGAAAAAAAGGGAAAGAAGAGGAGAGGGGAGGGGAGTGGAGGGGAGGAAAGAAAGAAAAGAAAGACCTGTTCTCACTAGACCCAGCATACTTTCTAAGACCAGCCTTAATGCATTCATAAAAGTGGAGCACCCATGGTCTAATTATCTTATACTAGGGCCCACTTGTTAAAGGTTCCACCACCTCAACACTGTCACACTGAAGACCAACCTTCCAGTAAGTGAATCCTGAGGGTACAAACTCCATCTAAATCACAGCAGAGGGGCCTGCACTGTGGTGCAGCAGATTAATGCCCTGGCCTGAAGCGCTAGCATCCCATATGGGCGCCGATTGGAGACATGGCTGCTGCACTTCTGATTCAGCTCTCTGCTATGGCCTGGGAAAGCAGTAGAAGATATCCCAAGTCCTTGGGCCCCTGCACCCACGTGGGAGACCCAGAGGAGGTTCCTGGCTTCTGGCTTGGATTGGCGCAGCTCTGGCCATTGTGGCCAATTGGGGAGTGAACCATTAGATGGAGGACCTTTCTCTTTCTCTCTCTCTCTCTCTCTGCCTCTCCTCTCTGTGTAACTTCCTTTCCTCTCCTCACCTCGCCTCTCTTCTCCTCTCTTCTTTTCTTTTTTTTCTTTTTTTCAAGATTTATTTTATTGATTTGAATGACAGAGTTACAGAGAGAGGTAGAGATAGAGAGAGAAGTCTTCCACCCTCTGGTTCACTCCCCAGAGTCAGAGCTGCGCCGATCTGTGGAGTAGCCGGGTCTCCAATCAGCACCCACATGGGATGCCAGCGCCGCAGGCAAGGACTAACCTACTGTGCCACTGCGCCAGATCCTATTGAGTTTCTTACTATGAGTTGTGGACATGAGTCCTAGAGTACCTCTTTCTTTTTTATTATTTCTTTTTTTAAGAGATTTAAGCTCCCCTACTTTTTTTTTTTTTTAATTAATTTATTTATTTGAAGGGCAGAACTACAGAGAGGCAGAGGCAGAGAGAGAGAGAGAGAGGGGTCTTCCATCTGATGGTTCACTCCTCAGATGGCTGCAGTGGCTGGGGCTGTGCCAATCCAAAGCCAGGAGCCAGGAGCTTCCTCCAGGTTTCCTACACAGGGTCAGGGGCCCAAGGAGTTGGGCCATCTTCTACTGCTTTCCCAGGCCATAGCAGAGTGCTAGATCAGAAGTGGAGCACTGCAGGTGGTAGCTTTACATGCTAGGCCACAGCGCTGGCCCCTAGGGTGCCTCTTTCTTGTAGAAAGGGTCCCTCAAACCACAGGAGTTTGTTGGGCCATTGTCATGTCAAGACTCTGCTCTAGGCTCTTTAGATCTGATTACCAGGGAAGAAAACAAAAGTGGTTTTAGTTCAGTAAATGCTAGAATGTGGGGAGGGGGGAAGCATGTTTAATATCACCAAGACAAAGGGATGGGAGCAAGCAGACAAAAGCATAGAAAAAAGGGATGAAAAGAGAGCCAAAAGAGGTAATGTGAATACAAAAGGCAAAATCTGAAAACAGACTAGAAAAGGAAAAACAAAGGCTTTCCCCAAATGCCTCTTATTTCAGGCTTCATATTCATTCCTCTTTTTCTTAAGTGTAAGAACCTCAAGGGAGAGGGGAGAAGCTGTTCTTTTTAATGTCATTTATTTCTGGCCAGTATTATGCCTGGCCAATGTCAACTCATTATTAGTAATGCTGTTGTTTGCAAGAAACGTTTCCAGGAAATTTTGACTTTGGTTTGTTATTACATATAGTAGTATTTCTGTGAGTTACATAACTCACTCAATGAAAATATAGAATGTAATCCACTTGACATAAGATTTTAACTTTTGACAAAACTGATTTAGTTTATCAAATATGTACTACTTCTAAGAACCATACCTGTGAGGGAAATATTTGTACAAAGAAGTCTGACATGTTTCCACATGAAAAAAAAAAAAACTTGAAACTGAGTACTAATAATCTTTGTTGATAATTCATCAAATTTTCTTATAAAGAAACTAGAAAACATGGCAGGAATTAGTCCCCAGGTGACAGCAGAGACCTGCCAGTCATTCTTTCCTTCAACAAATGTATTACTGGACATGAGACTTTTTACCAGGTTGTGGGTGTAGCAGGAACAGACATAGTTCTTGCCCTTATAGAGTTACACTCATGTAGGAGAATTAGATAGTAAGTAAACATAATCATCATTAATTACAAATTGTAGTCACTTTTTTGAAGGAAAAAACAAGTAGAAGCTTCATATTTGAGATTATTTGAGTGCAACAATTATTCCTTAACACCATAGCAATGAACACAAAAAATAACTTTGTGTCCTCAAGAAATGTAGGGACTTCTCTCCAGCATGTAAACATTTCTTCAGCAGTGAGTACCAGCTGGATGTGCTCTAATTCAATTGAATTCTGACACTGTCTACCCATAGACAGCCTCGGATCCCACAAGCAGTGGCCCAATCCCCTTTCTTTTCTTTTCTTTCTTTTTTTTTTTTTTAATATTTATTTTACTGGGCCGGCGCCGTGGCTCCACCTTGCGGCGCCGGCACACCGGGTTCTAGTCCGGTTGGGGCACCGGATTCTGTCCTGGTTGCCCCTCTTCCAGGCCAGCTCTCTCTCTCTTTTTTTTTTTTTTTTGACAGGCAGAGTGGACAGTGAGAGAGAGAGACAGAGAGAAAGGTCTTCCTTTTGCTGTTGGTTCACCCTCCAATGGCGCACCGCGGCCGGCGCACCGCGCTCCTCCGATGGCAGGAGCCAGGAGCCAGGTGCTTTTCCTGGTCTCCCCATGGGGTGCAGGGCCCAAGCACCTGGGCCATCCTCCACTGCACTCCCGGGCCACAGCAGAGGGCTGGCCTGGAAGAGGGGCAACCGGGACAGAATCCGGCGCCCCGACCGGGACTAGAACCCGGTGTGCCGGCGCCGCAAGGCGGAGGATTAGCCTGTTGAGCCACGGCGCCGGCCCCAGGCCAGCTCTCTGCTGTGGCCCGGGAGTGCAGTGGAGGATGGCCCAAGTGCTTGGGCCCTGCACCCCATGGGAGACCAGGAAAAGCACCTGGCACCTGGCTCCTGCTATCGGATGAGCGCGGTGCGCCGGCCGCGGCGGCCATTGGAGGGTGAACCAACAGCAAAAGGAAGACCTTTGTCTCTCTCTCTCACTGTCCACTCTGCCTGTCAAAAAAAAAAAAAAAAAGATTTATTTTACTTATTTGAAAGTCAGAGTTACACAGAGAGAGAAGGAGAGGCAGAGAGAGAGAGAGAGAGAGAGTCTTCCATCCACTGGTTTACTCCCCAATTAGTGGCAACAGATTGCTGTGCCAATCTGAAGCCAGGAGCCAGGAGCTTCCTCCCTGTCTCCCACGTGGGTGCAGGGGCCCAAGGACTTGGGCCATCTTCTACTGATTTCCCAGGCCATGGCAGAGAACTGGATTGGAAGTGGAGCAGCCGGGACTCCAACTGGTGCCCATGTGGGATGCCAGCACTGCAGGTGGAGGCTTTACCTGCTATGCCACATGCCAGCCCAACAATCTCCTCTCTTAAGATTTCAGTTATAACCCCCAGGTTATTTTACCTGTGTTTCTGACCAACTATCTATAACTTGGAGGTTCTACAACCTCCACACGTTCAACTAATTTGCTAGAGTGGCTTCCAGAACTTAGGGAAACAGTCAAATTTCCAAGTGCTGTATAAAGGATATTATAAAACATACAGATGAAGAAAAATAAAAGGTTGAGGTATGGGAGAAAGTGCGTGGAACTTTCTGCTCTCTCCAGGCACGTCACCCTCCCAGAACCTCCACAATTTCAGGTACCTGGAACATCTCTGAACTCTATTCTTTTGGATTTTTATGGAGTCTTTATTGAAAAGGCATGATTGAAGCATGGCCAACTGTGGTGAAATGTGATTGGACAGTATATAAAGATAATTGAAAATGAATCTTGATGAAGAATGGGATGGGAGAGGGAGTCGGAGATGGGATAGTTGCGGGTGGGAGGGTGGTTATGGGGGGAAAATTCTGTTATAATCCAAAAGTTGTAGTTTGGAAATTTATATTTCTTAAATAAAAGTTAAAAAAAATGTGATTGGATAAAAAGGGTATGATATAATAGTAGTAGGCTGGATGAGAAAACCCAGTAGGGCCTGTCTGTTTCAACATTTTTCTTGATCTCTCTGTGCAGAATTCCTCCCTCTAGGGTATGGGGCAGAACCACTCTGGAAGGAGGAGGTTTTTTTTTTTTTTTTTTTTTTTAAAGATTTATTTATTTATTTGAAAGTCAGATTTACATAGAGAGAGGAGAGGCAGAAGGAGAGAGGGGTCTTCCATCCGATGGTTCACTCCCCAGATGGCCAGAACTGCGCCGATCCAAAGCCAGAAACCAGGAGCTTCTTCCGGGTCTCCCACACAGGTGCAGGGGCCCAAGGACTTGGGCCATCTTCTATTGCTTTCCCAGGCCATAGCAGAGAGCTGGATTGGAAGCAGAGCAGCCGGGACTCGAACCGGTGCTCATATGGGATGCTGGCGCTTCAGTCCAGGGCGTTAACCCACTGCATCAGCCCTGGAGGAGGGTTTTATGACCTACTACCAAGCAAGGGTAGGTTAGAAAATTTCTTTATGGCCAGATCCAAGACAGAAATTTGGGGATTAGAGTTTCTGTGATCTACCTTGGGAAGAGAACTTCTAGTTTCTGAAGACTATTTTGGAGAGGGAGTTACAAACCCAGAACCCTGGATGGAAAACAAAATACACTTACCATAATATAACACTGAAGAAGTGACTTTTCAACTGAAATAATAAGGATGAGTATGACAGTTTGGAGAAGAATAGGGAACGAGTATTACAAGCAGAGAAAATGACTTTGCACTCTTGAGACAGGAAAGAGTTCATCACAGAGTTCATCAAAGCAGGGTCATGTGGCAGATTCAGTAGTTTATGCAGGCAAGCATCAGTAAAAAAGTTCCTTCTCTTGTTTCTCATGTCCTTGTACTTGTGCTAATTGCTAAGTGTCTTGAATACAGTCAAGGCTGAAACAACTCCTGACTGTTGAAACAGATCTACTGCAGCCAGGCCTTCTGCTGGCCCTAGCGAGGATATAGATGGTGGGTGTGTGCAGGTTTGAACTTGAGGACCCAGCATATTTCAGCTTTATTCAGTAAGTTCTCATAAATGGACTACTTAAAATACCACAGGAGCGGGAAACTTTTTTTCTGCCAAGGACCATTGAATATTTATAATATCATTCATGGGCCATACAAAATTGTTAACTTAAAAATTAGCCTTGGAGCTGGCACTGTGGTGCAGAGCGTTAATGCCCTGGGCTGAAGCGTCAGCATCCCATATGGGCACTGGTTCAAGACCCGGCTGCTCCACTTCTGATCTAGATCTCTGATATGGCCTGGGAAAGCAGTAGAAGATGGCCCAAGGCCTTGGGCCTCTGCACCTGCATGGGAGACTCAGAAGCAGCTCCTGGTTCCTGGCTTTGGATCGGCACAGCTTTGGCCATTGTGGCCATCTGGGGAGTGAACCATCAGATGGAAGACCTCTCTCTCTCTCTGCCTTTCCTCTCTCTGTGTAACTCTGACTTTCAAATAAATAAATAAACCTTTAAAAAAAATTAGCCCGCTATAGATTTGTTGAATTTCAAGTCCCATCTGCAGTTGCCTTGGTAAAGCAGACTAGATGATTTTGTGGGCCATATATGGCCCATGACCTAGACGTTCCCCTCTCCTGGTTTTCTTGGCACTTCGCCATAGGTTTTTTTTTTTTTTTTAAGATGTATTTTGCTTATTTGAAAAAGTTGCAGAGAGAGGTAGAGAAACACACACACACATACACCCAGAGGTCTTCCATCTGCTGGTTCACTCTCTAGATGGCCACAACAGCCAGAACTGTGCCGATCCAAAGCCAGGAACCAGGATCTTCTTCCAGGTCTCCCACATGGGTGCAGGGGCCCAAGGACTTGGGCCATCTTCTACTGCTTTCCCAGGCCATAGCAGAGAGCTAGATTGGAAGTGGAGCAGCCGGGACTCAAATCGGCACCCATATGGGATGCCAGCACTGCAGGTGGAGGCTTTACCCACCATGCCACAGTGCCGGCCCCCACCATAGTTTTTTTTTTTTTTAATATTTATTTATTTATTTGAAAATCAGAGTTACACAGAGAGAGAGAGGTCTTCCACCCACTGGTTCACTCCCTAATTGGCCGCAACACTGGAGCTGCGCTGATCTGAAGCCAGGAGCCTGGAGCTTCTTGTGGGTCTCCCATGCAAGGGCAGGGGCCCATGGACTTGGGCCATCTTCTACTGCTTTCCCAGGCCATAGCAGAGAGCTGGAGCAGAAGAGGAACAGCTGGGACTTGAACCGGCGCCCATAGGGGATGCCGGCACTGCAGGCGGGGCTTCACTCGCTATGCCACAGTGCCAGGCCCCACACCATAGTTTTTTTTTTTTTTTTTTAAGATTTGTTTATTTTCTTGAAAGTCAGAGTTGCACAGAGAGAGGAGTGGAAGAAAGAAAAAGAGAGGTCCTCCATCCACTGGTTCATTCCCTAGTTGGCTGCAACGGCTGGAGCTGTGCCAATCTGAAGCCAGGAGCCAGGAGCTTCCTCCGGGTCTCCCACATGGGTACAGTGGCCCAAGGACTTGGACCATCTTCCACTGCTTTCTCAGGCCATAGCAGAGAGCTGGATTGGAAGTGGAGCAGCCAGGACGTGAACCAGTGGGATGTCAGCACTGCAGGCTGTGGCTTTACCCGCTATGCCCAGTGCCAGCCCCCCCATCATAGTTTTTTATGTAAATTTTTCTGGTGATTTGATGACCTATCTGGTTCCTGTGTCTCCTATTCTTGTGATTGGTACTCCTGCTTCCACCATCATCTCTGTGGTGACTTCTCAGGCCAGGCACATTAGAGCTAACTTTGACTCTTCTGTCATTTCTCAAGAACAGTAAGTTCCACATCTGTAGTACCCCTCCAGGCTGTTGCCTATGGTCCATTCTCATGGACACTGACTGTGCCAGGCCCTCCTGCACAGTTCCCTGGCCTCAGTCTCACCCAAGTCAATCATTCTTTCAAGTTCCTGCCATATTCATCTTCTTTGAATACTATTTCCATTCTGGCCTATCTTAGCTCTGTCCATTTTGCCTATAAATGAATTCCAGTAAAGCTGATTCACCCTTAGGCCTCAGAAAGCAGCATCTTTAAGATAACCTCAGCCTTTAGTCTTTTTTTTTATTATTATTAAAGATTTTTATTTATGTGAGAGGCAGAGTTATGGACAGAGAGAGGACAGAGAAAAAGGTCTTCCATCCACTGGTCCATCTCTAAATGGCCACAACAGCCGGAGGTGGGCCAACCCAAAGCCAGGAGCCAGGAGCTCCTTTGGTCTTCCACGTGGGTGCAGAGCCCCAAGCACTTGGATCATCTTCTGCTACTTTACCAGGCCATAAGCAGAGAGCTGGATGGGAGGAGGAACAGGCAGAACATGAACTGGTACTCATATGGGATGCTGGTGCAGCAGGTAGATGCGTAGCCTATTATGCCACCGTGCCGGCCCCAGCCTTTACTCTTGTTCTCTCTGTGTAGTTTTCCTTCCACCTTTCACTTCTCTGTAGCTATCCCAATCCTACAGTCTTCCAGCATTTTAGGGCACTCATTTATTTATTCATTCATTTAGTAGTCATTGAGTGACTATCGTATGTCAGACGTATGCTAGGCACTAGGGATACACAATGAGCAAAGACAGAAACAATCCCTGCTTGTCTGGAGCCTATGTTTGGACAAAAGAATGGTAAAACCAGAGTAAGCCAGAAAATTTTCCCCACAGGAGATTAAATAAATTCCTAGGACCATTTGAGTTGAAAGTCTGCATCTGAAATGAGATTGGCAACTTAGTTATTCATCATTGGTCCAAACCAACATAAAGTAAGTGGTAAAGGGAAATAAAATTGAAGAGATTAAACCCAGTTTATGAAAGGTCTTGAGTACCAGGCTAATGAGTGTTAAATATACTTATAGACAATGAAGAGGCCTCCACCTCTGTTGTTGATTCCTTCTTCTTAAAATTCAGGTTCTGAAGGATCAACAACTTTCTTCATAGCCAGCCTTCTTCAATAAAACTAGAACAACTACTGCATATAAACCTTAATTTGGGGGCTGACTAAAGCCCTTTGAGGTTGCTCCCTTCAATATTTGCATTTAGGGACTGACACTGTTGCATAGTGGGTAAAGCCGCATGCCATACTGGTTCGAGTCCCAGCTGCTCCACTTTGATCCGGCTCCCTGCTAATGTGCCTGGGAAAGCAGCGGAGGATGGCCCAAGTGCTTGAGCCCCTGCACCCATGTGAGAGACCCAGATGAAGCTCCTGGCTCCTGGCCTTGGAGCAGCGCATCTCCAGCTATTGTGGCCATTTGAGGAGTGACTCAACAGATGGAAGACCTCTCTCTGTCTCTCCTTTTCCTCTTTAACCCTGCCTTTCAAACAAATAAATACATCTTTAAAAAGTAATAAATAAATATTTGCATTTACCCAGCTTTTGTACCTTGACATCTTTTTTCTTTAATAGAGGGATTAGAGGCTAAAGAAATGCCAGAAGTCAAGCCACAACATTCTATATTCACCTCCTTTCCAGTGCATATCAAATTGGAAACTGCTAATCATGTTCCCTCCTGGGGTCAGAGAAACCCATATCTTCAATATTCTCTGTATTTTATGGCTTCTCTGCTTTTTATTGCATGAGACATGACCTTTAGACCCCAGTCAGCCAATCCTCTGAAGAGAAAGCCTAGTAAAAGTGCTCCCTCCTCTGCCTTTACTAAAACACCCTTTCTCTCCCTCTTCCCAAGTCTCCCAGGCTTTTTACTTACTGCTATCTTAACTAACATGTAATTACTGTTCCTACCATTAGCCTTCTTTGCTGGCATCTTGTAGCAACATGTTTGTGCCACCTAAATTATCTAGCCTTACAGTAAGGAGATTTTTAAAAAACCCTTGTCAGAATGTTTTCCTTGTACCAATATTACTGAATACATAGGCAATTTGTTATTAACACAGTCACATTACATCATCTTAGCATAAATTTACACACTAACCATGCTTGTGTAGTTATTTCTTTAAGAAAAAAGATTTGTTTATTTATTTGAAAGGCAGAGTTACAGAGAGAGAGCAAGAGAGAGGCATAAACAGAGAGAGAGAGAGAGAGAGAGAGAGAGAAAGAGATCTTCCATCTGCTGACACATTCCCCAAATGGCTGCAAAGGCTGAAGCTGGGCCAATCCAAATCTAGGAGCCAGGAGAATCTTCCAGGTCTCCCACGTGGGTGCAGGGCCCAAGCACTTGGGCCATCTTCCACTGCTTTCCCAGGAAGCTTGATCAGAAGTAGAATAGCCGGGACTCAAACTGGCACCCATATGGGTGCCAGTGCTGCATATACCACAGCACTGGCCCCCCAGTTATATCTTTCTTTCTTTCTTTTTTAGGATTTATTTATTTATTCAAAAGGCAGAGTTACAGAGAGAGGGAGACAGAGAGAGAAATCTTCATCTGCTGGTTCACTCCCCATACAATCACAACAGTCAGGGCTGGGCTTGGCTGAAGCCAGCACACAGGAGATTCATCTGGGTCTCCCATGTGAGTGGCAGGGGCCCAGGCACTTGGGCCATCTTTGGCTTATTTCCCAGGTGCATTATTAGCAGGGAGGTGGATAGAAAGTGGAGCAGCTGGGACTGGAACCATTGTCCATATGGGATGCCAGCATTGCAGGCGGAGGTTTAACCCACTATGCCACTGTGCTGGTCCCTGTACAGTTATTTCAATATGACTTCCTTAACTACCCAAAGTCATACCAGAATCCCTGTAACATTTCCAATTATGGGGGCAGCAGCAATTTTGCAAGTTGCATTCCATGGTCATTCCTCACTTTGAGGTTTAATACCAAAACCTCTTGAACCCTAAGTCCTAAGGCACCAATTTGAAATCTGCAATTGCCAGCCATTGCAGCCATTTGGGGAGTGAATCAGCAGATGTAAGATCTCTCTCTGTGTCTCTCCTCTCTGTGTAACTCTGCCTTTCAAATAAATAAATAAATCTTTAAAAAGAAAAATGTTCCAGCAAGCTGTTCCTTTCCAAGTCATGTGACTAGTCTCTCTCCTTACACAATACTCGGTCTTTTCAAGTCTTCTTTATACCTCTTTTTTCCCAGAGATGCATTCATTTGAAAGGTACAGTGACAGGGATGGAGGGAGGGAGAGAGAGAGAGAAAGAGAGAGGGTGAGCAAGCTTCTATCACTGTTAACACCCCAAAGGACTGTAATGGCTGGGATAATCCAGGCTGAAGCCAGGAGCCCAGAACTCCATCTAGGTCTCCATGTGAGTGGCAGGGGTCCAAGCACTTGGGCCATTTGCTGCTTTTCCAGGCACACTAGTAGGGAGCTAGATTGGAAGTGTAGCACCTGGAATTTGAACAAATGCTCCAACATGGGATGCTAGTGTTGTAAGTGACAGCCTAACCCACTGTGTCAGAACATCAGCTCCTCTTCTTTATACCCTTTCCCAGAGATGCCTCTTCAGATCTCCCAGGAAGCACAGAACTACATATAATATCTGGTTCCTATCATGACCACCATTGAAATATTTGAATACATTAGGACAAAACCCTCAAACCCAGGCATAGGTTATAGGTTAATTCTCCTGGTCTTAGGCAGACTAGTATTAGTCATGACCTGTTCACGCAAACCATGCCTGATTTGGGAGTAATAAAGTCAGTGTAGCACAAGAAGAAAGGCAGTGGTGGAAAGGATGGAATTCTGTCACCTAGTCCTAAATAAAGGCTTCTTTTGCTAACACCCCATGAAGTCACACACCACAAAGACTCATCCTGGAACATGACAGCGAGCTGTGCTTCATCTTTCTGGATGCCTCACATCTGGGAATTCCCACTGAAAAAATATTTTTGTGCTAGCCCCCTTCCTTCCCACACATCTGCTTTTGGAGGGGAGACTTTGTTGGAGCAAAGTCTCCAAACAAGTGGGTAAGGCTAGAAACAGAACACTTCAAAGAGCAGGCCATCTTCCTTTCTCCTGATGTATTTGATGCTATAAGATTTAAACTTATTCCCTCTCTGCAGGCTGGTAACAGCTTGCTCCCTTATAGAAAAGCTGCAGCTCTTTAAAGGGATATAGAAATTCACTTTGACTGCCGAACATCTGAGGAGAGAACCCAGCTGTTCCTCAGGCAGGAAAATCATTTGTCAAGTGTTCTTGTGCCTCTTCCAGGGTAACTCTGCTGTGGACAATTTCTTCCTTCCTGCAGCCAAGCCACACAGGTGTTAAAGGACAAACACAATCCCAATACAAAAGGGCCAACAGAAATCATGGTTTTTCTCTTGCTTTTGTAGATGTCTCCACTGTCACACCTCTTCAGACTTGCTGGAATCTGACTACTTTGGGGATATGTAGATAGAGTAAACTTGCAGCATCTGCTTTGAAACCCTTGTAAAGATATGTTGGGGTTGACTAGTTCTTCATTACAGAAAAATATCTCTGATTTGTAATGTATATTCTTCATAATCCACAACATAGCTTGCTTTTCCCACAGCCTCATACTTAAGCAAAAAGTACCAAATTAGGGAATCATACTTGCATATTTGTCAGTAGAAACTATCCTTGGCAGGTTACCGAAAGTATGCATTTAGGGGCAATATTTTAATTGCAAAAATCTTTTTATATGTGTGAGAAAAATCTTTTCCCAAGATTCTCTGATTCATACATTAAGAGAGGGGAATCAGGGCAGGCGCCCTGGTGCAGTGGGTTAATCTTCCACCTGTGGCGCCAGCATCCCATATGGGTGCCGGTTCTAGTCCTGGCTGCTCCACTTCCAATCTGGCTCTCTGCTATGACCTGGGAAAGCAGTAGATGATGGCCCAAGTCCTTGGGCCCCTGCAGCCACATGGAAGACCCAAAAGAAGCTCCTGGCTCCTGGCATCAGATTGGAGCATCTCCAGCCATTGCAGCCATTTGGGGGAGTGAACCAACAGAAGGAAGGCCTTTCTCTCTGTCTCTCTCTCTTACTGTTTGTAACTCTACATCTCAAATAAAATAAATAAAAGATAGAGAGGGAGAGAGAGAGAGGAATAAGCAACCAGTGTTGTGGTCAGTGGGTAAAGCTGCCACCTGCAACACTGACATCCTTTATGGGTGCCAGTTCGAGTCCTTGCTGCTCCACCTCTGATCTAGCAGCCTGCTAATGTTCCTGGGAAAGCAGCAAAAGATAGCCCAAGTACTTGAGCCCCTGCATCCACAAGAAGATCAGGAAGAAGCTCTTGGCTGTGGATTTAGATTGGCCCAGCTCCAGCTGTTGCGGCAGTTTGGGGAGTGAACTAGCCATTCAAGATCTCTCTGTCTCTCCTCTCTCTCTCACTTAGACTTTCAAATAAATAGATAAACAGGGGCCAGCGCTGTGGCTCAGTGGGTTAATGCCCTGGCCTGAAGTGCCGGCATACCATATGGGTGCCGGTTCAAGACCCGGCTGCTCCACTTCCAATCCAGCTCTCTGCTATGGCCTGGGAAAGTAGTGGAGGATGGCCAAGGCCCTTGGGTCCCCTAGGGGCATGGGAGATCCGGAAGAAGCATCTGGTTCCTGGCTTTGGATTGGTGCAGCTCCAGTCCTTGCGACCATCTGGGGAGTGAACCATGAGGTGGAAGACCTCTCTCTCGCTCTTGCTCTCGCTCTCGCTCTCTCTGCCTCTCCTCTCCCTGTGTAACTCTGACTTTCAAATAAATAAATAATTCTTTAAACAAACAGAGGCAGGTCCATCACCTCCAGTGCTAGCATCACATATGGGTGCCGGTTCGAGTCTGATGGCTCCACTTCCAATCCAGCCCTCTGCTGTGGCCTGGGAAAGCAGTGGAAGATGGCCCAAGTCCATGGGCCCCTGCACTTGTGTGGGAGACCCAGAAGAAGGCCCTGGCTCCTGGCTTCAGATTGGTGCTGCTCCAGCCATTGCAGCCAATTGGGGAGTGAACCAGAGGATGGAAGATTCTCTCCCTCCCTCCCTCCCTCCCTCTCTCTCTCTTTCTCTCTCTCTCTGTAACTCTGACTTTCAAATAAAGAAATCTTTTTTTATGTGCCATAGTGGTTTTTATTTTTTAAAGATTTATTTATTTGAAAGAGTTACACAGAGAAAGGAGAGGCAGAGAGAGAGAGGTCTTCCTTCCACTGGTTCACTCCCCAGTTGGCTGCAATAGCTGGAGCTGTGCTGATCCAAAGCCAGGAGCTTCTTCCGAGTCTCCCACATGGGTGCAGGGGCCCAAGCACTTGGGCCATCTTCTACTGCTTGCCCAGGCCATAGCAGAGAGCTGGATCAGAAGTGGAGCAGCCGGGTCTCAAACTGGTGCCCATATGGGAGGCCAGAGCTTCAGGCCAGGGTGTTAACCTGCTGCGCCACAGTGCCGGCCCCAATAAATCTTTACTAAATAAATAAATAACCCATTGCCGACCCCAGGCATCACTTTATGAATGGAATTTTAATGCTTTTCATTGTTGATTATGACCTTTTTTTTTTTTTTTTAAATTTATTTACTTATTTGAGAGGCAGAGAGGTCTTCCATCCACTGGTTCACTCCCCAGTTGATTGCAACAGCCGGAGCTGGGCTGCTCCAAAGTCAGGAGCCAGGAATTTCGTCTGGGTTTCCCATGTGGGTACAGGGGTCCCAGCACCTGGGCCATCTTCTACTGCTTTCCCAAGCTATCAGCAGGGAGCTGGATCAGAAGTGGAGCAGCCAGGACTCAGACCAGCACCCATATGGGACCCCAGCACTGCAGGCGGAGGCTCAACCTACTATGCCACAACACTGGCCCCTATGACTTGTCTTTAAGGTTTAACTTTTATTTTCAGTCATTTAGGAGCATGCTTCTATTTCCTAAAGATCTAGGACAAATCCTAGCCAGATTCAATTCTGACAGCTTAACAGAGGGTTAAAGCATACTCACTTGCTGGATTTCTACCACAGTTTCCTATCCACCAGTGCCTCTCCTGCATCAGTGAGCCCCTCTTCAACCTCCCTGAACTCAACTTCTTATTTTCCTTCAGGGAAACTTCTCTGACATTCTCTGAGTGCTGCCACTCATCCTTCATACTCTCCTTTATTTTAATATGTTTCAAACTGTATTACAATAATAATTGTATTAGATAGGCAGTTTCCTCAGGGCAGAGGCCCTCATTCATTTTTACATCCCCAGACACTGATATTTAAGCAACTATTGAATGAATGAATGAATGAATGAACAAAAAAGTGAATGGAGGCTGGCGCCACGGCTCAGTAGGCTAATCCACCTGCGGTGCCAAAACCCCGGGTTCTAGTCCCGGTTGGGGTGCCGGATTCTGTCCCGGTTGCTGCTCTTCCAGTCCAGCTCTCTGCTGTGGCCCAGCAGTGCAGTGGAGGATGGCCCAGGTCCTTGGGCACCCAAGGAGGATGGCACCCGCATAGGAGACCAGGAGAGGCACCTGGCTCCTGGCTTCAGATCAGCGCAGTGTGCCAGCCGCAGCGGCCATTGGAGAGTGAACCAATGGAAAAAGGAAGACCTCTCTGTCTCTCTCTCTCTCACTGTCCACTCTGCCTGTCAAAAAAAAAAAAAAAAAAAGTAGAGGGGCTGGCGCCGTGGCACAGTAGGTTATAATCCTCCACCTGTGGCACCAGCATCCCATATGGGTGCCAGTTCTAGTCCTGGATGCCCCTCTTCCAATCCAGCTCTCTGCTATGGCCTGGAAAAGCAGTAGAAGATGGCCCAAGAGCTTGGGCCCCTGCACCCGCATGGGAGACCCAGAAGAAGCTTCTGGCTCCTGGCTTCAGATAGGTGCTCCGGCTGTTGTGGCCATTTGGGGAGTGAACCAACGGAAGGAAGACCTTTCTCTCTGTCTCTCCCTCTCACTGTCTGTAACTCTACCTCTCAAATAGATAAATACAATCTTTAAAAAAAAAAAGAAAGTAGAATACTTTAAAAGACCTAAATCTAATTTCTAGGGATGAAAAATACAATATTGGATATGAAAAATATGTTGAATGGGATTAACAACAACTTGAATATTTCAAAGTAAGACTGAAGAACTTGAAGACATAGCAGTATAAACAATCCATAGTGAAACATATGGAGAAAAAAGACCTAGCTATATATATAAAAAAAGAATGTCAGTGGCTAGCGCTGTGGTATAGTGGATAAGGCCATTGCCTGCAGTGCTGGCATCCCATGGGCACCAGTTCAAGTCCCAGCTTCTCCATTTCCAGTCCAGCTCTCTGCAGTGGCCTGGGAAAAGCAGTAGAGGATGGCACCATGTGGGAGACCTGCAAGAAGCTCCAGGTTCCTAGCTTTGGTTTGACCCAGCTCTGGCCACGTGGCCATATAGGGAATGAACCAGCAGATGGAAGACCTCTCTCTGTCTCTGCTTCTGTAACTCTGCCTTTCAAATAAATAAATAAATCTTTAAAAAAAAAAAAAAAAGAATGTCAGTGAGCTGTGAGAAAGCTTCAGGTGGCCTAATGTATGCATAATTAGAATGCCCAGAGGAAAGGGGAGAATACGGAAAAAGTATTGGAAGAAGTAAAGAAGTAATAACCCAGAATTTTCAAGTTTGATGAAAACGATGAGCCCATAGATTCAAGAATTTCAGCAAACCCTAAACACGGGAAGCATGAGGAAAATTAACACCGAAGAAAGCAAAATCACATGGTTAAAGCTAGTAATGAAGAGAAAATCTTCATCTCCACGGCCTTAGGTTAGCCTATTGAGCTGCGATGCTGGCCCAGAGTACCCAGTTTTAGGGCTGGTGCTGTGGCTCACTTGGCTAATCCTCTGCCTGTGGCGCTGGCACCCCGGATTCTGTCCCGGTTACTCCTCTTCCAGTCCAGCTCTCTGTTGTGGCCCGGGAAGGCAGTGGAGGATGGCCCAAGTGCTTTGGCCCTGCACCTGCATGGGAGACCGGGAGGAGGCACCTGGCTCCTGTTTTCAGATTGGCACAGTGCGCCAGCCGTGGCAACCATTTGGGGGGTGAACCAACGGAAAAGGCAGACCTTTCTCTCTCTCTCTCTCTCTCTCTCTCTCTCTCTCTCTCTCACTGTCTATAACTCTACCTGTCAAATTAAAAAAAAAAAAAAAGAGTGCCCAGTTTTATCTCATAGTAGTCAGGAAATGTATGATAGGCAGTGGAAGATGTGTGTTTTAAAAACAGTCTCAGACTCTGGAGATCTAGGTTTAAGACTCATCAATTTATATATGGGAATTGAAGCACTAGGGATGGTAGTGAAGGTACTCACCTGAAGAGAGTATTTGGAGTGGGAGCAAACAATAAATTTATTGTCATTATTGTCATCCTCTGATTATCACTGTCAACCCAGCCATGCACTGAAGGATCTTTACTGTGTGCAAGACATAGTGCAAAGTACTTTCTATGTGTCATCTCATCACATCTTCGCAAAATCTTTACAGGGTTAGGTGCTATGGAATCTTTGGCAACACTGACACTTGGGGGCCTGGCAGGTGAGGGTGCTCTCCAGAGAGTCTGAAAGGGGGTCATCAGACAAAGAGCAGGAGGAGGAAGTGAAGTCCTGGAAACCAAGGCAGGAGAGTGGGGAGGGAAGGCGGCAGTGCCACGATGCAGAGATGCGAAGAGAAATGAGGAGTGTGAAGCAGCCACTGTTTTGTGTGTTTCAGAAGTTGAAGGGGACATATGGAAAGCGTTTTGAACAGACGGGTGAGGGATATAATGCAGAGGTTGAGGTCAGGATGGGATGCGCAGAGGAAAAGCAACTGGGGGTGGGTGAGGGTGGGCTATAAGAGGAAATAGAGTAGAATTAAGGGAGGGAGAAGGGAGAGGGAGAAAACATCGAATATGAAAAGGATGATAGAGAAGATGAGGCTGAAGAGCTTAGCCCATGTATCCTATTTCTGCAAAGAAGATAAGCACAGAAGACAGAAAAGATGGGGAAGGAGGCATCATCAAGAAGACTAGAGGCAGGGTTGTTCTGGAACGGGGGAGGGACTCCTCTTTTAGTGAGCACTAAGGAGAAGGTAGGAGCTTAGGCGAGTTTACCCCAAAGGGGTTCTGGTTTTTTTTTTTTTTTTTAAGATTTATTTATTTATTTGAAAGTGAGTTACACACACACACACAGAGAGAGAGAGAGAGAGAGAGAGAGAGAGAGAGAGAGAAAGGTCTTCCATCTGCTGGTTCACTCCCCAATTGGCCACAATGGCAGGAGCTGCTCTGATCCGAAGCCAGGAGCTTCTTCCAGGTTTCCCACGTGGGTGCTGGGGCCCAAGCACTTGGGCCATCTTCCACGCTTTCCCAGGCCATAGCAGAGAGCTGGATTGGAAATTGAGCAGCCGGGACTTGAACCGGCGCCCATGTGGGATTCTGGCACTGCAGGCAGTGGCTTTACCTGCCTTGCCACAGTGATGACTCCAGGCCTTCTGTTAAAGTGGAAGACAAGGTCATCTGCTGAATGGTATGTTGTCATGGGACTTGAGCAGAACAAGAAGGTTTGTGATACAGGGCACAGGTACTTGTATTCAACTCAATGTATTCTGCTCTTCTGAAGACTTTATCTGCTGCAGACTTTAAGTTGAAAAGTAGGAGAGAAGATAACACCATGATGTCCCCCCCCTCCTTTTTTATTTGACAGGTAGAGTTACAGACAGTGAGATAGACAGAGAGAAAGGTCTTCTTTCGTTAGTTCACTCCTCAAATGGCCACCACGGCTGGCGCTGCGCTGATCTGAAGCCAGGAATCAGGTGCTTCTTACTCCACTGCCCTCCCAGGCCACAGCAGAGAGCTTGACTGGAAGAGGAGCAACCAGGGCTAGAACCCATAAGGGATGCGGCACCGCAGGCGGAGGATTAACCCAGTGAGCCATGGCGCTGCCCCCTGCTTTTCCCTTTTTTAAGAACTCAGATGCCAGACTCTCTAGCTAGATCACTGCCTTAGATGTGAGGGATGGGACTGTCCTCCATGAGGAGAAACTGGCAAAGGTGGTAAACAGAAGAGTAGAAGCAGAGGACAAAATGTGAGGAGTGCTCAGAAGTAGGTCCTGCACACTTTAAAAGTGCAGCAAAAGTAATTAAAGCAGCCAAAAACCGTGGTTTGAACCTAAAAGTTTCCAAGTTTGTGACATGTACATTGGATGCATTCTGATGTGTCAATTGACATATTTTAGGGAAATTTAACAACCTCTGGTACAGTAGATAAATCTACAGCTAATATATTCAGTCATCCTTGGAAGACAGGGATCATCTTTCCAGAGAATGTTATTTTAAAATCAAAGTAAAATGTCTAACAGAATAATTAGTAACTATCTCTATAAGGAAGAACTTCTCCATTTCAAAGTATCATTTGAAATGAAATAAACATGATTAGAATTCTCAGAATGTGACAGGAAGAATGTTTCATGGGAATGGAGTTGAGGGCTAGGGGTTGGGGACAGCAGGGCGGGAGGAGATTGTTAACATTTTACTTTCATGGATCCTATGTCACACTTAAAAAATTGTTATCTCCAAATGGCAGAGACCTAATATCTAAATATTTTACAGATGTTTCAGGTAATCTTCAAAGCATTCTATCATGGAATATTTTGATCTTGTAGAAAAATGGAATAGTAGAATGAATACTATTATATCTTTACACAACTGGGGCCAGGAGAAATGTGGGAATTGGAAAATATTACAGTTTTGCCTCAGTGGAGTAATTTGTCTATTTTAATTTATTTGGCCACCTATCCAAACCACTAATCTAATTAACTTTATATAGCTTCTCATAAAGTAAATTGACCCTTCTAAAATAGAGAATGAAGTTAAACATGCAAATTTTTTTTTAATTCAAGAAACAGAAGGAGAGACAGACAGCAAGAGCTCTCATCCACTGATTTGTTTCCCAAATATCCACAACAGTGTGGACTCAGCCAGGCCTGCTCCAGGTATTGGAACTCAGTCTGAGCTGCCATGTGGGTGGCAGGGACTCAGATGGTTGAACTTTCACTTGCTGCCTCACAGGAAGCTGGAATTGAAACCAAAGCTGGCAATGGAACACAGTTATCCATGAAGGCTTCATAAAGAAAGTTAGCCAGCCCCAAAGTTTGGGATAGGTGGATAGAAGGAAAAAAGCAATTCCTTGCAAGAAATCCACATATGCAAATCCTGAGAGCAGAATGAGCAGAACATTTGGAAATGTGAGGACACGTGGTTTGGAACTAGATTTAAGGTTAGAGAACAGCAGATGATTAGGCAGAAACAAAATGATGAAATGTGTTGCTGAGATGTCAGAATGATTTGATTTGATTACATATACCAGGGGTAAGCAAACCAAATCAGGCCCATGTTGCTTTTCTGTTAGTAAAGGAGCACAACTAGGCTACTAATACATATATACATATATATATATATATATATTCTATATAATATGATATAATATATATTTTTATGTTATTATTTTTTGACAGGCAGAGTGGACAGAGAGAGAGACAGAGAGAAAGGTCTTCCTTTGCCGTTGGTTCAACTTCCAATGGCCGCCGTGGCCGGTGTGCTGTGGCTGGTGCACCCTGCTGATCCGAAGGCAGGAGCCAGGTGCTTCTTCTGGTCTCCCATGGGGTGCAGGGCCCAAGCACTTGGGCCATCCTCCACTGCACTACCGGGCCACAGCAGAGAGCTGGCCTGGAAGAGGGGCAACTGGGACAGAATCCGGCGCCCCAACCGGGACTAGAACCCAGTGTGCCGGCGCCGCAAGGCAGAGGATTAGCCTATTGAGCCGCAGCGCCAGCTATATAATATATATTTTAACATTTCAAAATTTATTTTCATTGTAAAATTTATTTTCACTTTAATCTGAAAGGCAAAGAGAGAGACAAATGGAGAGGTATCTTCTATTCACTCAGTCACTCCCTGAATGTCCGTAACAGGCAGAATTGGGCCAGGCCCAAGCCAAGAGCCCAGAACTCAATAAGGGTTTCCCACATGACTGGTGGGGATCCAAGTACCTGCTGCCTTCTGAGGTATGCATAAACAGGAAGCTGGATCAGAAGTAGATAGCCAGGCCTGGAACCAAGTACTCCCAAATGAGATGTGGGTATCCCAAGAAGCAACTTAACCACTGTGCCAAATGCCTGTCCATGTTTACATTTCTTTGTGTCTGCTTGCCTGTAAGTACAATTACTGAGTAGTTACCACACAGACCTTACAGCCCACAAAATCTTTATAGAAAATTTGTCTTTTATAGCAAAAAGTCTTTACTGACAGAGACAGTAAAGACTTGAGGAAAGTGGGAGTTTAGAGAAAGATTAATCTAAGGTTGAATTTAGACTGATTAAGACTTAACAATTTTATTCAACAATTTTATTCAGTATTTATCTATCTATCTATCTGTCTATTTATCTATTTATCTATTTGAAAGGCAAATTTGAAATGGCTGCAATGGCCAGGTCCCGGCCAGTCTGAAACCAGGAGCCTGGATTTCCATTTGGGTCTCCCTTAGTGGTATTAGCAGGGAGCTGGATTGGAAGTGGAACAGCTGAAACTCAAACTGGCATTTATATGGGATACCAGTGTTGCAGGTGGTGGCTTAACCCACTGAGCCACAAGACTTAACACTTTTAGAAGCTTTCACACCTAAGTGAGCAGAACCTTGGAATAAAGAACAGGGAAATATAAAAATCCTCTAGTAAGAAACACAATTAAATTTTATTGGAGATCATTTTAAGAAATCCAATTTATTTACAGCTTCTTAAATATGAGTAAAGCTCCAAGGCAGGTTTAGAAAACATTAATTGAAATATTTTCCTAGTTTACAGAGAATTGCCTTAAGGGAAAATTTAGGTTGAAACTGATCTCATTGTCTTGCTTTAGAAGTTCTTGAATCATTATATGTTTTTCCCTGGTGTTCTTTTATTTCCAAATCTTTCATAGCCTGATTAGAGCCAGTTATCTCCCACACAATTAAAATCAACTAGTGTGTGCCAAGCAGCTTTGTAATGCAGCTGTTTCTCCTTAACTCTGAGCATTTTACATGATGCTATTTTTAACTAAAGCTCTCTAATTCAATAGTGAGAGTACTTGCAAATCAGCATTCTCAGCAACTTTTGCAGGGTTTAAACTTTGCTGAGCAGTGTCTTCTCCCCTGTATGGACAGCTCAGGAGTACCCTCAGATTTCATAAAGTCTAATTTTTTTATACTCATTCCTTGTTTCCCATGAACATGCTGTAGAAAAAGCAGGCAGGATTATTAAACCTAGGGATGTGTACTATAGAAAGGAAAGAAAATGTAATGACGATGACAAAATGTTCCCCCATAAGGAAATAGGAGCAGAACGGAGAGGAGGCAAGAGACAAATTCATAGCCAGAGCAAGATTATTCAAAAGGAAAATAAACCCAAGAGGGGCTAACTACTGGTGTATACACAGGGCGAACACATGGCAGAAAGCAAGAATTCATTTACAGACTGGGTTTATATAGCATAGGCCAACTGAGGGCCATGATGGGGAGGGTGTTGGTTGAGCTGGCTTGTGTGGGCATTTTTCTCTGGGGATCAACAGTGAGGAGAAAAGCTGGGGCAGAGGGTAGGAAGCTAGGTTGAGTTTAAGATATTTGAAGAGAATAGCAGGAGAAGAATATCTCCATGAGATGAGTGGCTGAAGTCTGCTTCTTCAGTCACATAGGCTGGTGTTTGAAGAAGATAGTTTTAAGAACATCTCCATGGGAGCAGAGATCTGTTCTTCAGTCCTGTAGACTAGAGGTCAAAACAGATCTAAGGCTTTTGTTCTTGCTCCATCACCCCCTAAGATTACTCACTTACTGACATTTATGTCCACATATTCATAATCAATATTTATTAAAAAATTACAATGTTATGCCAGTGGAAACACAAAGAGGTATAATAAGTGCTTCCTACCCTACTATACTTGAGCACAGCTGTTCTTATCCTTTTTGGCTTCTGGACTGTAGTGGGTGAAAGGGGTGTTTATTTTTATTCCAGAGGAGCAGCAGGGAATAGAACCGGCACCCATATGGGATGCCAGCACTTCAGGCCAGGGCGTTAACCCACTGCACCACAGCACCAGCCCCTTTATTTTTATTCCATGTCCTTGTCATGCACAAAGATAAACCTTCTTTTTTTTTTTTTTTTTTTTTTGACAGGCAGAGTGGACAGTGAGAGAGAGAGACAGAGAGAAAGGTCTTCCTTTTGCCGTTGGTTCACCCTCCAATGGCCGCCGCGGATGGCGCGCTGCAGCCGGCGCACCGCGTTCGTCCGATGGCAGGAGCCAGGTGCTAGGTGCTTTTCCTGGTCTCCCCGTGGGGTGCAGGGCCCAAGCACCTGGGCCATCCTCCTCTGCACTCCCGGGCCACAGCAGAGGGCTGGCCTGGAAGAGGGGCAACCGGGACAGAATCCGGTGCCCCGACCGGGACTAGAACCCGGTGTGCCGGCGCCGCAAGGCGGAGGATTAGCCTGTTGAGCCACGGCGCCGGCCAAAGATAAACCTTCTAAGTACTGACATAAATAAGGTAAATTTGATTCAGAAGATGAGAAAATGCACACACACACACACACACGTTGCCCTCACAAATACCTGTCATGAGTGGGCAGTAGGCCAGCAAATTTGCCCACAAGGAAAAAAGGGTGGAGGAGGGGATGCAGAGAGAGAGCACCCTAGCTCATCCTACAGTCCTGGTCTGTGACAGAAGAGAGAGCCTTTCTCCAGTTGTTGGCCTCTTTTGTGAGGTAGGGGGTTATTCCTCTACACACATGAAACCACCTGGGAGTTTTATGGTACCTCCATAAATTCTACTTTCAGCTCAATATCCATGTTTTCTTTTTCTTTTAAAAAGATTTATTTATTTACTTGAAAGAGTTACAGAGAGAGGAGAGAGAGATCTTCCATCCGCTGGCTCACTCCCCAAATGGCCACAATGGCTAGGGTTGGGCTAGGCCAAAGTCAGGAACCAGGAGCGTTATCTGTGTCTCCCAGGTGAGTGCAGGGACCCAAGCACCTGGGCCATCCTCCACTGCTTTCCCAGGTGCACCAGCAAGGAGCTGTATTGGAAGTGGAACAGCTGGAACTCAAACTGGCACCCACATGGGATGCCAGCACCATAGATGGTGGCTTCACCCACCATGTCATAGTGCCAGCTCCAATACCCATATTTTCATGGCATTGTTCCCCCAGGTCCCAGCTGAAGCAGGTACATCCTGGGAAAGGTGGCGTTTCGATTGACAATTAGAATGATAGAATTACATGGAGTAGTGTGAGGGAGGTGGTTTGCAGATACCTGCAGCTCAGTGTTCCTAGACTAGCTGCCTGTCTAACACAAACCAGTACCTCTTTACACATGGCAAAATTTGAAGATTCTAAAGAGCTCTTGTTTATATGAATTTTATCTATTAATATTTACCATATTAGAAATTGAGAATGAAAAATTAATTATTCATTCATTCATTAAAAAGTAACACTAGGCCAGCGCCGCGGCTCACTTGGCTAATCCTCTGCCTGCAGCGCTGGCACCCCGGGTTCTAGTCCCATTTGGGGCACCAGATTCTGTCCCGGTTGCTCCTCTTCCAGGCCAGCTCTCTGCTGTGGCCCGGGAGTGCAGTGGAGGATGGCCCAGCTGCTTGGGCCTTCCACCCACATGGGAGACCAGGAGGAAGCACCTAGCTCCTGGCTTTGGATCAGCGCAGTGTGCTGACCGCAGTACGCCGGCCATAGAGGCCATTGTGGGGTGAACCAAAGGAAAAAAGAAGACCTTTCTCTGTGTCTCTCTCTCTCTCTCTCTCTCACTGTCTAACTCTGCCTGTCCAAATTAAAAAAAAGTTACGCTAGTATGTTCTGATAGAAAACATTTATTGAACTATTAAGAATTCACCAAGTTTGCAAGATATAAAAAAATCAGTTGTATTTCATGTATAGGTCAGATCCATGAATACCAAAATTTAAAATACTTTTAAAAAATATTTTATTTATTCATTTGAGAGGTAGAGTTACAGACAGTAAGAGAGAGAGAGACAGAGAGAAAGGTCTCCCTTCCATTGGTTTACTCCCCAAATGGCCTCAAAGGCTGGAGCTGTGCCAATCTGAAGCCAGGAACCAGGTTCCTCTTACCAGTATCCCATGCGGGTGCAGGGGCCCAAGCACTTGGGCCATCTTCTACTGCTTTCCCAGGCCATAGCAGAGAGCTGGATTGGAAGAGGAGCTACTGGGACTAGAACTGGTGCCCATATGGGATGCTGGCTCTTTAGGCCAGGGTGTTAACCCGCTGCTCCACATCGCTGGCCCCTCTTTTTAAATATTAAAATTTCAAAGGTAGAAAGACAGAGAAAGAGGCATGGACCTCCCATCTGCTAGTGACTGTTCAAATACCTGGAAAAGCTGTGGTTGGTCCAGGCTAAAGACAGAAGCCAGAATCTCAATCCAGGTCTCCCGGTGGTTGGTAGGGACCTAACTACCTGAGTTATCACTTTCTACCTCCCAAAGTATGCATATAGGGGTGGGGAATGTCCAATCTGCAGGCCATATTATGCCCAGCCAAGGAGATTGTAGGCAGGACTCAAAATTCAATAGATGTACAGCAAGGCTAATTTTTAAGTTGATAATTGGATATGGCCCTTGAAATATGTTCTAAATAGCTAAATGAAACCTTGGCTGCAAAAAGGTTCCCCACCCCTGCAAGGAAGCTGGAATTGGGAGCAGAGCCAAGACTTTATCGGAGGTATTCCGATATGGGAAGGGAGCATCCCAGAGGTATCTGAACCATATGGTTAAACCTCTACCCCTGGCTGGGAGATTTCTAAGGACATGTTTCTATGGCATGGTTCCATTACTCCCTGGTTTTGCTTCTGATTGTCCATGTTTTCTGCTCAGTGGGATATGGCTGGCCCTTCCTTAAGGGATCTTCTTTCTTACACATAACTCTGGAGGGCTCATTTGGTATAGTGAAGATCTATAGCCTTCTCTTTTCTGATGCCATCTCAACTACCTATATACCAAGCTTGGGCAGTGGCCTACTACTTTTAAAATAATTTAGATGCTTGAAGAGACAGAAAAATTTGTACCCCAGTACTAAACTATGATTCTGAAACCCAAACTAGCAAAATTTCTGGCAAAATCATCTTGGTACCCTGACTTAGGGAAAGTATTACTATCGAAGAAACAAGGCAATTAAAATAAGAGGATAATGAGGAAGGAGTGGAAAGGAGAAAAGAGGGAAGGGGAATCAGAAGAAAAAATTTAGCCCAAAGATACACTTACATAGCATATCTATCATACTATACCAAACAACACAATGACAAACAGAATGAAATTTCTTCTTCACCCACTAGGTGGGACTCGCCTCTCACTATATATAAAGCCCTGTCCAAGAAGTCCTCAGTAGGTGCTCTCTGTAGTTAATGTCAGTAAATCCGATCTAAAGAAGGGTTTGAAATCCAGATGTTGTTCTTAGATCAATGATTCTCCAAATGAAATCCAAGGACCTCTGGTGGGTCTGTAAAGTCTTCCAGTCATTCCGTGGGCTGGGTCAAAATGTAAGGCACACAAGGGTATTGTTGGGTAGTTTTGTTTTGTTTTGTTTTGTTTTGTTTTGTTTTTGTCAGGAAAGCACATTTTCCACTGAGGATTTGAGTAAAAATTTAAAAGCATCGAAGCAAACATTTTTCAGGGGAGCTACAAATATTCACAAACGATTTAGCAAAAACACTTCAAAATGTTTTCTGTTTCAGCTTTTGTTTTGTTTTGGCTTGTTTAGTAAATAGGTGATACTCTTTTCTCTCACATTATGTAGGGACTAAATATTTTGACTCACCGATGCAGATCAAAGACGAACTTTGCAAAGCGCCTTTATGAAGGGGAGAAAATAGGATTGTCTCCTCCCTGGACTTGCATGTCTCGGTATCATTTATTCCTGCTCCTCTCAGCACCGCTTCCTAGCTCAATGCCCACGGCTTGGAGTCAGAAGCAGCCACTGCCTCAAAGAATCCCTCTCCGCTGCCCGGCTGTCTTTCCTCAGGTTTCTCTTGTGGAGAGGGAGCAGGAACTCAGGTGTGGGGTGAAGGGGGCTTCAAATGCGGCTGCGGCTTGGGCAGATCTGTTTTTCCACATCCTAGCCCCACAGCAAGAGTTAACCCTAGGGGAGCTTGGGCTGCCGGAGAAGACTTTGTGAGTTATCAGATGACCCCGCTGTCAGCCATAAAGCACATCCAGGCTGCTCCAATGCCAGGAGATCAAGTTGTGCACTCATGGCTACGTCTGGCTTTCCTTGTCTAATGGAGCAAGGTGCACGTTTGGCCATTTGTGGAATCAATTTGCACAGCCCTAGTTTTCTTGAAGGATTTCAAAACATTTGGTCTGCCTACAGAGCAGGTAAATAGTTCAGAAGCTGTAAAATTGAATGCACTTGGAGGCCTCTAATTGGATTTTGCTGAAGTGCTGGCAGCACCATCCACCTATCCGGTAATTCCGCCATGCAAACTAAGTGCCCTCTGATCATCAGACGCCGCCCATGTCACCCAGGTGCTGTTGGCCCCCTCGATTCTTTGGTGCAGACCTACCCAGGAATGGAGGAAGTAATATTCTTTCTGTTTTGCTTGGTAAGGTGAAAATAGCTTGTTGGCTCTTTGAATGTGGTGGGAAAAGAAGAGAAGAAGAAATAGCAAACAACCCCAGCATCTGGACGGAATTTATTACGTACCTCTGTGGGACCCCTGGTTCCTGACTGGTTCAGCTAATGACTCCCTCTTCCAAGTCTGCAGAGGCTCAAGACTCAGCCTGTCAGGGAATGATACTTTGCTGCCAGTTACTGCAAGTTGGTTTAAATAGATCTGGAGATGCTGTAGCTGTGACCAAAGCCCTGGCAGGGGGAGGTGGGGCAGCACAAGCCACTTAAACTCGCTCACATGTTACTGTGTGGATACCTTGTGGGAAGGGCATTTGTCACTTGTGGAAAAACTGGACATTCCCTACTGGACTTTTTTTTTTTTTTAATGTTTTCTTTATTTGAAAGGCAGAGTTACAGTGAGATAAAGAGGTCTCTTTCACTGGTTCACTCCCAAAATGGTCACAACAGCCCCACTAGGCCTGGCCAAAGCCAGGAGCCAACAGCCAGGAACCCCGTTTAGTTCTCCTATGTGGGTGGCAGAGTTCCAAGCACTTGAACCATCCTCTGCTACATTCTGAGGCACAATAGCAGGGAACTGGTCAGAAGTGGAGCAGCCAGGATTTGAACCAGTGCTCATATAGGATGCTGGTTTCATAGGTAGTAGCTTAACCTACTGTGCCACAACATTAACCCATCCCTGCTTTATTACATGGTTTCTCAGTCCTAGAACCTGCCTCATGCAGGTAAAACCTATGAATTTGCTCAAGTCTTTGGGACAAGATTTGAGTCCTATTATGCCTAATATTTTTGGACACCCAAGGTATAGAAGAAAGAGGATCAAAACACCTAGTTGATATTCTACTGATACTTATAAGTTGTGATTTTGAGGCAGTTAGCCTACCTTCTTTGAATTTCAGTTTCTTTTTTTTTTAAGCTTTTATTTATTTATTCGAGAGATGGAGTTATAGACAGTGAGAGGGAGAAACAGAGAGAAAGGTCTTCCATCCGATGTTTCATTCCCCAATTGGCCGCAACAGCCAGAGCTGTGCCAATCTGAAGCCAGGAGCCAGGTGCTTCTTCCTGGTCTCCCATGTGGGTGCAGGGTCCCAAGGACTTTGGCCATCCTCTACTGCTTATCCAGGCCACAGCAGAGAGCTGGATTGGAAGAGGAGCAGCTGGGACTAGAACCGGTGCCCATATGGGATGCGGGTGCCGAAGGTGGAGGATTAGCCTACCAGCACCGGCCCCTGAGTTTCAGTTTCTTTATCAATAATGTGGTAAATAATATCCAGCATAGAAATACTGGCAATGAGTTGAGCTAGTGGTATGTGAAGTATGTGGTGGGGCTCAATGCATATGAACTGCATCTGAATTTCGACAAGCATTTTGTGACAAAGGAAGATACTGCCTGGAAAAAAGAAAACCCTCAATTAAAATGTGAGCACAGGGAAGGAGGTCAGTGATGGCCACACACATCTACCTATACCTCTACAACTTTCTGGAAGACTTTTTTTTTTATAGATTGTGCCTGATTTGCTTTTTTTTTTTTTTTAACTTGAAAGGCAGAGTTAGAGAGAGAGAGAGAGAGAGAAAGAGAGATAGAGGTCTTTCATCCACTGGTTCACTCCCCAGTTGGCTGCAATGGCTGTAGTGTGCTGATCCAAAGCCAGGAACCAAGAGCTTCCTCGGGGTCTCCCATGCTAGTTCAGGGGCCCAAGGACTTGGGCCATCTTCTACTGCTTTCCCAGGCCATAGCAGAGAGCTGGGTTGGAAGTGGAGCAGTTGGGACTCGAACTGGCATCCATATGGGATGACTGCACTGCAGGTGGTGACTTTACCCACTATGCCACAGTGCCAGTCCTCCTAACTCCGAGGAAGACTTGATGTCAGGGTGGAATGAGGGAAAATTCACTAAGCTGGAAGTTAGAAAAACTATGTTCTGTTTCTGATTCTGGATATAACAGAGCTAGGCTAAGTTTGGGCCAACTGTTTTATGTCCTTATGGTTGTTACCCATATGATAGCAATAATCATATTCTTACTCCCCAAAATATCATAGTATTGTGAATTATTTTTTATTTTTTATTATTTTTTATTTTTGACAGGCAGAGTGGACAGTGAGAGAGACAGACAGAGAGAAAGGTCTTCCTTTTGCCGTTGGTTCACCCTCCAATGGCCACCGCGGCCGGCGCGCTGCGGCCGACGCACCGCGCTCATCCGAAGGCAGGAGCCAGGTGCCAGGTGCTTTTCCTGGTCTCCCATGGGGTGCAGGGCCCAAGCACCTGGACCATCCTCCACTGCACTCCCGGGCCACAGCAGAGAGCTGGCCTGGAAGAGAGGCAACCGGGACAGAATCCGGTGCCCCGACCGGGACTAGAACCCAGTGTGCCGGCGCCGCAAGGCGGAGGATTAGCCTATTGAGCCACGGCACCGGCAGTATTGTGAACTTTTAAGAAGATGGGATCTATAAAATATAATATATTGGTAGTCTGCTGAAACTTCAAGCAATCCTAAACCAACTGCACCCATAATATTCTGGGAAGCCATCTTACCCATTTTTGGTTGCTATCATAGAATACCTGGGCATGGATAATTTATCAAAAAAAAGTTTTATTTTAGCTAACAGTTCTGGAAGACTAAGAGAATGGCAGCAGCATCTGCACAGTTTCTGGTGATGGCCTCTTGGCTGAAAATTGAAAGGGGAAGCAGGCACTTTTGGAAAGAGTGAGTGAGGTGCTGGACTCATTTTACAGCAACCCACTTCTGTGATAACCCAATCTTGTATCAGCAAGGGTGGATCCATCATGACCTAAAATATCTCTTTTAAAGGACCTTCAAGATGTGAGTTTTGGTGGGAACAAAACACATTCAAACTGAAGGTTATGGGAAATTTCATTTAATTCTGTTGCAGTGATGAACAGGGATGGACTGAGACTCATAATGTTCCATTGGTGTTACTAGAAAAGCTAGCCCCTGGGTTCAGTATGTAGTCCTTAAAGGGTGGTGAGAAACAACATAAAGAGATAAACAAAGTAACTCTAGCTTTTTTAAATCTCATGAGTGAGTACCTGGTTGAAGTTTCTAAATCCAGAACCATGTAGATAGAGTTGAGGGAACTGGTCAGAGCCAAAGAGCTTTAGGAGTTTATGTACTACTCTGATCTGAACATCTTGGGTCTTGCAACTTTGGGAAGCTTTTTTAAAAAGGCTCTGGGGGCACATATTTGGCTTAGAAGTCAACATGCTGGTTAAGATGCGGCCATCTACATTGGAAAGCCTGGGTTCAGGCCGGCGCCGTGGCTCAACAGGCTAATCCTCTGCCTTGCGGCACCGGCACACCGGGTTCTAGTCCCGGTCGGGGCACCGGATTCTGTCCCGGTTGCCCCTCTTCCAGGCCAGCCCTCTGCTGTGGCCCAGGAGTGCAGTGGAGGATGGCCCAGGTGCTTGGGCCCTGCACCCCATGGGAGACCAGGAAAAAGCACCTAGCACCTGGCTCCTGCCATTGGATGAGCGCGGTGCGCTGGCCGCAGCGCGCCGGCCGCGGTGGCCATTGGAGGGTGAACCAACGGCAAAAGGAAGACCTTTCTCTCTGTCTCTCTCTCTCACTGTCCACTCTGCCTGTCAAAAAAAAAAAAAAAAAAAAAAAAAAAAAAAAAAAAACAAAGAAAGCCTGGGTTCAATACCTACCTCCAGCTTCTGATTCCAGCTTCCTGGCAATGCAGACCCTGGAAGGCATCAGTAAGTTGGGTCCCGCCACTCACATAGGAGATCTAGATTGAATGCCCATATCCTGGCTCTGGCTTCTGCTCAGCCCCAGCCATTACAGGCATTTGGGGAGTGAACCAGCAGATGGCCACTCTGTCTATTTCTGTTTCTGTGTCTCTCTCTAACTCTCAAGTAAATAAGTAAATAAATAATCCCACATACAACCACAAGCTTGTAAACATTTATTTTCAACAACTGCCAAGAAGGGGAATCATCCTCTTTATCAGACTTTTTATTTCCCTTTCCTTCCAAGAAAATACTTGTAAAAGAAAGTTAGAGAAACCATGTTTAATGGTTTCTTTTACTTCCATGACCCAACATATTACAGACCTACTCTGAATGAACAGGATGTGGGAAAGGCTTATGGGACAGGCAAACTCTCATCTTTAAGCCCTGAGGCTTAAGTACCTCCTGATCACAAAGGACTGCCTGGAAAGTTTCTCCCATTTATGGTTTGGTGTGGGCTCTAAATCAAAAGCATTTGTTCCAAGAGCTTCTGCATGAACATGGGGATGTGGGCATTCTCCCGCAAATGCTGTCTCCTGCATAGAGCCACTGAAGCAATAGATGGGGGTAGAGGGAGCAGGGAGGCAGCAGGAGGGCAGTGAGAATTAAGATTCAACCTTTCTTCAGTTGCCTTGGTCTTGCTCTACAAAAATGAAGACACTGCTGTCTATCCCAGTCATAGGCATGTAGTATACCTCCCCAACTTGCCAATAAATAATCCCTGCTCATATATCAGTGAGTTTGGGAACTCACTGGAACTACATAATCCTAGCATTTAAAGTTCCCATGAAAATCCAAATCTAGGCTCATTTAGTCTATTCTTTAGAAGGAGTCATTAGAATTAAAATTTTTTTAAAAGATTTTATTTATTTGAGAGGTAGACAGAGAGAGGGAGAGATAGAGAAAAAGTTCTTCCATCTACTGGTTCACTCTCCAAATGGCCGGAATGGCTGGAGCTGGGCTGATCTGAAGCTAGGAGCCAGGAGCTTCTTCTGGGTCTCCCATGTGGGTGCAGGGATCCAAGCACTTGGGCCATCTTCTGCTTTCCCAGGCCATAGCAGAGAGCTGGCTCAGAAGAGGAGCAGCCGGGACTAGAACTGGTGCCTACATGGGATTCCAGTGCCACAGGTGGAAGCTTAGCCCACTACACCACAGTGTCAGCCCATAGAATGAATTTCTTTCTAATGCTTGTGAATTCTACCTCAGGAAGACCTTGGAAAATGCTGAGATGCCCTCCTAGAGAACCTTTATCTATTTAGGTCCACAGTAAATAAGCATATAATGACTGTTTGCTTAGTATTTCTAAGGTATGGATATGCCAATTTGTTAGAAAAAGAAATAAATAGGACAGTTCTTGTTTTGGGAGCATTTGATCAGGAGATTTTTAGGGGGAACCTGGCATTTCAGGTAGTGGGCAATCTCATTTTTTCAGCTTTTGTTGTTGAAACCTTCCATTGGTCTGTGTCTGAGAAAAGTCCAAATGGACCAGAAGTCCAATAGGAGGAGTCCAAGGACAAGTGGCAGGAGGGCTGGCCCACTTGTGAGTACAGGGATTCTAGGAGTGGGGTAGGGGTACCCTACAAGCTAGGGAGCTTGTCCTCTAGCTGGCCCTTCTTTCTCACATTTTTTAGGCCCTATGATCTTTACTGCCAAGAAAATCATATGGTTTTGATTAGGGCTTCTGGCTTACTGAGAGCTTTTCATGTCTCTGGTGACAGGAAGCCCTCCAGTCACTTTAAGCAGCTGCTCTGGCATCTAAAACAGGAGGCCAGCTCTTTTGTTATTCCTCACCTGTTGGGCAGTGGAGCCCCATGGAAAGCAATATTCAATGCGTAGAAAAGGTAATAATAGCTATAGAGGTAGGGAGACTTTTCTGGGATTCACAGAGGTAGACTACCGGCTTAGGTACCTGTAGGTGTCAGTTCAATCCAGAGAACTGGGTTTTTCTCATTATGTTCCCCTGAATTTTCATATGGATCTTCCTATGAGATGGTTCTTTCCTGGAAATGGGAGAGCATCTCCGGAAGAGAAAAAGGAATGAAGTATCATCTGAATAAGGAACTACACGAAACTTCTACTCCTTTACATTGATGCTTCAGTTGCCAAAGTGTCAGATGAGCTTCAATGGAATTTTTGGAAGAAAATTCTGTGTTTTAGGGGCTGGCACTGTGGTGCAGCGGGTTAACGCCCTGGCCTGAAGTGCTGGCATCCCATATGGGCGCCAGTTCAAGACTCGGCTGCTCTACTTCCAATCCAGCTCTCTGCTATGGCCTGGGAAAGCAGTAGAAGATGGCTCAAGTCCTTGGGCCCCTGCACCCACATGGGAGACCTGGAAGAAGCTCCTGGCTCCTGGCTTTGGATCAGCGCAGCTCTGGCCATTGTGGCCAATTGGCGAGTAAACCATCAGATGGCAGACCTCTCTCTCTCTTTGCCTCTCCTCTCTCTGTGTAACTCTGACTTTCAAATAAATAAATAAATCTTAAAAAAAAAAAAGAAAATTCTATGTTTTAGTGGTCAGGAAGTTTAAGGCTAGGGGAAATCAGTCACTTCCCAGAATGGAGCTATTCTTAGATGAAAGAGGTGATGGGATGGAAATAAACTAAGGAAAACCTTAAAACAATCATTTTATTTATATAATGCTTTATAATTTTCAGTCACTTATTCTTCTCTCAAGGCCTGTGCACTTGCTGACGACATTGCTTGGAAGACTTCCTCAGCACATCCCCATTTGGCTGACTCCTTCTTGTCCTCCAGATTTCAAATGTCTCCTCCTCAGGAAAGATTTGCCTGACCAACCTCTCAGCTTCACTCCTTATCTCGTAACCTCATATTCTTTCTAGAATTCATCACTTTTTAAAGTTATTTTTGTTTACTTTGGTCTAGTTTTCCAGCCATAATATAAGATACATGAAGTAGTATCTTCTCTTACTCATTGCTGTATCCTTAATGCCTAAAACAGTGTCTTCAGAACAACAAGTGCTCAATAAAAATATGCTGAATGAGGGCAGGGTTGGGAGAACTAGCCCAGGAAAGCTAGGTAAAATTGGAATGGGATGCATATGGCCAGAGAGAATAGAAATGATCAAGAGAAGAAATTGGGGCCAGCAACTAAAATCTCCTGAGATGAGGAAATAGAAAGTGAAAATAAAAGAACCATATTTTGCCTATTGGTTTTCTGCTTCCATTATTTACAGCAAATGTTTTAAGTCCTTCTGATGTGTAAGAATTATGTTAAGAGTGATGGATTCAGGGCCAGCACCGTGGCTCACTAGGCTAATCCTCCACCTTGCGGCGCCGGCACACCGGGTTCTAGTCCCGGTTGGGGCGCCGGATTCTGTCCCGGTTGCTCCTCTTCCAGACCAGCTCTCTGCTGTGGCCAGGGAGTGCAGTGGAGGATGGCCCAAGTGCTTGGGCCCTGCACCCCATGGGAGACCAGGAAAAGCACCTGGCTTCTGCCATTGGATCAGCGCGGTGCACCTGCCGCAGCGCGCCAGCTGCGGCGGCCATTGGAGGGTGAACCAACAGCAAAGGAAGACCTTTCTCTCTGTCTCTCTCTCTCTCACTGTCCACTCTGCCTGTCAAAAAAAAAAAAAAAAGAGTGATGGATTCAAAGATGAATGAAGTCATAGTTTCAAGAGGATGGGGAGAGGAAGCAAACTCAGGAGATTCTCTTTTCTGAATTTTTAAGCCATTCTCTGAATTCACCATCTTATAAGGAGATACATGAAAAACATAGCTGCATGAAAATGGGATGGGGCTATCAGGGGTATTACTGACTTCAGTAAGGGGAACATGTCAGGGAAAAGTGTCAAGGTGTTTATATTAGATTTGGGCTTTGAAGATCAGTAAAGAGTTCATCAGAAAGAGAGGAAAAAGTGTACTTCAGATAACAGCATGAAAAAAGCCGTGGAAACATGGAAATACTTGTTATTCCTGGAAAATGCAAGCAGACCAAATTACTCCCTATGGCCAGATTAGGTTGTGCGTGGAGGAATGGCTAGACATAAGGATGGAAATATGGATGGAATGATGTGGTGAGGGGCTGGCCTTATTATGGGTCATTCTAAAGAATGTGGACTTAGTCAAATCAGGACAATATACATTTGTGAAGTTCTTGGATCCTCATGTGACCAATAATGAATGGTGGTATGTGAGCAATTCTTCCCATCTATGACAAAAAAAACCCAGCTTTATAACCAGTTGTATCTGTTTACTTATAGGTGTGGCCTCAGTATAGCTGAGTCTGGGAACAATGCTGGCCCGGGAAGCTAGGCCCCAACCCATACTCAGGGCCAGGCTAAATGTGTGCATCATATAGGGATTTCACAAAGCCAAGTCAAGATCACTTTCCACATCTCACAAAGTAAAAAAGGTAGCCCTGTTAGGGGCAGTTGTCCCTGGATTGACTAGAATGAGATGAATGGGGCATGCATCTTCTGTGCAAATTTAAGAGGGTGCCAAAAATCTCAAAAGTTGAAATAAATTATCTTTTAATGAAATATTTAAAAAAAAACCAAAATATGCAAAAAAAAAATCAGTCATTGTGGAGCTGTATTGACTTCCTGGTTCCTGGCTTCAACCTCACTCAGCCTGGGCCATTGCAGGCATTTGAGAAGTGAACTAGGAGCTGACATTGTGGGTATAGCAGGTTAAGCTGCTGCCTATATGGGATTATAGATGCTGGTTCAAGACCTGGCTGCTCCATTTCCTAGCCAACTCCCTGCTAATGCGCCTGGGAAAGCAGTGGAAGATGGCCAAGTGCTTGGGTCCCTGCACCCACATGGAGACCCAGAAGAAGCTCCTGGATCCTGGCTTCAGCCTTGCACAGTCCTGGCCGTTGTGGCCATTTTGAAGGTAAACCAGTGAAGATTCTCTCTGTTTCTCTCTCTCTGACTTTCAAATAAAAAAAAAAAAAATCTAGAGAATATTCTAGGTTTCCTGGCTCAAAGAAATCTCCAGCTTGATCTTAATTTTTTTCAAAGATTTATTTATTTGGAAGGTAAAGTGAAAGAGAGAGATAAACAAAAAGAGATATTCCATCCTCTGGTTCACTTCCCAAATGACCTGTGCTGGGCCACGCCATAGCTAGGAGCCTGGAGCTCCATCTGGGTATCCCATGTGGGTGGCAGAGGCCCTAGCATTTGGGCCATCTTCTGCTATTTTCCCAGGTGCATTAACAGTGAGCTGGATCAGAGGTAGAGCAGTTGGGACTTGAACTGCTACTCCAGTATGATATGCCCACATTACAAGCTGCAGCATAATCTGCTGCAGCACAACAGCAGTCCTAGCTTGATTTAACATTGCCTCTCCAGAGTTGCAGGAAGGACACGTTCCAGGGTTTGTGCACATGGGTGTGCATGCTACTCTGGGTGTTAGCCTCCCTCCTGGGCACCCATTCCAGTGCCTCTAATAGAGTGGCAGCCTCAGGATATCTCCTGGAAGAGAGAGAAGGGGAACTATGCAAAGTGGCACACACAGGTTATGTTGTTGTGGCACAACGTGTTCAGCAGCTGCTTATGATGCCAGCATCCCATATCCCATATTTGAGTCCCAGCTACTCTGTTTCCATTCCAGCTTCCTGCTAATGTGCTTGAGAAGGCAGTGGGATATGATCCAAGTACCATGTGGGAGACCAGGTTGGAGTTCCTGGCTACTGACTTTGAGCCTAGCCCTCGTTGGTGTGGCCTTTTAAATGAACCAGCAGATGTAAGATCTCTCTCTGTCTCTCTCTCTCTCATTCTGCTTTTCAAATAAATATATTTTTAAGTGGTACACAGGACAGGGATTGTGGTGCCTCCTCACTGTGAAACCCATCTGCGAGTCTGCACTGCCCCCAGGTGGCCACACCAGAGCTCTGCTCTGCTTACGGTTTTGGGAGAAGGCTGTATGAGATACTTGCCTTCTAGCTGGAGCTCTTTGAAGATCCAGTAGTGAGGAGACAAGGGGAGAAACCAAGACCAATACCATCAAATTGGGCACTGGAATGCTTCAGGAATGTCTTTTTACAATGTCTATATTTAATTGTTGTCATTAACTTAAAATAGGTTCAGAGAAACAGATTCAATTCACTAAAATGTTCAGGGAATTAGGGCAGGGAAATGCTAAGTAATTGAGGTTTAGCTAAATAATTGTTCAGTTTTTTACAATTATTAATTTTTCAATTAAATACATTTTTAAAAACCAAGACTACTTCTCTGAAGCTAATTTAAACAATTATTATAGGCTTAGTTTATGCCATATACTAAGAAACAGAATATAAAAACATTGTTCCTGCTTAAAAAGAATTTGTAGTCCCAGAGAGAAGACATTTAATGAAATTATAAGCAATAAAAATAATAAAAATGAGGTCCGTATGTTGATTAAGAGGCAGTAAGCTATGCAAGCACCTAATGGGCTAGAGAAGGGGACAATTCAAGCAAAGCTTCTTGGAAGAAGTTATGTCTGAGCTGATCTTAGATGATGAATAGGGTTAAGCTATGTGGGGGCCAAGGATTGATTTCAGGAGATGACCACATTTCAGACAGAAGGGCCACTGCTATCAAAGGTATGGAGGAAAACAAGAGTGAGGGCAGAGGGGCCCAGAGTCAGAAGAGGGAGACAGGTTAAGGAGCCTGGATCCTATGTTGTGGTGTTCCCTGAAAGATTTGAAGCAGGAGTGACATAGGGGCAGCATGAATTTTACAAATATTGTGATAGCAGAGGTGTGGAAGGGTACATTTAAATGACATCTAGATACAAGATCAGGAAAAATAGGTAAAAGCAGAATTCAAGGACAAAGCAAAAAGAATGCCTGAATTAGTGAGTTTGAGGCAAAAGCAGCAGGTCTAAGAGCACTGGATGCAAGGGGACGAGAGTGAAGGGGGCCAGAGCTGTGGCATAGCCGGAAAACTGCTGCCTGTAGTGCCGGCATCTCATGTGGAAACCGGTTCGAGTCCCAGCTGCTCCACTTCCAATCCAGCTCTCTGCTATGGCTCTGACTTTCAAAGAAAATAAATAAATCTTAGAGAGAGAGAGAGAGAGAGAGAGAGAGGGAGAGAGAGAAATGCTGTTGAGGGGCAGTGGCAGAGCTGACAAGGACTCTGCTCGGGGCTTATCTTTGAAGCAGGTACAGCCAGCTTGTCTCTGCTGTCCTGAAGGCAACAGTCTACCAGACTCACCTGAGGAAGGGGACTACTTATTTCAGGCTTGGAGATCCGGCTTTTGATAAATAAGTAAATTTACTCAGATAATGATCCTGTTCCATTTTCAAGTGTGAGAACAACTTCAAAGTAGCTTGCGCTCTTAAAGATCATTTAGAGTAAGTAATGTGCTCCAGATGTGTTTTTTGTCTGTTTTGTTTTGTTTTAGCATTAAGCATGCTAGCCAAGTTTAATGAAGAGAAATAATGAAGAGAGTATGCCTGACAGACCATGCAGGCATCTCAGGGAAGAACTGAGAGCCCAGGTATGTCTTACACTGCAAATAAATTATCAGGGAACTTTCCTTATCTATAATTAAGAGACTGTTACTTAGGGTTTGTTTATAACCATTAAATTATATTTTCTTGATTTTGTTTAAATAACATTAATGATGGACACATAAAGCCTGTAACTACTATATATATATATATAAAATCTAGGGGCCACTATTCTGTCATAGTGGGTAAAGCCACGGCCTGCAATACCAGCATCCCATCCATATAGGCACTTATTCGTGTCCCGGCTGCTTCACTTCTGATCCAGCTCTCTACTAATGGCGTGGGAAAAGCAGCAGAAGATGGCCCAGGTGCGTGGGTCCCTGCTACCCATGTGGGAGACCTGGAAGAAGCTCCTGGCTTTGGCCTGGCCCAGACTCAGCTGTTGCAGCCATTTGGGGAATGAACCAGCAGATAGAAGATCTCTCCCTGTTTTTCCCTCTCTCTCTCAGTAATTTTCAAATAAATAAATATAAAAAAGCAAACAAACTAACTCTCTTAAAATCAGTCAGGATATTCAGGTCCATCCTAAAAGAAAGATGAAAATTTCCTCAGTAGATCTTCAGCCTCAGGAATTCCATTTTAAAGTGACTGGGTGTGTGGATGGAGATAAGACCAGCAAACCTTAGGTACTTAGCCTGAGGCTGCAGCTGGGAATTGACTTTTTCTCTGAGGAAAACTTTAGAGGCTAAAGGACACAGGTTGAAAAGAAATTGCTCTCTGAAAGTGTGTACAACTTCCAGAGAGGTTTTTGAAGTCTCTTGGTCAATGAGCCTCTGTGCTTCTGTGCCCAAATATTAAAAGGAACCAGCTTTTGACTGTTGCTAGAATTATTCCCCTTTGTGGATCATTGATCCATCAATTTCTAAATGGCCAATTGGTTCCCTTTTGTGTCTCATTCATCTAGCAATACATTCCCAAATGCTATTAATTATTTTGATTTTCAACCCAAGTTAAACAGAATCAATAAATTAAAATCCTGTGCTGCCAATGCCACCCTAAATTCCAAAGTAAAATATAAATTGAGTGTTGTCTATTTTATTATAGACCCCCTGTGGGAAAAATGAAGATTAACCCCGTTATTAAATCACATCATGATCAGTGGCTCATTTCCTCTCCAGCTTTAGAGAGGACATTCTTATACCAGAAGAGCATAGTTAAATGGTCAGATTCCTTGAGAAATTCCTCCAGTGGAAAGTACTGAGTAGTAAGGTTGGTGAACCCAGGTTTGGTTCAGTGACTTTGGCAGCCTGACCAAAACTGTTCCCTGTTTTTCCACTGCTTCTTGTGCAACTATTTGCTGTTAATGACCTCCAGCTGTGGGGCAACACACTTAGACCGCTTGGTCAGGTCTCCCTGATCTTTAGTGGTTTCAGGGCTAACAGGCCTCTGTATTCTCCTCCTCAGTGGCCTCCTCTGCCTCAAGGATTACCACCTTCCAGGTGCTGCCAGCTTGGTAGGGGTTTCTTCTAATCAGCAAACAGCCTAAAATTAAGGCGCAAAAATGGAAAGGTGGAAATCAAAGACATTTGGTGCAATTGAATTTTCAGGCAATGTCTGGGTCTCCCTAGAGTCTCCCTACCATGTAAGGGCTTTCGTCCCATCACTTTAGAGCAGTTTAGTAATATGAAATATCACTTAGCCCTGATGGAACCTGGTGGAGCTAGGATCCAACAGATTTCAGAATGATGACTCCATCTACTGCCACTCAGCTCATCTGGATTACGTCTTTACCACTTGATAGTTATGTGACCTCAAGTTATTTAACCTCACTGGGTCTCACTTTCCTCAGATGTGAAATGAGGGCAGTGATCCTCCACAGTGCTATTGTGAGCAAACCACCTGTAAGCCCTACTTTGGTGGCATCTTTGCCATATTTTTCCATGATGATATAATTCAGGTTGTGATAAGCCTAGGCTTCAATGCGCCCCTTAAGTTGGCTGCACTGACCAAGAGGATCATGAACTCCTACATGGTTAGCTTTTTGCTAGCTGATAACATTGAAAGCCGGGACTGGGAGGATGACTTTGGAGCTGCTGATGTTGGCAATGTGGTAGTTACACACCTTCTTTGTGGTGTCAGCTTTGCAGACAGCTAGGGACAAAGAATATTTGCAGCAAACTTAGATTTATTTTCTGTTCTAGGCATGCTTATTATCAGTGTGTCAATCTCCTGTTCTATGATGTTCAGTTTCTTGCTAACCAGGGCAGGCACAACATCCTTTGAGACACCTTCTCCCATATATTGAGTCTTGTCATTGTCCTGGAGCTCTACATCCTCAAAGATAACAGTTGAGGGACCACTGGGCATAGCAGCTTAAAAGAGACTTTTCGCAGTAGGGAGATCAACTTCCTCAGTATGATATCCATGAGAATCAAAGATCTCTCTGACTTGGCTCTTGAGAGCAGACATAATGAAATTTCAGGTCACTGGCTCTTCTTGCCCAGGAAAGAAAAAGTGCTGCAGACACTTTTTTTTTTAAGCTGGTGAAGTCTAAAAGCCCTAAGTCCCCTGAGCTCATCCTACATGGCTTTTTTTTTTTTTTTTTTTTTTTTTTTTTTGACAGGCAGAGTGGACAGTGAGAGGGAGAGACAGGGAGAAAGGTCTTCCTTTGCTGTTGGTTCACTCTCCAATGGCCGCTGCAGCCGGCACACCACGCTGATCTGAAGCCAGGAGCCAGGTGCTTCTCCTGGTCTCTCTACATGGCTTTTATATATGGCTTTTAAAAGCATAAATGCTTGACACAAGAACATGATATTTGCAGGTCTACATTATGGATTATAAAAAGCACGATTTAACTTTTGAAGCAGGGATCCTCTCATTCATATTTATTCTCTTAAGTTTCTGCCATATTGCTTTGTACTTTAAAGTTGTTGATTAAACTGGATAACTAGATTGAATTGGTTCAGAATCCTAGAGCATGAAACTTAACAACAAAAAAAGGAATTTAAAATTGCTGGTGAGCAAGATCCAGACTGAATAAGAGAACCAAGAAGAAACAAAAAACTTGAGTGTCTTTTCTGTGCACCAGACTTTACTTTCATAATTCTTATCTATAGATTTCCATTATCTGCTAGCAAATTATCACTGCACTGAGGCAGACTATCTTTTGAATATGTTTTTTATGGGATAACTAAACAGAAACTGGGATAATCTTTTTAAAAATATTTATTTGAAATTCAGAGTTACAGAGAAAGAGAGGGAGAGACAGAGATCTTCCATCTGCTGGTTCATTCTCCAGATGGCTGCAGTGGCTGGAGCTTGGCTAAACTGAATCCAGGAGCCAAGAGCTTCTTCCAGGTATCCCACGTGGGTGCAGGGGCCCAAGAACTTGTGGTATCTTCTGCTGCTTTCCTAGGCTGTTAAAAGGGAGCTGGATCAGAAGTGGAGCAGCCGGGATTCAAACTGGCTCCCATATGGAATGTTGGCACTACAGATAGTGGCTTTACCTGCTATGCCACAGCACCAGTCCTGGAATAGATAATCTTAAAATCATACCTAGTCACCAGGAAGTGAGCCTCTTCCCTCCACCATGAAGGAATTCAGACTACATTCTGCCGCCAGGAATTCTGTACTGCCAAAGGGCCAGGAGTTTGATCCCAACCTCTTAAGCCAGGGAAGATTGCTCTTCCTTGGGAGAATTTTAAGTCAGTTGTTACCTCAGCTGTGTTTTGTACTTGATTTTATGAGTATGTGCAGCTGTAGTTCATTAGTTAAAATTCTCCTTTTCCTTAAGGCTGGTTGAACTACTTTCAGGCCAATTGATTTGATATTTTCCCCCTGAGAACTGAAACATGCATGATCTAAATTGAGGGAGATAGAAGTAGAGAAAGCAATTTTGTCTTAGAATGCTTTGGGATGTGTATAAATTGCTGCTAGGGTTGTTTTCTCCATTAGATTTTAACTCCTGAGTACAGGGGCTATTTCTTACTGATTTGTGTATTCTCATTGCCTGGGAAATGGGGGTGGTGTCCATGGGGGCTATTCAATAAATGCTGAGAAATAATAATATACAACACTGCAGAAAGAGGGGTAAAATTGTTGGTGTGGATAATGAGTAGTAGAGGAACTCAGAAGAAATTACTTTAGGCCAAGATGATTAAGGAAGGTTCCATTCCATAGAAGAACTGAACGATCTGGACAGAGAAGGGAATAGGAAGGGTTTCTGTTACTTAAACATCATGAGCCTCAATTTTTTTTATGCAAACATTTTAAAATAATAATAAACCTACATTGCTGAGGGCAAATGTGGTAGCTGTAGAAAGAAATTAGCGGGGAGGGGCCGGCGCTGTGTTGCAGGGGGGCAATCCTGCCCCTGCAGTGCAGGCATCCCATATGGCACCTGTTTTAGTTCCGACTGCTCCTCTTTCAATCCAGCTCTCTTCTATCACTTGGGAAAGCAGTAGAGGATGGCCCAAGTCCTTGGGCCCTTGCACCCAAATGGGAGATCGGGAAGAAGCGCCTGGCTCCTGGCTTCAGATCTGCCCAGACCTGGCCTTTGCAGCCATTTGGGGAGTGAACGGAAGGAAGAACTTTCTTTCTGTCTCTCCCTCTTACTGTCTGTAACAACCTCTCAAATAAAAGAAAAATCTTTTTTAAAAAATTAAAAGAGAGAAGTTAGTGGGGCTGGCATTGCGGTGCAGCAGGTTAAGCTGCTCCTTGCGCTGCTGGCATCCTGTTTTGGAATGCCTGTTTGAGTCCCAGCTGCTCCACCTTCCTGCTGATGTACCTGAGAAGGCAAAGGAAAATGGCCCAAGTCCTTGGCCCCTTGCCATCCACATGGGCGATCTGGATGGAGCTCCTGGCTTTGGCCTGGTCTAGTCTTGGCCATTTGGGGGCCATCTGTGGAGTGATCAGTAGAGGGAAGATTCTTGTTCTTTCTCTCTCCCTCCCTTTTGAGTAATCTTTTCTTTTCTTTTTAAAAAGATTTAGCAAAGACTGTGACACACACTAAGAATTTTTGTCTCATCTGTAATCTTTCACTGACATGTATACCCATCCTACTGAATTTGAAAGGTGTCCTGAGGCTGGTGTTGTGCAGCTGGTTAAGCTGCTGCCTTTGATGCCTGCATCCCATATGGGCACCAGTTCAAGTCTTGGCTGCTCCACTCACTTTCAGGCCACTCCTTGCTAATACACCTGGGATAGCCCAAGTACTTGAGCCCCTGCCACCCACATGTGAGACCTGGATGAAGCTCCTGATTTCAACCTGGTCCAGCTTTGGCTGTTGTGGCCATCTGGGGAGTGAACCATTGGGGATGGAAGGTATTCTCTCTCTCTTCTCTCTCTCTCCTCTCTCTTCTTCCTTCCCTTCCTCTCTCCCTCTCTCTGTAATTCTGCCTTTAAAGTAAACCACATAAATCTTTAAAAAAAAAAAAGGTGTCTTACCAATGTTCATATTTCCACTTCACTGCCTTTCCCATCATTCCACCTAAAGATCAAGCATCCTCCAGAAACTTGCAGTGAAAAAGGAATATGTGGCAAACATTAAACACTGAGCTTATTCCTGAACACACATTTTAATTGTGGGTCTTTCTAGGCAGAAGACTCCTTTGCCACAACATGCTTGTCCAAGTTCAGATACAGCTCATGTGCACTGAGCACCACCAGATACTTCCCATATACCATTAGTTCAAGTCGTTCCCCAGTATCTCCATGTAGGATATTATTTACCATGTTAATGATAAAGAAACTGAGGCTCAAAGAGAGCAGGTAAATAGGCTCAAAATCACAGAGCTTAAATATGGCAGCAAGATATCAAACCAGGTTCTCTTTGATCCTCTGATCCTCTTTCTTCTATACGTGTCCAGAAATGTTAGCCATACAGGACCCTTCTCCCAAAGACATGAGCAAGTTCATGGACTTTACCTGAATGAGCCAGGCTCTGGGGCTGAACTACTGTGTAATACAGTAGGGAATGTCCAGTTTCTCCACAAGTGACAAATGCCCTTCCCACAGGGTATCCACACAGAAACATGTGAGCGAGTTTAAGTGGCTTGTGCTGCCCCACCTCCCCCTGCCAGGGCTTTGGTCACAGCTACAGCATCTCCAGATCTATTTAAACCAACTTGCAGTAACTGGCAGCAAAGTATCATTCCCTGACAGGCTGAGTCTTGAGCCTCTGCAGACTTGGAAGAGGGAGTCATTAGCTGAACCAGTCAGGAACCAGGGGTCCCACAGAGGTACGTAATAAATTCCATCCAGATGCTGGGGTTGTTTGCTATTTCTTCTTCTCTTCTTTTCCCACCACATTCAAAGAGCCAACAAGCTATTTTCACCTTACCAAGCAAAACAGAAAGAATATTACTTCCTCCATTCCTGGGTAGGTCTGCACCAAAGAATCGAGGGGGCCAACAGCACCTGGGTGACATGGGCGGCGTCTGATGATCAGAGGGCACTTAGTTTGCATGGCGGAATTACCGGATAGGTGGATGGTGCTGCCAGCACTTCAGCAAAATCCAATTAGAGGCCTCCAAGTGCATTCAATTTTACAGCTTCTGAACTATTTACCTGCTCTGTAGGCAGACCAAATGTTTTGAAATCCTTCAAGAAAACTAGGGCTGTGCAAATTGATTCCACAAATGGCCAAACGTGCACCTTGCTCCATTAGACAAGGAAAGCCAGACATAGCCATGAGTGCACAACTTGATCTCCTGGCATTGGAGCAGCCTGGATGTGCTTTATGGCTGACAGCGGGGTCATCTGATAACTCACAAAGTCTTCTCCGGCAGCCCAAGCTCCCCTAGGGTTAACTCTTGCTGTGGGGCTAGGATGTGGAAAAACAGATCTGCCCAAGCCGCAGCCGCATTTGAAGCCCCCTTCACCCCACACCTGAGTTCCTGCTCCCTCTCCACAAGAGAAACCTGAGGAAAGACAGCCGGGCAGCGGAGAGGGATTCTTTGAGGCAGTGGCTGCTTCTGACTCCAAGCCGTGGGCATTGAGCTAGGAAGCGGTGCTGAGAGGAGCAGGAATAAATGATACCGAGACATGCAAGTCCAGGGAGGAGACAATCTTATTTTCTCCCCCTCATAAAGGCGCTTTGCAAAGTTCGTCTTTGATCTGCATCGGTGAGTCAAAATATTTAGTCCCTACATTGTGTGAGAGAAAAGAGTATCACCTTTTTACTAGAAAATTACTAAATTTACTAAAAAATTAAGCTGAAACAGAAAACATTTTGAAGTGTTTTTGCTAAATCGCTTGTATTTGTAGCTCCCCTGAAAAATGTTTGCTTCGATGCTTTTAAATTTTGATTCAAATCCGCAGTGGAAAATGTGTTTTCCTGAAAAAAAGAAAGAAGGAAAAAAAGAAAAAAATACTCTTGGGTGCCTTGCCCACGGAATGACTGGAAGACTTTACAGAGCCACCAGAGATTCGTGGATTCCACTTGAAGACCATTGATATAAATACAACATCTTGATTTCAGAACACTTCTTTGAATCTAGATTTACCTGATATTGACAACAGAGAGAAGCTACTGACGATTCTTGGGACAGGGCCCTATTTAGTGAGAGGTGAGACATAGTAAGAGGAGAAGAAACTTCTTTCTCAGCTGGTATTAGTACAGTACGATATAAATGCAATAGTAATATTTCTTTGGGCTCAATTTTTTCTTCTCCCCTTCTGCCCATACTCCTCCTTCTCCCTTCCCCGACTTCTTTCTGATCATCTTTGTTTTTGTTTGTATGTTTCTTCTATAATAAAGCTTTTCCTAAGCCAAGGGGCCTAAATGATTTTGTGTAGTAAATTTCTCTTATTGTAATTTTAGGATTTTAGTTTCTGATTAAGGTGCAGAATTTTTCTAAACATTTAAGCACCTATAATGTTGTTAAAGGAGCTGGCCACTAACCATACATTGTAGACAGACAGCTGAGATGATACCCAAAAAGAGAAGGCTGCAGGTCTGTACCCTTTACTATATGTAAAGCCCTGTAGTGTGATGTGCACAAAAGATCCCTCAAGAAGGGAACAGCCATATTGCACCAAGCCGAAAACATGGACAATCAGCAGAGCAAAGCCAGAGAGTAATGAAGCCGTGTCCTGGAAGTTTGTACTTAGAAATCTCCCAGCCAAGCTGAGTCCTGAGAAGATGATTCGTGGGTCAAACTGCTTTGTGAAAATAAAAAGGAAGAATCTGACTCACGAAAAAGGTAGGAAGTATGCCTGCGTCTTCTATCCTTTTGTCACCAGGATCTCATTAAAGAATGGGGGGCAGCAACACTGATGGCTTCACTTTGGGCACGGCTTACAGCAGGAAAGCTCCAGGCAAAGGTAATTACCAGGATTGGGGGCCCCATTATAGCCTTTTGATATGGTCACTCCAATATCCTGTCAGACAGATGAAGAAAGGAGACAGACCATTACCTCAGAAGAAGTAAATTGCAGGTAGAGGTATTTGATTTCAGCTGCAGTTAGGTTAAAACTCTGAAAAACAGGTTTTGTATGTCCAGGAAACCCAATACTGGATTCTGTTGCTTAGGAGATCTTGTAAATTCAAAGGCATAAAGAAATGTGAAGCCAAAATTGAGATAGTTACTTTTAATGAGATAGTCTACCGCAGAGTACAGTAAACCACATCTTGTATAAGTAGCTCTGGATCACATACAGTTTGGGAACGGGGCTGTGTCTGGTTCTTCAAGGCAGTCTGGAGGAATCTCAAAAGTCAAAATAACACCAGACTTGCCAGTCTCGCTTACACCATGAGTATTCTGTCTTGCAAGCACTTGCGCGTGTGGCTAAGCATTCAGGCAAGATGCCGTTACAGTCTGGCATGGGGAAGCAGAGGAGCCAAGTGTTCAGAGTTGGGTGAAAGAGGGGAGGAAGCAGAGCCTGAACTCTTGTCAAAGAAGGAGAAGAGTTCTTAGAGCAGAAACAGGAAGACAGGAACCAAAAGGATCAGATGTCTGGGAGACAATGAGGGCAGGGCATCATCCTTGACTGAGATAAGAAAGAATTCAACTCAGAGGGAAAGTGCACACAAAGGAATATATTGTGAGCTGAGCAAAAACTGGTTTCAGTTGGACGGGGAAGACTTACTCAGATTATGGGAAGAAACCAGGAAGAACTGTAATGCTGGAGTCTGTATCCAATTTAAATACCTGTGAAGTGGTTCTGAAGGCAAAGTAGTCCCTAGGGCCCTCAGAGGTTTGCCTTTTGCTCCCAGCGCAGCTATCTTGAGGAAAAGACAGAGAGGTGTGTTGCAGGGTCAGGGGAGTTCCATTAGCTCCACTGACGGCCCCCACAAGGGCAGAAAGCAGCCATAAATTGTCTGCTAAGCAGCCTGAGTTCCTTCTCCATCTGTTCTCCAAAATATATTTTATATTCAGGTGTTTTAAAGGAGAAACAGCTTGGAATAAAAGTACTGAATTCAAAACATTCTAAATGACAACTTGAATTTTGTTTAAAAGATAGGAGGTTGATGAGTGTGACACTGTAGAGACAGTTGTTGCCAACGGCACCCCAAGTTTTATGCCCTTGTACCCTGAGCTTGGGTTATTTTGCTCTCAAGTGTCATCAGGAGTCACTGAATCCGAACAGTCAGTAATTGGGCTTATAGAAGGGGAGAAGGTAGTTATTTAACATTGCCTTCTATTGTTATTAGCTGCACTCATTGACATTTTGCTTCCAGGGGAGTGTATGTAGTGCTGACAGATTGGGTATATGCTCACTTATTTCAACCTTGAAATAAATTACGAAGCAATCTTCGCTGAACCCTGGTGAAGGCATTCATGTCTTGGAGCCTAGGCTCGGCATAGTCAAGTGGCCAGGGCTCACAGCAACAGCTGGCTCCAGCGCCCAAAGCGCAGCACAGCGGTGCTGCGGCTGTGGGGTGTGGGGTCGGGGCGGGGGGGGGGGGGGAGTGCGGGGAAGACCAGGTGCAGTCTATGCCTCTAACTGCCTGTGAGGCTTTAATCTTCTCACTGACCTGCTCAGAGCTTCCAATTTCCTATGCATCAGTTGGAAAAACAAAGACCAACCTCCTACACCGGCAAGGAATCTTGTGGATAAAATGACAGCGTAAAGGCCTACCTTAGCTGAGAATAGGGAGCAAGGCCAAGCCCTCTGCATATTGTGGTGGCTGTTTTACTTGACTGCTTAATTTTTAAATCCTCAACTCCTTTTCCCTTTGACTTCTAAATGTTCTGGACACTTTTCTTTTATGTAAAGTTGTTACTGAGATAAAATACACAGGGAGCCTAGATGAACTCAATAAGTTTTCATCCTTTGAACACACTCGGGAAACCAGAACCTACATCTAGAACTAGGATATCACCAGCCCTCTCAGTCTCCTTCAAAACCCTTTTCCTCCCTAAGATAACCACTAAGTTGACTTTTAACAGCATGAATTAGAAGTTTTGCCTACTTAGACTTTTACAAATGTTTTTGTGTATTTTTATATGTGGCTTTTTTTGCTTTTTTCAATGTATCAGGCTATTTTATATTTGTATATGTTGGAAAGTCCCATTTACTTTTCCCAATCTATCAACATTGGCAACCCAGTTTTTTGGGGGATTGAGGCATATTATTGGGAGCTTTGACCTGTTCACCCAGTGGGTAAAATATTCTTGCTTATTTATGATTCCTGATTTCTGCAATCTTGTTATTTCCAGATGACTTTTTGGTCTTAAAGATTATATCTGGAGCAAGATAATTTTTTTTTTAATTTCCCATGATACTCACTTTTTTGAGTCTGATCACATTGTTAACATCTTCTACTTTATATATTTTTATAAAATATTCCAAATTGCTAGCGATTTTATCTGAATGTAATTTGTTATAAAATTAGCATAAACTTCAGCACTGTACACCATTGTTGCTTTCCTTAATTTTTTTTCGCAATGTGTGTACTCGATTCTTCCAAGAAACTCTGGGATACTTCTTCAGGTGAATTAGGTAAAAGGTCTATGTTTCTCAAGTACATTTTCTGAAGAATTACCTTTTCCCTTCTTCCACCTGCAGAGGATGGTTTATTCATTCAATCAACAAATTTTTTTATTAAATTCCTGCTATGTGCCAGGCTGTATGTGAGAGAATGGGATATGGTACTGAGCATGGTAACACTGAAAATGGAGAGAGGTAAAGAATAAAGGATAGACAACACAAATAAAACCAAAATCAAAATTGTAACATAATGAGAGTGCTGGAAAAGAATTCGAGAGGGCAATGTCAAAGAATGACTTAGAAGGGGGCTTACGTTATGGTGGTCAGGAAAGTGTTCTCTGAGAAGGTGATGGTACAGGTAAGACTTAAAGAGTGGGAATGAGCCAGTTATGAAAGAGCTAGAGAAAGACTGTTGTAAACAGAGGAAAGGACAAGCTTCAAGGTCTTGAGGCAGGGAAGAGCTTGACCGGTGTGGCCATGCACAGTGAATAAGGAGACAGTGTGAGATCAAGGTGGAAGGACAGGTAGAGGCCAAAGCACACAGTTTGGGTCTTAGTGATATAAGGAAAAGAGTTTTAAATAGGATAATTACACTCTCATTTTTCTCTTTTTAAGCAAAAATATAATTTACATGCATTGAAATACATAGACTCCTTGTGTTTAGTGTGAGTTTTAACAACGAAAATGTCAGACTGGTTTCTGAAGTGCTCATAGCATTTTCGTGCTCCCATCAGCAACATAGGAGAGCTCTATGTGCTCCACATCCTTAGCAACATTTGCTAATGACAGTTTTTTAATTTTTGTCTTTTTTAGATGTTCTACTGAATGCAAAATAATCAGGGTTCAATTTGTATTTCTTTGTGTAATGATGTTTAAGATATATTATACCTTTTTTCACCATTTGTGAATCTTCCTTAATGAATTTCTTGTCCCAAGTTTGGGCCCACTTTTTAATTAGGCTTGATTTATTTGAATTGAGGAGTTGTTTGTATTTATATCCTTCATCAGATATGTATATTGTGAATATTTTCTCCTAGGCTAAAGTTTGTTCATTTTCTTAACAATTCCTTTTGAAGGATGAAATTTTAAATACTTCAATTTGCAAAATATTTTCAAATTTGTGAAAAAATAAGTTTTAAATTCTTGTTGAATTGACCCTTTTATCATTAAGCAATATCTCTATATATCTCTAATCATTCTTTCCTCTGAAATCTACTTTGACATTAATTTAGCTACTCGGTATTCTTTTGGTAATGTTTTCACATTATATCTTTTTCCATCCTTTTGTTTTTAACCTAACTATATCAATTTATTTTAATAATATTTTTTATAGACTGCGTCTAGTTTGTTCTTTAGTCTATTTTGACAATCTGTATTAAATTCTGTTAGACCATCTCAGTTTAATGTAACAATATGTTTGGATTTAGGTCTACTATCTTATTTTCATTTTCTATTTATTTCTCTCTTTTTGTTCCTTTGTTTCCCCTTCTCCTCATTCTGAGTTATTTGACCTTTTTTTTGGTGTTCTGTTTTATTGAATGGGTTTTAGCAATTTTTTTGCATAGGTTTTTCTTTTTAGTGAATGCTATAGGTGTTACAATATATATACTTAATTTTTCATCGTCTGCTTAGTGGAATATAGACACCACACTACTGTCTTGGTCTCTTTACCATCCCTTTTAGGATATAGTCATCTCATCTGTTAATCTACATGTATAGAAAGTCCTATCAGATACTAGTATAACTTTTGTTTAATATTTCAGTTCAGAAGAAGCAAAGTAGTCTGTTATATTTATCCAGATCCCACTTCCTCATTCCTGAAGATCTCATTTTACTTTTGGTATTTCTTCTTTCTGAAGAACTTTTTTTAAAAATATATATTTATTTGAAAGGCAGAGTTACAGAGAGAGGAGGAGATACACACACAGTCACATAGTGGGGGGAGAGAGAGAGAGAGAGAGAGAATATGAATGAATCTTCCATTCACCATTCATTTCACAAATGATCACAATGGCCAGGGCTGGGCCAGGCCAAAGCCAGAAGCCAGGAGCCAGGATCTTCATTCGGGTCTCCCATGTGGGTCAGGGGCCCAAATACTTGGGCCATCTTCCACTGTTTTCCCAGGTGCGTTAGCAGGGCTCTGGATCAGAAGTGCAACAGCTCAAACTTGAACTGGCACCCATGTGGTTTGCTGGCACTGCAGACAGCAGCTTAACCTGCTGCACCACAATGTAGCACTTCTTAGTTCCTTTCATCTGAGAATATCTCTGTTTCATCTTCATTTCTCAAGGATATTTTACTGCCTATAGAATTCTAGGTCAGCAGTTGGTTAACCTGTTAAAAATGTTTCACTTCTTTTTGGCTATCATGGTTTCAGTTCTTTTGGCCATTTTTTTTTTTAAAAGACTTATTTATTTGATAGAGTTACACAAAGAGAGAAAGAGAGGCACAGAGAGTGAGAGAAAAGTCTTCCTTCTTATAGTTCACCCCCCAAATGGCCACAACGGCTGGAGATATGCTGATCCAAAGGCAGGAGCCAGGAGCTTCTTCTAGGTCTCTCACACAGGTGCAGGGGCCCAAGGACTTGAGCCATCTTCTATTGCTTTCCCTGGCCATAGCAGAGAGCTGGGTTGGAAGTGGAGCAGCCAGGACTTGAACCAGTGCCCACATGGGATGCTGGCACTGTAGGCCATGGCTTTACCTGCTAGGCCACAGTGCCAGCCCCTGACTATTATGTTTTCAAATGAGAAATCCACTGCCAGTCAAATCATTGTTTTCCTATAACTACTATACCATTTTTACTTTGTTTGCTTTCTTTTTTTTTTTTCTTTTTTTTTTTTTTTTTGACAGGCAGAGTGGACAGTGAGAGAGACAGACAGAGAGAAAGGTCTTCCTTTGCCGTTGGTTCACCCTCCAATGGCCGCCGCGGCCGGCACGCTGCGGCCGGCGCACCGCGCTCATCCAATGGCAGGAGCCAGGTGCCAGGTGCTTTTCCTGGTCTCCCATGGGGTGCAGGGCCCAACCACTTGGGCCATCCTCCACTGCATTCCCGGGCCACAGCAGAGAGCTGGCCTGGAAGAGGGGCAACCGGGACAGAATCCGGCGCCCCGACTGGGACTAGAACCCGGTGTGCCGGCGCCGCAAGGTGGAGGATTAGCCTGTTGAGCCACGGCGCCAGCCTATTGTTTGCTTTCAATATTATTATTATTTTTTTTTTTGGTCTTTACTTGTCAGCAGCCTGATGGTGAAATGTCGTATCTTTCCTTTCAGTTTGTTTTGTTTTAGATTTGCTGAGCTTTTTGAACTCGTAGACTAATGTCTTTCGTGAAATTTGTTGAGTTTTTATCTCTTAGTTCTTCAAAAGACTTTCTGTACTGACTTTCTCCTTTACATATTAAACTCCTAGGACACAAAACTCCTAGTACTTTCTGGTATTGTTGCCTGAGAGTCTGGTCATTTTAAAGATCATTTTCCCTTTGTTGTTAAGGTTGATTAATTTCTATTTTGCCTTCAAGTTCACAAGTTCTTCTGTTATCCCCATCCTTTTTAAAATTTTTAAAGATTTATTTTATTCGAAAGGCAGAGTTACAGAGATGGGGAGTCATAGAGAGAAAGAGATCTTCCATCTGCTGATTCATTCCCCAAATGACCGCAATGGCTGGGGCTGGGCCAGGCTGAAGCCACGAGTTGGGGGCTTCTTAGGGGTCTCCCACATGGGTGCAGGGGCCCAGAGACTTGGGCCATCTTCTGCTGCTTTCCCAGGTGTATTAGTAGGGAGTTGAATTGGTAGTGAGGCAGCTGGGACTTGAACCTGTGCTGATATGAGATGTCAGCATCACAGGCCATGATTTAACCTGCTACGCCACAGTGCTGGCCCCTCCATTCTGCTTTTGAATTTGCCACTGAAATTTTTTTAGTTATTGTAGTTTTCAGTGGCATCAATAGTGATATTTTCTCACTCTAGTATTAGTAATATAAGTCTTTTTTTCTTTATCAGACTAGTTGGGGCTATAGATTTATTAACTTTTTCTCTTTTTTTTTTTTTAAAGATTTATTTATTTATTTGAAAGACAGAATTACACAGAGAGGGGAGAGGGAGAGGGAGAGGTCCTCCATCCGATTTTTCACTCCCCAGGTGGCTGTAACAGCCAGAGCTGTGCCTATCCAAAGCCAGGAGCCAGGAGCTTCCTCCGGATCTTCCACACAGGTGCAGGGGCCCAAGGACTTGGGCCATCCTCTACTGCTTTCCCAGGCCATAGCAGAGAGCTGGATTGGAAGTGGAGCAGCCGGATCTCTAACTGGTGCCCATATGGGATGTTGGTGCTTCAGGCCAGGGCGTTAACCCGCTGCACCACAGCACCAGCCCTAATTTATTAACTTTTTCAAAGAACTAATGTTTTATTTTACTGATGTTCCCAACCTTTTTTTGGTACATATTCTATTTCATTGATTTCTATTCTTAGATTTGCAATGTCATTCGTTTTGCTAACTCTGCATTTAATTTTTTAAACATCTATTCATTTATTTGAAAGAGTTACACAGAGAGAGGAAGGAGAGAGAGAGGAGGGAGGGGGAAGGAGTGGGATGGAGAGATGTGTTTTCCATCTGCTGGCTCACTCCAAATGGCAGCAAAGTCCAGGGCCAGGCCAAAGCCAGGAGTCAGGAGCTTCTTCCAGGTCTTCCACATGAGTGCAGGGACCCAAGCACTTGGACCATCTTCCACTGCTTTCCCAGGTACATTAGCAGGGAGCTGGATAGAAGTGGAGCAGCTAGATCTGGAACCAGTGCCCATATGGGATGCTGGCATTGTCACTGTACTTTATTCACCATGCCACGTGCTGGTTCCTAACTTACTATTTTTTTTCCTAGATAGATGCTTAATGTGAAAACTTAGATCATTTGATGTAAAATCTCTTCTTTTCTAATATATTTATTTAGAGGTATCGATTTCCCTCTAACACTACTGTAATTGCATCCCACAAATGTTGATATGTTTTTATTATTATGTCTTTCAAACTATTTTCCAATTTCTTTTGTGATTTTTCTTTGACTCATGAAGAAATAAAAAGCATGTTTGCTTAATTTCAAAATAAGCATTGAAGATTCTTCCAGAACTTTTCATTATTGGTTTCTAATCTAATTCTATTGTAGCTATACTCATATAATAGATAATGTAGCATATTCCATGTTATTTCAATTTTTAAAAATGTGGTAAGTCATATATTATGGCTGAGCATATGGTCTGTATTAACGACTATTCCAGATGTGCTTGAGAAGTATGTATATTCTCCAGTTTGGGGTGGAAAGTTAACATGGCAGTTAGGTTCAGTTGGTTTCAGTGTATTATCTAAGACCTCTTTACTGACCTTGTGACTTCGTGTTCAATTAGAGAAAGGTGCTGAGATCTCTTAAGTATAATCATGTATTTACCTTGTTTTTCCCTTTCATCTGCCAGTTTTCATTTCACTTTTCTTTTTTTTTCTTGGACGGGCAGAGTTAGAGAGAGAAAGAGAGAAAGGTCTTCCTTTTCCGTTGGTTCACCCTCCAAGTGGCCACTACAACCAGTGTGTTGTGGCCTGCGCATTGTGCTGATCAGAAGCCAAGAGCCAGGTGCTTTTCCTGGTCTCCCATGCGGGTGCAGGGCCCAAGCACTTGGGCCATCCTCCACTGCACTCCAGGGCCACAGCAGAGAGCTGGCCTGGAAGAGGGGCAACCAGGAGAGAATCCGCACCCCTACTGGGACTAGAATCCATTGTGCCAGCACTGCAGGCAGAGGATTAGCCTAGTGAGCCACGGCACCAGCCCACTTCACTTATTTTGAAATCTTGTTATGATGTGCATAGGCATTCACAACCATTCTGGCTTTCTCATGAATAGACTCTGTTATCAATAAGAAGTTTTCCTCTTTACTTCTGGTAATGCTCTGTTTTATGAAACCTGTTTGTTTTTTTAAGATTTATTTTATTTATTTGAAAGGCAGAGTTACAGAGAGAGGTCTTCCATCCACTGGTTTACTCCCTAGATGGCCACAATGGCCAGAGCTGCGCTGATCCAAAGCCAGGAGCCAGGAGCTTCTGCTGGGTCTTCCACGCGGGTGCAGGAGCCCAAGGACTTGGGCCATCTTCTACTGCTTTCTCAGGCCGTAGCAGAGAGCTAGCTAGGAAGAGGAGCAGCTGGTCTAGAACCAGTGCCCATATGGGATGATGGCACTTAAGGCCAGGATTTTCATTTGCTGCGCCACAGAACTGGGCCCATGAAACCTGTTTTACCAGATATCAATAAAGACGCTTCAGCTTTCCTATGGTTACTGTTAGTGCAGTATCCTTTTATTTTTTTTTAATTAATTAGTTTATTTGAAAGGCATGCACTGTCCTTCTTATCCTGTGTCCTTATAAAATGGGACTTCAAAAAGTTTACTGAACAATAAAACTTAAAGATAATTTAAGGGGTGGCAATTAGAGTGCTTTGGTTTGATACCCAGTTCTAGCTTCTGACTCCAGCTTCCTGCTAATGCGGACCCTGGGAGGTAGTGCGGAGAGAGAGATCTTCCATCCACTGGTTCACTCTTCAGATGGTTGCAACAGCCCGACCTGAGCCGATCCAAAGCCAGCAGCTTCCTCCAGGTCTCCCAAGCAGGTGCAGGGACCCAAGGACTTAGGGCATCTTCTGCTGCTTTTCCAGGCCATGGCAAAGAGCTGGATTGGAAGAGGAACAGCTGAAACATGAACCGGTACCCATATGGGATTCTGGCACTGCAGGTGGAGGCTTAGGCCACTATGCCACAATGCGGGTCCCTCAAGTAAATTTTTAAAAGTTTTTTTTTTTTTTTTTAATAAAGATGTTTAGGGGCTGGCATTTGGCTTAGTGCCCAAAGCCCGTATCAGAGTCCCTGGATTCAGTTCTCAGCACCAGCTCACAACTACAGCTTCCTGCCAATGCAGACTCTTAGAGGCAGCAGATGGAGGCCCAAATAGCTGGGTCCTTGCCACCTGCATGGGAACCTGGATTGAGTTTCTAGTACCAAGCTTTAGGATAGCCAAATCCTGGGTATTGCAGGCATTTCAAGAGTAAACCAGGAGATGGGAGCACTCTGTATCTCTTTTTCTCTCAAATAATAATAATTAAAATAAAGATAGGTTTACTTTGGTATAAAATAATTTTTCGATCTATACAATGTTTTTCATAGTATTCATTTTCCAAGAACTTTTGTTAAAAGGTTTATTTTCGGCCGGCGCCGTGGCTCAACAGGCTAATCCTCCGCCTTGCGGCGCCGGCACACTGGGTTCTAGTCCCGGTCGGGGCACCGGATTCTGTCCCGGTTGCCCCTCTTCCAGGCCAGCCCTCTGCTGTGGCCCAGGAGTGCAGTGGAGGAGGCCCAGGTGCTTGGGCCCTGCACCCCATGGGGAGACCAGGAAAAGCACCTGGCTCCTGGCTCCTGCCATCGGACGAGCGCGGTTGCGCCGGCCGCAGCGCGCCGGCCGCGGCGGCCATTGGAGGGTGAACCAACGGCAAAGGAAGACCTTTCTCTCTGTCTCTCTCTCTCACTGTCCACTCTGCCTGTAAAAAAAAAAAAAAAAAAGGTTTATTTTATTTATTTGAAAGACAGAGTTACAGAGAAAGGTAGAGACAGAAAGAGGTCTTCCATCTGCTGGTTCACTACCCAGATGGCTGCAATGGCCAGAGTTGCACTGATGCGAAGCCAGGAGCCGGGAGCTTCTTCTGGGTCTCCCATGTGGGTGCAGGGGCCCAAGGATTTGCACCATCTTCTATTGATTTCCCAGGGTATAACAGAGAGCTGGATTGGAAATGGAGCAGCTAGGACTCGAACTGGTGCTCATATGGGATGCTGGCACTGCATGCTGGGGTTTTAACCTGGTGCACCACAGCGCTGGCGCCCCCTAAAACTTTTTGAAAATTCTATCATATACAAGGATTTCACAATATTTTTCCACCATAATATACTTAACTTTTTTTTTTTTTTTTTTTTTTTTTTTTTTTTTTTTTTTTTTACAGGCAGAGTGGACAGTGAGAGAGAGAGACAGAGAGAAAGGTCTTCCTTTGCCGTTGGTTCACCCTCCAATGGCTGCCGCGGTCAGCGCGCTGCGGCCGGCGCACCGCGCTCGTCCGATGGCAAGAGCCAGGAGCCAGGTGCTTTTCCTGGTCTCCCCATGGGGTGCAGGGCCCAAGCACCTGGGCCATCCTCCACTGCACTCCTGGGCCACAGCAGAGGGCTGGCCTGGAAGAGGGGCAACCGGGACAGAATCCGGTGCCCCGACCGGGACTAGAACCCGGTGTGCCGGAGCCGCAAGGCGGAGGATTAGCCTGTTGAGCCACGGCGCCGGCCTTATACTTAACTTTTAATGCCATTTTCCATGAATATTTGAAGTCTTCTCATATGCATCTCTTATAAATAAAATATAATTTGGTCTTTTTTCTGAGATGGGTATATTTAGGCTATTTGTATTACTTTTCCATTGCTATATAATGTATTGCTAGAAATTTACTCACAGTTCTGCAGGGCAGAGGTCTGTCTTGCTGCCCCTGGGTTCACTTTAAATCTCTGTCTTCTGCCAACAGCAAGAGAAAATTCCTTTTTTCTACAGAACTCATGTGATAAGGTTAGGCCCACCTGGGTAATATCCCTATGTTAAGGCAACTGATTAGTAACCATAATTGCATCTGTAAGATTACTAGGGACAAAAGTCTTGGAGGTCATCTTTTAATTCTGCCTGATAGCCCATGTATGTATATATTTTTTTACTTTGAAATAATTTAGACATAGACAAACATTTCAAAATACTAATTTCTGGTTATTTTCATCTATCTTTCCTTAATGTTAATGCCTTGCATAAACAGTAAAATGAACAATATTAGAAAATTTCCACTGATTGCAATAAATTTTCTCAGTTTTCATACTAATGTCCTCCCACATGTACATTTAATCCTCATGTCTCCTGAATAACCTTCAATTTGTGACAGTTCTTCCAGTCTTTATCTTTCATGGCATTGATAATTTGGAACAGTAATGGCAAGTTATTTGGTAAAATTTGCCTGAATTTGGATTCCTCTGTTTTCTCATGATTAGGTTAAAGTTAGGTGCTTTTGATAAGAACACCACAGAAGTGATGGTGTGCCCTTCTGAGTATTTTATCAGAGGGACCTTCATGGTGTTGTATCCTGTTTCTGGTGGTGTTTACCTTGAGATCTTGGTTAAGGTGGTCTCTTTAGGGAAGGTAACTCCACTATGGAATTACTGTTTTTCCCTTTTGTAATTAATAAATATCTTGTAGGAATAAATGCAAAATAATCTTTTTCTTTATACTTTCATCCTCTAATTTAAGTATCCATTGATGGTTCTCACAGATATTATTGTTTTGCCTTCAGGTGATTTTCTATTTCCCTTATTTCTTCTATATTTAGAACTTAGAATTCTATAAAGAAAAGCTATTATTTACTCCATTTTATTTATATCAGTAAAATTCATGGATTTTATTCTATAGTTTACACTCCAGCATTTTAATTCTTTGTTTTGCTTCTCAGATTTTTCTACCTTTGATCTTTGGGAAATTCTTTTATTTTTTTAAAAGATTTATTTACTCATTTGAAAGGCAGAGTTACAGAGAGGCAGAGGCAGAGAGGGAGGTCTTCCATCCTCTGGCTCATTCCCCAGATGGCCACAACGGCTGGAGCTGAACCCAGGAGTTTCTTCTAGGTCTCCCGTGCGAGTGCGGGAGCCCAAGGACTTGGGCCATCTTCTACTGCTTTCCCAGGTCATTGCAGAGAGCTAGACTGGAAGTGAAGCAGTCAGGACTCCAATGGGATGACGTCACTGCAGGCAGTGGCTTTACCTGCTATACCACAGCGCTGGCCCCATTGGGAGATTTTCTAAGTTGGCACCTATGTCCTTTAAAAATGCACCATCGTATCTTGAGCACTTCTTTGCATTTTGCCTCTGTAAGATGTTCCAGATTCATTTTATGTTTTCCCTGGTCCAGGATGAGAATCAACCATGTTTATTCCTGATTCCTCTTATTGAAGAATGGAAAAATAGGTATAAGAACAGCACTCTGTGGCCTGTGCTGTGGCTGCTCCACTTCCCATCCAGATTTCTGCTTGATGTTCCTAGGAAAGCAGCAGCAGATGGCTCAAGTGCTTGGGCCCCTGCACCCACGTGAGACACTCAGAAGAAGCTGCTGGCTCCTGGCTTCTGTCTGGCCCAGCCCTGGCAGTTGTGTCAATTTGGGGAGTGAACCAGCAGATGGAAGACCTGTTTTTGCTCTCTCTCTCTGCATTTCAAATAAATAAATCTTTTTTAAAGCCACTTTTTTAAAAAAAAGATATTTACTTATTTTAGAGTTAGAGTTACAGACAGTGAGAGGGAGAGACAGAGAGAAAGGTCTTCCATCCATTGGTTCACTCTCCAAATGGCTGCAATGGCCAGAGCTGCACCGATCAGGAGCCAGGAGCTTCCTCTGGTCTCCCACAAGGGTGCAGGGGCCCAAGGACTTGGGCCATCTTCCACTGCTTTCCCAGGCCACAGCAGAGAGCTGGATCAGAAGTGGAGCAGCTGGGACTAGAACTGGCACCCATATGGGATGCCGGCACCGCAGGTAGAGGATTAACCTACTGTGCCACAGCACTGGCCCCTTAAAGCCACTTTATTGGGCCTAAGGCTGCTCCTGTGAGGTGAGCAGATAACATTGAAAAATGTTTCAATCCTGCAAAAAGATTGCTAAGAATGTCAATTTGTAAATGCCTCACTATAGAATGAGAGAGCTTTAGTAGAAGGAAAATAACTTCATGTAAAATGCCCAAGATTAAGGAGAAATGGCTGCATTAAAGAACAACTTTGGCACAAAATACTTGATTTTAATTGCAAGGAAGATAATTGTCTCCAACTGGTTTGTGTAAGATTATGAAACAAAAGAATACCAGGGAAAAACAGTGACCCAAGAACTGCTGAAGCAAGAAAATGAGATTCAATTTAACTTAAATTATGCCTTAAAGCACATTCTCTGTAAACTAGGAAAATATTTTATTTGTTTTAAAAGAGATTCATTTATTAATTTGAAAGAGTTAGAGAAAATCTTCCATCCACTGTTCCACTCCCTGGGGGACCATACTCTGCTAGGACAGGCCGAAGCCAGGAGCCTGGAACCTCACCTGGGTCAGACACATGCATAAAGGGGCCCAAGCACCTGGGTCATCCTCTGCTGCCTTTCCCAGGCCTCCAGCAGGGAGCTGAATAGGAAGTAGAGCAGCTGGACCAGAAATAGTGCCCATTTGGGATGCTGGTGTTACAGGCAATGGCTCCACCCGCTTTGCCACAAAATTGGCCCCTCAATGTTTTCCAAACCTGCCTTGAAGCTTTACTCATATTTAAGAGGCTGTAAATATATCAGGTTTTAAATATATATATATATATATATATATATATATATATATATATATATATTTGTAAATCAGAATTACAGAGAGGGGAGAGAGAGAGGGAAAGAGAGCAAGAGTGAGCTTCCAATCGCTGGTTCACTCCCCAGATGGCTGCAACAGCAGGGACTGGACCAGGCTGAAGCCAGGAGCTTCTTTCAGGTCTCTCATGTGGGTACAGGGTCTCAAATACTTGGGCCAGCCTCCTCTGCTTTCCTAGGCATATTAACAGGGAGCTGGATGGGAAGTGGAGCAGCCAGGATTCAAATCGGTGCCTATATGGGATGCTGGTGCTGCAGATGGTGGCTTAACCCACTGCACCACGGTACTGGCCCAAAAATAATCAGGCCTCCAATAAAACTTAAATCCTATTCATTTATGTTTTCCTATTTTTTGACTTAAGAGTCTTATCATTTTAGGTGTGAAGTCTTTTTTATTTTTAAAATATTTATTTATTTATTTGAAAGGCAGAGTTACAGAGATAGAGAGAGACAATCTTCCATCTGCTGATTCACTCCCCCAGATGGCCACAGTGGCTGGGGCTGGGGCTGGGCCAGGCCTAAACCAGGAACTTCTCCAGGTCTTCCATGTGGGTAGCAGGGACCCAAGCACTTAGGCCATCTTCTGCTGGTTTTCCCAGGCCATGAGCAGGGAGCTGGATCAGAACTGGAGCAACCAGAACACAAACACACCCACATGGGATGCCCGCATTGCATATGACAGCTGAACCCACAATGCCAAAATGCTAGCCCCCCAGATGTGAAAGCTTTTAAAAACGTGAGGTCTTGGATCAGTCTCAGCTCACAGTCTTAGATTTAGCTGGTAGTCTTTCTTTTAAAATCTCACTCTCTTCAAGTCTTTATTGTCCATGTCAAAGATCAACAAACTTTCTGTAAAGGCTGTAGAAACTACTTAACTGAACTTGCAGGCAAGCAGCCAACAGAGAAATGTAAATGAGTGGCATGACTGTGCTCCTTTATTAACAAAAACAGGACATGGGCCTGATTTGGCCTGCTTGCTGTTGTAGTTTGCTGACCCCTGTTCTATGTGATCAAATCCAAATGCCTCACTCTGACATCTCAGCAGCACATTTCATCATGCATCTCATCCTTAAGTCTAGTTGCAGATTACATGCCCTCACATTTCCCAAGTGTTCTGCTCATCCGTGCTTTCAGTACTTTGCATATATGGATTCCTCACCAGGAATGACTTCTTTCCCTTCTTTCTATCCATCCCATCCTTGAGGGCCTTCTTTGTGAAGACCTTCTGGGTAACTCCTGCTAACATTCCTCTTTCTTTTCTCAACCTTCATGAAAATCTGTAGCCCTTAGTGTGGCAAAATATTTTGAACTTAGTTCAGACCACTTAGTCAATTACAGTCTGACAGTATGCCAGCTTATATAGGTCTCTAATTGTCATTATTACCCAATTTTGCCTGAAGGCAGGAGCCTGCTCAGAATTGCATTTACTGTGAAGCTAATTAAACTTTCACTTAAGATCTTTACTTGCTCAGGCCCTGTATTTAATTTTGTACTTAAAATTCTATATTTTCCCACTTAAAGAGGACCTCACAATTGGTGTAGTCTCCAGAATCCTTAAACTCAGCTCTTCCTCCTGAGTTTACCACAAAGCCTGGTACAAAGTTGGTATAGCAGAGATTGCTAATTGTTTCTCAATATCCATTGTTCATGCCAGAGACCTCCTCTAGATGGTTGCAAGTGTGGAAAATACACATCTATCTAGTTGAAGTCACTGTTTTTTTTGAGTCTTTCTTTTTAAAGATTTATCTTATTTTATAAAAAGGGAGAATTTTTGCTACATTTTTATTTTATAGAATACAAAGTAATATGATATACTTGCATAGTAAAAGTATATATGTGTATATATACATATGTGTGTATATATGTATATATATGTATATATGTGTATACATATACATATATATATATGTATACTTTTAGCCTAGTAGTTAAAACACTGCATCTGACTTCAGAGTTCCTAGATTCCATTACCAGCTTTGGATTCCAATTCCAGCTTCCTGCTTGCTGCAGACCCTGGGAGGCAGCAAGTGATGGTTCAAGTAGCTGGGTCCCTACCATCCATTTAGGAGACCTAGATTGAGTTCCTAGCCTGCAGTTTTGATCTGGCTGAGCCCAGGCAATCTGTTGGACTAGATGAAAGCTCTCTCTGCTCCTTAAATTAAATTAAAAAAAAAAAAAAAAGCAGATGTGGAATAGTTTCATCTTCATTTTTAGAAGAGGCAATTGACATTTGGAGCAGCTATATAAAGTAAATTAGAGCAGTGATTTGCATAGGTGCCATCATTAAAATAGGTAAATTACCTCACTGGGGCAAAACTTAGAAATACTTTGCTTACTAACTCCCATATAACTCCTGGCTCCCAATTATGTGATGGATACAATGAGATTCATCATACCATCTTCTGTATTTTTATATAGGACAAAAATGTCCATGATAAAATGTTTTCAAGGGGTGTACTTTGTGGTACTGTGGGTTAAACTGCCACTTGGGACACCACATCCCATGTCAGAGTGCCTGTTTGAGTTCTGGCTATTCTGTGCTGCTGATCCATCTTCCTGTTAATGCACCTGGGGGCAACAGTTGGTGGCTCAAGTACTTGGATTCCTGCATTCTGTGTGGGAGATGCAGATGGAATACCTGACTCCTGTCTTCCACCTGGCTCAGCCCTGTCTGTTGTGAGCATTTGGGGAATGAACCAATGAATAGAAGATCTCTCTCTGTCCATCTCTCCCTTTCTCTCTATCACTCTTGTATTTTCAACAAAAAAATAAACCTTTAAAAATTACCTGGAACATCTGTAAAGTATTTAGATGTTAGGCATTTCTCTCATTTGGAGGTGATAATAAGTCTGACGTGGGATCCAAAAAGTGCAGTGTAGCCTTTCCTGTCCTCAAGCCCAGTCCTAGCCCTTAGGCCTGCCCCACGAAGCATTTTTCAGATCACATTCTGAGAAACTGTAATAGCATGTCTGTTTCACTTCAAATCATACTTTGAAATAGAGATGTTCCTCCTTATATAGATAATTACTCATTATTCTACTAGAAATTTTGTTTTGACGTTAAAATAAAATTCCCCAGAGAGATGACCTCTGCTCTCTCAAAAAGACTGAATATATTGCCTATAGAACTCTCCCACTGATCCAAAGGTTGTTAAATTTCTTTCTTTCTTTTTTTTTTTTTTTTTGACAGAATGGATAGTGAGAGAGAGAGACAGAGAGAAAGGTCTTCCTTTTTGCCATTGGTTCACCCTCCAATGGCCGCCGCGGCTGGCGAGCGATAGCCAGCGCACCACGCTGATCCGATAGCAGGAGCCAGGTGCTTATCCTGGTCTTCCATGGGGTGCAGGGCCTGAACACTTGGGCCATCCTCCACTGCACTCCCAGGCCACAGCAGAGGGCTGGCCTGGAAGAGGGGCAACCGGGACAGAATCCGGTGCCCTGATCAGGACTAGAACCCGGTGTGCCGGAGCCGCAAGGCGGAGGATTAGCCTGTTGAGCCACGGCGCCGGCTGGGTTGTTAAATTTCTGAGAAATTTGCCAGTTGACACATTAGAATACATCCAATATACAGTTCAGAAACTTTTGGGCTCAAAACAGATCTTTTTGGCCATTTTAATTACCTTTACTAGACTTAAAAAATATTACTTTAAAGGCAGAGTGACAGAGTTTCTATATCCATTAATTCGCTCCCCAAATGTCCACAGAAGCCATGGCAGGACCAGGATGAAGCTAGGAGCCTGGAACTCCATATAAATCTCTCACCCACATTGGGGAATCAAGTACTTAAGCCATCATCTACTGCCTTCCAGGTTGTGCACTAGATTCCAGGCACTTCATTATGGGATGCAAGAACCCCCAGCAGCACTTCTTCAGTGTTCAGGATCTGCTCCTAAGCACTCCTCACATCTTGTTGTCTGCCTCTGCTCTTCCATTTACCACCTTTGTGAGTTCCTCCTCTCAGAGAAAAATCTCATACACCAAATCTAAGGCAGTGATTTACATAGAGAGTTGGGGCACTTGAGTTTTTACAAAAGCAACCATGGTGACATATTTCAACTTTTAAATGATGACTTAAAGTCTGAGCAGATAAAGTCTTCAGAAGAGCAGAATACATTGAGTTGAATATGAGTACCTGTGCCCTGTATCACAAACCTTCCTGTTCTGCTCAAGTCCCATGACAACCTACCATTCAGCAGATGACCTTGTCTTCCAGTTTAAGAAACAGAACCCCTTTGGGGTAAACTCGCCTAAGCTCCTACCTTCTCCTTAGTGCTCACTAAAAGAGGAGTCCCTCCCCCGTTCCAGAACAACCCTGCCTCTAGTCTTCTTGATGATGCCTCCTTCCCCATCTTTTCTGTCTTCTGTGCTTATCTTCTTTGCAGAAATAGGATACATGGGCTAAGCTCTTCAGCCTCATCTTCTCTATCATCCTTTTCATATTCGATGTTTTCTCCTCTCTCCCTTCTCCCTCCCTTAATTCCATTCTATTTCCTCTTATAGCCCACCCTCTCCCACCCCCAGTTGCTTCTCCTCTGCGCATCCCATCCTGACCTCAACCTCTGCATTATATCCCTCACCCGTCTGTTCAAAACGCTTTCCATATGTCCCCTTCAACTTCTGAAACACACAAAACAGTGGCTGCTTCACACTCCTCATTTCTCTTCGCATCTCTGCATCGTGGCACTGCCGCCTTCCCTCCCCACTCTCCTGCCTTGGTTTCCAGGACTTCACTTCCTCCTCCTGCTCTTTGTCTGATGACCCCCTTTCAGACTCTCTGGAGAGCACCCTCACCTGCCAGCCCCCCAAGTGTCAGTGTTGCCAAAGATTCCATAACACCTAACCCTGTAAAGATTTTGCGAAGATGTGATGAGATGACACATAGAAAGTACTTTGCACTATGTCTTGCACACAGTAAAGATCCTTCAGTGCATGGCTGGGTTGGTGATGATCGTGATAACAATGACAACCATGTGCCTTTAACTCCAAATATTCTCTTCAGGTGCTCTCACCCACTCCTAGTACTTCAATATATAATTCAAATCAATTCAGTGTATAAATTGAGTCTTAAATCCACATCTCCAGAGACCATTTTTCAATGTACAGTGCTTCCACTGCCTATCATACAAATCCTGACTACTGTGAGGTAAAACTTGATACTCTTGTGAACCCTGTATGTGTGTTAAAGTGCTTACTGTGTTATAATTCTGGGTTAAACTTGATGAACTCTCCCACCAACTGAGGGCCTCCTCATTTTTCCTTAATTCCAGTTTATGTGTGTAGCATAATCCTATCAGAAGCAGGGTGGATAAGGCAGCACTTTTTTTTTTTTTTTTGACAGGCAGAGTGGACAGTGAGAGAGAGAGAGACAGAGAGAAAGGTCTTCCTTTGCCGTTGGTTCACCCTCCAATGGCCGCCGCAGCCGGCGCGCTGCGGCTGGTGCACCACGCTCATCCGATGGCAGGAGCCAGGTGCCAGGTGCTTTTCCTGGTCTCCCATGGGGTGCAGGGCCCAAGCACTTGGGCCATCCTCCACTGCACTCCCGGGCCACAGCAGAGAGCTGGCCTGGAAGAGGGGCAACCGGGACAGAACCTGGTGCCCCGACCGGGACTAGAACCCGGTGTGCCGGCGCCACAAAGCGGAGGATTAGCCTGTTGAGCCACGGCGCCAGCCAAGGCAGCACTTTAAAAAAAAAAAAATTATTTATTTGAAAGAGTTACACAGAGAGAGAAGAAGAGGCAGAGAGAAAGAGAGGTCTTCCATCCGCTGGTTCACTCCCCAGTTGGCTACAACAGCCGGAGCTGCACTGATTGGAAGCCAGGAGCTTCTTCTGGGTCTCCCACATGGGTGCAGGGGCCCAAGGACTTGGGCCATCTTCCACTGTTTTCCCAGGCCATAACAGGGAGCTGGATCAGAAGTGGAGCAGCTGGGACTCGAACTGGTATCCATATGGGATGCCAGCACTGCAGGCAGTGGCTCTTTACCTGCTATGCCACAGTGCTGGCCCCTAAGGCAGCACTTTGATAGCCGACTATTGAAAACTATAGTGAGTCTTCATTAGGCCCTGTACTTCCCTGGCCCCACTTCAGAATCACTGCTTCACTGGGAGCTCTCTAAGGGCAGCAGTGGTTTTACTCATGTCTGTATCTGTAGCCCTGGCATGGTGACTGGTATAGAGCTGATACCTGGTGTATGCTTCTGAATTAATGAATGAGAGAAATTAGAACTAGCTTGCATAAATTATTTGACTCTTTCTGGATTAAGGGTCTTTATTTTTTTTGAAATATTTATTTATTTGAAAGAGCTGCAGAGAGACAGAGAGGGACAGAGTTCTTCCATCAGCTAGCTTACTCCCCAAATGGCCACAATGGCCAGAGCTGGGCCAGACTGAAGCCAGGAGCCAAGAGCTTTCTCCTTGTCTCCTGTGTGGGTATAGGGGCCTAAGCACTTGGGCCATCTTCTGATACTTTCCCAGGCACATTAGCAGGGATTTGGATCAGAAGTGAAGCAGCTGTACTTTTCTGTTGCCCATATGGATTGCCAGCGTTTCAGGTGGCAGCTTAACCTGTTATACCACAACACCAGCCCAGAAAAGATTTTTTTTCCCTAAGTTTCCTTAGGCTTTCCATAGATTTCACACATCTCAAAAGTTATTTGCAATTAAAATATTCTTCCTAAGCTCATACTTTGGGTAACCTTCCAAGGATAGTTTCATCTGATAAATATGAGTTTGTGATTCCTTAAGTTTGGCACATTTTATTTGGTGATAAGAAAATGATAAGATGTAAGCTGTTCTGGATTATGAAGAATAGACCTTAGAAACCAGATATAGGCTGGCGCCGTGGCTCAACAGGCTAATCCTCCGCCTTGCGGCGCCGGCACACCGGGTTCTAGTCCCGGTCGGGGCGCCGGATTCTGTCCTGGTTGCCCATCTTCCAGGCCAGCCCTCTGCTGTGGCCCAGGAGTGCAGTGGAGGATGGCCCAAGTGCTTGGGCCCTGCACCCCATGGGAGACCAGGAAAAAGCACCTAGCACCTGGCTCCTGCTATCGGATAAGCGCAGTGCGCCGGCCGCAGCGCACCGTCTGCAGTGCGCCGTCCGCGGCAGCCATTGGAGGGTGAACCAACGGCAAAGGAAGACCTTTCTCTCTGTCTCTCTCTCTCACTGTCCACTCTGCCTGTCACAAAAAAAAAAAAAAAAAGAAACCAGATATTTTCTATGCCCTTTCAGAAACATTTTTCTATGCCAAAGGGTAAAGAATAACTAGTCAACCCCAGGAGATACAATAGCGGATGCTGCAGGTTACAGTTTATTCCCAAAGTAGTCAGATTCCAGCAAGTCTTAGGAGCTGTGACAGTGGAGACAGCTATGAAAGCAAGAAAACCCTAGCTTTTTGTTGGCCCTTTTGTTTCAGGATTGTGTCTGTCCTTTAATGCCTGTGTGGTTCAGCTGTAGGAAGAAGGAGGAAATTGTCATCAGCTCAGAGTTACCCTGAAGAAGGCACAAGAACATTTGACAAGTGATTTTCCTGCCCTGAAGACCAGCTGTTCTCTTCTTCAGCATTTGACAAAGTAAAATTTCTATATCCCTTTAAAGAGCTGCAGCTTTTCTATAAGGGAGGAAACTGTTACCAGCCTGCAGAGAGGAATAAGTTTAAATCTTATAGCATCAAATACATCAGGAGAAAGGAAGATGGCCTGCTCTTTGAAGTGTTCTGTTTCTAGCCTTACCCACTTGCTTGGAGACTTTGCTCCAACAAAGTCTGCCCTCCAAAAGCAGATGTGTGGGAAGGAAGGGGGACAGCACAAGGATATTTTTTCAATGAGAATTCCCAGATGTGAGGCATCCAGAAAGATGAAGCACAGCTCGCTGTCATGTTCCAGGATGAGTCTTTGTGGTGTGTGACTTCATGGGGTGTTAGCAAAAGAAGCCTTTATTTAGGACTAGGTGACAGAATTCCGTCCTTTCCACCACTGCCTTTCTTCTTGTGCTACACTGACTTTATTACTCCCAAATCAGGCATGGTTTGCGTGAACAGGTCATGACTAATACTAGTCTGCCTAAGACCAGGAGAATTAACCTATAACCTATGCCTGGGTTTGAGGGTTTTGTCCTAATGTATTCAAATATTTCAATGATAGTCATGATAGGAACCAGATAATATATGTAGTTCTGTGCTTCCCAGGAAATCTGAAAAGGCGTTTTTGCAAAAAGTTGTGAGGAAGACTCGAAAAGGGACTGAGTGTGGTGTGAACAGATAGGCAAGTCACATGATAGGGAAAGGAATGGCTTGTTTGAACATTTTTACAGGCAGACTTCAAACAGGTGCCCTAGTAGTTGGGGTTCAAGAGGGTTTAAAGTGGACTTTTTTTTTTTTTTGACAGGCAGAGTGGACAGTGAGAGAGAGAGACAGAGAGAAAGGTCTTCTTTTGCCGTTGGTTCACCCTCCAATGGCCGCCGAGGCCGGCGCGCTGCGGCCAGCACTCAGCGCTCATCCGATGGCAGGAGCCAGGTACTAGGTGCTTCTCCTGGTCTCCCATGGGGTGCAGGGCCCAAGCACTTGGGCCATCCTCCACTGCACTCCCGGGCCACAGCAGAGAGCTGGCCTGGAAGAGGGGCAACCGGGACAGAATCCGGCACCCCGACCGGGACTAGAACCCGGTGTGCCGGCGCCGCAAGGCGGAGGATTAGCCTGTTGAGCCACGGCGCTGGCCTAAAGTGGACTTTTTAAACCCCAAAGTGAGGAACATCCATTGAACACAGCTTGGGAAATTGCTATTTCTACCATGTCTGAAAAGATATATATGGAAATTCTGATTTGACTGGGAGTACAAGGAACTTATGTGGAAATAACTATAGAAGCATGATTTGTAACCATTTATGCCAAGCTGATGTAATATGATTGTGTTCATAATAAATTGCCTATGGATTTAGTAATATTGCTATAAAGAAAATTATACAGTGGCTGGCATTGTGGCACAGTGGTTCAAGCCTCTGCCTATGATACCAGCATCTCATGTGGGTGCTGGTTCATGTCCCAGCTGCTCCACTTCCCATCCAGCTCTCTGCTAAGGGCCTAGAAAAAGCAGCAGAGGATGGCCCAAATGTTTTGGCTCCTGCTGCTCACGTGAAAGACCCAGATAAATCTGTTTCTGGCCAGGTCCAATGCTGGCTGTTGTGGCCATCTGAGGAATGAACCAGTAGATGGAAGATTCTCTCTCTCTCTCTCTCTCTCTGTAACTTTCAAAATAAACAAATATTTGAAGAAAAAATAAAATTAAACATTCCAAAAAGGTTCTTTAAAAATCTCTTTAGGTACTTTAGGTGGCACAGAAATGGTACTACAGGATGTCAGCTAAGAAGAGTTATGGTAGGAATGGTCATTACATGTCAGTTAAAATAGCATTAAGTAGAACACCTGGGAGACTTGGGCAGAGGTAGGGAAAAGTTATGTAAAGGCAGAGGAGAGTTTTCCCAGGCTTTCCCTTCAGAGAATTAGCTATCTGTGGTCTAAGATGACTTCTCACACAAGAAAAAGCAGAGAAGCCCCAAAATATAGAGGAGATGGGGCACATGGGTTCCATGTGGTTCTCAGTGGTCCTAGGGAACACAGTTAGTTTCCAGTTTGGTATGCATAGGAAGAAGGTGAATAGTATGGTTTGACTTCTGATTTCTGCCATTATTTAATCCTCTGGTTCCACTATTAGCAGGGGGAGAGGGAGAGGGAAGTGTCAAGGTACAACAGCTAGGTAAATGAAAATGTTCAAGGGAGCAACCTCAAAGTTCATTAGTTGTCCACCAAATTAAGATGAATAAGCACTGCCTGTTCTATTTTTGTTTAAGAAAGCTGGATAGGCTGGCGCCACGGCCCACTTGGCTAATCCTCCGCCTGCGGCGCCAGCACCCCTGGTTCTAGTCCTGGTTGGGGCACCGGATTCTGTCCCGGCTCTCTGCTGTGCCCCAGGAAGGCAGTAGAGAATGGCCCAAGTGCTTGAGTCCTGCACCCACATGGGAGACTAGGAGGAAGCACCTGGCTCCTGGCTTCAGATCAGCACAGGTGCTGGCTGTAGTAGCCATTTGTGGGGTGAACCAACGGAAGGAAGACCTTTCTTTCTGTCTCTCTCTCACTAACTCTTCCTGTCAAAAAAAAAAAAAAAAAAAAAAAGCTGGATGTCAAAAAAGCTGTTGGTCCTTCAGAATCTGAATTTTAAAAAGCTATCACTGGTGCATAGGAGGTTAAACTGCCTCTTGGGATGCCTGCACTCTGTATTGGAATGCCTGGTTCAAGTCTTGGCTATTCTGTGCTTCTGATGCTAATATGCCTAGGAGGCAGCGAATGATGGCCAAGTTCTTGGGCTATGGGCTTTGGCCTCTCTAGCTGTTTCAGGTATTTATTTGGGGAGTAAATCAGTGGGTGGGAGTGTCCTCACTTTCTCTCAAACAAATAATTTTAAAAAGATAAAACTGTGGTGGAGTGTCACGAAAATCCAGTTAAATTTTAAGCAACCTACTTCTAAGAAAACACTGAATAAAATTGAAATATGCTGGATCCTAAAATTCAATCCCACCCCACCCCAGTATCTGTCCTCAACAGGGTCATCATTAAGCCTAGCCTTCTGGCTAATTGTGTGTGGTTTTTTATTTTATTTATTTCTTACATAGCATTACACAGAGAGAGGGAGAGACAGAGAAGTCTTCCATCCACTGGTTCACCCCCAAATGGCCAGAACAGCCTGAGGTGGGCCAATCCAGAGCCAGGAGCCAGGAGCTTCTTATGGGTCTTCCACACAGGTGCAGGGGCCCAAGCACTTGGACCATCTTCTACAGCTTTCCCAGGCCATAGCAGAGAGCTGGATGGGAAGCAGCTGGGACACGAACCAGTGGCGCCTTGGCCTACTATGCCACAGCGCCGGCTCCCTGGGTGGTTATGTTCAGCTGTTGTTTTATCCTTGACTTTACCCAAGACACGTAAACATTACCATGATCTGCAAGGACATGAGAAACAAAAAAGGGCCTTTTCCCCTGCACTTTCCCTGCATTACTCATGAATCTTCCACATGCCACCTGCTGGGATAGACTGCACAGTGAACTTTTCCTGTCTCAGGGCTACAAACATGTTCTCTCCTCCACCTAACTACTCTTCCACCATTCTTCTCATGGCTGTCTTACTCATACTACAGGTTTTTGTTTCAAAGTAATTTCCTGTGCAATCCCACCTCATCAGTCTCCACTTCAATTCTCATGCATAGCAACTTGTTTTTTTTTTCTTCTAAATAGTTATCACTGTTTGTAATAATATATTGATTATATGTTGATGTGTTTAATTACTGGCAACACTCATGTGATTGTTAACTCCACAAGGAGAGGAACCTTGCCTCATTATAAAAAATGATTTATTTATTCATTCACTTGAAAAAGAAAGAGAGCGACAGCAGAAAGAGAGAGACAGCAGAGATTTTCCATCCTCTAGTTCACTCCCTAAATGGCCACAACAGCTAGGGCTGGGGCAAGCTGCAGCCAGGAGCCTGGAACTCCATCTGAGTCTCCCATGTGGAAGGCAGGGGCCTGAACATTTGTGCCATCTTCTGCTGTTTCCCAGGCACATTAGCGGGAGCTAGATCAGAAGTGGAGCAATCCTAAACTCGAACCAGCGCTCATGTAAGATGCTGGAATCGCCGCTGCTGCCCCACAACGCTGGCCCTGAACCTCGCCTCTTATTCACCACTCTAAACCCAGCCCCTGGGAAAAGCTTCATTTTTAGTGTGTGTTTACTGAATGATAAATTAAGAAAGAATGATCTCTGGTCTCATCTGGGGACCACTTCTTGCCATGTTTTCTAAGTTTCCTTATGAGAGAATTTTGTGGTTTATTAAGGAAAATCTTTAGTAACAGTTTTGAGTTTAGGAACAATTTTTCTCATTTGAAAACATGTCATACTTCTTTAAACAAACATTTCTCTCTCAGGTATGGTTCTTAGAACATGTTTTGTAAACTACAACATCTTTTTCCAAAGAGTTAACTAAAATTTTATGTGAAGTGCATTCTATTCTGTGTTTGCATTTAGTCAAGTATGTAGTTCACATAAATCCTAATTATTATATGTAATAACAAACCCAAATCAAAGTTTCCTGGAACCATTTCTTGCAAACAACAGCATTCTTAATAATGAGTTGACATTGACCAGGCATAGACATAAATAAAATTTAAAAAAGAATAGCTCCTTCTCTCTCCTTTGAGGTTCTTATACTTAAGAAAAGGAGGCACGAATATGAAGTCTGAAATAAGAGACATTTGGGGAAAGCCTTTGTTTTTCCTTTTCCAGTCTGTTTTCTTGTTTTTCCTTTTGTGTTAATATTATCACTTGTGGTTCTCTCTCACCACTTTTTTCTCTACTTTTGTCTATTTTTTCCCTTCTCTTTGTCTAAGTGATATTAAACATGCCTTCTCCTAAATTCTATGTACTGAAATCAAACAATATTTTTTTCTTTCCTGGTAATCAGATCTCAATATCCTAGAATGGAGTTTTGGCCAAACCAGCTTCTGGGACTTGGCTTTGTGGAAGAAAGAGGAACCCTAGAACTCACAGGGCTCATAGTAGGACACTCAGTAAATCAAAGCCACTGGTATTCCCTATAAAGAAAAACTGCCTCCCACTCTCAGGTACATTCATAAAGTATCTTTTGGGGATACCAAATACAATAAATAACATGTGTAGAGCTTCAGAAGTACTTTTCATTCTTTGAACAAGCCCATGCAGTAGATATTATCGTCCTCATTCTGTGTTTCAGGAAACAGGTTCAGAGAAATAAAATGACTTTCCCGTGCATTCTCCTGCAATTTGGATGGAATTTGTCCCCTAAAGATTCATATACCAGAAGCTTGGTTTCCAGCGTGGCAGCATTGAGGTGGTAGAGTCTGTTACAAGGTAGGACCTAGTGAAAGGTAATTAGAGCATGGAGACTCCACTTGCATAAATAAAGGCCTGTGTTACCATTAGGTTGGAGATTTTTTATTTGTTGGTTTATTTTTTGTTTTTTACTATTTACTTACTTTTTTGAAAGTCAGAGTTGCCTCTTAGAGAGGAATCTTCCATCCACTGGTACACTCCTCAAGTGGCCACAAAAACCAGGGCTGAGCCAGCCCAAATCCAGGATCTGGGTCTCCCACATGAGTGGCAGGGGCCCAAACACTTGGACCATCTTCTCTGCTTTACTCAGGAAGTTGGATTAGAAATAGAGCAGCTGAGAAACAAACTGGCACCCATATGGAATGTTAGTGTTGCAGGCCACAGCTTTATCCACTATGCCTCAATGCTGGCCCCTGGTTAGGTCTTACAAAAGCAAGTCTTTTAAAAGTTAGAGTAGGCATTGTGGCACGGCAGGTTAAACTGCCATATTGGAATGCTGGACTCCTCTTCCAATCCAGTTACTCCTCTTCCAATCCAGCTCCCTGTTAATGCACCAGACATCAGAGGAGTGAACTGGTGTATGGGAGACCTCTCTCTCTCTCTTTCTCTCTCCACTTTTCAAATAAATGTATCTTATTTATTTATTTAATGAATGCATTTTTACATAGGTACAACTTTAGGAATACAGTGGTTCTTTCCCCCATGCCCCCCACCCCACTCCCTTCCTGCCTCCCATTCCCTCTCCCATCTCCTTCTTCATTATGGATCATTTTAGTATGACTTTATAGAGGACCATCTCTATGCTAATCATAGATTTCAACAATTTGCCCCACACCCACACACAACGTATAGAATACAGTTTGGGGAGAAAATTTGCAGTCAATTCTCATTTTGCAATTCAGGAGGGACAGAGGCCCTATCTGGGGAGTAAGTGCACAGTGACTACTGTTGTTCCTTTAACAATTAACACTATTTATGACATCAGTGACTATCTGAGGCTCTTGTCGTGGGCTTCCAGGGCTATGGAGGCCTTTTGTGACCATAGACTCCATTGTTTTTGGACACGGCCATAAGCAAAGAGGATGTTCTCCTCTCCCTTCAGAGAAGAGTGTCTCCTTCTTTGATGACCCTTCCTTTCCTCTGAGGTTTCGCAGAGATTCTCCATGTAGGGTTTTTTTTTCTTGTCTTTCCATGCCTGAGATGCTCTTGCAGGCCTTTCAGCCCGACCCTTTCAGCCTTATGGGTTGATTCTGAGGACAGAGTGTTATTTACTGCGAAAGTCATTCTAGGAGTCTGCTGTGCGAACTGCTTCCCATGTTGGTCCTTCCTTCCTTTTTTTAATTCTATTATTTTTACCAGGTATTTGATGTTATGTATGTCGTCCCTTTTAAACTTAGACCAGTCTATCTGTTGCCTTTAACATTTAAGTTGATCATTGTAACAGTGAAGGTGGTGTTTATACCACTGATTCTTATGCGTTTGGAGCCCCATGACTAGTTCTTAGGCTGTACCCGGAGAGGTGAGTCTATATGCCTGTATGCAGAACTAGACTGTTTTACAGTTTTAGACTACCTCCTCCATCTCTTATTCCCTCCCTTGCTTTTAACTGGTATCTTTTTCCAATTGCTTTAAAATACATGTAATTAACTCTGTGTTACATAGAGAGTTCAGCCTATAGTGTGAGTTAGAGAGATGAGAGAGAGAAAGAAAACAGAGGAAAAAGAAAAAAAATGGCAAAACAAAATCGAAAGGATATACACAGTAAAAAATAACAATTGTTAACTGTCTCTCGACAGTCGGGTCAAGGATTCTTGAGGACATTAGTTCTGAAAGTGACTATTTCGCTTCTATAGCTTTCATTTTAGCTGTGCTGTTAATTCTCCTGGATCAGGGAGAACATATGGTGTTTGTCTCTTTTGGACTGGGTTATTTCACTGAGTATGAGGTTTTCCAGCTTGCTCCATTTTGTTGCAAAGGACCAGATTTCATCCCTTTTTACTGCTGTGTAGTATTCCATAGTGTACATATCCCACAATTTCTTTACCCAGTCTTCGGTTAATGGACATTTAGGTTGCTTCCATGTCTTAGCTATTGTGAATTGAGCTGCGATAAACATGGAGGTGCAGATAGTTCTTTTGTTTACTGATTTCATTTCCCTTGGGTGAACTCCCAGTAGTGAAATGGCTGGGTCATATGGTAGGTCTAACTTCAGGTTTTGAGGTATCTCCATACTGTTTTCTTTTTGAATTTTATTTATTATTTATTTGAAAGTCAGAGTTACACAGAGAGAGGAGAGGCAGAGAGACAGAGAGAGAGATCTTTCATCTGATGGTTCACTCCCCAAATGGCCACAACGACCGGACCTGTGCTGATCCGAAGCCAGGAGTCTGGAGCTTCTTCCAGGTCTTCCATGTGGGTGCAGGGGCCCAAGGATTTGGGCCATCTTCTACTGCTTTCCCAGGCCATAGCAGAGAGCTGGACAGGAAGTGGAGCAGCCAGGTCTTAAACCGGTGCCCATATGGGATGCCGGCACTTCAGGCCAGGGCGTTAACCCACTGTGCCACAGCGCCGGCCCCTCCATACTGTTTTCCATAGTGGCTTTACCAGTTTACATTCCCACCAACAGTGGGTTAGGGTGCCCTTTTCCCCACATCCTCTCCAGCTTTTGTTGTTGATTTCTGTATGAGGACCACTCTAACTGGGGTGAGGTGAAACCTCATTGTGGTTTTGATTTGCATTTCACTGATGGCTAGAGATCCTGAGCATTTTTTCATGTGTCTGTTGGACATTTGGATTTCTTCTTTTGAAAAATGTCTATTAAGGTCCTTGGCCCATCCTTTTATTGGGTAAATATATCTTTAATGATAATTTTAAAAAGCAAGGCCCTGGCCCCAGCGCTATGGTATAGAAGATTAAGCTTCTGCCTGTGGCACCAGTATCACATATGGGCTCTGGTTCAAGTTCCAGCTGCTACATTTCCAATCCAGCTCCTTGCTGATGCACCTGGGAAAAGCACCCCATGTGGGAGACCTGGATGACGCTCCTGGCTCCTGGCTTAAGCCTGGTACTGCCCCAGCAATTGCAACCATTTGGGGAATGAAATAGCATATGGAGGCCGGCGCCGTGGCTCAACAGGCTAATCCTCCGCCTTGCGGTGCCGGCACACCGGGTTCTAGTCCCAGTCGGGGCGCCAGATTCTGTCCCGGTTGCCTCTCTTCCAGGCCAGCTCTCTGCTGTGGCCCGGGAGTGCAGTGGAGGATGGCCCAAGTGCTTGGGCCCTGCACCCCATGGGAGACCAGGAAAAGCACCTGGCACATGGCTCCTGCCATCGGATCAGCGCGGTGCGCCAGCTGCAGCGCAGCGGCCATTGGAGGGTGAACCAACGGCAAAGGAAGACCTTTCTCTCTGTCTCTTTCTCTCTCACTGTCCACTCTGCCTGTAAAAAAAAAAATAATAAAAAACAATTAAAAAAATAAAAAAAGAAATAGCATATGGAAGCTATCTTTCTCTCTTCGCCCTTCTCTCTGTCCTCCTTCACTCTCTGTATTTCTGCCTTTCAAATAAATAAGTAAATAAATATTTTAAAAAAGCAAGGCCACCCCACATGCTGAGGCTCTTCTGCACATGACCATTTCTCTTTCTTTTTCCCTCTGCATTGTTCTTATTCTCTCCTACCCTGAAAGCTTTCATCCTTGCAACCAGTGTAGAAAGACCTGGCAGCTTCTATCTTACATTGTTCTATTTTAGTAACCTAAGTGACAAAAAAAATATTTTCTTTCTACTGGAAAAATACTATAACTAACCTTCATGGGTCATATGCCTGCTCATTAGACCAATTACTGTTGCCAGAGGAATGAGGGACTGTGATTGCCCAGGCCTGACACAAATTCTTCAAGCTGCCCTCCCCCATGCCAGCTACACATTGGCTAATGGTGGTAGAGTGGTAGGATTTCCCAGATTTATTAGCTCCAACACATGCTAAAGTGAGTGCTGACAAAGACTTGTACACACATGTTCATAGCAGCTTTATAAAACCCGAGACTGGAAATGACTCAAATGTCCATCAATAGGTGACTAGATAAACATTATGTTATATAAATTTAATGAAACTTCAGCAGATTAAAAAATGAACTTTCAAAAACAAGAGTGAGGCCAGCGCCATAGCTCAACAGGCTAATCCTCCGCCTTGCAGCACCGGCACACCGGGTTCTAGTCCCGGTTGCCCCTCTTCCAGGCCAGCTCTCTGCTGTGGCCCAGGAGTGCAGTGGAGGATGGTCCAAGTGCTTGGGCCCTGCACCCCATGGGAGACCAGGATAAGCACCTGGCTTCTGCCATTGGATCAGCGCAGTGCGCTGGTCGCAACGGCCATTGGAGGGTGAACCAACGGCAAAGGAAGACCTTTCTCTCTGTCTCTCTCTCTCTCACTGTCCACTCTGCCTCTCAAAAAAAAAAAAAAAGTGAACCTCAAATTTGCTGAATTAAAAGCCAGAAATGAGTTCATCAGGGAACTTCAGAAAGATAATGTATATTATTGAAAAAACTATGTAGAGACTTCAGAATTTTTATTCACTAAAATAAACATCTTTTAATTTCATTTCCATGAACTTTTAAAACTACTTTTGTAAAGTGTATAATTCCATTTAATTTGAACTTTACAAAAGACAAATATAGTGTATAGTGACAGAAGTCTATAATGGTTGTCTGGGTATTTTGTGTGGGATAGGTGATATTGACTAAAAGGGGCATAAGTTTTTGAGGTAATGGTAAAATTCTGTGGATTGAATAATAGTAGTTATGCAGGTATATAAATTTTTCAAAAGTTGATAAGATAATAAAGTTAAAATGGAGATATTTTGTTTTTTATAAATCATGCCTTGGCCGGCGCCGTGGCTCAACAGGCTAATCCTCCGCCTTGTGGCGCCAGCACACCGGGTTCTAGTCCCGGTCGGGGCACCGGATTCTGTCCCGGTTGCCCCCCTTCCAGGCCAGCCCTCTGCTGTGGCCCAGGAGTGCAGTGGAGGATGGCCCAGGTGCTTGGGCCCTGCACCCCATGGGGAGACCAGGAAAAAGCACCTGGCTCCTGGCTCCTGCCATCGGACGAGCGCGGTGCGCCGGCCGCAGCGCGCCGACCACGGCGGCCATTGGAGGGTGAACCAACGGCAAAGGAAGACCTTTCTCTCTGTCTCTCTCTCACTGTCCACTCTGCCTGTAAAAAATAAATAAATAAATAAATCATGCCTTGATAAAATAAATTTATTTAAAACTAAATCTATATAAAGTGAGTACAAAGGTGCTATGATAATCACAATATTGATCCTTCCCCTCTGTAGTTACACTTCTTTTTTTTTTTTTTAAAGGATATTGATTTTTTTAAAAAAGATCTATTTGAAAGGCAGAGTTACAGAGAGAGAGAAAGGGAGAGACACATGGAGAGAAATCTTCTATCTGCTGGTTCATTCTCCAAATGACTGCAACAGCCTGGGCTGGGCCGGGCCAAATCTAAGTGCCAGGAGCTTCTTCCAGGTGGGTGCAGGGGCCCAGGGACTTGGGCCATCTTCTACTGCTATCCCAGGCACATTAGCAGGGAACTGGATTGTGGAGCAGCTGGGACTGGAACCGGTGCCCATAAGGGATCCCAGTGCCATAGGCAGCAGCTTTATCTGCTAATCCACAACACTGACCCTGCAGTTAGACTTCTAGCTGGCCCTGCAGCCCCATCTCTCACTGCACCCCTCTCCTAGACTATTCTTTGATGGCCTACATGGATTGCAGTTCTCTAAAAGTTCTAAGCTGGTGTCCTCCGAGTCTCTGCGCACATGTTGCTCCCTCTGCCCTGCAGAGCCCACCAAATGACTTTCAGTGCTTGGCTCAAGCAACATCTGTGATGCCTTTCTAGTTTCCTTTAGGTAGAATATTCTAACCCTTTCTTTACTTTGTATCAGACCTTGAATATTCTATTGCTTTTATTTCTTTGCACATTTGTTCCCTTACTATGCTGTATGTTCCTGAGGGCAAGTGTGAGAGAACTTTCTTCCACAGGGTGAATGTAGAGGTGTTAGAAACACATGGAAAATAGATATTAATTATGATTCCTTAATTGTTTCCTGTGTACCAGAAACTGTGCTAGAGTTTTTCACCTCCTGGTTGTGACTGTTTGTTCTGTGGCAGTGTCATTAGAATTTCAGAGAAAAGCTATAATCTGAGACAGTACAATACAGCAACATTTTGCATTTCTCAAGCATGATCAACATTATCCTAAAACATTTTTTTCTAATTATGAAGAGCTTTCCTTCTAATTATTAAACCCATATGTATTTCAAGGGAAATTTAATCCCTGTTTGCTTCATTCACACTTAATCCATCATATTTTTACTTTTAAGAGGTATTTGATGTTCAAGAAACCATTAGAACCCCCATAATGCCTATTTCTGAGAAAAGGGATGTGGGTAAAATTAAACAAAACCAAATGTTAACAAAATTCTCAAGGATTAAGCAGGAACTGAATGAAAAAAAATTATGCTACATTGTTTTGACTTTTCTAAGTCTGTTGATTTGAGAGGCCCTCACATCTTTATTCCATATTTTTTCCTAAGGGACTATGAGGAGATGAGAAGAGTAATAGTTTATGGTGACAGAAATGGTTCTGTTTCCAGCAATATCTCAGTTTAGATTTTCTGAAAACCCTTTGCTACAAACACCTAAAACTGCTGACTAAAGTATCATAAACATGATTGTAAATGAACATTGAGATCCTAAGATAGAAAAAGTCCCAGGTTATGTCTTTTTTCTTTCTATATCTCTGTCTCTGCCTCTATCTATATCTCTATTTAAAAAAAAATACTTATTTGGAATGCAGAATTACAGAGAGGCGGGGGGAGATACAGAGAGAGAGCTAGCTTCCATCCTCTGGCTCACCCCCTAAATGGTTGCAACAGGTGGAAGCCAGGAGCTAGGAGCTTCATGTGGGTGCAAGAGCCCTTTTGGGGTGCCAGCATTGTAGGTAGTGGCTTTACCTGCTATGTCCCAAGGCTGGCCCCATCTCTATTTTTAGCTCTAGCTCTCCCTCTCTTAGGAATAATATACATGGATAATCCTATACAAGGGGAAATGTAGGAGATTGCTTATCTCAGTAATCAAGGAGCAGGTGTTTCGATGGGCATACAGGAACAGGAACAGAAACTGATCCAGGGATTTGGAACTTAAGTGCCCAGGAAATTCTTGGGCCATCAGTCGAAGAATAACGACTTTTTCCACTATCAGAAATAAGATGGAAGTCTATTTATTTTAACTGCTCTGCATGAAAAAAGACTCCTCAAATATTTGTAACCATAGTACCCTCAGGAGGATCTGAGGATCACATTTATACCAACCATATGTTTTTAAAACCTTCAAACTAAAAAATTAAAATAAAATATTTGTCCTATAGGGAGACATTTGATAAGAGCAAATACTAAACCTCTCTGGAGGGACATGACCTCAAATTAGATCACACAAAATTCACACAGATAAAAAACCTACCAGAGATGAGCTTTTAAACCTTATAAAAATACAACAAAATGTACAATGAAAATTCCATAGCAGACAAGAATCAACCCATAAGATATTCAGTATATATCACCAAGGAAGTAGAAGGGCAAGTTACCAAATAGGAGAAAAATATTCACAACACATTCCTCAACCCATATATCTATCAAACCACAATTATCCAGATAACGTAAACCTAAATCTACATCCAAACATCACAGTGAAATTATTGAAAATTAGAGAAAAATACTAATACAACCAGAGATCTAGAAACTATGAGCAATCAAAAAGTAATAAGCATTCCTAATATCCAGATTATGATTTTGAATGACCATTTCCACTCAAAGAAACTAGGATGTTTTTAAAAATATATATGTAAAGCTGCTTTTTAAAAGTTTCTAGGGCAGGGCAGTACTGTGGCACAATGAATTGAACCACCACGTGTAACACTTGTATCCAATATCAGAGCACTGATTTGAGTTCATATTCTGCTTTCAATTCAGTTCCCTACTAACACGCCTGAGAAAGCAGCAGAAAATGGTGCAAGTACCTGGGCCCCTGCTACCCACATGGGAGACCCCAATAGAGTTCCTGGCTCCTGGCTTCACCCTGGCCTAGCTCTGGCTGTTGTGACCATTTGGGGAGTAAATCAGAGAATGGAAGATCTCTCTCTGTCTTTCCTGTCTCTAACTCTGCCTTTCCAATAAAATAAATATTTTTGAAAAACAGTTTCTGGGAAAATGGAGTTAAATGATAAGTTTATTTTGGTGCAAAAAATTGAAATCTACCGTAATAATTTCATAATGCGCATTTTCTATTAACTTAAATTTTTTTATTTGAGAGTAAGAGAGAGACAGATTTCTTATCCATTGGTTCAGTCTCCAAATGTCCTGAATATTCAGGGCTGGGCCAGGCTGGAGCCGGGAGCTGAGAATCCAGGTCTCCAAACATGAGTGGCAAGAAGCCAATTACTTGAGCCATCACTACTGCCTCTGAGTCAGCTTTGGTGACAAGCTGGAGTCAGGGGCTGGGGCCAGGAATTGAACTCAGGCACTATACAACACATGCTCCTATCCTCAAGGCTAAATACCCACATCTACCATGAACTTTTTTTTTTTTTTTTTACAAGACAGAGACAGAGAGCTCTCATTTGCGAATTCACTCCTCAGATCCCTCAGCATTCCATGGCTCAAAAATGGGAGCCAGGAATTCAATCACGATTTCCCACATGGTTGGCAAGGACCCAACTACTTGATGCACTACCACTGCCTCCCAGGATTTGGATTATCAGGAAGCTGGAATCAGGAGCCATAGCCAAGTATTGAACCTAGGCACTCCAATATGGTATGCAGGCATCTTAACTGATGTCTTAACCACTATGGGCTTACTGCCATGAACTTTTTGAAGATTCTTCATAATTGATTCTAGATCTGGAACAAGAAAAGTGCCAAACAAATCTAAACTTTTTAATATACTATGGAGCAGGCCAGCGCCGCGGCTCAATAGGCTAATTCTCCGCCTGCCGCGCCGGCACACCGAATTCTAGTCCCGGTCGGGGCACTGGATTCTGTCCGGTTGCTCCTCTTCCAGTCCAGCTCTCTGCTGTGGCCCAGGAGTGCAGTGGAGGATGGCCCAAGTCCTTGGGCCCTACACCTGCATGGGAGACCAGGAGAAGCACCTGGCTCCTGGCTTCGCATCAGCGCAAGAGACAGAGAGAAAGGTCTTCCTTTTCTGTTGGCCGCTGCAGCCAGTGCACCGTGGTGATCCGAAGCCCAGAGCTAGGTGCTTCTCCTGGTCTCCCATGCAGGTGTAGGGCCCAAGGACTTGGGCCATCCTCCACTGCACTCCTGGGCCATAGCAGAGAGCTGGACTGGAAGAGGAGCAACTGGCGCCCCAACCGGGACTAGAACTCAGGGTACCAGCACCGCAGGTGGAGGATTAGCCTATTGAGCCACGGCGCCAGCCAAAATGTTCTTATAATAAGCAGATGTTATCATTCTTTGACTTCCAGAGGACAACAAGCAAGATGTCTTGAGCGTCCCAAAACTCTGTTGCCATGACCTTTGCTACTGACTAGTCTGGTTCTGCTTTGACTGAACTACCTCTTGGTAGCCCTTGCTTTGATTGTATTTTATCTTCAAAATCATACTGGTAAAGCCAAGTTTTTTCTCCTGTTAAAGTTCTTGGGAAAGATACTTCAAGATCTGGATCCCATTTGCTTAAAATTTCCAAGAAAATCTCTGCTCTTCTCTGCAACTGATCTGGCATATCAGCTTGGCACCCATCAAACAGAAAAATTGCTCAATTTTATTTTATCTGTCAGAATTGTGTAAGTTAAACCACTTAGATCTATGATGTTGACTATTTTTTCTGCTGTTAATCATTGGTCTTCTTCAGTTAGGGCACAAACAAGATTAATATTTTCCTTGCAAATTGATATAGATAGTCTGCTTCTGTGAGCTTTATCTTTAGCATCATCTCATCCCAGGACCAGGTACCAGGTAACTAGAAACCACAGCTTAGAGCCCCCAAAATCATCCAAACTAGCCAATTCTTTTTTTTTAAAGATTTATTTATCGGCCGGCGCCGTGGCTCAACAGGCTAATCCTCCGCCTTGTGGCGCCGGCACACCGGGTTCTAGTCCCGGTTGGGGCACCGGATTCTGTCCCGGTTGCCCTTCTTCCAGGCCAGCCCTCTGCTGTGGCCCAGGAGTGCAGTGGAGGATGGCCCAAGTGCTTGGGCCCTGCACCCCATGGGAGACCAGGAAAAAGCACCTAGCACCTGGCTCCTGCCATCGGATGAGCGCGGTGCATCGGATGAGCGCGGTGCACCGGCCGCAGCGCGCCATCCGCGGCAGCCATTGGAGGGTGAACCAACGGCAAAGGAAGACCTTTCTCTCTGTCTCTCTCTCTCTCACTGTCCACTCTGCCTGCCAAAAAAAAAAAAATTTTATTTATTTATTTGAAAGTCAGAGTTACACAGAGAGAGGAGAGGCAGAGAGAGAGAGAGAGAGAGAGAGAGAGAGAGAGAGAGTTCTTCCATCCGCTGGTTCACTCCCCAATTGGCCGCAATGGCTGGAGCTGCGCTGATCTGAAGCCAGGAGCCAGGAGCTTCTTCCGGGTCTCCCACGTGGGTGAAAGGGTCCCAAAGACTTGGGTCATCTTCCACTGCTTTCCCATAGCAGAGAGCTGGATTGGAAGTAGAGCAGCTGGGTCTTGAACCGGCGCCCACATGGGATGTTGGCGCTTCAGGCTAGGGCATTAACCCACTGCACTACAGCACCAGTCCCGAAACTAGCCAATTCTAAACTGTATACCCTGTCCTACCTTGCCTTTCCCACAGAAACCCCAATAAATGCTCTCTACTAATGCTTTCTACCTTGATCCTGTCTTCTGGATCCTGACTGTTCTAGAGTTTTCCATATGATCCTGCATGGCCTTCTGTGCCTTGACTCCTGTCTCTGACCTATGAGTATAATATGTTTGTGGGGCTGGTGCTGTGGCGTAGCACATAAAACCACTGCCTGCAGTGCCGGCATCTCATATGGGCACCAGTTCAAGACCCGGCTGCTCCACTTCAATCCTGCTATGGCCTGGGAAAGCAGTGGAAGATGGCCCAATTCCTTGGGCCCCTGCACCCACATGGGAGACCTGGAGGAAGCTCCCGGCTCCTGGCTTCAGATTGGCGCAGCTCTGGCTATTGCGGCCCATTGGATAGTGAACCATCAGATGGAAGACCACCTCTCTCTCTCTGTCTCTCTCTCTGCCTCTCCTTCTCTCTGTGTGTAACTCTGACTTTCAAATAAATACATAAATCTTTAAAAAAATATATGCTTGTTTTCCTGAGCCTCTTCTGTGTCTCCTATTGTAGTTGTCTCCAATAAACCATCCCACAAAAGAGTACAAAACATGCATTCATGTACCACGTTCACTGTAAGTCTGAACAGCTTATTGAAGTATACATTGCTAACAAGAGACAACACATTGAACATATGCATTTCAGTGTCATATCCATAAATCATTTGGAACATGTATTCTCCTATTTTCCAGACTTTATGACCTCCCTGTATTATACAGTTTCAATAATAGTAAATAATAATAACATAAATATAAATATAAATAAATAAAAAGAATAAAGTTAAGTATTTTGGTACTAACATAGAAGATGACTAATTTTATTAATTAAAAATTATAGATGAGAATGTATTTTATGATACCAGTTTGGTAAAAAAAAAAAATGCGTTTTTATAGGCATAGTAAAATTCTGGAGGACTTTTTTGAAATTTCTGTATGTTTTGCATTTTTATGAGCCTCTATTTTCTTTACAACCAGAAAAACAATATAAATTTCCATTCGGAAAACCCTGAATAAACAATAGCTAAGACCATGCTTGGGGTTGAATAAGGGTTTTTATTTTTTATTTATATATTTGTGTATTTATTTATCTTTCCTTTCTTCCCAGAAACTTTTTATTTAAGGAATACAAACTTCATACATTTCATAATTACAACTTTGGGAACATGGTGATTCTTCCCATCGTACCCAGCCTTCCACCCTTTCTCCCACCCTTCTTCTTCCTCTGAATGAAGGTTTTTAATGACTATCAACTGGCCAGTGCTTTGTCCCAGGTATCTCTGTGTGAATGCTCAAAATGAGGCAGGAGAAGAGAAGCAGGTACTAGTAAAATTTTTAGAAAGTAAGGATGGAGGACTTTGGTCTTAGGAAAAAAGAAGGAGAGAGCTGGGTTGGGAGGAGAATTCCTTTATTTATCTAACTGAGTAGTAGATTCAGAGGATAAAGAACTTAGATTTACTTGGAAAGAAGGTAAGTTTCCCAGGGTATTGAGTCCCTCTATTTTCACATTTCTCTCTGACCTCTAATTGTGTATAACCCCAGCAGTGGATGAAAAGAGACACTGCTGGTTGAATCCTTCATTCTCCTTTCATTTTTGAGTCATAGACTCAGGACTTATCAAGCCTTATTTGGTGAGAGGAATGAGGAAGTGGGACATTTCTGCAGGGCTTATCTTGTGGTCATCTTAGCTTTGTCTGTATAGTCCTCTAGGTTTTCATCCTGGAATCCATGACTATAAGAACTTTTTCAGCCTGAGAATGCATGTAGTTTATTGACCCAGACTATACTTTGTACAGGGATAAAATTTTTCTATCCCTGTAGTTTAGTTTAGTCTTTATTTTGTTTTACTTTCATTCTCAAGCAGATCCTATTTGCAATTTTATGGCATAAGGGATTTAAAAAGTAACTTTCTATTTTCCTAACTTCTCTTTGTATCTTCTGTGTAACTTCCCCAGTATTTTTGGTCCTTTACTTGTCAGCAACAATATAGTCAATGTGAGCTTCATTATCTATATAAATATAAATCTGTGACAACATAATCAGTTTTCACATAAGAATAATATATAAAATAAATTTTAAAATATTATTGATACTTTCAATTAATACTGAAAACCATAATCAAATTAAAAGTACAATTAAGTATGTTAAAGGACCTGGTACATTACAGACCCAGGTAAAATTAGCTTCCTTCTAAAAGAGTTACATAATGCTAATTCTAGAAGAAAACACAGGAGAAAATTTTTGCAATCTTGATATAGCCCAAGATTGCTTAGGACACAAACACACTGGCCATAAAAGAAAAAAAAAAAAGTAAATAAATTGGATTTCATTTTTAAAATCTACTTTTTTGATTTAAAAATCAAAACACTTTTTTTTTTTTTTTTTTTTTGGACAGGCAGAGTGGACAGTGAGAGAGAGAGAGACAGAGAGAAAGGTCTTCCTTTGCCGTTGGTTCACCCTCCAATGGCTGCCGCGGACAGCGCGCTGCGGCCGGCGCACCGCGCTCATCCGATGGCAGGAGCCAGGTGCCAGGTGCTTTTCCTGGTCTCCCATGGGGTGCAGGGCCCAAGCACTTGGGCCATCCTCCACTGCACTCCTGGGCCACAGCAGAGGGCTGGCCTGGAAGAGGGGCAACCGGGACAGAATCCGGTGCCCCGACCGGGACTAGAACCCGGTGTGCCGGCGCCGCAAGGCGGACGATTAGCCTGTTGAGCCACGGCGCCGGCCAAAACACTTTTTTAAAAAGATTTATTTATCCATTTGAAAGTCAGTTATACAGAGAAGGAGAGGCAGAGAGAGACAGAGAGAGAGGTCTTCCATCTGCTGGTTCACTCCCTAGATGGCCGCAATGGCCAGAGCTGCACCAATCCGAAGCCAGGAGTCAGGAACCTCTTCTGGGTCTCCTACACAGGGGCAGGGGCCCAAGCACTTCTACTGTTTTCCCAGGCCACAGCAGAGAGCTGGATCAGAAGTGGAGCAGCCAGGTCTCGAACCGGTGCCCACATGGGATACCTGCACTGCAGGCAGCGGCTTTACCCACTATGCCACAGTGCCGGCCCCAAAACACTTTTTTTTTTTTTAAAGATTTATTTATTTATTTGGAAGTCAGAGTTACACAGAGAGAGAAGGAGAGACAGAGAGAGAAAGAGAGTTCTTCCATCCACTGGTCCACTCCCCAGATGGCTACAACAGATGGAGCTTTGCCAATCCAAAGCCAGGAGCCAGGGACTTCTCCAGGTCTTCCCACGTGGATGCAGGGACCCAAGGACTTGGGCCATCTTCTACTGCTTTCCCAGGCCATAGCAGAGAGCTGGGTGCCTGTATAGGATGCCAACATTGCAGGCAGCTTTCCCCGCTACGCCATAGCACTGGCCTCTCAAAATACTTTCTTATGAAAGTGAAAACATAGGGCCAGCGTTGTGGCATAGTGGTCACCACCTGCAGTTCATGTCCCAGCTGCTCCACTTCTGATTCAGCTCCCTGATAGTGGCCTGTGACAAGCAGTAGAAGATGGCCCAAGTGCTTGGAACCCTGCTACCCACATATGAGACCTGGAAGAAGCTCTTGGCCCCTGGCTTCGGCCTTGCCCAGACCTGGCTATTGAAGCCATCTGGGAAGTGAACCAGCAGATGGAAGATCTCTGTCTCTCCCTCTTTTTCTGTAACTCTGACTTTCAAATAAATCTTTAAAAAGAAAAAAGTGAAAAAGCAAACCAACTACTGGAAGAAAAAGCTAACAACACATATGTCTAACAAAGATCCTTTAGGGAGAACACATTAAAAAAAATACTTAGAGCTAAAAAACATAATTCAATTAAAATGTGATCAAAACAATGAACGGAACAGAAGCTGTGTGAATTGTCAAAAGAACACAAGAAAAGATACGCAATGTATTAGTTGTTAGGGAAATGTAAAGTAAAACCACAGTGAAGTAACATTTCACATATGTAAAATTAAAAATTCTAGCAATACTAATACAAAGTGACAATAAATCAGTTGGACAGTAACACTATAAGAAAATCTTTGATGTAAAAGATGAAGAAAATGTAATGGTTTAGTTGAAGTCTAGAGACTACATGATTGGAATTACAGGATCTTTCCCAATAAATTTCTATTGATAAACACAAAATTTGTTGATTTGGAACTAAGGAGGGATCAAAAAAAGTTATAGCCTAACAACCCTATAATTCTGGGAATTGACAGATATTAGGGATTAGTAAGTGATATCAGATTGCAGGCTTAAAATACTCCCTTTGGGTTGGATGTTGTGGCACAATGGGTTATATGACAACTGGCATCCCATATTGGTGTGTTGGTTTGAGCCTCAGCTGCTCCACTTCCAAACCAGCTCCCTGCTAATGTGCCTGGGAATGCAGTGGAGGATGGCCCAAGTGCTTGTGCCCCTGCACCCATATGAGAAACCAATGAGATGAAACGTGTGAGATGGAGTTGAACTCCTGGCTTTGGCCTGGATCAAACCTGGCCATTGTGGCCACTTGGGAAGTGAACTAGTAGATGGGAGATATCTCTTGCTCTCGTGCTCTCATTTTGTATTTCAAATAAATAAATTTTTAAAAGAAAGGAAAGAGGGGAATACTCTTTTATTTGCTGATTATGGAACTGGCTGGACAACAGAGTAGGGGAAGGGGAGTTAATGTTTATACTGAACTTTTATGATTTATTCCTTGTTTCAGATTTTTGTGTAATGAAAATGGGTAGAGGAGTAACTTACATATTTCACCTGCTCTAGTAGATTACTTTTTGCCAAATATTTCGACTTTTCTCCCTAATGTACCCCTTCTTGCAGGAGCCTTATGCATTCTGCCCACTTAAACTCTGGAGTAGCCAGGTGTGTATTAGTCATTCATTGCTGTGTTACGTATTACTACAAAACTGAGCAGTTAAAAACAATAAATATTTTTTATCTAACGGCTCTGTGAGTCAAGAATTCTGGTGTAGTATAACGAGGTGGCTCTGATCCAGGGTGTCTCATGAAGTGGCAGTCAAGAAATTGACTGGGTCTGCAGTCACCTGAAACCCTGACAGGAGCAACGGATTCTCTTCCAGGAAAGCTCATTCAGATCTCAGTTCCTGGCTGTTGGTGAAGGGCATAGGTTCCTCATTGCTTGGGTCCAATCATTGGGCTACTTGAGTATCCAGGTGACATGGCAGCAGCTGGCTTCTTCCAGAGTGAAACAAGTCTGAGAGAGCAAGGACAAAGCGGGAATATCTTTATCGGTGCTATGTTGGAAGTCACACATTGTATTAGTTAGCTTTTCCTTACTACAACAAAACACCTGAAGTAACTAATTTTATAAACAGGAAAGATTTAGTTCACTCACAGATTTTTTTTTGAAGTTTTTTATTTATTTGAAAGGGAGAAAGAGATCTTCAGTCCCCTGGTTCACTCCCCAAATGCTCGCAACGGTCAGGGCTGGGTCAGGCTGAAGCCAGGAGCTGAAAACCAATAAAGGTGTCCCATGTGTCCCAGCCACTTGAGCCATCACCTGCTGACTCCCATGGCATGTATTAGCAGAAAGCCAAAATTGGGAGCAGAGCTGAGACTAGAACATAGACACTCCCATATTGGATGAGGACGTACCAAGTAGCATCTTAACTTTGATGCCAAATGACCACTTCTAGTTCACAGTTCTGGAGGTTCAGGTCCAAGATCAGGTGGCCATGTTAGTTTGACCTCTTAGGAGGGTGGCAGATGGTAACAATAGAGGGCAGTGGCAGAGTGAATGTGGAGAGAGGATTGCATGTGAGTCAGGAAGCAGAGAGAATTGTTGGGCCCAACTCAGACTTTCATAGGAACTCTCATGAGAACTACTTTCCAAAGGCACTCTCCCAATGACCTAAGGACCTCAAACTAAGTCCCAGCTCCTAAATATTCAGCTACCTTCTAATCATGCCACCCTGGGGATCAAGCCTTTACCACATGGATCTTTGGGAGACATTTAACATTTAAATCATAACACACGTTGTCATTTCTGCTTTGCATTTACTAGAAACAAGTGCCTAAGTCCCAGGCACTTTCATGGGAAGCAGAATTAGATTCCTCTTTCTGAAGAGAAGAGTGTCAAAGAATTTATGGAGACATTTTGAAAAATCACCACACCATATAGTTCGCTTTAACAATATAATTGACCACATATGTGACTTTTGAGAAGTTTGAAGAGCCTGTGTATGGCTTGCCTCCCTCTTCCTCTGTTCAGGCAGTGTTTCCACCAGAAGGTCTGAATCCTGGAGTAATGATGATGTGGAAAAGAGCTATTGCCAGCCTGCAATTAGCAGGTAGTGTGAATGAGAAATAAAACATTATTGTTATAAGTTGTTGAGATTCAGGTGCTGTTTGTCACCACAGCATAACCTAGGCTATTATAATTAATATAGTTACTTTTTATTGACCAACTCCAAGTGTGCTAGGATTAGTACAAAGTATTTAACAAGTAGTTATCTTATAAAATATTCACAAAGATGGTAGGTATTATTATCCTTATTTTATAGATGAAAATGCAGAGGTGCTGAGAGTCTAGAACAGCCTTTTCCTCACATTCCCTTTTATCTCTCTCTCTATATATATAGAACAGTGTCTTTGGGGCTCAAAACAATCAAACTAACAAAAAATATTACTGAACCAGAGCATCCCAAGTTAGAAGAGATCCTTAAAAATAAAGGGGGGGGGGAGCGCTGTGGCGCATTGGGTTAATGCCCTGGCCTGAAGCGCCGGCATCCCATGTGGGTGCCAGTTCGAGTCCCAGCTGCCCCACTTCCGATCCAGCTCTCTGCTCTGGCCTGGGAAAGCAGTAGAAGATGGCCCAAGTCCTTGGGCCCCTGCACCCACGTGGGAGACCCAGTAGAAGCTCCTGGCTTCAGATTGGCGCAGCTCTGGCTGTTGCAGCCAATTGGGGAGTGAACTAGCGGATAGAAGATCCTTTCTCTCTCTTCCCCTCTCCCTCTCCCTCTCCTTCTCTTTCTGTGTAGCTCTGGCTTTCAAGTAAATAAATAAATCTTTTAAAATAATAATAATAATAACTGGCTGTTTAAGTAGAAAAGTTCTGCTTTGTTGTGAAACAAAGCAATGGATTAAATACATCACCCTGGTCAGTTTTAAGCTACCAATAGTTTAAGAACCTACTAGAAAAATACCTAAAAATTTAAACATCAGCATTCAGAAACCACTAAGAGCAAACACTAAGTAGAATTCCATTTATTATTTCTTTCATTTATTCCCCAACCCTTCATTGAGCATTTCCTATGGGCAAGGAACCAAATTAAATATAATATACCATGATGTGTAACATCTAGTTCTTATCCTTAGAGGAATTAGTCTAGTAAACAGAAAATGGTTACAGATAACTTTAATGCCAAAGAGAATAGGACAAAGAATATCAAGAAGGCATAAATGAGGTACTATAAGAGTTCAATGGAGAGAGAGAGACCATTTCCTATGGAATTTATATGGGTGAAAGGGACCTTGGGAAAGTAAAAGTGAAAATTTCTCCAAAAAAAAGTCTCTTTAAAGTAAGTTTTGTTTTGAAGAGTTATCTAATAGAAACCTGGAACCTGAAAAGGAATACTTGGAGGAAGCTAGAAGAAGCCAAGACATGATTATACTTGAGAGGGAATAATAATAATAATAGTAAAATAATAAAAGTTGCCAGATGCATTACCAAGAACAGTCTTAAAGTGGACCGAATTTAACACCAGTAAAGAGAAATTGGAGTACTTCATTAGGAAATAAGGTAATAAGAGAGACTTTTTTTTAAATGAGCCCAATTTTGTGGTTTAGAATTTTATTCCAGAGTTCTTAAAGATTTTACCTGTGAGGTTATATGGATGTAATGCTAATAATTGCCAGGAAATCAAGAAGAATAAGAAGTCTGGAATTAAAATGGCCCACATATTTACAGGTAGGGGAAAAGTGATTTCCAGAAACAGTAGCTCAGTCAGTGACTTTAATTTCTAACACTATTATAAAACTAAACAGGTGACTTGTGAATACTTGGAGAAATGTGAAATAGAGAAATGGGCATGATTAACTAAAACAAGTCACAGCAATGATTTGTACTTTTTTATGGATATGATTGATGAATAGGTAGGTAAAACACATCCTCCCTTAGGTAGGATGTATCCTGATTTCAGGTTCATATATGACAAATTGTCTTATGGTAACCGTGAGAAAGGAGAAACGCGTGCCAATTGGGAAGTGCAATTAGTTGAATTTGTAGTTGCATAGTTATTGATGGAATGATGAATTTGAACCAAAGGTCTACAAGAATGGGCCACACTTGACCTTGCCACTTCATCTTTTTTTTTTTTTTTAATATAACTTGAGAAACAGAGAATCCCCATCTGCTGGTTCACACCCCAGATTCCCACACCAGCCATGCTGAGCCAGGCCAACCTAAAGTCAGAAACTGAACTGAGTTGAAGTCTCCCACATAAAGTGGCAGGAATCCATTTACTTGAGTCATTACCACTGCCTCCCAGAGTCTATGTAAACAGGAAGCTGGAGGGCGGCGCCATGGCTCACTTGGCTAATCCTCCACCTGAGGCGCCAGCACCCCGGGTTCTAGTCCCGGTTGGGGCACCGGATCCTGTCCCAGCTGCTCTTCTTCCAGTCCAGCTCTCTGCTGTGGCCTGGGAAGACAGTGGAGGATGACCCAAGTCCTTGGGCCCTGCACCCGTATGGGAAACCAGGAGGAAGCACCTGGCTCCTCGCTTCGGATGGGTGCAGCGTGCCAGCCGTAGTGGCCATTTGTGGGGTGAACCAACGGAAGGAAGACCTTTCTCTCTGTCTCTCTCACTGTCTAACTCTGCTGAAAAAACACAGGAAACTGGAGTCAGGAATTGGGTATCAAACCCAGAAATGAGAGGCAGTCTTAACTGCTACACTAAAAACCTGCCTGAATAAATGGTATTTTTGTTGTACTAACATGTATTTTAAACTCCCAAGAGTGATTTGCAATTTTAGGCACTGCTGAATAAATTACATCTCATTTTATTGATACTTTTCAAGGCTATAGATACCATTTATAGGGCCAGCGCCGTGGCGCAGTGGGTTAAAGCCCCCCCCCGCCCTCCTCCCGCCCTCCCCCCGCCCCCCCCCCTCAGCACCAGCATCCTATATGGGTGCCAGGTTAAGCTCTGGCTGCTCCACTTCTGATCCAGCTCCCTGCTTACAAGCCTGGGAAAGCAATAGAGAATGGCCCAAATCCTTGGACCCCTGCACCCTTGTGGGAGCTCTGGAAGATCCTTGTTCCTGGCTTCAGATTGGCTTAGCTACAGCCGTTGCAGCCATTTGGGGAGTGAACCAGCAGAGGGAAGACCTCTCTCTCTGTCTCTACCTCTCTCTGTAACTCTGCCTTTCAAACAAATAAAATAAATCTTTTTTGAAAACCCATTTATATCTCCTCATCAGGTGTATCTCTCCCTACTGTAGTTTTGTTTGTTTAAATGGGTACCGTTAATACTCACAAGAACATGAATAAAAATAACATTTAAATTTACCAAACTAGGGGAGTGGATACTCTATATCCTAGATTTGTTTCTTTTATGTTTTGAATAAACTCTTTGCTTTTTATAAAAATAAAAGTCATTAAGGAACTCATTCTTTGGGAAGAAAATATACTGTTTTGTTTTTACTTTATTGTTTAGCTCCAACTTAATCCTAAAATTAACAATGAAATGGAATCTTCCTGAACCATATGGAATTTTCTGTCTTTTCTAAAAAGGAAATTACAGAAACATTTAATTATATTCTCTTCACAATACCAGTCAGTAAATCTCTGGAAACATTCATTCAGTGCCCATTAGAAGCAGCAAAGAGTAATAACAGGTTATGAGGGAAGTTTCAGAGTCAAAGATACAGTAGGTCTTTTTAACGTTCTTACTGTTTAATAGAAGAGACCAAATCATCCTTAATAAGTACCCTGGGGCATACTTACTATTGAAAGAGATTTAGCATGAAATAGTTGATTTGGGATACTACTCTGCATTTTAGCTTCTGGAGTAGAAATGGGAGGGGCAGAAAATATTATAGCTGGGGGTCACAGAGCCAATAGTAGAAGAAAGTGGACTTAACTCTATATTTCCTAATTCAATAGATAACACAGTCTCATAATATTAACCCTAAGGATAGCATCTTATTGAGGTTCCACAGTATCCATGACATTCATTTAACTCACAACAAAACAAATCAGTCAGTAAGACTGATGAGCACTCAGAAGATAGCAATGTTCTAGCATTCTGCCTTATTTCTCTCCTTTGGAGAGATGGCAACATCTGTGACATCTTAAACTAAATGTGATATCTGAATGAAAATGTCCTAGTTAGGCCGGCGCCGTGGCTCAACAGGCTAATCCTCCACCTTGCGGCGCCGGCACACCGGGTTCTAGTCCCGGTCGGGGCGCCGGATTCTGTCCCGGTTGCCCCTCTTCCAGGCCAGCCCTCTGCTGTGGCCCAGGAGTGCAGTGGAGGATGGCCCAGGTGCTTGGGCCCTGCACCCCATGGGAGACCAGGAAAAAGCACCTAGCACCTGGCTCCTGCCAACGGATGAGCGCGGTGCGCCGGCCACAGCGCGCCGTCCGCGGCGGCCATTGGAGGATGAACCAACGGCAAAGGAAGACCTTTCTCTCTGTCTCTCTCTCTCTCACTGTCCACTCTGCCTGTCAAAAAAAAAAAAAAAAGAAAGAAAGAAAATGTCCTAGTTAGGGCTTTAGTCTTCTAAGATATCTGGGATTTTGCCTTCTAATATTCCTCCAAAACTTTACTGTCAAGAAAATTCTTATGTCACCTCATTTTATAGTTTTGGGTGGACATTAAAGGTCCTCTTCTGTGTGTGTGTGCCTGCGTGTGCACATGTCTTTCTGTCTCTCTTTGATATTTTAGATGTTTATCAGGTAATACTTGTAAATACTTTAAAAACTCATACAATTAAAAATATCATGTGAACTACAGGTTCATAAAAATACCAGGAATATGTATATTTTTAATAATTATTTATTTCTTTGAAAGGGAGACAGAGTGTAAAATCTTCCACCTAATGGTTCATTCCTCAAGTGCCCACAATAGCTGAGGCTGGGCCAGGCCACAACTTGGAAGTTGAAACTCTATCCAGAGCTCCTTGGTGGGTGGCAGGGACTCAAGTATTTGAGCCATCATCTGCTGCCTTCCAAGGTGCATTGGCGGGAAACTGGATTGGAAGCAGAGTAGCTGGGACTAGAACCATACACTGATATGGGATACAGCATCCCAAGTGATGGCTTAATCCACTGTGCCACAACACCCACTCCAGCAAGAGTATATTTTAACACACACACACATACATAAAAAGCAGTGACCTTCCTAAAATACTTATAAGTAATCCATTTCCTATTCCCTACTCCCCTCTTACCTCCTGCCAGCAAGATTTTTTCAATGTGACATGCATTTATTGAATACCTACTGCATACTAAACACTGATAACGCCATGGTGGAAAGGGCTGTTCTTTCAGAGAACAGAGACTCCCCTAAACAGACCTAGTTCCAAGAGAATTTGGACAGAAAGAACCTGGTTCCAGGAAAACTTGAAAGAAAAACATCTGTTCAAAGCAGGGAGAGAGGATAGGAGGCAGGACAGGGCCATGCACAGAGACAAGCAAAGCAAGACTCATTTTACTAATACCATCAATTCAGCAAGAATTTTTGTTCTTCTCCTTATTACCAGTATTCAGAAATCTCATGGTGATATGCCACACTGGTTTTGTTTTTGTCTTTTTCCCTTCATTGTGCTGGGCACTCAGCAGGCTCTCTGCCAGTTTGGGAACTCAGATTTTTAAGTCTTTAGACATTTTCTCATAGTTTCGTTGATAATTTCCTTCCTTCCATTTCTTCTTTTTTTCTAGAACTCCTTTTAGTCTAACGTTTGACCCTATGGATTTATCAATTAATTATCTTTTCTTTCTTATTTTTTTATTTTATCTTTATTTATTTTATCTTTCTTATATTTTCTGGGATAGTTCCTCTACTTTATATGTTAAGAATTATTTTTTAAATTTATTTATTTATTTGAAAGGCAGAGTTACAGAAACAGAGGGAAAGACAGAGATAGAGAAAGGTCTTCCATCTGCTGATTCACTCCCCAAATGGCTGCAACAGCTGGGACAGGGTGAGGCTGATACCAGTAGCTTCTTCTGGGTCTCCCATGTGGGTGCAGGGGCCCAAGGATTTGGACCATCTTCCACAGCTTTCCAAAGCACATTAGCAGAGAGCTGGATTGGAAGTAGAGCAGCTCGGACTTGAATTGGCACCCTTATGGGTTGCCAGCGTCACAGGTGGTATTACTTGCTATGCCACAACATTGGTGCCATATTTTAAGACTTCTATGAATTACTTATTTTATTGTATTTTTTAATTCCCCAAAGTTGCTACTTATCCTCTGATTCTTTCTCTATCTATCTATCTTGTTTTGACTTTATGGATGGGAGAACTATTTTTTTTTACTATCCACTGATATTTTCTACTAAAAATGTTCATTGTTTTGTTTTGTTTTATTTATTTTTCATTTATTTGAGAGAGAGATATCCCATCCACTGCTTCACTCCACAAATGTGTGTAACAGCCAGAGCAAGGCCATGCCAAAGCAGGGAGTGGTAATTTAATTCAGGTCTCCCATATTGGTGGCAGGAACTCAACTACTTCAGCCATAACAACTGCCCCAAGGTCTGCATTAACAGAAAACAGAATCCAGAGCCAGAGTTGACCATTGAACCCATGTACTTTGTTTTTTTTTTTTTTTTTTTTTTTGGACAGGCAGAGTGGACAGTGAGAGAGAGAGACAGAGAGAAAGGTCTTCCGTTGCCGTTGGTTCACCCTCCAATGGCCGCCGCGGTCGGCGCACTACGGCCGGCGCACCGCGCTCGTCCGATGGCAGGAGCCAGGAGCCAGGTGCTTTTCCTGGTCTCCCCATGGGGTGCAGGACCCAAGCACCTGGGCCATCCTCCACTGCACTCCTGGGCCACAGCAGAGGGCTGGCCTGGAAGAGGGGCAACCGGGACAGAATCCGGCACCCCGACCGGGACTAGAACCCGGTGTGCTGGCGCCGCAAGGCGGAGGATTAGCCTGTTGAGCCACGGCGCCTGCCGAACCCATGTACTTTGTAAGATGTGGGAATCTTTATGGCTAGACCAAAATGCCTACCTCCTCTTTTTTTTTTTTTTTTAATATTTGTAACTATTCTTTTGCTTTCTACATTGTATCTGTTTTTCGAGTTTCTTTTTTCTTTTCCATTTCTATTTGGTGGTGTCCTCTTAGTGAAAGTTCACCTTAAATATTTAGTAATCTTTTGCTGCCTTTTTTTTTTTTTTTTTTTTTTTTTTTTTTTTTTTACAGGCAGAGTGGACAGTGAGAGAGAGAGACAGAGAGAAAGGTCTTCCTTTGCCGTTGGTTCACCCTCCAATGGCCGCCGCGGACGGCGCGCTGCGGCCGGCGCACCCCGCTCATCTGTTGGCAGGAGCCAGGTGCTAGGTGCTTTTCCTGGTCTCCCATGGGGTGCAGGGCACAAGCACTTGGGCCATCCTCCACTGCACTCCTGGGCCACAGCAGAGGGCTGGCCTGGAAGAGGGGCAACCGGGACAGAATCCGGCGCCCCGACCAGGACTAGAACCCGGTGTGCCGGCGCCGCAAGGCGGAGGATTAGCCTGTTGAGCCACGGCGCCGGCCATTTTGCTGCCTTTTCAAATATAAGACTTGGTCACTAAATAGGTATTTGAAAGTTCTGTATTAACAAAAGAATTTGTCAGCTAATGGGCTTCAGTGTAGGGTGATAAAGCAGAAATGTTGGTGTTTTGTTTGGAGACCCTCAAGTATCAATATCTACAATCTTTCCTCTGTGCTCATTCAGTTTTAACTCCTTCCAAAAAACGAATTCTCTGATATTTTAACTGGAGAATATAAAACTTGCTGTCAGCATCCTTGAAACAAACTACAAGAAGGCCTCTGTAGACAATGTGTCTAATCTGTTTTCAATACAGTATCTTCCTTCCTTAGCCTCTCCAGCTAGTATCTTCCATTATGCTTGATGTCTCAGAGTCTGGAGCTTCCCTAGTTTGTCTTTTTTCACAGAATAAATGTCCAGGATTCTTCCAAGGAAATGGAAGAGTAGTGCCTAGGTGAGCAGGATTTAGGAGGAAGCCTGAGAGTTTAATTTCCCAGCCAATCGCTTCTTGTCAGTCCTTTACATCGCCTCTGCTTCTGTGGTATCTGCTCCCTCCAGGCCCCACGTTCTGGTGTTCTGCAGGATGAACCTGCTTGACTCAGTATCTCTCTCTGCAAGCAGTTCCAATTAATTTTTCTTCTAAAGATTCATTTATTATTTGAAAGTCAGAGTTACAGAAAGACAGGGAGAGGCAGAGGAAGAGAGAAAGATCTTCCATCCATTGATTCACTCCTCCAAATGGCCATAATGGCCAGGGCTGGGCCAAGTCAAAGCTATGAGCTAGGGGCTTCTTTCAGGTCCTGCACAAAGATGCAGGAGTCCAAGTGCTTGGGCCATCCTCCGCTGCTTTCCCAGGCACATTAGCAGGGAGCTAGAGCAGAAGTGAAGCAGCCAGGACTTGAACCAGTTACTATATGGCATGCTGGCACCACAGACTTCCCATCTTCCAAAAATGTGTTGATATCTTTCATGTGTCACTGTTTTCTTTCTTATTCTCTGTCCTTGTAGGCTGGTAACATTTTTTTATTTTTTTTTTTTTCAAGATTTATTTACCTGAAAGTCAGAGTTACACAGAGAGAGGAGAGGCAGAGAGAGAGAGAGAGAGAGAGAGAGAGAGAGAGAGAGAGAGAGAGAGAAGAGAGAAGAGAGAAAAGAGAGAGAGAGAAGAGAGAGAGAAGAGGAGAGATCTTCCATCCACTGGTTCACTCCCCAAATGATCACAACGGCCAGAGCTGTGCCGATCTGAAACCAGGAGCTGAGAACTTCTTCCAGGCCTCCCAAGAGGGTGCAGGGGCCCAAGCACTTGGGCTATCTTCTATTGCTTTCTCGGGCCACAGCAGGGAGCTGGATCAGAAGAGAAGCAGCCGGGACTTGAACTGGTACCCATATGGGATGCTGGCACTGCAAGCAGCAGCTTTACCTGCTACGCCACAGCGCTGGCCCCAGGCTGGTAATTTTAAAATAACAACTCACTGTGTCATTCTAGTGATTTGGGATTAAACATGTATGTGTAGTGTGTTCGTGCATAATCAAAGTGCAAGACTCCCAAAATGCTCATTCTTATCTCCAATAAAGAAATATCATTGGAGTAGGTATTTAGTGCAGGAGTTAAGACACTGCTTAGGACACCCACATCCCATATTTGAGTGCCTGAGATAGAGTCCAAGATTTGATCCTGAGTAGATTCTCACTAATGCATGCCCTGGGAGGCAAGAAGCAGTAGCTTGGGGCTGGTTCTGGGGTTGGTCCTCTGCCTGCGACACTGGCATCCCATGTGGACGCTGGTTTTAGTCCCAGCTGCTCCTCTTCTGATCCTGCCCTCTGCTATGGCCTGGGAAAGCAGTAGAAGATGGCCCAAGCACTAGAGCCCTTGTACCTGCATGGGAGACTGGGAATAATCTCCTGGGTCCTGGCTTCAGATTGGCTCAGCTCTGGCCATTGTGACTATTTGGGGAGTGAACCAGCAGATGGAAGATCTTTCTCTCTGTCTCTCCTTCTTACTGTCTGTAACTCTACCTGTCAAATAAATTTTAAAAATCTAAAAAAAAAAAAAAAGTGGTGGCTCAAGTTCTTGGGTCCCTGCCACCGATGTGGGAGACCCAGACTGAGTTTAGGCCTTGACTTTGGCCTGGTCCAGCTCTAGCTATTGTCTCTTCCTTCCCAATAAATAAATATTTTTTAAATGTCAGAATTTAAAAACCTGAGCTAAAATCTTTCTTTCTTGAGGATGAGGTACTACTGTAGTACCTGTGTCCAGGTACTATTATCATTTGCTGGTAACTTGATGGTAGGTAAGTTAAATTTTCTGGCCAATTGTTTACTCCTCTGTGAAGTAAGTTAATTGATATACATGTACACATATGCATAAAATATATATTATGAACCAGTAGGTACAATCAAATGTATTTTTTTTATATATATATAAAGCTTTTATTTAAAGAATATAAATTTCCAAAGAACAGCTTATGGATCACAATGGCTCCCCCCCCCACAACCTCCCTCCCTCCCCCTACCCTCCCCTCTCCCGCTCCCTCCCGCCCTCCGCCCACATCAAGATTCATTTTCAATTCTCTTTATACACAGAAGATCAATTTAGTACATATTACGTAAAGATTTCAACGGTTTGCCCTCGCATAGAGACACAAAATGATAATACTGTTGGAGTGCTAGTTATAGTATTAATTCACAATGTACAGCACATTAAGGACAGAGATCCTATATGATTTTTTTTTTAAAAATTGATTAATTGTCTATGCAATTTCCAGTTTAACACCAAGATTTTTTAATCATTTGCAATTATCTTTATATAAAGAAGATCGATTCAATATATACTATGTAAAGATTTCACCAGTTTGCACCCACTCAGAAACACAAAGTGCAAAAATACTGTTTCAGTACTAGTAATAGCATTATTTCACATTGGATAACACATTAAGGACAGATCCCTCATGAGACGTAAGTACACAGTGACTCCTGATGTTGATTTAACAATTTGACACTCTTGTTTATGGCGTCAGTAATCTCCCTAGGCTCTGGTCATGAGTTGCCGAGGCTATGGAAGCCTTTAGGGTTCGCCGACTTCGATCTTATTCCGACAGGGTCATAGTCAAAGTGGAAGTTCTCTCCTCCCTTCAGAGAAAGGTACCTCCTTCTTTGATGGCCCCATTCTTTCCACTGGGATCTCACTCACAGAGATCTTTCATTTAGGTCTTCTGTTTTTTCCAGAATGTCTTGGCTTTCCATGCCTAAACTATTCTCATGGGCTCTTCAGCCAGATCCGAATGCCTTAAGGGCTGATTCTGAGGCCAGAGTGCTATTTAGGACATCTGCCATTCTATGAGTCTGCTGTGTATCCTGCTTCCCATGTTGGATCATTCTCTCCCTTTTTGATTCTATCAGTCAGTATTAGCAGACACTAGTCTTGCTTGTGCGATCCCTTTGACTCTTAGACCTATCAGTGTGATCAATTGTGAGCTGAAATTGATCACTTGGACTAATGAGATGGCCTTGGTACATGCCACCTTGATGGGATTGTATTGGAATCCCCTGGCACAATTCTAACTCCATCATTTGGGGCCGTTCTGATTGAGCATGTCCCAAATTTTACATCCCCTCCCTCTCTTATTCCCACTCTTATATTTCACAGAGATCACTTTTCAGTTAAAATTTAAACACCTAAGAATAATTGTGTGTTAATTACAGAGTTCAACCACTAGTACTAGGATAAAAAAAAAAATACTACCATGGATAAAGTATTACATTGTACAACAACAGTCAGCACAAGAGCTGATCGAGTCACTGTTTCTCATAGTGTCCATTTCACTTCTACAGGTTTCCCCTTTGGTGCTCAGTTAGTCATCGCCAATCAAGGGAAGCAAATGATATTTGTCTCTTTGGGACTGACTTAATTCACTCAGCATGATGTTTTCCAGATTCCTCCATTTTGTTGCAAGTGACCAGATTTCATTGTTTTTGACTGCTGTATAGTATTCTGTAGAGTACATGTCCCATAATTTCCTAATCCAGTCTACTGTTGATGGGCATTTTTTTTTTGACAGGTAGAATTAGACAGTGAGAAAGACAGAAAGGTCTTCCTTCCGCTGATTCACCCCCCAAATGGCTGCTACAGCCGGCGCTGATCTGAAGCCAGGAGTCAGGTGCTTCTCCTGGTCTCCCATGTGGGTTTCAGGGCCCAAGGACTTGGGCCATCCTCCACTGCACTCCTGGGCCACAGCAGAGAACTGGCCTGGAAGAGGAGCAGCTGGGACAGAATCCAGTGCCCTGACTGGGACTAGAACCCGGTGTGCCAGCGCCCCAAGGCGGATGATTAGCCTGTTGAGCCACAGTGCCGGCCCAGTTAATGATTTTTTTTAAAAAAAATCATGTTCAAGTAGTTTTTCCCTACCCAGAGTTGTGAAGATGTTCTTCTATGATATCTTTTGAAACAGCACTATCCACTTGAACTTTGTGCAATGATAGAATTTTTTCCTATATATGCTGGCCAGTATATAACCATGGCCACATTGGGTACCAAGCAATTGAAACAGTAGTAGCCACAGGTGGCTATTGTATAATTGAAATAGTACATATGACAAACTGAATTTTAAATTTTATTTAATTTTGATTATTTTAGATAAATTGTGGTTAGTGGCAATGTAGTTTTGGGAATGTGAGGTCAAGTTTTCTTTCTTTCTTTCTTTCTTTCTTTTTTTTTTTTTTTGATATTCAATTAATCCAGCATCATATACTAAAAACATTGTTAATTTCCCACTTTCATCATCAATTGTTTGTTTAATACATTTGTGGTTCTGGAATATCCTTTTTTTTTAAGATTTATTTTATTTATTTGAAAAGCACAATTACAGAGAGAGAGGGAGAAGCAGAGAGAAAGATCTTCCATCTGTTGGTTCACTCCCCAAATGGCCTCAATGACCAGGGCTGGGCCAGACCGAAGCCAGGAGTCAGGAGTTTCTTCTGGTTCTCTCACATGGGTACAGAGGCCCAAGAATTTGGGCCATGCTCCCCTGCCTTCCCAGGCCATTAGCAGATAGCTGGATTGAGGTGGAGCTGCTGAGCCTTGAACCAGTGCCCATATGGGATGCTAGATGACAGTGGCTTTACACAGTGGGCAACAATGCTGGCCCCCTGGGGTCTTTGTTCTTTTCTATTTGGCTATTAGTTTTTCTTTCTGTCAACTGAAAACTGTTTTAATTACTATAGCTTTATAATAAATCTTAATAAATGGTAGAAATCCATGTTTCTGGTTTTCATCCTGATTGTCTTAGGGATTCTTAAATTTCTGATTTCGACATAAATTTTAGAATAACTCTTCAAATTTCACCAGAAGAAAAACTCCTTCTGGGATTTTTGTTGGTATTGAGACTACATTACCACCATAGATCTGGGGCCAGCATTGTGGAAGTCTTACTAAAACTTTTTTATAATGTTTCATAGTTTTTGTATAGTAGTCTGGCATGTCATTCATTGGATATAGTCCTGATTTTTTATTTGTCTTATACTTATGTATGTGTCATATTTTAATGTCTAATTTTAATTGTTTGATGCTGATATATTAAAATAATAATTAGGTTTGTATAGTAACCTAAAGAGTAACCTTAAGCAACTCTTTTTCTTTTTAAGATTTATTCATTTAGGAGGCAGAGTTACAGATAGTGATAAGGATGGATAGAGAGAGAAGTCTTCCATCCACTGTTTCACTCCTCAGATGGCTGCAATGGCCAGAGCTGGGCCAATCTGAAGCCAGGAGCCAGGAACTTCCTCCAGGTCTCCCATGTGGGTGCAGGACCCAAGTATTTGGGCCATCTTCCACTGCATTCCCAGGCCATTACCAGGAAGCTGGATCAGAAGTAGAGCAGCTGGGACTCGAGCCTGCACCCATATGGGATGCTGACGCCTCAAACAGAGGCTTAACCTACTACACCACAGTACCGACCCCCTTAATCTACTTTTAAAATTCTCACAGTATATATAATCACAATCAAATATATATAATTACAACCACAATCAAGTGAATGATAGGTTTTACCTTTTGAATCAATATTCTTTTTATTCTTTTGTTTGAGTTATTAGGCTTATTAGGACCCTAAGTACAATGCTGAATAAAAGTGAAGATAGCAGGCATCCTTCTCTTGGTTCTGATACCAGAGAGAAAGCTTTCAACATTTCAGTTAAGTACAATGTTCACTGAAGTTTATATTTTGCAGATCTTTATCAGACTGAAGAAGTTGTATTCCTAGATGTGATTTCTAAACATCAAAGGTGTTGAATTTTATTATGAACTACAGGGGTTGATTGTTTTGAATGATAACTTAATTTTGTATTCCTAGAATAAAACCAATTTGGTCATGCAGTATTAGCCCTTTTATTTTATTTTATTTATTTGTTTTTAAGATTTATTTTACTTATTTGAAAGGCAGAGTTATAGAGAGAGGTAGAGACAGGAAGAGGTATTCTATCCACCAATTCACTCCCCAAATGGCCACAATGACCAGGGCTGTGCCAAGCCTAAGCCAGGAACCAGGAACTTCTTCCAGGTCTCTCACAAGGGTGGAGAGGCCCATCCAAGCACTTGGGCCATCCTCTGCTACTTTCCCAGGTGCACTAGCAGGGAAGTGGGTTGGAAGTAGAGCAACTGGACTCGAAGCGGTGCCCCTTTGGGATGCTGGCACTGGAGGCTGGAACTTCAACCCATAGAGCCACAGCACCAGCCCCTAGCCCTTTTATGTATTGCTGGTTTGAGTACACTATTGTTTCTTTAGGATTTTTACATCTACATTTTTCATGAGAGAGTTTGACCTGTATTTTTTTATTGTAATTTCTTTATTAAGTTCTGATATAGAAGTCATCTTAGCAATATAAAATGAGTTGGGAAATCTTCAATCTTTCTTAAATTCTCTAGATGACTTTGAGTAATATTTGTATTTTTTTTCTTTTTTGTATGTTTGGGTCAGTTGACTGGTGAACAACATCCAGGGCTAGAAGTTTCTTGGTGTAGAAACTTTTGTTTATTGATTCAGTTTCTTTCATAGATAAGGATTATTCAAATTTTGCTTTCCTTCTTGTATTGGTCTAGGTAGTTTGATTTTTTTCAGACATGTTTCCATTTCATCTAATTTATCAAATTTTCCTAAAATGTGTTCAATCTTATCTTTTCATGACCATATAAGGATTTTTCAAATTACCTTTTGTCACTGCTTTCTATATCACTACCACTGAAAGCTTTGCTGTATGATTTCAATACTTTGTAATTTGTTTAAACTTTGCTTATGGCCCAGTGCATGATCTATTTTAGTAAATATTCCATGCAGAATTTAAGGAATGTATATTCTGCAGTTCCTAAGTACACCGTTCAGTTAAGTCAGAAAGATCAAGTTGTAAATTGTGTTGTCTTTTACAGCATTAAAATTTTACATTTTAAGAAGTGAAATTGGGCCGGTGCCGCGGCTCAACAGGCTAATCCTCCACCTTGCGGCGCCGGCACACCGGGTTCTAGTCCCAGTCGGGGTGCTGGATTCTGTCCCGGTTGCCCCTCTTCCAGTCCAGCTCTCTGCTGTGGCCCAGGAGTGCAGTGGAGGATGGCCCAAGTGCTTGGGCCCTGCACCCCATGGGAGACCAGGAGAAGCACCTGGCTTCTGGCTTCGGATCAGCGTGGTGCGTCAGCCGTAGCGCGGCGGCCATTGGAGGGTGAACCAACGGCAAAAGGAAGATCTTTCTCTCTGTCTCTCTCTCTCACTGTACACTCTGCCTATAAAAAAAAAAAAAAAAAAGTGAAATTGTCTATTTGTCACTTAGTTCTGTCATTGTTTTCTTTATGTATTTTGATCCTATGTTTTTAGCTACAAACACATTTAGAATGGCTGGGACCAGCGCCGCGGCTCAATAGGCTAATCCTCCGCCTGTGGCACTGGCACCCCGTGTTCTAGTCCCAGTCGGGGCACCGGATTCTGTCCCGGTTGCCCCTCTTCCAGGCCAGCTCTCTGCTGTTGCCCAGGAGTGCAGTGGAGGATGGCCCAAGTGCTTGGGTCCTGCACCCCATGGGAGACCAGGAGAAGCACCTGGCTCCTGCCTTCAGATCAGCATAGTGCACTGGCCGCGGCGGCCATTGGAGGGTGAACCAATGGCAAAAGGAAAACCTTTTTCTCTTTCTCTTTCTGTCTCTCTTCTCACTGTCCACTCTGCCTGTCAAAAAAAAAAAAAAAAAAAAAAAAGAATGGCTGTAGAACTGACTTTTATTATGAAGAATCCTCTTTATCTTTAGTAATACTTTATACTTTCTTCTTTAAGATCCATTTTGTCTGATATTAGTATTTATTTGAAAGTCAGAGTTACAGAGAGAAGTAAAGACGTCTTCCATCTGCTGATTTACTCCCCAAATAGCTACAATGGCCAGAGCTGAGCCAATCTGAGCCAGGAGCCAAGAGCTTCCTCCTGGTCTCCTAATGTGGACTCAGGGGCCCAGGCACTTGGGCTACTCTCCACTGCCCTCCCAGGCACACCAGCAGGGAGCTGGATTGGAAGAGGAGCAGCCGGGACTCTAACTGGTGCTCAGATGGGATGCCGGTGCTACAGGCTAGGGCTTTAACCTGCTGCACCATGCACTGGCCCCATCAGCTTTCTTTTAGTTGATCTTTTGAGGTTGTATCTTTTTCCACATCTTTAAAACTGTCAAAGTCTCATATTTAAATCATACATTTGGGCCGGCGCCGTGGCTCAACAGGCTAATCCTCCGCCTTGCGGCGCCGGCACACCAGGTTCTAGTCCCGGTCGGGGCACCGGATTCTGTCCCGGTTGCCCCTCTTCCAGGCCAGCCCTCTGCTGTGGCCCAGAAGTGCAGTGGAGGATGGCCCAGGTGCTTGGGCCCTGCACCCCATGGGGAGACCAGGAAAAGCACCTGGCTCCTGGATCCTGCCATCAGACGAGCGCGGTGCGCCGGCCGCAGTGCGCCGACCGCGGCGGCCATTGGAGGGTGAACCAACGGCAAAGGAAGACCTTTCTCTCTGTCTCTCTCTCTCACTGTCCACTCTGCCTGTAAAAAACAAACAAACAAATAAATAAATAAATAAAATAAATCATACATTTGATAAGCAACAAAGAATTACATTTTGTTATCCAATCTGTGGTGGACATAATAATGTTCCTCCCGAAGATACTGTTAGCTAGGAGTCTCCAGAGAAACAGAATCATTATGTATAAAAATTTACTATAAGGAATTGGCTCATATGATTCTGGAGACTGGCAAGTTTAAAATCTGTAAAGCTGCTATCCAAGTTGTAGAAACAGGAAGAACTGATGCTACAGTTAGAAAACCACCAGGTAAGAGAATTCTTTTACTGGAAGAGGGCCAGCCTTTCATTCTATCAAGCCTTCAACTTATTGGATAGACCATACCCATGTTGTGGAAGGCAGTCTGCTTCACTTAGTCCAGCAAATTAAATGTGAATCTTATCCAAAACCCACAGAAACATCTAAAGCAATTGTTGACCAAATATCTGGACACCCTATGTCAGCTTGACATATAAAATTCATCTTTTAGATGTCTATGTCCTATCCCTAGAAACATTCTGGAAAAAGTAGTTATAAGTTTATTTGGGGGCCAAAAATTTTGTATGTAATGTGGATAATACTGAGAAGCACTCCTCCTATTTGTTTTTAGGTATGCTTGTAACACTTAGCAAGGAACACTGGCTACATATTTGTTCTGAATGGAATAATACAGGTTATGTGGTGCTATAGAAAATCAATGAATGTCCCATGACTGAACTGTTCTCTAACTTTAGAGTGATTGCTATCAGATTACTACTAGAATTTCTTTCTCCCTACTTTGTAACTCATTGTTTGTTGTGGGATTTTTTTTTTTCTTGTTTCCCTTTCTTTCTTTGCAATGAATGGGAAGGTCATAAGTGCTGGAGAAATTCGGAGAAATTCTCATATTCTTCAAGCAGAATATGAGACTTGAATTGTTGGATATAAAGTGATAACTTGAAAATGGAAATGAATGCCAACTGGCAATTGGCTCACATTATTTGTTCCCTACCCTGTCCCCTTTTACCATGCTCTAAGGAAACTGAGATGAATCTGACCAGTGGGTTAAAATTAGCAAGACATGTTTGAGGCAGTAGATTCAAAGCATGCAAAATAATGGAGAATACAGTCTAGAAAGCAAACTGGGATAGATTGCAAAGGACCTGAAAAACAGTAGGTTTAGGCTCAATACAGTTGAGCCAAGAATCATTTTAGGTTTTTGAGCATAAAGTAGATGGGAAGATGTGAGAAACGGGAAGATTGGTATCTAACAAGCTAAGAGGTTATGTTTGAGCCTAGTTCTGGCCATAGGGTCTTTAGGGTATGACAGAAGAAATATAAAGGAGAAAAAACAATTTGAAGAAAGGATGGGGTCTAGCGCTATGGCAAAGAGGTAAAGCCGCCACCTGAAGTGCTGGCATCCCATATGGGCACTTGTTCGAGTCCTGGCTGCTCCACTTCTGATCCAGCTCTCAGTTGTGGCCTAGAAAAGCAGTGAAAGATGACCCCAAGTCCTTGGGCCCATGTACCTGTGTGGGAGACCCAGAAGAAGTTCCTGACTCCTGGCTTCAGATTGGCTCAGCTCTGGCTGTTGTGGCCATCTGGGGAGTGAACCAGTGGATGGAAGATCTCTCTCTCTCTCTCTCTCTCTCTCTGCCTCTGCCTCTCTCTCTCTGTAACTCTACCTTTCAAATAAATGAATAAATCTTAATTTATAAAAAGAAAGGATGGACAGGGAACATGGATAAAAGAATTTTAGCTATAAGATATAAAGAAATACACAGTTGTAGCTTGTAAAACCTATAAGAATTTGGATTGGTAATGATAGACCAAAGGGAGGAAAATGAAAAAAATAATTAGGCTGTAACTGCTATTATACAGAACTGTAAGTTGCTTAGGCTTTAGGAATCCAGTGAGCTTAAGGGCTCCGGGCCTGTCAAGTATCCTTTTAAAAACAAGTACTAAGCGTGAGTATTTGGCCTATTGGTTAAGATGCTAAATAGGGGGCCAGCGTGTGGCCTAAGGAGTTAAGCTGCCACCTGCAGTGCTAGTATCCCAAATGGGCACTGGTTCAAGTCCCAGCTGCTTTGCTTTCATTACAGCTCCCTGCTAATGCACCCAGGAAAGCAGTAGATGATGGCCCAAGTGCTTGTTTTCCTGCACCCCTGTGGGAGACTCCAATAAAGCTCCTGGCTTCAGCCTGACCCAGCCCTGACCCAGAGCTGGCTGTTGTGGCCATTTGAGGAGTAAACTGGCAGATGGAAGAGCTCTGTCTCTCCCTCTTTGTCTCTGTAACTCTGACTTTCAAACAAATAAATAGATCTTCAAAAAAAAAAAAAAATGCTAGTTGGATGGCCACATCTCATGTCAGAATGCTTGAGTTTGATTTCTTGCTGTGTTCCTAATTCTAGCTTCTTACTAGTGCACACCTTAGAAAGTGACAAGTAATGGCCCAAGTGATTTGGTCCCTGCCACCTGCATGGGAAACTTGGATTGAGTTCCTAGCCCTTACAAGCATTTGGTAGTAAATCAGCACATGGGAACTTTGTCTGCCTATCTCTGCCTTACTGCCTCTCAAATAAAATACAATGTAAAAAATTAAAAAATAAGTTTCCTCACTCAGAATCATTGCTTAAAGAGCAGTATTTTATCAGATTAAGCAGCATCAGAGCTGAAGACAGAGCAGAGAACATGTTAGAAGTCATAGAAAGAAGCTTGTGAAAGATATATTTTTAGGACCTAGATCCTGATATCCTGATTTGCAGATGTGAACTGGGGCCCAAGAACCTTTAACAAGCTCGCAAGGTGATGATTATGTAAAAGGCATTCAGAAAACCCTTTGAGAAACATTTAGGAGAAGAGGAGCTGCCCTTTGGGCTTTATTTGGCTAGTGTGTTATGCCTTTTCAGGATCCGTGTGACTTCACCCTACCCAGCCTCCCAACTGCTAGACTGTTTTCTCTGATCAAAGCCATTCTGCTCCATTGGCTGTGAAGGAAGAGATATTTAAGTTCCAGGAGATTGGCTCAGACAGGCCTATTGAGTGCTCTAAAAGCTTTTGGACGTCAAAAGGGTTTGTAAAAGTAATCATCATAACATAGTATTGAATCAGAAACATGCATACATTTTCTTGAATGACTCTGTGGGGACCAGAATGAAAAAGGAAGGGGCAGTCCGATTCAGGGGTCTAGCAGAATGGACTTCCTTGAAAAACTCAAGCAAGACAAAAGAGGACTCCTGGGATGGTCCCACCAGGACTTCTGAGGCAATTCTAATGAAATTATTTAGAAGTGTGGTAGAGTAGGTTTTGTGGCTCCCATACTAGCCTAATCCCAGTTGAAATTAAACACCCTGGGTGGGCTGACAATCTTTGGGTCTGACACTTAAAACTTGGCAAACTTTTTTTCTCTTCCTTTGAATTTTTATAATTCTGGGATTTTATGTACCTTATCCACTTACTCCTTTTTATTTTATATTAAAATTTGTGTTCTTATCTCAATCTTCCCTCTAGGTTGAACACTGTATCTTTTCCATCTCTATACCTTTTGTAGCCCTACCAGTAGTCTTCAAGAAATGTAGTCATTTTTGTTACATAGAAAATTTATAATAATATTGCTGAGTCTCATAATATTATTGATTTTAGATTTTATTTTGTTCTGTTGACCTATTCTGGTTTCAATACCATGTGATTAAAATTATTGTAGCTTTAAAATACTTTTTAATTCCAGGTAGGATTGTTACCAGAGAAATTTGCAGGGTTCTTGTCTTCGTGCAAGAAAGAATTCAGGCGTGAGACAGAGAGTAGTGGGAGGTAAAATAGCAAGGTTTATTAGAGAAGGGACATCCGTAAAGGCGGATGGACACCTCTCCAGACAGAGCCTGAGAGACTGCGGTGGGGGGAAGGAGTGAGGTTACATGTTGAGTGGAGAGATTACACCTGACCAGGCCAGGCGGGCGGCTCAGCAGAGAGGCAGAGGGCTGAGCGTGCAGTCCAGTTGAGGCTGGGTTTTTTTTTTAAGGAGATGGGTCTTGCTTCCCCACCTCTGCTCCTCTTGGAACAAAGGGCTTTTGGGATGTAAATAGAAAACCTTCTATCTGAGTTTTCGCCTGAAGGTATGAGACAGGAGGAAGCCTAGCTGTTGCCATCCTGAGTTTGGAAGAAGGGTGAGCAAGACCCCCTGGAGAATGGGGATCCAGGGCAGGGTGTTTGAAATGCAGATACTGGTCTGCATCTGGGAGATAAGGGGCGGGGACCTCCACCTGGCAGGTTATCGGGTGGAAGTGGGCAGGGCAGGATTCGAAGGCTGGGCTGCCCCTGAAACGTTGTCAGGATGACTCTGAGATGCAGATGCATATGCTGGACACAGATGTCTTCTCTTTAGGCCTTTATGTCACACACACATAAGCTCATAACTGACTTCCTACCTAACAGGATGTGTTTTCCTTAGAACTTTTCTTCTTCAATATTTTATTGGTTATTCTGTTTTCTCAAATCAACTTTGGAAGCAACTTGAAATTACATTGGTATTAAGGTAGACATTATATTAAATTTATGCATTAATCTGGGGAAATTTTGCTTTATAATAATTCCTTTTTTTTTTTTTTGACAGGCAGGGTTAATGAGAAAGAGAGACAGAGAGAAAGGTCTTCCTTCCATTGGTTCACCTCCCAAATGGCCACTACGGCTGGCACCTGTGCCAATCTGAAGCCAGGAGCCAGGTGCTTCCTCCTGGTCTCCCATGGGGTGCAGGGCCCCAAGCACTTGGGCCATCCTCCACTGCCTTCCCAGGCCACAGCAGAGAGCTGGACTGGAAGAGGAGCAACTGGGACAGAATCCGGTGCCCCGACTGGGAATAGAACCCGGGGTGCTGGTGCCGCAGGCGGAGGATTAGCCTAGTGAGCTGCGGCACCGGCCTATAATAATTCTTACCATTAAGGAAAATAGTTTGTCTCTCCACTTAATTCAAGGTTTTTCTTGTGTTTCTCAGTAGAGTTTGTGTCTTTTTTTAAAAATGGGCTCTTATAATTACATAGGTATATTCTTAATTATATTTATTATTGTTTTTGCTGTAAATGAGATCTTTTTAATGAGTTATTCTTGGCATATTTAAAAAACACTGATTTTTAAAATATTTGTTAACTAGATCAGCTATTTTGGAACATGTGCCACCTATGTCATCTGACTGTTAGGAAAAGAGTTGCACATTGGTGCCTCCTCACAGGGGACACCAAAATGTTAGGAAAAGAGGTGCAGAATAGGGAGGAGGCAGCATACGAATTTATGGCCAAGCCGAATTTATTCAGAGAAAATAAATTCGTAGAGATGGGTGACCAACTGCCCATGTGCACATTGATGGAACACATGGCAGAAGGTCCCGACCCCTAGGGGCCAGGCCTTTTTGTATTTTAGGAGGGCTAGGGTTGGGGGTCTGGGTGGGGGCAGTAGCCTGAGAGGAATTCCTGGAACTGGTCTTTCAAGTATTCCAAGCAACTGGTCTTTCAGGTGGCTGTGGCGGGGTGGAGTATGAAGGCAATAAGGTATGAGACATTGAGATTCAAGGGCAAGGAATACATTCCAAACTTTCTCTTTTGGGCAATGAGCAAGAATGGCTGAGGCTTATGTCCTTGTCCCATTACTAACCATATTGGCAAAACCACTCTATCTGTATATTTTGTACATGAGTTATATTCATTAGCTAATGTATTTTCTTGGGCCATTATGCATGTAAATTTTGTTTAGTTGAGAGATACTATTGATAAATTTCATAAGTTATCTGCAAAGCAGTGTCACCCAAGAAAGTCACAAAATTTAATTTTAAAACAAGTGACAGGCCGGCACTGCGGCTCAATAGGCTAATCCTCTGCCTGCAGTGCTGACACACCGGGTTCTAGTCCCTGTCAGGGTGCCAGATTCTGTCCCAGTTTCTCCTCTTCCTGCCCAGTTCTCTGCTGTGGCCCAGGAGTACAGTGGAGGATGGCCCAGGTCCTTGGGCCCTGCACCTGGCTCCTGGCTTTGGATTAGCGTGGTACGCTGACCGCAGCGGCCATTGGGGGTGAACCAATGGAAAAAGGAAGACCTTTCTCTCTGTCTCTCTCTCTCACTGTCCACTCTGCCTGTCAAAAAAAAAAAAAAAGGTGACAGCTTTGCAATAGAGGAAAAATGTTCACCTCACCTGACTTATAGTTGATTGTGCAAAAACTGATGGTACTTGAAAAACAAGTGCATTCTATAACAGCTATCATTTATTGAGATTTCACTATGTTCTAGCCATTGGGTTAAATACTTTATATTTGTTATTTCATTCAATGCTCATAACAGCTCTAGTGTATAAGTATTCTTATCCTCATTTTATAGGCATCTGAGGAGCTCACTTTTTTTGTTTTTCATCTTTTGAGACTCACTGACCTTCATAACTTGATGTCTTATATCTTGGAAACTATTGTTTTATATATTTTATTCAGTGTTTTACTTGTTTCAGATAGGTAGGTCAATTCAGTCTCAATTCTTCCATTGTGATTGGTTGTGTTCATTCTATTTGAAGTAACAAAATTAAGGCCTTGAATGGGAGGACACTATGCTCTTAACCATCAGTGGGGATAATATAAACTATATTATTATCACAATCATAGTCAATGAACTTATAGTATTATACTTCTTAGAGGAAATAATCAAGTGTCAAAAGTGTTGTGGTGTATCAGGTAAAGCTGTCGCCTGCAATGCTGGCATCCCATTTTTCTAGCTGCTCCACTTCAATTCAGTTCCCTGCTAATGGCCTAGAAAAAGCAGAGGAAGATAGCTCATGTATTTGGCCCCTATCACTCCCATGAGAAACCTAGATGAAGCTCATGGCTCCTGGCTTCAGGAGAATGAACCAGAAAATGGAAGGTTCGTTCTCTCTCTCTCTCTATCTCTCTCATTTTCAAAATAAATCTTTTTTAATATATTAAAAAAAAAAACCTCTTCATAGTTAAAGTCATACAAACAGGTTTAAATCCCATCTTTATCATTAACTAGCCATGTAACTATGGATAGGAAATTCCTCAGGAAGATATAAAATCTTAAATATGCACCTAGCAACAGAGTTTTAAAATACACAAAACAAGGGGCCCACGTGTGGCGTAGCAGGTTAAGCAGCTGCCATGCTAGCATCCCATATGAGGGATGGTTCAAGTGTCAGCTACTCCACTTCTTTTTTTTTTTTTTTAAGATTTATTTATTTATTTGAAAGAGAGTTACAGAGAGGCAGCGGCAGAGAGAGAGAGAGAGAGATCTGTCCTCTGGTTCACTCCCCGAATGGCTGCAATGGCCAGAGCTGGGCCAATCTGAAGCTAGGAGCCAGGAGCTTATTCCAGGTCTCCCACACAGGTACAGGGTCCTAAGCACTTGGGCCATCTTCTACTGCTTTCCCAGGTCATAGCAGAGAGCTGGATCAGAAATGGGGCAGCCAAATCTCAAACCAGTGTCCATGTTGGATGCCAGCACTGCAGCTTTACCTGTTGTGCCACAGCACTGTGCTGCATCTACTCCATTTCTGATCCAACTCCCTGTCAAGGTGCATGGAAAAGCAACAGAAGATGGCTCAAGTGCTTGAACACCTGCCACCCATGTAGCAGACCCGGATAGTGTTCCAGTCTCCTGTCTTTGATTTAGCCCCAGCCCTGGCAGTTGTGGTCCTTTAAGGAGTGAACCAGTGAGTAGAAGATTCTCTCTCTTCCTCTCTCCCTCCCTCCCTCTGTGTCTCTCCCTCTGTGTCTCCCTCTGTCTCTATAACCCTGCCTTTCAACTAAATAAAGCTTAAATACACAAATAAAAAAAGCTGACCAGCTAAGAGGCAAATCTACAATTATAGTAAGAGATTTCAATATTCCTATTTTAATAGTAGAAAGAGTAAATAGACAGACACAACAAAAATAAACCAGTGAGTATATGGAAAACTTGATAACACTATCAAATCAACCTGACCAAAATGACATTTAAAGACCACTCCACTCAACAACACAAAATACACATTGTTTTCAAATGAGCAGAAAACATTTACCATGATTGACAATACGCTGGGCCATAAAATAAATCTCAGTAAATTTTAAAGGATGTAAGTAACATGAGTATGTCCTGTGACCACAGTGTAGTTAGGTTAGTAATCAATAGAGAGACCTCTGAAATACCTAAATATTTGGAAACTAACACACTTCTAAATAGTCCATGAATCAATAATCTAAAGTTAGGAAGTATTTTAAACTGAATAACGATGCCAATAAAGCAATACTCAGAAACTTAGTGCAAATGATTATGTTAGAAAAGGAGAACATTCTCAAATTGATGACCTCAGCTTCTACCTTTAGGAACTAGAAAAAGAAGAATCAAACCCAAAGGAAACAAATAAAAGAAAACAAATTAGAAAATAAAGAGAATAAGATCAAAATAGAAAATAGTGAAATAAGAAACAGAAAAATGATAGAGACAATAAATTAAAACAAAAATGAGTTATTTTAAAAATTAGTAAAATTGATAAGCCTATAGTCAGAGTGATCAGAAAAAAGTAGGAAGACTTAAATTGTTAATGTAGGGATGAGAGAGGGGATATAAATAGAGATTTTTACAAATATTAGAATAATAATAAGGAAATATTAAGAAAAACTAAGTAAATTAGCAAGTTTGATGAAATAAAATCCTTGGCAGATAAAAATTACCGAAGTTCACACACAAAAAAGTCATATTTTTATATCAGAATCCCTCTACTATTAAGGAAATTGGATTTGTGGTGAAAAATCTTAGCACAAAGAATATTTCTAGCACAAATGACTTCATTGGTAAATTTTTTTTTTTATGTTTAGGATTTGATTTATTTCTTTGATAGGTAGAGTTATAGACAATGAGAGGGGTAGGGCCACCGTCTGCAGTGCTGGCATCCTATGTGGGCACCTGTTCAAGTCTACGCTGCTCTACTTCCTATCCAGATCTCTGCTATGGCCTGGGAAAGCAGTGAGGGATGGCCTAAGTGCTTGGGGAGACCAGCATGGGAAACCCGGAGGAAGCTCCTGGCTTCAGATCTGCATAGCTCCAGCCATTGCGGCCATTTGGGGAGTGAACCAATGGATGGAAGACATTTTTCTCTGTCTCCCTCTCACTGTTGCACTACGTCTCAAATAAATAAATAAAATCTTAAAAAAAAAAAAAAAAGCACAGGCCTGGTGTCCTCTGGTATGTCTGAGGACAAAGGAAATGGTTGAGGTTTTATTGACTAAAGAGAAAAGCCACATGGGTATTTTGAGAGAACTCATTGGTACCTGTGACATTGTGCAAGATCTGGCAAGCTCTGGTAGGTGGCAGCAGTAACTAGGTTAAACTAGTTTTTTTTTTTTTTTTAAAGATTTATTTATTTATATGAAAGGCAGAGCTACAGAGAGGAAGAGGCAGAGAGAAAGAGAGAGAGAGAGAGGACTTCTATCCGCTGGCTCACTCCCCAGATGGCCACAGCAGCCAGAGCTGAGCCAGGAGCTTCTTCTGGGTCTCTCATATGGGTGCAGGGGCTCAAGGACTTGGGCCATCTTCGACTGCTTTCCCAGGCCACAGCAGAGAGCTGGGTCAGAAGTAGAGCAGCCCAGGCTGGCACCGCAGCTCATTTGACTAATCCTCACCTGTGGCACCAGCACCCAGGGTTCTAGTCCGGGTTGGGGCACAGGATTCTGTCCCAGCTGCTCCTCTTCCAGTCCAGCTCTCTGCTGTGGCCCAGGAAGGCAGCGGAGGATGGTCCAAGCCCTTGGGCCCTGCACCCGCATGGGAGACTGGGAGGAAGCACCTGGCTCCTGGCTTCGGATCGGCGCGGTGTACCAGCAGTAGCAGCCATTTGGGGGGTGAACCAATGGAAGGAAGACCTTTCTCTCTGTCTCTCTCTCTGTCCACTCTGCATGTCAAAAAAAAAAAAAAATTAGTAGAGTAGTAGAGCAGCCCATACTCTAACTGGTTCCCATATGGGATACTGGCACTGCAGGTGGCGGCTTTACCCACTACACCAGAGCACCAGCCCTAAACTAGTTCTTAAACTCATAGCAGATCATTTGGTTGGATTGAGTTGCAGGACAATTCCTGAAGAAGGCATTTGCAAGCTGAGCATTTCCTCATGTCCTCTCAACTCTATTTAGTTGTATGTGACAAGAACGGCTCTAATTTATATAATCAGTTTTTGCCATTTTTATGGGTTTTAAACATTATTGTAGTGATTCATAAACCTTATTGTGCATAGGAGTTACTTGAGGTGCTTGTTCTAACTACAGTCCATAGTCCCACCCTCTGAGATTCTGATATGTTAGATTTAGAGTGGGGCCCAGGAAAATGCATATCACCAAGCACCTCTCTAATGCCAATAAGTGCTGTGAAGGAATATTAAAGCTAAGCAGACCCCCCCCCCCTTTCTCTTCTGACCCTTGCCAGATAAACTTTTGACCTACTTTCTGGATTTCTGACTCAGGGAGGGGTTGAGGCTTGTCTTTACTGAATAGACATGGTGATGCCAGGGTAGGAAGAGATAACACCAGAATGTGGCCTTGTAAAATTAGGGGAATGGCCCATCGAAACCAGAACCCAGACAAACCTGTTCACCTTGATAGGCATCTGGATGATGAACTTAGGGTTTTATTTAACCTTAGGAAATGTATGGTAAAAGTGATCCTTACCTGTTGTAAATCTGGCCAATAGCTGATGTTATCTGTACCCTGCATATGTACACTTTGTGCTTACGGGATCCCCCTGTTCCCTTGGTTCCCATGTGAAATATGTTCTACAGCTTCAATGGATTAACTTCAAAGCTTTTGGGTGACTATAAAAAGCTGATGTGATTTGTACTCAGGGTCGTTCGCTCACATTCATGACGTTGCGACCCCAGCATGCTGGTCAATTAAATACTCTACTTGTGTTTTGCATAAGAGACTGTCTCTTGGTGTATTCTTTACTCTGGCACGGCTGTAACAGCTGCAAGCTCAAAGTGAAGAAATATCTTTTTATTAAGCTTTTAGAAGTGTAAGTTAGGTCCACTGTACTTGTATATTATTTTGAAGTATCTTGAATTTTAAATTGTGAAATTAAGTTCAGTAAATTTCAGTTCCATGAAAGATTATAAGCTCATATGTTGGCCTATTCTTGCCTAACTTCAGATCCTATCTGAATTTATTTTGGGCCTTTAGATCCTACTATATTATAGCTATTTTGAATACATAAAATACTTTGATTTTTCTGTCCTTGATATTTAACATAATGCTTGGCATAGAGTAGTATTTCTGTAAAAGAATTACTAGGATGTATAGACTCTGTGTAACATTTTGTCATCAGACTATGACCATTAGGTTTGCTTTATTATCCCCAAAGATAGCTTGAGGTTAGCACTAGCTTCTGATTTCTTAGCTTCTAATACCTTGAGTCTTGAAAGAGCAAATGTTTATTACTCTACTGATGCTTTATTAAAATACCAAGCTACAAGATAGTCAAAATACTAAGAAAGAAAACTCTGCCATCCCATTTGAGGCTAGACCCTAGCCAAATTATGAAGTAAGCTAAGTGTGCCTTTAGTGTTATTCCACTATCTATAGAATTCCCTCCCCACTTGCAACCCTTCCTCTAGCCCATACCCCCATGCTTCCCCAAATCACTGCCTTACAGTTATGCTTTCAATCCTTCCCTCATTTCATTACTGCCATCATTAAAATGTAGATCTCATTCTATGGAATTTCTCTATAATTCAGAATTGACTTAAACTTTAAAGGCACTAACAGTTAGTCCCTACTAGAAAGTTGGCTTCTCAACTGTAGCCTTTTCACATAATAATCAGTGTGTACTTCAAAACCTTCAGTAATGAAGAACACATGACCTCCTTTCCTAGCCCATCCCATCTTGTGCCAGCTTCAATTATAAAATTTTTCCTTATATGTTACAGTGAACTTTATTTACCTGTAGATTTATTCAGTAAACAAAAATTAATGCAGACCCTATTATTTGTCAGGCCCTGTGCTAGGCACTGGAAATATGATAACTAAGGCATACTCCCATAATATCTGCTGGATAAAACTTTTTTTTTTTTTTTTTTTTTTGGACAGGCAGAGTTAGACAGTGAGAGAGAAAGACAGAGAGAAAGGTCTTCCTTCTGTTGGTTCACCACCCAAATGGCCACTACGGCCGGCGCACTGCGCTGATCCGAAGCCAGGGCTTGGGCCATCCTCTGCTGCCTTCCTGGGCCACAGCAGAGAGCTGGACTGGAAGAGGAGCAACCAGGACAGAATCTGGCGCCCCAACCAGGACTAGAACCCTGGGTGCTGGTGCCGCAGGCAGAGGATTAGCCTAGTGAGCCGCGGCACTGGCCTGGATAAAACTTTTGAGGTCTGGCCGGCGCCGCGGCTCAACAGGCTAATCCTCCGCCTTGCGGCGCCGGCACACCGGGTTCTAGTCCCGGTCGGGGCGCCGGATTCTGTCCCGGTTGCCCCTCTTCCAGGCCAGCCCTCTGCTGTGGCCCAGGAGTGCAGTGGAGGATGGCCCAAGTGCTTGGGCCCTGCACCCCATGGGAGACCAGGAAAAAGCACCTAGCACCTGGCTCCTGCCATCGGATGAGTGCGGTGCGCCGGCCGCAGCGCGCCATCCGCGGCAGCCATTAGAGGGTGAACCAACGGCAAAAGGAAGACCTTTCTGTCTGTCTCTCTCTCTCACTGTCCACTCTGCCTGTCACCAAAAAAAAAAAAAAAAAAAAAAAAAAAAAAAAACTTTTGAGGTCTGACATAGCAACCATTGGCAAGGATATAAAGAAACAAATTTTCGGGGCTAGTGCTGTGGCACAGTGAGTTAAGCCAAAGCCTGCAGTGCTGGCATCCAACGTGAGCACTGATTCATGTCCCAGATGCTCCACTTCTGATCCAGTTCCCTGCTAATGGCTTAGGAAAAGCAGCGAAAAATGGCCCAAGTACTTCCATCCCTGCCACTCACGTGGGAATTGAGACCCAGAAGAAGCTCCTGGCTCTGGCCTACCCCAGCCACTCTCTGGGGAGTGAACCAGCTGATGGAAGATTGTTCTCTATATCTCTCCTTCTCTCTCTGTAACTCTGCCTTTCAAATAAATAAATAAATCTTTAAAAAGAAAGGAAGAAAGGGAGAGAAGGAGGGAGGGAGGGAGGGAGGGAAGGAACTCAGACTCCGGTGGATGTATAAATTGGTACAAACACTTTGGAAAGGAACCTGGAACTATCTAATAAGTTTAGAATATATATTGCCTCCCATTTCTGGTAGTATTCCAGATTAGTAAAGGAAGTTAAGGGGGAAATGGCAGAGGCAAGCATTTGAGACCCCACATCAGATTGCCTGGGTTTTATTCCTAGCTTTGGCTCTTATCTCCAGCTTCCTGCTAATGGGGAACCTAGGAGGCAATGGTGATGATGCAAGTAATTGGGTTCTACCACAACATAGGAGACCTGGATTAAGATCCTCACTCCAGGCTCTGGGCTCTCAGCTCCCAGTTCCCGGCTTCAGCCTCATCCTAGCCCCAGCCATTGTGGGGCTCTCATCTGGAGAGTGAACCAGTAATTGAAACCTCTCTCTCTCTCCTTCTCACTCACTCTCACTCCCCTCCTCCATCTCTACACCTCAAATAAATTTTTAAAAAAGCATAATAAGACCAAAGAAGGTAAAAGATAATGAAAGCAGAAAATAATGAAAAGGAAAGCAAACACACAATACAGAAGATTGACAAAGTCAAAATTGGTGTTTTGAAAATATCTCTGGGGACTGGTGCGGTGGCGAACTAGGTTGATACTCCACCTGCGGTGCTGGCATCACATATGCAAGGTCGATTCTAGTCCTGGCTGCTCTTCTTCCAGGCCAGCTCTCTGCTGTGGCCTGGGAAGGCAGTGGAGGATGGCCCAAGAGCTTGGACCCCTGCACCTGCATGGGAGATGGGGAGGAGGCACCTGGTTCCTGGCTTCAGATTGGCATAGCTCTGGCCCTTGCAGCCGTTTGAGGAGTGAACTAGCAGAGGGAAGACCGTCCTCTCTGTCTCTCCCTCTCACTGTCTATAACTCTGCCTCTCAAATAAATAAATAAATCTTTTAAAAAAAATATATCTCTGGTATAATTAAGTTAAAAAGAATGTAAAAATAAATATAAATTATAAAAGGTGGTATAAGTGATGAAAAGATTAAATAGGTAAGAATAGTAAAAATAATTTTAGACTGATAAATTTCAAAGTAAATAAATTCCTGCTGATTCAAGAAGAAATAGAAAACCTTGACTGTCCTATAACCATTAAATTAGATCATAATTTAAAATCTTATTAACTCTATATGATATATTCTGATAAGCCCAGACACATAAATTCTACCAAACTTTCCAGGGGTAGACAATTTTGTACAAAGTATCTGAAGGAATTTTTTTTAAAAAGAAACAAAGGAGAGACATTTTCTAGTTCATCTAATGAAGTTAGTGTAACTTTGATACCAAAACCAAACAAAGACAGTAAAAGAAAGGAAAATTGCATGTTAATTTTGTTCATGAATAAATGAAATTATTTAAAATAAAAAATTAGCAAACTGAATCTAGCAATGCATGAAGAGTACAGTATAACAAAGTTGTGTTTGTACTAGGAATGCAAAGCTGATTTAATAATGGAAATAAATTAATTTAATTTACCACATTAACAGATTAAAGGACAAAAACCAGAGATTGTACCAACTGATAAATAAAAATCTAATATGCATTCATGATTTTAAAAGAAAAAAGGCAATAGAAAGAACTTCCCTAATCTAATAAAGGGCATCTATAATATAACATATGATTATAAAACGCCAAAAGAATTCCCTTTGTTGAAAAATTAGCAAAAATGATTCATTTTGTTCATCATTGTTCTAGAGATCCAGACCAGTTCCAAAGATGAGAATAAGAAATAAAAGTTGTAAGGATTAGAAAAGAAGAAAGAAAATGGTGTTTATTCCCATGACAAACCCCTTCACCTTGGAGAACTCTAACTACACAATTATCAGAATTCATCTGGCCATCTTCTACATTATAACCATTCTATGCAAACCAGTCAGTGACCTCTTGAGAGATAGGTGGCTCAACTCAGACCAACATGGGGAGATTATGAGGATCTTTGAAACTATCTATTTATGGCCGGCAGCTTGGCTCAATAGGCTAATCCTCTGCCTGCGGTGCCGACACTCCGGGTTCTAGTCCCAGTTGGGGCTCTGGATTCTGTCCTGGTTGCCCCTCTTCCAGGCCAGCCCTCTGCTATGGCCCAGGAGTGCAGTGGAGGATGGCCCAAGTGCTTGGGCCCTGCACCCGCATGGGAGACCTGGAGAAGCACCTGGCTCCTGGCTTCAGATCAGTGCAATGCGCCAGCCTCTGCGGCCACTGGAGGGTGAACCAACGACAAAAGGAAGACCTTTCTCTCCTTCTCTCTCTCTCTCACTGTCCACTCTGCCCGTCAAAAAAAAAAAAAAAAAGTATCTGTTTATTAAACTGTCTGTAATGTCAGTATTCTTGGAAAAAAGAGCTTCATTGCAAAAGAACAATAAACAAAATAGCAGAATGCATTAGAAGATGTTGTAAGACCTCATCAAACTTTGAGAAAGAGAAGGAAATTAATGTTTATTAAATAGGTATTTATGTGCTTGACACTGATTATGGGTCCCTAATAAGTAGTTGTTAAAGGAATTAATTTCTCAAAACATTGTGAAATTCCCCATTTTCAGGTGAATTGATTCATGGAAATTTAGAAACTTGTTCAAAATTCACAACTGGAGCTGCTGCTATGGTATAGTGGGTAAAGACGCCCTCTTCAGTGCCAGTGTCTCATTTGGGTGCTGGTTCCAGTCCTGTCTGCTCCTCTTCTGATCCAGATCCCTGCTAATGTACCTGGGAAAACAGTAGAAGATGGCCCAAGTACCTGGGCCCCTGCACCCATTTGGGAGACCTGGAAGAAGCTTTTGGCTCCTGGCTTTGGATCAGCCTAGCTCCATCCATTGCAGCCATTTAGAGAGTGAACCAGCAGATGGAAGATCTGTCTCTCTCTCTCCCTCTCTGTAACTCTTTCAAATAAATAAGTAAATCTTAAAAAAAAAAAAAAAATTCACAACTAATTGATGAATGGCAGAGGTAGAATTTAAACTCAGGTTTACCTAACATTTGTTCTTTCCTTTCAATACACCTTTGAAGAGTTGGAATGGTAGAGGAGAATAGACTGTTTCCTCTTGAATAGTTTTCAGCCTGTACTCAGAATTAACAATACTAATAGAGTACTTTCAAGTGATTTAAATATGTATTCCTTTAATGGAGAAAAGGTTCATAACACATGCATTATCAATATTTATTAGCAATTATACATTTTATAATCATATAATTGTATATATATATCTATTATATATATTTACTTATAAATATTAGTTTTCTTAAAATAAATTAATGAACTAAGGATTTCATTTAATGAATTCTCTTCATAGTTTATTGTGAAGAGTCATTATGCTTTTTTTTTTTTTTTTTTTTTGATAGGCAGAATGGACAGTGAGAGAGAGAGAGACAGAGAGAAAGGTCTTCCTTTGCCATTGGTTCACCCTCCAATGGCCGGCGCACCGCGGCCTGTGCACCGTGCTGATCCGATGGCGGGAACCAGGTGCTTCTCCTCGTCTCCCATGGGGTGCAGGGCCCAAGCACTTGGGTCATCCTCCACTGCCTTCCCAGGCCATAGCAGAGAGCTGGCCTGGAAGAGGGGCAACCGGGACAGAATCCGGCCCCCCGATCGGGACTAGGACCCAGTGTGCAAGGCGGAGGATTAGCCTATTGCACCGCGGTGCTGGCAGATTATGCTTTTTTAAAAAGTATTTACTTATTTATTTATTTATTTATATGTTAGAATTAGAAAAAGAGGGAGAGACAGAGATTTTCCATTTGCTAGTTCACTTCCCAAATGGCTGCAGTGACCACAGCTGGGCAGATCTGAAGCTTCATCCAGGTCTGCCACATGGGTACAGGGGCCCGGTTCTTGGGCCATCTTCTGCTGTCTTCCCAGGTGCATTAGCAGGGAACTGGATAGGAAGTGGAGCAGCAGGACTTGAACCAGTGCCCATATGGGATGCTGGCACCATAGGTGATGGCTTTACCCACTACACCACAGTGCCAGTTCTCATCTTTTTTAAAAAGATTTATTTATTTAGGGGGCTGGTACTTTGGCGCAGTGGTTTAATCCTCCGCCTACAGTGCTAGCATCCCATATGGGCTCCAGTTCTAGTCCCGGCTGCTCTTCTTCCCATCTAGCTCTCTGCTGTGGCCTGGGGAAGCAGTGGAAGATGGCCCAAGTCCTTGGGCTCCTACACCTGCATGGGAAGGAAACTCCTAGCTCCTGGCCTTGGATCGGTGCATCTCCAGCTGTTGCAGCCATTTAGGGAGTGAACCAGCGGACAGAGGACATTTCTCTCTGTCTCTCCCTCTCACTGTCTGTAGCTCTCCTCTCAAAAAACATATTTATTTTTTTGAAAGGCAAAGTTACAGAGAGGCAGAGGCAGAGAGAGAGAGAAGTCTACCATCCACTGGTTCACTCCCCCAAACAGCCACAATGACTGGAGCTGGGCCGATCTGAAGCCAAGAGCCAGGAGCTTCCTCTGGATCCCTGATGCAGTTGCAGGGGCCCAAGGACCTGGACCATCTTTTACTGATTTCCCAGGCCATAGCAGAGAGCTGGATCAGAAGTGGATGCAGCTGGACCCACACTGGCGCCCATATGGGATGGTAGCACTGCAGGTAGTGGCTTTGCCTGCTACACCACAGCACCAGCCCCTGTCATTATGTTTTGATTACGTATGTTAGTTCAAAGAAATATGGACTAATTCTGAGTCCTTGATAAGCAAATCAAATATGCCATGGAATTGTAAACAGTATTTTACTTATCCATGAACATTTGAGGATTTAATGAAGATATGATATCATAAAAACAAGCAAATAATTACCTTGGACAATTAATATATAAGTAGAACAGTACCAAGGGAATAACTTTATTTCCCTCTGTATCCTTAGCCAAAATGGATAATGCTTGTCCATATCCAAGACTACAAGAAATTGGAATGAATCTGAGCCTATAGAAACATAACTGGATCCCATTTGATCGTAATATTTCAGAGTTGGATCAGATGTAAGGGAGATCATCTGAGTCCCCTGGGAAACTTTCACACCTGTGCACAGGAGGTTATATTCAAGGATGGCTGTTGACCTAACTTCTTCCTCTTCAGGAACTACTGTACAGTAGTCCCCTTTTATCTGCAGCTTCACATTTTTTTATTACTGAAAATTGCAACAGCACATCAAAACTTTGTTATTGCAATTTAAACATTTGAAAACTGGAGCATCTAATTATCTGCCCTAATTATTATGCTGTAGACAAAACATCCAGTGTTTTTTCTTTATATTCCTAACCCACAAGTTGCTTTGCACAGTTCTTGGTGCTGGGTTTCATCTCACTAATTTAGTCTTCTGAAACACATGGGAATACTTGAAACTTACTGGTGCTTCTCTGGGTCAAACCAGAAAGACAAAAAGAACTAAAGTATATTGGAAGTCATGCAAATACATTTAAACTACAGATTCCATATAAATTACTGGTACCAAGGTAGGAAGAGAAAGATATTACAATATCATAGGTTATCAAAATTCTAGTATACATGTTTATCTTAGCATAAGATCGTGTTATATCTACTATATAAAATTACTAGCAAGAATAGTAAAATAAGGATTATGCCTAAATTGACTCTGTCATAATCCATTTCTATTCTAGCATTCTCCAACAGATCTCATCCATGATATAGGCAGTAACTGTCTCAACATCTGAATGGCTCACTTCTTTATTCACCCTGAATTCTGTTAAGATCACTGTCCCTGTGTTCTCTTTTAAGCTGAGAGTATCTATACATTAAGAGGTATCTCAGGGGGCTGGTGCTGTGGTGTAGTGGATAAAGCTACCACCTGCAGTGCTGGCATCCATTATGGGCATGGGTTTGAGTCCTGGCTGCTCTACTTCTGATCCAGCTCTCTCTTACGGCCTGGGAAAGCAGTAGAAGATGGCCAGAAGAAGCTCCTGGCTCCTGGCTTCAGATCGGCCCAGCTCCAGCTGCTGCGGCTGTTTGCACCAGCAGATGGAAGACTTCTCTCTCTCTGTCTCTGCCTCTGTCTAACTCAGCCATTCAAATAAATAAATAATAACTGCAATGGCCGGATCTGCACCAATCCAAAGCCAGGAGCCAGAAGCCTCTTCCAGGTCTTCCACATGGATGCAGGGGCCCAAGGATTTGGGCCATCTTTTATTGCTATCCCAGGTCATACCAGAGAGCTGGATCAGAAGAGGAACAGTCAGGACTAGAACCGGAGCCCATATGGGATGCCGCCCCTCAGGTCAGGGCTTTAACCCGTTGTGCCACAGCGGGAAAAAAAAAAAAAAAAAAAAAAGGTGTATCTCAGCTTGGCTAGTTTCTTTCTCCACTCAGATAACAATGTTCTTACCTTTCTCCTCTTTTGGGGGCTCTGGAAAACCATCTTTACAAATCTATCATAGTGTTGAAATGGATCATGAATAAACCAGCAGAGATTTCTATACAGTTAAAATTAATGAACTAAAACTTTAAGTTTTATTATTTGGGTAAATCTCAAATAATAGTCGTAAACATATAAGGCTTTATATATAATATAAAGAATATTAATATAAGAATAACATTATTCTATATTCCATTACACGTTTTAACTCATTTAATTCTTTTTTTAAATAATTTATTTATTTGAAAGTCAGAGTTACAGAGAAAGAGGGAGAGAGAAAGAGATCTTCTATCTGCTGGTTTACTCCCTAGATGGCCACAATGGCCAGTGCTGGCCAGCTGAAGCTGGGAGCCGAGAGTTTCATCTGGGTATCCCACATGAGTGGCAGGGGCCCAAACACATGAGCCATCTCCCACTGCTTTTCCCAAGCCATTAGCAGGGAGCTGTATCAGAATAAGAGCAGCCAGGACATGAACTGGAGCCCAAATGAGATGCCAGCGTCACAGGCAGTGGCTTTACAGGCTAAGATACAATGTGGTCCCCTCATATAATTCCTGCAAATGGTACTGTATCTATATTTTATATCTGGGGAACTGAGGCTCAGAGATGTTAAGTGATATATTCAAGATTACACAGTTAGCATCATATGAACCCAGGGAGTCTGTCCTGGAATCCTAATTCTTGACTACCAGGCAATATTGCTTCTCTGTAGTATGAGATTGTTAAAAAGTCAAGATGCAGGGTAGATATTTTGCACAGTGGTAAAGATGCTGCTGTGGACACCCACATCCCATGTTGGCATTTCTGTGTTCACGTCCTGGCTCTGCTTCCCATTCCTGCTTCCTACTAATGTGTACACTGAGAAGAAGCAGGTGATGGCTCAAGTAGTTGGATCTCTGCCACCCACATGGAGACCCAGATTGTGTTACTGGCGCCTAGCTTCAAGCTGGCCCAACCTTGGCTATTGTGGGAATTTGGAGCATGAACCAATGTATGGGATATTTCTCTATTTCTCAAATAAATAAATATCAAAACACATAAAAGATTCATATAGTATGAAATCATTTATGTAAAATGTTCAAAACACTCAAAACATTTCAGTGTTTTTACAAAATAATATATGTGGAAGTATAAAACCATTAATGAGAGTGGTACTCACTAACTCAGGTATTGGTTACTCTAGGAAAAGAAGAAAAATGGAGATAATGTGATAGTTCTTTTAAAATCTGAAATATTGAAAAAATATGAACATACATGAGTGAATATAATATTTATATGATTTGTCTAATAGCACACAGGAAGAGTAACAAAGATGGATTTTTAAAAATATTATAAAGTTTTATTCCCTGATTTAGAGTTTAAGGTAAATCTGTATAGATTAGAAAACCAATGACTACAGAGTAATCTGTTCAAGGGCCTATAGAGAGTTGGAGAAGACCTGAATCTCCATACTTCTAGGGAACTTTCTACCTTCACAACTGCCTCTAACATACCCCAGTGTTCTTTTGTTGTTGTTGTTGTTAAGATTTATTATATTTATTTGAAAGGCAGAGTTACAGAGAGAGGTAGAGCCAGAGAGAGAAGTCTTCCATCTGCTGGTTTATTCCCCAAATAACTGCAATGGTCAGAGCTGAGCTGATCCGAAGCCAGGAGCCAGGAGCTTCTTCCAGGTATCCCACATGGGTGCAAGGGCCCAAGCACTTGAGCCACCTTCTGCTGCTTTCCCAGACCACAGCAGAGAGCTGGATTGGAAGTGGAGCAGCCGGGACTCGAACTGGCACCCATGTAGGATACCAGTGCTGTAGGTCAGGGGTTTAGCCTGCTGCACTGCTGCACCACAGTATCATTCCCCCTCCCTCTAACCAGTATTCTTATATAATCTATTTTATTTCCTGATTTTTCACTGAAGGATCATGGTTTTATATGTTGGATACATGTGTTTGTCATATTGACAAAAAATTTTTAGTTCTTAGAGATTTTTTAATATATTTATCTGAGAGACTTTTTCCAATTTTTTTTATTGTGTTAAATACACATAACAGGAACCAAAGTTGTAGTATAGTGTGTAAAGCTGTCACCTCAGATGCCAGCATCCCATATGGATATTCAAGTCCTAGCTGCTCCCTGATAATGGCCTGAGAAAGGCAGTGGAAGATGTCCCAAGTGTTTGGGTCCCTGCCCTCCTGTGAGAGACCTGGATGAAGCTTCTTTCTCCTGGCTTCAGCCTGGCCCAGCACTGGCTGTTGCAGCCATCTGGTGAGTAAACCAGCAGATAAAAGGTCTCTCCTCCATATCTCTCTTTATAGAACTCTGACTTTCAAATTAAATAAACAAATACTTTAAATAAATAAATACACATAAAATTTACCAATATAACCACTTTTTTTTTTTGACAGGCAGAGTGGACAGTGAGAGAGACAGAGAGAAAGGTCTTCCTTTGGCTGCCACCGCCGGCGCGCTGCGCTCATCCGATGGCAGGAGCCAGGTGCCAGGCGCTTTTCCTGGTCTCCCACGGGGTGCAGGGCCCAAGCACTTGGGCCATCCTCCACTGCACTCCCGGGCCACAGCAGAGAGCTGGCCTGGAAGAGGGGCAACCGGGACAGAATCCGGCACCCCAACCGGGACTAGAACCCGGTGTGCCGGCGCCGCAAGGCGGAGGATTAGCCTGTTGAGCCACGGCGCCGGCCCCAATATAACCACTTTTAAAACAGATTTATTTTATTTGAAAGGCAAAGTTACAGAGAGAGAAAGAGAAACAGAGAGAGATCTTCCAACCACTGGTTAGTCCCCAAATGGTCACAGCAACCAGGGCTGGGCCATACTGAAGCCAGGAGCCGGGAGCTTCTTCCAGGACTCTCTCATAGGTGCAGAGGCCAAGCATTTGGACCATCTTCTACTACTTTCCCAGTCATATTAGCAAAGAGCTGACTCAGAAGTAAAGCAGGGGACAGTGCTGTGACATAGTAGGTTAATCCTCTGCCTGTGGCGCGGGCATCCCGTAAGGGTGCCAGTTCTAGTCCTGGCTGCTCCTCTCTGATCTAGCTCTCTGCTATGACTTGGGGAAGCAGTAGAAGATGGCCCAAGTGCTTGGGCCCCTGTACCCACATGGGAAATTCCTGGCTCCTGGCTTCAGATCATCTCTGTTCCTGCCATTGTGGCCATATGGGGAATGAACCAGCCAGTGGAAGACCTTTCTCTCTGTCTCTCCCTCTCACTGTCTATGGCTCTACTTCTCAAATAAATAAATAAATAAATAAAATCTTTTGGAAAAAAAAATATGTAAAACAGCTGGAACTCGAACTGGCACCCATAAGGGATGCTTGCATTGTGGGCAGCAACTTTACCTGCTATACCAAGACACTGGCCCTGAATATAACTATTTTTAAACATACGGTCCCCACACTCCATCCACAGAGGATGTTCCATGACCCACAGTAAACATCTGAAATCACAGATAGAACCAAACTCTATAAATACTGTGCTTTTTCCTATACATAAGGCCTATGGTAAATTAATTTATAAATTAGGTGTAATTTGTGTAATTATGTGTAAGAGAACAACTAACAATAGAACAGAACAATTATAATATACTATTAATTATGTGAATTTGATCTCTCTCAAAATATTGTACTGTAGTCATCCTTTTTGTGTTGATATGAGATCCTACAATACCTATATTATGAGATGAAAGTAAGGTGAATGAAATAGGCATTGTGACAGTGTTAGGCTACTTTAAACCTGAAGATATGTCAAAAGATGGATCATCAAACCATGGCTGTGTCAATGGTTGGATGTTAAGAGCAAACAATGTCAGTGTCAAAGCCTGGGGATCTTTAATGGTTAGAGAGATTTTGCTAAAATCTTAGGACAGTGTGGTTGGAAGTTGTTATCTCTTTTTAAATCATCAGAGCTTTGCAGCAGAGGTTATAGTCCTTGAGTAATCATACAGGTGACTTCAATGCTGCATTTCACCAAGATTTGTATTCCATAATTTGTTCTTAATGTCTGTGCAATTCCAAACACTGGAAAATTTCAATAATGTCCACATTGCTAGTTCTGTTTCAGTTTGTTCTTCTGCAGATGATTCAACAAGTTGTTTTAATTCCTCATTTTCTAACACTTCTCAGTGGCCTTCAGTATGCTCTTCCACTTCTTCATCAAATATTTGGCAAATCTTTCTCTGCCAACTTATTTTTCTGTGTGAATGATTGTCCTAACTTCTCCAATGATCTCATCCTCACAACTTCACAAGGTCTTCCAGTTTAATTTAGCCATTGTAACTTTGATGAATACTATTTTGTCAGAAATAGTGAATGATTTCCAGCACTGCATTATACCCCAGACTAAGGTCCATATCAATTGCTGCTCCCACCAACAGTGTATGAAGTTTCCAAACAATAGTTGTTTCTAGTGATTGTAAAGTTGTAGCTCACTGTGGTCTTTAATACATTTCCCTAATGCATAGTGATATTCAACATATTTTATGAGCTTATTGGACATTTGTATATCTTTAGAGAAATGTCTATTCAAATCCTATGCCCCTTTTAAAACTGCATTTTTTAAAATTGAGTTTTAGGGATTCTCTATATATTCAGAATAGTAATTCCTATCAGATATAAAGGGAATTCAAAAAGTTTGTGGAAAACAAAATTTTAAAATAACCTTATTCTAGTGTAATTCTAAAATTCATGCATAGTTTTTTTTCAAAATCCAGATTTTTCCTGAACTTTAAAATTTGTATGAAAATTTTTAAAGACTTATTTATGTATCTGAAAGACAGAGTCACAGGGAGAAGTAGAGTCAGAGAGAGGTCATCCACCCACTGGTTCATTCCCAAAATGGCTGCAATGGCCAGAGCTGAGCCAATCCTAAGCCAAGAGCCAAGAGCTTCTTCCAGATCTCCCACATGGGTGCAGAGGCCCAAGGACTTGGACCATCTTCCACTATTTTCCCAGGCATACTAGCAGGGAGCTGGAAAGGAAGTGGAGCAGCGGGGACTTAAACTGGTACCCATATGGTATGCCAATACTGCAGGTTGGGGCTTTAACCTGTTGTGCCACAGAGCTGGCACTATGTATGAAATTTTTTTTTAAGATTTATTTATTTATTTGAAAGTCAGAGTTACACACAGAGAAAAGAGGAGGCAGAGAGAGAGAGAGAGGTCTTCCATCCACTGGTTCACTCTCCATTTGGCCGCAACAACCCAGAGCTAGGCCAATCCGAAGCCAGGAGCCAGGAGCTTCCTCTGGTTCTCTGACATGGGTGCAGAGGCCCAAGGACTTGAGCCATCTTCCACTGCTTTTCCAGGCCAAGCAGAGAGCTGGATCAGAACTGGGACAGCTGGGTCTCGAACCGGTGCCCCTGCACTCCCATGGGAGACTCTGAAGAAGCTCCTGGCTCCTGGCTTTAGATCAGTTCAGCTCCAGCCCTTGCAGACATTTAGGGAGTGAACCAGTAGATAGAAGATCTCTCCCTCTCTCTCTCTCTCTCTCTCTCTCTCTCTCTCTTTCTCTCTGCCTCTGCCTCTTTGTAATTCTGCCTTTCAAATAAATAAACTTTTAACAAAAATACACATGACATAAAATTTTTTAAAAAACAAAATAATCTTGTCAAAAATCTCTTGGAGTAGACATTGGGCCCACACCCTAAATCAGAATGCTTTGTTCAAACCCTGGCTTCACCATTTCTGATCCAGTTTTCTGCTAATAAAGACAAAAGATGATGGATCAGGTTCTCGATTTCCTGCCACCCATGTGGGAGACCTGGACAGAGTTTCAGGCCCGTGGCTTCAGGCCTGGTCATGAGGGACTCTGGAGAGTGAACCAGTGGATGGAAGATCAGTCTGTCTCTCTCTCTCTGCCCAACCCTGCTTTTTAAATAAAAATATGTAAATAAATAAATAATTTTAAAATTATTTAATCAGGAGAGGGCATTTAGCTTAGTGGTTAAGATACCCATGTCCCACATTGGAATGCCTGGGTTCAATTCCTCACTCTGGCTCATGATTCATTTTCAGCCAATGGAGACCCTGGGAGGCAACAGTGATGGCTCAAGTAAATGGATTCCTGCCATGCGCATGGGAAACCTGATTGCAATCCTGGCTCCTGGCTCTGGCTGTGGCCCTATCCCAGCCTCAGCCATTGTGGGCATTTGGAGGCTGTGTGTGTCTCTCTTTCTCTCTCTCCCTCTGTCCCTCTCAGATTTTTTAAAAAATAAAAATTTTTAAACATTCGACCATATACTTATACCATATACTTATGGGCTCTTTTTAAAAAACAAAGGATTTATTTTATTTATTTGCAAGAGTTACAGAGAGAGGTAGAGAAAGAGGTCCTCCATCTGCTGATTCACTCCCTAGATGGCCACAACGGCCAGAGATAAGCTGATCCACAGCCAGGAGCCAGGAGTTTCTTCTGGGTCTCCCACATGGGTACAGGGGCCCAAGGACTTGGGTCATCTTCCATTGCTTTTCCAGGCCATCAGCAGAGAGCTGGATCAGAAGTAGAGCATCTGGGGTTGAACTGCTGCCAATAAGGTATGTCAGTGCTCCAGGCCAGGGCTTTAATCTGCTGCACCACTGCTGCTGGCCCCTGTGAGCTCTCTGCTCTTTACCATTATTATATATTCGTTTGTATGTGAGTACTGCATTGTTTTGATTGTTATAATTTTGTAATTTTGTAATAAGTTTTAAAATCAGGAGGTTCTATCCTCCAGTTTTGTTCTTAAAAAAAAAAAAAAAAGAATTAGGGATTGGGCACTGTGGTGTAGTAGGCTGAGCCTCCGCCCATGGTGCCATGATCCCATATGGGTACCTGTTTGAGTCCCAGCTTCTCCATCTTCTTCTTCTTCTTCTTCTTTTTTTTTTTTTTTTTTTGACAGGCAGAGTGGACAGTGAGAGAGAGAGAGACAGAGAGAAAGGTCTTCCTTTTGCCGTTGGTTCACCCTCCAACGGCCGCCGCAGCAGGCACGCTGAGGCCGGCACACCGCGCTCATCCGATGGCAGGAGCCAGGTGCCAGGTGCTTCTCCTGGTCTCCCATGAGGTGCAGGGCCCAAGCACTTGGGCCATCCTCCACTGCACTCCCGGGCCACAGCAGAGAGCTGGCCTGGAAGAGGGGCAACCGGGACAGAATCTGGCGCCCCGACTGGGACTAGAACCCAGGGTGCCGGCGCCGCAAGGCAGGGGATTAGCCTATTGAGCCACTGCCCCGGCCTTTTTTCTTCTATTTCTGCGGAGGGAAAAAGTCACTGGGATTGCACTGAATCTGTAGATTGGTTTGATAACTTTTGACATCTTAACAGTAAGCTTTCTAATCTATGAACGAGTGATTTGTTTCCATTTGTTTGTTTTAATTTCTTTCAGCAATGCTTTATAGTTTTAATTGTACAAAGCTTTCCCTTCCTGGACTAAGTTAATGCCTAAATATTTTATTCTTTTTGATGCTGTTAAAAATGGAATTATTTTCTTCATTTATTTTTCAGATTATCCATTTCCAATATATATAAATGCAACAGATTTTTGTGTATTGACTTTGTATCTTACTGTTTTGCTAAATCCATATATTGATTCTAATAGGTTTTGTGGACTCTTTAGGGTTTTCTACAAATCAGATCATAACCTTCTATGAGTAGAGATAGTTTTACTTTTTCCTTTCTAATTTTTTTAAAAAAATTATTCATTTGAAAGGCAGAGAGAGAGAGCACGCAAGGATCCAGGAACTCCATCCCATGTAGGCAGCAGGGACCCAAAGACTTTGGCCATCATCTGCTACCTTCCCAGGTACATTAGCAGGAAATTGAATCAGAAGCAAAGGCACCATGACTCAAACCAGCACTCCAATATGGGACTGTGGCATCACAAGTAGCAACTTAACCTACTGTGCCACAATGCCCACCCCATTCCTTTCTAATTTGGATACCCTTAATTTGTTTTTCATGCCTATTTGCTCTGGCTACAATTTCTAATACTGTGTTGAATAAAAGTGGTGAGCCACAGGCATGTTTGCCTTGTTCCTGACGTTGGAAGAAAAGCTTTCAGTCTTTGAACATTAGGATGTTTACTTTGGGTTTTCCACGTATGTTTTTTATGCTGACATAGTTTCCTTCTATTCCAAACTTGTTTGGTTTTTATCATGAACGGGTGTTGGATTTCGCCAAATGCCTTTTTTATATCAACTGAGATGATCCAGATGTAGAATTGTTATTTGACAGTTTTCTTTCAGCATTTTAAATATCTATGTCCACTGGCTTCTGGCCTCCAAAGTGTCTGATAAGAAATTTGCTGATAATCTTGTGTAACAGTCTCATTACTTGTATGTGATGAGTCACTTCTCTCTTGCTGTTTCCAAAATTCTTTGTTTTTGGCTCCCAAAAGTTTGATTTTACAATCGCTGTAATCTCATGATAAAACTTTATAGTTAAGTAGCTACTTCTTTTGGGTTAGCAAAGAAAGTGATTTCTTGAGATGGACTCTACTCCTGATGAAGATGCTATAAGCATTTTTGAAATGACAACAAAGGATTTAGAATGTTACATAAAGGTAGTCAATAAAGTATCAGCAGAGTTTGAGAGGATTGACTCTAAAAGTTTTTCTGTGACTAAAATGCTTTCAGCAGCATTGCCTGCTGTGGAGAAAGTGTTGGTGAAAGGAAGAGTCATTCAGTGCAGCAAACTTCTTTGTTTTCTTATTTTAAGAAGTTGCCGGTGCAGCTGCTCACTAGGCTAATCCTCCACCTGTGGCACCGGCACCCCGGATTCTAGTCCCGGTCAGGACACTGGATTCTGTCCCGGTTGCTCCTCTTCCAGGCCAGCTCTCTGCTGTGGCCCGGGAAGGCAGTGGAGGATGGCCCAAGTGCTTGGGCCCTGCACCCCATGGGAGACCAGGAGGAAGCTCCTGGCTCCTGCCTTCGGATTGGCACAGCAAGCAGGCTGTAGTGGCCATTTGGGGGGTGAACCAATGGAAGGAAGACCTTTCTCTCTGTCTCTTTCTAACTATGCCTGTCCAAAAAAAAAAAAAAAAAAAAAAGTGCCACAGCTACCCTAAAACTCAGCAACTACCACCCGATCTATTAGCAGCCATCAACATCAAAGGAAAGTCCTTCGACAACCAAAAAAACTGACTCACTGAAGGCTAACATGATTGTTAGTATTTATTTTAGCAAAACAAAAACAATTTTTTAAAATAAAGACCGAAAAAAAGCCGGCGCCGTGGCTCAACAGGCTAATCCTCCACCTTGCGGCGCCGGCACACCGGGTTCTAGTCCCGGTCGGGGTGCCGGATTCTGTCCCGGTTGCCCCTCTTCCAGGCCAGCCCTCTGCTGTGGCCCAGGAGTACAGTGGAGGATGGCCCAGGTGCTTGGGCCCTGTACCCCATGGGAGACCAGGGAAAAGCACCTAGCACCTGGCTCCTGCCATCGGACGAGCGCGGTGCGCCGGCCGCAGCGCGCCGACCGCGGCAGCCATTGGAGGGTGAACCAACGGCAAAGGAAGACCTTTCTCTCTGTCTCTCTCTCTCACTGTCTACTCTGCCTGTAAAAAAAAAAAAAAAAGACCGAAAAAGAAAATTTGACTAAATTGAGTCTTTGTATAGACCTCTTTGAATTCTTGGATTTTGTTGAACTTCTTGAATGTTTATGTATTTCATCAAATCTTGGAAGTGTTCAAATTCTCCCTCTCCTCTCTCCGGCACTCCCGCAGTGCATATGCTATCTGCTTGATGGTGTTCCACACGTCCCTAGACTCTGTTCACTTTTCTTCAGCCTTTTTCCTTTCATTCCTTAGACTTGGTCATTTCCAGGGGTCTGTGCAAGTTTGCTGATTCTTTCTTCTGTTTGCTCAAATCTACTTTTGAATCCCTCTAGGGCAATTATTTCAATTGTTGTACATTTCAGCTCCAAAATTTCTTTCTTTTTTTTTTTTTTTTTGTTTGCAGGCAGAGTGGACAGTGAGAGAGAGAGAGACAGAGAGAAAGGTCTTCCTTTGCTGTTGGTTCACCCTCCCTCCAGTGGCTGCCGCGGCCGGTGTGCTGCAGCCGGTGCACCGCGCTGATCCGAAGGCAGGAGCCAGGAGCTTCCTCCTGGTCTCCCATGGGGTGCAGGGCCCAAGCACTTGGGCCATCCTCCACTGCACTCCCGGGCCACAGCAGAGAGCTGGCCTGGAAGAGGGGCCACCGGGACAGAATCCGGTGCCCGGACTGGGACTAGAACCCAGGATGCCAGCACCGCTAGGTGGAGGATTAGCCTATTGAGCCGCGGCGCCGGCCACCAAAATTTTTCTTTGGCTTCTTTTTAGGTTTTCAATCTCTGTAGATAGTTCCCTTTTGTTCATACATTGTTTCCTTGACTGTCTCCACATCTTCCTTTAGTGCTTTGAACATTTCTATGACAATGTTTTAATGTTATTGTCTATTAGACCTGCCATCAGAACTTTTTTAAAGATGGTTTCTGTCGATATTTTTTTCTTTGTGTGCCATACTTTCCTGTTTCTTTGTATGCATTGTGGTTTTTTGTTCAAAACTAGACATTTGAAGCTAAAATTGTAGTAACTCTGTAAATCAGGTTCTCCCCTTTCCTACCTGAGTATACATGGTCAATTTCTAATTTTCCCCATGTATACACTGGTATTTGGGATGTGCTAGTCTTTTAAAACTTTTTATTCATGTATCTTCATTTTATCTGAAAGAGACAGCCAGAGAGATAGACAGAAAGAGATCTTCCATCTGCTGGTTCACTCCCCTATGCCTACAAAAGCCAGGGCTGGTCCAGGCCAAAGCCAAGAGTCTAGAACTCCATCTGGGTCTCACATGTGGGTGGCAGGGACCCAAGTACTTGAGCCATTACTTGATGTCTCCCAGAGTGTGCATTAGCAAGAAGATGGATCAGAAGTGAATGAGGGGGGCCAGTGCGGTAGCGCAGCAGGTCAAAGCCCCAGCCTGCAGCACCAGCATCCCATATGGGCACCGGTTTGAGTCTCGGCTGTTCCTCTTCCAATCCAGTTCTCTACTGTGTCCTGGGAAAGCAGTAGAAGATTGCTCAACTCCTTGGGCCCCTGCACCCACATGGGAGACCCAGAGGAAACTCCTGGCTCCTGGCTTCGGATCAGCTCAGCTCTGGCCATTGAGGTCATTTGGGGAGTGAACCAGCAGGATAGAAGACTCTCTCTCTCTCTCTCTCTCTCTCTCTCTCTTCCTTTCTCTCTGGCTCTACCTCTCTCTTTCAAATAAATAAAATAAATCTAGAAAAAAAAAAAAAAGTGAATGAAGGGGGCCGGCACTATGGCACAGTAGGCTAAGCCTTCACCTGTGGTGCTGGCATCCCACATGGGTGCTGATTCATAGCTCAGCTTTTCCTTTTCCCATCCAGCTCTCTGCTAATAAACCTGGGAAAGTAGTGAAGGATGGCCCAAGTGCTTGGGGCCCTGCACTTTTGTGGGAGACCCAGAAGAAGCTCCTGGCTCTGGATCAGCCTAGCTCCGGCCATTGCAGCCATCTGGAGAGTGAACCAGTAGATGGAAGACCTCTGTCTCTCTTTGTTTCTACTTCTCCCTGTCTGTAACTCTACGAAAGAGAGAAAGAAAGAAAGAGAGAGAGAGAGAAAGAGAAAGAAAGAAAGAAAGAGAGAGAGAGAGAGAGAAAGAAAGGAAGGAAGGAAGGAAGGAAGGAAGGAAGGAAGGAAGGAAGGAAGGAAGAAAGGAAGGAAGGAAGGAAGGAAGGAAGGTCTAGCCCTTCCTTGAAAAGAAAAGAAAAGAAAAGAAAAGAAAAGAAAAGAAAAGAAAAGAAAAGAAAAGAAAAGAAAAGAAAAGAGAAGAAAAGGGAAGTGAATGAGGGGCCGGCATTGTGGCATGGGGGACTGGGTGGCAGCCTGTAACACAGGCATCTCATATGGGCACCAGTTAGTGACAGCTACTCCACTTTTGATACCATGCCCTGCTAAATGGTCTGGGAAAGCAATGGAAGACGGCCCAAGTGTTTGGGCCCCTGCCACCCATGTGGGAAATCCAGATGGAGTTCCAGGCTCCTAGCTTCAACCTGGCCTAGCCCCAGCCATTGTGACCATTTGAGAAGTAAACTAGCAGATGGAAGATCTCTCACTGTCTCTCCCTCTATCTCTCTGTAACTCTTCCTTTCAAGTAAATAAAACTTTTTTAAAAGTGAGGAAGAAGAGAGGGAGCCAAGATTCAAATCAGGCACTCCAATATGGGATGTGGGCATCCTAAGCAGTGACTTAACAGCTCTGCCAAATGCCCAAGTGTCCTAGTCTTTTGGAAGAAAAAAGAGGGGCCCTGGCCCTTTAAGTCCCCTGTAAGTCACTTCAGCTGAAAAGAGAAGAGCTTTAACACTGGAGGAAGGTGCAACAATAACCCAGGCTGACCTCTCTGTGTGCATGATTATGATCAGAAGTAGCAAATAGCAATCAGGGCACAGATGCCCGATATCTGGAAGACAAAAACATTCTGACCATCTTGGTTCCTGCAAGCTTTGTGAGGCTACTCCAGGAAATGTACACAGCTATCTACCATGGGGCTGGGGTTCAAAGATGGGTAGCTGCTATCATGCTAAGAGCTAAATTTAATGAAATTAACCAAACTTTACTACCAAAGCCTTGCTCTGGAAGAGTTGAAACTCCAAAGTTCCCACAATTTTTTTTATAGATTCTTCCAGTGTAATTATTATTATTATTTTTTTTGACAGGCAGAGTGGACAGAGAGAGAGACAGAGAGAAAGGTCTTCCGTTGCCGTTGGTTCACCCTCCAATGGCCGCCGCAGACGGCGCGCTGCGGCCGGCACACCACGCTCGTCCGATGGCAGGATCCAGGAGCCAGGTGCTTTTCCTGGTCTCCCATGGGGTGCAGGGCCCAAGCACCTGGGCCATCCTCCACTGCACTCCCGGGCCACAGCAGAGGGCTGGCCTGGAAGAGGGGCAACCGGGACAGAATCCGGCACCCCGACCGGGACTAGAACCCGGTGTGCCGGCACCGCAAGGCGGAGGATTAGCCTGTTGAGCCACGGCGCCGGCCGTAATTATGTTTTTTTAAGATTTACCTTTTATTCATTTGAAAGGCAGAGTTACAGAGAAAGGAGGACACACACACACACACTGAATCTTCCATCCTCTGATTCACTCCCCAAATGGCCTCAATGACCAGGCTGGACTATGCCAAAGCCAGAAGCCTGGAGTTTCTTCTGAGTCTCCCACATGGGTGCAGTGGTCCAAGCACTTGGGCCACCTTCCACTGCTTTCCCAGGTGCATTAGCAGGGAGCTGAATTGAAAGTGGAGCATCCAGGATGGGAATCACTGCCCAGATGGGATGCTGGCACCCTGGGCTGCAGCTTAACCTGCTACACCATAGTGCCAGTCCCTCTTGTGCATTCTACTCTGAAATTTTCTAGAATCCTCTCCTAGTTAATTATTTTAAGGGAAATAGTAATTTTTGATTGTTTGCTTACATTCTATCATTCCATTGCTCTACACTTCAGCAGGATTATATTTTAGAATTATAAACCCCGGCCGGCGCCGTGGCTCAACAGGCTAATCCTCCGCCTTGCGGCGCCGGCACACCGGGTTCTAGTCCCGGTCGGGGCACCGGATTCTGTCCCGGTTGCCCCTCTTCCAGGCCAGCCCTCTGCTGTGGCCCGGGAGTGCAGTGGAGGATGGCCCAGGTGCTTGGGCCCTGCACCCCATGGGGAGACCAGGAAAAGCACCTGGCTCCTGGCTCCTGCCATCGGACGAGCGCGGTGCGCCGGCCGCAGCGCGCCGACCGCGGCGGCCATTGGAGGGTGAACCAACGGCAAAAGGAAGACCTTTCTCTCTGTCTCTCTCTCTCACTGTCCACTCTGCCTGTAAAAAAAAAAAAAAAAAAAAAAAAAGAATTATAAACCCCAATCAGCCCTGAGCTAGGGCTTTCTCTAGGAACTCAATGTCTTGTCTTATCTTTTTTTTTTTTTTAAGATTGATTTATTTATTTGAAGGGCAGAGTTAAGAGAGGCAGAGGCAGAGGCAGAGAGAGAAAGAGAGGTCTTCCACCCACTGATTCACTCCCCAGATGGCCGCAACGGCCAGAGCTGCACTGATCCAAAGCCAGGAGCCAGGAGCTTCTTCTGGGTTTCCCATGTGAGTGCAAGGGCCCAAGCACTTGGGCCATCTTCCTCTGCTTTTCCAGGCCATAGCGGAGAGCTGGATCGGAAGTGGAGCACCTGGGTCTCAAACTGGTGCCTATATTGGATGCTGGCACTGCAAGTGGTGGCCTTACCCACTTTGCCACAGCATTGACCCCTCTTTTTTTCTTTTTCTTTCCCACTTAGCTCCACCTCTATCACCTAGAATCCATCAAACTCCAGATGTTGTTTTCCTCCTCCAAAGTCATTATCTGTCCAAAGGGTTTATTTGGTGGGTTGTATAATGAATTAAAATTTAGAGAACATTCACTTTTGTGGAATGCTTCATAGTTTTCAAGGTGTCTAAAGTATTCCATTTGATCATCTTTTCAGCCCTTTGTGGAAGGTATGTTAAATAGTGTCACTCAGTTTATGTGACTTTCCCAAGGCAACAGAAAAGAGTAACAAAAGTCTGAACTGGGACCCAGACCTCCTGATTCCTTATTTACTTCTCTTTCAAGTTGTCCTTGCCTTTAAAACTACCAAAAAAAAAAAAAAAAAAAAAAGTCCCTATAAATAAGGGTTAATCAATGTTACCTCTATTTGACCTTTTTATCCCTATCCCCACAAAAACAGACAATGTTTAATGCTGGGCATTGTATTAAGCTGCTTTATTATGCAGAACCTCTAAGCTTCACGTTACCCAAGAGTTCATAAATTGTGACCTTGTAAATTCTAGTTGAGTCATGGAAAAACCAAGTAAGGATGTGAGCCACAGCCTAATAGCTTAGAGTCAGGAGAGCAATTCCTTCTACTGTTGAAAGTTTACATGGAAATTTGAAAATTATGAGACCAATATTGAAAGTCCCCAAAGAGATTTTACTAATAAGGTAGGCTGGGGCTCTGCAATCTGCCCATCTCGTGTTTAATTTCTCCACCAACTGCTCCTAGCCCACCCAGAATTTTTGAAAGAAGTAGAATTAAACCCTTCTTTGGCAGCATTTGTTTTTCCAGGTTAATTCACTATGCCTAAGTTTCATTCTGTCTCCTGGGACCCATTTTGAATTAAATTCTCATTAAACTTTGCCCATGGAGTGTCCTCAGCATAACCACTTCCCTTCTAACTTCAGTGTCAACACCAATTCCAAGTCTAAACACTAGGAAGAAATATAGGAAGACCAGACCACAAGACTTATGACCACTGGGATGAGTATGAAGGCACGGTTTTTGCTTGGCTGAAAGCAACAGAATGAAATGGGGAAGCCAGCTGCTGGGAGCTCCTGGGGTCTTTAAAAAATCTCACAGCAACACGCCTTGCCTCTGCTACCCAAGGACAGAAAAGACGCTCTGCTCTGGCTTCCCTTAGAGAGGCTGATTAAGGGCATAGTCACTTGCACTGTAAGTAGGAGGAAACAATTTTCTTTTCTTCTGCTGCCTACAGAAATTCTTTCTCCTTCTCTAAGTTTAAGTTTCAAATGACCAGCATTACTAGAGATCCCTTCTGTAAAATAAGGGCTACCCTTTACTTTTTCTGCTTTTTAAAAATCTACTCTCCTGTTCTCCTTACTGCCGCTAATCAGATAATGAAGCATTTCCTCTTTCTATGGTGGATTTCTAGGAATCTTCCTGCCTGTGAGATAAAGTTTGAAATAATTTTTGTAGTTTGAAAGGTTGTTTTCTTGTTCTTATCTTTGAAATTACACACAAGGAAGCAGCACACCTCCTTGGCTGCAATTTTATTTATGAAAAATAAAATTCCTTGGCCTCACTCTTTGAGTGAAGCATTTGAGTTTAGTTGGCAGTATAATCTGCTTCCAGAATGAGTAAAGAACTTGTCAGTCATCCATCATTTTTTCTGGAAAGTTAAACAGATTTATTTGATTTATTTTTATGGGATTTATTTTGAGGATTTTAGCATCAAGGAATTAACCTTTTGCTAGCCACTTCTTATTTCTCTTTACCCTGCCTTTTCCATTTCCTAGCAGTAAAAATAAACTGTAAATTATCCTAAGAAATGGGGGGGCTGTTTGGTGTGGCAGTTAAGCCGCTGCTAGAACACTCGGGTTTGAATCACAGCTCTGCTTTCCATGCCAGTTTCTTGCTAATGCCCACCTGGGAGGCAACAGATGGTGGCTCAAGTAGGTGGGTCCCTGCCACACATATGGGAGACCCAACTTGAGTTCTAGACTCCCAGCCCTGGTTGTTGTATTTGGAGAGTGAATTAGTAATGGAAGATCTCTCTCTCTCTCTCTCTCTCTCTCTTTAAAATAAAAAATAATTATTATTTTAAAAAAATATCTAAGGAAGTACTTCTAAATATCAACCCTGTCCCCAGAGTCACATTTTAGCACTTCTTTAGATGTCTACAGAAAGTTGCTTCTAGAATCGAATTTCTAAAGGCTCTTACAAAGCAGAGTATAGGATTTGAAGGTCAGTCTGCATGTGTAGCATTGATTCATTTCATGTTTATTAGAGCTGAAACAGATAATCAAAATTCCATTTATTACATATCTCCTTTTTCTTTTTAAGTGTTTTTCAGAATGGATGTTCATTTTGACACATGTTAATGTTCATTAGGTGAAAGCTCAGGTTCATGTGTGTAGTTGTGGATGGGTTTGCTCTGCTCAGTGATGTTGTACATTTACCCTGCTGTTTCCATTGTAAAGTCTCTAGGAGGCTAAAAGGATGGAATGTTGGAGTCACTTTTGGTTTTCCTTGGTTATTTTGGAAACCTTAGTGGGATCAAGAGATCTTGATCCACTCCGAAAAATATTTTCATAGTTGTATGCCTCAAAACTTTTCCATTTTCTCAAAAAAATTAACATGTATATTGTGTCTTGTGTTTGCTCAGCTATACTTCCATGATTCTAACTTGAGCCTTTTCAGCAGAAAATTTTATTTGACATCAAAGTATCTTCCCTTCCTTCTGCTGTAATTGTTGAGAAGCAATAGCTTAGCTTCAGCCATACTTAGTGAGTGCAAGGTGTCACTCAGGTAAAAGGAATTCAGAACATGAAAAGACAGAATGATTTCTAGGACAAAGAAAAGAGACTGAAGTGGTTTCTAAAGAGCAAAAACAAAATTAATAAATTACTCACTAACATCTTTGTTGAATAATGATGGGTAAAGTAGGCTGAAAGGAATAATGTCACAGACTGAAAGTAATCATTTAACAGTTCCTACAAGCACTGTATTTCCTGTACTGAGAATGAGTCTCTGTTTCAGTGGAATATGGAGACAGATTTCACATTGACAAGAAGCTTCCTGGGTGATTCATGTTCTTTTGCTTCTTGAGAAGGAACTCAGCCTCAAGCCTCCTCTCAAATTCTAACTCAGGGCCTCTTAGGCAGAGCCCTGGTCTATGGTTCTTGGTCTCAGAAGAAAAATCCTAAAGCAGGCTACCTACATAAGATCCAAACTACTTGAGGATATAGGAGAAAACAGGCACCCAGTTTCTCCTGTACTATCACTCAATAATCAACACAGAAAACTCTGACCAAATGAGGGGTGAGGGGATTCCCCATACACTAAGCAAGCAATCAGTTCTGCAGTAGGCATCAGCTGTGTTCCTGCCAATACATTTCTGACACGGTATACCCAGAGATGGAGAGCTCCATCCCTAAGACTATCTGCTACCCCTTCAGATACTGATTGCAATAGATGGCCTAGATTGTTTGTCCTATGATTCTGGCCAACCAGCTATAAATCAGTGTCCCTCCACAACCCCCTTAGATTCAATTAATTTGCTAGAGTGGCTCCTAGAACTCAGGAAACACATTTACCAGTTATTATGAGGAATGTTACAAAGGGTATCAATGAATACCAGATGAAGAAATGGATAAAGAAGGGTATATAGGAAGGGGCATGAAGCTTCCATGCCCTCTCCAGGTATACCACCCTCTAGGAACCTCCACATGTTCAGCTCTCTGAAAGCTCTTCAAACCCTGTCCTTTTAGGACTTCATTACATAGGCATGATTTATTAAATCATTGGCCAACTTAACCTCCAACCCCCCTTTCCATTCCCTGGAGGTTGAGGGATGGGACTGAAAGTCTCAACCTTATCATCAAAGACCAAATATGCATTTTACAATATCACACCACTTGTTAGAATGTTGTTCAATTTGGCATCTGTTATGCATATGAAGTAGACTAGTCAATTCAGTGACAATAGCCAGATCAGTCTGTATATAGATATAGCTCAACATATGAAAAAATTTTAGTGTTGTTAAATTATTCTGATACTTATTTAAATGTTATAAAAGACTATTGCAATAGGGATTTAGGAGAGAGCAATTATGCTCAATTCCAGATACAGCAAAGGCTACTGGGGATTTATAGCCAGAGAGTAAAGTGAGGGGGCCAATGGATGAAAAACTACTAAGAGGAAACATTAAGGGTAGGGAGTTCTTGCTAAAAGCCCGCTAAAGGCTTATACTTCAAAGGTGGAGGATGAGGAACTTCATTACATGTTAAGAGGATTCTTGCGAAACTTAATCAGTAGAATTTTTCCTAAACTGAACTCCGCACCCAAAGACTGGGGGCCAAGCTCAAAGCCTAATTGAGAAGAGGACTCAAAAGAACGTACTAATGTTTTTGGTCAGGGAAAGAGACTTTGTTAGCATCCACAAGCTTTCTTCTCTTCCTCCTCTTCTTTCCCATGCTGCTGCCCCCAACCGCACCAGCTACGAGAGAGGTCTCCACTTCCTCAGTCAGCCCCTTCCCTTCTACTTCCCAGTGGCTCTCCTTATTGAAAACAGGATACCAGACTCTCAGGGCTCCACATTCAGCATCTCAACTAGCAGATGTGCCTGTAACTCATTCCACTCTCAGTTTACTCCTTGATGAAAGAGGGCCCACTCCACTTTGGGAAACATGCATCCCATATGTGAAGAGCCATCCCTGACTGCTGCTCTGGCAGCATTTGTAGTCTCTGCCCTGGGGGGAGATTTATAAGTAAAGAAGGAGCCAATGGTTGTGCACATGCCTCACCCTCCCCTAGCGGGCACATTATTTTAAGAATTATTTTTAATTTGTATTTGTCTCATAAATACAACATTACGTGTATTTTTAGTCAATCTGATGATTGACAGTTTTGTTGTTGGAACACTGTGTTGAAAACTGGAGTTCTAAAACCCAGGCTTGAGAAATAGAGTAAATACTTTTTGGTTTCTGTATTTCTACTATAGCAATTTGGACTGGACCAGGCCAGCAAACCAAGGAGTTTGTAGTTTTCTTCCTTTTTTCATCAGGAAAAGGTGCCAACCTTCTTGTGTGCATCTGGAGTTAGGCAGATCTAGAATTGACTCTTTTCTTGTCACTGCCTCTGTGGCTTTGTGCTTTGGGTTTCAGTTTCCTCACTGTGAAATGTGGCTTGTTAAATGTACATAAGGTACCTAGGGCAGAACCTAGCAAGTGCTCAGTAAATAGAAGTTATTGTGATTCATGTCCCTGCCTTTGTCACTAAATAGCAATTTGAGTTGTCTTAGGGTGAAGAGAGCAGTACTATGGGAGAGGTTCTAATCAGAAGTCTTACTGATTTATGTGTGTGTATTTTTTATTTATTTGAAAGGCAGACAGAGAGGGACATAGAGAGACAAACAGGGATCTCCCATCTACTTGCCCATTCACCTAAATGCCTGCATCAGCCAGGATGGACCAGGCTGAATCTAGCCTTAGAACCAATCCAGGTCTCCCACGTAGGTGTCAAGGACCCAAGTACTTGACCCATCACTTGTTGCCTTCCAGGGTGCACATCAGTAAGAAGCTAGAAGTAGGAGTGGAGCCAGGATTCAGGCACACCAATGTGGGATGCAGGCATCCCAAGCAATATCTTAATTGCTATACCAAATGCTCACCCCTGATTCGTGATTCTGCTTGGGAAACCTCCCCTCATTCTGGGCCTCAGTAAGTGTATGGATCAAATCACACATCACAATCACTGGAAGTTTATTAAAAATATATCTCCAGACTCCTCCCCTGGAGATTCAGATTGAGTGGAACTACGGCAGTATTTGGGGTTTATATTTCATAGGAGATCCTCTAAGAGGGTAGATGAATGAATACAGTAGAATATTATTATTTTTTTTTTGACAGGCAGAGTGGACAGTGAGAGAGAAAAGTCTTCCTTTGCCATTGGTTCACCCTCCAATGGCCGGCGCACCGCGCCCTGTGCACCGCGCTGATCCGAAGGCAGGAGCCAGGTGCTTCTCCTGGTCTCCCATGTGAGTGCAGGGCCCAAGCACTTGGGCCATCCTCCACTGCACTCCCTGGCCACAGCAGAGAGCTGGCCTGGAGGAGGAGCAACCAGAATCCGGCGCCCTGACCAGGACTAGAACCTGGGGTGCCAGTGCCGCAAGGCGGAGGATTAGCCTATTGAGCCACAACGCTGGCCAACAGTAGAATATTAATTGACAATTGGAAAAACAACTTATCTATGCAATAGGATGGATAAAATATCAAAAATACTATGTTGAGCAAAAGAGATTAGATATAAAATACTTCATTCAGTATGATTCCATTTCTATGAAGTACAAGAACATGCAAAACAAATCTAGTGTGAGGAGTCAGAATAAAGGTTATTTTTGTGGGGTGAAAATATGTATTTATTGGAAAGAGGCACAGGAGAACTTTCATGAGTAAAAGGAATGCTATATATCTTGATCTGAGTGGTGTTTAAACAAGTGTACATATAGGTTAACATTCATTAACTGGATACTTTTTTTTTTTTTTTTTTTTGGACAGGCAGAGTTAGAGAGAGAAAGGTCTTCCTTTTCCATTGGTTCACCCCCCAAATGGCCACTACAGCCAGCGCACTGTGCTGATCCGAAGCCAGGAGCCAGGTGCTTCCTCCCAGTCTCCCATGTGGGTGCAAGGCCCAAGCACCTGGGCCATCCTCCACTGCCTTCCCGGGCCACAGCAGACAGATTGACTGGAAGAGGAGCAGCCGGGACAGAATCCAGCGCCCCAACCAGGACTAGAACCCCGGGTGCTGGTGCCGCAGGCGGAAGATTAGCCAAGTGAGCCACGGTGCCGGCCTCAAATAAATAAATCTTTAAAAAAAAGAATCTTGGCCGGCGCCGTGGCTCACTAGGCTAATCCTCTGCCTGCGGCACCATGGGTTCTAGTCCCAGTCGGGGTGCCAGATTCTTTCCCGGCTGCTCCTCTTCCAGTCCAGCTCTCTGCTGTGGCCCCAGAAGGCAGTAGAGGATGGCCCAAGTCCTTGGGCCCTGCACCCACATGGGAGACCAGGAGAAGCACCTCGCTCCTGGCTTATGGATCGGCTGCAATGCGCCAGCCGTAGCGGCCATTTTGGGGGGTGAACCAACGGCAAAAGGAAGACCTTTCTCTCTGTCTCTCTCTCTCTCTCTCTAACTCTGCCTCTCAAAAAAAAATTAAAATAAAATAAAAAATAAAAAATGAATCTGCATAGGGAGTGCTTGGAACAGCACAGAAAGGATTCACAAATATCAGTAAAGTGACATTTGGTTGACCAGACAATAATGATGATGACTTGGCCTAGGGTAGCTATAAGCTTTTGGTTAGTGGTTCAGCCAAGATTCTGAGCCTCTAGGACTTGGATTACCAAAGAAAGCGACCTGAGATGTTGAATTCCTCATGCTCAGTGGGTCTTGTCTTCTCAATGTTTTTCCCATCAGTTATGGATGAGGCTGGATTAAAGGATCCCTCAGTGTGTTGGGCTCAGTACCTGAAGTGCAGTCTTCAGACCCCGTTCACAACAAAGCAGTCTTGGGAACTGAAAAATTTATGAGCAAGATTCCTCTAGGTCTTTTCCATCAGTGCTCCCTTCCCTCTGGGTGTCTCTGCCTAGTCTCAGCAGAATCTGTTCTCCTGACACCATGCTCCAAAGTTCTCAGCACTTTCTTTGGTTCTTCCTCACTTCTCCTTCTCTGCTTTTAGGTGGGGAAATAGAACTAAGCCAATAACACTTATTGCTACCAATTTAATCATGTCTAAGTTCATTTGCCTTATTACCTTAGTGGCCCATAAGATATGCTATGGAAACTGGCTAGTTAAGGGAAGATATTTGAGGCAGAATGTGATTTAAATCTTATTTTATAAGTTATCCTCACTCTTCCTCCCCATGTAACTTCGACCATCAAAGAGAGGTTGTGTGACAAAACTATTAACTAGAGACATTATTAATCTTGGACCTCTGTAGCCTAGGTCTGCAGATAGAGGGATTTGGGGCAACATAATGTGGAACTGGCTTTCAATAGGAACCTCAAGAGATAAGATTCCAGGCCAGTTATTCCAGTGTTTTGCAGCCCACAGACAGAGGGTTTTATCTTGACTTTCAGAAGGCAAGATCCCAGAGGTAGGCCAGAGAACAGTGGTCCCAGAAGAGGCAGACCTCAGGCAAGCCTCTGAAACAAAGGGCAGGATTTAGAGAAGGAGATGGGGACTGCCATGGTATTTTAGATAAAGTCATAAAAAAGAAATTCATTGTAATTTGGAAACTATTAAGTCCAGAAGTACACGATTTTGCCCTTATCTTGTTCCCTTTTCCCCAACCATGGTTGTAGAGAGGCATGATGGAGATCAAGTATGTGCCCAGGACTGATAATAGCTGATCCTGACTGATGCTGACAGAGCTGCATTTTCCTTCCCCATCTCTCCTCCCTGCCTGGTTAAGCTGGAGCCCATTTAGGGATGAGCAACACTAAGTTACAAACCCTGGTTTTGCAGGTGGAGTGAACCATGCATTGTTCTAGTTAAAGAAAGTCACATCATCCATTCAGAGAGAAACAGAGCTCCACCTTGGCTTGCTGTAAAGAAAATTAAAGATCTAAGAGCTCTGAACCCCTAATCAGCATTTCAAAGGATTATAGATTTGTCAGAGACACAGACCAGACCAGAAGAAAATTTACCACTTCTTTTTTTCTTTTTTATATTGTGAGAATATTTTTACACAGAGAACATTTCATGTAACCTCTACCCAGAATCATCCTTACTTGTTCCATGTTTATTTCACCCTTATTATTTTAAAAATTACAAAAAAAAGTTGAAGTTCCCCTTACCACCCAACTCCAGTCCCACAATTCTGCCATCACATACCACATAACAAAATTTCCGTTAATGATAAAACACGTTTATGACAGTGGTCCCATGCGAAAAATTCCTATAGCCCTCTGACATAGTAGCCATTGTAATGCTGTAGGACTATGTGTTACTCAAGTGTTTGTGGTGATGCTAGCATACAATTAGATACAGTACATAGTACTTGATCGTGAGAATAAATGACTGCTTCATTGATTATATATTTACTTGTTTTATACTTTTATTATTTTATACTCTTTCTACTTACAAAAAAATGTTTACTGTAAAACAGTATGTCATCTTATATCAGCAGCTCTTGATAGAAACATCTCACATTTACTATATCTTAATTGCATCAGTAGGCCATGTTGAGTGATTGGTCTGTGCATCTAGCTTGTATAGTATGTATAGTACACTCTATCATATTTGTACAACCATTAAATTATCTAACAGTTTCTTTCTCCTCTCTTTTTCTGCCCTTTTAAAAATTATTTATTTGAGAGGCAGACAGACACAAAGAGAGTGAGCTACCACTTAATAGTTTACTCCTTCCCTGGGCAAAGACTGGGGCTGGGAACACAATCCAGGTCTCCCATGTGCATGGCAAGAGCTTAATTATTTGGGTCATCACCACTGTCTCCCAGGATCTGCATTAGCAAGAAGCTGGATGGGAAGCCAGAGGCAGGAATCAAACTTAAGTACTCCAGTGCAAGATGCAGATATGTAAATCTGAGTCTTAACTTCTAGGCTAATTGCCCCACCCTCTTCTACCTGTTTTATTCTCTTCTTTAATTCTAAAATCTTACATATATAAATATATATATATATATATATATATATATATATATCCCTCTCTCACCTAAATAGTTTCTTTTGGAAAACACTAATTTAGCCGGGTTCACTAGGCTAATCCTCCACCTGCGGCACCGGCACCCCGGGTTCTAGTTCTGGCTGGGGTGCCGGATTCTGTCCCACTTGCTCCTCTTCCAGTCCAGCTCTCTGCTGTGGCCCAGGAATGCAGTTGATGGCCCAGGTTCTTGCGCCCTGCACCCGCATGGGAGACCAGGAGGAAGCACCTGGCTCCTGGCTTCGGATCCATGTAATGCGCCAGCTGTGGCAGCCATTTGCGGGGTGAACCAACAGAAAACAAAGACTTTTCTCTCTGCCTCTCTGTCTAACTCTGCCTGTCAGAAAAAAAAAAAACTAATTTAAATTGGCATTTCCTTCATATGGCTGTTTCTTATTTTTGGGGTATATATCTGATCTTCAACTGAAAAACATTTCCATCCCAATATAAAAGTTATGTAAATCTTTAAAAAAAAAAGGGGGGGGGCAGCGCTGTAGCACAGCTGGTTAATGCCCCAGCCTGAAGCACTGGCATACCATATGGGTGCTGGTTCAAGACTCGGCTGCTTGGCTGGCGCCGTGGCTCAACAGGCTAATCCTCCACCTTGCGGCGCCGGCACACCGGGTTCTAGTCCCGGTCGGGGTGCCGGATTCTGTCCCGGTTGCCCCTCTTCCTCTGCTGTGGCCCGGGAGTGCAGAGGAGGATGGCCCAGGTGCTTGGGCCCTGTACCCCATGGGAGACCAGGAGAAGCACCTAGCACCTGGCTCCTGCCATCGGATGAGCGCGATGCGCCGGCCGCAGCGCGCTGACTGCGGCAGCCATTGGAGAGTGAACCAACGGCAAGGGAAGACCTTTCTCTCTCTCTCTCTCTCTCTCACTGTCCACTCTGCCTGTCAAAAAAAAAAAAAAAAAAAAAAGACTCGGCTGCTCCACTTCTGATTCAGCTCTCTGCTGTGGCCTGGGAAAGCAGCAGAAGATGGCCCAAGTCCTTGGTCCCTGCACCCAAGTGGGAGACCCGGAGGAAGCTCCTGGCTCCTGGCTTCGGATCGGCACAGCTCCGGCCATTGCGGCCATCTGGGGAGTGAACCATTGGATGGAAGAACTCTCTCTCTCTGCCTCTTCTCTCTCTGTATAACTTTCAAATAAATAAAGAAATCTTTAAAAAAAAAAAAAGTTATGACCATTATACTATATGACACTACTTGTATGACTTAAATTGTCTCTTGGGGCCAGCATCATGGTATAGCAAGTTAAGCCTCCAACTGTGATGCCAGCATCCCAGATGGGCAATGGTTTTCGCATCTCAGATGTTCCACTTCTGATCCAGCTTCCTTCTAATGTGTCTGGGAAAGCAGTGGAGGATGGTCCAAGCACCCCTGCATCCACATGAGAGACCCATAAGAAGCTCCAGGCTCCTGGCTTTTGCCTGGCCCAGCCCCAGCCTTTGCAGCCATTTAGGAAGTGAATCAGCAGATAGAATCAATCTCTCTCTCTCTCTCTCTCTCTCTCTCTCTCTCTCTCTCTCTCTCTTTCCCCTCCTCCTCTTTTTGTAACTCTGCCTTTCAAATAAATAAAAAATAAATCTTTAAAAATTGTCTCTGAAAACGTGCCTAGAATTCAAAGATGTTCAAAGATGTTTGAGTACGTTGAATTGGACCAGGTGGAAGCCAGGATCCAAGAGCTTCTTCCAGGTCTCCCACATGCGTGGCAGGAGCCCAACCACTTGAGCTATCTTTCACTGCTTTCCTGCAGGGTCTGAGTCCACCCGTACAAGGATGGACTGGGTCTGAGGAAAGGTGAGTGCGCCGCTGGCCTGTTCCCCAGCCTCCCGATCCTGGAGACAATCAGACGCAGCGGGGAGCCAAGTCTAGCGAGGACTCATTTATTCTGTGCGTAAAAGAACCTTTTATAGCACAAAACTGCAGAGTCATTGGGGAAGGGCTAAGGACCAACCAATCACTTAAACGGTCACTTTACGGGGGGGATTTCTATAGGACTAGCCATATGTCTATACACTTGTTACTAGTCTTGTTACCTCCCCTGATGTTGCGTAGCCAATTAGCTTTTGAGTTCTGCCCATCTTACTTCCTCTGGGCGCCATCTTCTTTGCCCCTCTCGTAGGGCCTGCTGGAGAAGAGGCCACCGGCATCATCGTCGGCAGCCTGGTCCCTCTCCGTCTGGTTCCCAATAGTCCTCTTGCTGGGGGAAGGGGAGGCTGTGGCAGCCACGCGAGCTGCTCCAGGATCCATTCCCCCTCCTCGCGCGACAGCAGCTTGTTCATGGCCGGCCCTGGGCACAGCGGCATCATGGCGGCAGCTGTGCACACACTCCAGCCCACAGTCCTGCTCCTCCAGTGCCTGCAGGCTGTAGATGAAGTCCTCCTGCAGGCGTTGCAGCCGGTCCTGCACCTCCTGGAGCTAGGCACGCTCCATGTTGACCCCTCCTTGGCGCTGCCCTGTCCAGGGGCCGGAGCCGCCACCGCGGGGTCGCTGTCCGCCATGGCGGTGGCCGGGGCCATGTGCACGCGCTCCGGGTGCCTCCCTGCGCTGCCATCCCCAGGACACCCGCCGGCTGGCTCCGCGGGCCCTGGCTTGGGTTAGTTCGAGGGCCTGGCTCTGCGCGGCTCCGTTCTGCACAGCTCGGCTGGGGGCACCCAGGGGCAGCTGCACATGTGGAGCCCCCGGGGCCGGGCCTGGCCTGGCCGCGCCATGGCCGCACTTATGCCCCGCACTTTCCGAGGCCATTAGCAGGGAGCTGGATTGGAAGTGGAGCAGCTGGGACAGGAACCAGCAGCAATATGGGGTGTCAGTGTTTCAGGTGGCAGCTTAATCCACTATGCCACAATGCCTGCCCCTAAAATCACTTTTTAAAAGATTTGTTTATTTGAAAGGCAGAGTTAGAGAGAGAAAGGGAGAGAGAAATCTTCTATGTGCTGGTTCACTCACCCAAAGTGATGGCTTTACCCACTATGCCACAGTGCTGACCCTTAAACTCACTTTTAAATTATAAGTCTCATGAGTTGGGGCAGGTGTTGTGGCACAGTGGGTTAAGCCGCTGCCTACAACATCAGCATTATATATGAGATCCAGTTTGAGTCCAGCTGCTCTCCTTCTGATCCAGTTCCCTGCTAATGTGCCTGGGAAGACCGCAGAAGATGGCCCAGGTACTTGGGCCACTGCCACCCATGTGGGAGACCCTAATAGAGTTCCAGGGCCATAGTGGCCATTTGGGAAATGAACCAGCAGGCAAAAGATTTCTGTCTCCTGCTCACTTGTTCACTCGCTCGCCCTCACTCTTTTCTCCCTTTTTCCCCTTCCCTCTCCCTCTCTCTGTAACTCTGCCTTTAGAAAAAAAAGTTTTTTAAAAAACTTATGACTTGCACAGCGCCACGGCTCAATAGGCTAATCCTCTGCCTAGCGGTGCCGGCACACCAGGTTGTAGTCACGGTTGGGGTGTCGGATTCTGTCCCGGTTGCCCCTCTTCCAGGCCAGCTCTCTGCTGTGGCCAGGGAGTGCAGTGCAGGATGGCCCAAGTGCTTTGGTCCTGCACCCCATGGGAGACCAGGAGAAGCACCTGGCTCCTGGCTTCGGATGAGCGCAGTGCGCCGGCCACAGCGGTCATTGGAGGGTGAACCAACGGCAAAAGGAAGACCTTTCTCTCTATCTTTCTCTCTCTCACTGTCCACTCTGCCTGTAAAAAAAAAAAAAAAAAAAAAAAAAAAAAAAAAAAAAAACTTATGACTTAAGCCACATCTCATTTACTACCCAAAACTTTACTGTTCTTACCAGAATTGGCTACAAATAATTGTCTATTTCCATAAATCAGATTTATTCTCAGAGGGTGAATCCTTACCGTCGAAAAAATAACCAGCAGGAAATGTTGCAGCCTCTCAGAAGGGGATACTGCTCATTTGGAATCACATCATGTCAGAGTTAAAAATCTCATCCAGGGATGGACAGAAATTTAATGTTTCCCTCAATCAACAAAGTTCACAGTTACCATGTCACATCATCAGTATCAACTTTCTCAATTCGGTCACCAGGGCTGGCTTTATGGGCATTGCAAATTGTGCAGTTATGCAGGGCCCCATGCTTAAAGGCATTGAGGCTTGGATTAGTGCTCTCTGCTTGCCATCTTGAAATTCCTAACTTTCTTTTTTAAGATTTTATTTATGTGAGAGGCAGAGTTTCAGACAAAAAGAGGGAGAACAGAGAAAAGTCTTCACTTCACTGATTCACTTCCAGCAGATGGCCACAATGGCCAGAGTTGGGCCAATTCAGAGTCAGGAGCCAGGAGCTTCTTCCAAGTCTCCCACATAGCACAGAGGCCCAAGCACTTGGGCCAACTTCCACTGCTTCCCAGGCTATAGCAGAGAGCTAGATCAGAAGAGGAGCAGCCAGGACACAAACTGGCACCCATATGGGATGCCAGGCACCACAATCAGAGGCTTAGCCTACTGTGCCACAGTATCGGTCCCCTTAACTTTTTTAAAGATTTTTATTTTATTTTTTTGAAAGGCAGATTTACAGAGAGAGAAGGAAAGGGAGGTCTTCCATCTGCTGGTTCACTCCCCAAATGGCCGCAACAGCCAGGGCTGGGCCAGGTTGAAGCCAGGAGCCAGAAATGTCTTCCAGGTCTCTCACATGCTTACAGGGACCCCACAGCTTGGGTCATCCTTCACTGCTTTCCCAGGCACATTAGCAGGGAGCTGCAGTGGAGCAGCCTCTTCAAGTCCCAGCTGCTCCACTTCTGATCCAGCTCCCTGCTGAAGGCCTGGAAAAGCAGTAGAAAATGGTCCAAGTGCTTGGGCCCCTGCACCCATGTGGGAGACCTGGAAGAAGCTCCTGGCTCCTAGCTTTGGATCTGCCCAGCTCCAGCCATTGTGGCCATTTGGGAAGTAAACCAGCAGATAGAAGACCTCTGTCTCTCCTTCTCTCGTCTATAATCTGTTTCTAAAGTAAATAAGTAGATAGTTTAAAAAAACAAAAACAGTGGAACAGTCGGGATTCAAACCAGCATCCTTATGGGATGCTAGTACTGCAAGTGGCAGCTTAACCCGCTACACCACAGCACTGGCTCCAAAATTCTTAATTTTTTGACAAGGAGTCCTGACTTTTCATTGTTTTCATTTTTCATACAGTCCAGCAAATGAGGTAGCCTGCTTGTAACTTACATCCTGGGAGACAGGAATTAGTCTCCTCTTTTTATTAGAAGAGAGATAATTCAATGTGTAGAATTATCTCTTGGGAGAGGATCAGGAACTTGGCACCTGTGTCCCTCATTTAGGTGACCCACTACTTCCTACAAACTCAGGGCCACCTGCTTAATGTAGACATAGAGGATTTACTAATCTTCCAAGGATGCATTTTGGCTGCTTAAGAAAAGCTACAGTGGGGGCCTGTGTTGGGGCACAGCAGGTTGACACTCTGGTCTGAAGCGCTGGCATCCCATATGGGCGCTGGTTCTAGTCCCGGATACTTCACTTCCAATCCAGCTCTCTGCTGTGGCCTGGGAAAGCAGTAGAAGATGGCCCAAGTCCTTGGGCCCCTGCACCCACATGGGAGACCTGGAGGAAGCTCCTAGCTCCTGGCTTTGAATTGGCACAGCTCCAGCTGCTGTGGCCAATTGGGGAGTGAACCGTCTGATGGAAGACTTCTCTCTCTCTTTCTCTCTCTGCCTCTCTTCTCTTTCTGTGTAACTCTTTCAAATAAATAAACAAATATTAAAAAAAAAAACTTCTATCAAAAAAAAAGCTGCAGTGAAGAGGCAGGCATTGTGGCACAGTGGGTTAAGCCACTGCTTGGGATGTCCTGCATCCTATATCAGAGTGCCAGTTTGAGTCCTGGTTCTTCTGCTTCTCTTCCAGCTTCCTGATAATGCACCCGAGAAGGCAATAGATGATGATGCAAGTACTTGGGTTCATGTCACCCACGTGGGAGATCCAGGTGGAGTTCCTGGCTCCTGGCTTTGGCCCTGGACCGGCCTTGGCTATTGCGGGCATTTGGGGAGTGAACAAGCAGATGACCAACTGATCAATCAGTTGATCTATTTCTGTCTCTCCCTCTCTCTCTTTGTCACTTTGCCTTTAAATAAATAAATAAAACTTTAAAAGTTCCAGCTAACATAACTGATTAAAATAAGATAGAAATCTCAATAATTGGCTTTGGCTAGGCACATCTGGCCGCCACTGGCCAGATGGCTATAAAAGAAAGCCACCCACTAGGACAGGAAATTCGAGGAGACTGCTAACGGGGAAAGGTGGCAGGAGCTGAAGAAGAAAGATATCTTCCTGCCTGCTGCAGAGAACCCCGTGAGTCAGGAAGGACCCAGCAAGAGCTGTTCAAAGCCAAGTGTGCAGCTCTCCAGGAGCTGAAAACCAAAACTGGAAGGGGTTTGAGGAGATCAGAGAGGTCCTAGTTTAACAATAACTCACAAGATCATCCAAATCCCTGTAATGTTTAACCACTGCCTTTCTCAGTCCACTCAAGGCATTTATTTCACCATGTTTTAACTCCATCACTTCTCCCCTCCTTTTCTGTTACTTGTCTTTCTTCCCTCTACCACTGAAAGCCATTAAAAGACAGGGAGTTTTTGTTATTAATCTATTACTAGACTTATAGTAAATCAATTTAATTGAGAGAAACATTTCCCCAAGATTTTGTGCCTAGCACTCCTGCTTGGTTGGGGGTAGAAGGGAAGAGGTGGTGTGGAGATGAATAAGACACAGGCTCTGCCCTTGATGAATCCTCTGTCTGGAAGAGACAAACGAACAAATAATTGCAATACAATGTGTTTAGGGAGAAAAGAATAATTAACTCCCTTGGAGGTGGGCCATCAGGGAAGGCTTCCCATAGTGTTCAAAAAATATTTGTTGATTGATTGATTATTATGGGACAAAATTAAGTAGATCAAACATATTACCACCCTCATGCTACCCCAGAAATTATGTTTGTTCACAGACATCATTGACAAGCCTGAGTGAACATTAATTAACAGGGTGCCTTCATCCAGCCTCCCACGCACAGTCTGGCAAGGCTCTTGCCCTGGATATAACATGAGATGCCCAAGTGGTTGAAAGATGAATGGTGGGGTGGGGTCCCCATGCAGCTGCTGAACATCTGTTGTAGAGAATCAGGGTTACTATAAAGAAGAGATCATTCTTCTCTGGGCCCTTCCCCCTTAGAATTTGGGACAACTAGTTTGGCCAAGAAATTAAATCCCATCAAAAATTGTTACCTTTCCCAGGTTTTGGTATTTCAGAAACAGTGGCTGATGAACCAGAAGGTAATAGGGTTTGAGAGTGTTCCAGGGCAGAGAAGGATCCCCAGGTAAAAGAAAGATACACTATAAGAAAGCCCTGTTTTGGTGACAAAGCCGTAGGTGCTCAGATAAAACTACCCTAAAATGAAGTACAAAAGGAGAGGAGAGTCCCACAAATTCCCTAACCTCGTTGTCACAAATTAGAAGTGGCTGTCCATCCAGGTTCTTTAAATCTTTTGAGTAAATGTCAAATAGCTCCAGTATTTTATTTCTATCATCTTTAATTTTTATTACAAAGTAATGTCATGCTTATTTTTAAAACACATACTGAACTACATAAAGCAAAAAGTACATTTCTCTACTTCACTCCCCATCTCCATTTCCATTCCCAAGGAAAATCACCACTAAAATTTTAATATGTGTCCTTCTACACCTTTTTATTGCATGTGCATATACATTTTTATATTTGTTCACAAAATGGCTTCACACTGTTTATATTCTTCACGTTGCTTCAATGTTAAATTCTAACCCAGCACGAGACTAAAATGTGCCTTTTCCAGCACTTCCCCTGCTGTAGAACTGAACTATTTCCTGAACTGAAAAACAAATAAACAAGCATACTCTGCCCTTATTTGTCTGTGATTCTGGATGAGCCCCATTTTGATTGTAGGAGTATAATTTGCAAAGAGGTATCTCCATTCTAGCTCTTAGAAGTTGAGTGGTTCTGAGCTTTTTAGGGGCCAGAGACCTCTTTATGGATCAAGAAGAAAGCTATGGAACTTCTCCTCTGAAAATATTACAGATGTGCAGAGTTTTGCAAATAATTTCTTTTAAAAAAATTTTTTTACTTTATTTATTTGAAAGAGTTACAGATAGGTAAAGACAGAGAGAAAAAGAAGTCTTCTATCTGCTGGTTCACTCCCCAAATGACTGCAACAGCCGGAGCTGAACTGATCTGAAGTCAGGAGCCAGGAGCTTCTTCCATATCTCCCACATAGGTGCAGGAGCCCAAGGACTTGGGCCATCCTCCGCTGCTTTCCCAGGCACATTAGCAGGGAACAGGATCAGATGGAGCACCCAGGACTTGAACCGGCATCCATATGAGATGCTGGCACTGCAGGCTGGGGCTTTAACCTGCTGCACCACAGCACTGGGCCCTTGCCATCAATTTCAAGGTTAAGAATTCCTTCTTGGGGGCCGGCCCCTGGAACAGTGTTTTTTACGTTTACTACTTGGCCCCCACTCTTTCGTTCAAAACTTAGTTAGGGAGACCTTCTCTTATAGATAACTATTAAATAAAAATTATATGCACCTAGGAGTTAGAAAATAGGGGCTGGCGCTATGGCGCAGCAGATTAACGCCCTGGCCTGAAGCACCAGGATCCCATATGGGTGCTGGTTCGAGACCCGGCTGCTCCACTTCCGATCCAGCTCTCTGCTATGGCCTGGGAAAGCAATAGAGGATGGCCCAAGTCCTTGGGCCCCTGCACCTTCGTGGGAGACCCAGAGGAAGCTCCTAGCTCCTGGCTTCGGATCAGCGCAGCTCCAGCCGTGGCGGCTAACTGTGGAGTGAACTAGCAGATGGAAGACCTCTCTCTCTCTGCCTCTATCTGTGTAACTCTGACTTTCAAATAAATAAATAAACCTTTTTTTTTAAAAAAGTGGCAATTTTGGCCGGCGCCGTGGCTCAACAGGCTAATCCTCCGCCTTGCGGCGCCAGCACACTGGGTTCTAGTCCCGGTTGGGGCGCCAGATTCTGTCCCGGTTGCCCCTCTTCCAGGCCAGCTCTCTGCTGTGGCCCGGGAGTGCAGTGGAGAATGGCCCAAGTGCTTGGGCCCTGCACCCCATGGGAGACCAGGAAAAGCACCTGGCACCTGGCTCCTGCCATCGGATGAGCGCAGTGCGCCGGCCACAGCGTGCCTGCCGCGGCGGCCATTAGAGGGTGAACCAACGGCAAAGGAAGACCTTTCTCTCTGTCTCTCTCTCTCACTGTCCACTCTGCCTGTCAAAAATAAAAAAATAAAAATTAAAAAAAATAAAAAATAAGTGGCAATTTAAAAAAAAAGTTAGAAAATATAAATTCTAGAACATAACTTCACTGAACATATGTAAATTATAATTAATATGGTTAACTAATATTTATACTAGGCACTTCACTGAATCCTGATCTTGTTTTGATTCCCAGAACACCGTCTAGTAGGTATTATTATAGGTAGTCTATAACACTTTGTCTAGTGGGTAATTTCATAGATAAAGAAACTGAGGCTCAGTGGTTAAATGGCTTGCCCTCTCATAGCTTCTGAGTAGCGACGCCACATCTGTCTGATTTCAGAGCCTATATTCTTGTAGCTGTACTGTCCTACCTCCTTAAACAAAGAACCTCATATAAGTGATGAGAATAACCCACACGGACAATTGTAGAACAATGATGTCCTAAACAATAGGGTATTGACTTTAAGACTTGGAGGAGCTCTTTGTACTGGCCTGATGCTGAAAGAGAAAACGTGCTGTTGCTGCCATTTGAACTGGGGCCTGGAGGAAGGAGGAGAAGTGATGAGGGATAATTCAGAGAATGAATGAAGTTGGTGAAGTAAGAACAAAAGCAGAAAGATGGAATCAGTGTGACACTTGTTCCCTTGAGAGTAAAGACTTGGATGACGAGGAAATGGAAAATATGAGATAACTTAAAGGGAACATAAAATAAAACTTGATGAGTGATAGGATATAATAACCAGAAGGAAAAAAAAAAAAGAGGCTAAGATTCTGTACTGGGGAAGATGGTTACTGGACAAAGAATACAATAGAGCTAGACCATATACCTGCTTGCTTTATGCAAAGTCATCTGTATGTTGCGAATGAGTGAAGCCAGGAAAGGAGCAGTTTAATTTTTTTTTATTTGAAAGGCAGAAGGGCAGAGACAGACAGAGATAAAGACAGACACAGGGAGATATCTCCCATCTACTGGTTCATTCCCCAAGTACCCACGGCAGCCAAGGCTGGACCAGGCTGAAGCACACAAGCATATTTAAAAAAAAAAAAAAATTGTTTTTAAGGGGCTTGTGCTGTGGTGCAGTGGGTTAACACCCTGGCCTGAAGCGCCAGCATCCCATATGGGCGCTGGTTCAAGTCCCAGCTGCTCCACTTCCGATCCAGCTCTCTGCCATGGCCTGGGAAAGCAGTAGAAGATGGCCTAGGTCCTTGGGTCCCTGCACCCACATAGGAGACCTGGAGGAAGCTCCTGGCTCCTGGCTTTGGATCGGTGCAGCTCCAGCCATTGCGACCAATTGGAAGTGAACCAGTGGATGAAAGACCTCTCTCTGCCTCTCCTCTCTCTGTGTAACTGACTTTCAAATAAATCTTTTTAAAAATTAAAAAAAAAATTGAATCTGAGTTACAGAGAAAGAGAGATCTTCCATCTGTTGGTTCACTCCCCAGATGGCCACAACAGTCAAGGCTGAGCTGAGCCAAGCCAAAGCCAGGACTCAGAACCCAGGAGCTTCATCAGGGTCTCCCACGTGGATAGCATGGGTCCAAATACTTGGGCCATCTTCTACTGCTTTTCCTAGGCCATCAGCAGGAAGCTGGATTGGAATAAAAGTAACCAGGACTCGAACTGGCACCCATACCAACATCACAGGCAGCAGCTTTATCAGCTGGGCTGCAAGGCCAGTCCCCAGCACTTAAGCTTTCTGAACTCAAGTTCAGAAAAAAGAATGGGCTTGCCCAAAGTCATCTATTTTATTGATACTTGAGCCAAGACAAGAACCCATTGGTCCTGACTCCCAGCACAGTGCTTGTTCCATCTACTCACCAGGCTTAGAGAAAGAAATCTGGTGGCCAATTTATGATAGCAAGTACCCAGTGGTGAGAAGAACTGAAGAAATCAGAAAATAAAGTATTAGGGCTAAGGATGGAGTTCAAAAAGACAGGACTGTCTTTCAAGAAATTTGGAATGAAGGTGAGGACCAGCTGTTGGGGTCCCCTCCTCCTATAGTTAACAGGCATGCAGGATACTTGTCTCAAGTCAAGCTGAGGGCTTCGAGATACCGGCAAGAAACTGGCCAGGCTTCTTTAACAGGAGCCCGGTTGTAGTCAGGCCCAGGATAAGCAAAGTGTCTGTTCTCTTCTGTTTGTAGAGTGGAGAGAACCTTGGAAAGTAGTCCCAGTCTTGTCTCAGAGAGAAAGTGGAGAAAGGAGGGGTGAAGGGTGAGGATCTCATACTCAGATGCTGCTGAAGCTCTGAGCCAAACACAGGCATTCAAGGACAGAAACCCACCTTGAGGTCTGTTTGCCTCCATCAAAAGCCAGCTAATTAATAAAGCATTTCAGTTAGCCTATCGACAGGCCCACCCTCCTGACACACACCACATCAGCACTGTTTCCCTCCAGGCATGGGAATCTGCCATATGAGACAACATACACACTTATCTGAAGAAGCCCTAATCCTTGCGTCATTCTCAACAAGCCTTCACTTACTAGCCTTATTCTCTGAACCTCAGTAAAACCTCTGCCAATGTGAGGCACAGCTGGGGGCCTTTCAGCAATGCTGCTCAGGCCTCAGGGCTTCCAGGGCCATTCACAAAACAAACAAACATGGGGTTGGTGTAGCAAGTAAAGCTGCCGCCTGCAATGCTGGCATCCCATATGGGTGCCAGTTCATCTCCCAGCTGTTCCACTTCTGATCCAGCTCCTTGCTAATGGCCTGGGAAAGACATTGGAAGATGACCCAAGCACTTGGGCCCCTGAAACCCATGTGGGAGCCCCAGAAGAAGTTCCTGGCTCGTGGCTTCAGCCTGGCCCAGCACTGGCTGTTGCAGTCATCTGAGGAGTGAACCAGCGGATGGAAGATCTCTCTGTCTCTCCTTTGTATAACTCTTTCAAAATAAATAAATAAATCTTTTAAAAAGAAAGAAAGAAACTACAGCAATAGCCAATACCCCACCCTCTGGACAGCAGCGACCAATGCAATGCATTCCTTTTCTCTTTGCTTCAATCTCCTTCCCTTCCTTGTCTCCCTCTCTCCCAGTTTCTCCTTTGCTTTTTTCCTGCCTTTATGAATTTCCCTTCCCTAAGCCTTGCTTTTCCTCTGCTGGGACTCTTGCGGAACACATCAGAACAACAGCCCAAAAAATACCAGAAAGCAGGAAAGTGCATCCTCTTTCTGCTACACCAACCACTTTCTCTGTCCCACCCAGGCCTCTCAGGATGGATGTCACTCGCCTGCTCCAGGCCACCCTGCTGGTCTTCCTGTGCTTCCTCACTGCCTATAGCCACCTGGCACCTGAGGAGAACCCCACTGATGACCAGAGCCTGAGAAGCAACTCCTCCAGGAACTTACTGGAATTCTCTTCGGTCTCCATTGTGGGTAAGTAGCCTGGGCTGTGGCCCAGCCTCTGGGCTCTGGTCCTTGAGAAGGAGCTGCAGGATATCAAGCCTGCTACCCAGGCTGCTACCGGCATCCATTGTTTATTCTATGAACTAATTGTGGGGGAATAAATTATTCCTTGACTTCTTTGGTTTGGGAAAGCCCTGCATATAACCAATCTAATATACAGTTTAGCATGTTAGAGGCTGAGAAAACCTAAAGTCAAGATGAACTTGGAATAACTTATCATTTCTCAAATTTGAGGAACCACAGAACTCCTACCAATGATAACAAACTTTAGGAAATGCTTCCTCACTGCTGCAGAATAACCAAGTCTGGGATGAGCCAACCCTGTCTTGCCAGGGATGAAAAAGACTGCTCCAGGGAAAATGAGGGGCGTAAGAGCCTGGCCTTGGAGATGTGGTTCACCTGATCATAAAAATACTGTGTGCAAGGCACTATTTTTACTCGTATCTCACAGTTGAGGAAATTGAGGCTTAGAAAAATTAACTAGCACAAAATCACACAGGTCTTAATTGGAAGAGCCAAAATTCAAACCCAGATGTTTAACTCTAGAACCTAAACTCAAAAGTAGTATCCTTTACTGCCTTGCCTCTCACTAGGAAAAGAGAATATCCTAGACATTTTGGGATTAAAAGCTGGGATCAGCTTTGATACTCTAGACTTTTGACTTTATAAACAAACCTCATTATCCTCAAAACAATCCTGCAAGGTAGATGTTACAGACCATATGCAGATGAGAAAACTGAGTAACAAGGAGGTTAAAAGCAGGTTACCTAAGGCCACACAAATGTTTTATGACAGCATCAGGATTCAAATCAGGTCTGCCTGTGAGAAATGGAAAGTAGGAATACAGGAAACACTGGGCATGAAGTATAAAAAACCCTGAGTTCATTTTTCAAGGTATCCCAATTTTTTGTACCTGACGACCAAAGACTATAGGGAAACTTGGGGCGACTCTGAGTAGCCCAGGGCTAACTAGCTCAAGGGACAAGGCCCCTCAGGGATACCACAGGCAGACCCCAGGACCTCCTTGGATTTCTCATTTGCCTTTCTTCAGGAGACACTGCACTCTCAGTTTCCGGCTCCAGGTCAGCAGCTGGGCTAACAAGAACCTGCTAGCATGTGCCCCAAAATGTGATTCAGTTAGTCAACTCCCTTCTTCCCTCCCCTGCCCTGAGACTTCCAGGAGTCTCCTCTGCTCCTCCCACTGTGCTGCAATTCAGGGCCTCCACAAACATCTGGCTTTGTTTCTTCTGTCTCACTTTGAAGCGCTGAACAAGAAATCCAAAACCATCAGCAGAAAAGAAGCGGAAAAGAAGAAGAGGTCTTCCAAGGTAGGCGCGGGAGTTCTCTGTGGGGTCATGTTGAAGGGGGCAGGCCTGGGAAGCTCTGGCTGGGAATGAAGAGATTTTTCCAGGGCTTCCTGGCCTAGAGCCTGGAGGCAGGTCCACAGAAAGCCGAGGGTGCTGAAGTTCACCAGCATGGCTTACCTGCTGAAAAGCAGCTTCCCAGGCTAGCCAGGCACCTGCCTGAGAGTTCACAATCACTCTTCCTTTGGGTAAATGCGCTGTTTCCCAAACTCCAGGCATTTCAGAACCACTTTCACAATTTTTGCCACTGTCTGCTCTTCACCTATTTATTTAAAATAAAAATTAAAAAAATACATAACTACAATAGAAAGCCAATGTCACTTACCATAAATAGAAACTACAAAAATAAGTGAAAATAAAACGTGAATTCCAGCTGAGTAGTATTGCCTGCCAAAGAAAGGCAAATTAGTAAATGTCAGAGAAGCATTGAGGATATAGTGGCACCAAACCGAACATTTTGTGTTGGGAGAGATTCAAATAACAATTCTTCCATCACATAACAGGATCATCTGAGTTCACGTACTACCACCTTAAATCACATCACGGTAATATAGCTTCCCACACTTTAGGAAACACTGCAGATGAAAGCAGTGTTGAAATGTATGCATTATTCCTGCTTTAGTGGGCCTCAGTTTATCGGATCAGCTGTAGCCAGAGCAGTGCGTATGGGACTAGGTACTGGGAAGTAGGATTTGATCTTGAGACAGTCTCTGCTCTTCTCTGGGCTTGTTTAGCTGGCTAGTTAAGAAAAGGAAGATATTTTTAAAAGTTCATGGAAAAGTGGAATCAAAAGTATGAGTTCATTCTGGTAACAAAAATATTTCTCGTATGTGGAAAATACATATGAAAAATCAATGCATGGATTTCAAAATTGTCTTTGTACTAAAATAAGCATTTAATTCCTCTTTTCCATAAACTTTTTGTAGCTCTCTTGTATCGTGACAAATATATTTGCATGCTACAAATTGGGAATATAGCAGTGAACAAGAGAGAGAGAGATCCCTGCTTTCTTTATTCTTGGGGAGAAGCAGGTGAACAGTAAGTAAATCAATAAATAAGTCAAATAAATTCTGATGATAAAGGTTGTCAAGAAATCAGATTGTGGTAATGAGGGAGATGGAAGGAAAGGCTTCTCTAAAGAAGCTTTTGAAAACTAAAAAGTTTAGTAATCTACAGCATTAATGTCCAATAGAAATATGTGAGCCACATTTTGTTTTGTTTTGTTTTGTTTTGGCAGGCAGAGTGGAGTGAGAGAGAGAGACAGAAAGGTCTTCCTTTTTGCCGTTGGTTCACCCTCGAGCCACATTTTTTAAAAGTAAAAATAGTGCAGTTAAGTTTGGTATTTTACTTAACCAATATATCGCAAAAAATTTCATTTCAACATGTAATCAATTTTAAAGTTATTGAAATCTTACTTTTTTTGGGCTAAGTCTTTGAGATATGGTAACTGATACAGCAGATCTCAATTTCAATGCTAAATTGTCCAGAGTGAAATGCAGTCCTCACCAAATAATAAATTGGTGTTTAGTGGGGGAAAGGTTTTTACACTGCTTCGATGTTAAACTTAAACCAAAATCAAAATTAAAAACTAAAAACTCAGTCCCTCGGTTTCACTAGACACATTTCAAGTCCTCAGCAGCCACATGGGACTTGTAGCAAAGAATGTCCCCAGGCTAGGGACAAAAGTCCTGCAGCACAGACAGGCCAGTGGGGCAGCAGGGCAAAGATGAGTGGGAGGGGCGGGCAGCGGCCAAGTCACAGCTCTGTAAGGCCCAACACAGTTTGTGCTTTAAGTACAAGCTGGCGTGGGATGCGATCACAGGCCCTAGACAAGGTCCCTTTGGTGCACTGCAGAATGCACTGTAAGGGGCCAGAGGTGGCCTGGCCCAGGGCGGCAGCGAGGGACCGAGGATCCAACAGAAGCAGGAATACAGAGGTAGCAGCAGTTAAAAGCTGTGGGGCTGGGGGGGGGGGGGCTTCCAGGGAGAGAAAAGGGCCAGACCAGAGCCAGGTAAACTTGGATGAGGATGGAGGAGAGGACACTCGGCTCGGGGAGGGGCAGGGGGGCAGGAACTTGAGGTGCCCTGTGGGCCGGCGTCGGTGGCTGGTGGGCAGCCGGGCGGGCATGTCCGGCGCGAGACCTCCCAGGTGGAGAAGAGGCCAGGTGGGCGGGCATGGCCGTTTCGGGCAGCCCCGGCATTTCTCCCGCAGAAGAAAGCTTCGATGAAGAAGGTGGCGCGGCCCCGGCCCCCGCTGCCTGCGCCCTGCGTGGCCACCCGCGACAGCTGCAAGCCGCCGGCGCCCGTCTGCTGCGACCCGTGCGCCTCCTGCCAGTGCCGCTTCTTCCGCAGCGTCTGCACCTGCCGCGTGCTCAACCCCAACTGCTGAGCGCACGCCTCCCCGGCGCGGCCGGGGGCGGGGTCCGGGCTGGGGGTGGGGCTTGCGGGCGGGGCGCTTTTCCAGCGGCTTTTCTAGCAGGTGTGGCTTTGTGGGCGGGGCGAGGGCGGGGCTACTGGGAGTTGGGGCGGAGCTTTCAGGAGGCAGACTACAAGGAGACCTTACTTGGCTGCAGTCGAAATACAGTGTATGTGAGCTACTCGAAGGTGTGGTTGTTTTTCTAAAGGACCCGAAAGCGCTAGGCCTTTTCTCCGCCCTCCCTTCAACGCAAAGCCCCGCGGACTGCGCACACGCTACCCCCCAGAGGCTCGGGGAACCCCGTTACCCCGATCCTTCAGCAATCGTGATCCAGCTGCTGGAGACGATGCTGTCCACTGCGTTTAAGCTTGGGAACATCCGAGGCTGCCCTTAAAACCAGGGGATACAGACCAGCCAAGCAGAAAATACCGTCAGGGAGTCGCCTCTCAGTCTTTCACCCCTTCCTCTTTTCCGGGAGCTCCCCTCACCACCACACATCACCCCCAGAAACAGGAAATATAACTCCATGTGCAGTCTCACTGGGCTACAAGGCTGGGCGGTTTTGCCGATAAAGACAGGCAGCTGGTTGTGTCTGCACGTTTGCTGTGAGTCCTTAGAGCCACAGAGCTCTGGGCTGAGCCATCTTGAGCCTTAGATGGTGCCGCTCGGGCCCATTCCATCCTCTCTGCCAGGGGTTGAGTCCTCAGAAGAGTGTCTCCCACCGCAGGCTAAATGAACACTAAGCATTGCAGTTTGGCTGTCAAGAAGGAAGTAGATTCTGAGATCCTTTCTCACTCCCCGCTCCACGTGTGCCAGCCGGTAAGGAGGCAGTGGGCCCGGACTTGGTGAGTAGGCAGCAACTGTGGTACTGAAGTATCAGAGACCTGTTGCCGAAAATGTCCCAAGCTGTTCCCTGAAATTGCATCCTTAGAGAGTCCAGCCTATGAGTAGCTGAGGTGCAGAGCCATATCCTTGGAAGGACCTATGAGAGGGGGAGTACATGGGATACTGCTTTGGGGAGTGAGGGGGCAGAGGTGGGAGCAGCCTGTGAGGAAGAGCTAGCCGGGGTGGGAGGGTCACGTTAGAAACACCCAGCACCGGCCGGCGCCATGGCTCCATAGGTTAATCCTCCTCCTGCGTCGCCAGCACCCCAGATTCTGTCCCAGTTGCCCCTCTTCCAGGCCTGCTCTCTGCTGTGGCCCGTGAGTGCAGTGCAGGATGGCCCAAGTGTTTGGGCCCTGCACCTGCATGGGAGACCAGGAGAAGCACCTGGCTCCTGCCTTCGGATCAGCGCGGTACGCGGGCCGCAGCGGCCATTGGAGGGTGAACCAATGGTAAAAAGGAAGACCTTTCTCTCTGTCTCTCTCTCTCACTGTCCACTCTGCTTGTCAAAAGAAAAGAAAGAAAAAAGAAAAAAAGAAGTCACTGTGTGGGAGGAGGAAGTCACTGTGTGGAAGGAGGAGTTAGGAAATACAGACAGTGGTGGTCCCAGAAGATAACAAGAAAGGCCATGCCAAGAAAGGTTCTAGAGAGGCTTCGGGACAGAAGACTGGGGAGCAGTTACGACGCCCTGGTAACAGCTTTGTCCTTGGAGTTGAGGGTCCAGCACAGGAGGAGTCACCTCCCACGTTTCCCCTTTCAGTCTGCTGCCTTTTAAATCTTTTATTTTTAAAAATGTATTTATTTTTTTCAGCAGAATTAGATCTACTATCCACTGATTCACTTCCCAGATGGCCACAAAGGCCAGGGCTGGGCAATCTGGAGCCAAGAGCCAGGAGTTTCTTCCAGGTCTCCCACGTGGGTGCAGGGCTCCAAGCACTTGGGCCATCCTCTACTGCTTCCCAGGCTGTCATCAGGGAGGTGGATTGGAAGTGAAGCAGCCAGGACTCGAACCTGCACCCATATGGGATGCCTACACCACCAGCAGAGGCTTAATCTACTTCACCACAGCGCTGGCCCCCTTTTAAATCCTTTAAAAATTCCTCCTTTCCAAGGACCTTGCTCCAAGGACCCAGATTGTTCCTGAAGCGACACAGCTAGAATGAGACAAACGCCTCTATCCAGCCAGACCCTGACTGGAATGGAGTAGCAACCACCCAGACAGAGCACAGGAAGAGAAGATGAGTGCCCTAGGCTAAACTGTCAACACAGTTCTCTGCACTGGACAAATCTTTGTGTCTCTCTGGGCTTCCACTTATTTGTCTATAAAATGGGAAACAATCATTCCTATTGTTATTGTTGTAAATGCAAGGTAGCATTGTTTCTCTGTACCTTAACATAACACCATGCACACAGAAAAGCTGCCAGTTGCTTGCTTTGTTTTCTGTCAGTTAGGCTGCAAGCCCACAGGGCAAGAACTTTTTGTTCCTTGTCCCACAGCTGCTGCTGAGTCAATGTCATCAGTAATAAGAATGTTGGGAACATATTGCAGCCACTACTCCTGTGTTTTCCAGAGCTGTTCCCAGGCACCATCTGGCCCCCAGGGGTGAGAGTGGGGATGCAAAGACTCAGTCCGTTACTAACGAAGCCACTTGGCTGCTGGGCCCAGGCCACCATAGGAAAAAAACCATTCATTCATTCAGCAAATATGTATTGAGCATCTACTATATGTCAAGTGCTATATGCATAATGTAGTGAAAAAGAGCTCAGTATGGATACTCTACCAACAAGTGTGTGGTCCAGTGAGCCTTGGCCCTTTGTAGAGGTTTGACCTATCATCAGCATATGTGGTCTGTTCCCTCAGACTCAGTTCTTGCTTCTGTTGACTCAGATCCCTGGTTAGGTAACTGCCTGCCCAAGTTCCCCTTTAGAGCCTGAGGTTCCTCCACCTTTTCAGAATTCCTCAAGTCTTACAGGCCTGAGAGCCTGGTTCTGGGCCTCTGCAAACCTCCATCTAGTCTGATGACCGGAACTGAAACTCGTGTTGTGGCTCAGTTATGGTTCCACCATAAGAATCTGAGGCAACATTATTCTCGTTCTCTCTCTCTCTCTCTCTCTCTCTCTCACACACACACACACACACACACACATACATACACACAGTGAATTCTGTCTTAGAAAGACTTGATCTTTACCTTTGTGGCTATTAATTCAGAGAATTTTTTCTTGTAGGGCATAACTTTCATAAGGTGAGCTTACACAAGTTACTTGTTTTTTAATTGTTAATTTCCATTTTATTTGAAAGGCAGAGTGATAGATAGAGATCTTCCATCACTGGTTCATTCCCCAAATGCCCATAACAGCCAAGACTGGACCAGGCTGAAGCCAGGAGCCTGGGACACCATCCTGGTCTCTTGAGGTAGGCGCAGTTACCCAAGCACAGGAGCCAGCGTGTGCTGCCTCCCACGATGCGCATTAACAGAAAGCCGGATTGGAAGCAGAGTAGCTGGCACTCTGATATTGGATGCAGGCACTCAAACAGTGACCTAAGCTGCTGCACCAAATGCCTGCCCAAGTCACACTTGATGCTAGCATTTCCAGTTTTACTTAGTGAGAAGTAAATCAGAGTATTTTGGCAGCAGACAACAGAAAACAACTTTGGGTAGCTTAAGCCGGAGAGTGTGCGCTGTTAGTTGGCTGAAGAGGTTTGGAGACCTCAAAGGAAAACGACACAACAGACCTTAGGAAGGAGATCTTGAGAGGCATTAGAGGAGCCAAGTTGCAGAAACCAATGGACAATGTCTTCAGGACAAGACCAAGGGCTAAGTCAGCTCTAGTCTCTTCAGTCCTTCCACTGGATCATTCAGAAATCAAATTTCCTAGAAAGCAGTAGAGGATGGCCCAAGTGCTTGGGCCCGTGCCAACCATGTGGGAGACCCAGAAGCAGTTCTTGGCTCCTGTCTTTGGCTTAGCTCAGTGCTGGCCATTGCAGCCACTTGAGGAATGAGCCAGTGGATGGACGATCTCTCTCTCTCTCTGTAACTCTTTCAAATAAATAAATATTTTTTAAAAATCAAATTCCCTAGAGTTGATTGGCCTGAGGCAATTCATCTTGATTGACAGTCCCACAAATTCCCTTTGTGGGAAAAAAGCAAGAATACAATTGTTGAGGGGCAAAATCCACAACTGGCCACTAAGAGGGAGCTAAGTTCTGGACTGACTCTGAGGATGCATCCAGTTCTGGATTATTTTTGTTTGCTTGTTTGAAAGGCAATGAGACAGATAGATGGCGAGAAATCTTCCATTCACTGGTTCACTCTCCAAATGCCACAGCAGCCAAGGCTGGACCAGGATGAAGCCAGGAGCTCAGAACTCAACCCAGCTCTCCCAGGGTGTCAGGGACTGCCTCCCAGGATGTGCATTAACAAGAAGTTAGATTAGAAGTGGAGAAGCTGGAACTCAAACCAGGCACTCTGATATGGGACGTGAGTGTCAAGAGGAGACGTCATCACTGAGCCACCTGACCACCCCCAGTCCTGGATTTCTATGAAAGAATTCAGAGCAATGATTTTCAAATTTTATTTTATTTCTGTATCTTTAGAGGGTTTCTAAATTTGAAATCTTTGTTCTTTTTGAAGTTTTGTTTGTATTTGAAAGGCAGAGTGTAAGAGAATTGACCTTCCATCCACTGGTCCACTCCCCAAGTGCTTGCAACTGCCAGGGCTGGTCTGGGTCAAAACAGGAGCCCAAACTTTAATCCAGGTCTCTCATGTGGGTGACAGGGACACAAGTACTTGAGCCATCACCCTCTGCCTCCCAGGGGTGTGCATTAGCAGAAGCTGGGTCAGAAATACAGTGTTCAAGAAGCCATGAGAGCAGGCACAGATAAGGTCACGAGAGGTACCCTTTCCTCAGTTGAGATCCTCAGTTGAGATCCTTGTTATATGTTACAGAAACTTGGGTGGGAAAACTCCCTTTGTTCAAACAGACACCAGAGACAGTGGAGGCGCGAAGCAGTTTATTAAAGCCAGTGGGCTCAATGGGAATCATTTCCTGAGAACTGAGCAACAATCCCAAGTTTCTTACAATATTTATAGGTTTGTCAGCATCATCCTTTAGCTGTTACAGCACTGGTGGGTTTAAATTGCAGGCTGCATGACTTAGGACCACACTTCCAATGGTCGGTGGGTCTGGTATGTTTGTAAAAGAGATACCAGGGGCAGATTTATTAGGACAGATTTCTGACTGGAGTTTACAGAAGTAGAACTTGGGACATCTTCCCTTCCTAGATAGGATCACAGTGGGCAGCTGCTTCACTAGTTAACTGCTGGCAGCCACTTTTCAAGGTTAGTGTTAGGGGTGCGAGTCTGCTTTTCTTTGTCTCTGGCTGTGGGCATATTTCCTCTGCAATAACACACAGTGAAGCAATTTTAAATTAATACAATGTTATGATGCAAACAAAAATTCGAAATTGGGTTAGAAATTAATAGTTGCCCTCCAGTATCCGTCTCAGCAGCCAGTTTATTTTTGTCTTGTTTTGGTTACATAGTATTATAAAGTCTAATTCACAAAGTTGTTTTTGCAAAAAGGTTTTTTTTTTCCCCAAAAGATTTATTTATTTGAAAGGCAAAGTTAGAGAGAGGCAGGGACAGAGAAAGAGATCTTCCATTCGCTGGTTCACTTCCCAGATGGCCACAATGGCCAGAGCTACACTTATTGAAAGCCTGGAGGGGCCGGTGCTGTGGCACAGCGGGTTGATGCCCTGGCCTGAGGTGCCGGCATCCCATATAGGCACCGATTCGAGACCCAACTGCTCCATTTCTGATCCAGCTTTCTGCTCTGGCCTGGGAAAGCAGTGGAAGATGGCCCAGGTCCTTGGGCCCCTGCACCCATGTGGGAGACCTGGAAGAAACTCCTGGCTCCTGGTTTTGGATTAGCGCAGCTCTGGCTGTTGCGGCCAATTGGAGAGTGAACCAGTGGATGGAAAAACCTCTCTCTTTCTCTCTCTGTGTAACTCTTTCAAATAAATAAATGAATCTTTAAAAAAAAAAAAAAAAAAGAATGAAAGAAAGCCAAGAGCTTCTTCCAGGTCTCCCATGTGAGTGCAAGGGCCCAAAGACTTGGGCCATCTTCTACTGTTTTCTCAGCCCATAGCAGAGAGCTGGATTGGAAGTGGAGCAGCTGGGACTTGAACCGGTGCCCATTGTGGGATGCTGGCACTGCAGGAGGCGGCTTTACCCGCTATGCCACCGCACCGGCCCTGCAAAATGTTTTTTAAGAGCTTACTCTGTGACCTTTTCTAATAGAACAGTCTTCTACTAAACAGAAACAGCAAGAGGTTTATTTCAGAATCTGGTCCAGGTGGTTTCCAGTGTGTTACAATTTACGGCATAGCACATTTTAACATGCATGCTTTTATTATATCTTTTAAAGGGCTTCAATGTTTTCAAAAATAGAAATTGAAGCTTATGTTTTCTCAGAAGCAATATACTTCAAAAACCACGACCTTAAGGAGTAGAGAGCCTGAGGGCCTAAGATGCCTTCTCAGATTGTGGACCAGAGGCCAACATAATTGGCAGTGGTTGGGTCCTTATTATCAGTTCCTCCATCTGTTTTTGGTGGGTTTCTATTTTTATATTTATTTGAAAGGCAGAGTTAAAGAGTGAGAGGGAAAGTCAGAGACAGAGAGAGGAATCTTCTATCTGCTGGTTCATTCTCCAGATGGCTGCAACAGCCAAAGCTAGGCAAGTTGGAAGCCAGGAGCCAATAACTTCTGGGTCTCCCACGCAGGTGCAAGGGCCCAAGCACTTGGGCCATCTTTCACTGCTTTATCAAAGAGATGGATTGGAAGTGGAGCAGCCAGGACTTGAACTGGTACCCATATGGGATGCTTTACCTACTATGTCACAGTGCCAGTCCCTTCCATCTGTTTTAACCACCACAGATCAAGCACTACCACGTACTGTCAGGAAATTACCCCATCAGACAACAGGAACTTTATAAAGCAATTCAACTCAAAAGGGCCAATTGCCATGTGTGAAGGGTGTAAGTTTCATTTGAACTGAATTAGCCAAACCACCTGTGGTAGTTTCAGATCTGCTGTAATACTTGCTCCTCTTTTGCTGGGCCTGTGTGTGTTAGGAGAAGGGGTGGCTAACGAGGAAAGGAATGCCTTTTGTGGATTTTGTTTGTTTTTTGGTAAAATCCTTTAAAACCATCAAATGATTATGTTTACTCCAGAAGGGAGCTTTCCCTACTGGTGGCTAATTATCAGCTCTCAGCTGGGTAGTTAGACTCTGGCAGGGGGCACTTCCTATTGGTGGTAACAATGAAATGATTGTGGCTTCTTGTGGCCTGGGGAGCATAGCAAGCAGCTTCATTCATTTGAATCCTAAAGGTTTTCCCATCTTCCAGAGCTCCTCTTCAGAATCCTTGGACCCAGTGGCTGCAGACTACCAGAGAAATAGTAAAAACACAACCACTAGACAAATTACATGATATGGTGGTGATGCCGATAAATGACTTTCCCAAGTCACCTAAGCTAATGAGACCACATTTGTAAATCACTGGGGGAGCAGATCCTTCCTCCCCCAACTGACTCCTTAGTCCACTACTGGATGACCTTGTCATTCTTGACCCTACGAAGTAGCTTCTTTTGTGAAACTCCTGGAAGGGACAACTTCTTTCCTTGGGTCAGTGTTCAAGAAACCGTAAGAACCATGAAGGAAGGCACAGATAGGGCCAAGAAATCCAACTTCCTGTTCCAACCCTGCCCCTCTCTCCCACTGTGACCCTGGGCAACTTGTTAGCCTAAGACTCTGCCCCTATTCGGTCTGTTTCCTATTTTATTCTCTCTGTGGTTTCCCTACAACCTGGAGCCTTCAGTGTTTTCTCCACAGCAGAACTCTTAAAATTGTCTGTTGTTGTTGTTCATGTCAGCTAGACCCAATTAGTATAAAGTGTATCTGGTCTGAGTCCTCAAATGCCCTCTTAGACCCTGTTGCTGATTCTTAGTTCTGAATTAGCTGCATCCTTAGGCAAGCTTCCTCTCCTGGGGCTGTATGAAGCAGCTCCAGGCTTACATTTCTGCCAAGCCTGACCAGCCCACTGAAGAGCACAGCTGGGTGTCTTTGTTACAGTTGCCACCTGCCACCTACTGTGCAACAAGGACAGATTCTACACTTAGTATGGCCCAGAAGCACTGCCACACCTAGGAACTTGTTAGCACACAGATGATAGGACCCCACCCCAGGCCCACTGAATCAGGGTGTTGGGGCCGGAAATATATGTTTCAATGAGCCCTCAGGTGTTTCTGATGCATGCTCAAGTTTAAGAACCACTAGATGAGGGCTGGCATTGTGGTGCAGCAGGTTAAGCTGGGACACTGCAATCCCGTATCACAGTCCCAGCTGCTCCTCTTCCAATCCAGCTCCCTGTTAATGTGCCTGGGAAAGCAGAAGATAGCCCAAGTACTTGGCCCCTGTCACATATGTATGAGATTGAATAGATTCAGGCTCCAGACTTCAGCTTGCCCAGACCTGTTGCACCCATTTGGGAAGTGAACCAGTGGATGGAAGATTTGCCTCTTGTCTCTCCCTGTCACTCTGCCTTTAAAATAAATAAATAAATCTTTAAAAAATTGTTTTTATCTATTTATTTGGAAGGCAGAGATACGGAGAGTAGGGCAGAGAGAAAGAGATCTTCCATCTGCTGGTTCACTCCCCAAATGGCCTCAATGGTCAGGGTTGCGCCAGGCAGAAGCCAGGAGCTTCTTCCAGGTCTCCCACACAGGTGGAGGGGCTCAAATACTCGGGGCATCTTCCACTGCTTTCCCAGGTGCATTAGCAGGGAGCTGGATGGGAAGTGGAGCAGCTGGCACTTGAACAAGCACTCTGCCGCCACTGTAGGCAGAGAATTAGCCTTCTAGGCAACGGCACTGACTCCAATAAAATAAATCTTCAAAGCTAGTAACATGTGGTTTCCCTACAACCTGAAGCCTTCAATGTTTTCTCCATAGCAGAACTCTTAAAATTGTCACAGCCAGAGGTAGAGAAAACAAAAACGAACAAGGCGCAATTGTGGAGCATCCAGTTAAGAGAGGAACATCTAGCTGTCTGTCTAGCCCTCTATCTCATAGGTCCCCCTACACCACACAGCCAAACCATCTTCCCTTCCCCCTGACCGCGCTCTCACAGTTGCTTTGGCTGTCTACAATGGCCTTGCTTTCAATTTCTCCTGTTAAAAAAAATCTTGAAAATTAACTAGGAATTTAGTGTGGCCAAATTTCACACTTCATTTAACTTTTTTAATTTGACAGGTAGAGTAATAGACAGTGAGAGAGACAGAGAGAAAGAGAGAGAGAGGAAGGTCTTCCTTTCGTTGGTTCACTCCCCAAATGGCCGCTACGGCCGGCACTGCGCCAATCCAAAGCCAGGAGCCAGGTGCTTCCTCCTGGTCTCCCATGGGGTGCAGGGCCCAAGCACTTGGGCCATCCTCCACTGCGTTCCTGGGCCACAGCAGAGAGCTGGACTGGAAGAGGAGCAGCCGGAACTAGAACCCGGTGCCCATATGAAATGCTGGCGCTGTAGGCGGAGGATTAACCAAGTGAGCCACGGTGCCGACCCCTCATTTAATTTTTTAAAACCTGCTTATGTATTATCTGTTTTCCATTTTATTTAATTAAAGTGGTATGTTCTCAGTACAGATTTTCCTTGAAAAAAGTAAAACAAAGCAAAACAAAAAAATTTCAGTTCTTTTCAAAATCCATTCCAGTACCACCTCTTCCCTGTTGCCTTTCTCCTGCTGCTGCCAGGCACTGAACTGTAAAGCTGGGCAGAAAAACGAACGTGCCAGGAGCTGGCAAAACTGTTTATGCACCTGCCAGAACTGTCCACCTTGAGATCCCCACCCAGCCAGGGGCAGGTCTCAAACATCCCGCATCCCCATCAGGCCTTTATTCAGTGAACGGCCCTAAGAACAGTCTCCAGGTACCCTTCCCAGGTGGGTTCTTTGATTTCCAAGACCAGAGCAGGGGTTCAATAAACAATCGTTTAAGCAAATAAGAGGGAGTCCAACTTCTCACCTATCTTCCTATGATTCAAATCATGATGAAGCCTCGTGTGAATGTATGAAAAGTACCTCTGTAAGTCTCTGTTCTCAATGATAAAATTACAAGATTACTAGGATTATTGTGAGAATAAAATAAACCAGAGCTCCTGGTGCTTAATAAATAATAACCTCCCCAAGTAAGATACATTGGATCAATCCAAAGAAAAAATGAAAAAAAAAAATCAATGAATAGGAACACAAAAAAATCTGGTAGAGGGGGTAGGATGGGCATTGTGGCACAGTGGGTTAAGTTGTTGGCTGCTTGGGACACCCACATCTCACATGGGAATGCCTGGTTTGAGTCCCAGCTACTACTCCATGCTTCTGGATCCAGCTTCCTGCTAATGTACCTGGGAGATAGAGGATGAGACCAAGTACTTGGGTCCTTGCTACTCCGAGGGACACATGGCTGGAGCTCCTAGCTCCTGGTTTCACCCTGGCCCAGCCTCAACTGTTGCAGGTATTTGGAGTAAACCAGAAGATAGAAGATCTCTCCTTCTCAGTCACTCTGCTTTTTCTTTTTTTTTTCTTTTTTTTTTTTTTTTATTTTTGACAGGCAGAGTGGACAGTGAGAGAGAAAGAGACAGACAGAAAGGTCTTCCTTTTGCCGTTGGTTCACCCTCCAATGGCGGCTGCGGACAGCGCGCTGCGGCCGGCGCACCGCGCTCCTCCGATGGCAGGAGCCAGGAGCCAGGTGCTTTTCCTGGTCTCCCCATGGGGTGCAGGGCCCAAGCACCTGGGCCATCCTCCACTGCACTCCCGGGCCACAGCAGAGGGCTGGCCTGGAAGAGGGGCAACCGGGACAGAATCCGGCGCCCCGACCGGGACTAGAACCCGGTGTGCCGGCGCCGCAAGGCGGAGGATTAGCCTGTTGAGCCACGGCGCCGGCTGCTTTTTCAAATATATAAATACATCTTTAAAAAAAATTTAGGCAGAAGAAATACATACAGAGTGATTACAATAATTTTAAATTGGTTAAACTCATTCTATTAAATTATAGACTGAGATTGGGTTAAAAACAAGTTATTGGCCAGTGCCGTGGCTCACTTGACTAATCATCCACCTGCAGCGCCGGCACCCTGGGTTCTAGTCCCTGTCGGGGCACCAGATCCTGTCCTGGTTGCTCCTCTTCCAGTCTAGCTCTCTGCTGTGGCCCAGGAGTGCAGTGGAGGATGGCCCAAGTGCTTGGGCCCTGCACCCCATGGGAGACCAGGAGGAAGCACCTGGCTCCTGGCTTCGGATCAGTGCAGCGCGCGGGCCATAGCAGCCATTTGGGAGGTGAACCAATGGAAAAGGAAGATCTTTCTCTCTCTCACTGTCTAACTCTGCCTGTCCCCGCCCCCCCCCCCCCAAAAAAAAACCAAGTTATTTAGGGGCAGCTGTTTAGCAATTAAGATGCTGCTTAAGATACTCATGTCCCATATTGGAGTCCCTGGGCTGGATACCAGCTCTAGCTCCTGACTCCAGCTTCTTGGTAACAGAGATGCTGAGAGGCCATGGTGATGCAAGGAATTAGGTCCCTGCTACCCATGTGAGAGTCTTGGACTGAGTTTCTGGCACTGGGGACATTTGGGGAGTAAACCAAGATGGGAGCACTCTTTCTCTGCCTCTCAAATAAGAAGAGACTAAAATATGTTTAAATAGGTTATTTGTAAGACACTCATCTGAAGCCTAAATAGGTGCCTGCAGCCCTTTCCCGCACTATCGACAACCCTTTCCCTTGTCACTGCTTCCTCAGTACATGGCCACAACCCCCACACACTGCTGGTAATGGATTTTTTTATACAATAAAATCTCAAAATTCTTTTAGGCACCAGAATGTTTATTAATCCACCTTCCTGCTTTCTTTTAACACTCTAAATATTATATAAACATTATAAACCAAATTAGTATCTTTTTGACCCAAGGTTGTGATAGAAACCACCATAGTACAGAGTGATGGCGGATCTATGCCTGCTTTTTCTGGCCCCTCTCAACCTCTGGCTGTCTCGTATAGAGGTTACTTTAACCCCTGTAAAATGAGGACTAAAAAGACTAATAAGGACTAACCTCACTCATTGTTCTGAGGGTTTTGAGAAGGCCCAGCACTAAGCCAGGCTCTCAGAAACATTCAAGCTTCAACAGTTCCTCCTCGCCCTCTGATAGCACTCCTCCTCTTCCACCATGGGCTGAGGAACCAGCGGCCCTGTAAACCAAGCACATGGGTCTAACACTATAGGCCGGGTGAAGGCCTATCTGGTAAAGTGCATGGGCTTTGTGACACCGCTGCCAACTTCCTGAACTAGAAGTTCTAAGACCCCTGGGTTCCCTGGGCTCATGGTTCCCTATAGATGTCTCCCTTGTACCTCCAGCATGACCAGGGCTTGAATAGAGGCCTCTCAGTTCCCTGTGCCACACTTGGAATATGAGGAATGCAGAGGCCAAAGACTGAGTGGCCCCAGTGAGTCGAAAGGGGACATCTCTGAAAAACCAATTGCAAAGGTGGTGCCACTTGCTCTTGGGGAGGAGAGGTAGGGCCTGGGCACTGGAAGGTGAAAGGTGGGCTTGGCTCTCAGTAGCGGTAGTGATCAGGCTTGAAAGGGCCATCACGGGACATGCCCAGGTACTGGGCCTGCTTCTCAGTCAGCTTGGTCAGCTTCACATTCAGCTTGCTCAGGTGGGCTTCAGCCACTGCCTCGTCCAGCTGTGGAAACACAGGAAAACCTGGAGTCAGTACCATGCTCTAGACCCCCTTCCTGCATCCAGTCACCAATGGAAGCAGAAATTCTCTTTTGGGATAGCTGGTTACTCAGTATCTCATTCTATTCCCTCAAGAGGGTATCATGCAAAGTAGACTTATTAGGACCATCAACTGCATCCCCTCCTCATCCTCCACCAACCCAAACAGCTGATCAAAATGCTTCTACGGAACTTGTCAATGGATAGGTAGGGACAGGGGCTCCAATCCCATTAGGATTCTAAGCAGGGATGGTATCAGTCTCAGTGGCAAGTCTATTTCATAAGTGAAGTGAATGCAAGAAAAAAAAACAAGAGACAGAGCTGTCAACTGAATCCTGGATTCAGTGTCTGAATCTGAGATTTCACCATTCTATAGCGGATAAGAATTATTTTTATTAAATTGGCTCTTTTTGATTGAATAATTCATAAATTCCCTGATGCTTCTTCCTTCAAGAGGTAGAGCCCAATTCTGCATTCCTTGAGCGCCTCGCTTCTGATAAGCAAGGTAAAACAGAAGGGTAGTGTGTGACTTAGGAGACAAGGTGATGAAAGGTCACGTGGGCCCCCTTGTTCTCTTCTGGATTTCTCACTCTGGGGAAAGCCACCTGCCCTCATGAGTACATATAAGCAGCCCCACAGAGACCAAGACCTCCTGTCAACAGTGATGGGAAGTGAATCTTCCAGCCCATCACCCCTTCAACTGATTGTGTTCCTAGCAGAAATCTTGACTACAACCTCATCAAAGACCATGAGTCACGGGCTGGCATTGCGGCATAGTAGATTAAGCTGCAGCCCCAACTCCAGCATCCCATATGGGTACCAGTTCGAGTCCCGGCTGCTCAACTTCCCATCCAGCTCCTGCTAATGCACCTGAGAAGGCAGCAGAGGATGGCCCAGTCACAGTTGTTGTGGCCATTTGGGGGAGTGAACCAGCAGACAGAAGAGCTCTTTCTCTCTTCCTCTCTCTAACTCTGCCTTTCAAATAAATAAAATAAATCCTTAAAAAAATACCTTGAGTCACAACCAATCAGCTAAGCTGCTCTCAAACTCCTGCCTCATGTGAGTAATTGCGTTAGTAAATGTGTACTGTTTTAAAGCCATTAAGGGTCTCGTGTTGGGGCACAGTGGGTTAAGCCACTGCCCATAACACTGTTAACCCCAATGAGCACTGATTCAAGTACTGGCTGCTCTACTTCTGATCCAGCTCCCTGCTCATGCACCTGGGAAAGCAGCAGAAGATGGCCCAAGTGTCTGGGTCCTTGCCACCCATGTAGGAGACCCAAATGGAGTTCCAGGCTCCTGGCTTTGGCCTGGCCCAGCCTTGGTTGTTGCAGCCATTTGGGGAGTAAACCAGCAGATGGAAGATTTATCTTTCTCTTTCCCTCTCTCTCTGTAACTCTGCCTTTCAAATAAATAAAAAAAAATTTTTAAAGATTTTATTTATTTATTTGACAAGTAGAGTTACAATGAGAGACAGAAAGAGAGGTCTTTCCTCTGCTGGTTCACTCCCCAAACGGCCACAACGGCCGGAGCTGCGCCAATCAGAAGCCAGGAGCCAGGTACTGTCTCTCATGCAGGTGCAGGGGCCCAAGCACCTGGCCATCCCCTACTGCTATCCCAGGCCACAGCAGAGAGCTGGACCGGAAGAGGGGCAACCAAGACTAAAACCGGCGCCCATATGGGATGTCAGTGCCACAGGCGAAGGATTAACCTACTGTACCACAGTGCCTGCCCCAACTCTGCCTTTCAAATTTTAAAAAATAAAGCCATCAAGCTTTGAGGCTAAATTGTTAAATGGCAATAAACAACCAATACACTAGTTTTGAACAGGGCTTACACCAGTGGCTACCGAAAGGAATCTGACTAATGATAAACTGTCATCCCCCTTTCCAACGAAGAAGTGAAGGTTCAGAATCCTGGAATGATTATCCAAAGTCACACAGCAAGGGAAAGATGCAGCCACAATTTGAATCCAGGGCCTTCTGTCTCCAAAGCCCCAAAACACATCTCAGATAGCCCAGCTGAAGGTCTCCAGGACAGCTCTGAAGACACAGAGCAGAAACCAAAGAGGACAGACGCTGGGGTTAGACCAGGCACATCTGGCTTCTCTTCCAAGACCACCTAACTCCATGGAACTAGCTTCCTTCCGGAACAGTGGCAAATGAGCGAGGGCCTGGGGCGTGTGCTCCTCAGGTCCTCCGTTACCACTCGGCCTGCTTCACGCGTTCACTTGCCCAACTCCTTCAGCCACATGGGTTTGTGGCCCCAGTCTCAGGAGACTGTCACAATGCTAGAGGGAGGTACCATTGCCTCAGAAGTGGAGGGATAGCAGTGAATACCTCGCCTGGGTTGAACAGCCTCTCAGTGGTGCGGCTGAGACTCACACTTGGGTGTGTCTCACTCCACAGCCTCTGTTCTCACCACCCAGTGTTCTGGGAATCTCTCCCTATGGGGCCTCGGTCTCCTCTTCTGTCAAGTGTAAGGAATGAGCTTGGCAATACAGAGGACCTCATGATGCCCACTGCCAGGCACTTAGTAGGCCCCTGCAAGCCCCATGTGGAGACGCCAGGGCTGGACACGTGACCCTTGGCTTGCAGTGCAAGTGAGAACTCACCTTCTTGGGCAGGAAGTGAACACCAACAGCATACTTGTCAGGGTGGGTCCACAGCTCAATCTGTGCCAGCACCTGGTTTGTGAAGGAGTTGCTCATCACGAAGCTGGGGTGGCCCATGGCACAACCCAGATTGACCAGCCGGCCCTCGGCAAGCAGGATGATGCGGCGCCCGTTCTTCAGCCAATAGCGGTCCACCTGCAAGAGGCCAGAGCTGCGATGAGGGCTGGCAGGACACTGCTCCCATAGCTGACCTCTGCTTACCCAACCCTCTGTCCAACAGGCCTCCAACGATGCCCATGAGGAAGGGCCTGGGTTGCCCAAGAACAACTTCCAGCACAGGGGTAGTGATGACAATAACAGTGACTAATAATTGCCAATATTTAATAAGCCAGTCTGAGCTGCAGGTCTCACATTAAGTAGTAGTTAATGTTGGCCGGTGCCGTGGCTCACTTGGCTAATCCTCCGCCTGCAGCGCTGGCACCCAAGGTTCTAGTCCCAGTTGGGGCACCGAGTACTAGTCCTGGTTGCTCCTCTTCCAGTCCAGCTCTCTGCTGTGGCCCGGGAGGGCAGTGGAAGATGGCCCAAGTACTTGGGTCCCTGCACCCGCATGGGAGACCGGGAGGAAGCACCCGGCTCCTGGCTTTGGGTCAGAGCAGTGCTGGCTACAGCGGCCATTAGGAGAGTGAACCAACAGAAGGAAGACCTTTCTCTCTCTCTCTCTCCCTCTCTCATTGTCTATAACTCTGTCAAATTAGTTACAGGTATTTTTTCCAAGTCCTGCCTATATAATCATAGCATTTAATCCCAAAGAGAACCACATCATTTAAGTACTACCATCTTCCTCATTTCACAGATAAACTAAAGTTTACTCGGTTAAGTCACTCACCCAGAGTTGCACACTAAGAAGTGGTTGCAACTTTAGCCTGGATGGTCTGAGAAAAACCCCATGTTCTCAATCACCATAAAAAAGATGAATATGGCACTGTGGCATAGGAGGTTAAACCTCTATCGGCACTGGTTAAACCATATGGGCACTGGTTTGAGTCTCAGCTTTCCCATTTCTGACCAGCTCTCTGCTAATGGCCTGGGAAAGCAATGGAAGATGGCCCAAGTGCTTGGGCCCCTGCACCCGCGTGGGAGACCAGGAGAAGCTGCTGGTTCCTGGCTTCGGCCTAGCCTTGCTCTGGCTGTTGCAGCCATTTGAGAAGTTAACTAAAGGATGGAAGATCTCTCTTTGTATCTCTCCCTTCCTCTCTCTCTAACTCTAGCTTTCAAATAAATAAATAAATCTTGGGGCCAGTGCCGTGGCTCACTTGGTTAATCCTCTGCCTGCAGCGCTGGCATCTCATATGGGCGCTGGGTTCTAGTCCTGGTCACTCCTTTGCTCTGTAATTCTGCCTTTCAAATAAATAAACCAAGGGAGTGCTGGTTCACTTCCCAAAGGGCTGCAATGGCCAGGGCTCGGCAGCCAGGAGCCTGGAATTCCATCCAGGACTCCCACATGGGTGCAGGGGCCAAAGCGCTTGGCCATCATCTGTTGCTTTCCCAGGCATATTAGCAGAGAGCTGGATAGGAAGTGAAGCAGGGGCCGGCGCTGTGGCTCATTTGGTTATCCTCCACCTGCGACGCCGGCATCCTGTATGGGTGCCGGGTTCTAGTCCTGGCTGCTCCTCTTCCAGTCCAACTCTCTGCTGTGGCTCGGGAGGGCAGTGGAGGATGGCCCAAGTGCTTGGGCACCTGCACCTGCGTGGCAGACCAGGAAGAAGCACCTGACTCCTGGCTTCGGATCGGCGTAGCTCTGGCCATAGTGGCCATTTTGGGGGTGAACCAATGGAAGGAAGACCTTTCTCTCTCTCTCTCATTGTGTAACTCTGTCAAATAAATTCAAAAAAAAAAAGGAAGTGAAGCAGCCAGGACATGAACTAATGCCTATATAGGATGCATAACCTGCTATGCCACAATGCCAGTTCTAGAATGTCAAGGATTCCAAGGGTGAAGAGAGTCCAGCTTTGGAGGGGCAGTATAGCCCTGTGATGCCTTTGCAGAACGTTAGCTGCCTTTCAGGGGTGTAGTTTCCAGAGAAGCATTTGTCCCCACCCTGTGCTGTGATGAATAGCTAGTCTTTGAGGGAGAAAGAATGAAGAACCCAACATCTCTCTCTTTTTTTTTTTTTTTTAATTTTTGACAGGCAGAGTGGACAGTGGCGGCAGCACTCTGCACTGATCCAAAGCCAGGAGCCAGCACTTGGGCCATCCTCCACTGCCTAGCAGGCTCTGCAGTGGGTAGCCTCGGGCAAAACCTGGCCAAAAGATTCCTAACAGCGGCCACTTTACATGCAGCACTTTCTCTGTGCCAAAAACTTCCCTAACTGCTTTGTGCCCCATTTTACTTTTCCTCATAGAAACCCTGTGAGGCAGGCTCCACCGTTACTACCACTTAGAACAGCCCAGAGGCTGACTCGTGCCTGGTCCTCAGCATGGCATTGTAGAGGAGGTACCAGAAGCAAGGCCACTGACTGCCAGCCCATGGTAGGATTAGCCTGTTGAGCCACGGCGCCGGCCTAAAACCCAACATCTCAAAGGCAGCATAGGCACCAACTCGAAGTATCCCACACTAAGTGGGTTCCTTTCCTTAAAAAAAAAAAAAAAAAAAAAAATTGGCAGCAGGCATTTATTTGGCCTAGTAGTAAGACATCACTTAGGATGAGCACATCCCAAGTTGGACTGCCTGGGTTTGACTCCCAGCTCCAGCTCCTGATCCCAGCTTCCTGAAGGAGGCAGCAGTATTGACTCAAGTCATTGGGTTCCTGCCACCTACACAGGACACCCGCACTGAGTTCCCTCTGGCTTAGGCCTCCTGGCCTTTGCAGGCAACAGGAAGATGAAGCAGCAGATGGGAACTCCCTCTCCGCCTCTCATCTTCTCTGCCTTTCAAATGAATAAATAAAACACAAGTTTTCAATATGATAAACATTTTCATACATGTATTTAATGATCTCCTGGGGATCAATTACTAAGAGAGATTGCCCAAAGAGTTTGACAGGGGTGGGCAATGAGCCTAGCTGTGAAGATGCCAGTTGGGAAGTCTGTGTCTCATATTGGAGTACCCTGGTTCGATTCCCGGCTCCATCTCCTAATTTCTTCTTTCTGCTAATCAGATCCAGGGAGATAGAAGTCATGGCTCAAGTGGTTGGGTTCTTGCCACCCATGTGTGAGTCCTGGATTGAATTCCCAACTCCCACTTCAACCTAGCCCAGCCCCTGCCAGTGAGAGTATTGGGGGAATTAACCAGCTGACAAGAGTACTTTCTTTGTCTATCTGTCCATCCCTGTCTCTCATCTAATAAAACAAAAAGGTACACTTAGAATCAGGGTACTTGATACTTCAAACCAAAAACTTTCCAGAAACATATTTTTTTTTCCAGAAACATATTTTAATAACAAAGAAACACACACACACTAAATTTGATCCAAATAAAATTTCACATACCCCAACTCATCTTTCAATGCCCCCTGCAAACCTGTTCTTTCACCAACTCAGAAACTATGATCCTACTTTTCTTTTTTTTTTTTGTAACTGTCCAAATGGCAGTTTTATTGCTTGCCTTTGCATCTTTTTATTAATTTATTTATTTGAAAGTCAGAATTACGCAGAGAGAGAAGGAGAGGCAGAGAGAGAAAGAGAGGCCCTCCATCTGCTGGTTCACTCCCCAGTTGGCTGCAATGGCTGGAGCTATGCAGATCCAAAGCCAGGAGCTTCTTCCAGGTTTCCCACATGGGTGAAGGAGCCCAAGGACTTGGGCCATCTACTGCTTTCCCAGGCCACAGCAGAGAGCTAGATCAGAAGTGGAGCAGCTAGGCTCCCAACCGGTACCCATATGGGATGTCGGCACTGCAGGCAGTGGCTTTACCCACTGTGCCACAGCGCTGGCCCCAAGGATCCTACTTTTCACACAGCAATTGACTCCAGACACCCAGCATCCTTTTCAATTCTTCACTCATCCTGACCCCACATGGTCTTGTCCATCCCTGGCACCCTCCAAGTGGAGGCTGCCACCACTCTCTGCAAGGGGTACGAGAACATCCCCTAAAAGCCTCTCCCCTCCCCTTTCCCTCCCATTTCCAGTCTCCATACAGTAGCAAGAGGGCTCTTTCCCAAACAGCAGCCTTACCACTCACAGCTAACCTGTGCAGCACCTCTAGCAAACCTGGCCCTCTCCCCTCATTCTCCTGCCAAGTGGCAGCAGCCTCCTTGGGGGCAGCCCAGGAGCTGGCCCCTCCTCAGCCCTCTATTTGCTACCCTGCTGGCGGGGCTGGGGCTTCTCACCTGGGGCTTGATGTTCACCTTCTCCACTGCATTCTCATTGAGCCACTTGACGTCAATCTCCACGTCGAAGTGTCCTATGTTACACACGATGGCGTCATCCTTCATCTGCTCAAAGTGCCTGTGCAGGACACAAGCCCATGGAAGCTCATTAGGGCAAAGAACAGTGCCAAGCCCGTCCCTTCCTCGCCCCCCCCCAGAGCCCCCACTTGGTACCTACCGCCCAAGGATGATGTCCACACAGCCCGTGGTAGTGACAAAGATGTTGCCCTCCTTGCAGGCTTCATCCATGGTGGTCACCTCGTAGCCTGTGCAGACAGTGGCCATGGGTCATCTGGCGTGGCCTTGCCCCTCCTCTGGCCCCTGCAGCTGAGAACCAACCCTCACCCTATCATACCCTCCATGGCAGCCTGCAGTGCGTTGATGGGGTCGATCTCGGTGATGATGACACGGGCCCCAAAGCCCCTCAGGGCCTGGGCACAGCCCTTGCCCACGTCGCCATAGCCTGCGACCACCGCCACCTTGCCTGCGATCATCACATCTGTAGCCCGCTTGATGCCGTCGATGAGGGACTCCCGGCAGCCATAGAGGTTGTCGAACTTGCTCTGAAAGGAGAGAGGGGCAGGACTTAGCGAGGAAAAGCAAGCCAGGTCGACTTCAGCCTCCGTTTCACAGGACACCCAGCACCTCAACCTGGGACCCCTCCCAGTAGCCAATGCCCCCGCAGGCCCCTCCCCCCACTCAGCTCCAAGACTTCCTCCTTAGTCTTTCTCAGAGGCTCTAGAGGACTTTCCGGGGATCATGACTGGGAGACTGCCCGAAGAATTTACTCAGCTTTAATGCTCTTGATACCCAAAGCCACAAAGCTCCTGACACGCAGCTCTGAGGCCCCCTGTGTAGTTCTCTCCGCCTTAATGCACTATTACTTAATGTACTCTGTCTGTAACCCCCCACCCCCCCCAGGCTCCCTCTCCAGCAGTCTCCTCTTGAACCGACAACCAGCAGCTCGCACTGGCACTGCCCCAAGGGCTCACCTTGGTGACAGAGTCATTGACATTGATTGCAGGCACCTTCAGGACCCCATTGGCCATCATCTTGTAGAGGTTGTGGACCCCGGTTGTGGTCTCCTCTGAGATGCCCCTGATGCCTGGATGAGAAGGATGAACCTGAGAAAGGCCACATCTGAGCTCACCCCAACTCCTCCTCTTTGCCTCCTAACATCATTCCTCTCTCTAGGTTCCCACTGCAGTGAACAACACCACAGTCCACCCAGACCAGCAGGAGGGAGCAATCACCTGATGCCTTCCGGCAGGGAACCCATCACAGCCTCCAGACCCTACCTCCTAACCCCCACCTGCTCCACTCTCACTGCCACTGCCCTGGTCCCAACCACAACCCAGCCTCCCTGCAGCAGCTGTTTCTAACACGTATGTCTTCAAAACCGCCCAAGTACTTCCTTTGCTCTCAGGGTCAAGTCAAACTCTTTTCTCTTAGCCGCCTAGGTCACCTCTGGCCTTCACTAAAGCTCCCAGCACATCTTAGAACCCTCCCGGGGAAGGCTCCCTCCACGCTGGCTTCATTTCAGTTTCCTGCGTAGTCAACCCTGTCCTGCCTCAGGGCTTCTGCACTCTTTGCACTCTTCTCTCATCCCCAGCCTGCTTTTAATAAAGCTGGCTTCCTCCCAGTTATTCCACCCCCACCACCCCGCCCCTGCCCTCTGGCTGCCCTAGGGCAAGCATCCCAGCTGCCCCAGCCCCACCATTGGACGTCAGGAGGCCAGGCCACAGCATGCCCGCAGGAGCCTGGTATCCTCCCATCCTCCACAGAATCTGCTGCTCAAGGCACTGGGAGTCCTGCCAGGCCTGCTGCCTTCGTAGGCTGCAGCAGGCCCCATCCAGGCCTCCAGCACCAGCCCCAGCATTGCTCACCTGACAGGAGCTGGGGGTACTTGGTGTGGATGAGGTTGGTGAGGTCACCGCCATCGTCCAGGATCATGTTGAGGGGCCCATCCTTAAAGTAGAGGGTCTGCTCGATGCACCACAGGTACTCCTCGTCTGTTTCACCCTTCCAGGCATACACTGAAGGGTGAGTAGCACAGTGGGGCGTGTCTGTCCCTACCGGCACCTACTCCAGAGAACCACCTGGGCAGAGCCAGTGCTATCTCCTTCTATCTCCAGCCACCTCCGGCCTCTCTGAGGTCTCAGCGGTGGTAAGAACCCAAGTCGGAGACAGATCTGACCAGCTGTGTGATCACGGGCAAATCACTGCACCTCTCTGAGCCTCAGCTTCCTCTGTAAGCTGGGCTCACCAGAGCATGGATTAAGTGGGATGGAGGCCAAGCACAGTCCCCTATGAAAACAGTTCTTCCCTTTCTGATCCCATTCTGCCTGGGTCGCAAGGACTGGGGCAGCAACTCATGGTGACCAAGGCGTCCACCCTCAATGCCTGCTACTCAGGGGTGCCCACGAGACAGGATCCAAGGTTTGTCCAACGTGGGAAGGCAGGGAGGGCCTAGCAGGCTCTGCAGTGGGTAGCCTCGGGCAAAACCTGGCTAGAAGATTCCTAACAGCGGCCACTTTACATGCAGCACTTTCTCTGTGCCAGAAGCTTCTCTAACTGCATTGTGCCCCATTTTACTTTTCCTCATAGAAACCCTGTGAAGCAGGCTCCACCATTACTACCACTTAGAACAGCCCAGAGGCTGACTCGTGCCTGGTCCTCAGCATGGCATTGTAGAGGAGGTACCAGAAGCAAGGCCACTGACTGCCAGCCCACGGCAGGCCCGGGACACAGGTGGGGGCTCCCGGGAGCTTCCTGTAGCAAAGCGCACAGCCAGAGCAGCTGCCCCTCCAGCCATCACAACCAAGAACAGACAATGGGCTCGAACACAAAGCTCTTCCCAGACGAGGGACATGGAGCCCCGCCAAGGCTAAGGAGTGAGGGACACGCCTGGTCAGCCCTGGTCAGCCTGTGAAGAAATCCTCCCCTACCTCCTACTCTCCCCGCTCCCTGCCCCGTGGCTGCTAGGAAGGCATCGTGGACATCCTATTTAGTCACCACCAGCTCTAACCCCCTCCCTCCCTAAGCCCAAACAGGAGCCCACTTTTCCTGCTGCTCGTGAGAAAGTCCTTCTTCATTCGTCCTGGTCCCTGGCTGCGTAGGGCACCAGATCCTAGGCTGTGGACCTTGGGCCCCGTTTCCCTCCTGAGTTCTTTGGAAACAGACCACATCCTTCCTTCAGGAACTTCCCCTCCTCCACACCATGAGGTGTCCAGTCACAAGATCCTGCCCTTCCTGCTAGCATGGCTTGAGTTCGGTCAACAAGCACTGTCCACAGCATTTCAGAAGACAGCGAGGCGCAGAAGTCCTTCCCCCGGGTCACTAGGCTAGCAGCTGTAGGAGCTGGCAAAGCGAACGCAGAAAAGCAGGATCCCTTCATGCATTCCCACGTCTGAGCAGCAAGCAGGGCTCACCTGGAATGCCGGCCTTGGCAATGGCAGCCGCTGCGTGGTCCTGGGTGGAAAAGATGTTGCAGCTGGACCACTGCACCTAGAAGGGCCAGGCACACAGGGCTGCGGGTCACTGAGGGCTCGGAAGCACCAGGGTGACTCTGCGGGGGTAGGATAAAGCCTGGGACGAGGAGCTTGGTATACAGGCCCAGCCAGCTCCGAGACCACAAGACGGAGGCTCTGGGTGAGTGGCTGGGAGCCAGAGCAGTGACAAGATGTGGCAGATTTTAAAATATCACGCCAGTGGTGTGTGGAAAGGGCTGAAGTAAGGAGACAATTACTGAAGCTGTACAAGAAGCACAAGGGTAGCAGTGGAGGTGAGTGAGGAGAAGCCGTCAAAGCCTGCTATGTTTTTTAAGGCTAAGCTGACGGGATTTGCTGAGGGTTTAGATGTCAGAGTGAGAAAGAGAGGAGTTCAGGATAATCCCCTGGCTCTTGAACTCAGAGCCTCAAAGGCTGCAGTTTCCATTTACTAATGTGGGGGATGGTGGGGGTTACAACATCATGGGTTGGCCGGGACATGCTGAGCCTGAATCATGTTCTGGACTTCCACGTAGGGATGGATCAGCACCTGGGTATTTGAGTGTGGAGCTCCAGGGAGAAGTCCAGGCTAGCAGGTGCATATATTCGGGGATCATCACTGCACACACAGTATTTAAAGCCATAAAATCAGACAATCAAGAGAGTGAAAGTTCAAAGGAGAGAAGAGGTCCAAGGGCTGAGTGGTCTGTGGACCACTCTCTCTCAGAAACTACCTTGATCCCCGACACACTGAGCCTTGGCAGAGCTATCTGTCAATTGTTGCTACATGTGAGCCACGCTGAATCAGTCAAAGCACTCTATCCTTCTGGAGCCATGAATCCAGGGCAGGCACAGGACCCTAGGAGGGCACACTGGAGCCAACCCCTAAATGGGACCTTGGGGTGTATTTCATACTCCATTGCTTGGTAACAAACTATCTTGGGGCTGGTGCTGTGGTGTACAGGTAAAGCCACTGCCTTCAGTGCTGGCATCCCATAAGGGCGCCAGTTCGAGTCCCAGCTGCTCCACTTCCGATTCAGCTCTTTGTTGTGGCCTGGGAAAGCAGTAGAAGATGGCCCAAGTCCTTGGGCCCCTGCACCCATGTGGGAAGCCAGAAGAAGCTCCTGGCTCCTTGCTCCAGATCGGCATAGCTCCGGCTGTTATGGCCAATTGGAGAGTGAACCAGTGGATGAAAGACCTCTGCCTCTCCTTCTCTCTGTGTAACTCTGACTTTCAAATAAATAAATAAATCTTAAAAAAAAAAAAAAAAGAAGAAGAAGAAGAAGAAGCTATCTTTCCCAGTTGGGGAGAAAACCTACCGGACATTCACCTCAAAGGGTAGCAAAGACGGCAAGATCTCCAGTGACAGGAGGAGCCCCCGCTGGTCCCGAGGTCTCCCCATGCCCACACGTTCTTCCCTAGATGAACCCAGAGCGGGCCAGGGACTCGGCCACAATCACACAGCTGTCAGCTCACCTCGGCGCCCAGGGCTACAAGGGTCTCAATGAGGACGGCCGTCTCCACGGTCATGTGCAGGCAGCCGGCGATGCGGGCGCCCTTCAGTGGCTTGGAGGCCGAGTACATCTCCCGCATGCGCATCAGGCCCGGCATCTCGTTCTCGGCGATGTCCAGGGCCTTGCGTCCCCACGCAGCCAGGCCAATGTCCGCTGCAGGTACAAGATGGGTGGGCGTTCATGGGCCGCCTCCTCCCACTGTTGCTGTGTGAGGACCAGATCCACGTTCTGACGCAAAACCCAGTCCATCACCGCATTCTCTCACCAATTCAAGAAGTTACTTACGGAGCCAGGGCACAGTCCCTGGCTAACCACAGCTTACAGACTTATGGGAGATCCCATTTAATCAAGTGATCATACAGGTACCTGAAAATCACAACAGAGAAAACAGCAGACTGCCCCTCCCGCTGCCCTCTCTTCCCACTGATGTCTTCTCTCTCCTGCAAGACTGTGGCTCCCGGCTCTCCCCAAGTCATTACTCTTGGCGATCCAACATTCACAAATATTATCCAACACCTCAGGCTTGATGCAGTTCTTGATCTCCTTGAAAACGGAAAAAATGCTTCTTCCTCACTCCTACATGAAGGAAGCTCAGTGTAACGAACACTCCTGGCCTCTCTGCCCCAGGGGAGGGGGAGCAGTTTGCTGAGTAAATTTGAGACAATAAATCAGGCATGCTCAGGTCAGCTCTCCCTCCCTTTGCGAGCATGCACCTGCCTGCCCCGTGCAGGAAGCGCGTGCTCTTGGCTTTCCCACAGAACTGTCCAGACCCCTCTTGCCTGTAACTAGCAGGTGACTGCTGAATTTGGGAGGTCAGTTATCACTTGACTTTCACACTAACCAACACCGTCTGGATTCAATGCTATTATCATTCCAAATGTCTCAAATTTCCCAAATTCTCAGGCAGGAAAGGAGAACACGGGCTCTCAATATCTCAACACAGTGCTCTCCTCTCTGATCATCTGCCCCCTTTTCCCACTGCACTGGCTCATTGCCCAGGTCAGTGTTTACAAGCTCCCCTGGTAACAGGAATAATCGGACTTGCAAATCTCCCCTGGAAAATGAGATTCAGTAAGTCTGGGATGGGGCTTGGGACTCCTGGTGATTTTTACCTTTTAGGGAAGCTCACATACTGCCACTCATCCCAGGAGGTGGCAGGTGGGAGAGAACTAATAATTTACTAATATATTAATTAAACTAAGTCTATTAACTACAGTGCATCTAAACAATGCACTCCCACCACCAGAGGGAACACTCCCATTCCCACATCATGCTCCCACCCTGGCAGACCCTCGCCAGTGATAGCTCTCCCTCGGAAATCGGGAGGTCAAGCAGCCAGCTCGGGCCGTGACCCTCCTTCCCTACTCTCTCCCTCGAGCCCAACTCCAACAAGGCCGCAGCCAGTCGGGTCAGAACCTGTAACCCACTAATCCCATCAATGTCCACTGCAGTACACTGTCCCTCGCTACACCTGCTGAGGATCTCAACGTCCTCCTTCCCCAGTGTAGGACTCCAAGGCCTGTCTCCTCCACCCTTTCTCTGAGATCCCTAGCAGAACTCCAGCCCTCCTCTGCACCTGCCACTGAATCCAACGAAAGAAAAATCGCCAACAGCGCCAAACAGGTCTCATTTATTAAGACCACAAATCTGAAGGGACACATAGCACTTGCAGCAATCCTATTACATTTTCTAGTAAATTTACTCTCCTTTTCTATTCTCCCCACAAATCCAATACTTTCTCCATTGGCTGATAATCTCACTTCACAATTCATTGAGAATTCAGAACCACGCCATTCTTCCTCTGTGGAGTACACTAGTCCTCTTCGTCCGTAGCTACCAGCCTGGGCACTCCTTTCTGTCACAATGCACACTGTCCTTGATCCTACATCCTCTCACCTGCTCAGGACCTCACCATTCTACTGAAACTGCTCTTCTCAGGGTGCGAAGACCAGCCTGATCCCCACAGCCAGTGGACACCGGCTATGTTCATGTTTCTCCCAGAAACCCTGACCCTTACTTACCTAATGACTGCCCCTTCCTGAAAGCCCTTCTTCACCTGGCTCTGTGACCTGCCTGCCTGTCTCCTACCTTCCTGCTTCTTCATCTAACAGACTCCGATGTTTGGGAGTCTTCAGGTCTCCATCACCTCCTTCTCAAACTCTTGCCAGCTGAGCTCATCCAGCCTCAAGGCTTTAAATACCTTCGCTACAACAATGACTCCTACATGTTTATCTCCTGCCCAAACTTCTCTCCTGAACCTGATACTCACCTAAGCCAACTGCCTACTCTGCATCCCCACTTGGAGGTCCAACTGGATCTACTACATGGTGAGTTTGAGTCCTCAGGACTCCCTGGTCACCCCACCCCTGCCTCCTACTCCCCTGATCTTCCCATTTTAGGAAATGAAACCACTATTCAACCAGCCACTCTGGCCAAACACTTGTAAGATGTCTTAATTCCTCTTTTCCCCTCTCACCTCCATCAGCACATTCTTGGCTCAACATCCCAAGTTCATAAGCAATCCAGCTGCAACCCACCACCTCATCTAAGCTGCCACTTCTTGCTTGGATCACCAAAGCCACTCTTCCCTGGGCCCCTTCTCCCTCGCACCACTCCTCACAGCAGCCAGAGGAGGGAGGCTTTTAAATGTTTAAGGTAGGGGCCAGCGCTGAAGTACAGCAGGTTAAAGCCCCAGCCTGCAGTGCTGGCATCCCATATGGGTCCCGGTTCAAATCCCAGCTGCTTCACATCTGATCCAGCTCCCTGTTACTGCGCCTGGGAAAACAGTGGAGGATGGTCCAAGTCCTTGGGCCCCTGCACCCATGTGGGAGACCCAGAAAAAGCTCCTGGCTCCGGCCTGGCCCAGCATTGGTTGTTGTGGCCAATTAGGGAGTGAACCAGCAGATGGAGGAACACTCTCTGCCTCTCCTACTCTCTCTGTGTTAACTCTTTCTTTTTTTTTTTTTTAAACCACAGTAGGCGCATCTGGAGGGCTATGTGATGCTATGGTCATGCCCCTTGAAGATAACCCATAAAGCATTTTCTCAGCCTGCTGAATTGTGAGCATGCCAAGTCTACCTGTTTTTTTTTTTTTTTTTTTTGTGACAGGCAGAGTGGACAGTGAGAGAGAAAGAGACAGAGAGAAAGGTCTTCCTTTGCCGTTGGTTCACCCTCCAATGGCTGCCGCGGATGACGCGCTGCGGCCGGCGCACCGTGCTCATCCGATGGCAGGAGCCAGGTACTAGGTGCTTTTTCCTGGTCTCCCATGGGGTGCAGGGCCCAAGCACTTGGGCCATCCTCCACTGCACTCCAGGGCCACAGCAGAGGGCTGGCCTGGAAGAGAGGCAACCGGGACAGAATCCGGCGCCCCGACTGGGACTAGAACCCGGTGTGCCGGCGCTGCAAGGCAGAGGATTAGCCTGTTGAGCCACGGCGCTGGCCTACTCTTTCAAGTAAATAAATAAGTCTTTAAAAAAATGTTTAAGGTATTATTATTCATAAAACTTAAGAGTATTAATATTCTTGTTAAGAATATTAATTATCTTCTGCTAAAGTAAGCAAATAAACAGAGCAAACTAAAACCTCCAATGGCTTCCCTTACCCCACAAAATCCTAATTCCTCAGTTGGCCTTCAAGTCCCTGCCCTGTGATTGATTGCTTAGCCCGGCTCCACCTGTCCCCACACCAGATGGGGACTTCCTGTCCGCCCTCATCAAAGCTACACTCATGCCCACTTTAGGGATTTAACCCAAGCAGTTCTTAGCCTGGAAGGCTCTCCCCAAGTGCCTCATAAAGTACTCCGCACAAAGCAGGTACCCAAAAAGACCTGGAGGCAGGAAAGAAATCGGTATGTTCCTGCTGGAGGGGCAGAGAGTAGGCAGGGGTGACTCAAACAGAAGGAATAAGATACTTCAGTATTTCCCTGTTAGGGAAGTGGGAAGCAGGTGGAGGGCGCTGGGGCACAGCGAGTTCAGCCCCTATGTGGGATGCCCGCGTCACATATCAGAGTGCTGCTTCAGGCCCTGCCTGCTCCGCTTACCATCCAGCTCTTTGCTAATGTGCCTGGGAAGCAGCAGATGGTGACGCAAGCGCTGAGCCCATGCCACCCACGTGAGACCAGGATGGAGCTTCTCACTCCTTGCTTTGGCCTGGTCCAGCCTGGCTGTTGCAGTCATTTGGAGAGAGAACTAGCAGATGGAAGATTGTCATTCTTTTGAATAAATAAATAACTTTTTTTTAAAAAAGGTTCACTTATTTTACTTGAAAGGCAGAGTGACAGAGAGGGAGAAGCAGAACTTCTTCTGGGTCTCCCACGTGGGTGCAGGGGCCCAAGGACTTGGGCCATCTTCCACTGCTTTCCCAGGCCACAGCAGAGAGCTGGATCAGAAGTGGAGCAGCCAGGTCTCGAACTGGCGCCCATATGGGATGCAGCAGGCAGCAGCTTTATCCACTACACCACAGTGTCGGCACCAAGTCAATCTTTTTAAAAAATAAATCAAGGACCAGCTTTGCCATCTGAAAAGACCCCACTGGCTGCTGCCCTGATCTATGGAACAGGAACCCAGGAAGACCTGTAAGGAGGGAGACCAGAGCTGGGCGGTGGCAGGACACAGAGCACCAGCAGATTTCCTCACACATAACATTTGTATGCACATCTGTTCCACTCTTGTCCGTGGGTCACCTTTGTATCCGCAGCGCCCAGCAGGGCCTGGCACAGAGAAGGACCTGGAAAATGCACACTGACCCTATGGGTAACTGCATGTTAGAACTGAATGACAGAACATTCACGAAAGGAGCTGGCACAGACAGAGAAGCAGAAAACAAAACAAGTCTGCGCCCAGTCCAACTCCAGCACTCAGCAGCGAGAAAAGGGCCAGAGAAGTGTGTTCCCGCGGCCCGCGGCCAGTGAACGGCAGAGAAGGGGCTGACAGCCAGGCTGGTCCAGGACTGAGAGACCCTCTCAAGACCCTACTAGAAGCAGCCACGCGGCAGAGGACAATGGGTTCTGTTTTGTCCTGGGAAGCTCCACCTCCTCTACCAACACCTGTCCCTCCAGCTAAAAATAACTCGTGCAATGCCCGCGTGGCAGCTGTGTGGCTGGAGTCTGCCGTGGGACCCTCAGGACGGGCTGGCACTTCAAGCCCTGGGGCTCTTGATGTCCGGGGGGAAAGGACTTTCAGCAGAAGTCACAGGTACACCTGTCCAGCACAAGCCAACAGGAACCCCAAGGCGCTCTCTATACCCCAGTTTCTTCATCTGTAAAGTGAGGGCGTCAGGGCAAAGCTTGGTTTGTGCTCTGAGGATTAAAGATGCCACCACAAGACAGGGTCTGGCCCATGGCAAGCCCTCCCCCACCCAACGGCGTCCTCCCTCGCCTCACCTCCACCCACACTCCACTGCCCCCACCCTTACCCACCCATCTCTCTCCACACTAAGACAGGTCCCCCTTCCAGCTCTGCCACTACTGTGACCCTGACTTGACCCCTCTGGGTTCAGTTTCATCCCCCACACCAGGTGAACAGCAAGTTCCTTCCTTTCAGGGCCTGTTTCTTCCTGTGAATCACAGGCTCCTGTCCATCTCTATAAAGATCATTCTTCTGGCCCATTGCACGTGCTCCGTAGACATCTCATGCCTTTGGCCAGGCAGCCGCTAGCTAGCCTGAACACGATTTTGCTGAGAACTCAGTAGGGTTGTTCACAGGTGTGTACTCCTATAAGGAGACTTCAAAAAGTACATGGAAAACTGAATTCAGATAAGTTTATTTTGGTGCAAAAACTTCTCAAGTCCGTGCATAAGGTGAAAAGGGGACACCTAAGAGGTCTGGATGGCTTGGGTTCGAATCCTGCTCCACCACGTCCAGCTTTAAGACTGTTTGCACTTTACTCCCATGTCCCAGAATCCTCATTGTAAAAGCAGATTAGTCTCCACCCCAGAGAGCCCGGAGAACAAAATGAGTTACTCTAGAATAAGCCTAGAAGGTAGTGCCAATCCCACAGTTAAACGCTCAGCAAACGTTAACCGTCACTACAATCCAGGAAGGATTTTTCTAACGACTCGAAATTTTCTTTGATTTTCTGCATGCCTGTCCCTGTCGCCTGGGTGGACGAATGGCACGGACGGAGTAGCCTAAAGTTCCCCGTGTGCGGACCACTGCCAGGGTCGGCTCGCTGGCCAGGCCTCCCCTCCACACGCACTTCGGAGCTCCAGCGCCCTCGGCTTCCCTGCAGGAGGCCAGGAAAGGGGTTGGGCTCTTGTCCAGAGACCGGCTAGGTCGAGCAGGCTCGATCTGCGGCCCCGGCGCACTCCAGCAGGTGCCCGAAGTCCCAGACCACGGCCAGGTGGTTTGTCCACCCCGCCCCCGCCGCCTCCCAGCGACCATGCCGCCAGTTCGCGGCTCCGCAGCCCGCGCGGAGGTCCTGGGCGTCGCGGGGCACGCCGGGACTTGTAGTCCGCGGCCGCCTCAGACGACCCGCTCGCCGCGACGCGAGAACTCCAACCCCCAGGCGGCCTCGCGCGGCCAGAAATGCGCCGAGCCCGCGATTCCAAGGGGTCCTGGGCACCTTGGGTCGGCCCTGAGGCCGCCACCCACAACAAACCCCAGGCTGGCCCTGTAGCCGCCGCCCAGGAGGAGTCCCGGGCGACGCAGAGTAACTGCGGCTGACCACAAATCCTGGAACTCACCGACTTTGTAGGGCAGTTTGTCAGACATCCTGGCGGCGTTGCTGCACGCGGTGATGGACACGGGCGAAAAGGGGATCAGGCCTAGAGCAGAAACCAGGCACCGGGCTGGCGGCGCGGGGCAGGAATCTGCGCGTGGCGCCGGCGCCTTTAAATATCTTCCTCGTTTTGCATATTCATGACCCCGCTGGGGCTGAGCCTGCAGGGGCGGGGCCCAACGCACGGGGGCGTGGCCAGAGTGAACTTCGATCCCTGCTCCGGGCTCTGAGTTTGGTCCAGTGCTATCGATTGACCTTCGGCTCGGCTTCCCCAAGGGACACCTGGCCATTCTTCCTTTCATTCATTCTGCCAGTGATTCCAGAGCCAAAATCAGGAGGAAATGAACTTCCAGCAAGTTCCATTTCTCGAGCTTCGATTTCCCCACCTGTAAAATGGGCGGAATGATACCTCCCCCACAGATTTTAGGCAGAGCCACAGTATGCCACGAATGTGGTTCACCCCAAATCTTCTCCCCTGGCGCACGCAGTCACCACCCTGAGAGTAAGTACATGTGCATGCATTTCTTTATACATCAATTCATGGGTGCATGTGTTTAAAACCTTTATGTGTGGTACCTACCACACTTACGTTTCTGCTTTTCTCTGAGCATCCTGTTCTAAGAGTCGTGCATATAATTTGCGCATGTTTGTGTTTGCTGCCTATAGGTGTCTCCATACCATGATTTATTTGTTCTAGGCTGTGTGGTGTGTCGCTCTTGCATAGATGGAGCCGTGAACATGCAGCCCTTGTCTTGTGATGCCTGTGAGTGGGTTTCTCCGGGCTCGAGTGTCCCCCGGGGTGGAGTTTCTGGCCGATGGGGCATCCTTAGCCTTTCCTACATGCTGCTTTCCACGGTGGCTCTGTCAAGGCGGTGCCTGAGAGCGCGGGCTCGGCCACATCTCTGTTACCTCTCGTCGTTGTCTGACAGGTTTTGTCAAACTCGTGGAGTGAAAAGTCTCTCTTGGGTTTTTTGTTTGTTTGTTTGACAGGCAGAGTGGACAGTGTGAGAGAGAGACAGAGAGAAAGGTCTTCCTTTGCCGTTGGTTCACCCTCCAATGACCTCTGCGGCCGGCACACCGCGCTGATCCGATGGCAGGAGCCAGGTGCTTCTCCTGGTCTCCCATGGGGTGCAGGGCCCAAGCACCTGGGCCATCCTCCACTGCACTCCCGGGCAACAGCAGAGGGCTGGCCTGGAAGAGGGGCAACCGGGACAGAATCTGGTGCCCCGACTGGGACTAGAACCCGGTGTGCCGGCGCTGCAGGCGGAGGATTAGCTTAGTGAGCCACGGCGCCTGCCTAGTATGGTGCTTTAGTCCACGCCAACCCAACACTGTCGGAATTGTTAGAGCTCTGTGATAAATCTTGGAAACGGACATCCCCCTCACTTGGTCCTCTTCAACTGTGTCGGCTGTCTTAGGCGTTTACACAGCCAGGTAATTTTTAAATCACTTGGTCAAATTCTAGAGGAAGAAAGCTTTCAGGGCTGTTTACTGAAATTCTATTAGTCTGCAAGTTCATTTGCAGGAGAATCAATCCCTTAAGTCACTGAATATTCTTTTTGTTTTGCTTTTTAAAGGTTTATTTATTTGGAAAGCAATAACAAAGAGAAAGAGGGAGATCTTCCGTCTCCTGGTTGACTCCCCAAACAGTCACTATGGCTGGGGTTGGGCCCAACTGAAGCCAAGATCCAGGAACTCCGTCCAGGTCTCCCACCCTGGGTGGCAAGGGCCCAAGTACTTGGGCCATCTCTTGCTGCTTTCCCAAGCACATTATCAGGGAGCTGGATGGGAAATGAAGCAGCTGGGACTCAAACCAGCACTTCAAGGAGAGATGCCAACATCATAGGCCACAGCTTAACCAGCTGCACCATTGCCGGCCCCGTCACTGAACACTCTAACCCGTTAGCCTGAGTATAGGTGTTTTCTTCTCCACGTATGTGGACCTTCTTTAATATATTTCAATAACATATATATTTTTCCTCATAAAGAGCCAGAATGTATTTTGTTAGATTCGGTTCTAGGTGATTTTGTGCTTTTATATTTTATCTTTTTTCTTCTTTATGGTTATTTTCTTTTTAAAATTTTTATTAATATAAAGGTAACATATTTCATGTATTCACAAATACAATTCTAAGAAGATAACCATACTTACCTCTTTAATCCTCCCTCAAACCTCTTCCTTCTTTCCTTTCTTTTTTTCCTTTAATTTTTGCAATAACTTTCTTTTATTTCATTTATACAGTTTTAAGAGCATCATAATACTTCCCACCAAATCCTCCCTCACTCCTCCTCCTTTTCTTACTTTTCTTTTAATTTTTATTATGACATACTTTCTTTTTTTAAAAAAGATTTATTTATTTATTTGAAAGTCAGAGTTACACAGAGAGAGGAGAGGCAGAGAGAGAGAGAGAGAGAGAGGTCTTCCATCCGCTGGTTCACTCCCCAATCGGCCACAACGGCCGGAGCTGCGCCGATCTGAAGCCAGGAGCCAGGAACCTCTTCTGGGTCTCCCATGTAGCTGGCAGGGGCCCAAGCACTTGGACCATCTTCTACTGCTTTCCCAGGCCATAGCAGAGAGCTGGATTGGAAGAGGAGTAGCTGGGACTAGAACCAGCGCCCATATGGGATGCTGGTGCTTCAGGCCAAGGTGTTAACTCACTGTGCCACAGTACTGGCCCCATGACATACTTTCAATTTCCTTTTTTTTTTTTTTTTTTTTGGAAGAGTTATTTATTTGAAAGGCAGAGTTACAGAGAGGCAGAGGCAGAGGCAGAGAGAGGTCTTCCATCTGCTGGTTCACTCCCCAAATGGGTGCAATGGTCAAAGCTGAGCCACTCAAGCCAGGACCTAGGAGCCATGCGGTTGCAGGGGCCCAAAGACTTGGGCCATCTTCCACTGCTTTCCCAGGCCATAGCAGAGAGCTGGGTCGGAAGTGGAGCAGCCAGGGCTCAAACCCGCGCCCATATGGGATTCTGGCACCATAGGCAGCTTCACCCAGTACACCACAGCGTCGGCCCCTCAATGTCCTTTGTAATCACCAGCTTAAACTGCCGCTAAATAAAGAACTCAAGAAGTTATAAGTTGAAAACCACTGTTCTTCAATAGTATAGACAAGGGCTGTAAACAGTCATAAATTTCAAAATGTCAATTTCACTCATATACATTACGTTTGTTTGTACTCCATATTATTACCACAAATCAGGGAAAACCTAGGATTTTCTCCTTTTTGGGACTAACGCTATTTCACTCGGTATAGTTGTCTCCCGATGCATCCGTGTTGCCGTGCAGGACAGGGCTTCCTTCGGTTTTCTGGCTGAGTGGTATCCATCATGTGTGTACCACAGTTTCCTCATCCAGTCGTCAGCTGATGGACATCTGGGTTGATTTTGTATCTGAGCTATTGTGAGTTAAGCTGTTATCAACGTGGGGCTACAATAAATTTATCTTTTTAAATTTTCATTTTTCGGTGTTGTGGCAGCTACACAGCAATGTATTCTTTGAGCAGATTGACCTATTTGGCAGAGTTCTTTGAGGAACTCTGACTTGCCTATAAATCCTTTTGTATAAATGTGTACACAGTCCTCTCATCTGTGCCATCTGCCTTCCAATCTTGACACCGTGGGTTCCTCCTTGCTTTACTGCACTGGCTAGACGTCTAGTATGCTGATAAACAGAAGAGACAACCCCTTATCTTGTTCCACCCTCTGACAACTGGTACCTCCCTCCACTCAGTGCCGTTTTTATCATCAGAAGAGCTCTCAAACCCATCCACCCCTCTCTACCCTAAGGCATCTCCTACACAGATCATGCGCGAGGCTCCTCACTCATCTCCAGGTGTGTGTCCTAACGGTGCTCCATCCAACCCCAGCCTCATAGCCAGGGTATCTTCTGAAAACACAAATACGCCCATATTGTCCTCCTGCTTAAAATTATTCATTGGCTTCCTATAGCCTAGAGTTGTGGTCTGTAAAGTGAGGCACACACTTGCTGAGATGTGATAGGAAAATATTAGACCTTCTATTTCTGTGTTATTTATTTATTTATTTTTTTTTATTATTTGGAGAGAGAGTGTTTCTCTCGCTGCTGGTCCACTCCCCAGTGCCCACAACAGCTGGGGCTGGGCCAAGACCCAAGCTCGGAGCCAGGAACACAATCCAAGATTCCCACGTGGATGATGGAACTCAAAGACTTGAGCTATCACCGCTGCCGCCCAGGGTTTGCACTAGCAGGAGGCTGGAGTCATGAGTTCGAATTGGGAATTGAACCCAGAAACTCCGATGTGGGATGCAGGTGTCCCAACAGCGAGCTACTTAGCTTCTTCACTTTTTATCCTAACATGGTGACATCTGGCAAGACTGCAGTGTAAGATCACAGGATATTGACGGTGGTAGAGTCAAGATAGAGAACTTTCCATCACCACAAGGATCCCCCGTGTTCCCCTTTTATAGCCACACTCACCTCTCTCCTACTCCAAACCCCTCCTTGAGCCCTGGTAGTTAGGATTCTGTGGGTTCATTTCAGGAATGCTATAGAAATGAAATCATACACTCTATATCCTCTTGGGCTTGGCTTCGAGCCCTCAGCACGATTCTCTGGAGCGCCGTCTGCATTTCCCACGAGTTCATTCCTTTGTATTGTTGAGTAAGACAGTATTTCATGGTATAAATGCACCGATTTGTTTGACCACTCACCCATTAAGAGACATCGGGGTTGTTTCTATTTCAGATAAATGTTTGTGAACAGGTTTTTATGTGAACATCAGTTTTCAGGAATAAATGCTCAGTAGTGCAATTGTTGGACTGTTTGGTGATTGCATATTTAGTTTTATGAGGATAAGCTACCAAGCTGTGTTCCTAAAGGGCTGTACTGTTTTGCACGCACTCCAGCAATGTCTTCGGGATCCACTTTCTCTACATATTTGCCAGCATTTGGTCTTGTCATTTTGTCATTCTTTTTTTTTTTTTTCTTACAGCCATTCAGATAGGTGAATTGTAATATGACTTAAATTCTCATTTTCCTGAGAGGTTATCATGGTGAGCTTTGTTTCAAATGTTTACTTGATATTTGTATCATCTCATGGTCACATGTCTATTCTCTTTTGCCCATTTTCTGATTGGATTGTTTGTTTTTTACTATTGAATTGTGAGTTCTTTATGTATTCTAGGTTACACATCATATATGTGGCTTGGCAAATAATCTCTTTCACTTCTATCTTTTTATTCTCTTAACAAGATCTTTCACAGAGCAAGTTTTTAATCTTGGTGTACTATCATTTGTCAATTTTCACTTTTTATAGATCATGCTTTTGGTGTCAAGTGTAAGAACTCTCTGCCTAGTCCTAGATCTGAAAGAGTCTATCCTGGCTGGCGCCGCCGCTCACTAGGCTAATCCTCCACCTTGTGGCGCCGGCACACCGGGTTCTAGTCCCGGTTGGGGTGCCAGATTCTGTCCCGGTTGCCCCTCTTCCAGGCCAGCTCTCTGCTGTGGCCAGGGAGTGCAGTGGAGGATGGCCCAAGTGCTTGGGCCCTGCACCCCATGGGAGACCAGGAGAAGCACCTGGCACCTGCCATCGGATCAGCGTGGTGTGCCAGCTGCGGCGGCCATTGGAGGATGAACCAATGGCAAAAGGAAGACCTTTCTCTCTGTCTCTCTCTGTCCACTCTGCCTGTCAAAAAAGAGAGAGAGAGAGAGAGAGAGAGAGAGAGAGAGAGAGAGAGAAAGTCTATCCTATGGTGTTTTCCAAAAGTTTTGTAGTTTTACCTTTAAGTTTATAGTTTTACCTTTAAGGCATGATCCATGGTGAGTGAATTTTTGTATAAAGTATACAGTTTAATTTGAAGTTCACTTTTTTGCTGATGAGTGTTCCAGCACCGTTTGTTGAAAAGGTTATCTTTCTGCCACTGCATTACTTTTGTACTTTGATCAAAAGTCGGTTTAGTACAAGGCCAGGTTGTAGCTTAACAGGTTAAACCATCCTTTATCAGAGTGCCAGTTCAAGTCCTGGCTGTTCCATGTGCAATCCAGCTCCCTGCCAATGCCCCTGGGAAGGTAGTAGAAGATGGGCCAAGTGCTTGTGCCCCTGACACCCATGTGGGGAACCTGATGGACTTCTCCGCTCAAGTCTTTCTGTTTGGCCCAACCCTGGCTGTTGTGGCCATTTGTGGAATAAACCATGGATGGAAGATCAATTGATCTTTCTTTCTCTCTCCCTGGTCTGCCTTTATGAATACATACATATATATATGCATACATACATACTTTTTTATTTTTTTATTTATTATTTTTGACAGGCAGAGTGGACAGTGAGAGAGAGAGACAGAGAGAAAGGTCTTCCTTCCATTGGTTCACCCCCCAAATGGCCACTATGGCTGGCACACTGTGCCGATCCGAAGCCAGGAGCCAGGTGCTTCTCCTGGTCTCCCATGGGGTGCAGGGCCCAAGCACATGGGCCATCCTCCACTGCACTCCCGGGCCACAGCAGAGAGCTGGACTAGAAGAGGGGCAACCGGGACAGAATCTGGCACCCCAACCGGGACTAGAACCCGGGGTGCTGGCACTGCAGGCAGAGGATTAGCCAAGTGAGCCATGGTGCCGGCCGGGAGTTTTTAAATTATGAAATAGGGGCCAGCACTGTGGTGTAGCGGGTAAAGTCGCCACCTTGCCGTGCTGGCATCCCATATGGGCACCAGTTGGAGTCTCAAGTGCTCCACTTTCGATCCAGCTCTCTACTAATGTGCCTGGGAAAGCAATGGAAGACAACCCAAGTGCTTGGGCCCCTGCACACACATGGGAGACCTGAAAGAAGCTCCTGTCCTGGCTTTGTACTGGCCCAGCTCTGGCCATTGTGGCCATTTGGGGAATGAACCAGCGGATGGAAGACCTTTCTCTCTGCCTCTGCCTCCGTAACTCTGCCTTTCAAATAAATTAATTAATTTAAAAAATAAATTACAAAATAAAATTCCTTGATAGTTATAGAACTATTCAAACTTTCTGTCTCATATTGGATGAGTTGTAGATTGTATTTTTCACAATTTGTCCATTTTGTAGAGGTTGTCGAATTTGTGTGAGTGGAGCTGTCGTGTTTCCTGATCGTTGTCTTGGTGTCTATGGGGACTGCAGGTGATATCCTGCTTAATTTGTATATTGGCAATTTGTGTCTTTTTCTTTCCTCTGTCAGTGTTCCTATATGTTTTCAAAGAACTGGCGCTTTGAATTTCGGTGAACGTCTCTGTATTTTTCAACTTCTTTGATTTCTGCTCTTGTCTTTAGTATTTCCTTCCTTCTACTTGCTGTAATTTTTTGTGCTGATTTTTCTATGTTCTTGAGATGGAGCTTAAATTGTTGAGACTTCTTTTCCCATATATGCAGTGAGTGCTATAAATTTTGCTCTCAGTGGTCTGTTAACACAAATTTAAATTAGATTGCATTTGCTTTTTCATTTAGTTCCATAGATTTTTTTTTTCTTCCTTAAGACTTTCTCTTTCACTGATGGGCTATTTTGAAGTGTGCCAGATTTTCCTGTTACCTTTCAGTTACTGATTTTTAGTTTGATTCCTTTGTGAACACACTGAGAACACGCTGTCCAGCTGGTGGGGATTTGTCTTGCAACCGGGGTGTGGTCCATGTTATGTTCTTGAGCACTGGGGACTCACCGGTACTCTGCTGTGTGGGGAAGGCATTCTCTCTTCACAGGGAATCGGTCCAGATCCTGCTGGCTGAGGGGGATGAGGTCTACATCGGTGTGGATGTTTCTCCCTGGTTGTTCTGCCAGTTGTTGAGAAGGTTGTGGAAGTTTCTGAGTGAAATTGTGGATTTGTCTGCCTGTCCTTTCTAACCTGGGGCTTTTGCTCACATAATTCGCAACGCTATCGGATCACTGTGTCTTCTTGCTGGATGGAACCTTTTATCATTGTATAACAGAAATGAAGCAATAAGAGAAACACGAGGGGGTAAAGGGTGCTGGGTAGGGATGGGAGTTCAGGCTCCCTGTGTGAGTTAGGGGAAGGGACAATTCAGGTTTTCTTTTGAAGTTTATTGTCACATGGTTTCCAATTTAAAAACACACTCTACTGGTGAGGCTGTCGAGAGACAGGCCCCTCAAATATTGCTTTGGGGATTGTGCGTTGGTACAACTGGTATAAACAGCACTGTGGTAATAGCTAACAAACTCACACAGCCTTTGACCAAGCAGTTCCACTTCCAGGAATTTATCAAAGACGAACGCACGCGTGTGTGCGATGACGTTAAGAGCGGGAGATGGGAAACACTCTAAATGTCCTTCAGTAGGAAACTTGCTAAATAGATACTGCAACGGCCCACATAGTGCAGTACGGAGGCAGCCATTTTTAAAAAGGAGATGTGTATTACGTGGAACTGTCTTCAAGATACAATGTTAAATGAGGGGGAAAGTCGGGCAGGAACAGTGAATCTGGTGTGCTGTTATTTGTTTAAAGAGAAAAAAAGAACACATAGACAAGTATTTGCCTATAAATGTGAACAAAAATGTCTTAGGCTGGATACAAGAGAAACTTCTAATAATATTTCCTGGGAGTCCTCTCATCCTCTCGCTGAAAACCCAGGGGGCAAATAACCTCTCCAAGTCCAGGCTCTGATGGTGCCTCTGGGCAGGCTGCAGGAGACCCCTGAGAGCCTACCCAGAGATGTCCTGTGGACCCTGCTCCTGCCCTTTACACCCGCCCTTTCCCTGTTTGCTGTAGCTGACACAAGACTCCAGGGGCGGGGTGGGGTGGAGAGAGCAGAAGCCTGCCCATTGGCCACGGGGCTCTCCAGGCTGCCCACACCCACATCTCCAGTTGCTCCCTTGGCTGGGGAATGGGCCCTGGGGGCTGAGTATGCTTGCTGATGCAGAGGGGCGGGATTCTGCAGCCCTGGGAGACCCACCTGCTACTCCACCCCATCCAGGTGTCTCCGCCCTCCACCCCCCATGGACTGGCCCTCAAGATGTGCCCTGGAGTCTCCACTGGCTGGTACCTTTTAGAGACCCCAGGCCCGCACTCCTCTGCCTCGCTCAGTGCTTCTCTTCTCGGACTGCTGGGGCCTTGATGATGGGTAGTGGCAGCGGAGGGGTCCCAGGAGCTGCCGACTTCCACCCCTGCAAGCTTCCACCTTTGATGGAGCTTTCCAGGCTCAGGATGTAAGAGAATATTCTTCACTAGCCACAGGCCCTATCTGAGCCTCAGTCTTTCTGCCTGTAGAATGGGTGTGTGTAAGTGTGCTGAGGGTGAGGGTCTGCTTATGGGTGTCTTAGGTATGATTTCATGATCTCGAAGCTGTCTGGTTATGTGCCTGTACCACTTCTTCCAGGAGGATCAGGAATGTGGTTTTGCCACCAGCTGTATCCCTAATGTCCAGTTCAGTTCCTGGCACACAGAATATCCGTGATGTTTGTGCGATGAGTTAGTATTCCCAGACACCTCCCCTGGGACCCCACTGGGATGGCTGCTGTCTCTTGGCTTCAACCCAGAGTGCTGTCTGTCCCTGGGGAAGGGGCCGGGGGCCAGGGGGCAAGGGCTCCCCAGGTCTCTGATGTCCTCTGCTGATGCTGGGACCTGGCTCCGTGGAGCTGACGATCTCTGGGGTCACTTCCCACAGTGGTCTTCCCACTTCGTTCTCACATTTGCTGGGAGATTAGGCAAGAGACTTTAGGAATCACGGGGTCAGGATGCTGTCACTTCCTCGGTGACAGTGCCACAGAGCAACACAAAGTGAACGCCAGGTGCTTTTGGAACTTGCCTGGAGTGGGGACAGCGGGGGGGGGGGGTGCAGACCCAGTGAGGGGTGAGATCTGAGGGCCACGGACAAAAGGGAGAAAAGCAGTTTCTACTGGGAGCTGTGCGAGTGCCCCCCCACTTCCCCTCTGCCCTTTGCTGAGCGCGAGTCCTGATAGGAGTCACTACCCCACTCTGCCAGGAGAGGGCACTCTGCTCCCAGCTTTGGTGTCAGCCTGCCACCCTCCAGCTCCTTGCAGTTACTGCTGCCTCCCGTCGCAGAATGCACTGAGGCTCGGTGGGTGCGGGGCAGACCCTGCGAGTGAGTGGGCTTTGACTTGTCTGTGGGCCTCCACCTGGGGAAGCTGCCACTCAGTGCCCACAGTGTCGCTCAGAATAATGCCCCTGACCAGCATTTACTGAACATGGCCTGTGCTCCACCCACATTCTAAGTTCTGCCTAAATTCCCTAGAAGGTAAATCTTGCAGGGATACCCATCTTGCAGATGAAAAAGCTGAGGCCTACAGGTTTTTAAAATATTTTTATTTACTTTTTTCCCCGCACAATACAAATGCTTTAACAATGGCAGATCATCCCCTGAGCCGAGTCAACGGGACATCCAGGAACCCAGCGGCAGCATCAGCGCAGCCTGCAAGCCTCTGGCTCTGACTCCAGGGTGTGCACATCGCCCTCGGCTCAGGTTGTCCGTGAGCTCCACACGCACCTGCACGTACCGTCGCTGAGCGCTGGTCCTGCCCAGCTGCACTCTGCTCGTGTCCATGATGGTGGCTTGCAGCAGTCGGGGGGAGAGCTTTCATTTTTTTTAGAGATTTATTTTATTTATTTGAAAGAGTTAGAGAGAGAGAGACAGACATAGAGATCTTCCATCTACTGGTTCATTCCCCAAATGGCTGCAACAGTCAGAGCTGGGCCAGGCCAAAGCCAGGAGCCAGGAGCTTCATCGAAGTCTCCTATGTGGGTGACAAGAGACCAGGGACTTGGGCCATTTTCTACTGCTCTCCCAGGCTCATTAGTAGGGAGCTGCAAGGGAAGCGGAGCAGCCAGGACTCTAACCACAGGCCATATGGGATGCTGGCGCTGCAAGTGGAGGCTTAACCCATATGCCACAGTGACCTCCCCACCGCCAGGCCTGGAGGTGTCCATTCACTCACAGCCAGAAAGCACCAATGCTGTCTGACTCCCAAATCGCTGCCGTAACCATTGTGCTGCACTGCCTCCCATCGCACTCCCCACCCCCACACACCTTGCACACTCATTTGAGAGTGCAAGGACAGAAGAGATAAGAGATAAGACCTGGGGGTGGACATACACAAATACAGATGCTATCCGCCCCCCCCATGCACATTTGTTCACATCCTACACAAATACTTATGCTCGCACACTACCAAAAACACCCACACACGTACATGTTCCTCTCATGCACCCTATGCATCCATATTCACACACATGCACCTTTCCCTCTGTGCGTGTTAGCAAGGCCTGGCCTTTAACGTGCGCCTGTGCTGTAACTGCCAGCGAGAAGCCTGAGGTTCAGCTAATGAGCTATGCCTTTTTTTTTTTTTAATTGACAGGCAGAGTTAGACAGTGAGAGACAGAGAGAAAGGTCTTCCTCCTGTTGGTTTACCCCCCAAGTGGCCGCTACAGCCGGCCGCAATGTCAGTCCGAAGACAGGAACCAGGTGCTTCTCCTGGTCTCCCATGCGGGTGCAGGGCCCAAGCACTTGGGCCATCCTCCACTGCACTCTCGGGCCACAGCAGAGAGCTGGCCTGGAATAGGGGCAACTGGGACAGAACCGGCGCCCCGACTAGGACTAGAACCTGGGGTGCCGGCGCCACAGGCGGAGGATTAGCCAAGTGAGCTGTACTGTTTTTTGACACCCTCTCCTTCTCTTCCCTTCCATTCAGGCTACAGACTTTGCTTCCTGCCAGGGGAGCACATGACTCAGACCTGGCCCTTGCCCTGGAGGAACTTCCTTGCCTGGTAGGGAGAAAGGCCCCCCAGCGATCACACAGCTTGTCAATGCCCAGGCAGGTCTGGGCAGAGCTTCCGTGCAGAGAGGGGTTGACTCACCAGGCCTGGGGGCTCCAGGACCTCTCAGAGGAAGCTCCTGGCTCCTGGCTCCTGGCTCCTGGCTCCTGGCTTTGGCCTGGTCCAGCCCCAACCATTGTAACTATTAGGGGAATGAATCAATAGATGGAAGGTATTCTCTCTCTCTCCCTTTCAAATAAATAAAATTTAAAAAAACTAATAATATCTAAGCGCCTGGGGCCTCCTTTGTCCAGTGCCACAAAAGAAAGCCATTTTTCCAAGGAACTTCCAGGGAAGCGAGGCTTGCCCTTAGGGCCGGCACAGTTTGTTTGGACTTTGGCAGACAGCTCTGTAGCGAGCACTGCACATCCCTCTGAATTCATCTCCGTGGACTGAAAGCTCAGAAGGTGGTTAACTCCTGCAAGGCAGTGAGCAAGTCTGAGCCTCTGGGCATCACAACAGGCGTGCTCAGGCGTGGCCCAGGACAGCTGCCTAGTCAAGGACAGAACGCGCTAAATATTAGACGAGTTCACTCAGAAATCGATATTCCCAGCTTCTTTCAAAAAACATTATCAGAAGACCAGCAACTGGGCCTACGTGGTTGGCTGCCCTCTGTAGACGGTGAGTGAGCTCCCCACGCCTACATATGTCCCCAGCCCTGGCCACTTCAGTTGAGCCAACTGACACAGTTTTCTTAATGGCACGGGTCCAGTCAATAAGCATTGATTGGTGTTCTCATTTGCCCAGCACCCACAGAGGTGTTTGCCCCCAGGCTAGATATCCCCACACTGCACGACTTCCTGAATCCCATGTGGGTTCTGAGGGACCGCCCTGCCCCCTTTTCTCAGCCGTCTCCTCTTGCTGATGGCGGTGGGGCCACTTCTCATGGCCGTCCCTCTGATGGGGTTGAACCTCCCTGGCCAGAGGCAGGGGCTGCTGCGGGACCACAGCCGCTGCTGACTGCCACTCTGCTGAGTCCGGATGTGACCTTATTTGGAAAAAGGGCCTTTGTGGATAGAGTGCACTTGAGGGATTTGAGATGAGACCATCCTGGTGTAGGGTGGGCCTGAGTCCAATGTCAGGTGTCCTCAAAAGGGAAGGGGAGAAGACTGGCACAGAGGAGGCCGCGTGACGATGGGGACAGACGGGAGCTGCACTGCGAGGTTCACCGAGGACTTCCAGCGGTCACCAGGAGCCAGGAGAGAAGCGTGAGCAGATCCTCTGTGAGGAGCCAGCCCTGCCCGACGCCTTGACCTTGGGCTTCTGGCCTCCAGCCCGCGGACAAGATACATTTCTGTTGTCTGAAGTTCAGTAGCCCTAGGAATCTTAATGTCCCTGGGAGACGATGGAGGAGGCAGGCAGGGTGGACGCCTGATCCTGGTGACTCTGGTACCTCAGTTTCCCTCATCCTCCTTCAGAGAAGTACAGGGACAGCAGGAGACTTGTCTGGGCGGTCATTCCCCACCCCACCCCCCAAGGCCTCCAAAGCCTCCCAGGGAATGAATCCTCCTGGCGAGCTATGGTTTAATGTGCAATGCGTTTCCTTGTAAGCATGCATGAGGAAGTGACCTAAGGACGCCCTCTTGGGTGTTCGGGTGGGCCTCTAGGGAGACGAATCAGCTCTCCTGGCATCCTAAGCATCAGGAATACATAGTTGGTTCCCATGCCAGGCAGGGTGTCTAGGCAGAGAGGTCTCTCAAGAAGGAAAGAGACAGGGAACCGGAAGAACGGAAAGAAAGAGGGCAGGCGTGGGGACCGGCCTCTGGCTTGGGGGGTTCAGGTGTGGCTTGAGATGCGCACATCCCATATCACAGGGCCGGGGTTCAAGTCCTGTCTCCACATCCAATCCAGCTTTCCTTCAATGCACATCCTGGGAGGCAGCTGGTGATATACAGTGCTTGGGTCCCTGTCACCCACATGGGAGACAAGGATTAGCTTCTAGACTGCTGACTTTTGGGGAGTGAACCAGAGGATATAAGGTCTCTGTCTCCTCTCTGCCTTTCAAATAAAATGAAAATATATCATTTATTTTTCGAAAAATGGAGGGGGGGGCCAGTATTGTGGTACAGAGGATTAAGCTGCCACCTATGATGGCAGCGTCCCCAGTGAGCGCCGGTTTGGGTCCTGGCTGCTCTGTTTCCAATCCAGCTCCCTGTTAATGTGCCTGGGAAGATGACCCAAGTCCTTGGGTCCCTGCCACCGATGTGGGACATCCAGATGGAGTTCAGTCTGAGGCATGGCCACTGTGGCTGTTTGGAAAGTGAACCAGGAGATGGAAGCTCTCTTTCTCTCTCTGTCTCTCCATCTCTCCCTCTCTCTCACTCTGTAACTCTGCCTTTCAAATAAGTAAGCAAGTAAATAAAAACAGGAAGAGGGCATGGGTGCAGTTTCTCAGACAGAAGTAGTGAGAGAAGCTTGCATCCGTGTCCAGCTCTGCCTGGTTTCCTTTTCTCACTTCTCCCGTCTCGTATTCCCAGGCACTTAGCAGGTGCCGAGACTGCACCTGCAGTACCACAGCTTCCCCTTCTGTCATAGAGAAAGCTGCACACCGTGATCCTCAGAGGCCTTGTGGGGACGTTGTGGGGTGCCTGTTGCCCAGCTGGATCCTGAAACACAAGCTCTGACAGTAGCCCCTTAACCTCGGGCATCCGGGACGGGTCCTCACAGCCACGCTGGGACTGGTCAGGGCCGGGATCACCACGCATTGTACAGAAGAGGAGGGATGAGCACTTGCCTAAGAGTGCGGTCAGAGGTAGCTGAGAGCCTGGGGCTCGCCGAGCTCAGCCCGTGTAGGGAGGCTGCTGCCCTGACGGCCCTTTGCTGGGAAGGAGCAAATGATGGGGCTGTGTTCTGCGATCCTGGGCTTTGGGGGTGGATGCATAGGGCCCCGGAGGACAGAGCTTGGTGTCACCTCCTTGTGGTGGTCTGAGGCTGACTCTCGGTAACTGTCTCCCCTGGCATTAGTTATCCGTTGCTGCCTAACGAACCAAGCCATAGGGTGGTGTAAAACAATAGCAATCACTTATTCTTATTATTGTAATTATTATTATCTTTTGGGTTGGGGGGTTGATTGGGCTCAGCTCGGCAGTTCTCACTCTGGGCCTCGTGTCGCCACAGTCAGATGGTGGCTGGGCTGGGGCCATCTCGAAGGTTTCCTCACTCGCCTGTCTGCCAGTGGGTGCCATCAGCTGGGATCGCGGTTGGGGCTGTCAGCAGGAGACTACCTCTGGCTTCTCTGTGCAGCCTGGTAGCTGGGTTCCGAGGGTGAGTGCCCTGAGAGCACCGGTACAAGTTCTGACACCGTTCGTGTTAGTGTTGGAGGTTGTATGGCATCACTGCCACCATAGACCACCTCTTGATGAGGGGCTGACGATGCCAGGAGAGCACGAGGGAGGGGAGAGTCGTGACCATGTTTGAAACATGTGCTCTGCCACATCAGGGGAGGGCTGAGCTCAGATTCCTGGGTTCGAATCCGAGAACTGCCACTGAATGCCTGAGTCTCAGCTTCCTCTTCTGCAAATGGGGCTGATGGTAACAGCTGCTTCGTGGGATGGCGTAAGGCTCAGAAAACACAAAGACCCAAAGTGCAGGGCACCTGACACATGCCCAAGGCTCAGGGGGTGTCACTGGGGTTGGGACAGGAAGTTCTAGCCAACGTGAATGATCACCCCTGGCTAGTGATGAAGACTGGGGGAGTTTTCAGAGATGTGTGTGCAGGCGGGTCCATGCGCACCTGCCACAGGAGCCGAGCTGAGGCAGTGAGTGAGCGGATGCTGTCAGTGTGGGTGGGATGGAACTGGCAAGAGTCTGCATGCGTGAGACATGCAGGGCTGTGGGTGTGTGCATGTGGGAACACGGGGAGTGGGATGTCCGAGGCCTCAAGTGTGCAGTTAGGACTGGGTGCGAGCAGATAGAGCAATGGGGACATAAAGGCTGTGGGTATGGCCGAGTACATCGGTTAGAGTCCATGTGTAGGTACGCCTGAGGGTTTGTTTTTTCCCAGAGGTCTTTGTTTATGCCTGGTGCTCTCAACAAATGAGGAAACGGAGGAGCAAGTTAACACTTTCAGAACGTTCCAGGGATGTTCCGATCAACTGACCCCTGGACATGATGACTGTCTGGAAAGATAAGGCAAGCCCAGGCCAGGGGCATCAAAACAGACTTTCTCTGAAGTTCATGATCGCATTTGGCCTGGGAACCAGGAACCCCATTAGGGCGGACTGCTTCCCACACACAGTTGCCCCTTTAGTTTGGATGGCAGCTCCACACTTGGCCTTCCTCCACATCCCCTTGCTGTTAGAAGCCAATTTGTGTTTCCACTCCACAGACGTCTGTTGAGCAGCCACTAGGAGAGAGGCAGCATGCCGGAGGCCAAGGACCTGGAGCAGAGCCTCCTGTCCGTGAGGAGCTGTGTCCTGGTGAAGGGAGCCTTATCTGCCGAGAGGGACAAAGTCCATGGCAGTGAGTGCTCTGAAGAAAAACAAAGGGAGTGGGGGTGACTTGGGAAGTGGGAGACCCTGTAGAGGAGGCCAGGGAGGCAGAGCACAGAGCGCACATGGGTGTCTGTGGGAGACCTTAGGCAGAGAGAACCACAGGGACCAAGATCCAGGGTGGAAATGTGCCTGGTTCATTGCAGGAGCGACAAGGAGGCTGGTGAAAGGGCAGTGCCGTGAGCTGGGGGCAGCGGGGAGGAAGTTAGGTCATGGATCTGCCAGGAGCCGTGACCGGGAGCTCTTGCAGGGGAGGGCGACCCTCCTACCTTTCCTGCTCCTTCTCTGCTTCCCTCCGGTGCTCCTGGGGCCGCGAGAAACCACCCTCGTCATTACTGACAGCTCAACACAACAGAAATTCATTTCCTCACATCCTGGAGGTCAGATGTCCAAGACCAAGATGTTGGCAGGGCCATTTCCCTCTGAAGGATCTGGAGAAGAATTTTTATTTTCTCTGCCAGCCTCTGGTGGTCCCAGGAGGCCCTTGGCCTGTGGCTGCATAACTCCAATCTCTTCCTTCATTTTCTTTATTTATTTGAGAGACAGACAGAGTGCTTCCATCCACTGGTTCGCTCCCCAAATACCTGGATCAACCAGGCCCAGGCCAGGCTGGAGCTGGGAGCTGGGAATTCAATGCAGGTTAATTAGGTGGGCCATCATTGTAAGGTCATCACAAAACAGACCAAAGTGAGGGAAAGAGTTTATTGGAGGAAACCCGACAGACCAGAGGGAAGGGGCGAAGAAGGAAAAGAGAGAAAAGAGGAGCGTAAGAGAGAGAGAGAGATGAGAGAAAGATCAAGAGAGAGAGAGAGAGAGAGAGAGAGAGAGAGAGAGAGTTCAGGAGACCACAGAAAGGGAGCCACGTATTCAGGAACAGGTCCTTCTAAAACTTTGGCTGGGGTGGCAGGAGGGCAGGCAGGGAAGTAGGAGCAGCGAATTCCATTAGGATGGGGCTGGAGCTGACACTGGTGGTGGGTCATATGGCCACCTGGCTTCCAGCAATGGCAGTGACAGGGATTAGAGCCTAGGATGGTGTCAGGGTGTAGATCGCGCCATAGATAAGACTGCCATTTTACTAACAATCATCACTGCCTCCCAGGATTTGCTTTAGCAGAGAGTCGAATCAGGAGGCAGAGCTGAGAGCTGGAGCCAGGAATCACAACTGGGTACTTCGATGTGGCACATGGGCATCTTAACCATATACCACTCACTGCTTCTGCCTTCCTTTTCCCATGGCTTTCTTCTCCCTGTGTCTCTCTTCTGTGCATCTCTGATAAAGACACCTGTTGTCAGATTAGATAATCCAGAATGATCTCATCCTGAGATTCTTACGTTAATCATAGCTGCAGGGACCCTTTTTCCATGTGAAGTCACAGTCCAGGTTCCAGGGGTCAGCACATGTGCTCTGTAGCTTCCAAATGATTGTGAACATTCACGTGGTTTGCTACTTGATGTTCTTGTGTGGGAGTCAGTTCCCCCCTCCCTTCCTGAGTGTGACATGCATCTTATCACACCCCATATGTGAGAACTGGGAGCAACTCTCCATCTGCCCTTGGCAGTGTTACACAGAACCTTATCAGACCCCTGCAAATGTGAATTACAGACCTCAACCACTGCACTTCCAAACACATAAAAAGTCAAGCATTGGATCCACACTTTGAGAGCTTAAATTGTGGCAGGCTGTGGGGAATCCCACAGGAGTCCCAAAAGAGTTACAGAGCACCACTAGCCCAAAAAGAAAGAGAAAAGGCAAAACCAAAATGGAGTTACTTAAGCTAAGGCCACTAGGCACCAGGAACTGCCCAGACCATCTGTCAGAACACACAGGTGGTGAGGCCTGATAAGGACTGGGGGACATACATCATAAGAAGCAGCCAACCAGCTGGCTACCATATTACTTCACCCACACTACTGCACCACAATTGGCCACACCCAGAAGACCCCCCAGCACATCATGGGTCACACCCAAACACCAACATGTGGTTGGTGACACCCAAACAAGGATGAGCCTGTGATTGGTGGCACCTTAGAGCACACTCACCGCCCACCTAGCCCAGAGCGGGGATAAACAGGCAAACCTCACCACTGCTCTGCATCCCCTCGGGGACCATGGCTCAGTGCGAGTGATGACCAAGTGGGTCCACTGCATCTTGCTGAAACTGCAAGACTCTTCACTGGCCAAAACTCCGCTCACTACCCCACTGGATCCGACCTCACCTGGAAGTCCTAGCTGTCGCTGGAGCTGACATCGATCCCCTGGGCGACAGCATTGGTGACTTCTCCAACTCTTCACCATCGCTGTCCGTCTTAGAACTCCGAGTCTACTGCCCAGGGTGCTGATCATTCACTGCCCGTAAGTGACTGTCCCGAGGTCTGTCTCTCTGAGTGGTAACGGAGACGTTGGACTCTGGACTTTGACGTTTGTGACCATGATACGAACCTTGAGACCGCAGTATTCATATTGTGCCCTTAGCCATGAGTGTTTAGATTGATTATGCTTCTTATGCTTTATACTTACTACTATTGCTGGATATTTTTTGAGAACGCCTTACTCCTAGATGTGTGTTATGACCTGGAGACTAATGATATATTGAGCGGTATTGACCTTTAGATGTGTGACCAATGACACATATATATATGTATATATTGAGTGGTATTGAACAATAAATTATATTAAAAAGGCTATCACAGTTCTGTGATTCTTCCCCATGCTCCGACACGTCGCATTAGCCTTGTCAAACTGTGTGACAAGTGGCGCTCGCGACACGGGGCTACCCTCTGTTGGCTGCCTCTGAAGACTGGGAGCAAACTGCGACCGGCTGCACTCTCCCAGCCGCTTCTCCCGGTGCTGAGCGCTCAAGCTGTGACGGGGCGGGGCGACACCATGTTTACCCGGAACTGATTGCCACACCTCACCTGCCAGCACGGGGCACCGCCCAGCAGCACAAGGGCCCTCTGTCTCCTCGCAGCTCCTCACCGGGGCGGAGAAGCCAGCATCTCCTGAGGGCCATTGGATAAAGGGACAGGTCCCGCTTTAATCAGATTTTACTTTCTTGCTTCCATCCCAGTTGAACGATGGGTTTTAACATTTTGGAACTCACTGTGTGATTCAGATTCCTCGGCTATCAAGCGTACCTCTTGCGGCGTTTGTTCACGTTGTTCTCCCCCTTGGAGCATTGTGAACCTAAGCATACTGTTCTCTTTCTTTAGCAATGAACCCTGTGATTCGTAGAGTCACACCTTGGTCATCTCTGTTTCCACCATATGCAACAAATGAGATGTCACTTTTCAGGAGCCACCATTCAATTCACTGCACATCGTTTGGCTTACCAGAATCCAAGGCAGGGCCCGAGGGGCTCCCTGGGGTTCAGTTTCTGTCTTTGTAAAAAGGGACCACAGTTAGCTGGCACTGTGACTCAGTGAGTTAAACTGACATCTGCAGCGCCAGCATGCCATACTGTTGTTCAAGTGCCAGCTTCTTCACTTCCTATTCAGCTCCTTGCTAATGGCCTGGGAAAGCAGCACAAGATGGCCCAAGTACTTGGACCCCTGCCATCCACATGGGAGACCCGGATGAAGATCCTGGCTCCTGGCTGCAGCCTAGCCTAGCCTTGGCTGTTGTGGCCATTTGGGAAGTGAAGCAGTGGATGGTTCTCTGTTTCTCTCTCTCTCTCTCCCTCTCTCTCTAACTCTGGCTTTCAAGTAAATAAATATTAAAGGAAAAAAGAGAGACCATAGCACAGAAGCCTAGGGTTGTTGAAAAGCAGAGATGAAGTCATAAGTGTCGACTCCTTCTATAGTGTCCCGTGCATCCTGGGGGTGCCATTTTGAGTTGTTATTATTTGGGGGAGTGACTGTAAGGCTGCCACAAAACACACCAAACACCAGAGTAAGGGAAAGGTTTTATTGGGGAAAACCCAAAACCAGAGGGAAGGGGTGAAGAAGCAGAAATAGAGAAGGAGAGTGTAAGAGAGAGACAGAGACAGAGTTCAGGAAGATGGAGAGGAAGAGAGAGAGAGAAAGCCACGTGTTCAGGAACAGGTCCTTTTAAAACTTTGCCGGAGGGTGGGCAGGGAAGTAGGAGCAGCAAATCCCATTAGGATGGGGTTTGGGCTGACACTGGTGGTTGGGCCATGTGGCCACCTGGCTTCCAGCAATGGGGGGGAGGGTAGGACCCAAGATGGTGTCAGGGTGTAGATCACGCCATAGATAAGACTGTGTGATTTTACTAACAATTTCCCATGAAGTTATGAGAAAACGGTGGCAGAGAAATTATTATTACCTGGTTCTTTGTCTCACATGGAAGAAGAATATCCAAGCAGACAAGCAGAGAGATTTAAAAGATTTATTAGAGTCAAAGACCAGAGGAAAAAAAACAAAAGGCCCCATAGCATTCAGGTTTTTAAGTACAATTTTGAAGGAAAAAAAAAAAACTTGACAATGAGATTGGCAGGCCAGAAAAAAACCATCAAAAGGGGCTGGTGCTGTGGTGTAGTGGGTAAAGCAGCTGCTTGCAGTGCCAGCATCACATATGGGTGCTGGTTCGGGTGCTGGTTCAAGTCCCGGCTGTTCCACTTCCAATCTGGCTCTGCTATGCCCTGGGAAAGCAGTAGAAGATGGCCCAAGTGCACCCATGTGGGAGACCTGGAGGAAGCTCCTGGCTCCTGGTTTCAGATCGGCCAATTGGGGAATGAACCAGCAAATGGAAGACTTCTCTCTCTCTGCCTCTCTTTCTCTCTGTGTGTAACTCTGACTTTCAAATAATCTTTAAAAAAAGGAAAACCAAAAGACCTGATTTACAATTCTCCACACTGTCTGACCTGCTCTCAATAAAACAAAAGGCTGGCGCTGTGGCTCACTAGGCTAATCCTCCACCTGCGGTGCCGGCACCCCAGGTTCTAGTCCCAGTCGGGGCGCAGGATTCTGTCCTGGTTGCCCCTCTTCCAGGCCAGCTCTCTGCTGTGGCCCAGGAGTGCAGTGGAGGATGGCCCAAGTGCTTGGGGCCTGCACCCCATGGGAGACGAGGAGAAGCACCTGGCTCCTGGCTTTGGATCAGCGCAGCCGCGGCGGCCATTGGAGGGTGAACCAATGGCAAAGGAAGACCTTTCTCTCTCTCTCTCTCTCTCACTGTCCACTCTGCCTGTCAAAAAAAAAAAAAAGAAAAGAAAAGAAAAGAAAGGAAGGGAAAGGCCCAGGTGTGGACTCCCCCTTGAGACAGCTCTGGCTGCAAAGGGCATTTGCCTCCCTCACCCATAAGCAGGGAAAGCAACATGGAAACCATGGTGGAAAATAGTTTTACACTCATACAGTTAAAAAAATGAACAAGTATTCATTTATTTTTTAAAGACTGTATTTATTTGAGAGGCAGAGTTACAGACAGAGAGGAAGGGACAGACAGAAAGGTCTTCAACAACTGGTTCACTCCCCAAACGGCCACAATGGCCAGAGCTGGGCCCACCCAGGAGCTTCCTCCAGGTCTCCACTGCTTTCCCAGGCCATAGCAGAGAGCTGGATTAGAAGAGGAGCAGCTGGGACTCAAACTGGCGCCCACATGGGTTGCTGTGCCTCAGGTGGAGACTTAGCCTACAGATGCCACAGAGCCAGCCCCAACAACTATTCATTTAAAAGTGAAAAACAGGGGCGAGCATTTTGCATAGTGGACAAGTTGCTGCTTGGGATGCCTGCCTCCCCTGTTAGAGTGCCTGGTTCAAGTTGGCTCCTCTGCTTCTTGCTCCAGTGTCCTGCTGATGTGCATTCTGGGAGGCAGCTGGTGATAATGAAGTAGGCAGGCATACAGGTTAACATCGATTAGGTTTGTGAGCTGGCAGTCCACACCTTCGCCTTGCCCCTGTGTGACCTCATGCCCTACCTGATACCTTCGCCTTGCCCCTGTGTGACCTCATGCCCCTACCTGGCCACACCTGGATGCCCACTGGCCAATCAGGTTAATTAACCACTCTCCTTTGGAAGTGGGTTAAAAGCCTGGGACATGGTGTGTTCCTTCTCTCTTCTTTGCCCTGGCCTCTTGCTGTAGTATGGCCTTCGGGCCACCCGCCCTAGGCTTCCTGGCCTAGATAGATGCTCCTCCACGTGGCTGGTTCCTGGTGCTCAGTATGAACCCAGATTTCCCTTGCTCTCTTAGATAAAGCTCTCACTCTCCTTTGCATGTTTTGCACTAAATAAAAGCTTAAAACGTACCATGCTGCCTTGTTTATTTATGCCTGTATTTAGAATTCTCTAAATATTAGGCAAGAGCCCTCTCTGGCTTATTAATATTGGGGATTTATTAATAAGCATATGGTGATATCATATGGCACCCCAAATTCTGATAGCATATGTGGCACCCCAGGTGGCACTTCTGGGGAACTCTAAGAGGCCACATTTTCGTATGTATTTTAGGGGGTCATTTCCAATATCAATAGCTGAAGTGCTGTCCCTGCCACCAATGTGGGGGACTTGGATTAGGTTCCAGGCTCCTGGCTCAGCCTAGCCTACTCCTGGCTGTTACAAGCATTTGGGGAGTGAACCATTGCATGGATGAGCTCTCTCTTTCTCCACCCCCACCCAACTTCAAATAAAATAAAAATCAGTAAAATTTTTTTTAAAAGTAAAATACAAGCCAGGGACAAAGGGAAGAGATTTGCACTCTCTGTATCTGCCCAGAATACATTAAGTACCATAGTCAGTGAGAAAAAGCCAAATCCAGTAAAAAGAATGAAGGAAGGAAAGGTGGACTGAAGACTGAAGAGGTGGACGCTTCAAAGGAAGAGAACTGAAGGACAGGATTACTTTTCACTTCTTAAAACCAAAACAGTCCAGACTAAGGCATTCTCCCTCTTCATGCCAAATTCCAGCTTTGTGTTTACTTGTTGATTTGTTTGAATGGCAGAGTGACAAAGAGAGAATGTTCCATCTACTGGCTCACTCCCCTAATGCCTATAACAGCCAGGGCTGGGAACTCAATCTGGGTAGCAGTGTAGGGATTGGAGTCCCTAGCTTGCTAAATGCCAGTTTCGATTGCTTGCCTGCCTGCTGCATAGGCCTCATCTTGAAGGGTGCAGGCCTGGTCCTTGAGAACAAAGAAAGTAAGCTCTCCTGGAATTTATGACCTGCTCCTCACCAATTCCCCTGGAATTTCTGGCCCAATGCTTCCCACCAGTGCCTCCCCGTGCCATATCCTTTGTGTGGCCTTCCTACCACATAACGTATATAGCCTGTACATTTAAATGAACCAATGAACATGTTAGGTCTCAATACCTTGCCATATAGAGAATAAGAAGGTAACCTACATAGGAGATGACCTGCACCCTTGTAAGTGCGAGGCTATAAAAACCTCTCTTATGCAAACAAGAGGGCTTTTTGCCTGTGCACTGCTAAAGGGCTGTGTGCAGGTAGGGGTCTCAGCAGGCTGGTAACAAATAAACCTCATGGATTGGGAATTCAGGTACTGGAGCCATCACCTGCTGCTTCCCAGGAGCATTAGCAAGAAGCCAGATCAGAAGTGGAACAGCCAGGACTTGAACCAGGCTCTGTTATTTGCGATGTAGGCGTTCCAAGGCGCAGACTAACCTGCGGCTCCATGACACCCGGCCCCACCCTAGCTATTCAGAGGTTTGTGTTATTCCGTTACGTTCCCCTCTATTCTGCTTCGCTATTCCCACTAACATCTTCTTCACTCTTGGGGAACTTTGACCTCTGTGTCTCCCATTCATTCCATGAGGTTGACTCATCCTACCCGTGTTGGCCCCAGGATTCCTCACCCTCCCCAGCAGCAGTGGCCTTTACTGCCACTTCATATTAGCTGCCCACTCCGATGCCCCCCCACCAGGAGCTCCATCAGCCTTCTGGTACTGATCAGAATGTTGGCTATGAAAAGCATAAAACACTACTAAAATGTGTTTAACAGTAGAGCAATGGGGCCGGCGCTGTGGCCTAGCGGTTAAAGTCGCCGCTCACAGTGCCGGTATCCCATATGGGCGCTGGTTTGCGTTCTGGCTGCTCCACTTCTAATCCAGCTCCCTGCTAATGCACCTGGAAAAGCATTTGAAGGTGGCCCAAGTCCTTGGGGCCCTGCACCCACATGGGATACCTGGAAGGAGCTCTTGTCTCCTGTCTCCCCCAGAAAAGAGGAGCAAGTTGTCCAAAATCATGTTGCAAAGGCAGGACTCAAACCCAAACCTATTCCCAATCCTGTGCTTCTTAGGGAGATCCCAGGATCTCCAATTACAAAGGCCTTTATAGAGAGAATTTTTTAAAGAAATTTTTAATTTTTTTTTTATTGAGACCAGCGCTGTGGCATAGAAGGTTAAGCCTCTGCCTGCACTTCCAGCATCTCTTATGGATGCTGGTTCGATACCGGCTGCTCCACTTCTGATCTAGCTCCCTGCTAATGCACCTTCGAAAGCAGCGAAAGATGACTCAAATCCATGGGCCCCTGCACCCATGTGGGAGAGCTGGAAGAAGCTCCTGGCTCCTGGCTTCAGCCTGACCCAACCCCAGCCATCGAGGCCATTTAGGGAGTAGAACAAGGAATGGAAGTGCTTGCTCTCTCTCTCTCCTCTCTGTATCTCTGCCTTTTAAATAAATAAATATTTATTTTATTATCTTTATTCAAAAGGCAGAGCAACAGAGAAAGAGTTTTTTTTTTTTTTTGAGAAATGAGGGTTTTTTTAAATTTTTAAATTTTTTTTCTTTGAGGGTTTTTTTTATATATATATAAAAGATTCACTTGAAAGGCAGAGAAACAGAGATCTTCCTTCTACTGGGATGCCAATGTTGCAAGCGATTGCTTAACCCACTGTGCTACAACACCAGCCCCAGAGAGAGAGAGAGAGAGAGATCTTCCATCTGCTGGTTCACTCTCCAAATGGCCTCAACAGCCCAGGCTTAGCCAGGCTGAAGCAAAGAGCCAGTAACTCCAGCTGCACCCCACATGGGTGCAGGGGCCCAGCACTTGGGCCATCTTCTGATGCTTTTCCAGGCACATTAGGAGGAAGTTGGATCAGAAGTGCAACAGCTGGGATCCCAGCTAGCACTCTGATATAGGATGCCAGTGTTACAAGCAACGGCTTAACCCACTGTGCCACAGTACCGGCCTCTGGAGAGAAGTTTTGCAGTACCACTATAAAGAAATTTAACTGGAGCAGGCATTTGGCATAGCAGTTAAGACTGCTTGGGATGCCTGCATCCCTACCAGAGTGCCGAGGTCTGAGTCCTGGCTTCACTTCCAATTCTAACTCCCTGCTACTGTGTACCCTCGGAGGCAGCAGGTGACGACTCAAGTTCGAGAGTCCCTGTCACACATGTAGGAGACTTGGATTGAGCTCCAGATTCCTGGCTGCAGCCTGGCTCAGCTCTAGTTGTCGTGAGCATTTGAGGAGGAAGTCAACGGATGGAAAATCTCTGTGTTTGTCTCTCTGCCTTTCAAATAAAATGCAAGTAGATTTTTAAAAATGTTTTAAAAAATTAAAAGTTGGAAGGATACTGTTGGAGACACACAGGGTTAAGGCAATGATTTCAGGGTAAGAAAGGGTGTGTGTGTGTGTGTGTGTGTGTGTCCGTTGCAGGGGAGGGGTGTTCCAGTAGGCCTAGGCTCCAAGAAAGGGCCTAATTACCATATTTCATCAAATATAAGACCCGTCATTGTAATGTGCACCATTATTTTATGTAATACTAAGTAATTTTTAAAATATTACAATTACATTATGACTTGTCATCAAGTGCTACATGCATCCTAATTTCAAAGATATTTTAAATGTGCATTATAGAATCATTAAAATATGGGTCCCTAAACACTGAAATCACAAACAATGTCATCGCCTCCATTTTTTAAAAATGCACTGAACTGTAAAATAAGTATAAGAGGATTTTCTCCATGGTTATTTTGAAGATTTATGGGGGGAAATAGTAAATGTCAAATTCTTTCCCTAAACCATATGTCATCTCCTTTGTTCCCCTGCCTGGGCTGAGTCAGACTGTGGGTGACCCTGGCCTGCCCTGGGGGAGGGGAGGAGGCCACACAACTGGGTCCTTTGAGCCTCTCCCCTGCCCCGCGGGCAGCAGCAGCTGGAAAGGGGCCCAGCTTTGTGAGGGAACAATGGTGCCAGCCAGCTACGGGTGAGGCAGGGCTGGGTCTGGCTGGGCCCAGAAGGGTACACCTTGCACGTGAGGGACCCACTCCACTTCAGAGTCTGAGAGCCAGGGAAAGTGGAGAGGGGACCCCTCAGCTACTCGGCCCACAGAGGACCCTGAGGTCCTTGGAACTCAACCACCCCATTGATAGATGGGAAAACAAAGGTCCCTGCAGGCACTTTAACACACACACAAGGCCCCACAGTCCATGGCAAAGCTGGAGCCGGCATCCAGGTGGCTTCGCGCCCACCATCTAGTGATGACTCATGCAGTCTTTGGTAAACACGCCCAGATGACAATGACAAGAATTTCTGTCTGACACATCAGATAGCATCTGGCACACCTGATCACTGTGGAATGAGAAGCACAGGATTCCTGGTACGAGGACCTCTGGGCCAGGGAAGACCTGCGGGCACTTGGCTGCCTCCATTCCTTCAAGCCAGTACTTAGAGCGACAAGACTGCCTGCGTCCCAGCTCACCTCTAACACTTCCCAGCCTGTGTGGCCTTGGGTCATTAGTTTGTCCCCTTGGTAGTGGCCTCCAAGGCAGCCCACAGTGCTTCTCATCTCCTGGTAGCCATACCCTGGTGTGCAGTCAGTACCCTCCCTCCGTGAATAAAGGTCACCTTTGCAGCCATCAGGATAGTGCAGGAATGACAGTCTGACTTGAGTGGCGAGGTCAGAAACGATAAGGCCGTGGTTAAGACACCACTTGAAACAACCACCTCCCATCTCAGAGGGCCTGGCTTTGAGTGCTGGCCCCACTCTCCATTCCAGCTGCCCGGCTTTGAGTGCTGGCCCCACTCTCCATTCCAGCTGCCCGGCTATGAGTGCTGGCCCCACTCTCCATTCCAGCTTCCTGGTAGCGCGCGCCCTGGGAGGCAGCAGGTGAGCTGGTCTCCTGGCTTCGACCTGGCCCAGGCTTGGTTGTTGCAGGCATTTGGGGAATGAACCAGTGAATGGGAGATTTTGCACTTTCTCTCTCTCTCTCTCTCTCTCTCTCTCTCTCTCTCTCTCTCTATCTTTCAAATAAATAAAATAAATGACAAAAAAAATCCTCACTTAGGGGCTGGCCTTGTAGCTCAGCAGGCTAAGCTGCCACTTGTAGCACTGGCATTGAAGTGTGAGAGAGGGGGTCTAATTTTTTATTCTGGGTCCTTGCCGTCTACTTAGAGAAACATTCTAAGTACAGGTACGTATAGGATGCACAGAGTAACAAGGTTTATTTAAAAGGTGAGAAAACCAACCCATGTCGTTGAGGAATGGAGTAGGCCAGAGAAAGGAGTGGGGGAGGGGAAGTAGAGTGAGAGCCAGTGGCTCAGCACCTCCTGGTCTCTGAGGAAAGAAAGACCAGCCCCTCCTTTTATGAGATAATGTGGTCACCTGAGAATTTTATGACACCCCCATAAAATTCCACTTAATGGAATGAAATGATGCTTCATATACATGTTTAATTTACAATTACATATTCCCCAGGTCCCAGGTGGAAATAAGTCATCGTGGGGGGGAGGGAGTGTTCTGATAGGCAAGTGGGATAGAATTACATGGGACAGGGCCTGGTGGTTTGTGACCTCCTGCTTAGCTGGCTGCCTTATCCCATGTCCGCATTGCATATAGGAGTGCCGCTTTGAGTCCCAGCTGCTCCGCATCCCGCTAATGTGCCTGGGAAGGCAGCAAAAGATGATCCAAGTACTTGGGTCGCTAGCGCCCACGAGAGAGATCCGGAATGAGTTCCTGGCCCTCAGCTGCCATCCGGCCCAGACCTGGCTGCTGCTCTCTTGGATCTCTCAGTCTGGGGGAAATCAGCTGCCAGGGTTTGGGGACACTCACCCAGCCCAGTGGAAAGATCCATATGGCAGTAACTGAGATCCTTGTCAACTGATTGCCAGCCATGTGCATGGGCCACCTTGGAATTGGACGCTGGGGCCCCAGTCAGGCTTGAAGATGATTGCAGCCCTGGTGCATCTTGGCTAGACCCTCCTGAGGGGTCTCAGGTGAGAATCACCCAGTTAATCTACTCCTGAATACCTGGCCTGCAGACAGTATGTGAGATAACAAATGTTTGTTGTTGTCTGAGCTGTTATGTTTTGGGGTGATTTATTTTAAAAAAATGTAATTGAGGGACAAGCATTTTGTGCAGTTGTTAAGATGCCTCTTGGGGGGCCAGTGCTGTGGCACAGTGGGTTAAAGCCCTGGCCTGAAGCGCCGGCATCCCATATGCGTGCCAGTTCTAGTCCCGGCTGCTCCTCTTCCAATCCAGCTCTGTGCTATGGCCTGGGAAAGCAGTAGAAGATGGCCTAACTCCTTGGGCCCCTGCACCCAGTGTGGGAGACCTGGAAGAAGCTCCTGGCTCCTGGCTTCGGATTGGTGCAGCTCCGGTCATTGCAGCCATCTGGGGAGTGAACCAGAGGATGGAGGACCTCTCTCTGTGTGTGTGTCTCTAACTCTCTCTGTAACTCTGTCTTTCAAATAAATAAAATAAATCTTAATAAATAAATAAATAAATAAAAAGATGCCTCTTGGGCTGCTCTCATCCCATGTTGGAGTACCTGGGGTCCAGTCCTGGTTACCCCGCTGCTGCTTGCTGACGCGCACGCTGGGAGGCCGTAGGTGATGGCTCAAGTGCTTGGGTTCCTGCCACCCACAGAAAAGACTTAGATTGTGTTCCTGGCTTCTGGCTTTGACGTGGCCCAGCCCCAACTATTGCAGGCATTTGGGGAGCAAACCAACAGATGGATGATCTCTCTTTCTGCCTTTCAAATGAATTAGAACAAATAAATGATTTTTCAAAAGGATAATGATATTTTCCATGAGTCCTTTGAAGCTTAAATGTCAGAGTAATTAGCAGTCAGGGTAATTAGCATCCCACTGCTTCAGATGGTTGCCATTTCTTTCTTTTAGGAACATTCAAAATCCTCTCTTCTAGCTCTTTTGAAATATATAAAACCTTATTACCTATAGTCACCCTGTGTGCAGTAGAACATTAGAACTTAATCTTTCTATGCTTTTTGTTTAAGATTTATTTTCTATTTATTTGAGAGGCAGAGTTACAGAGAGAGAGAAAGTCTTCCATCTGCTGGTTCGCTCCCCAACTGCAATGGCTGGAACTGGGCCACACTGAAGCCAGGAGCCCAGAGCTTCATCCCGGTCTCCCAGTGTGACAGGCAGGGTCTCAAGTATTGTGCCATCCTCCACTGCTTTCCCAGTCGCATTAGCAGGGAGCTGGATTGGGAGGGGAGCAGCTAGGACTTATGCAAGATGCACCACAGTGTTTGTCCCTCCATGATTGTATTTTTGTTTCTCTTTAGGGAACCTTACCTGTCACCTCTCCCACCTTCGGGTAATTTCCTTTGCAGCAGACCATGAAGAGAGTCACTCTTTGCCTTCCTTTCCTGATCTTTAAAATGAGCATGGTGATAGCAACTGCTCTATGGAATCATAGTAAGGATTTGATCAAATGATGCATGAAAAGGGCCCGGCTCATAGCAAACATTCAGGTGATGGAGCCAATCGTGTCTTTCTTTTATACAGGCTTCAGGAACTGAGAGCGGAAGTTGAGCGCTGTGTAGGGAAGGGCTAGAGGACAAGATGAAAAGCAAAACTTTAGTCTTAATTTTCCTGGCAATGCTGCTCTGACTCTCCATTTTCATGCCCCCTCCCAAGAGAGAGTCCTGTAGGGAGCCTCTGTCCCCCCTCCTTAGAAGGCAGCAAGGAGACTGCCTTTGGAGGCCTCCTTGTCTGCCAGCCCTAGCCCTGGACTTACCAAGTTATTCCTTGCTCATCTGCCAGGAGTCCTGCTCAACAGAATTTGCTCCGTCTCAGCACTTTCCAGGGGTGTCCCCTGACCCCTGGAAGCCACCCAGGGAAGAATTGCTTCGCTCCTTAATCTATCTCTGAGAACCAGGTTTAAAGTTTAACTCTGCTACCAATTTGCTATTTGTCAAGTCACTCAACTTCTTGAGCTCCATTTCCGCATCTGCCAATTAGAGATGGTGAATTGTGCCTCATGGTCGTGGGGAGAAGAGAATGAAGCAAGACAGTGAGTTATGAAAGCTTCGTTGAATGGAAATAATAAACCATAAATGCTCCCAGACTATCAGGTGCTTCCCGGCTCCCTGCCCGGCCCCATCAACTGCTCCCTGCAGCTGGAGCCACTTAATCTCACACACAGGCTCTGCCCTGCTCTAGGCTTGATTAACTTTGTTTTCTTTTGTTTTTATAATGTTTTTCTATTAAAAAAGGATTTATTTATTTATTTGAAAGAGTTACAGAAAGAGACAGAGAGATAGAGAGATCTTCATCTGCTTGTTCTTTTCTATCTCTCTCTCTTTTTTTTTTTTTTTAAGATTTATTTATTTATTTATTTGAAAGGCAGAGACAGAGAGAGGTCTTCCATCTGCTGGTCACTCCCCAAATGGCTGCAATGGCCAGAGCTGCACCGATCCAGAGCCAGGAGCCTCTTTTGGGTCTCCCACTCAGGTGCAGGAACCCAAGGACTTGAGCCATCTTCTATTGCTTTCCCAGGCCATAGCAGACAGCTGATCAGAAGCAGAGCAGCCAGGGCTCAAACTAGCGTCCATATGGGATGCCGGTATTGCAGGTAGCTGTTTTACCGGCTACAACACATCACCGGCCGCCATCTACTGGTTCTTTCCCCAAGTGGTTGCAAAGGCCAGGGCTGGGCCAGGCTGAAGCCAGGAGCCAGGAGTTTCATCCAGGTCTCCCACGTGGGTGAAGGGGCCCACACTTGGGCCATCTTCTGCTGCTTTCCCAGGCCATAGCAGGGAGATGGCTCGGAAGTGGAGCAGCTGGAACATGAACTGTTCCATCCGTATGGATGGGGCATCGTAGGCAGCGGCTTTACCAGCTATGCCACAGCACTGGCCTTCCCCGCCCCCGAATTTTTTTTTTTAAATCATGGGACTTTAAAGAGATTTAATCTTTTTAATCAGGGGCTTAGAAGTAACTTGTAAATGTGCCCCAGTGCCCTCTTCCTATAACCAAGCCCAGGTTAAAATAAATTATTTTTAAATCAGCAAAGTACTAAAATCACATTATAGGATACTGATCCTTAAATGTGGATGCACATTTAGAATCTGCTGAGGGGTTAATGTTGATGCCCTACCTCCGGAGATCTGGGTTTAATCATCTAGGATATGGCTTAACCGTTGAGCTTTTTAAAAGCTTCTCGCTTCACCGCTCTGAAGTTGAAGTGACTGAACTTACTGTTCCATCTGAAATAACAAAAACAGAAAACAAGGGGCTGACGTTATGGCTTAGCAGGTTAAGCCTCTGCCTGCGACGCCAGCATCCCGTATGGGCACTGGTTCCTGTCCCAGCTGCTCCACTTTCTGATCCAGCTCCCTGCTAATGCACCTGAGATAGCAGCAGAAGCTGGCCCAAGTCCTTGGGCCCTTGCACCCACCTGGGAGACCTGGAAGAAGTTCCTGGCTCCTGGCTTCAGCCTGGCCCAGCCCTGGCTGTTGTGGTCATTTGGGGAATGAACCAGCAGATGGAAGACGCTGTCTCCCTCTCTCTCCCCTCTGCCTCTCCTTCTCTCTAACTCTGACTTCCAAATAAATATTTGAAAAAAAAAATCCAGAAAACAAAATGAAACAATTGTTTTCAATCGCTATGGCCTGGGAAAGCAGCAGAAGGCGTCCCGAGGAATGAAGCCGATGAAATCAGTGAAATGAGACCTGTGATTGCCCCACATTGCGATTTCAGCCTACGGTGCTGAGTGCAGAAACCCAGGTGGAGCCCAGAAGAAGCTCTGAATTGGGGAGATGGAGCTGACAGTGTGGGGGGAGAATGAGGAAGCCAGGACAGAGCACTGGAGGGAGGAAAAATGTATGGAATTCGACACAAGGATGCAGCCTCATCCTCATTGACACATGCAGGTGAAGCAACAATCCAGAAGATGAGGAAAGACCCACCCACAGAGTTAGAGGTTAGCAGTAGTCTGCACTTCCATGGGCTGGGGATAGTGCCTTTCCCACCAGGCAGGCGAGCGCACGGTGTTCCGGGCTCACGTGGGCAGGGGATACAGTCTCATGGTTCACAGGGCACTGGTAGACTGCACCCAAGGTCGGTGCTCCAGGATTGGAGAGAAATTAGCCTTCCTAAGTGCTTCTTTGATCCCCTTTAATATGAAAAGCAAGACCATAGGGTCTTGATTCTAAAAATTTAGCTATAACCCTGTACAAAACTCAAGAATACTTACAGAATTACAAAAATATATATCACCCAACAGATAAAAATCAGTGTTTGGCATCCAGTGATACAAAGCACGAAATAATGAAGAGAAATTAATTAAAACCAACCTAATATAGATATAGGTGTCGGGGTGGGCTCTGTGGCTCCCTTTGTTAATCCTCCGCCTGTGGTGCTGGCATCCCATATGGGTGTCGGTTCTAGTCCCGGCTGCTCCTCTTCCAGTCAGCTCTCTGCTATGGCCTGGAAAAGCAGTAGAACATGGCCCAAGTCCTTGGGCCCCTGCATCCGTGTGGGAAACCAGGAAGAAGAACCTGGCTCCTGGCTTTGGATCGGCGCAGCTCCGGCTGTAGCGGCCATTTTAGGGGTGAACCAACGAAAGGAAGACCTTTCTGTTTCTCTCTCTCATCGTCTATAACTCTACCTGTCAAATAAATTTAAAAAATAAATAATAAAAAAGATATAGGTGTCATTAGAATTACCAGATCAGGACAATGACCATAACATCATATACATGTGTCTGGAAAGTTAAGTATACACATGGACAGTATAAAAAAGTCAAACTCGAGTGAGATGAAAAATTATACTAGATAATATCAACAACAGAGTGGACAATGTAGAAGAAAAATTTAGTGAATTTGAAGATACAGAAATGGAAACTATGAAATGAAACACAGAAGGGAATTTAAAAATAATAAACAGTATCAGTGAGGTATAAAATAACTTAAAGTAGCTCAATACTTGTGTAATTGGAGTCTAAGGAGAAGAAGTTGGCACAGGAAAATAATATGAAACAATGACTGAAAACCTCCCCATTTGATGAAAAATTTTAATACCGAGGCTAGCGTTGTAGCACAGCAGGTGAAGCTGCTGCCTGCAAAGCTGACTTCCTGTAGAAGCAGCAGCTCACGTCCCGGGGCCCTGCTTCCAACCCAGCTCCCTGACACTGCCCCTAGGAAAGCAGCAGCAGATGACCCAGTGCCTGGGGCTCTGCCAACCCATGTTGGGGACCTGAATTGAGTTTCAGGCTCCTGGCTTTGGTCTGGTGCAGCCTTGGCTTTGTCTTTCAGTTAAAATGAAAATACATAAGTAAAAATTTAAAATAATAATATGAGGGAGAAATAAAAAATTTTAATGGACATACAGAAATTACATGTATTCATGTAACAGCTTGTGGTATTTCAGCATATTTGAGGGAGGCTTCAAAAGTTGGTAGAAAAATGGAATTAAAAGATAAAACATGAAGCCAGCACTGTGGCATGGAGGGTAAGCCTCCACCTGTGGTGCCAGCATCCCATGTGGGCACCAGTTCCAGTCCCAGCTGCTCCTCTTCCAATCCAGCTCTCTGCTATGGCCTGGGAAAGCAGCAGAAGGCGTCCCGAGTGTTTGGGCCCCTACACCCAAGTGGGAAAACTAGAAGAAGCTCCTGGATCTTGGCTTCGGATCGGTGCAGTTCCGGCCGTTGCGGCCATTTGGGGAGTGAACTAGCAGATGGAAGATCTTTCTGTCTCTCCCTGTCTGTAACTCTACTCAAATAAATATATAAAAACTTAAAAAAAAAAAAAAAAGATAAAACTGGTAGGTGTTTGGCAGAGTGCTAAGGCTTGACTTGGGATGGATGCCAACATACCTTGTGATTGCCTGGGTTTGAGTCTTGGCTCCAATCCAGCTTCCTACAAATGTGTCACATCCTGGGAGGCAGCTGATGATGGCCCAAGTGCTTGTGTCCCTGCCACCCACATGAGAACCAGGATGGTTCAGCCTAGCCCAGCCCAGGCTGTTGAAACCACCTGGGGAGTGAACCAACACATGGAAGATAGCTGTATGTGTGTATGTGTGTGATGAAACAAGGACACAGGCCTTAGCCGTTTTAGGTTCTTGTTTGCAGTTGGTCAAGCTCTGCGAGTTTATTTTCTCTGAACAAATGCAGTCTGGCTGCGAGTTCGTATTCTGTCTCCTCTCTGATCTGCACCCTTTTTCTTACAGTTTGGCACCCTGTGTGAGGAGACATCAATCTACGCTCTGTCTCTCTGCCTTTCAAATAAATAAATCTAGAAAAAGGACAATCCACTTTAAAAATTACTTTAAAAGAAAATAAATAATAATTCTCTAGTATCTGATTTCCAGTCTACGTTCAGATGTTCTTAATTGAGTCTTTTATAGCTGTTTTTTTAAAAAGAGTTATTTTTTATTTTTTTGAATGACAGCATTACAGAGAGAGAGGGGAGAGACAGAGAGAGAGCTCTTCCAACCACTGGTTTACTCCCTAAATGACTGCTATGGCCAGGGCTGTGCCAGGCAGAAGCCAGGAGCCAAGAGCTTCATCCGGGTCTTACACGTGAGTGACAGGGGCCCAAGGACTTGGGCCATCTTCTACTACTTTCCCAGGTGCCATCAACAGGGAGTTAGTCTGAAAGTGGAGTAGCCGGGTCTCGAACTGCCACTCATGTGGGATGCTGGTGTCATATGCATTGGCTCAACCTGCTATGCCATAATGCTGGCCCCTATAGCTGTTTTGTTTTATTTTTTAAATCAGTATCCACTGAAGGTTCATATTTTTTTAAGTCGCATTTGAGAGAGAGAGAAAAGAGTGTAAGTGCACTCCTAGCTACTGATTCACTCACCAAATACCCACAACAGCCAGGACCGAGCTGGGATCTAAGCCAAGAGCTGGAACTCTATCCAGATCTCCTACGTGGGTGGCAGGAGCCCAGTACCTTGAGCCATCACTGCTGCCTCTCAGGGTTTCTACTGACAGGCAGCTGGAGTCAGAGCTCAGCGTTCCCTCCAGGTACCTGCTGGTGCAGGTCATGGACATCTTAACTGATGTCTTAACCACTGGGCTAAACGCCTGGCCTTGTATTTTGGTTTTATGTCATTTTAGTCTCCCGCAATCTAGACCAGTAGCTCCCTCCTTTCCTCTTCTGTAGCGCTGATATTGTGAAACAACAAGGCCAGTTGTCTTGAGGGAAGTCTTACTTTCTGTCATTATCTGATTGTTTCTTTGTGACGTCCCTTAAGTTCTGTCTTATTTATTTCCTATAAATTGGGAACTAGACCTAAAAGCCACGTTGTAATAAGGATAAATGCTTTGAGAAGAAGCACAAGGCACCATAGGTTGTGCCAGAGACTTCCTTGGTGTCACTTTAGAAGGCACATCCTGTCTCCTAAGAGAGGCACCCGCTGACCAGTCAGTCAGATGTCACTCTTGTTGGAAAGGATCTATTTTTCCTTTTCCTAATGCATGCTGGGAAGCAGCAGATGATGGCTCAAGGACTTTGGTCCCGGCCACTCACATGGGAGAATTGCTGGAGTTCTTGGCTCTTGGCTTCAGGCTGGCCCAGCCTCAGCTGTTGTGGGCATTTGAAGAGGAAAGCAGTGGATGAATGATGTCTCTCTCTTCTTTCTCTCCCTCTCTCCCTGCCCCCTTCACCTCTGTTACTCTGCCTTTCAAATAAACTTTTTTTAAAAAGTAAACTCAAGATTTGAGTTTCAGATGTTCTCATTGTTATTGGATTGTTGTTATGTTCAGACCCTCCCTTTCAATAGGTAAATCTAGTGGGGATATCATATATACATATCATATATCTCATACACACACATATAATATACACCTATTATACATATATATGCATATGCAAATCTATCATATACATTATTTATATAATAAGGCTATATTTTTTTTTAATTTTATTTATTTTTTTTTGTGACAGGCAGAGTGGACACCACCATTGCTGGAAGCCAGGTGGCCACATGGCCCAACCACCCCCATCCTAATGGGATTTGCTGCTCCCACTTCACTGCCCACCCCCCACCCTGCAAAGTTATAAGAGGACTTGTTCTTGAACATGTGGGTCTTTTTCTCTCCGTCTCCTGATCTCTCTTTCTCTCTGTCTCTGTCTCTGTCTCTCTCGATCTCTCTCTTATACTCTCCTCCTCCCTCTGGTCTGTTAGGTTTCCCCCAATAAATCCTTCCCCTTACTCCTGTGTTTGGTGTGCTTTGAGGCGGCCTAACAAACATGGTGTGCACTGCGCTAATTACGGAAAACTCACGTAGTGAGAACGTTGCAGTGCGTTGGCACTGTGCTTAGTGCTTTACGCACACGCACCCATTCAATCTTCCTAGTAAGCCTGTCGAGTAGGCACATTAGTATGCCCATTCTCTACTTGAGGAATTGAGTCTCACACACTTGAGGCTACACAGCAAGTGGAGAACCTGGGTTCCCCGCAGTTGGCCTCCACCACAGGCTCTTAGCCTGGACACCCATCGTGTTTGGAAGTGTAACTTTGATAAGAGCAGTTTCCGTGGAAAGGAGGAGACAAGTTAGATTGCAATGAATTTGGGGGAGAGAAGCATTTAGCCTACCAGATAAGACATGGATTAAGATACCTGTGTCCCACACTGAAGTACCTGGGTTCAATATCTGACTCCAGCTCCTGACTCCAGCTTCCTGTTAGGCAGACCCTGGGAGACAGTAGTGATGGTTCTAGTTAAGTTCCTGCCTCCTATGTTGGAAAGCTGGGTGGAGTTCCCAGTTCCTGGCTTTGGCCCAGCCCAGCCCTGGCTGCTGTGGGCATGTGTGTAGTGAACCAGCAGTTAGGAGCTTTCTCTCTTTCTGAAATGAATCTTATGCTTTGTTTCTTTAAAGAGTGAATTGGGAGTGAGAAAGTGGAGACACTGAATTGTGTCCCTTCCCTGAAGTTTGCCTGTGAAAGGGAAAAGAAGGTGTAAGCAGAGGGGAACGTGGGGTCAAAGCAGAGCTGCAGCTGAGAGTGACATGGATGAGAACCCGAGACTCAGAGCTTCGTGGAAGGAGTGATTTCAGGTGGGATGAGAGTTCTTCAGTGCAGATAGGAAGTTGCTGGAGTTCTCTTGACTTTTTTGTTTATTTTGTCTTAAAGGTGTGTTTTGCCAAATAACCCTTGAACTAGGACATAAGCCTCAGCCATTCTCGCTCTTTGCCCAAAAGATAGATTAACATTGGAATGCATTCCTTGCCCTTGAATCTCAGTTGCCTTCCTCCCCACCCTGCATTCTTTTCCAGGTTCCCAAGGCCCCGCCCAGTTCCTGGAATTCCCCTCTGCCTGTAGCCCCTGTGCCCCACCCCCATCCCTAACCCTCCTAAAGTATTAAAAGGCCCGTCCTCTGGGGGATGGGGCCTTCTGCCACGTGTTCCATCAATGCACTTGCGGGCAGTTGGTCAGCCACCTCTACGAATTTATTTTCTCTGAATAAATTCAGTCTGGCTGTAAATTCGTACACTGCCTCCTCTCTATTCTGCATCTCTTTTCCTAACATTTTGGTGCCCTTGTGAGGAGGCACCAATTTGCAACTCTTTCCCTAACAAACTATCTCCTTTTTTTTAAAGATTTATTTATGTATGTATTTGAAAGGCCCTGGGGCCAGCACTGTGGCATAGCTGGTAAAGCCGCCGCCTGCAGTACTGGCATCAAATATGGACACCGGTTCAAGTCCTGGCTGCTCCACTTCCGATCCAGCTCTCTGCTATGGTCTGAGAAAGCAGTAGAAGATGGCCCAAGTCCTTGGACCCCTGCACCCACATGGGAGACCCAGAAGAAGCTCCTGGCTCCTGGCTTCAGATCAACACAGCTCCAGCTGTTGCAGTCAATTGGGGAGTGAACCAGCAGTTGGAAGACCTCTCTCTCTCTCTCTCTCTCTCTCTGCTTCTCCTCTCTGTATGTAACTCTGACTTTCAAAGTAAATAAATAAATCTTTGGAAAAAAAAAAGAAAAGAAAAGAAAAGAAAGGCCCATCCTCTCCCAAAATAGCTGTAACAGCCAGAGCTGGGCCAAGCCAAAGACAGGAACACTGAACTCCATCCTGGTCTCCCTCATGGGTGAAGCGCCCACGTACTTTGGCCATTATCTGCTATCTTCCCAGGTGCATCACCAGGATGCTGGATTGGAAGTGGAGCAGCCCAGACTCAAACTGGCACTTGATATGGGATTCCGGCCTCAGGGGCAGCTGCTGAATCCACTGAGACACAGTGCCAGCTGGAAGTGGGAAGACATTCGTGAGAAAGGTTTGAAGGGGAGGAGAAAGAAACAATTGAAGAGTAAGACAAAGAAGAGACACAGTAAGTTATCTCTGTAGGACTGTGACCCACTGGGGTTCATGAACTTGAATCTAAAGTGAAACAAAGCCAAGATTTATGGTTTTCTCCAGCTGTGTTCATCGTGGCTAGCAGAGAAGGCGGGAAAGTTCTGGGACTCATCCCGATAGTGGGATGGCGTTGATGAGTGGTAGGACCGGGAATCCAGGGAGGCACCAGGCGTCAGGCCCAGCAGTAGGATCAGGGTGGGGCGGGGGAGAGGTGGGAAAGGAAGGCGAATGTTCGGAGTTGCTATTGTTTTTGACTTGGCATCCTGGGAAACCACGGTCCTTGGCAGTGAAGAAACTGAGGAAGGTTCTGGTGTTGAACCAATTATCCTAGAAGGGGGTCAGCGCGGTCGCACAGCGGGTTAACACCCTGGCCTGAAGTGCCAGCTTCCCATATGGGTGCTGGTTCTAGTCCTGGCTGCTCCACTTCCCATCCAGCTCTCTGCTATGGCCTGGGAAAGCAGTAGAACATGGCCCAAGTCCTTGGGCCCCTGCACCCATATGGAAGACCTGGAAGAAGCTCCTGGCTCCTGGCTTTGGATCGGCGCAGCTCTGGCCATTGTGGCCAATTGGGGAGTGAACCAGTGGATGGAAGACAAACAAGGAGTAGACAAACAAGGTAATCAGTTCTTTTACAGAATAGAAAACACAGAGCAGAGGAAGTTTCCGTAGTGACCTTGGGGTGAGGCTGTGATTTGAGGTTAGCTCTGCCTAACCCCAGAACCTAGGTCAAACCACTGTTCTCCCATTGAGTCAGCGAGTGCTGCCCCTGGGGCTGTGGCTTTTGTCCTGTGTCCCTTCTGCAGAGCTGGTCTCTTGCTAGAGCTCCTCATGTCAGCCCCAGCCACCTGCCCCATCTTTTCTGAATCCTGCTTTCTGCCCACTCTAAAGGACATTTCTCCTCACCTCTCCAGAACCTGTCCTATCTCAGTGGCCAAATCTACAGCTGCAGATTCTGCTGTCCATGGCATGGCCTGTCTGATAGATAGGACTTCTGACATGGCCTGTATGAGAAACAATACTGCTAATGAAAATAACATCTGCTTCTATAGCCTTTATTAAGCATCTGCTGTATGCCAGGCTGGGCATATGCCCTCTCTCATCTGATTGTCATCACAGGAGATTTTCCTAGGACAATATAAAAAACCTTTCTGTTTGCTTCTAGTACTTGTATAGTTGTGAGTATTACATTTATGTCGTTAGTCCACTTTAAGTTGATTTTTGTATATGGTCTGAGATAAAAATCTAATTTCATTCTTCTGACCACAGATATACAGTTTTCCCAACTTCATTTATTAAAGAGACTGTACTTTCCCCATGCTGTGTTTTTGGCGCCTTTGTCAAAAATTAATTGGCTGAAAATGCATAGATATATTTTGGGGCAAAATTAATTGGCTGAATATTTTGGGGCTCTATATCCTGTTGCATTCGTCCTTGTGTCTTTTTTTTTTTTTTAAGATTATTTATTTGAGAGGCAGAGTTACAGACAGAAAGGGATGAGACAAAGAAAGTTCTTCCATCTGCAATGGCCTGAGCCTAGCCTATCTGAAACCAGGAGCTTCTTCCAGGTCTCCCGCATGCAAGCAGGGGCCCAGTCCTCTGCTGCTCTCCCAGGCACATTAGCAGGGAACTGGATTGGAAGCGGAGCTGCCGGGACTTGAACCGTCACAGTGCCGCCGGCACAGTATTGTAATTGTTGCAGTTTTGTAGTGTGTTTTGAAACCAGGAAGTGTGAAACCTCTGGCTGTGTTCTTTTTGGTCAAGATTGGTTTGGCCATGTGGGTTTGCTTGTGATTCCATCCAGAGGGCTGGAACAAAAATGCTTGTTTTCCCTTAAGAACGTCAGATGTGAGACAGAGATCAGCAGCAAGCATGCCTGCAAAGCCTAATGCAAAGGCCAGGCGGTCTTCTTGGCAGAGAACAGCCAGCCCCATCTGCATGCACTCTGAGTTTTTATGGGTACGGGTCCCCTGTGTCTCCTACCCTCTCCCTCTTCTGGGTTGTTGCTGCTCTTGGAATTCTTGAAATCCTCCCAGGGCTTTATCAGCAGTGGTATTGGACCCGATAGCCCCCAGGCTTGCAGCTGGGAGGATTCCCCTAAGATGCCCCAGGGAGGGACTGGACTCACCTAACCGGTTATTAGGCAGGGGCAAGACTTATGTTGTGCACATGCTGGTCAGCTTCCAAGGCATGCTTTCTTCCCTCATTCAACTGCACAAAATTCCCTTGTTCTTAGGCCCCTCTCTCACATCTAGGCTAATGCCTATCTTCTACCTAACAATTTTAGACTTTTTCTTTTTATCTCTGTGTAGCATGTCATTGGGAATTGTAGATCATTGAACTTGTAGATCACTTTGCTAATATGGCCATGTTAACAATATTAAGTTTTCCAATCTATGAACACAGGATGACTTTCCATTAATTTGTGTCTTCTTCAATTTCTTTTATCAGTGCTTTTATGGTTTTAAGTAATTTGGTATTTTGGTTTGTTTTAGTTATAAAGGTAGAATGACAGAGACAAGCAAAAAAATTTTTAAATTTATTTGGGAGGGGTCAGTGCTGTGGCATAGCGGGTAAAGCTGCCACCTGCAGTGCCGGCATCCCATGTGGGCTCTGGTTCGAGTCCTGGCTCCTCCAGTTCTAATCTAGCTCTCTGCTGTGGCCCGGGAAAGCAGTATAAGACAGCCCAAGTTTTTGGGACCCTGCACCCAGATTGGCACAGCTCTGGCCATTGCAGCCAACTGGGGAGTGATGGCACAAAGACATAGCCTCAGCCATTCTTGCTTATTGCTCAAAAGAGAGATAAACAATGGAATTTATTCCTTGCCCCTGAATCTCAATTGGGTCTCACACTCTATTGCCTTCATATTCCATCCCCCACAGCCACCTGAAAGACCAGTTGCTGGAACACTTGAAAGACCAGTTCCAGGGCCAGCACTGTGGCATAACGGGTAAAGCTGCCGCCTGCAGTGCCGGCATCCCATATGGGCACCGGTTTGTATCCTGGCTTCTCCACTTCAAGCCAGCTCTCTGCTATGGCCTGGGAAAACAGTAGAAGATGCCCAGGTCCTTGGGCTCCTGCACCCACATGGGAGACCTGGAAGAAGAAGCTCCTGGCTCCTGGCTCCGTATCGTCATAGCTCCGGCCATTGCGGCCATCTAGGGAGTGAACCAGCGGGTGGGTGACCTCTCTCTCTCTCTCTCTGTGTCTCTCCTTCTCTTGCTGTGTAACTCTGACTTTCAAGTAAATAAATAAATCTTAAAAAAAAAAAAAAAAAAAGACTGGGCTGGCGCTGTGGTTCACTTGGCTAATCCTCTGCCTGAAGGGCCGGCACCCTGGGTTCTGGTCCCGGTTTTGGCACTGGATTCTGTCCTAGTTGCTCCTCTTCCAGTCCAGCTCTCTGCTGTGGCCCGGGAAGGCAGTGGAAAATGGCCCAAGTGCCTGGGCCCTGCACCCCATGGGAGACCAGGAGGAAGCACCTGGTTCCTGGCTTCGGATCAGCACAGCGCGCCGGCCGTAGCAGCCATTTGAGGGGTGAACCAACGGAAAAGGAAGACCTTTGCCTCTGTCTCTCTCTCTCTGACTAACTCTGCCTGCAAGACCAGTTCCAGGAATTCCCCTCTGCCTGCTGCCCCTGTACCCCTACCCCCATCCATAGCCCTCCTAAAATATAAAAAGGCTCGGCCCCTGGGGGTTGGGGCCTTCTGCCACGTGTTCCATCAATGTGCACATGGGCAGTTGGTCACCCATATCTACAAATTTATTTTCTCTGAATAAATTCAGTCTGGCTGTAAATTTGTACACTGCTTCCTCTCTATTCTGTGCCTTTTTTCCTAACAGAGAGTGAACCAACAGATGGAAGACCTCTCTCTCTCTCTCTGCCTCTCCTTCTCTCTCTGTGTAATTCTGACTTTCAAATAAATAAATTCATCTTTAAAAAATTTTTATTTGGGGGCTGATGTTGTGGCATAACAGATTAAGCCTCCACCTGCAACATCAGCATCCCATGTGGGTGTAAGTTTGAGTCCTGGTGGTGATTTAGCTCTGCATGGGATAGCAGCCAAAGACGGCCCAAATGTCTGGTCCCCTGCACCCACATGGGAGACCTGGATGAAGCTCCTGGCTCCTGGCTTCCGCCTGGCCCAGCTCTGGTTATTGCAGCCATTTGGGAAGAAGAACAGAAGACCTCTCTCTATTTCTTCTTTTCTCTCTCTGTAACTTTGACTTTCAAATAAAGCTTTAAAAACAATTTATTTGAGGGGCCAGTGATGTGGAGTAGTGGGTTTGGTTGCTGTACTGCCTGTGACACTATCATCCCATGTGGGCACCAGTTCTCGTCCCAGCTGCTCCTCTTCCAATCCAGCTCCCTGCTAATGGCCTGGGAAAAGCAATGGAAGATGGCCCAAGTGCTTGGGCTCCTGCCACTCATGTGGGAGATCCAGATGGAGTTCCTGACTCCTGGCTTTGACCTGGCCTAGCACTGGCCGTTACAGACATCTGGGTAGTGAACAAACAGATGGAAGATTCTCTCTCTCTCCTTCTCACAGACTTTCAAAATACATAAATGCATATTTTTTAAAAATTTGAGAGGCAGAGAGGTAAAAACAGAGAGCTCCTGTCTACTGGCTCACTCCCCAAATGCCTGCAAGGGCTTGATCTGGGCCAAATCAAAGCAGGAATCTGGAAACTCAATCTACATCTCCCACATGAATGGCTGGAATTATTTTTATTAAATTTAAATTATTTTATTAAATAATTATTTAATTATCTGAGCCATCCCTGCTGTTTCCCAGGATCTACATTAGCAGAAGCTGGAATCGGGAATTGGAGCCAGACATCAAACCTAGGCACTTCACTGCAGGACACGCATCCACACTGGTGTCTTAATTGCTAGGCTAAATGCCTGCCAGGTTTTTTGTTTGTTTGTTTTTATTAACCATTTTCTTGACTGAAAAATGACATCCCATTGTGGTTTTAATTTGCATTCACTAATGACTAATGATGTTGGGCAGCTTTTCATGTGCTTGTTAGCTGTTCTCATATCTTTGGTGAATTGTCTTTTCAAATTTTTATTGATTTTTTTAACTGGGCTGTTTGTCTTCTTATGGAGTTTTAAGAATTCTTTGCATATTGTGGATACAAGTCCCTTATCATATATTTTGCATATATTTTCTCCCAGTTTGTGGCTTGTCTCATTTTCGTGTTTTTAAAATTTTACTTAGCTTTTTTAATGTGCTAAGTAAGCATCTTTCTAAGTTCTTTGAAATATATCTTTATTGCATTTAATTCATGCAACAATGATATGAATTTTTTTTTTTTTTGACAGGCAGAGTGGACAGTGAGAGAGAGAGAGAGAGAAACAGAGAGAAAGGTCTTCCTTTTCCATTGGTTCACCCCCCAAATGGCCACTACGGCTGGCACACTGCGCCGATCCGAAGCAAGGAGCCAGGTGCTTCCTCCTGGTCTCCCATGCGGGTGCAGGGCCCAAGGACCTAGGTCATCCTCCACTGCCTTCCCAGGCCACAGCAGAGAGCTGGACTGGAAGAGGAGCAACTGGGACAGAATCCGGCGCCCCAACCGGGACTAGAACCCGGGGTGCCGGCCCTTCAGGCAGAGAATTAGCCTAGCGAGCCATGGTGCTGGCCCGATATGAATTTTTTTTTTAAAGATTTATTTTAGAGGCCAGCACTGTGGCGTAGTGGATAAAGCTGCTGCTTGCAGTGCTGGCATCTCATATTAGCACCGGTTCGAGTCCCAGCTGTTCCTCTTCCAATCCAGCTCTCTGCTATGGCCTGGGATAGCAGTAGAAGGTGGCCCAAGTCCTTGGGCCCCTGTACCCATGTGGGTCTCAAACTGGTGCCCACATGGGATGCCAGCCCCACAGGCAGCAACTCTACCTGCTACACCACAGCATCGGCCCACTAGCTCTGCTTTTGATCCCACTAATGCACACACTAGGAGGCAGCAGGTGATGCCTCAAGTACTAGGGTCCCTGCCACATATGTGGATTGAGTTCTGGGCTCCTGGCTTCAGCCTAGCCCAGGCTCAGCTGCTGTGGGCATTTAGGTAGGTGAACCAGTGAATAGAAGATCTGTCTGTGTCGTCTGTGTCTCTATCTGTCTTTGCCCTCCAAGTAAAGAGAGGAGCAGGGTAAGAGCAGAAGGAGACTTAACAGGGTTAGAAGCAGCTCTGTCTGAGGAGTCCCTGAGTCCCACAATCGCCCCTCTGAGTGCCGAGAGCTGCTCTTGTCTACACTTAAAAATAATTTTATTTAGAGAGAAAAGAGATAGAATTTCAGCCACTGGTTCACTCTCCAAATACTCACCACAGCCAAGGCTGGGACAGGCCAGGAGCTCGGTCCTCAATCAGGTCTCTTCTGTGAGTGGCAGGAACCTAAGTACTTGAACCATCTCCCACAACCTCCTCAGGTGCATATTAGCAGAAAGGTAGAGTGGAGTTGGTTCTCAGACCCAGGCACTCCAGGGTGGGATGTGGGCATCCCAAGTGGCATTTTAACTGCTAGGCTGAATACCTGCCCTGGCTACTGATTTTTATAACTTTTTTTTTTTTTAAATTTCTACATTCAGTACGGGAAACGTGAAGGATGCAGGGAAGTGCCAGGTCTGTTCCTTATGCTGATTCCAGAAAAGGCAGTTGGAAGCAGCTGAAACAGGTCTGGGTTCAAATCTCGGGGCTTTTTCTGGCATCGTCTGTGAGCTTTGGCACCAAACTCTTCTGAACTCTGTTTCCTCCTCTGTGAACATGGACCGCACTGTCTCTGATGTCCTTGGGTAGTTGTGGGGACAAATAAGAGCACATGTAGTTTAGAGCATACAGCAAGCGCTCAGTATGTGTGTCCTTGGCTCCTGCCTTCACAATTTACAGAGGGCCCTTGGAATGTCACTACAGAGGACATCCAGACTGGGAGAGACAGCCTCTTCCCTGAGCAGGAGGGGATTGTGGTTTGGGGAGGGGGGCTAACTTACAGCTCCCTGCCGTGAGCTGGACAATAAGACATTTGACCTCAATTTCCAGATGTCCAAAGAGGCTCAGAGATGCCATCACACAGCATGTAAAGGGCAAGGAGGAACCAAATTAGGAGAAATGGTGGGACAAGGGCATCGCCAAAGGGATTCTTGGAAGTAAAAATCATGCCAGTTTGTGGCTCACAAGAGAAGAACAGGTCAGAGATGGAGCTGTCTACGACTGGCCTAGTGGACATTGCAAACTGAGCCCAGAAGACGGACTGCATCTTGCCTGTATAGGATCTCTGCCCTTGCATTTCATTATGAAAATTTCGAGCATATCGAATGGTTGCAAGAACCATACAGTGCACACCCATCTGCCTGGATTCTACAGTTGTTGGCTGTTGCTTTGTCCTATATTTTCTGATTCATCTGCCACTCATCTTTTTTGTAGGTGGCTACTTCTACACACTACAGGATACCCATCATTAACAAGGGTTCAACTTTTGTCTTTGGTGTTAAATAAAATGTAGAGGAGGCCATTGGTTTGGACAGAGCTTCTACACTAGGTCCCAACCCAACCAGAATGGAGATGATCATGTTCAAGTTCCACATCACCAAGCCTGAACCCAGTTCTTTATCTGACCTTGGGAGAAATCAGGAGATTGAGATAATAGCTAAACCTCCAAAGAAGCCAGTTTTAGCTGACATGATAAGAAAGCTCACTCTGCTTTCATCTTTAGGAGCAAAGTAACTGAAACAACCAATCTGCTTTTTCAGTCCCTCTTTGTCTTCGAACTCCTCTGCTCAGCTCATCAGAGCACTGATTCTGTGTTATGTATTATTGCCTGATTCTAGAACTACAAATAAAAGGCAATTAAGATCTTTGAACTAAATTTGTTGTAATTTTGTCTTTTGGCAGTTGTTTTTCCTTATTTTTTGAAGTTAAATTTACATACAGTGATGTGCACGGATCTCTTACTACTTGCTGAGTTTTGCCAAACGCACACAGCCGTGGAATCCAAGTAAGACATTGAAGGGACATTTTTAATACTCCAGAAAATTCCTTGTGCTCCTTTCCAATCAATCCCTTCCCTCCTGAATCAATCACTATTATGATTTTTACCATTGATTAAATATTTCCTGTTCTAGCGTATCATACTAATAAAATGCTTTGATGTGAACTCTTCGTTTTTTTTTTCCAGCATGACATACATGTAAGACTTAGCTATTCCATTTTATCTGAGGATGTAGGAGATGACACACACAGTCTCTCCTCTGGTCTCACAACAGAAAATACTTCTGTGATTTCAGATGCGTGGGGCTCCTCCTGCCCTGCCCTCACCACCAGGAAGCCAGGAATCCAGGAGCAACGGCAGCAGTCACCAGCTGGGTGACCTTCAGTTCAATGCCCAGTGCTATCTCTACCTGGAGGCGGGTCAGATTTCCCCGGTTGTGGCAGGGCCCAGTCCTAAGACACTACCCCCTCTTCAGAGCCATTCCCAAGTCCAGGCCGCTGAGACTTCAGACCATCTGGGTATAAATAGGGGTTCCCATGACCCTCTCCTTGGGGTGGATTAATTTGCTAGAGTGACTCACATAACTCAGGGAAGCACTTAGGTTTACTGGTTTATTACGATGAAGAGAAGCAAAGGATGGGGATGGGAAGAGGGGCTTGCATGCTCTCTCCAGGTGCTGTCCCTTCTAGCAACCTCTGTATGGGCTAGGCAGGCAGCTAGTTTAGGATCTGCTGAGCTGGAGGGATCTGCAAGCAACAACTCTGCCCCCCCAGCCACATGTGCAATTCTGTCCTGTCAATCAAAATGCCCCCTTTTTCTGGGATGCACCTGCTTCATCCAGAATCTGGGGGAAGATACCATGGAAATAGGGATATTAACCTGCATGTGGGATTTATGGAGGTACCATAAAACTTCCAGGTGGCTTCATGCTTGTGGAGGCACCAATCCATACCTCATAAAAGAAACCCACATTGGAGGTGACCCTCTTCCACTGGAGACCATGACCTGGAGGAGGTGCTGGGGGGCTCTTTCTGCTTCCCCTCCCTCACCACAACCTCACTTTCTACTTTTGGGCCCTCTGCCCACTCACGATGGGTATTTCTGTGTGCAGAGCAACCCATGCTCACATGTATATGTGTGTGTGTGTGTGTGTGTGTGTGTGTGTGTTCTTCCTCACCTTTTAAATAAAAATTTACCTTATATATGTTAGTACCAAGAATGCCTCTCTTTGTGCATGAGAAGAGCCTGGAATAAAAATCAACCCCTCCTCTCCCACTACACCTCCATGTGTTCAGCTTCCTGGAAGTTTTCCAAACTCAGCCTTCGGGGGTTGTTATGGAGGCTTCGGTATGGAGGCACAATCGATTATATCATTGCCCACTGGTGATCAACTTAACCTTCATTCCTCTCTCCTCCCTGGGGGTTGGGGAGTGGAACTAATCTCAACCCTGTAGCCCTGTCCTGGTTCTTCAGATGATCAGCCCACAGCACTGCCCCACCCACTTTGTCCTGAAACTACCTAGGGGCTGCCAGCCAACAGCCAACTCATTAGCACACAAAAATGACTCTTAGTACTTTGGAAATTCCAAAGATTTTAGTAGTTTTATGCCTGAAACTTGGACAAAGACCAAATACATATTTTACAGTATCGCTTTTTTATGTATTAGCAATTTTTTCTTTTTACTGCTTGGGAGTTTTCCATTGTGTGAATGACTGAGCTACATCTATTCTCCTGCTGATGAAATACAGTACTTTCATTTGGTTGCCAATGTTTTTTATTATTATTATTTTTATTTGATAGATAGAGTTATAGACAGTGAGAAAGAGAGACAGAGAGAAAGGTCTTCCTTCCGTTGGTTCACCCCCCAAATGGCCACTATGGCTGACGCGCTGCGCCGATCTGAAGCCGGGAGCCAGGTGCTTCTTCCTAGTCTCCCATGTGGGTGCAGGGCCCAAGCACTAGGGCCATCCTCCACTGCCTTCCCGAGTCACAGCAGAGAGCTCGATTGAAAGAGGAGCAGCCGGGACTAGAACCAGCGCCTATGTGGGATGCCGGTGCTGAAGGTGGAGGATTAACCAATTGAGCCACGGCGCTGGCCCCCTATTTTTTTTTTTTAAAGATTCATTTATTTGAAAGTCAGAGTTACACAGACAGAGGAGAGGCAGAGAGAGAGATTTTCCATCCAATGGTTCACTTTCCAATTGACCACAACAGCCAGAGCTGCACCAATCCGAAGCCAGGAGCCAGGAACTTCCTCCGGGTCTCCCATGCAGGTGCAGGGGCCCAAGGACCTGGGCCATCTTCTACCGCTTTTCCAGGCCATAGCAGAGAGCTGGATTAGAAGAGGAGCAGCCGGGACTCGAACCAGCGCCCATATGGGATGCCAGTGCTTCAGGCCACGGTGTTAACCTGCTGCGTCACAGCACCGACCCCTTGCCAACATTTTAGATCAGAGTTCAAATCCTGCTTCTGCCACAAGGCTGCCTATGGACTAGTCATTTTGCTTCTAGGAGACTCAGTTTACTCATCTACATAATAGGGCAAGTTATAGCCATTGCTGAGTGTTTGCCTAGCAGTTTTCCAACTGTTTTACTTGCTTTAGTTCATTTAACCCTTACAACAACCCATGAGATTGGGTTTATTACTAGTGCGACTTCACAGATGAGAAAACTGGGTACCCCACCTTGTGAGTGTTCAGTGAGATAGTGGGTGTGGTAAAGGTTAGCTGTTATTTGTAATAAACTAGCTGGATCTTAAGAGACGTTTAAGTTTACTCTTCCTCACTACTGATTGGAAGTAGGGTTACCAAATAAAATACAGGCTGCCCAATTAAATTTGAATTTTAGATAATGAAAGTTTTAGCATTAGTATGTTACATACGATATTTGGCTGTGTTTATACTAAAAAAAAATCCATTGCATATACGAAATTCAAATCTAACTGGGCCTCTTACATTTTTATTTCTAACTCTGACAATCCTCCCAATTTGCACCCCAAATTGCAGATGAGGAAATAGTTTCAAAGAAGGCAAATAAAGGAGCCCCAGCCTCAGGTCTTAAGTGATCTTTTTGGATTCAGATCTCAGGCTCTCCAAAGCCAGGTCCAGTATCTTCTCTCCTTTACACACAGTTTCTCAGGACTTCTTCTGCCTTGAGCAGTTGAAAGCAGAGGAGTTCCAGGGAAGAGGAGGATAAAACAGGTAAGTGACAGGTGGTCTGTGGACTGCTCAGGTTTCTCCCCCACCTCCTCCTAGCTCCGCCCCTGCTCCCTTCCCTTCCCCCTCTGAGAGGCCCAGGAACCTCCTTCCCGTGCTGGCGGCAGTCTGCTCCAGCCTTGCACACACACACACACACACACACACACTCACACACACCCTGCTCTCACAGCACAGGGTCTTGCTCAGCACTAACCTGGATGTCCTAGGTCCAGGAGGGTGAAGGTGGCGGGAGGCTTTTTCAGGCCCTGTTTCCGCACTCTGACCAAGCCAAGACTGGGCTGAGTTCTGGCTCAGGGAACCTGGGAGCGGAGCTACACAGCATGAGAGAATGAGGAAATGGCTGGGCCGGTATTCCCAGCTCTACCCACTCAGCTTCTCCTTGGAGAACCACCTACCTACCCTGGACCGCCTGGACTCTTCACATAAACCAAGAAGGTAGGATCTGTGATTCCCATTTAAAGATTTGGATTTTGAGGTTCAAGTGACTGTGCCTAAGACCCTCAAAGCAAGTTATTGACAAAATAAGGACTCGATCTCTCATTGGTATGCCTCTGAAGCCTACATTATTAATTCCTGCTATCCTGCCTCCCACATTAGAGCCATTTACTCTGTTGGCATTAGCAAGAAGGGCAGCGTAGCATAGTCCAGTGGTTTTCAAAGCAGGGACCCTGGTCATGAGCAGCATCTGAGAACTTAGAAATGTTAATTCTTGGGCCTGCTCCCAGAACTTCCTGGCTCAGAAATTCTGAGGGTCCTGGCAGACTGTTCCACTGTTGGGTGAAGCAGTGAACACACTACTTGGGATGCCCATGTCCCTTACCAGGTTGCATGGGTTTGGGTTCCGGGTCTGCTTCAGATTCCAGCTTCCTGCTAACGCACACCTCGGGAGGCAGCAGGTGCCCCTGCCACCTCTATGGGAGACCTGGAAAGAATTCCTGGCTCTTGGCTTTGGCCTGGCCCAGCTGCTGGCTTGGGAGTGAAATGGAAGATCTCTGTCTCTCTACCTATCAAATAAAATGTGAAAAAATCAAATAAATCAAAAGCTGCTTAAAATTCTGGGTATGACACTGACGATCTGAGGTTTGAACAACCCTCTGAGCCTTTCCTTGCTACCCAGTGAGGGATCCAGCTGGTGTTCTGGATCCCCAGCGTAACTAACTTAACGGGAAGCTGTCACAGTGTCTGTAGCCCTCGATGTCCCACACATGAAGGAGGAGGAGGAGTTCGCCAAGTTCCTTGCAGCAGGAAGCCCCCTGGGTATCACCTGTGACCACTGATGGCGGTCATGCCTGATCGCTGCTTCTCCAGAGATCCCGAAGAGACTCACGAGGAAGAGCAGGCAGCTGCTGAGAAGACTGTGACCAAGGAGGGACTGCAGGTGGATGACTGGCCCGCTCCTGTGCTTACCGCCACAGCTACTGCTGTCTGAGGTTGCAGACTGGTCAGAGGGATTCCAGGCGCCCTCTGTGCCTATGCGGCGGTTCCCGTGAGGACCAGAGTGCTCCGGCGGCTGCTGAAGACGGGGCTGCAGCCCCACTGTCCATGGTACCGAATAGGTAGGAGCAACCACTGAGGGGTCTCAAGCTGCTCTTCACAGTCTCCAAAGCAAAACAGAAATGACGTTGATGGCAAATAAACACCAGTTTCTGAAGAAGAAGAATCCCTCCAGGCAATTCTTATGTACCCTTAAATTTGAGAATATTTGACTTGTAATAGAAAGAGATGCATTTTTACAACAAAATGAGTATACATTTACAGCACAGTGTTGTGGTACAGGGGTAAGCTGCCATTTGCAATGCCAGTATCCTAATATCAGAGTGACATTCTGATATTCTTGCTACTCTGCTTCTGGTCTAGCTCCCTGTTAATGCACCTGGGAAAGCAGTGCAGGATGGCCTAAGCGCTTGGGCCTCTGCACTCGTATGAAAGACCTGGATGGAGTTCCTGGTTCTTGGCTTTGGCCTGACCCATCCTTTGGCCATTGCAGCCATCTAGGGACTGAACCAGTGGGTGGATCATGGCTCTCTCTCTCTCTCTTTCTCTCTGATACTCTGCCTTTTAAATAAATAAACAAATCTTTTATTTAAAACAAACATTTTAAAATAAATTTTTAAAAAAGATTTATTCTAAAGGTGTAATTTTATCTGTCTATCTTTTTGTTTGTTTGTTTATTAGAGAAAGGCCTTCCTTCCATTGGTTCACTCCTCAAATGGCCGATACAGCTGGCACTGCACTGATCCAAAGCCAGGAGCCCCTTCCTGGTCTCCTATGTGGGTGCAGGGGCCCAAGGACTTGGGCCATCCTCTGCTGCCCTCCCGGGCCACAGCAGAGAGCTGGACTGGAACAGGAGCAACTAGAACCCATGCTCATATGGGATGCTGGCACCACAAGTGGAGGATTAACCAAATGAGCCACAGCGCTGGTCCCTGTCTCTCTCTCTCTCTCTCTTTCTCTCTTCATCCATCCATCCATCCATCCATCCATCCATCCATCCATCCATCTATAGAGAGAGGTCTTTCATCTGCTGGTTCATTCCCCAGATGGCCGCACTAGCCAGAGCTGGGCCAGGCTGAAGCTAGGAGCCAGGAGCTCCATCCGGGTCTCTCTTGGTTAGCAGAATCCCAAACACTTGGATCATCTTCTGCTGCTTTTCCCAGGCCATTTTCAGGGAGCTGGATTGGAAGTGAAGCAGCTGAGACATGAATCAGCACCCATATGGGATGCCGGCATCGTAGGTAGCAGCTTTACCCACTATGCCACAATAGCAGCCCCTTAAACTTTCATCAGTGTACAGTACAGAGAAAAATACACAGATCCTAGGGTTACAGCTGGATGAATTTTCAGATAATGGCATGCTTGTGTACCAGCACCTAGATCAAGGCACAGATCATTATCACTGCCCTGAGAAGTACCTATGTGCCTTTTTCCAGATACACCCCCCCCGAAAAGATAACCACTATTCTGACTTCTAATGTTATAGATTTGTTTTGCCTAATATTATGTAGTTTTAAAATTATAGGTGGGGGGGCCAGTGCTGTGGCACAGTGGGTTAAGCTGCCCTCTGCAGTACAGGCATCCTTCATGGCCACCGGTTCAATTCCCGACTGCTGCACTTCCGATCCAGATCCCTACTTATGGCCTGGGAAAGCATGGAAGATTGCCTTAGTCCTTGGGCACCTGCACCCATGTGGGAGACCCTAAGGAAGCTCCTGGCTCTTGGCTTCAGAATGGTCCAGCCCTGGCTGCTGCAGCCATTTGGGAAGTGAATCAGTGGATGGACAATCTCTCTATGTCTGTCTCCTCTCTCTCTCTCTCTCTGTAACTCTTGACTTTCAAATAAATAAATCTTTTCAAAAAATTATAGTTCAAGACTAAATCTGCATCCAGAGAGAGTATTTGGCTAGGTTCCTGGATGAGTGCTCCTGACCAGTCATTTACTTTCCTTCAGACTCAGTTTTCTTCTCTGTATAATGGTCATGATAATACTTGATACCTTAAAGGGTCGTTATGTTTCCCAAACTTTTCTAGTGACAAGAATGCCCTGGAGCTCTGGTTAAAAAACCCAGATTCCCCTGCAGCATAACCCTTAATAAGACAAACATAGTTGTGTGGTGAAGAAATACTTTTACTTTTTTTGTGTGTACAAAGCATAAACACACAGCATATAAATTGATATGCATTATATTGTGACATTAAACTTTCATGGATGGGGCTGGTGCTGTGGCATAGAGGGTAAAGCCACCGTCTGCAGTGCCGGCATCCCATATAGGCGCCAGTTCAAGACCCAGTTGCTCCACTTCGGATTCTGCTCTCTGCTATGGCCTGGGAAAGCAGTAGAAGATGGTCCAAGTGCTTAGGCCCCTGCACCCATGTGGGAGACCCAGAAGAAGCTCCTGGCTCCTGGCTTTTGGCTTCGGATCGGCCCAGTTCTGGCCATTGTAGCCATTTGGGGTGTGAACCAGCAGATGGAAGACTTCTTCCTCTGCCTTTCTGTAACTCTGTCTTTCAAATAAATAAATAAATCTTAAAAAAAACTTCCATGGATGGGATAACTGAAGGAAAATGTCTAAAAATGCTCTTTAGAGAGAGAACTTTTAAAAAAGTATTGGTAAACACTGCCCTAGAGCAGTGATTCTCTCAATGTGGAGACCTTGGTTAAAAATGCAAATTATTGGGGCTGCTGCAGTGGCATAGTAGATTAAACCTTCATCTGTGTTGCTGGCATCCCATATGGGCACCGGTTCAAGTCCTGGCTGCTCCAGTTCTGGTCCAGCTCTCTGCTATGGCCTGGAGAAGCAGCGGAAGATGGTCCAACTGCTTGGGCCCCTGCACCCATGCGGGAGACCCAGAAGAAGCTCCTGGCTCCTGGCTCCGGATCTGCCCAGCTCCAGCCATGTGGGGAGTGAAGCAGCAGATTGAACATCTTTCTCTTTGCCTCTCAAAAAGAAAAAAAAAAAAGACTTTCCTAAAACTTTGTTATGAGAAAAAGCTGCCAAAAATTACATTAAAAATGCAAATTCTGAGGCCATACCCCAGACCTACGGAATTAGAAGCAGACAGGGCCCCCAGGGATCTGTGGTTTAAGCACAGAACCACCTGCAGGTGATTAAGTCCTGACTGCGAGACTCACTGCTCTAGAGAATCTGAGAGGGGTAGGTCCTTGGAATCTGTTTTTAACAAGCTGTCCAAGGGGGTAATGTGGAACCAAGGTGGTTTTGAAAGTACTTTGAAAAGTGTGACTTTCCAGATGGTAAAACAGTATTTTCATTAGGAGGAAACAGGCTAAATAATAATAGCAAAGGTCACTAATTACGGAGCGCTTCCTTGTGCCTCTGAGTCACTACTTGCACAGCCTATTAATTCTCACAAACAACTATGAAGGGCTTGGGAGGATGGACTGGGAAGGCAGACTGCCTAGGTTCTTATCCGGTATGTGACTGTAAGGTGGGGTGACAACGGTCCTTCTCTCATTGATGTGCTGCGGGCAAGAAGGGAGCTGGGTGCTCACTCCTAGAGAACACCAGCCTCGCGGGCGCCTCACCACGCCCATCATCCCCAAGCCTCCTTGTTAAAGGCTGAAGGAGGAGGATTGCAGTCCACTCAGTGTCAGCTGGGGGCCACCTCTGCAGCGCAGTGGGTTAAGCCCCTACTTGGGATGCCCACAGACATGCCATATAACAGTGCCTGGGATCCAGTCCCACCTCCGCCTCGCTCCCAATCCAGCTTCTTGCCAAAGCATCCCGGGAGGCAGGGGAGGATGACCCAGGTGCTGGGGTCTCTGCCACCCACGTGGGAGACACAGAGCGATTTCAGGGCTGCTGGCTTCAGCCCCGCCATTTGGGTGTAAACCAGCAGATGGAATCTCTCTGTCTCTCCCTCTCGCTGTCACTCTGCCTTTCAAATAAAAACAAAAAAAGAAATGCAAATGATCAGACTCTGTCCTAAATCTACTGAAATTCTGGGGGCGGGAGCTCAGCAGTGTAAGTTTTAAAAAGCCCCTCAGGCGATTCTGTGCACACTGCAGTTTGGCAACTCCAGCTACAGTCTTCAGAGGTTCTGGTGGGCGGGGTGCTAAAAACAAAAAAGGAAAAAGAAAGCGGAGCGGGGAGCCACTGGAGTCCTCACCTGGGCTGGGAAGAACTCCACTTTAGCAGCGCTCACCAGCCCCCAGCTCTCCCGGCCGGGCAGCTGGCTGGCGCGCAAGGCCTGCTGGGGCTTGTAGTCCGGGCCGCTCCCGAGTGGAGGCGCCTGCGCATTGGCCGCTAACTCGCTTTAGTCGCTGTGGTCGGGGCTCGGGACCGGCTGCCATCTTAGTCCAGGGACTGAGGAGTCGCCGCCGCCCCGAGTCCCGGTAAACAGCCGCGGGCAGACTGGGGGCGGTTCTGGGAGGAGGGGGGAGCCTGGGTGAGAATGACCTGAGAGAACGAGGGGTCGAGGAGTGCGGCGCCCGAGTCAGGACCGCCCCAGCGGCTGCGGCTGCTCCTGCCCGCCTAGCCGGTGTTCGTGGGGGGCGCGGGGAGCACGGGCCAGTGGCCGGGGCCGGGCGAGGGCTTGGGTCGGCCAGACACCCCGGAGGGCCGGCGCCTGCCGAGTTGCCCCGACCGCCTCGTCTCGTGGGCTCTCAAGTTGTGAGCGGGATGGGCCGCGGCGGTCGTGGGCAGGGTCCATCCCCGCGCCCCTCCGCCGCTCCCGGGGGCCGCTCTCCCGAGGCCCGGCCTACGCGCGGGGCCGGGCGGCCGCGGGCTACGTGGCCCTGTGAGGGGCGGCGGCCAGGCCCACCTGCCTCTGGCCTGGCCCTCCCGGGACTTTGCCGAGCCTTTGGTCTCCAGGAGGGCCCAGCCCGGCGGCTGCCGCCTCTGCTCTCTTGCACTCCCCTCCTCCCTCCATTGTCCCCCCGCGTGGTGGTCCCGGGCCGGGCGCCCTCCCTCCCCGGCGCCCGCCACCGCCGCCGCGGCGCCGACTTGTGCAGACGTGGAGCTGTCACTGCCCTTGGTCCGGAGAGTGCCCTTTGCTTTAGCAGAGCGGAGAAGAAAGTAGCTGGGAATGTGTTCTAAGGGCCGAAACGTGAGGGAGACGAGAGTCTGAAGCGGTGAACTCAAGTTTTGAGACTCCATTCGGGCCGCGACTTGGGAGAAACGGGATTAGTGCTCCCGAGGTCATCGTCGGGCCTAAAGTTAGTCAGAGAAGTAACCAGGTGAACTTCGAAGTGTCCGAGATTCGCCTTTTCCCCCGGACAACTCGGCGGGTTTTGTGGTTGTATTAGTGTCCTAGTCTTGTTACGTTTTCTGCCGTCCTCACACCGCTGTAGTATATACTTGCTTTGGATGGGGGGTGGGGAAGGAAGAGTGGGGCTTTTCTTTGAAAATTATTGAGCCTTTTTTGGAGCCAGCCTCCTGTGGTCGGACTTAGGTGGATCGCGCTGCATCTGTTCCTAATATAATTCGACTTTAAGGAAATAGGTAAAGGCAGTGTTATTTCCACCGGCAGAATCGGCCAAGGACTTGCTTCTTCTCTGAAAGTTATCATGGCAGATCTGGTGAGAGCCTGCACGGTGTATCGACATGTTTACTCAAGGTGCAATGACTTCATTTTTCGGATTTAAAAATGAAAGTGGAAATTCTGCTTTTTAGAACAGTGGGTGTAAGTCCAAAGGGACTTCATCTTCAACGTGCGGGTTAAGGCAGCAGTGATGATGTGAGAATGAAAAGAAAAAATGAGTGCACAGAACTTCACGTAGTCCAAAGCAAATAATTTCCACAGTCTGTAAAAAACACATCTTTACACCTATTGCGAGAGAAAGGCAAACCAGCGGTCTCCAAATAGGACCATTAGGGTAATGTTTTTTTAAAAGTAGACACCCAGCCTCTTCCGTCTGAGATTGATTTAATAGATCTGGGTTGGTTTCTGTTTGTTTTCAGAACATGCCTCAGGTGATTCTAATGGTCCTGGGAACTACTGAAGTAAACAGTATTGTGGACATACCAAGGACAGCTCTAGAAACTTTTGAGGCTGAGAGAAGAGGAAGTGGTTAGTTCTGACTAGGGGTTGGCCAGAGGAGGAATCTAGACCTGCCCTTAGACCTGTGTTGGATCTTAGGTGATGAGCAGTTACATGACAAAGGTGAGGAAGAGGAAAGAGGGGATAGAGAGAGGAAACATCTTAACCCTGTGTGATGGCCGGAAGAAGGGTTCCGGGAGCGAGCAGAGTGTGGGATAGGGAAGGAGAGCTTTATGAGATGTGAAGAATGAAAGGTAAAAGGAAGCAGCTATGTGAAATGTTCTAAATATAATGCTGGAAATTTTGAATTTTGTTGTCACTGGAAACATACAGATTTTTACACAGGGATGAGACATGAGCACCAGTGTTTTAGAAAGATTGCTCTGGTGATACCAGTGAAGGGATGGAAGAGTGGCTGTTGCAGAAGTCTAGGTGAGAAGTGACAAAGCTTGACGCTGGGGGAGAGACAGCTGGGATGGGTAAGGGATTGGCTTCAGCTTTTTACTAGTGTGGTTTGTTCCTGTATTTTTGGATGAGGATTTTGGCAGGGAAGCAAGTCTGTGTAACGGACTCCTTTTCTCTCAAAGGAACCCATTAGTGAGGCTGAATAGCATTGCCAGGTTATTTACGTTAATAGTATTACAGTGAATTACTCACGAGCATATATAAGAAATTAGAACTATTTCAGGTGCGATTTAGAAGATAACGACTGAAATTGATGACTGTCAACACAGCTGATTCAGGCTTGTTGGAAGTGTTTGTTGACAGTCTACCGAAATTTAATATTCAGTTTTTAGAGTTGGAGATATTATGTACTCCATTTTGGCAGATATATTTTGGTTTATAGGCCAACTTGAATTGAAGTAGCTGTCAGAGGAACTGTGTTTAGAAGGATTCTGGTTGCATGGATTCTCTGGAAATGTGTTATGTTTAGTGTTGCCTCCAACTGGTGGTTACCTAGTGGGTTACAAGTAGTCTTCATTAAGTTTATGGAAAATGCATTTATGAAAAAGCTATGAATAGATTCAAAATATGTTGCACCAAAATAAATTTATCTTTTAATTTGATTTTCACAAACTGTGTAGTAACCTTCTATATATGTGTATTTTTTTTTAAAGATTTATTTTTTTATTTGAAAGGCAGAGTTGGAGAGAGGTCCTCCATCTGCTGGTTCACTCCCCAAAAGTCTATAATCACCTGAGCTGGGCCAGCCAGGAGCCTCATTCAGGTCTCCTACATGAGTGCTGGGACCCAAGCACTCTTCTGTTGTCTTCCCGGGCACACCAGCAGGGAGCTGGATGGGAAATGTAGGCGGCATGTGGGTACAGGGGCCCAGACACTTGAGCTATCTTCCACTACCTTCCCAGGTACATTAGCAGGGAGCTGAATGGGAAGTAGAACAGCTGAGACTCAAATCAATGGCCATGTATGATGCTGACATCACAGGCAGCATCTTAACCCGCTGTACCACAGCGGCCGTCCCAGGTATTCTCAGACTAGTCCAACCTATTAATTTTCTGTTTGGTTTTAAAATTATTTAATTAAAAAATTTTAAAGATGTATTTATTTGGGTCGGCACTGTGACTCACTTGGTTAATCCTCCACCTGTGGTGCCAGCATCCCATATAGGCGCCAGGTTTTAGTCCTGGTTGCTCCTCTTCCAGTCTGGCTCTCTGCTAGGCCCAGGAAGGCAGTGGAGGATGGCCCAGGTGCTTGGGCCCCTGCACCTGCATAGGGGACCAGGAGGAAGCACCTGGCTCCTGGCTTCAGATCGGTGTAGCTCCGGCCGTGGCGGCCATTTGGGGGGTGACCCACAGAAGGAATACCTTTCTCTCTGTCTCTCTTACTGTCTAACTCTATCTGTCAAATAAATAAATAAAGATTTTATTTGAAAGGCAGAGTTACAGAGAGAGAGTGAGCATAAGTACAAGTGTGATCAATTTTCCATCTGTTGGTTCACTCCCCAAAGGGCTGCAATAGCCAGGGCTGGGCCAGACTAAAGCTAGGAGCTTCAAACTCCATTCTGGTCTCCCACATACTGCTTTTCCAGGTGCATTAGCAGGGAGCTGGATCAGAAGTGGAGCAGCCAGGACTTGAACTGGCGCCCATATGGGATGCTGGTGTCACAGGTGGCAGTACAGCCTGCTATGCTACAGCTCTGGCCTCTGATTGTTTTTGAATTTTTATTTTTTTTAAAGGTCAAATAATTTATCTGAAACTAGTTAAGAGTCAGAGCTAGGACTAGAACCAGGTTTTGCAGTGCTCAGTCTGGTATTCTAAAGAGCTTTTGGTATAAGACCAGGAAAAAAAAAATGTATTTTCAGCTTATTCCTCTTGATTGTTTAGACAAGAGTTTAACAAGGAACTTTGGCTCAGAAACAAGTTTGTTCTGTTCATTCTGACTGAAGAAATTTGTGTTAGTACTGGTGGGAAATAGTCACCTGTTTGATTCCCTCCATTCCCCCTCCTACCAACTCTCTACTTTTCTTTTTCCTCACCACTTCTGATTTTGGATATTGGAGATTGATTTTCTCTACATAAGTTGAATTAAAAGCATGTAAGTTTTTTTTTTCCCCTGTATTTATAGTACTTAGCCAAATTCTGCACTTATAATAAGCAGTCAGTAAAGGCATGTGGATTTTTTGTGGCTGTAAATGATACTGGCTTTGAGACAATATGAATTAGTAAAGGGTTTCACAGAATTGATTTGTTGCATTCTCTGATTGGGAGGTTAGCCCTCAGCTAAAACTGTTGGTTTGGAAACTATCCTCACCTCAAGGAGCAGTTAACCCGGCTATTCCTGCCCCTGTCTGGCTCTAATCTAGCAGTGCGCTTCCATGTAAAACTGCTGCCCCCTCAACTCTTCTTGCTTTTTTTTCAGAACTGGCTGTGGTCAGATCCTTGGAGTGCTTTTTCTTTTCCTGTCCCTAGGGAATTCCCCCTTACAGGAATCATCCTTACAGTGACCCTTATATGTTTATGTTGCGATTTTCATTTGGCCACATGTCCTTTGTACCTAAGTTGATGTCATCCTGTTCTGTGCATGAATCATTCCCCCCAACTCACGCTCTGCCTACCTGCTCCATCAAACATTATCTCCTGAAGAATTTTTTAAAAGCCTTTGTGCTGTGTGAGTCCCAAGATCATTGCAAATCTGGTGTGTTTAATCATAGAAATAAAGTTAATGGACTCTCCCTATCCTTTTAGGTAACATGCCTTTCACAGTGGCCTTCTGGAGACAACGCCTTAACCAAAAGAAGTGATTAGAACTGTGAGAACTTCAGGTATGGCGACATTCCTACAAGAAAGATTTGGGGGCAGGAATGATGCAGAGGACAAACCGTGGTCTCATAACTACTGTGGGGAGAATGTGGGGTGAGAGAGCATTGTTGGTGCTGGTTATGTCAGTTTGTTGAGGAAATAGGCATTTTCCAAAAGCCTCTTCTACAAAGATTAGCCCATAAACTATACTTTCTCTTAACTTGGGTCCTCTGAGTTTTCTGTATCACTCCATCATACATATGTACTTTGCCATTTGTGCTGTTCTGTAAATATTTTTCTATATAAACTTGTCTAGATATTTGCACATGTATTGGTAAGAAGTGGAGGAATTGAAAAGAGGGCAACATGATTCAATGGAAGAAAGAAGATTTAGGAAGAAAAGTTTGGGTTCTGATTTGCCTTTACCACTGACAAACTGAATGGCTTTTGGCAACTTATTTAATCTCCTTGGACATAAGTTTGTGTATCTATAACACAGAGGTATTGATTTTTATCTGTCTACTTGGTATGATTGTAAATCAGATAAAACATTTTAAATTTTCAGAAAAGAGTGAATTCATATTAAGATAATCTTTTTTTTTATATATATATATATATATATTTTTTTTTTTTTACAGGCAGAGTGGACAGTGAGAGAGAGAGACAGAGAGAAAGGTCTTCCTTTTGCCGTTGGTTCACCCTCCAATGGCCGCCGCGGCCGGCGCGCTGCGGCCGGCGCACCGCGCTCATCCGATGGCAGGAGCCAGGAGCCAGGTGCTTTTCCTGGTCTCCCCATGGGGTGCAGGGCCCAAGCACCTGGGCCATCCTCCACTGCACTCCCGGGCCACAGCAGAGGGCTGGCCTGGAAGAGGGGCAACCGGGACAGAATCCGGTGCCCCGACCGGGACTAGAACCCGGTGTGCCGGCGCCGCAAGGCGGAGGATTAGCCTGTTGAGCCACGGCGCCGGCCCTATATATATATTTTTGACAGGCAGAGTGGACAGTGAGAGAGAGACAGAAAGGTCTTCCTTTGCCGTTGGTTCACCCTCCAATGGCTGCCGCAGCTGGCTCACTGCGGCCGGCGCACCACGCTCATCCAATGGCAGGAGCCAGGTGCTTTTCCTGGTCTCCCATGTGGTGCAGGGCCCAAGCACTTGGGCCATCCTCCACTGCACTCCCGGGCCACAGCAGAGAGCTGACCTGGAAGAGGGGCAACCGGGACAGAATCCAGCGCCCCAACCGAGACTAGAACCCGGTGTGCCGGAGCCGCAAGGCGGAGGATTAGCCTGTTGAGCCACGGCGCCGGCCTATATTAAGATAATCTTAACATGATTCACAGACTAGGAGAAATTTGGCAATAATATTGTGAAGGAAAGCATGAGAATAAGACATTACTTTAAAAAGTTAGGAGAAAGGGGGCTGGTAATATGGTAGGTTAATCCTCAGCCTGCAGTGCTGGCATCCCATAGGGGCACCAGTTCTAGTCCTTGCTGATCCTCTTCTGATCCAGCTCTCTGCTGTGACCTGGAAAAGCAGTAGAAGATGATGCAAGTGCTTGGGCTCCTGTACCTGTGTGGGAGACCCAGAAGAAGCTCCTGGCTTTGGATTGGTCCAGCTCTGACTGTTGAGGTCATTTGGAGAATGAACCAATGGATGGAAAATTTCTGTCTTTCCCTCTCATTGTCTGTAATTCTACTTCTCAAATAAATAAATAAAAGATCTTGGCCGGCGCCGTGGCTCAACAGGCTAATCCTCCGCCTTGCGGCGCCGGCACACCGGGTTCTAGTCCCGGTCGGGGCACCGGATTCTGTCCCGGTTGCCCCTCTTCCAGGCCAGCCCTCTGCTGTGGCCCGGGAGTGCAGTGGAGGATGGCCCAGGTGCTTGGGCCCTGCACCCCATGGGGAGACCAGGAAAAGCACCTGGCTCCTGGCTCCTGCCATCGGACGAGCGCGGTGCGCCGGCCGTAGCGCGCTGACCGTGGCGGCCATTGGAGGGTGAACCAACGGCAAAGGAAGACCTTTCTCTCTGTCTCTCTCTCTCACTGTCCACTCTGCCTGTAAAAAAAATAAAAAATAAAAAAATAAAAGATCTTAAAGTCAGAGAAAAGAGAAACACTACTAGATTAAAAAAAAAAAGTAGAGCATAAAATCAAACTGAATAGGGAGTGAATGAAGTAGAGCAGGTAATTTGATAGGTAAGAAAGCTGAATAGGGGCCGGTGTTGTTGTGCAGTGGGTTAAGCTGCCGTCTAAGATGTGGGCATTCCATATGGGTGCTGGTTCAAGTCCTGGCTGCTCCACTTCCAATCCAATTCCCTGCTAATGCACCTGGGAAGACAGCAGAAGGGTCTCTACCGCCGATAAGGGAGAACTGGATGGAGTTTCAGGCTCCTGGCTTTGGCCTGGCCTAGCCCTGGCTGTTGTGGCCGTGGGGAATGAACCAGTGGCTGGAACATCTCTCCTTTTTCTTTCTCTCTCAAAATCTGGCCATTTGGGGCAACCTGGATGAACCTATGGGGAGACATTATACTAAATGAAATAAGTCAGACACAGAAAATACATGGACAAATACATAATTTCACTTAAGTTGTCGAGTCTAAAAAGGTCTCACTCATAGAAATGGAGAGGAGAAGAGTGGTTATTGGTTGGGGATTAAGAGATTGGGAAAAATGAGATGTTGGTCAAAAGGAACAAACTTGAAGTTATAAGATGAGTAAATTCTGAAGCCCTAATATACAGCAGAGTAACTATAATTTGATGATAATCATATACTTGATATTCACTAAACATATCTGAATTTTTTATAAAAGATTTATTTTATTTATTTGAAAGACTGAATTACAGAGAGAGGGAAATACTGAAACATCTTCCATCTGCTGCTTCACTCCCCAGTGGCCACAGCCGCCAGAGCTGGGCCAGGCTGAAGTCAGTAGCCAGGAGCTGCTGCTTCTGGAGCTTCTTCATGTGGATGCAGGGCCCAAGCACGTGGGCCATCCTCTGATGCTTTGCCAGGCACAGTAGCAGGGAACCAGAAGTGGAGCACCTAGAGCTTGAACTCATTCCCATATGGGATGCTGACACTGCAAGCAGTGGCTTTACTGCTATGCCATAGCTCTGGTCCTGGGATTTTTTTTTTTTTTTTAATAATTATTTATTTGAAAGGCAGAGAGAAAGAGAAAGAGATCAATTGGTTTTCCATCTGCTGGTTCATATCCCAAATATCCACAAGAGTCAAGGCAAATTCGAAGCTAGGAGCAAGGAACTTTAACCAGGTCTCCCAAGTGGGTGGACCATCATCTACTTTCTTGGGCCATTATCTTCTTTCTTCATATGCATTAGCAAGAAGCTAGATTAGAAGCGTGGGTAGCCAGGGCTCATTCCAGTTTCATGTCTCTACCGTGAACACTAGTATTTATTATTTATTCATCTGTATTATTCATTCATCTTTGTGTTTAGCTTATATTTTTGTTAACTACTTGTCTCATAAGCTCTCAAGACCAGTTATAATTTGTTTATGGTGGTATCCCATTGTTAAAATCAAATGTGTGCTTAATTTGTTCTTTTTGATAATTATAGAGAGAAAGAAAGGAATGGTTAGATTATTTGTGAGAGACATTAGAAAGGAAGTGGGTAAGAGGGAAAGTAGATAAATGAGATCTCAGAGGAAGATGTCTCAGAGGAGAATGAAAGAAAAGAAATGAAAAATACGTAGAATAACAACAACACACACAAAAAAGCAGATGGTGTTATCTGCAGTAAAGGAACAAGGCAGCTTCCTTTCTTCAGTGCTGATGTAATTCCTCTCAAAAAATATGTGCTAGGAAAGATAATTCTGTATACAGAGTATCTTTAAAATATTTCTCAAAGTATCTATTTCATTCTGAGTTCACAAAGCAGTTCTTGGTGGAAAGAGACCTGGGCCAACATTTAGGAGACCTAGGGTTTAACCATGGTGTTACTGATCACTTAGAATTCTGTTACCTTGGGCACTTCACTTGAATTTCTCTGGGCCTCATTTTCTTCGCTTGTTTATTGAATACTTTTTATTTTTTTAAGAAAGATTGATTTTGATTTGAAAGTCTGAGGCACAGAGGAAGAGGGAGAGTTGGAGCTGGATCGGAAGTGGAGTATCTGGGACTTGAACCAGCGTCCATATGGTATGCCAGCATTGCAGTTGGCAGCTATACCTGACCACAATATAAGTCTCTATTGAATGTTTTGAATATGATGTCTCAGGTTCTTTCTGGTTCATTCTCTTAATGTACTTTGTACTTCATGTGTTTGCTCACTAATTTTTGGGGGCTTTATTGATTCACAAAATAGGACTGCTATCAGAAGTATCCAAAAATAAGACTTAAATGAGAAGCCATGTGCTTTTTTTACCCCCTCGTTTGACAGGCAGAGTTAGTGAGAGAGGGAGAGGGGTCTTCCTTCCGTTGGTTCACTCTCCAAATGGCCGCCATAGCTGTCGCTGTGCCGATCCGAAGCCAGGAGCCAGGTGCTTCCTCCTGGTCTCCCATGTGGGTGCAGGGCCCAAGCACTTGGGCCATCCTCCACTGCCTTCCTGGGCCACAGCAGAGCTGGACTGGAAGAGGAGCAAACGGGACAGAATCCGGCGCCCCAACCGGGACTAGAACCCGGGGTGCTGGTGCCGCAAACGGAGGATTAGCCTAGTGAGCCGCGGCACTGGCCGAGCTGTGTGCTTTAAAAAATATATATATATATATATATATATTTATTTATTTGAAAGGCATAGTCACTTAGAGAGGGAGAGACAGAGATTCCCCTATCCTGCAGTTCATTCCCTAAAAGGCCACAATGGCTAGAGCTGGGCTAGGCTGAAAACAGGATTCTGGAACTCCATCCAGATGATCTGTGTGGGTGACAGGGGCCCAAGGAGTTGGACCATCTTCTGCTGCTTTCCCACTTATACTAGCAAGGAGCTTGATCAAAAGTGGAGCATGCAGGACTCAAATTGGCATCCATAAAGTATGCCAGTGTCGCTGACAGAAGCTCAACCCACTGTACCATAACACTGTCCCCAAGAAACCAAGTTATTTTAAGTTCTGTTTTAAGCATTGACACAAAAACTTGTGTTTAAGTTTAGAAATGTTCAGTTTGTAATATTCAATAAGCATTTATTAAGCCACCTTAGTGCTGGATTCCAGAGTATTCAGATATAAAACTGCTTCAAAGATTTTGTGGGTTTTTTGGGGGGTCAGGAAAGCAAACTTGCTTGTTAATAATTGTAAACAAGATTTTAAAGGCTGTAGAATGGTTACATTGCATTGTAATTTAAGATGTTGGTCCCTTTAACATAAATGCCTCATTGTGGTAGGTATTGTAAAGCGTCATGATGGAAAAACCAGTTATTGCCCTCAAGAAACGTGCAATTCTTTTTACAGCTGGAAACTGCTTACCCTAATAGATACACAAAGGGTCTTCAAAAAGTTCATGGAAAATACATATTATGAAAACTGCATGCATTTCAGTTTTTTTGCACCAATATAAATTTTTCTTCCTTCCCTCTTTCCTTCCTTCCTTCCCTCTTTCCTTCCTTCCCTCTTTCCTTCCTTCCCTCTTTCCTTCCTTCCCTCTTTCCTTCCTTCCCTCTTTTCCTTCCTTCCCTCTTTTCCTTCCTTCCTTCATTCCTTCCTTCCCTCATTCCATCCATCCATCCATCCATCTATCCTTTCTCTCTCTTTTTCTCTCTCTTACTCTTTCTCTCTTTTAAATATTTATGTATTTATTTGAAAGGCAGAGTTACAGAAAGAAGAGAGCTGTCTTCCATCTGCTGGTTCACTTCTCAAAAGGCTGCAATGGCCAGAGCAGTGCCAGGAGCCAGGAGTTTCTTCTAGGTCTCCCATGTGGGTGCAGGGGCTGATATGGGAGCTAGTCCGAGTCCCAGCTGCTTCACTTCCAATCCTGCTCCCTTGCGAATGGCCTGGGAAAGCAGCAGATGGCCCAAGTGCTTGGACCCCTACAGCCATGTGGGATACCTGGAAGAAGCTCCTGACTTCAGACTGGCCCACCTCCTGCCATTGGCAGTCATTCGCAGAGAGAACTGGCAGATGTAAGACCTTTCTCTCTATCTCTCCCTCTCTCTTTCCCTTAACTTAGCCCCTCAAGTGAATAAATAAATCTTTAAAAAAAAAAGATTTGAAAAAGATTTGAAAGGCAGGAGTTTATCGAGAGCGAGAGCAATCCTCTATCTGCTGGTTTATTCCCTAAATGGCCAAAACAGCCAAAACTGTTTTGGAGTCCCATCCAAATCTAGGAGCCAGGAGCCTCCTCCGGGCTTCTCAGGTGGATGTAGGGCCGAAGGACTTGGCCATCTTCTGCTGTTTTCCCAGGCACATTAGCAGGGAGCTGGTGGAAGTAAAGCAGCTGGGGCTGGTGGCGGCACCCACATGGGATGCTGGCATCGCAAGCAGCGGCTACTCCCACTAAACCACAATGCCAGCCCCGCCAAAACATTTTTTTTTTTTAAGGCATGAAAAATTCCAGAAGTGCTCTCTGCACTTTGGTAAGCTTTAATGTGCTTAGTCATTTATGTGAAGAAAAAGAGGACTTTCAAATGTAATCTTTTTTTTTTTTTTTTATTGCAAAGAATCAGTGCAGTTGGTCACAGAGGTAAGGATACTTGTCAAAAGGATTATATTGTAGGGGTTAACAGGGTATACTAGAGTTAGGTTTATTTGGAATATTGACTCTTCCATGTACTGTTGGGATGATCGTGGGTGAGTAGCTTAACTTTCGTGCCTCAGTTTCCTCATCTGTACATTGGGAATTGTAGCAGCATATATCCATGGAGATAATATGTTCCTGCTTGAAGAAAACTTGGCTCACAGTAAGCATGAAAATTATCATTTAGGTTCATTAATTGATTCATTAAGCTTATATAATGTTAGCATCATAAATCCCATGCATGTGGGGCCAGCATTGCAGTGTAAAATCAGGCAGTAGATAAAATCACTGCCTGAAATGCTACCTGTTTATGTTCCAGCTGCTGCCCTTCTGATCCAGCTCCCTTCTAATGCACCTGGGAAAGCAGCAGAAGATGACAGAAGTGCTTGGGCCCCTGCACCCATGTGGGAGACTCAAATGAAGCTCCTGGTTCAGTCTGGCCCAGCCTTGGTCATTGTGGCCATTTAGGGAATTAACCAGCAGGTGGAAGATTTCTCTTAATCCTTCCTCTCTCTATGTAATTCTGCCTTTCAAATAAATAAGTCTTTTAAAAAAATATTTGAAATCTTGGGAATGTACTCACAGTGTATCAGTGATTTAAAAAAAAAATGAAAAATGAGGTAGGCATTGTGGTGTACTGGGTTAAGCCACTGGTTGGAATGCTGGTTTGAGTCCCACCTGCTCTATACTTCTCATCCAACTTCCTACTTAATGTACTTGGAAGTAGCCAATAATGGCCTAAGTACTTGAATCCCTGCCACCCATATGGGAGACCCCTATATATTTCTTAGCTCCTGACCTCAGCCTGGCCCTGACTGTTGTGGACATTTGGGGAGTAAACCAGCAGAAGGAAGATATTTCTTTGTATCTCTTTTCTTTCTCCCTTTTTCTCTGTTTTTCTCTGCCTTTCAAATAAATTTAAAAAAAGGGTTCTTAGGAGGTGAAAAATAAAAAAATAGAGGTAAAATTCATATAAAATTTACATATTTATTTTAACATTTTTTTCTAAAGATTTTTATTTATTTATTTGAGAGGTATGGCCATAGACAGTGAGAGGGAGAGACAGAGAGAAAGGTCTTCCCTCTGCTGGTTCACTCTCCAGACGGCCGCAACTGCCAAAACTGCCGATCCGATCTGATCCAAAGCCAGAAGCCAGGAGACTCCTCTGGGTCTCCCACGTGGGTGCAGAGGCCCAAGCACTTGGGTTGTCCTCTACTGCTTTCCCAGGCCACAGCAGAGAGCTGGACTGGAAGAGGGGCAGCCAGGACTCGAACTGGTCCCCATATGGGATGCCGGCGCCACAGGGGAGGATTAACTCACTGTGCCACAACTCTGGCCCCTATTTTTTTTTTTAACAGCTACTTTTAAAGTTTTATTTATTTACTTATTTTCATTTTATCTGAAAGTCAGAGAGACTTTATGAAATCTTCTACCTGCTAGTTCACTTCCCAAATTCCTACAACAGCTGGAATTGGGAGAGGCCAAAGACAGGGCACTAGAACTCCATCTGGGTCTACTGTATGGGTGTCAGAGACCCAACTACCTGAGTCATCTGCTGCTGCTTCCAAGAGTGCACATCAACAGGAAGGTGGATCAGGAGTGGAAGTGCTGGGACTCAATCCAGGCATTCTGACATGAGGTGTGGGCATCCTCAGTGGACTCTTAACAGCTGTACCAACTGCCTGCTTCCAATATTTGCTGTTTTTAAAGTGCACAGTTCAGTGTTGGGTCACTAGTAGTCTGTGGGGATGGCAGACTGAGTGTGGCCTGATCATCTAGCTTTTTGCTAAAGAGAAACTTGAATCCAGATTTTTGTAAGAAATCTTTATTTTTCAATGTTGGCAGCTTACGAATTCACACACTATGGGCCAAACAAATCACCACTGTGGACAAAATGGGACTTGACTTTCTGTGTCATAACCCATGTTCCCTGCTCTTTGGGGAAGAAAGCCATTACTCACTTAAAGATATAAAACAGTTCAAGGAGTGAGCGTTGTGGTGCAGTGGGTTAAGCTGCTGCTTGGGCTGCCTGCATCCCTCACTGGAGTGCCGCAGGTCAGATCCCAGGATTGCTTCTGACTCAGGTTCCTGCTGATGTGCGCCCTGGGAAGCAGCAGATGTTGCCCAAGTACTTGAGTTTCTGCCACCCAGATGAAGTTCTTGGCTCCTCTGCCTTTCAAATAAATTCTTTAAAAAAAGACAAAAGACACAAATCAAGCAACACCTCAGAGCAGTCTAATGCCTAATGATATATATGTAGAATAATAAAGGCAGAGAAAAGGGTAGAAACATTGTACAAGGGTAGAGAGACAGGAATGGACTTGGAGTGATAGTAACGTAGTGAATAGATCAGTTGGAGTTTAGTTTAGGCTATTTTGTGCAGGCCTGGTATTAGGAAAATTTTGAAAAAGTTAAGAGGCCGGCGCCGTGGCTCACTAGGCTAATCCTCCACCTGTGTGTGGCGCCAGCATCCCAGGTTCTAGTCCCTGTTGGGGCGCTGGATTCTATCCCTGGTTGCCCCTCTTCCAGGCCAGCTCTCTGCTGTGGCCCGGGAGTGCAGTGGAGGATGGCCCAAGTGCTTGGGGCCTGCACCCCATGGGAGACCAGGAGAAGCACCTGGCTCCTGGCTTCGGATCGGCACAGCGCGCCGGCCGTAGTGGCGATTTGGGGGCTGAACCAACCGAAGGAAGACCTTTCTTTCTCTCTCTCTCACTGTCTAACTCTGCCTGTCAACTTTTTTTTTTTTTTTTTTGAGAGATTAGTCTTATTTTGGAATAACTTTGAAACTTATTGGCTGATAGGATGAAATGATATTTTATGAGGATTTATTTGTCAGTATTGAGGTCTGTAACATTTGCTAGGATAGAGAAGGTCTGGATGCAGAGAGACCAGGCTACAGAGATGGCATTGAGAACGAAATGAAGGGCACCAAAGCTTACGTAAGAGGCAGAAGTGTGGAGTAGATGCCGTCCCATATTGCAAGCTTTTCCCCTGTTTACTTGTGAACATTGGATATGTGCAGATAATACTTTGTATGGTCTGCCCAACTTTGTGGATCTTGCTTCATCCCTCTCTTACCCCTAACATTCTCCTTACTGAAGGGTTGTATAAATATTCTTAAGATGTCCCAACTTACACTAGTAAAATAGAAAGAAAAGGGAAAAACTAAAGTAGTTCGACTACTTATCCAAAACATACCTAGTTTTGGATTTTTGGTGATTTCAGTTAAGCTCTGGTAAGCTTCATTAGACTTAGTTTATTTATACATGGAATTTTTGTATTTACTAAGGTTTAGAAACACTGACAAATGGTTTGCTTTTGGAAAAGATGCAGAGTTTTGCTGCAAAACACTTGACATAATAATTCATGAATCAGAGTGTTTAAAGAAACCAATAAATGTTGTAAGAAGGTAGAGTGTGTTTATTCTGTGTAACCTGAGAAAATGAATTTTAGGATTTAGTTTTCACCAGATCCTTTGTTCTATTTATACTTTCTCTTGAAAATTTTTTTGACATACATGGGGAAGTTATTCCTTATTCTTGATTAAAATGCAAAGTACTACATTTTAAATAATTGTTTTAGCAAGTAAACAAAATAGTGTTAGATTTAGTTTCTCTCTTTTTGACAGGCAGAGTGGACAGTGAGAGAGAGAGACAGAAAGGTCTTCCTTTGCCGTTGGTTCACCCTCCAATGGCCGCCTTGGCCGGCGCACCATGCCCATCTGAAGCCAGGAGCCAGGTGCTTCTCCTGGTCTCCCATGGGGTGCAGGGCCCAAGCATTTGTGCCATCCTCCACTGCACTCCCGGGCCACAGCAGAGAGCTGGCCTGGAAGAGGGGCAACCGGGACAGAATGCGGCACCCTGACCGGGACTAGAGCCCAGTGTGCTGGCTCTGTAAGGTGGAGGATTAGCCTAGTGAGCCACGGCGCCGGCCTTCTTCTTTTTTTTTTTTTTTTTAAGATTTATTTATTTATTTATTTATTTGAAAGTCAGAGTTAGAGAGAGGGAGAGACAAAGAGATTCTCCATATGCTTGCACCTTACCTAGATGGCTGTAAGAGTCAGGCCTAAGCCAAGCTGAAGCCAGGAGCCAGGAACTCCACCCAGGTCTCCCATGTGGGTTTGCAGGGGCCCAAGTACTTTGGCCATTTTCTGCCGCTTTTCCCAGGCCATTAACCCATTAACAGGGGACTGGAGTGGAAGCAAAGCAGCCAGGTTCCGAACTGGTACTCAGACGCTATACCATGATGCTGTCTCCCCTTTCATTCTTTCCTTCTTTCCTTTTGAAAGGCAGAGAGGGAGAGTCAGAGATCTTCAGTCCACTTGTTCGCTCCTCAGATGGCCAGGTTGAAGCCAGGAGCCCAGAATCCCATCCCAGTCTCCCACCTAGTCTCTGAGGTATAGGGCCCCAGGTACTCGGGTCATCCTCTGCTGCTCTCCCAGGCATAGTAGCAGAGAACTAGATTGGAAGTAGAGCAGCTGGGACTCGAACCTGTGGTTTTATGGGATGCTGGCATTGCAGGTGGCAGCTGAACCTTCTACGCCAACACAATGCCCCCATAGTCTGAGTATTAAGACTATCTAAGTTAATTCTGCTTTTCAAACAAATAAATCTTTATAAAAAAAAAAGTCTATCTGGGGCCTGCGCTGTTAGCCAGTAAAGCCGCCGTCTGTAGTGCCAGCATCCCATGTGGGCATTGGTTCGAGTCCCAGCTGCTCCACTTCGGATCTAGCTCTGTTATGGCCTGGGAAAGCAATACAAGATGGCCCAAGTGTTTGGGCCCCTGCACCCGTGTGGGAGACCTGGGAAAAGCTCCTGGCTCCTGACTTCAGATCGGCACAGCTCCGGCCGTAGCAGCCATTTGGGGAGTGAACCAGTGGATGGAGGATGGAAGTCCTCTCTCTGCCTTTCCTTCTCTCTCTGTTACTCTTTCTTTTTTTTTTTTTTTTTTTTGTGTGTGTGTGTGTGACAGGCAGAGTGGACAGTGAGAGAGACAGAGAGAAAGGTCTTCCTTTGCCGTTGGTTCACCCTCCAATGGCTGCCGCGGATGGCACACTGCGCGCATCCGATGGCAGGAGCCAGGTGCTAGGTGCTTTTCCCTGGTCTCCCATGGGGTGCAGGGCCCAAGCACTTGGGCCATCCTCCACTGCACTCCCGGGCCACAGCAGAGGGCTGGCCTGGAAGAGGGGCAACCGGGACAGAATCCGGCGCCCCGACCGGGACTAATACCCGGTGTGCCGGCAGCGCAAGGCGGAGGATTAGCCTGTTGAGCCGCGGCGCCGGCCTGTTACTCTTTCAAATAAATAAACCTTAAAAAAAAAAAAGTCTGTCTGAGGTAAAGCAATATTTTCTTTATTTTTGGACAGGCAGAGTGGACAGTGAGAGAGACAGAGAGAAAGGTCTTTCTTTGCTGTTGGTTCACCCTCCAATGGCCGCTGCAGCCGGCGCACCTTGCTGATCCAATGGCAGGAGCCAGGTGCTTCTCCTGGTCTCCCATGGGGTGCAGGCCCCAAGCACTTGGGCCATCCTCCACTGCACTCCCGGGCCACAGCAGAGAACTGGCCTGGAAGAGGGGCAACCGGGACAGAATCCAGTGCCCCGACCGGGACTAGAACCCGGTGTGCCAGCGCCACAAGATGGAGGATTAGCCTATTGAGCCGCGGTGCCGGCCAAGTAAAGCAATATTTTCTTCATGGATGAATAAGGTTACTGGACTCGGCCTCTAAGAAGTGCAGAAAGTTGCTGCCATTACAGAGATACAGTAATAGCATCAAAGACGCTAAGTTAAAATCTCATTTAATGAGGAATTTTTGCTTTACTTTCATAGTATGATGTGACCTCGCTTGGGAGTTCATTTGTTCCAGGGATTTTTAGTTGCTTCCTCTAATTGTAGTTCTGCTTTGGAAATGGGGAGAAAAGGAACATGGGGAAGGAATTAGGTGCATTTTCTTCTGTGAAAAGTGGTAGATAACAGGAAAGCTCAGATTTTTTTCTGTTCTTTTTAAAAATATTTATTATAGGTCTTAAATAAAGCCATATTCTGTATATATTGAAACGTGTAGCACCTTGCTGTGACTGCTTTTCCTTGTGCCAAGTGTTGCTGATGTTTTTCTGCTGTCATCTCTCCACTTTTGTCCTTGAAGGTTTATACTTTTTTATTCCTGTCTTTCATTTTGTTGCCCTAATTTTAGTTGATTTTTATTATATCATTGATGTTTTCATTGTAAAGATATCTGTCCTCATTTTTTAAAAAATATTTATTTATTTATTTATTTGAAAAAGTTACGGAGAGGGAGAGGGAGCAAGAGAGAGAGGTCTTCTATCCTCTGATTCACTCCCCTGATGGCAACAATGGCCAGAGCTGCGTTGATCTGAAACCAGAAGCTGCTTCTCGGTCTCCCATGTGGACGCAGGGGCCCAGGGACTTGGGCCATCTTCTACTGCTTTCCCAGGCCACAGCAGAGAGCTGGATTGGAAGTGGAGCAGCCAGGACTGGAACTGGCGCTCATATGGGATGCTGGCATTGCAGGCAGTGGCTTTACTCCACAGTGCTACTCCCCCTAATTTTTCATTATTTAGTTTTTTATTATTATAGTAGAATATATAAGAAATTTTACCTTTTAGATCATTTTTATGTCTTCATTTTACTGACAGTAGGTATATATACCTAGTTATGCAACTGTTGCCACTGCCAATCTGTTGAACTTTTTCATCTTTTTAAAAATTATTGTTTGTTTATTTGAAAGGCAGAGAGAGAGAGAGAGAGAGATTTTCCATATGCTAGTTCACTCCCCAAACCACTACAACTACTAGGGCTGGGCCAGGAACTGTATGCAGGTCTCTCACATGGGTGGCAGGAACTCAAGTACTGGAGCCATCATTAACTGTTTGCCAGACCTTAGCAGGGAGCTGGATTGAAAGCTAAGCAGCCAGGACTTGAATTGGCACTCTGACTAGGGATGCAGGCAAGGTTACAGGCTTTGCAAGTGGTGGCTTAAATTGCTGTGCCACAATGCTGGAGACCTGTGTTTATTTTTATGATGGCTGTTCTTTGTATTCTTTAAAGATTTATTTCTTTATTTATCTGAAAGGCAGAGATACAGAGAGGCAGATGCAGAAAGAGAGGCTGGCGCTGTGGCTCACTTGGTTAATCCTCTGCCTGCGGCGCCAAGCATCCCACATGGGCGCCAGGTTCTAGTCCCGGTTGCTCCTTTTCCAGTCCAGCTCTCTGCTGTGGCCTGGGAAGGCAGTGGAGGATGGCCCAAGTGCTTGGGCCCCTGCACCTGCATGGGAGACTGGGAGGAATCACCTGGCTCCTGGCTTCAGGTCCGTGTAGCTCCGGCCACAGCAGCCATCTGGGGGGTGAACCAATGGAAGGAAGACCTTTCTCTTTGTCTCTCTCTCTCTCTCACTGCATCAGAAGTGGAGCAAGGGACTGGAACCAGTGCTCATGGGATGTGAGTGTGGCAGGCAGCACTTTACCTGTAGTGCTACAATGACAGCCTTTTTGCTTGTCTTTTTTTAATCGGATTGTTTTTGGTTCTCTAATTATTTTGTAGGCTGTGTCTCTTTTCTGCTTCTGGTCTACCACTATTCCTCCTCTGTTTTCTGTTATTGACAAAGTAGCTAGAACCATTTACTCCTAGATACAGTCTCTCAGAGGATGATTGATTATATAAAATGTTAAAAGTAGTAGTTTCTGGAAAGGTGAAGATTGGACCTGGACTGGATCTTCACTGAATTTCCCCTAGTTTTCAATATCTCTGTTCTTCCTCTTTAACCATAAACCTACTGGGATAAACATTTATAAAGGATTAAACTTTTAGCTAAATAAGTTCTTGTATTATTTTAGAGAAGGAAAATACAGGATTCTGTTGAAAGGAATTTGATTCTTTTAGAGGACTTGCTGTTACCGTTTGCTTAAGAAAATACAAACCAGCCTCAGTTTCAAACAAAGGTTTTATCTTTTGTGATTCTGAAGAGGAAGAAAACCTGCTTAATCATTTCAGTGATTTACTTCTATTTAAGTCGATTTCATTGTGTGATGGCTTAATTTCTTTTTTTAAATTTATTTATTTATTTGAAAGAGGAAAGACAGAGAGACCTTTTGTCCACTGATTTACTCCCCAAATGACCGCAACAACCAGGGCTGGGCCAGGATGAAGCCGGGAGCCAGGAACTGCATCCTGCTCTCCCATGTGGATGGCAGGGACTCAAGTACGTGGCCATCTTCTGCTTCCTTCCCGGGCATATTAGCAAGAAACTGGGTCAGAAGCAGAGGAGCTGGGACTCGAACTAGCACTCTATATGGGATGCTGGTGTCACAAACAGTGGCTTACCTACTGTGCCGCAACAGCAACCCTTGGAATTTCTTATTTTGAGATGCTGTTTGTCAGAGTTTTTTGTTTTTGCTTTTGTCAAGCAAAGGAGTTGTGAATGAGCTTAGTCTCAATATGTATTCTAGTAATTTTGTAGGGTATCAAACTGGGATAGGTGTGTGGCACAGTGGTTAAGATACCACTTGGGACATCTGCTTTCCATATTGGTGAAGTACCTGGGTTCAAGTCTCCACTCTGCTTCAGATTCCAACTGCCAGCTCACGTGCACCCTGGGAGGCAGTAAGTGATGGCTGAAGTTCTTGGGTCCTTGCTACCCACTTGGAAGAACTGGATTGAGTTTCAGGCTCCCGGCTTCAGGCCGAGCTGTGAGACTGTGGTGGGAAAATGGGACAGAGAGGTGAGACACCAACGCTCTTAATAGGAAAACAGCTCTATTTATGCCAGCAGACCCAGAAGAGTTTGTCTCTGAATTCTGGGCCCTGAATAAAGCAGAGCATTGTCTTACATACCCTGGCACAAACAACTTTAAGTTTTTTAGTACATATTTAGTTACATATTTGATTGGATAGTTAAAAGCTATAGCACTACTAAGCAACTGATATACAACGTTACATCTGCATGTATTAAATTTGCTTCAGTTGACCCAGTTGTAGTTGCAGTATTTCTCAGAAAGCTCTTAATTTGCTGAGGACAGAAATGTTTTTTTTTTTTTTTTCTCTGCCTTAAGGGAGGGCGTCCCTGCCATATGCAACCTGGCCTGGACCTGACTATGCAGTGAACCAATGGATGGAAGATCTATCTCTTCTCTTTGCCTTTCAAATAAATACAAATTTTTAAAAAGTTTAAAGAAAAGGACCAAAGTGATTATGTTCAAGTTTAGCAGTGGCATAGTATTTTGTGTGTTTGATTACATGTTATCTTTTTTGTCTGTTTTATGGAACCGTGATTTTAATTATGAAATTAATATTGAGCAAGGTCAGAGATCTCTCTTCCCTTCTGACCTTCAGTAATCCATTTTTATTGAGTTGTCTTATTTTTAAAGATTTTTTTAAGATTTATTTATTTATTTGAAAGTCAGAGCTACACAGAGAGAGGAGAGGCAGAGAGAGAGGTGTCATCCATCTGATGGTTCACTCCCCAATTTGCTGCAACGGCCGGAGCTGCACCGATCTGAAGCTAGGAGCCAGGAGCCTCATCCAGGTCTCCTACGTGGGTGCAGGGGCCCAAGGACTTGGGCCATCTTCCACTGCTTTCCCAGGCCATAGCAGAGAGCTGCATCAGAAGTGGAGCAGCTGGGACTAGAACCAGCACCCATATGGGATGCGAGCGCTTCAGGCGTTAACCCGCTGCACCAGAGTGCTGGCCCCTTTATTTATTTTAAAGTCAGAGTTACACAGAGAGAGAAGGAGAGGCAGAGAAAGAGAGAGCGAGGTCTTCCATCCACTGGTTCACTCCCCAGTTGGCTACAACAGCCAGAGCTGTGCTGATCTGAAGCCAGGAGCCAGGAGTTTTTTCCGGGTCTCCCACACGGGTGCAAGAGCCCAAGCACTAGGGCTGTCTTGTACTGCTTTCCCAGGCCATAGCAGAGAGCTGGATTGTAAGTGGAGCGAGCAATCGGGTCTCGAGCTGGCACCCATATGGGATGCCAGCACTGCAGGCAGTGGCTTTTACCCACTCTGCCACAGCGCTGGCACCTGAGTTGTCGTATTATTAATGAATTGTAAGTTCTTTTTAAGTTCTGGATATAGGTCCTTCTTCAGATACTCATTTTGCAGGTATTATCTTCCAGCTTTTTTGTCTTATTTTCTTAATGGTGTCTTTTGAAGAGTAGAAATTCATAATTAAAAACCATAAAAACAATTTATTTTAGAAGCAGGGAAACAGAATCTCTTCTTTGCTGGTTCACTTCCCAGATTACCACAGTAGCCAGGGCTGTGCCAAGCCAGAAGCTGGGATTCAATCTAGGTCTTCCATATGGGTGGCAGTCACCCAGCCACTTAACATCATGTACTGCTTTCCAGGGTGCATATTAGCAGGAAGTTAGAGTGGAGGACAGAGCTAGGACTTGAATCCAGATGCTCCCATGTGGGATGTGATCATCTCAAATAGTGGCTTAACTGCTTGGCTCAACACCTGCTCCTGGAAATTTGTAATTTTGATGAAGCTCGATTTCTTAGTTTTTTCTTTTGTGATTGTTACTTTCAAGGTCATATCTAAAAATCTAATTGGGCAATCTCTAACTTCCCTGAATTTCTGTTGGTTTACCTGTGAGAACATAGAAAGGATGTGTGGCATTTTGCTTCCTTTGAAATAATATTTTACTCTGTGTCTTTTGGGATTCAAAGAAGAATAGTGGATAGAATACAAAAGTGAAAGTCTGTAGGCAAACTGGAATGTAGAAATGGCGTTGGTTTCACAATTCTGTTTGTTTGCTAATGGGTAAATGGTAATTCGGTTTCTCTCCTGTCCCAATATTTAGGATTCATGGTTGGAAATGATTATCATCTGTCATTTTCTTTTTTTTTTTTTTAAAGACTTATTTATTTGAAAGGCAGAGTTACAGAGAGGCAGAGAGAGAGAAAGAGAGGTCTTCCATCCTGTGGTTCACTCCCCAGATGGCCTCAAAGGCTGCAGGCGTACCATTCTGAAGCCAGGAGCCAGGAGCCTTCCCCAGGGTCCAACATGGTACAGGTGACCAAGCACTTGGGCTGTCCTCTACTGCTTTTCCAGGCCACAGCAGAGAGCTGGATCAGAGGTAGAGCAGCTGGAACTTGAACCGGCACCCACATGGGATACTGGCACCGTAGGTGGCAGCTTCACCTGCTATGCCACAGTGCTGGCCCCTCTTCTGGGTTTTTAATACAATATGAATAATAATGCTTGTTGGCTTCTTCTTCTTTTTTTTTTTTTTAAATTTATTTATTTGAGAGGTAGAATTACAGACAGTGAGAGGGAGAGATAGAGAAAGATCATCCGTCGGCTGGTTCACTCCCCAAATGGCTGTGATGGCCAAAACGGGTCCATCCGAAGCCAGGAGACAGGCACTTTTTCTGGGTCTCCCATGCAGGTGCAGGGACCCAAAGACTTGGGCCATCTTCTGCTTTCCCAGGCCATTAGCAGAATACTGGATCAGAAGAGAAGCAGCCAGGACTAGAACTAGTGCCCACATGGGATGCTGGTGCCCCACTTGGTGGCTTAGCCCACTGCATCATAGCGCTGATCTCAAGAATTCATGGATATTAAGAGGTGATCAGAAATCATTTGTTGAGAGCCAAGAAATCCACCTTGATATACGTAGATAGGTTGTATAATTTTGTACAAGCGTTGTTTGCAAGAGAGCAATATTTATAATAGTACAAAAGTAGGTAAATTTATTGTGATAGTCAAATTTTAACTCCAGCTGTAATTAGTCAATCAAATGCAGAAATAATTTGCAGCAGTAGTTAATATTAAAAATATTTTTCAGAAAACTGGGAGATTGGAGAAGGAATTGCCTTTTGGAATACTTGGGTAGAAAGTACAGACCAGCTAATGCATGCTAATAACTGTTAGATCTCAGTGCAAATTTCCTTAAACTTTTGTTTTCATATCATTGAATCTTGAAAGTTGTAGCTTCCTATTTTTCTTCTTTGAATAAGATAGTTGTCTTTTTATGCATGTCTTTTAGAATGTATGTTGATGTATTCCATTGGAAAATGAGAAAGTCACTTTCAGTGATCTTGACATCATTGTGTGATGTTCAGTGCCAGTGTGTCACTATTGTGGGGGAGAGGATGGTGGGTCATATGCTACCTCTCTTTTTTTTTTTTTTTTAAGATTTATTTATTTTGCTTGAAAGTCAGAAGTCAGAGTTACACAGAGAGAGAAGGAGAGGCAGAGAAAGAGAGGTCTTTCATCTGCTGGCTCACTCCCCAATTGGCTGCAACGGCTGGAGCTAGAATCCTTTGATACTTTGCTCTCTTGCTAGAATAGTGATTTGGGAACATGCAGAATAGCACCGTTCTTGGGAGACTAGTCAATATTTCCAGTTATTATATATGCTTCGGTATTTTAGGTTGTTGGAGAGTTTTACTCCATTAGATTTTAGTTTTCTGGTTATCACTGTATTTTAATGCTTTGAACTCTGTACTTTGTGTATCCACAAGCAACTTTATGGTTTTGCATGATTTCCAAAATGTCTTTGGGTAACTTTTTAAAAAGAAAATAGAGGCTCATAATAAATTATTTAAAGGTTTTCTAAGTCAAAACATATATGGCCTATAAAAGTAGCTGATTGTGTTGGATATGTTATTTCTTAATGTAAACCAAATTTCATAGTATCTAATTTGTCAATACATAGGATACATATTTGAAAGTAGTACTATGTTGTTGCTTATGGGACAAGATGAAGTGTGTCTATCTTTTTCCACATTTTTTAGAAAATTTTTATTTTATTTGACAGAGTTAGAGAGACAGAAAGGTCTTCCTTCTGTTGGTTCACTCCCCAGATCGCCGCCACGGCCGGCACTGCACCAATCCGAAGCCAGGAACCAGGTGCCTCCTCCTGGTCTCCCATGTGGGTGCAGGGCCCAAGTACTTGGACCATCCTCCACTGCCTTCCCGGGCCACAGCAGAGAGCTGGACTGGAAGAGGGGCAACCGGGACTAGAACCCGGCGCCCATATGGGATACCGAGGCAGAGGATTAACCAAGTGAGCCCCCCACATTTTTCTTTCCATTGCCTTTTGGGAAGATGTTTTTACCTCTGACATTGTTTTACCACCTTGTTTTTACATCAGGCATTCTACCTGTCACATTTTTCTGGTGTGATAAATGTTGCTCAAAACAAATGATATTTAAGTGTTAAGAATTGACCCTATTTTAAGTTTCTTTTAACTGACAGGCTGATAATAAATTATTTTAACATTAAACTTAGATTCAAACTGGTATCTTTGTTGGTTGTGAATACAGTGGCTTATTAGGTAAAGCTACAGACTTCATACCACTGTACTTGATTGTTAAGGGTTTTAAAAACATCATATGAAACTCCATGAGAATAGCAGGGGAGTGGTGACTCCACTCTTCTGAGCTCCCAGTTTACTGTAAAACAAATTAGCTCTTTTATCATGAGCAAGCCAGACAGGATAGAAAGATTGCAAATCAGGTCTTTTGATGGGTTTTATCCTTGCCTTGTATCTAAATGTCAACCTGATTGTCAAGTTTTTTTCTCCAAAATTGTGCTTAAAAACCCTACTACCTCCTGTCCCTTCAGGTTTTGCCTTTCTTGGAACCCCCTTCCAGGCCACTCTGGCTGGAGGTCTCTGACTAAAGTTTTGTTTTTAAATACAAAAAATCAAAACAAAACTGTCATGTATATGGGCCACACTCTGCAGTGCCTGCAAAGTCCCAGTTGCTCCATTTCCAATCCAACTTCCTGCTAATGTGTCTGGGAAAGCAGTGGAAGATGGCCCTAGTGCTTGGGGCTCTACCCCCATGTGGGAGACCTAGAAGAAACTCCTGACTCCTGGCTTCAGCCTTGCCCAGCCTTGGCTGTTACAGCCAGTGGGGAGTGAATCAGCACTTGGAAGATTGCGCTCTCACTCTTGCCCTCCCCTTCAGTGTCTCTGTAACTCTAACTTTCAAATATATAAATCTTTGTTTAAAAAAAAAAAAAGGTACCTCCTATGTAAAATGTTACTGTTTCTCTGTAGGAATTCATGTAGAGATCTCCATCTCTGTTATGAATTTGAGATTATAAAATGAAAGATACCTTGACATTAGAAAAGATGGGTGATTTATTTATTCCAAAGGTAGAGAGAGAGTGAGAGAGTGAGAGATCTTCTATCTGCTGGTTCACGTCCCAAATGCCCATAACAGCCAAGGTTGGACTAGGCTGAAGCTAGGAGCCAGGAACTCCATCGGAGTTTCCCATGTGGACATCAGGGACACAAGTACTTTGGCCATCTTCTGCTGCCTTCCCAGGTACATCACCAGGAAGCTGGATTGGAAGCAGAGAACCATTGTTCTTACATGGGATGCTAACATTGCAATCAGTGACTTAACCTGAGAAAGATAGTTTAGCCCCAAAAAAGATAGTTTAAACTAGCAGTGAGATGTAGAAGTAGAAGGGAGGTGCCAGAGAGGAGAAATGGGTATTTTATTTTATTTGAAAGGCAGAGAGGCCTGCACTGCGGCTCACTAGGCTAATCCTCCGCCTGCGGCACCGACATTTCAGGTTCTAGTCCCAGTCAGGGCACCAGATTCTGTCCTGGTTGCTCCTCTCCCAGTCCAGCTCTGCTGTGGCCCGGAAAGGCAGTGAAGGATGGCCCAGGTCCTTGGACCCTGCACCCACATGGAAGACCAGGAGGAAGCAGCTGGCTTCAGATCGGCCTGGTGCGCCGGCCGCACCATGCCGGCCATAGTAGCCACTTGGGGGGTGAACCAATGGAAAAAGGAAGACCTTTCTCTCTGTCTCTCTCTCTCACTGTCTAACTCTGCCTGTCAAAAAAATAAAAAATAAAAATTAAAAAAAAAGGCAGAGATGCAGAGGAAAGAGACATAGAGATCTTCCATCTATTGTTTCACTCCCCAAATGCCCACAACAGCTGGGCCAAGCCAAAACAAGAAGTGAAGAACTCAATCCAGGTCTCCCATGTGGGTGGCAGGGGCTAAACTACTTGAGCCATCACCTCCATCTTCTAAAGTGCTCATTAGCATGAAGCTAGAATGAGGAACAGAGCTGAGACTGGAATTAGGCATGCTGACACGGAACTCAGGCATTTTAAATGGCATTTAACTGCTACACCAGATAGCCACTCCAAAAGATTGGAGGTAGGTCTTGGAGGGATCTCTCCAAGATACCTAGGACATGAAAGATAATTTCCTTTTCTTTTTATTGTGAGAAACCACGTTAACAGGATTTTTTTGTCAAGCACATTGAGAATGCTCTTTTGTGGAGTCGGGTTTATTGAGATATATCTTAGAGTAAAATTTGTCTATTTAAGTATATCATTCTTTGAATTTTGACAGAATATTCAGCCTTTACTCATGCTCCTTTGCAATAATAATTCCTTCCTTCTCATCCTTACCCTAGAAAGCATTGATGTGTTTTCTATCCAGTAATTTTGCCTTTCCTGGAATGTCATATAAATAATCATAGGGTATATTAGTTTCTTAGAACTGCTGTAACAAATTACCATGAATTGGGTTGTTTAAAACAACAAAAATTGTTCTTTTATAGTTTTGGAGTCCAGAAGTCCATAATACAATGTTGGAATCTCTCCCATGCAGGTCTCCTAGCATCTGGTGATTGTCAACAATCCTTGGTGTTACTTGGCTTGAATATGGGTATATGGATACATGTCTCTTCTCTCTGCCTCTGTCTTCACATAACATCTTCATTATGTGTCATTCTATCATCTTTACTCAGTGTGTATCTCTGTGTCAAAGTTTTCTTCTTATGGAGTCACCTATCATTGACCACCCCCACGCAAAATGGCCTCATCTTAACCTGGTTACACCTGGAAAGAGCCTGTATGATCAAATAATCTTGTGAGGTTCTAGGTTGCCAAGAATTTGGAGGGAAGGGGGAACACTATTTAACACATTACTTACAGTATGTAGCCTTTAAAAATATTTGTTATTTTCAGTGTTTTATTTTTTTTTAAAGATTGATTTATTTATTTGAAAGGCAGATATATAGAGAGAAAAATCTTCCATCTGCTGATTCATTCCTAAATGGCCACAATGGCTGGGGCTGGGCTAGGCCAAACCTAAATCCTTGGTTTCTCACATGGGTGCAGATGCCCAATTACTTGGACTTTCCCAGGTGCATTGGCAGGGAATGGGATTGGAAGTGGAGTAGCCGGGACTTGACCTGGCACCCATGTAAGATACCGGCACTGTAGGTGGAGGCTTAGCCTTCTATGCCACAGTGCCGGCCCCTGCTATTTTTTTTTTAATGTTTTTAAAAATTTATTTGGAAGTTGGAGTTAAGTAGTGAGAGACAGAGAGAGAGCTTTCATCCGCTGGTTTACTCCCCAGATGGCTGCAATGGCCAGGGCTGGGCCAGGCCAAAGCCAGGGGGTTGGAGCTTCATCTAGGTCTCCCATTTGGGTCGCAGGGGCCCAAGTACTTGGAGTCATCTGTTTCTGCTTTCCCCAGGCCATTTGCAGGGAGCTGCGTTGGAAGTGGAGGAGCTGGACCTGAACTGGTGCCCATATGAGTTGCTGGCCTTGCAGGCAGCAGCTTTACCCACTATGCCACGTTGCTGGCCCTATTTTCAATGTTTTTTTTAAAAAATCATACAGTAAAATGGGCTTTTCGTATACAGTTGATGTACACCACAGTTGGGATACAAAACAGCCCCATCTCAACAAGGCCTCCCTTGTACTGCATTTGGTAGTCATGCCACCTGTAACTCATATCCCCTGACAGCTCCTGATTTGTTCTCCAAGTCTCTGATTTCTGTGTGTGTGTGTGTGTGTGTGTGTGCGTGCAGGTATAGTATACAGTCTTTTATTGCTGTGCAGTAAATTATCCCCAGATAGTGTGTTAATATAACAATCATTTATTTTACACAATTTCTGTAGGTCAGAAATTTGAGAGCAGCGTGGCTGAGCAGTTCTGTTTTAGTATCTCTCTTGTGATTGGAATCAGATTTGATAAGCAGGGCTTCATTTATACATACTCCTTAAAAAAAAAGGTTTATTTATTTGAAGGCAGAGTTACAGAGACAGAGGGACAGATAGAGATAGAGAGATCCTCTAACTGCTGATTTCCTCCCCAAATGACCACAGTGGTCAGGGCTAGACAAGACTGGAGCCAGGAGATTCATCCAGGTCTCCCAGCTGGGTAGCAGGAGTCCAAGTACTTGAGCAATCTTCTGCTACTTTCCCTAGCACATTAATAAGGAGCTGGTTCAGAAGTAGAGCACCTGGGACTTGAACCAGTGCTCATACAGGATGCTGGTGTCACAGGCAATGGCTTAATTCACTGTGTCACAACGCTGGCCACTCATACCTAGTCTTGACTGAAACTGCTTCCAAACTGAGATCTGTTTCCAAGTTGGAGCACTCAGGCAAACTGGTGGTGGCTCTAGGTGGGAGACTTTAGTTGTTGTTCTCTTGGGGCTCTTCACAGGACTACTCGAATATCTTCATGGTATAGTGCCTTGCTTCTCCCTAAGTAAGCAATCTTGGGGATAAAGGCAAAAATTTGTAATGCCCCCCCCCCTTAAAGATTTCTCTCTCTCTCTCTCTCTCTCTCTCTCTCTTTTTTGATAGGCAGAGTGGACAGAGAGAGAGAAAGGTCTTCCTTCTGTTGGTTCATCCCCCCAAATGGCTGCTATGGCTGGAGCACTGCGCCAATCCGAAGCCAGGAGCAAAGTGCTTCATCCTGGTCTCCCATGTGGGTGTAGGGCCCAAGTACTTGGGCCATCCTCCACTGCCTTCCCAGGCCACAGCAGAGAGCTGGACTGGAAGAAGAGCAACCGGGACAGAATAGATTTATTTTCTACTTGACAGTCAGAGTTACACAGAGAGAGGAGAGGCAGAGAGAGAGAGAGAGATCTTCCATCTGATGGTTCACTCCCTAATTGGCCGCAACGGCCGGAACTGCACCAATCCGAAGCCAGGAGCAGGAGCTTCTGGGTCTCCCACGAGGGTGCAGGGGCCCAAGCACTTGGGCCATCTTCCACTGCTATCCCAGGCCACAGCAGAGAGCTGGATTGGAAGTGGAGCAGCCGGGACTCGAACCGGCGGCCATATGGGATGTGGGCGCTTCAGGCCAGGGCGTTAACCTGCTGCGCCACAGTGCTGGTCCCTATAATGCCTTTTATGACCTAGCTTTGGAAATAGAAATAGTATACTATCACTTGTGCCATGTGCTGTTGGTCATACTGGCCAGCCTTGTACTGAGGCAGGGAAATTAAAAACGTTTTTGAATAGCAGGGAGTCAGGATTATTTGGAGCCATTTTGGAGTCAGACACCATAGCTTCTAAATTTCTAACTGGCTAAGAGTTGAAGTCCTTTTTTTTTTTTTTCCCCCTTCTTAACTCTATCTGAATTCCAAGGTGCTTAAACCTGTTATTCTTGCTCTTTGTGTTGCCCTGTAATATTTTATGTTTATTTATGTTTATAATGTTGAATGGTTAACCAAAAACACTTGGCTTTTGAGATAAAATATTGTTACCTTTTTCATTTAAAAGGTTTCTACTTTTCCTTTTGTCCATGATACTAGTCAGTTTTCCAGGTTATTATAAGCTGTATTATATAGTCTTTAGGTTTTCTAGGAAAACATTCAAGTTGCCTGTGAATTACGTGTTTTGTTTCTAATATTTATACCTAATGACAGAGCTGGGGCATGAGATCACTCCATTGATTTTTGTTGTCAGTCTTTTTTCTATTGTATTATTTTTTCCTTTTTTCCCTGTCTGTTCACCAAACTTAAGCAAATCCTCTATTCTTATCTTTTTCACCCTCAATTACTTCTTTTTTGTGACATCTCTTTCCCTGACAATTAGTTAGAACAGCCTGTAATTTTTTGCTGTGTTATGTGCACATAGTGTGGTATCAATTTTCTGCAATTTGATTACTTATGTCATGATTCTCTTACATTTTAGACGTTAAGAGGGTAGAAGCCCTCATCTTTGTGTATTTTTTATATTTATATATTTTTGTACTATTTTTTACTATATATTTTGTATATTATTTACTATTATGGAAGTCAAAGTGAAATTTTATGCAGTTTGTATTCATTGGTTGTTTTTGGCCTTAGGTATATAATAACAATATAAAAAGTTTTAGCTTCTTATTCATAAGTAGTGGCTTTTTTGTATAGGTCATTAGTGCTCCTATTTATTTGGAGGAATTTTGGACAGTTGTTACTGGTTTGGGTGGTAATAATATTTTTAAGCCTTTTACTGTCTCAATGAGAAAGATACCCTAAATTCGAATTCTTTTGAGGTATGAAAAAAAATTTATCTTGAGTATAATAACTTTTTCATTTTTTTCCTATTGATTGGATAAATATTTGTAGGCTTACTATAATATGTTTCAAGCACTGTGTTAGGCTCCAGCAGTCTAAGGATGAATGGCCCCTGACCTTAAGAAAACAATTTGATAGGGGAGACAATTTTGCAAACAGTTAAAAAAAGACACACTATTTAACACCTTAGGTTTAAGGCTGTCTTTGGTACTTTCCAGATATTATGTCAGTTTTTTTTTTTTTTAAAGATTTATTTATTTATTTGAAAGGCACAGTTAGAGGGAGAGATCTTCTATCCACTGATTCACTCTCCAGATGGCCACAAAGGCTGCAGCTAAACCAGTCCAGAGTCAGAAGCTTCATCCAGGTATCCTATGTGGGCACCAGGGCCCAAGCACTTGAGCCATCCTGCTTCCCTGGGTACATTAGCAAGGAGCTGGATTGGAAGTGGAGCAGTTGGGACTGTAGACAGTGGCTTTAACTGCTACATCACAGCTCTGGCCCCATTATGTCAGTTTCTAAAAATATAACTGCAATTAAATTATCCCCATTTTATGAATGCAGAAAATGAGCCCAGTGAAATTTAGTAACTTGCTGAAGTTCACAGAGCAACAGTTCTGGAAGGTCTATCTATGATCTGTCTGACTTCAAAGCCTACATACTTCCTTACTATGTTATAATGTCTCCTGTAATTCATGATAGGGAAATGGTAATAAGAAGAACTTTTGTTTTTGCTATGGAGTTTAGGTAAGGGGTACCAGGTAAGTTACGCAGAGACGGAGAGAGAGAGACAGGGAGAGGGAGAGGGAGAGAGATCTTCCATCCACTGGTTTACTACCCAAATGGCCACAATGGCCAGAGTTGGGCCAATCTAAAACTGGGAACCAGGAGCTTCTTCCAGGTCTCCTATGTGGGTGCAGGGGCTGCTTTTCCAGGCCATTAGCAGGGAGCTGGATTGGAAGTGGTGCAGCTTAGATTTGAATTGGCACCCATATGGGATGCCAGTGCTGCAGGTGGAGACTTACTATTATGTCACAGCACCAGCCCTGAGAGACAGAGATCTTTAATCCATTGGCTCACTCCCCAGATGCCTGCAACAGCTGTGGCTGGGCTGTGCTGAAGCTAGGAGCCTGGAACCTAATCCAGGCCTCCCATGTGGGTAACGGGAACTCAAGTTCTAGGGCCATCATTTGCTGCTTCCCAGCATGTACATTAGCAGGAAGTTAGAATTGAAAGTGGAGCTGGGACTTGAACCCAAGCACTCCAGTGTGGGATCTTGTTGTTCCAAGTGACATCTTAACTACTGTACCAAACACCTGGCCTCACATCTGAACCTTTGTTTTTTATAAATAAAGTTTTATTTGAGCACAACCCTTTTCATTTATTTATAAGTTGTTTATGGCTGCTTTCACATTATAATGACCAGATTAAATTGTTGCAGATGTGATATGGCTCTGAGCCTAAAATGTTTACTCTCTAGCCATTTTACAAAGTTTTTGCAGACCCCTATTTCAGAGCATCAACTATAGTGAATGTAACGATACATACTTTATAATGGTTATTTCTTTTTTTTTTTTTTTTTTTTTTTTGTGGCAGGCAGAGTGGACAGTGAGAGAGAGAGACAGAGAGAAAGGTCTTCCTTTTGCCGTTGGTTCACCCTCCAATGGCCGCCGCGGTCGGCGCGCTGCGGCCGGCGCACCGCGCTTGTCCGATGGCAGGAGCCAGGAGCTAGGTGCTTTTCCTGGTCTCCCCATGGGGTGCAGGGCCCAAGCACCTGGGCCATCCTCCACTGCACTCCAGGGCCACAGCAGAGGGCTGGCCTGGAAGAGGGGCAACCGGGACAGAATCCGGCGCCCCGACCGGGACTAGAACCCGGTGTGCCGGCGCCGCAAGGCGGAGGATTAGCCTGTTGAGCCACGGCGCCGGCTTATAATGGTTATTTCTAATGAGGTGACAAATGACCACGCTAGTCACTAGAATATAATATATATTCTAATATATATACAATATAAAATATATATAATATATAATTAGGCTCTCCTAAGTTGCAACGTTTATTAGGTAATAGACATTTAAATAAAAAGATATTTGTCTAAATAAAGAGTTAGAAACATTGAGGTCTGGGGGCCATTGCTGTGGCATAGCAGGTAAAGGCACAGCCTGCAGTGCTGGCATCCCATATGGGCGCCGGTTCAAGTCTTGGCTGCTCCACTTCTGATCCAGTTCCCTGCTAATGTGCCTGGGAAAGCAGAAGATGGCCCAAGTCCTTGAGTCCTTGTACCCACATGGGAGACCTGGAAGAAGCTCCTGGCTTCTGGTTTTGGCCTGGCCCAGCCCTGGTTGTTGCAGGCATTTGTGAAGTGAAGCAGAGGATGGAAATCTCACTTTCACTCATACTCTCTTGCATTGCCTTTCAAATAAATAAAAATAAATATTAAAAAAAATTAAAACTAAATTTATAGGGTAGAAATTTTTTAAAAAAGATTTTTATTTATTTTATTTGAGAGGTAGAGTTACAGACAGTGAAAGAGAAAGAGAGAAAGGTCTTTCTTCCATTGGTTCACTCCCCAGATGGCTGCAATGGCTGGAGCTGAGCCAATCTGAAGCCAGGAGCCAGGAGCTTCTTCTAGGTCTCCCATGCGGGTACAGGGGTCCAACCACTTGGGCCACCTTCTGCTGATTTCCCAGGCTAGAGCAGAGAGCTGGATCAGAAATGGAGCAGTTGGGACTTGCACTGGCGCCCATAGGAGATGCTGGCACTGCCGGCAGAGGCTTAACCCACTATGCCACAGCACCGGTCCCAAAAGAGTGATATTTTCTGTAAAGGAAAAAAATTACCGGAGTAGGTAGAGCAGATTGTAATATTGTCAAGATAGAAGGTAGAACAAAAGTTTTAAGGTCACAACTTGTTGCCATTTATTTATTTATTGATTGGAAAGACAGTGTTATAGAGAGAGGGAGAAAGAGAGAGAGAGGTGTTCAGTCCACTGGTTGACTCCCCAAATGGCTGCAACAGTGGAGGTGGGCTAATCAGGAGCTTCTTTCAGGTCTCCCATGTGGGTGCAGGGGCCCAAGCACTTGGACCATCTGACATTGCTTTACCAGGCCTTTAGTAGGGAGCTGGATTGGAAGTGGAGCAGCCAGGACTCGAACTGTTACCCATATAGGATAGTGGCATCACAATTGTAAGGCTTAACTTATTTTGCCACAGCACTGGCCCCAACATGTTGGCATATTTAAGGAATAGAAAACAGGTACTTGAGGAGAGGGGGGAGTAAAAGAAATGTGATCAGGAAATTGGGAACAGGGTCAGGGTACTGTAGGTCAATGTGAGGATTTAGGCTTTTACTGTGATTAAAATGGGAAGCTTTTACAGGATTGTATTTTTATTTAATTTTGTATATTTGGGAGGTAGTTGGAATGGGGAAGAGATTGATCTTCCATCTTATGATTCACTCTCCAAATGCATGCAACAGCCAGGGCTGGACCAAGACCAAAACCCAGAACCTGAAACTATTCAGGTCTCCTACATGGATGACAGGGATCCAGGTACTTGAGCTGTCACCCATTGCTTGCTAGAGGGGAAGCTGGAATCAAAAGCAGAGCTGGGACTCCAGTCCAAGGACTCCCAATATGGAATGCAGTCATCACAAGCAGCAACTTAACTGCTGTGCTAAATGGCTGTTTTAGAAGGGTTTTGAAAATCACAAAAGAGTAATTTTGGCTATGTTGAGGCTAGACACTGATGCTAAGCAAAGTTAGGGAGATCTGTTAAGTTACTGCGCTAACCCAGGAGAGAGGCATAATCTAGGAAAGAGATGCTGTCAGAGGTAGCACTGAACAAATTGGTGATAGGATGATAAGAAATGATAAGGGGGCCGGCGCTGTGGTGCAGTGGTTTAATGCCCTGGCCTCGCCGGCATCCCACATGGGCGCTGCTCCTCTTCCGATCCAGCTCTCTGCTGTGGCCTGGGAAAGCAGTGAAGATGGCCCAAGACCTTGGGCCCCTGCACCCATGTGGGAGACCCGGATGAAGCTTCTGGCTTCAGATTGGCGCAGATCTGGCCGTTGTGGACAATTGGGGAGTGAACCATCAGAAGGAAGACCTCTCCTCTTTGCCTCTCCTCTCTCTGTGTAACTCTTGACTTTCAAATAAATAATTTTTTTTTTAAAGAAATGATCAGGTCCTGGATATATTTTGCAGAAATACTAGAATTTACTGACAGGTTGGAAGGGAAATGTAAAGGGAGTTAAGTATGACTCCAAGTCTTTAGCATCTGGAAGAATGAAGTTGCTGATTGCTGAGTTAAGAATGCTTACAAATGGAGTAAGTTTGCAGGGGAAATCAGGAGTTCAGCTTTGGGTATTTAAGTATAGAATGTAAAATTGTTTTTTGATATTCAGGCAAAATTGTTTAGATAATTAGAAGTCAAGTCTGGGTTAAAGATATAAAATTGGTTGGGACATGTTATACAGTTGCTTTTTAAGGTGTTAAGACTAGGATGACCTGCATCCCAAATATATTCTCTGGTTTGAGTTCCAACTCCATTTCCAACCCAACCTCCAGCTGACTGGCACTCTGGGATGGCTGTAGGTGATGGTTCAAGTACTTGGGTCCCTGTTGGACCTGAATGGAGCTCTTGGCTTTGACCTTTGCCTGGCCTGGTCCTGGCTATTGCAGGTATTTGAGGTGTGAACCAGTGGATGGAAGATCTTTTTGTTTCTCTGTCCTTCAAATAAAATGAAAACAAATAAATATTTTTAAAAGTTATTTATTTTTATTTATTTATTTATTTTTGACAGGCAGAGTGGACAGTGAGAGAGAGAGAGAGACAGAGAGAAAGGTCTTCCTTTGCCGTTGGTTCACCCTCCAATGGCCACCGCGGTCGGCGCGCTGCGGCTGGCGCACCGCGCTCATCTGATGGCAGGAGCCAGGTGCTAGGTGCTTTTTCCTGGTCTCCCATGGGGTGCAGGGCCCAAGCACTTGGGCCATCCTCCACTGCACTCCTGGGCCACAGCAGAGGGCTGGCCTGGAAGAGGGGCAACCGGGACAGAATCCGGCGCCCCAACCGGGACTAGAACCCGGTGTGCCGGCGCCGCAAGGCGGAGGATATTTTTATTTTTTAAAAAGATTTATTTTATTTGAAAGTCAGAGTTACACAGAGAGGAGAGGCAGAGAGGAGAGGGAGAGAGGGAGGGAGGGGTCCTCCATCTGATGGTTCACTCCCCAGTTAGCCACACAGGCATAGCTGCATCAATCCAAAGCTAAGAGCTTCTTCCAGGTCTTCCATATGGGTGCAGGGGCCCAAGGACTTGGGCCATCTTCTGCTGCTTTCCCAGGCCATGGCAGAGAGCTGAATGGGAAGTGGAGCAGCTGGGTCTTGAACTGGCACGCATATGGGATGCCGGTGCTTCAGGCCAGGGCATTAACCCGCTGTGCCACAGCGCCGGCCCCTGAAGAGTTACTTTACTTGGAAGTCAGAGTTACACAGAGAGTGAAGGAGAGGCAGAGAAAGAGAGAGGTCTTTCATCCGCTGGTTCACTCCCCAAATAGTTGCAATGGCCAGAGTTGCGCTAATCCAAATCCAGGAGCCATGAGCTCCTCTGGGTTTTTCCATGCGAATGCAGGGACCCAAGGACTTGGGCCATCTTTTTCTCACTTTCCCAGGCCAAAGCAGAGAACTGAATCAGTAGTGGAACAGCTGGGACTTGAACTGGTGCTCGCATGGAATGCTAGCACTGCAGGCAGTGGCTTTACCCGTTAGGCCACAGTGCTGGCCCCAAAAAACAAATAAATACTAGGAAGTCATAAGACTGGAAGTTGGCCGGCGCTGTGGCTCAACAGGCTAATCCTCCGCCTAGCAGCGCCGGCACACCGGGTTCTAGTCCCGGTTGGGGCACCGGATTCTGTCCCAGTTGCCCCTCTTCCAGGCCAGCCCTCTGCTGTGGCCCGGGAGTGCAGTGGAGGATGGCCCAAGTGCTTGGGCCCTGCACCCCATGAGAGACCAGGAGAAGCACCTGGCTCCTGCCATCGGATGAGCGCGGTGCGCCGGCCACAGCGCACCGACCACAGCGGCCATTGGAGGGTGAACCAACGGCAAAGGAAGACCTTTCTCTCTGTCTCTCTCTCTCTCACTGTCCACTCTGCCTGTCAAAAATTAAAAAAAAAAAAAAAATTAAAAAAAAAAGACTGGAAGTTACCTTGAAGGGAGTGAATAGAGAGAAGCAAAGAGGGAATCAAGAACTGAGTCCTGGGATATGCCAACATAAAGAGAGTGGATAGAAGCAAAAAGAAACTTCAAAGGAGACTCAGAAGGAACAATCAGTGATGTAGGACATACACCTGGAGAATGTGTCTTGAGAACTCCATGGGAAAAGGAAAACCATTGAGGAAGGCATATTTCATTGTGTCTGATTTTGCTGATAGGTAAGATGAGTGCCAGAATTGAACTGTTAAGAAATGGGAAGGCTGATGGTTATTATGGGGCATTTCAGTAGGAAATGGTCAGGTTAGAACTGTTAACATATTTTTAAATGGGAATTTTTTTGACATTTATAGTGTTTTCTTTGCCATGTTCAGGTTTGCTGTTCTATCGGTGGTATGTCTGACAGTGGATCACAACTTGGTTCAATGGGTAGCCTGACCATGAAATCACAACTTCAGATCACTGGTAAGTCTTAAAAAGATCCAGTACTTCACTCCCCGCCCCTTCCCCACAGATTAAAAACTGATCTGAAGAGAACAGTCTTTTCTTTTTTTTTCCCAGAGGGTTATTGACATTGATTCTTTTTTTTTTTTTTTTAATTTATTTGAAAAGAAAAGTAATGGAGAGAGGTAGAGACAAAGAGAGCTCTTCTATCCATTGATTAATTCCCCAAATGGCTGCAACAGCAGGGACTGGGCCAGGCTGAAGCCAGGAGCCTTCTTCCAGGTCTCCCACATGGGTACGAGGGCTTAAAGCAGTAGAGCCATCCTCTGCTGCTTTCCCAGGTGCATTAGCAGGGAGCTAGATCAAAAGTGGAGCAGCTGGGACTAGAACCGGCATCCATAAGGGATGCCAAAGTTGCAGACTGGGGCTCTAACCCACTGAATCACAGTGCCAACCCTGAGAGTAGTCTTTAGAGACTGTTATATATCAAGTGCTGAATGAATATTTTCTGGAAGAATGAATGAACCATATGTTTAGATATGAATGAATGAACCATATGTTTATTTCAGTGTATTCTTGGATATTTTACAATTCTCTTTCCCCTAAACCCTGATTAAACATGTACACTTGAGGAATTGCTATTTGTTTTTATTTTTTCTTTTGTATTAACAGCTTTATTGAAATTGAATTCAAATCCCTTACAGTTTATCTGTCTGAAAGTCAGTGTTTGTTAGTACATTCACAGAGTTGTGCAGCCATCACCACAATCAATTTTAGAATGTTTTTATGACTTCAAAAAGAAACCTCATGCCCTTTATTTATTTATTTATTTATTTATTTATTTATTTTGGACAGGCAGAGTTAGAGAGAGACAGAGAGAAAGGTCTTTATTCCCTTGGTTCACTACCCAAATGGCCGGCACGGCTGTGCGCTGCGCCCATCCGAAGCCAGGAGCCAGGTGCTTCCTCCTGGTCTCCCATGGGGTGCAGGGTCCAAGCACTTGGGCCATCCTCCACTGCTTTCCCAGGCCACAGCAGAGAGCTGGACTGGAAGAGGAGCAACCGGGACAGAATCCGGCACCCCGACCGGGACTAGAAGCCGAGGAGCCGGTGCCACAGGAGGATTAGCCTAGTGAGCTGCAGTGCCAGCCCCTCATGTCCATTAATAGTTACTATTTCTCCCAATTCTTTACAAACCAAGCAAACACTAATCTACTTTCTGTCTATAGATTGGCTTATTTGGATCTCTCATATGAATGTGTATTTGTGGAAAGTAGGATTAAAATGTCCATTTGCTTGGTACAAAAAAAATTTGAAATCCATGAAAATTTTTTTTCATAATAAACAATTTTTACTGAGTTTTTGAAAACCTGTCATATAAATGGAATCATACAGTTTGTGACCTCCTGTGTCCTCTTTCACTTAGCATAATGTTTTCAAAGTTTATCCATATTGTGGCCTATATTAGTACTTCATTTCTTTTTATTGTCTAGTACCATTTCATTGTATGAATGTACCACATGCTTATCTGTTTGTCAGTTGATGGATGTCTGAGTTCTTTCTACCTTTTGGCTATCATGAATAATATAATGAACATTAATTTACAAGTTTTTATGAGGACATATGTTTTCAGTTACTCTGAGTATGTTACAAGAACTGGAATTGCTAGGTCATAGAGTACCCATGTTTAGAATTTTGAAGAAATTGCAAATAGTTTTAAAAGCAGCTGCCCTGGTTTCCTTTAACACTACCATACATGAGGATTCCAGTTTCTCCACATGCTTGCCAGTGCTTGTCTCCTGGCCTTTTTATTACAGCCATCCTACTGTGTGCAGTGACTCTCCTCTGTGGTGGTGACTTGCATTTGTCTGATGACCAGTGAGGTTGAGCACATTTTCATGTACTTGTTGGCTGTATATCTTTTTTTGAGAAATGTCTTTTTAAACCCATTTGTTGCTATTGTTATTATCTGTTTGTTTCTTCTTCTAATCTTCCAGATTAATATGCCACCTGATAAGTTTCATTCCTGCTCAAAAACTTTCTGTGCTTCTCTTTGACCTTGGTATAGAATTACATTCTCTTAAATTAAGAACTGTTACAACCTGGCTCCTTATTTAACTGTAGTTGCTGGGAAAGGTGGTAGTGTTTGAAGTATGCTGCTATGTAAATATAGAGACTAGAAAAGGATTCTTCAGGACCTGTGCTGTGACGTAGAAGGTTGAGCCTCCACCTGAAGTGTCAGCATTCCATATGGGCGCCGTTTCGAGTCCCAGCTGCTCCACTTCTGATCCAACTCCCTGCTAATATGTCTGATAAAGTAGCAGAGGTGGTTCAAGTTTTTGGGTCCCTGCTATCCACATGGACAGGCAAATGAAACTTCTGTCTCCTAGGTTCCACTTGGCCAGCCCTAGACATTGTGGCCATTTGGAGAGTAAACCAGTAGCAGGTGAAAGATACCTCTCTCTCTCTCTCTCTCTCTCTATCTCTGTATGTAACTCTGACTTTCAAATAGGTAATTTTTTTTTTTTTTTAAGATTTAGTTATTTATTTGAAAGGTAGAATCACAAAGAGACAGAGAAAGAGAGAAAATCTCCCATCTGCTGGTTCACTCCCCAATCGACTGCAACAGCTGGAGGTAGGCCAATCCGAAGTCAGGAGCCAGGAGTTTCGTCCAGGTCTTCTACATGGGTGCAGGGGCCTAAAGACTTGGGCCATCTTGTACTGCTTTCCCAGGCCATAGCAGAGAGCTGGATTGGAAGTGGAGCAGCTGGAACTTGAACCGGCGCCCATATTGGATGCCAGCACTATAGGCAGTGGCTTCACCCACTACATATGCCACAGTGTTGGCTCCTAAATAGATAAATCTTTAAAAAAAAAAAAAAATCCCACTATTTTTTGAGAACAATTGAGAACAATTTTTTGAGAACAATTAATTGTATATTTCAAATATTACAAAGAAATTATAAGTGTTTGAGGTAATAGATGTACCTGTTACTGGGGCCGGTGCTGTGGCATAGCGAGTAAAGCCGCCTGCGGTGCCAGCATTCCATATAGGCGCCAGTTCAAGTCCTGGCTATTCCACTTCAATCCAGCTCTCTGCTATGCCCTGGGAAAGCAGTAGAAGATGGCCCAAGTCCTTGGGCTCCTGCACCTGTGTGAGAGACCCAGAAGAAGCTCCTGGCTCCTGCCTTTGGATCGGCACAGCTCTGACCATTGTGGCCAGTTGGGAGTGAACTAGCAGATGGAAGACCTCTCTCTCTCTCTCTCCTTCTGCCTCTCCCTTTTCTCTCTAACTCTTGACTTTCAAATAAATAAATACATCTTTGGGAAAAAAAAAAAAGAAGATATACCTGTTATCCTGATTATCACCCACTGTATATATATACACAAGTACCCCATAAGTATTTGTATTTGTGTGTTAGTTAAAAATAAAATACATTAACAAAACGTTTGAATCCAAAAAGCCACTGGGGGCTGATTGTTTCTTTCAGTACTGCATTGCACTTTCTTCTAAGTTTAATTAGTTTCAGAGGGCCATAAGAGGCCCAGAAACATAATGGCTTATGCATAATTCTTTGGGCTATTTCACCTTTTCTTAGCCAGAAACATATCTGCTGGCTTACTACCCAAATGGCTATAACAACTGGAGCTGAGCCAATCTAAGAACTGGAGCCAGGAGCTTCTTTCAGGTCTCCAACATGGGTGCAGGGTCCAAAGACTTGGGCCATTTGTTGGTGCTTTCCCAGGTGCATTATCAGGGAGCTGGATCAGAAGTGGAGCAGCTGGTACTCCAATCGGCGCCCATGTGGGATGCCAGCACTGCGGGACAGGCTTTAACCTGCTAGACTACAGCGTGAACAACCCTGACTTTCTCTCTTTTTTTTTTTTTTTTTTAAGATTTGTTTATTTATTTGAAAGTCACATGGAGAGAAAGAGAGGTCTTCCATCCGATGGTTCACTTCCCAATTGGCTGCAACAGCCGGAGCTGTGCCAATCAGAAGCCAGGAGCCAGGAGCTTTTTCCAGGTCTCCCACGTGGGTGCAGGGGCCCATGGACTTGGGCCATCTTCTACTTCTCAGTCCATAGCAGAGAGCTGGATCATAAGAGGAGCAGCTGGGACTAGAACTGGTGCCCATATGGGATGCTGGTGTTTCAGGCCAGGGCTTTAACTTGCTGTACCACAGCGCTGGCCCCTCTCTGGTTTTTTAAAAAATTTATTTTATTTATTTGAAAGACCGATGGGGCCGGCACTGTGGCATAGTGGGTAAAGCCACAGCCTGCCATGCCAGCATCCCATATGGGCATTGGTTCGAGTCCCGGCTGCTCTACTTCCAATCCAGCTCTCTGCTATGCCCTGGGAAAGCAGTAGAAGATGGCCCAAGTCCTTGGGCTCCTGCACCTGTGTGAGAGACCCAGAAGAAGCTCCCGGCTCCTGCCTTTGGATCGGCGCAGCTCTGACCATTGTGGCCAGTTGGGGAGTGAACTAGCAGATGGAAGATCTCTCTCTGCCTCTGCCTCTCCACTCTCTCTCTAACTCCAACTTACGAATAAGTAAATCTTTTTTTTTTTTTTTTTTTAAAGAAAGAGTTACGGAAAGAGAGAGAGATATCTTCCACACTCTGGTTCATTACCCAAATGGCCACAACGCCCAGAGCTGAGCCAATCTGAAGCCAGGAGCCAGCAGCTTTACCTGCTACACTACAGTGCTGGCCTTGTCCATGTACTTTTTAATGGACCCAAGTTCTGGGACTATTGACATTGACAGTGGGAATGAACTAATGAAAATTTTTGTATATGGTTTGGGGAAGTTCTGTGTTTATTTATTAGGGTGGGTGAATATAAAGGTAATAAATGAATGAGATTAGTAAATATTTGAGAACTTAATTGCTTCTCTGATTAGTGGTAATCCTTATGAAATTAAAAATCTACTTAATCTTTATAAAATTAATAAATTTGATTTGAAGACTGAATTAACATCTCAAATATTGAAATGTTTTCCTTTTCGTTTTACATAGTCATCTCAGCCAAACTTAAGGAAAATAAAAAGAATTGGTTTGGACCAAGTCCTTATGTAGAAGTCACAGTTGATGGACAGTCAAAGAAGACAGAAAAATGCAATAATACCAACAGTCCCAAATGGAAGCAACCCCTTACAGTGTAAGTTTGAAAATATTTTTTACAGTATTTTATTTAGTCAGCAGAAATACAGCTTCTAAAAGTTTCTCATAGTTTCTTTCTTTTTTCCTTCTCATGTTTTTTTCTTTTTTCCCTTTTCCTATGACTCCATCCTCTTATCTCTTATTTGTTTCTCTCTGTTCTTCCAGTTTTTCTTTTTTTACCTTCTTCAGTTGATTACAATATCGACTGCTGCTACTGGATAGTAGCTGGGAAAGCCCATTTTCATGGGCCTAGAAAGCTTTGTAGCTTTTTTTTTTTTTTTTAAGGTTTATTTATTTATTTGAAAGGCAGAGTAACAGAGAGTGCAAGATCTTCTGTCTGCTAGTTCAGTCTCCAAATGATCCCAGTGGCCAGGACTGGGACACGCTGAAGCTAGGAACCAGGAACTCTATCTGGGTCTCCTACGTGGATGGCAGGGGCCCAAATACTTGGGCTGTCTCTTGCTGCTTTCCCAGGCAAATTAACAGAAAGCTCATCAGAAGAGGAACAGCCTAGACTCAAACTGACACTCTGACATGGGATGCCAGTCGTCACAAGCTGCAGTTTAGCCTGCTGCATTAAATTTTTTATTAAAATAGAAGAAAAAGAATGCAGATAGTTGTTCTGTTAGTTGAGATCCCTGCATCCGATGTTGGAATGCCTGGGTTCAGTACTGGGGTCTGCTTCTGACTTCAGCTTCCTGCTAATGCAGAAAAATACTAATGACTTTAAAAGAAGTTTTATTTACAAATGGTGAAGATTATACATTTGAAACTGTAGGTTCCAGGCCAGTGCTGTGGCATAACGGGTAAAGCTGTTGCCTGCAGTGCTGGCATCCCATATGGGCACTGGTTTGTATCCTGGTTCTTCACTTGTGATCCAGCTCTCTGCTATGGCCTGGGAAAGCAGTAGAAGATGGCCCAAGTCCTTGGGCCCCTGCACCCATGTGGGAGACCGGAAAAAGCTCCTGGCTATAGATTGGTACATTTCAGGCTGTTGCGACCACCTGAGGAGTGAACCAGCAGATTGAAGACCTCTCTCTCTGCCTCTGCCTCTTCCTTTCTAACTCTACCTTCAGACAAATAAATAAATCTTATTAAAAAAAAAAAAAGAAAGAAAACATAGGGGAAACACAACAAAAAAAAACTATAGGCTCTTCTCTGAATACAATATGTGCTTATATGTTTTGTTTTTAATCCTAGTAAATAAAAAAATTATATACTATATCTTTAAATGAATTCTTGAAGTTCTCAGGGCATCTTGATTTGCTTTATGAAGACTGTGAGCAAATGAATTGAAATTTAAAATTTTACTGACGATCACCTTAAGGCCCATTTGCTGAATTATTTTGATGTTCCTATATGTATTTGTTTTATGACAAATGTTTCTACTTTCCACTGGTAGATTGAGTGTAAATTAAATAATACGTGATTAAAAAATTTAAAAAACAAGTGAAATTTATCACACTTCTATAAAGAACAGAGACGTTCAGCTGGATAATATACTTAATGTTCATCTAGTTTTCACTAGCTGTGAATGTTTATCTATGCTCACTAGATAGCCACTTTAAGACTTAAGCTGTTAATTCTGTGAACTTAGTGGTTTAAAAGTTAAGATAACAGAAATTCTCTGTGTAGTCCTATATGGTAGTACTGCCATTGAGCCCAGATATTTGGGGGAACTACGATCTGAAGTTCTTCTCCTGAATTTTTAACTTGCAACAGATTGGCCTATAGTTTTTTTTTTTTTTTTTTTTTTTTTTAAGATTTTATTTATTTGAAAAGCAGAGTTACAGAGAGTCAAGGGTAGAGAGAAAGGTCTTCCATCTGCTGATTCACTCCCTAGATGGCCTCAACGGCCAGAGCTGCGCTGTTCTGAAGCCAGGAGCCAGGAGCTTCTTCCATGTCTCCCATGCAGGTGCAGGGGCCCAAGGACTTGGGCCATCTTTGACTGCTTTCCCAGGCCATTGCAGAGAGCTGGATGGGAAGTGGAGCAGCTACGACTCAAACCGGCACCCATATGGGATGCTGGCACTGCAGGCTGTGGCTTTACCCACTACGCCACAGCATCAGTCCCTGGCCTATAATTTTAATACAGGCTCGTTGCTGTGTAACAGGCTTCTTAGACTGCTCTCTAGAACTGAATTGAAGTAATTTAGATAAAACTTTGTATACTTTATGTACCTACTGTCATATTTAAAAACATGAAGTAGGTAAGGCATTGTGGCCTAGCTGGTTAAGCTGCCACTTGGGATACCTGCATACATCCCGAATCAGAGTGCTGGTTCATGTCCTAGCACCTCTTTTTCTAATCCAGCTTCCTGGGAGGCAGCAGAAGATGGCTAAAGTGCTTAGACTTCTGCCACCCATGTTAGGAGACCTGGTTGGAGTTCCTGGCTTCTTTCTTACAACCTATCCCAGATCCAGCACGTGAAAGACTTCTCTTTCTCTCTTTTTCTCTCTCTCTTATTCTTTTTCTGTTGCTCTGCCTTTCAAAAAGATGCAAATAAAGAAGAAGCAAATATTAAGAAACGTAAAGTTTTAAATTTATTTGCCTTTTGTGTCTTCTGTGTTATGAAATCCCATTTGGCTAACAGATAAGTATTTTCTTTTTTAAAAAAAATATTTATTTATTAATTTGAAAGAGTTACACAGAGAAGGAGAGAGAGAAGAGTTTTTCCATCCGCTGATTCACTTCCCAATTGGCCGGAACAGCCGGAGCTGTGTCAATCCAAAGCCAGAAGCTTCTTCTGGGTCTCCCACACAGGTGCAGGGGCCCAAGGACTTGGGCCATCTTCTACTGCTTTCCCAGGCCATAGCAGAGAGCTGGATCGGAAGTAGAGTAGCCAGGATTCGAACCAGCACCTATAGGGATGCCTGCATTGCAGGCGGCTGCTTTACCTGCTGGCTCCTTTTATTCTTTTTATTTATTTATTGCTGGGGCTTGAATATAGGCACATGTATATGAGATGTAGGCATCCCAAGTGATATTTCAACTGCCAAGCCAAACACCTGATGTGGAATCCATGTGTTATTTTAAGAGAAGCCTCTAGGGGTCCTTGTAGTGGCAGGTTAAGCCTTGGCCTGCAATTCTGACATCCCGTATGCGCACTGGATCAAGTCTTGGCTGCTCCGATTCAGATCCAGCTCCCCGCTAATGCTGTTGGGAAAGTAGCAAAGGACCTCCCAAGTGCCTCAGCCCCTGCATCCACATGAGAGACCAAGCATAAGCTCCTGGCTCCTGGCTTCAGCCTAGTCCAGCTCCAGCGGATGGAAGACCTCTTTCTCTGTAACTCTGCCTTTCAAATAAATAAATTAAATCTTTAAAAAAAAAAATCCACAGTGTCTGAGAATTTTGAAAAGAAGAGAAATTTAAATACACTGTACTGCTGAAAGAGATGGGGCTACAATGTTTGTTCAAACTACTTCTCACTGTTCAGTGGTTGTAGAAATATGATGGACATAATAGGCATAGGTACACCTCTAAAGAGTAGAGCATTTCTTTGGCTTCCAAAATTTGATCACCTGACAAGAATGAAGGATAGAGAAAATGAAAACATTTCTGGAAATTGTTTATAGCATTTAAACCATAGGATTATGGTAGATTATACACTCCTGATGTTCCTATTTTTCTAATTTTTCTTTGACTTTAAAACAGTATATTTTACACAAGTTCAAATTTCCCAGATTGGGAAAATGCCATTAAAAAGAGCATTCTTTTTAAATAGAAATATTTATTTGTTTACATATTTGAGAGACAGAGGAGACCGACAGACAGAGCTCCTATTCGTTGGTTCATATTCCCAAATGCCTGGAGGCTCAGAATTCAATCCAGGTCTCATGGGGGTGGTAAGAACCCAACTACTAGAGCCATCATCTGCTGCCTCCTACAGTGCACATTAATTGGAATCCGTGGAGCCAGGACTTGAACGCTGGCACTCCAGTATCGAATGGGATGTCTGGGCATCCCAACAGCCATCCTAATTGCTAAATGTCAGCCTCATAGAGTATTATTTATTGGCATTTAACAAGGTATGAGTTAGTCTATATTTGTTTGATAGTTGTTATGGACACCTTGTATATATCAGTGTGAAGCTTGGTATCTATAATCCTCAAATCATCGTAAGTGACTGAGGAACATTTAGTATAAATTTTAATAATAAACTTTTGTTCAGTTTCCTGTTCTACCATTTAATGACTCTGAGACCTTAGGTAATTTGCTTAACCTCTCTCACTATCAATTTTTACATCTGAAGATGAGTGATGATTATAATATGATAGGTTTATTATGAAAATTAAATGAAATAAGCTCAAGTTAAATACCTACAAGCTATAAAATAAGGATTCGATTTGTAAATTCACTCTAAAAGAAAGCTAGTTTTCTAACAGTTTGTTGCTTGAAAAGCAGTTTTACGTTTGTTGACAGTATGTGCATGCAGGAGCGCCTATAGTTCAACCAGATGTGAAAATGACCATGCAAGTGTGTAACCATCAGATTTTCCTGAGGTTATAGAACATAGGCATATATTGGTATACACTAAACCATAAAGTGGTACATTAAGAAGACTTTAGACATTAAAGCTTAATTGTAGTTTATTTAGAAACCATTGTGATTTATAAGGCAAATAATATTTTTCCCATTTTTTTCACTTTTAGTATTGTTACCCCTGTGAGTAAATTACATTTTCGTGTGTGGAGTCACCAGACATTGAAATCTGATGTTTTGTTGGGAACTGCTGCATTAGATATTTATGAAACCTTAAAGTCAAACAATATGAAACGTATGTATGTAAGAGTAACAGAAATCGTACTTAGCTATTTGTTTTTCTGGAAGAAATTTATATGCCAAACATTTTATATGACTCATGTTCTCTATCTGACTTTTAAGTTTATTTGGTTATAGGATCAACAAGAATTTTGAACTATTTAAAGCATTCTAAGTAACTTTGGTTTGGTTATTCATTTTGAATCCAATATTTTTAGTAAACATTTATTCACTTTGTAAATTGATAGTATTAAAGTGATATATAGTCTGTTATAGAAATTAAAACTTTTAGAGCAGAGATGAAGGAACAAATGCAGTCCCACTTCATAAAGACAAATACAAGTATGATTAATATTTTGGCATTATGTTCCTTTCAAATACTTATTTTTAACATTTCCTCATTTTGGATGGTTGCGGCTTTATTTCCATGTATACCTGTATACATAGTCAAGATTTCTAAATATTTGTAGCTTATTTTAATTAATGTATTATGATTTTAAAGCAGGGATTTTTTTCCTACTCTTTTACTATCTAAAGCATACTTTTGAGCATTTTTTTCTCATTTAGGGCTTTATAGTATTCTTAAGTTATGGTTTCACTCAGTATAATTTGGGTACATATTGCTGTATTGCAGGTAATGTTGTTGTCATGCTAGCTCATTGTGTTCTACAGCCTTATAAGGAATCTTTGAAAAAACAAGTGAAATGATAGAGATATTTAACATTTCACATTATGGAGTTTAAACATTGGTAAATACTGTTCTTTTTTAAAAAGTACAGTGTTTTGGTGTCAGAAGGTCTCAGGCATTCTGTGAAGTGTTGTGTAACAATTTATATATTCATATACTCATGTACAGTTTTTCTTGGTGTTAGATTTTAACAAGTTAAGGTGGCAGAAAGAAAGAAAATGATCCATTATTCCCCCTGTCATTTTGTTCTTTCAGTTGAGGAGGTGGTTGTGACTTTGCAGCTTGTAGGTGACAAAGAGCCAACAGAGACAATCGGAGACTTGTCAATTTGTCTTGATGGGCTGCAATTAGATTCTGAGATTGTTACTAATGGTGAAACTACATGTTCAGAAAGTAAGTGATACTTTTTGCTTAAAATATTTAATGTTTATTATAAAATAACCATTGTAATGTGCTGTGTATAATTATTGCTGTTTGGGGGCCAGGGCTGTGGTGTAGAAGGTTAAGCCTCCGCCTGCAGCTCTGGCATCTCATATGGACGTTGGTTCCAGTCCTGGCTGCTCTACTTCCTATCCAGCTTCCTGCTAATGGCCTGGGAATGCAGTGGAGGATGGCCTTGGGTCCCTGCACCCACCTGGGACACCTGGATAAAAAAGTTCCTTGCTCCCGGGTTCAGTCTGGTCCAACCTTGGCTGTTACAGGCATTTGGGGAGTGAACAAGCAGTTGGAAGATCTCTCCCTCTCTCTTTCTCTGTATCTCTGCCTTTCAAATAAATAAATAAATCTTAAAAAAAAATTGCTGTACCTTTTCAGCATTTTTAGTGCATTGTTTCAATGGTTTAAAAGCATTTAATTTTCAGTAGTTTGAAAAACTAGCCAAATGAAAGTTGAATCACAGTTGGTCCTATAAGTAAAGAATTGATTTATAAAGATTTTTTTCTTATGCCAGTTAATGTTATGTGTTTGCCACACTACCTCCAGTGCCAATGGCAGTCATAATTTATTTTCTGTAGCATGTCTAGTTGAGATTAAATATGACTAAATCCTTTTTAGTACTACTGAAAACTAATGCAAACTGAAATTCATTTGCCATTCCTCTTCCATTTTTGTTTTTTAATGTTTTTAAATTTCTCTTTTTTTTAAAATTTTTTTGACAGGCAGAGTAGACAGTGAGAGAGAGAAAGAGAGAAAGGTTTTCCTTTGACGTTGGTTCACCCTCCAATGGCCGCCACGGCCAGCACGCTGTGGCCAGCGCACCACACTGATCCGAAGCCAGGAGCCAGGTGCTTCTCCTGGTCTCCCATGGGGTGCAGGGCCCAAGCACTTGGGCCATCCTCCACTGCACTCCCGGGCCATTGAAGAGCTGGACAGGAAGAGGAGTGACCGGGACAGAATCCGGCACCCCGACGGGGACTAGAACCCGGTGTGCTGGCGCCACAGGCGGAGGATTAGCCTATTGAGCTGTGGCGCTGGCCTCTCTTCCATTTTTGTAAGCTATAATTAGAGAATTTTTTTGTTACAGTGACAAAATCAATTGCACTGGCCCCTGTTACTACTATTTCTATTTTGATGGAAGACTTTGTATTTCCTATTTATTTAAGCTTTATTTTATGTATTTGAAAGAGTGACATAAAGGAGAGATAATATAAGAAAGAGGTTTTCCAACCCCTGATTCTCACCCCAAATGGGTACAGTGGCCTGGGGCGGGCCAGGAGCCTGAAATTTTATTTAGGTCTCCCACATGCATGGCAGGAGTCCAAATACTTAGGCAATGATCTGCTGCTTCCCCAGGTACATTAGCAGGCAACCAATCAGAAATGGAGCAGCCTGGTCTTGAGCTGTCACTCAGATGTGGGATGCAGGCATTGCAGACGGCTTAACCTACTGTGCCACAACGTTGGCCCCTACTTCCTCTTTAAAATATAACATTTTTAGTACTTCAAAAATTGTTAATCATTTCCAGATTATTTTATTTTATTTTATTTTATTTGAAAGGTAGAGACATATTTCCCATCTGCTGATTAACTTCCTAACATCCAGGACTGGGCCAGGCTGAAGCCGGGAACTTAGTCTAGATCTTCCTTGTGGATGGCAGGGATACAACTGCTTGAACTGTCTGTCACCTGCTGCCTCCCAGGGTCTGCCTTATCAGGAAGCTAGAACTGGGTATAGGGCTGGCATTCCCGACCTTGGTCACAGTCTTCTAAAGTGGCTTCTTCACTGCTATGCCAGATGCCTGCCTCTCATGACAGTTTTTTTTTTTTTTTTTTTTTTTTGACAGGCAGAGTGGACAGTGAGAGAGAGAGACAGAGAGAAAGGTCTTCCTTTTGCCGTTGGTTCACCCTCCAATGGCCGCCGCGGATGGCGCGCTGCGGCCGGCGCACCGCGTTCATCCGATGCCAGGAGCCAGGAGCCAGGTGCTTTTCCTGGTCTCCCCATGGGGTGCAGGGCCCAAGCACTTGGGCCATCCTCCACTGCACTCCCGGGCCACAGCAGAGGGCTGGCCTGGAAGAGGGGCAACCCGGACAGAATCCGGTGCCCCGACCGGGACTAGAACCCGGTGTGCTGGCGCCGCAAGGCGGAGGATTAGCCTGTTGAGCCACGGCGCCGGCCTCATGACAGTTTTAAATAACAGAAACTTCAAGGTAGTCTTGGTTTGTCCTCCAGTTGAATTCTTTAGGGTTAGGGAAGGTAGAGAGAAATTTTGAAAATGGTTATACCACTTCCGATGACACTTTAGTTGGGTATTGTTCACAGGAACTATATAATAATTATATTTTCCTGTTTATATAATAAATTATATTTTCCTGTTTATAAATTAGAGGTAAATGCAAGTTAAACTATCAAACTGCTGTAAGCCTCTGCATTTTTATTTTTCCCTAGTAGTTGAAACTGTTACTAATGCAAAATATTTAATAATTAACAGAAGTAAAACTTCTCAACCTTCATGTTTCGGAGTGGAAGTTTAAGGGCATATGTATTTTTCAGCTTTACTGTTTATTTTTTAAGAAGTGAAATTTTTCTTTTTAAAGATTATTATTTATTTGAAATGCAGAGTTACAGAGAGGCAGAGAGAGAGGTCTTTTTTTTTTTTTTTTTTTTTTTTTTGACAGGCAGAGTGGACAGTGAGAGAGAGAGAGAGAAAGGTCTTCCTTTTGCCGTTGGTTCACCTTCCAATGGCCGCCGCGGCCGGCGTGCTGCGGCTGGCGCGCCGTGCTGATCCGATGGCAGGATCCAAGTGCTTCTCCTGGTCTTCCATGCGGGTGCAGGGCCCAAGCACTTGGGCCATCCTCCACTGCACTCCCTGGCCACAGCAGAGAGCTGGCCTGGAAGAGGGGCAACCGGGACAGAATCTGGTGCCCCGACCGGGACTAGAACCTGGTGTGCCGGTGCCGCAAGGTGGAGGATTAGCCTATTGAGCCGCGGCGCCGGCCAGTGATTGCCTTTTAAAAATTAATTAATTTATTGATTTAAGAAGCACACACACACACACACATACACGTACACATACACGTACACATACACCTACACCTACCCCACATCTGTTGCTTCATTCCCCAAACACCCACAACAGCTGTGATTGGGCCAGCCTGAAGGGATAAGCCAGGAAAGGGAAACCCAATCCAGGTGTCATATGTGAGTGTCAGAGACCCAATAACTTGAGCCATCACCTGCTGCTTCTCAGGCTATGCTTTTACAGGGTGGGAACCTTTTTTCTGTCAAGGACCATTTGGATATTTTATAACACAATGTAAAAATTAGCCTGGGGGCTGGTGCTGTGCCATGGGGGGTTAAGCTGCTGCCTGCAACACTGGCATCCCATGTGGGCACTGGTTCAAGTCCCAGCTTCTCCACTTCCAGTCCAGCTCCCGGTTAATCTACCTGGGAAAGCAATGGAAGATAGCCCAAGTGCTTGGACCCCTGTACCCATGTGGGAGACCTGGAGGAGGCTCCTGGCTACTGGCTTCAGCCTGGCCCATCCTTGGCTGTTGTGGCTATTTGGGGAGTGAACCAGCAGATGGAAGATGCTTCTCTCTCTGGAACTCTGCCTTCCAAATAAAATAAATCTATTTCTTAAAGCATGCCATAAATTTATTGAATTTTGAGTCAGGCCTGCAGTTGTCTTGGCAGGGCCAGACCAAATGATTTCACAGGGCTTATATCACCTGTTGGTCAGTTGTTCCCCACCCCTGCATCTGCCACTTCTTAGGCAGTGCTTTAGGAGGAAGCTGGAATTGGGATTATAGCTGGGACTTGAATCCAGACAGTCTGATCTGGGATGGGTTTCTTAACTGCATGCCAAATGCAACCCCTGATGCTTGTTTTTGATAGTTTCTCATTTCTTGCTTATTAATTTTCTTTTGATACATAACTTTTTTAATGTTCTCCGTTTGATAATTCCAGTGTCTGAAATATTTGGGGATATAAATTATTTTATGTCTCTGCTTCATTGAGGCTTATTTTATTTTCATTTGTATTTGCTGTTCTTTGATTGCAAGTTTCTACTTGATTTTCATTTACTACAGTCTTAAGTGTCTACTTTGTTCCAGAAAAAATTTCTTTTGCTTCTGGTAGATCTCAGAGTGTACCATGGAACTGGGAACACATTAGCACATTTTCAGGGCCTGTAGCATGACATCTCAGTCTCTGGTTTCCTGCTCCCACCTTGTTGCTTGCCCAAGGCTTTCTGATCCATCTCAGAGCTGATTACAGCCCTCAGGGTCACCCTGTTTGTCACATTTACTTACTTCATCCTATTCTTACTCTTGTGTCAGTTCATTTTTTTGTTTGTTTTTAAGATTGCTAGGCACCCAGGAAACAGGAACAATGTGTTAAATTGCTTTATCTAGCAATCTGGTTATTTCATGGTAGGAGGACCCTTTCTGCCTGGCCTGCTCAATAGAAGAGATCTTTGTAGATCTCCAGAGTTTGCTGTGGGTAAAACACATGCATTTGGAAATCTAATCAGTTTTTCTGAAGAAATTGAGGTTAGGAATATTTTTAAAGGCAATCCGTTTGTTTAATGCTAATTTTAAGTACAGTTATTTCTCTTTTTTTTTTTTTTAAAGATTTATTTTATTTATTTGAAAGACAGAGTTACAGAGAGAGGTAGAGACAGTGAGAGAAAGAGAGAGAAGGGTCTCCTATCTGCTGGTTCACTCCCAAAATGGCCACAGTGGCTGGAGCAATACAGCCGTTTTTCTTTTCCCGGACACTCATTGTGTAAGTGTCAGATTTTTATTGTTTTTCTTTAACTATTCTCTGTTTAGAAACAAATAATTTTATCTAAATAACTTTCTATAAATTTATAGTTATGATTTATTCCATATTGAAGTGAAATAAAAGGTTGAACAAAAATGGTCTTTGGACTTTGCTAGTGAAATATAAAATTTGTAAAACAATAAATAGCTAATATTTATGGAATAGTTATGTGCTGACACTGTTTCAGATATTTTCATGTTTAATTCTCATAACTTCTCTGTGAAGTATCATCAACTTCAATAAGAATCTTTTTTCTTGGGCCAACATTGTAGTACAGTGGGTTGGTCTGCTGTCTACAGGGCTGCCATCCCACATGAGTGCTGGTTCAAGTTCTTGCTGTTCTACTTCCTATCCAGCTCCCTACTAATGTGCCTGGGAAAGCAGCGTAGGATGGCCCAAGTGCTTGGGCCCCTCCACCCCTATGGAAGACGCAGATGAGGCTCCTGGTTCCTGGCTCCTGGCTTCAGCTTGGCCCAGCCTTCTTCATTGCAGCCATTTGTGGAGTGAACCAGTAGATGGAAGATCTCTCTCTCTCTCTGAAGAAAAAAAAACAAACCTTTTTTTCTTTACTTAGCAGCAGAGATAGAAAGTCCTGTAGTTTACTCCCCAAATGCACACAGCGGCCAGGGCAGCCAGGAGCCAGGAATTCAATCCAGGCCTTTGTCATTGGTGTCAGGGACCCAGTTTACTTGAACCATCACCTGCTGCCTTCTTGGAGCTGCACTGATGGGACTCTGGAGCTGGAGCTAAAAATTGAATTCATATACTCCAGTGTTGGAAATGAGCATCTTAACCAGTAGACCATATGCATACCCAGTCCCTATTTTAAATATGAGGACAAAGGCACAGGCTTTTTCTGGGTCTCCCACACGGGTGCAGGGTCCTTGGGCCATCTACTGCTTTCCCAGGCCAAAGCAGAGAGCTGGATCAGACATGGAGCAGCCAGGACTCGAAGTAGCATACATATGGAATTCCGGCACTTTAGGACAGGGCATTAACCTGCTGTGCCACAGCACCGGCCCCAGATTATTTTCTTAATTGTGAGAAAAATGCAATACTAATTTACTGAATTTTAGTAACCTTTGCTGTCTATTTTGGTGTGGTTTCCTGATTTCATTTATGTTCCATTTATCATTTATTTTAGTGGAATATATTCTATTTAAGATGATTCTTATAAATCTTGAAATTTACCCTTTTACAGTGAAGTGTATGTTGTTGTAACTTTTACCATTTAGCAGCCTTTTCAAGTTGTGTTTTCTAAATCCTAAAATTTCCCATTTCAAATATACAACTTACTGATTTTCACTGATAAATCTAACTATTATTATAATCCAGGATTAGAGTATATTTACCCTTCTGCCTAGAGCACTTATTTTTTTTATTGAATGAAGTTATTACCTGATTGTAGAATAAAAAAGCCAATTAAGGTTGTTAAAAAACGCACCAGCATTGTGACGCAGCAGGTTAACCACCCCTGCCTATGATACTAGTACTCCACATTGGAGTGCCAGTTGGGAGTCCTGTTGCCTCACTTCTAATCCAGCTGCCTGACTGCTAATGCACTTGGGAAAACAGTAGATGATGGCCTGAGTACTTGGGCACCTGCTACCTATGCAGAGACAAGGATGGAGTTTGGTCATTCCTAGGCTGAACCAGCAGATGAAAGATCTTTTTCTCTGCTTTCCTTCTCTCTGTCATTCTGCCTTTTAAATAAGTAAATAACTTTTTTAAAGACCCTTAAAGTAATTTTTGTTCATTTACAGGAAGTCCTGTTCATTCTTGTGGCTCTAGGGCAACCAGTAATCTGGTTTTTGTCTCTAAAAACTGGTCTTTTCTGAACCTTTTGATATAATACGTGGTCTTTTGTGTCTGGCTTCTTAGTGTTAGGTTTTTGAAGTTCATTCCTGACATAGCATGTTTCAATATTTTGTTTTAGTTATTGCTGAATAATTGTTCATTGCATAGATAAGCTCGGTATGGTACGGTGGTAAATCAGCATTTTTTAATGAGTTAGCCTATTAATTATACTCTGGGTAAAATAGGAATGATTTCACTGAAGCCCTCTCTGTATTCAGGGAAATTTTTCTTTCACTAAATGGACCTGTACTGTTAAACTTGATCCTTGTTTGTGCATTTTACAGTTTTTCCTTTTTCTTCTCTGTCAAATCTGTTTTTACTGCTGTCATTGTACAGCTTCTCTCTGACATGGTGTAGTATACAAACTCTGACTGAGTCGTAAGAGATATTTTCTATGAAGAAAATACAAATACTGTGGCATTCATTTCTGCTACTTTGTGACTCATTTTTGCCTTTCCTATTTCTTAAAGCTATTTCCCAATCTGCTGCATAAAGAGAAGTTTTTCTATTTTCAGAATCTGTTCTATTGGTCATCCTGGTTATCTGCATTTTTTTTTTAAAGAATTATTTTGAGGGACTGGCACTGTGGCATAGCAGGTGAAGCTGTTGCCTGCAGTGCTTGCATCCCCTATGGGTGCCGGTTCGTATCCTGGCTTCTCCACTTTGATCCAGCTCTCTGCCATGGCCTGGGAAGGCAATGGAGAATGGCCCAAGTCCTTGGTCCCCTGTACCCATGTAGGAGACCCAGAAGAGTCTCCTGGCTCCAGATCGGCTCAGCTCTGGCTGTTGCGGCCAGTTGGAGTGAATCAGCGGATGGAAGACACTTCTCTCTCTCATTATGTAACTCTGACTTACAAATAAATCTTAAAAAAATTTTATTTATTTGAAAGTCAGAAGGAAAGACGGAGAGAGAGAGATCGATCAATCGATCAATCTTCTATCCATTGGTTCATTTCCAAGATGGCTACAACTGCCGGGACTGGGCCTGACTGAAGCCAGGAGCTTAGTCCAGATCTCCCACATGGGTAGCAGGGGCTTAAGTATTTGGGCCATATTCTGCTACTTTTCCCAGGCCATTAGCAGGGAGCTGGATCAAAAGTGAAGCAGCCAGGACATGAACTGCACCTACATGGGATGCTGGCCTTGCAGGTGGCAGGCAGCTTTATCCGTTGTGCCATGACACCAGCCCCGATCAGCATTTCTTGATGAGGTATTTGGGTTACAGAGACAGTTAAAACATTAGGTTTGAGCTAGAGTCAAGCATATATTCCAAAAAAGGCATAAGTAGTATATAAGTAATATACTTTTACTTGTTCACATTTGCTACACAATAATAATAAGCATTTACACAAAATTTTGGTAAAACTTTTCTTCAATTTTGTGAACATATATCACATTTTCCCTTTTAAAACTATACTGGGGGTCTTGCACTGTGGCGTAGTGGGCTAAGCCTCCACCTGTGGCACCAGCATCCCATATGGGTGCCGGTTCATGTCCTAGCTGCTCCGCTTCTGATCCAGCTCTCTGCTATGACCTGAGGAAACAGTAGAAGATGGCCCATGTGTTTGGGTCCCTGCACCCGTGTGGGAGCCCTAGAAGAAGCTCCTGGCTCCTGGCTCTGGAATGGCCCAGCTCCAGCCATTGCAGCCATTTGGGGAGTGAACCAGTAAATAGAAGACTTTTCTCTCTGTCTCTCCCTCTCTCTGACTCTGTCTCTCAAATAAATGAATACAATCTCTTAAAAAAAAATATTGGGATTAACTAAGTTAATAGCATGTTTTTCTAAAAACATTTTTAATACAAAGGTTTTGGTTACATGGCATGTTTACACAAGTAATTGAAAACTGTTCTCTTGAAACTCATTTTCTGTTTAAATTTTATTGATGTTAAAGGTACTTCACAGAATGATGATGGCTCCAGACCCAAGGATGAAACAAGGTAAGAGTTTACTGACTGCTGACCATAGAATTCAGAAAGATACAAGGGAGTATTTTTGTTTTTGTTTTTTATTTATTTATTTTTGGATAGGCAGAGTTAAACAGAGAGAGTGACAGAGAGAAAGGTCTTCCTTTTGCCTTTGGTTCACCCCCGAAGTGGCCATTACGGCCGGCACTTTGCGGCCAGCGCGCTGCATGGATCTGAAACCAGGAGCCAGGTGCTTCTTCCTGGTCTCCCATGCAGGTGCAGGGCACAAGCACTTGGACCATCCTCCACTGCTTTCCTGGGCCACAACAGAGAGCTGGACTGGAAGAGGGGCAACCGGGACAGAACTGGCGCCCCAACTGGGACTAGAACCCGGGGTGCCGGCGCCGTAGGTGGAGGATTAGCCTAGTGAGCCATGGCGCCAGCCACAAGGGAGTTTTATTTTTATTTTTTTTTTAATTTTTTAATTTATTTTTATTTTTTTATTTTTGACAGAGTGGACAGTGAGAGAAAGAGAAAGGTCTTCCTTTTTGCCGTTGGTTCACCCTCCAATGGCCGCCGAGGCCAGCGCACTGCGGCCGGCGCACCGTGCTGATCCGAAGGCAGGAACCAGGTGCTTCTCCTGGTCTCCCATGGGGTGCAGGGCCCAAGCACTTGGGCCATCCTCCACTGCACTCCCTGGCCACAGCAGAGAGCTGGCCTGGAAGAGGGGCAACCGGGACAGAATCCAGCGCCCTGACCGGGACTAGAACTTGGTGTGCCGGCGCCGAAAGGTAGAGGATTAGCCTAGTGAGCCGAAGTACCGGCCTACAAGGGAGTTTTAATAGTCATTTTAAGTCATTGGTAGTCATTAAAACAAAGTTAAGATTGTTACAAGAACAAAAGATTGCTAAGAAGAGCTCAAGAGTCAATCTAAGAAGAGAAATATATGTGAAAAATGGAAGTCTCTTGGTTTATCTGACTGTAGCTATCTGGAGTTAAGACCACAATAATGGAATTACTGATACTTCCTTCACTTTTCCCAAAGGTAGGGAGTTAAAAATTCCAGAGAGGATGGAGACTCATAGCAGGGTGTGTGTGTGTGTGTGTGTGTGTGTGTGTGTGTGTGTGTGTTAAGATTTATTTATTTGAAAGGCAGTTAGAGAGAGGGAGAGACTGATAAAGAGATCTTTCATCTACTGGTTCACCCCAAAAGGCCACAATGGCTGGGACTGGACTAGGGCAAAGCCAGGGTCTCCCACATGAGTTACAGGGGCCTACGTACCTGGGCCATCTTCTGCTTTCCCAGGCACATTAACAGGGAGCTGGATTGGCATTGGAGTAGCTGGATTCAAACCAGCACCCCATGGAATGCCAGCATTGTTGCCAGTGGCTTAATTGGTTACACCACAACGCTGGCCCTCAGGTTCAGTGTACTTATATGCCTATATGCCTTCAGGTTTGGGCCCAAGAAGAAGTATTGAAGTCAAGCCTTGGCTTGTGTTAATTGACTTAACAGAGTTTGTTTATGGATTATCCTGGAAACTGGTAATGGGTGATGATCTTAGAAAAATGATACTTCTTGGCCGGCGCCGTGGCTCAACAGGCTAATCCTCCGCCTTGCGGCGCCGGCACATCAGGTTCTAGTCCCGGTTGGGGCACTGGATTCTGTCCCGGTTGCCCCTCTTCCAGGCCAGCTCTCTGCTGTGGCCCCGGAGTGCAGTGGAGGATGGCCCAAGTGCTTGGGCCCTGCACCCCATGGGAGACCAGGAAAAGCACCTGGCACCTGGCTCCTGCCATTGGATGAGCACGCTGCGCCGGCTGCAGCGCGCTGTCCGCGGCGGCCATTGGAGGGCAAACCACTGGCAAAGGAAGACCTTTCTTTCTGTCTCTCTCTCACTGTCCACTCTGCCTGTCAAAAAATTTAAAAAAAAAAGAAAAAAAAAAAAGAAAAATGATACTTCTCTTAAAGGAGTAAGTGACGTGTCTAACATTCAGAGTGCAGTGGTTATAAAAGTCTACTGGCTTCTTTGTTTTTCCTAAGCTGGGTAAGCAGTTAGAAGTCAAAAGGAGACAAGAACCAGAAAAGCAGTACAAAACATCAGGGAAGATTATCTGGAATGATGCCCATCACAGTGGCAGATTCTGCAGGGGAGGATAGGTGAGGCAAGTAGAATAAAATGTTGATCTTTGTTTTGAGGCTAGGTTATAAATACATGGGAGTTTATTATTATACAAGTTTATCTACTTTGGCAATTTACGGAAATTTTCCTAATAAAAAGAATAAAAGAAGTGATAGTGTAGTATAATGGTTAAGTCTCCCCTTGGGACACCGGCATCACATATCAGTTCCTTGTTCTAATGTGTACCTGGGAGGCAGCAGGTAATGACTCAAGTACTTAGGTCTCTGACAGCCACACAGGAACCTGGATGGATTTCTAGGCTCCTGGTTTTTGCCTGGTCTAGCCCTGGGTATTGGGAGCATTTGGGGCATTTGGGGAGAGAACTTGTGTAGGAAGATCTTTCTCTGTGTCTCTCTTCCTTCCAAATACAATGACAGTAAGATTTTAAAAAGACAACTCATCAGCATCTTTAGGAATGCTGTTATGTCTTACCTAATAGAAATCTACATTCACAGAGTCATTCTTGTGACAAAGAATCGTCTTTTGTACTAGTCACTTAAGAAGTGGAATATTAAGGTATAGTAGCTTCTCAGAGAGTAATATGAGTAACCACTTTTATTTTTTACTGTGATTATAAAGCAATAGAAAATATTTTTAAAAATATATAAATGTCTCTGCAGACTAGAAGAAACTTGTGTCTCTTGTGTTTATATTTGAGTATTTATTTGAAAGGCAAGTGACAGAGGAGGAGGAAGAGGGAAGGGAGAGAGATCTTATTCATCTGATAGTTCACCTCCCAAATGGCTACAAATGTTGGGGCTGGGCCAGGCTGAAGTCAGGAGTTAGGAACTACATTTGAGTCTTCCTCATGAGTTACAGGGTCCTAAGCACTTGGGCCATCTTATGCTGCTTTCCCAGGCATGTTAGCAGGGAGCTGGATCAGAAGTGAAGCAGCTGGGACTTGAGCCAACACTACAGTATCGGATGCCAGCATCACATGTTGTGACTTAACCTGCCATGCCACAATGCCAGCTCCTATATCTCTTTTAATAGATTTCTTGAATTTCTGGAGTGTCACCCACAGAATGTTGTAATAGTTCAGTTTGTGATCAGTTAACCCATTTTCTATATAGTAAACCTGCATTGACAGTGGGAATCTGATAGAATTTTATATATTCATTGAAAGATCCTGTTACACAGCAAAGCAACTGTATTGTTGCTTTTTTTTTTTTTTTTTTTTTGTAGTCTCTTTCTTAAAATTCTTTTATGAAACCACTTGTACTCTGGACATCTATAAAATTTCCTGCAAGGGAATTGCTAGGGTCCATTTTCCTGCCATTTATTTCATCAATGCTTTATATGTTCCCAGGTGAATCACTGTCATAAATAATTTAGGGAACAGTATTTTCCAGGTTTCCAGGACTGCTTGAAAAATATTTGAATGTCTTGCATTAAACGTAAATTCCTGTGCATTAGTTTTTATTTCAGAACATTTACCTCTGAGATAATGGCTTTAAAAAGCATTGTGTAGGGCCAGCGCCATGGCTCATAGGCTAATCCTCCACCTGTGGCGCCAGCATCCGTATGGGTGCTGGGTTTTAGTCCTGGTTGTCCCTCTTCCAGTCCAGCTCTCTGCTGTGGCCCGGGAGGACAGTGGAGGATGGTCCAATGCTTGGGCCCCTGTACCCGCATGGGAGACCAGGAGAAAGATTCCTGGAGAACATAGCTTAAAAACGTTTTAAAATACAGTAACTATATGAGATGAATAAGCTAATTGGATCAGCTTGACTATAGTATAATCATTTAGCTATATATGTATATCAAAACATGTTGCATGTTAAACATAATATATAACTTTAAAAATTTTTTTCAAAGATTTAAAAATATTTTTTCTTATTTGAAAGGCAGAGTTAGAGAGAGGGATGGAGGGAGGAAGGGATGGAGGGAGAGGCGGGCTTCATCCACTGGTTTACTCCCCAAATGGTCACAACAGCCAGGGCTGGGCTGGGCCAAAGCCAAGAGCCAGAAGCTTCTTCCAGGTCTGCCACATGGATGCAGGGTCCCAAAGACTTGGGCCATCCTCCATTGCTTTCCCAGGCATGTTAGCAGGGAACTGGGTTGGAAGTGGAACAGTCTGGACTCAAACTGGCACTCATATGGGATACTGGTGTTGCAGATGGTGGCTTAACCTGCTGTGCCACAATCCTGGCCCCATCTTTCTTCTTAAAAATATTAAATTTATTTTGTTCAGGCTTATTCTGAAGGTCCAAGAGTACAGGCTGAGAAGCCTTCGCTGAGGCTTCTCTAAACTGGCAGTGCATACTGCTGTTTCTAATCCATGACCAGATCCCCTTTGGGAGAAGTGATAACAGCAGTGGCAGCTTGTAGTCTGACATTTCCTGTTACTGTCCTTCCATTCTTTCTCTCCAGTTGATATCATCCATTGGAAGGGATGACATCTGTTTAAAAAGGTCTGTGGGGGCAGAAGCTTCTCCTTCTCATATCAGAGTGCCTGGGTTTGAGTCCATGGGTAGAAGTCCGAGCTTTGTTCCTGATTCCATCTTTGTGTTGTATACCCTAGGAGGCAGCAGATGATTGCTTAAATAGTAGGGTTCCTGCCCCCAGCATGCCCAAGTTGTGGGCACTTGGGCAGTAAACTACCGCATAGAAGATCTTTCTTTGTCTTTGTCTCTGTCTCTGCTTAATAAATAAATAAATAAAGATTTTAGAAGATTTGTGGCACATCTACACTTGACCACCAACTTTTTAAACACTTTGTATACTATTGTACTGGAGTGTTAAGAGGTGCACAATCCCTAAGAAATAAGTATATGTCTTCATTCCTGCCAGCCGTGCCTCAAATGTGAAATAACATTAATAGCCAGTGGAAACCAAGGAAGCAATGATTGACTAGTTATCTGTGCTTAGGATAAAGTAGCGCCCTTTGTAATACATTGGGATTTTGAGAACTTGACTTTGTTCCTCTTTATATAGGGCCTTCTCTTAAGACATTTTTCAGAATCTGAATCAGCACACCTAGTTGTTCTGAGTGGTTCCAAGTGTTTCTGTACCCACAAATAACTCTTCTGTGTCTGGTTGTATTAGACTTTACCCAGTGGAACTTTGTTTCATGAGGCTGTTCTGAAATTAGGAATGTTTTCTCACACCTGTAAAGCTTTCAGTTTTGCTCTTCCTGCTGACTATTTTCTTAAATTCAAAAAGCATTTATTTTCTCCTTCTTACCCAGAGTGAATACAAATGGATCAGATGACCCTGAGGATACAGGGTCCAATGAAAATAGGAGGGTCGGTGGGAATAATTCTCCATCTCTCTCAAATGGCGGTTTTAAACCTTCTAGGCCACCAAGACCTTCCCGACCACCTCCACCCACCCCACGTAGACCAGGTTTGTATTCCAGCTTTCAGTACTATGTTGTATATAATGTTCTATTTGGGAATTGATTCCCAGATATATTTCAGAAGTTCTTTCTTGGTCAGTTTTCTAGCTGTATTTTTACATTTTGCCCGTGAATGATCTTTTCTGTAGGTAACCAAGAACAACCTTTTCCCTAAATCTTTCTTCCCAGAGTGAAGTTGCTGAGGAAGAAAAATCACATGTACGTTCTATAAAGTATAGACTTTATAGATAAGAATGCAACTTTTTTGCATGGTTGTAAATATGTAACATAAGCATGACATATAGTAGAGATTTTGGTTCCTTTTTCCCATTTATATCCTTTTAAAAGACAATTATTACATGGCAGATAATTCAGCAGTGCTAAATGATAATCAGATTTTAAAGCAAAACTTATACAGTGAGTGAGTATGTTTCATGTAGTAACAGACACTTACATATAGAATATCCATTTTTCTCATTAACCCAAATTTTTATTCTTATTATTTCCCTTACCAATGTATGACCAGAAAAATACAAAGTAATTAAACCAAATATTGTTACAAAAGTTAATTGCCCTCAAATAATTTTATTAAATGATTTAATGTTTAATCATATGCCTTCTCTTTATGTAGATAATTGTATTAACTGTGTATTCCTGCTCTTTAAGATTTGGAATAATACTGATGACTTCCTTTAGAACTGTTTTGTCAACAAATACATTGAAAGACATTGCAAATGTAGCAAGTGCTTAATAATTATTTATAATAATATTATTGCATATCAGTCAGATCTTTCATATATTAACACCAAAAATTAGTCTCTGATCTGCAGAATTTCATACATAAGGTATTTTTAAGGACATAGAAAATTACAAATGAACTTAAAATACCATGGAATATGGTATTTTAATTTTAATATTAATTTTTCCATTGCTAAATGTTTTTATTTCTTGTGACATCAGGACACCAGAGAATCTGTGCTTTGTAATTAATAATGAAGCATAGGGTAAATGGTACCTAAGAAATTGAGAACAAATCTATTAAGTGGAAACTTCCCTTCCTTTTTATTGTTTTAAAGATAAAATTCTATAATTTAGATTTTGGAAAATGAAAGTGTTCCTACTTTCCCCAAATCTTGTATAGCATCTGTCAATGGTTCTCCACCTGCTACTTCTGAAAGTGATGGATCAAGTACAAGCTCTCTGCCACCCACAAATACAAATATAAATACAAGTGCATCTGAAGGAGCAACATCTGGATTAATAATTCCTCTTACTATATCTGGAGGCTCAGGCCCTAGGCCATTAAATACTGTAACTCAGGCTCCCCTACCACCTGGGTAAGTAACATTTTTTTGGTGAATATTTGTTTTGTTCAGGTTTCTACATATAGTCATTAATAAGGAAAACAATATTAAAATAATTTAATTATTTCAATAACAATCTTCATCTATTGTAATTGATTTTGAAGAGTCTACAGTAAAAAAAAAGCACATTCATGTACTCCCCCTTTTGTTTCTAGGGTAAAATCAAATAGTAGGTATATTTAAATTATGTTTTTATTATTATTTATTTAAAAGGCAGAGAGAGACAAAGAGATTGCCCGTCTACTGTCTTATTCTCCAAATGCTCACAATAGCTGGGACTGAGCCAGGCTGAAGCCAGGAGCCAGGAACTCAGCCCAGGCCTCCCAGATAGGTGACATGGACCCAAATACTCAACCAATTACCTGTTGCCTCCCTAGTTGTACACTAGTAGGAAACTGGAATGGGAAGCAGAGCCGGTATTCAAACCCAGGCATTCTACTATCCAATGTCAGGTGGTGGGTTAATCACCGTATCAGATACCCCAAGAATCATTTATATTTTGTTATAAATACCCCATGTTTTTCCATGGGATATCATGTGATTTTTCTTTTTTCTTTTTTTTAAGATTTATTTATTTACTTGAAAGAGTTACACAGAGAGAGAAGGAGAGGCAAAGAGAGGGGTCTTCCATCCATTGTTCACTCCCCAAATGGCTGCAATGGCTGGAGCTATGCCAATCTGAAACCAGGAGCCAGGAACTTCTTCTGGGTCTCCCATGTGGGTACAGGGGCTCAAGGACTTGGGCCATCTTCTACTGCTTTCCCAGGCCATAGCAGAGAGCTGGATCAGACATGGGGCAGTCAGGACTCGAACCGGTGCCCATATGGGATGCCGGCACTGTAGGCTGGGGCTTTAACCCGCTGCAGCACAGCGCCATCCCCATCATGTGATATTTTGATACATATAACTATGGTATAATGTTGGAATTATTATCTATTTGCAAACACTTAGTTTCTTTGACATGAAAACATTCGAAGACTTTTCTTTTTCCTTTTTTAAATAAGCAGTGCATTATCTATAGTCACTCTGCTATGCGGTAAAACAGAAGAATTTATTTCTCCTAAATGAATCTTTGTACCCATCAGCCAACTTTCTCCATCCCTCCCATTTTCCTAGTCTTCCCAGCCACTTCTATGAGATTAAGTTTTATAGATTTCACGTTAGTGGAGATCATGTGGTAATTTGTCTTTGTGTGCCTGGCTTCTCATTTTTAATAGAATGATCTTCATTTTCACCCATGTTGTTGTAAATGATAAAATTTCACCCTGTTTTTTGGCTGACCAGTATATTTGTGTGTATACCACATTTTTTTATCCATTCATATTTTGACGGACACTTACTTAGTTTCCATTTCTTGTGAGTAGTGCTGCAGTAAACATGGGAGTATTTTTTTTTAATTGAAGGACTTGAACCAAAGGAAGTTAACCAAGGTCAAATAATAAAATAGCCACCTAATTCAAACTGCTTTTCTGTTTGATGGGAGGAAATCCCATTTTAATGATAAAGAATTTTTTTCAGTATAAACTCATTATAGCAAAATAATAGTTTAGGGAACTGAGAAAATTAGTATTTATATTCTATTTTAATCTCTACTGATTATCTTAAAATATTTTAAAATTAATGTAAGACCAATTTTTATACATATAGATGTGATGGCATTCAAATTACTCCAGATCCCAAAATGCTAATCATAATTGATTGCTGTATTCATAGTTGGGAAGCCAAATTTGCAGGGTATTTGTACAAGAGATTAGCAAAAAAAAAAATGAGTGTTTGTAGAAGTTACTTGTACTTATAAGCTATGATGGTTTACTCCTATATGCTTCAATTTGGGGATAAACTTACCAAGGAAGCCAGAGTACTCAGATTGGCCAGGTAAAAACTTACTTTCTTGTACTGTGCAGGAACCCATGTGATAAAGTCTTTTTCTTTGATTTCAGTTTTTTTCCAGAATTCATATAGACTGTTACCTTTGTTAGTTGTCTTTGTTTAGTTTCATAGAATTAACTATAATATTCTTTTACCCTCAAGTTCTGAATTTCTCATTCCTGATCAAATTAAGAATGAGTTTGGTTTCCTAGGTAGACTGAACTCCAGCCTTTTTAGAGCAGACTTTTGCATAAAAGAAATGTCATTCCATGTGTATCACTCTCAGAAAATGCCATTTCTGCACTTTATTCCTAAATTCTGTTGGTATCTTCTTTATAACCTGATGTGCTTAGTTGCTTCAGTTCTGTAATATAGTTATATAAGGGGAAAAGGCAAAAACAGGATTAGGAAGCCGAACTACTCACATATGAATCCTACCAGCCTTTGTAATTTTGTGTTTAAGGTGGGAGCAGAGAGTGGACCAACATGGGCGAGTTTACTATGTAGATCATGTCGAAAAAAGAACAACGTGGGATAGACCAGAACCTCTACCTCCTGGGTAAGTATCTGAATTAAAAAAGAAAAATAATCTGTTTATTCAGCCTATATATAATCTTCCTTGATTCCTACTTTTTTATTGTCAGCCCTTTATCTACTTTGTTTTGTGTGGGTGAAAACTAGAGAGAATGAGAATTGTTTAAGAGTGTGATGAATGATTTTTATTTTCACTTACTTCATTTTAATTTTTATTTAATTTTCATTTCGTTTGAAAGGCAGAGGGACATAGACATATTTTCTATCCACTAGTTCACTCCCCAAATGTCTACAACAGCCAGAACTGGGTCAGGCTAAAATTCTATCATGAACTTCCCCAACCGTTTTGCAATAATTTTATAATATAAAACTTTTTATATAGTAAGGACTTTATCTTATATTTGGTAGGAGCTATAATTCCTTTCAATTAAATAACTTCCCTTCCTCTTGTAGTAACTAATCCTTAAACTCTACAGCTCTGAACCAGGTAAATAGTTCAGACAGGAAAACTTGAAGAATAAGACTTGAGGAATTTTTACATCAGAAATGAGTGAAGAGGTGGGTGTTTGGCGCAGGGCCTTTAGGATGCTTACATCCCAAATTGGAGTACCTGGTTTCAGTTGTAGCCACTCCACTTCCAATCCAGTTTCCTGTGAGTGCACATAACAGGAAGCTGCAGATGATGGCTCAAATACTTGGGTCCCTTGCCACCTACATTACAGACCTGGATGGAGTCCTTGGCTCCTTACTTCCGCCTGCCCTAGCTCTACGTATTGTGGGTTTTGGGGGGTAAACCAGCAAATGGAAGATCACTATTTCTCTTTCTCTCCCTCTCTGCCTTTCAAATAGATAAATAATATTTTAAGGTAGTGCTTTACTTATTAAATTAGAAGATTATATCTTGTTGGTGAGGAATTTTGCCTGGTAACTTTACTGGAGATAGTGTAAATTAGTTACAGCTCCTATAGAAAGCATGGATAGTATATCGAGACACATGTATGTATCCATAATAATGCATATACTCTTAGTAATTCTCTTCAGGAAATGTGTCTTAATTCAAAGGAAGAAAAAAAAAAAACTTGCTGTGTTATTGTTTTGCTATTTATAATACTTAGAATAATGGAAGCAACCTTAAGTCACCAACCAGGCAGCAAGTTACTGTTATCAGCTATCACTCAATTAAAAAAGATTACTTTGTAATCATTTAAAATGATAAAAAGTATTCTTGTGAAAAAGTCCTTAATATCTGTAAGGACCTATATGCAATTTGTGTTCCTGTTATGATTGCAGAAATAACAAGATCATTGAAAAAATATAACTTTTTTTTCAAGATTTATTTATTTGAAAGGCAGAGTTAACAGAGACAGGTAGAGAGAGGTGGCTTCCATCTGCTGGTTCATTCCTCAAATGGTTGCAATAGCCAGGGTTGGTACAGACCAAAGCCAGAAGTCTGAAACTCATCCAGGTCTCCCACATGTGGCAGGGGCCCGAGTACTTGGGCTATCTTTCTCTGCTTTCCAAAGCACATTAGTGGGAACTAGTCTGGAAGTGTAACAGCCAGAACTTTTGAACCATTGCTCAGATGGGATGTCAGAATCACAAGCAATGACTTAACCTGCTGGGCCACGGTGCTGGCCCTGAGTCATTTTCTCAATGATTGTTTTAAGACTGTTTAAGGTTATTTAAGGTGGAGCTTCCGCCTGCGGCGCTAGCGTCCTGGCTGCTTCACTTCTGATCTAGATCCTTGCTAATGGCCTGGGAAAGCAGCAGAAGATGGCCCAAGTGCTTGGGCCCTGCATCCATGTGGGAGACCCAGAAGAAGCTTCAGATCAGGCCACCTGTGGATGCCGTGGCCATGTGGGGAGTAAACCAGTGGATGGAAGACCTCTCTCTGTCTCTGTAACTCTGCCTTTCAAATAAATCTTTAAAAATAAAGACTTGAAAGATAATTGAAAATGAATCTTGATGTGAATGGAATGGGAGAGGGAGCGGGAGATGGGAGGGGTGCGAGCGGGAGGGAAATTATGGGGGGGAAAGCCATTGTAATCCACAAACTGTACTTTGGAAATTTATATTTACTAAATTAAAAAAAATAAAAAGACTTACTGAATATGCATTGCATTTTAAGGACTTGATTGATACATTTTAAGAAAATTTAATAAATTTTTGGGCACATTCTTAAATTCATTTATAGAACCTTTTTTTTTTTTTTGACAGGCAGAGTTAGAGACAGAAAGGTCTTCCTTTTCCATTGGTTCACCCCCTTGTTCACCCCCCAAATGGCCGCTACGGCTGGTGCGTTGCGCCAATCCGAAGCCAGGAGACAGGTGCTTGCTCCTGGTCTCCCATGCAGGTGCAGGGCCCAAGCACTTGGGCCATCCTCCACTGCCTTCCTGAGCCACAGCAGAGAGCTGAACTGGAAAAGGAGCAACTGGGACTAGAACCTGGGGTGCTGGCGCTGCAGGCGGAGGATTAGCCAAGTAAGCCGCGGCGCCGGCCATTTACAGAACATTTAAAAAAACTTGTATGAGGCCTTCAGGCACTTTAAAAATTGTTTGTCAAGGTAAAATCTTATGTCTGTTTCATAAGTATTTGTTGTATTAGCTTGTTTTTTTTTTTTTTTTTTTTTTTTTTTTTTTAGCTGGGAACGGCGGGTTGACAACATGGGACGTATTTATTATGTTGACCATTTCACAAGAACAACAACGTGGCAGAGGCCAACATTGGAATCTGTCCGGAACTATGAACAGTGGCAGCTACAACGTAGTCAACTTCAAGGAGCAATGCAGCAGTTTAACCAGAGATTCATCTATGGGGTGAGCAGCATGTTTATTAATATAATAAATTAATAAAAATATTCAGGTTTAAAAAATTTTGTGTGTGTGTGTGTGTGTGACAGGCAGAGTGGACAGTGAGAGAGAGAGACAGAGAGAAAGGTCTTCCTTTGCCGTTGGTTCACCCTCCAATGGCTGCCGTGAATGGCGCGCTGCGGCTGGCGCACCGCGCTCATCTGATGGCAGGAGCCAGGTGCTAGGTGTTTTTCCCTGGTCTCCCATGGGGTGCAGGGCCCAAGGACTTGGGCCATCCTCCACTGCACTCCCTGGCCACAGCAGAGGGCTGGCCTGGAAGAGGGGCAACTGGGACAGAATCCGGCGCCCCGACCGGGACTAGAACCCGGTGTGCTGGCGCCGCAAGGTGGAGGATTAGCCTGTTGAGCCATGGCGCCGGCAAAAATTTTATTTTTTAACAAATATTTATTTATTTGAAAGAATTGTGCAGAGGCAGAGAGAGAAGTAGGAAAGGGGGTTTTCTATCCTCTGGTTCACCCCCCAGATGGCCACAATAGCCAGAGCTATACCTATCTGAAGCCAGGAGCCAGGAGCTTCTTCCAGGTCTCCCACGTGGGTGTAGGGGCCCAAGGACTTGGACCATCTTCTGCTTTCCCAGGCTACAGCAAAGAGCTGGATCAGAAGTGGAGCAGCCGGGACTCGAACCAGTGCGTTTATGGGATTCTGGCATCACAGGTGGTGGTTTTACCACTGTGCCACAGCTGCAATCCTTAAACTTTTATTTTTTAAAAAAATTATTTCAGAGAGAGCTCTCATTTGCTAGTTAACTCCCCAAATGCCTACTAAGGTGGTTTTGGGCTGAAACTGGGAGCTGAGAACTCAGTCCAGGTTTCCCATGTGAGTAACGGGGGCCCAATTACTGAACCATTGCTTGTTTCCTCTTAGGGTGCACATTAGCAGAAAGCTGAAATAGGGAGTGGAGCTAGAACTTGGTATTTGAATCCAGGCACTCTGATATGGCATCTTTACCACTGGCCTAAATACCAGTGTTCAGTTTTTCCTCCTTTCCTATCCATACATTCTGATTGATTTTCTGTAATTCTTGTTCTTTGGTTATAGAGTGATTCTCTATTACATAAAATTTAGACAACCTATTTTAGTTCCTATGATAGAGCCAAAGATATGAATTGATATGAATTAATTGAACATCCTTTTAAAGATTTATTTATTTATTGGAAAGGCAGTATTATGGAGTGAAAGAGAGGGAGAGACAGATCTTCTGTCCACTGCTTCACTCCCCAAATGGCTACAACAGCCAGAGCTGGGCCAGGCCAAAGTCAGGAGTCGGAAGCTTCTTCCACGTTTCCCATGTGGGTGCAGGGCTCAAACACTGGGACCATCTTCCACTGCATTCCCAGACACATTAGCAGGGAGCTGGATTGGAAGTGGAGCAGCTAGGACTCAAACCAGCACCCATATGGGATGCCAGCACTGCAGGAGGAGGCTTAACTTTGTATACCACAGCACCGGCCCCAGAATTGAACATTCTCAGTACCATCTATTGAAGTGGTATAGTGGTAGTGTGTTGCCGAATCTGCTTATTGGGAATATTAAGTAGTCTTCATTCACCACTTCACTGAACCTAGTTACTGGGTAAGATACTCTCATATACCGAGCACTTTTAGCCTCAGAATGAAAAATGGCTGATGAGACACTGTAATGATAGTTCCTGGTGTGTAGCTTTTTTCTGTCCAGGGATACCCAATGGGGTAGGCTTGAGTCTTAAAGAATTCTCAAAAAAATTAAAAAAAAAAGAATTATCAAAATAGTTTGTCATGGAAGGTGACAGGAATATGTCTCTGTAGGTGCCTACCCACTTGTGGGGCATCCTTCTTGTAGCCAACCCACCTGCCTCAAACCAGAGGAAATCCAAGATTTTGGTTTTGCTGTGTTACTAAATGAGGGGAGGCTTGTACACAGACTGCACCTAGGGATGCTGTTTAGGACAAATTCATTCAATTAAAAAGTACTCACTTAGGGTCTGTATTGAGGCACAATGGATTAAGCTGCCACCTGCCACACCTACATCCTGTGGCAGAGTGTCTATTTTAGTCCTGGCTACTCTGCTTCCAACACAGCTTCCTGTGCATATGTATGGGAAGGCAGCAGATCATGGCTCAGGTTTTGGTCCTGTCCACCAACATGGGGGACATGGATGGAGTTCCTGGTTTATGCCTTTGGCCTGGCCTAGTCCTGGCTGTTGGCTACATTTGGGGAGTGAACCAGAATATCAAAGATCTGTCTTTCATACTCTGTTACCATCGCCCTTCTTTTCAAATAAATAAAATAAACTTCAAAAAAAAAAACCTGACAGGTAGGTTCCTGCTGGGATAGGGAGAGGGGAAGCTTCACTTTTTTTTTTTTTTTTTAAAGATTTATTTATTTAAAAGGTTGAGTTCCAGAGAGAGAGGGAGTGACAGAAAGAGAGATCTTCCATCTGCTGGTTCACTCCCCGAATGGCCACAATGGCCAGAGCTAAGCCAATCTGAAGCCAGGAGCCAGGAGGTTCCTCTGGGTCTCCCACATGGGTGCAGGGACCCAAACACTTGGGCCATTTTCTGTTGCTTTTCCGGGCACATTAGCGGGGAGCAGGATCAGAAGTGGAGCAACCAGGGCTTGACTGGTGCCCATATGGGATGTGGGCACTATAGGCAGCGGATTTACCTGCTGCATCACAGCGCTGGCCCCCACCTTTTTTTTTTTTTTTTTTTTTTAGATTTTTTTTGAGTGATAGTTACAGAGAGAGAAACAAAGAAAAAGTTCTTCCATCCACTGGTTCATTCCCCAAATGGCCATAACAGCCTGAGCTGGGCCTATCCAAAGCCAGAAGCCAGGAGCTTCCGGGTCTCCCATGCGGATGCAGGGGCCCAAGCACTTGAGCCGTCTTCTATTGCTTTCTCAGGCCATAGCAGAAGAGGAAGAGGGGCAGTCAGGATATGAACTGATGCCCATATGGGATGCCCATGTTGGCAGATGGAGGCCTAGTCCCCTATGCCACAATACACTCATTAGCCTTGTGCACATTCAGTAGGACCTTGGCTTCTCTTTTTCCAGAGATTGATTCCTACTTTGCTTTAATTCAACAATGTGATAATTGTAAATAGAATTTTGAGCCTTCCCTATAGTTTATTGCTCATTAACATATTCTAGTTGGGATTCTTTTCTTTTAATCACTGGACAACCTGCTCTTGCTTCCTCAGTTCCCTTCTCACAGTTCTTTGCATATCTCATATTCAAATTGTGCCTTCCTTTCAAGATATACATATACATGTAAGGTTTTTTTTTTCCCCAGCCATCTGATAACCTAGTGCTGGTATTATAAATAACTTTGGGGGGATATATTTTTCTAATTTTTATATTACTGATATAAAATGTATAGCAAAGAAAAAATGGTAATTTAGGAGGTAAGGATTCTGTATTTGTATATTTTAATTTCAAGTAATTTTACATGTTAGATAATGCCTATACTCTACCACAGTGAAGAGTATTGGCATTTATCAGTAACCATGTGACACTTAGCTAAGGTGCATGCTCTGTAAGAATGTGTTACGTTTGGCCAGCGCCGTGGCTCAACAGGCTAATCCTCCGCCTTGCGGCGCCAGCACACCGGGTTCTAGTCCCGGTCGGGGCGCCGGATTCTGTCCCGGTTGCCCCTCTTCCAGGCCAGCCCTCTGCTGTGGCCCGGGAGTGCAGTGGAGGATGGCCCAAGTCCTTGGGCCCTGCACCCCATGGGAGACCAGGAAAAAGCACCTAGCACCTGGCTCCTGCCATTGGATGAGCGCGGTGCGCCGGCCGCAGCCAAAGGAAGACCTTTCTCTCTGTCTCTCTCTCTCACTGTCCACTCTGCCTGTCAAAAAAAAAAAAAAAAAAGAATATGTTACGTTTACATGTCCAGGAGATGTATATGAGTACTTATAAAGTTGCTCTGAAATAATGTTTAAAGTTTTTAATTACTTCACCATTTTTGGTTCATTTTAGAATCAAGATTTGTTTGCCACATCACAAAATAAAGAATTTGATCCCCTTGGTCCTTTGCCACCTGGTTGGGGTAAGTCCTTTATTTTTTTACAATGAATGTCATTTTATTTATCAGATATTTATAGATGATTCTTTGTTGTTGCTTTAGTGAATATCTAGGAAGATTTTGGGCTTATCAGTTTATTTCAAGATGCTGTATGAGCATTAAGTTCTGTAGATGTTCTAAATTGACTTCTATTAAAATAAACTTTCATTTCTTTTTAAAATATTTATTTATTTATTTGACAGGTAAAGTTATAGACAGAGAGAAACAGAGAGAAAGGTCTTCCTTCTGTTAGTTCACTCCCCAAATGGCCGCCATGGTTGGTGCTGCGCCGATCCCAAGCCAGGAACCAGGTGCTTCTTCCTGGTCTCCCATGTGGGTGCAGGGGCCCAAGCACCTGGGCCATCCTCCACCGCCCTCCCAGGTCACAGCAGAGAGCTGGACTGGAAGAGGAGCAACCGGGACTAGAACCTGGCGCCCATATGGGATGCCAGCGCCTCAGGTGGAGGATTAGCCAAGTGAGCCATGGCGCCAGCCCCAAAATAAACTTTCATTTCTAAAGTTTGAAAATACCGATCACTCAGTATTGAAAAGGGAATGGTCTGTTGATAACAGCCATCTGGATGGTCATTCAGGGCATTATGCTTAGTGAAAAAGCTAATCCCTAAGGATCATATACTGTATGTTTAAATTTATATAACATTCTTAAAATGACAAAACTAGAGGTCTACAACTGATTAATAGTTGTCAGGAGACAGAGTACATGAAAAGTGTATAAATACCAGAAATAATAGAAGAGGGGAGTCTTATGTGATGATAGAACAGTTTGTAAGTTGATTGTGGGAGTGATTACATGAATCTATAGAAGGAGTAGAAATAGAATTATATATTCATAAGGGCCACCTTTATGGCACAGTGGGTTAAAGCTCTGCCTGCAATACTGGTATCCAAATGGGTGCCAATTCAAATCTCGGTGACACCACTTCCAGTTCTCCCTGCTAATGCACCTAGGAAAGCAGTACAAGGGCTGGTGCCGCGGCTCAATAGGCTAATCCTCCACCTTGTGGCGCCAGCAAACTGGGTTCTAGTCCCAGTCGGGGTACCGGATTCTGTCCTGGTTGCCCCTCTTCCAGGCCAGCTCTCTGCAATGGCCAGGGAGTGCAGTGGAGGATGTCCTAAGTGCTTGGGCCCTGCACCCGCATGGGAGACCAGGAGAAGCACCTGGCTCCTGCCATCTGATCAGTGCCGGCCGCGGCGGCCATTGGAGGGTGAACCAATGGCAAAAGGAAGACCTATCTCTCTGTCTCTCTCTCTCACTGTCCACTCTGCCTGTCCAAAAAAAAAAAAAAGGCAGTACAAGATGGCTCAAGTACTTGATTCCTTTACCCATGTAGGAGACCTAGGTAAAGTTCCTGGCTTCTGGCTTTGGAACTTTAGCCAGCCCTGTCCATTCTGGCTAAATGGGGAGTTAACCACCAGATTGAAGATCTCTCTCTTTCTCTATAACTCTACCTTTCAAATGAATAAAATAAAAATGGGTACTTTTTAAAAAAAAGTTTATCTTTACAATGATGAATTTAGCTTTAAAAAGGGTGAAAAGTTGGTGTGGTCATTGTGGTGTAGTGGGTAAAGCCACCCCTGCAACACTGGCATCCCAGATGGGCCCCTCATATCCATGTGGGAGACCCTGATGAAACTCCTGGCCACTGCTTTGACCCAGCCCCACGCTGGCTATTGCTACCACAGGAGAATGAACCAGCAGATGAAGTATCTTTGCCTTTTCTCTCCTCTCTGTAACTCTTCCTAAATAAATATCTAAACCTTTTAAAGAAATGGTGAAAAGTTAACAAGGTTTGCAGTTAACAGTAATTTACCAATGTTAGTTTCCTAATTTTTAATTCATTTTTATTTATTTATTTGAAAGGCAGAGGTTGAGAGAGATGGAAACAGATAGAGATCTCCCATCTGCTGGCTCACTGTTCAGATCCTAGAAACAGCTAGGGCTGGGCCAGGGGCCAAAGCCAGAAGCCAAGAACTCAATCCAGTACTTGAGCCATCACTTGCTGCCTCCTAGGGTGTATATTAGCAGGAAGCTGGAATCAGGAATGGAACAGTGACTCAGAATTAAACACTCCCATTGAAATGCAGGCATCTCAAATGGCATCTTATTTTTTTAATATTTATTTTATTTATTTGAAAGAGTTACAGAGAGAGGGAGGAACAGAGAGAGAGAGAGAGAGAAAGAGTCTTCCATCCACTGCTTAACTCCCCAAATGGCTGCAACGGCTGGAGCTAGGCCAATCCAAATCCAGGAGCCAGGAGCTTCTTCCATGTCTTCAACACAAATGCAGGGGCTCAAGGTCTTGGGCCATCTTCTACTGCTTTCCCAGGCCATAGCAGAGAGCTGGATCAGAAGTGGAGCAGTCAGGACTCAAGCCGGTGCCCATGTGGGATGCAGGCCCTGCAGGCTGGGACTTTAACCCACTGTACCACAGCGCTGGCCCCAAATGGTATCTTATTCAAAACCAGAGCCTGTCACAGTTTCCTGGTTTTTAGATTTATTTATTTGAAAAGCAGAGTTACAGAGAGAAAAAGAAAATTTCCACCTGCTGGTTCATTCCCCCATGACCCCAACAGCTGGGGCTGGGCCAAGAGCCAGGAGCTTCCTCCAGGTCTCCCACGAGGGTACAGGGGCCCAAGGTCTTGGGCTATCCTCTGTTGCTTTCCCAGGTACATTAGCAGGGAGTTGGATTGGAAGTGGAGCAGCTGGGACTCTGCTTTTCAGACAAAATGAAAATAAAGAATTTTTTAGATGGCCCAACAGCTATAATGATTTAAAAAATAAACCCATTGTGGCACCAGATCAAATTTTATCTTAAAATTGCAGCTTTTTCCTAATACTGGAATAAATTGAGAGAGTGATATTTCCAGACAGTCTTATTAGGAAACATTGGTCCCCAAGAGAGATCATTCTAGCACCCCTGAGTCATGGAGAAAAAGGTTAATGTGTCAAGATTACACATTCAATTCTGAGCAATAGATGATAATGACTTGATAGCACTTCTCCCCTCCTTTTTGGCTCCCCCCCCCCTTTTGAGAAATCTTATTCTTTAATTAAGATTATTCATCCTCAAAACACCCCTTCGAATTAAAAATGTAAAAAATGTCTTGGGCCATACTTAAAGGGTAGATATATGAAAGTTATTAATTTCTGTCTTTTTTTTTTTTTAAAGATTCATTTAATTGAAAGTTAGACTTAGAGGAGAGAGAGAGAGAGAGAGAGAGAGAGAGAATCTTCCTTCTGCTGGTTCATGAACTCCCCAGATGGCCACAAGGCTCAGGACTGGGTCAGACTGAAGTCAGGAGCTAGGAACTTCTTCCAGGTCTCCCAGTTGTGTGCAGGGGCCCACGGACCCATCTTCCGTTGCTTTCCTAGGCCATTAGCAGGGAGCTGGATTGAAGTGGAGCAGCCAGGCCATGAACTGGTGCCCCAAGGGGATGCCGGTGCTACAGATGGCAGCTTAACTTGCTGTACCACAGCACCGCAGAATTTCTGTCTTTACTAAAGCCTAGTGATCTGAATGTGAGTTTTCTGGCTCTGTTGGATCTCCAGAGTAGTCAGGTGTGGTTGATCTGAAGCAGTTTTCAAAAGGAGGTGTTGAACTTGTTCTATCACATTGCATTCCTAAACATACCTAGTTTGTCCAGATTTATTTTCTGAGTTTCTGTTTTAGAGAAGAATTAATAGGATGTATTTGCAGGTCATGTATTTATCCTCCTAATTTTAAGAGATTTATTTATTTATTTGAAGTGAGAGTGAAAGAGTAGGGGTCGAGGGAGGGAGGGAAAGAGAGAGAGCTTCTGTCTGCTGGTTCATTCCCCTAATGGCTATAATAGCCACTGCTGTGCCAGATTGAAGTCAGGAGCTCTTTATTAGTTTCCTATATAGGTTGCAAGAACCCGAGTAATTGAGTCATCTTCTGTCTTTCAAGGTGCAGTACCAGAAAGCTGGATTGGAAGCACAATAGCTGGGATTCAAACCAGCACTTCAGTGAGGGATGCAGGCACATCCCAAATGATAGCTTAACTCCAACACCCCTGTCCTCTTGATTTTAGTGCAGAAAAATTAGGACCGGTTCATGATCATGGTCATATACATATACAGACTGCTTTACTCCTTTGGAACGGCCGTAGGAAATACTGCTTCCTGTTTATAGAAGTCTGAGCTGTGAGCTATGTTGCTCTTATTAGAAAAGCTTGTCTTACAGGCTGGTCCTTGTCTTCTGTATATATTGTTATCTGGATTTTTTTCTGATTTTATATGTTAGACAACAATATTCTAAAATACTATCTCTGACCCAGCTTATTTTGGCTTCTAGCTTCTTGCCCTGCTGTTTTATAGTCTGCTTATTTTTAGATTTCACACTCCTGAAATTTCACACCCCTTCCCAAGTGACCTTGTGATTCTTCTACTCAGGCTGAGCACTGCATTATGACTCTGCCTTTGTGGTATGTGCCTTATTTGTAGAGCCAGTAACAATACTACTACCACAACAAATGAGCAGACAGTACCTTTTATACTTTCAGAATTGACACAGGAAATAGAATCCCAGCTCACAGCCTATGTTTTTTATTTACTTGAAAGTTAGAGTTTTGTAGAGAGAGGGAGAGACAGATCTTCCATCCATTAGTTTACTCCCCAGATTGTCGCAACAGCCAAGGCTTAGACAGAACGAAGTCCAGTATGCCACGTGGGTGGCAAGGGTCCAGTCCCTTGGACCATCTTCTGCTCCCTTCCCAGGTACGTTAGCAGGGAGCTGGATTGGAAGTGTAGCAGCTGGGATACCAACTGGTGCTCAGATGGGGTGCTGGCAGTGCAGGCTGTGGTCTCACCCAATACACCACAATGCCAGCCCCTGTTTTCTCATTTCATGGTTGCTATGAAAAAATACGCATAAGGCCCATCAGTTTCTATTTTTACTATTTAAACATCAAGTCAAGGAGTGCTCTGATTTGCATTCATATTTAATGTTCAATAATTTCAGTATTGTTTATCATGTGGCTTTTTTCCCTAGCCAACTAAGAAATCAATTCTATAGCCACAGTACCTCCTCTCATTAAGTAGATAAGCCTTTAGCATGCAAGTGTGTCTACCTATGAAATTTTCTGTTTTTCATAAGCTCTTCTAAGAAATGCTCATATCATCAGCATATACTTAGATAGGAGCCAAATTTGCTGTCAGTTTTATCTTGCTTCATGTTAGCTTCTGGAAGGAAAACCTCATTCCTTGAAACCTAAATTTACATGACAGAAATAGATGGATATAGGAATAGACATCATGACACAATGGCATAGCTGCTACTTGTGATGCCTGTGTCCCATACTGGAGTGCCAATTTGAATATCCTTTGCTCCACTTCTGATTCAGCTTCTTTGAGAATGCATCCTGGGAAACAGCAGATGAGCTCAAGTGTTCTCCCTGCACTCTGTCCTGTTTAAGTGCTTTTCCCCACTACACACACATGAAGGACCTAGAGGGAGTTCCAGCTTTCTAACTTTGGCCTGGCCTACCCCTAGCTTCTGTGGCCATCTAGGGAGTGAACAAGTAGATGGGAGAGATCTCTCTGACTCTCTACCTTTCAGATAAATGAAAATAAGTACTGGGCATGGCACTGTTGCATAGCAGGTAAAGCCTCTGCCTATGGTACCGGCATCCCATATGGGCACCGATTGGACTCCCAGCTGTTCCACTTCCAGTCCATCTTCAGTCTAAGCACCTGGAAAAGCAACAGAGGTTGGCTCAAGGGCTTGGGCCCTTGCAGCCACGTGGGAGACCCAGATGAAGCTCCTGGCTCCTGATTTTGTCCTGGCCCAGCCCTGGCTGTTGTAGCCATATGGGGAGTGAACCAGCAGATGGAAGATTCTGTCTGTCTCTTCTCTTCTGTGTGTAATTCTTACTTTCAAATTAAGTAATTAATTAGTTTAAAAAATAAAAGTTTTTTAAAAGATGAATATATTTTCAACTGTGCACTTAGGGTATTTTTTTTAGGTTATAAAAATTAACAGATTATTTGAATACATATTTTTAAATAAAGACAGTTCTAGATTTGCAGATTTAAAAAATTCACTATGACTACCAAGACATGAACTTGCCTTTTTGCCACGTTGCAAGTATACACTGCGCACTATGTGTGCTGTTTTTGCTTTAAGACAACTATGGAGTTGGTGACAAATTCTGTGTCCAGAATACCTTGAGCACAAAAGCCTAGTTAATGTTCAAGGTCTATAAAGAGATGCAGAGTTCCATTTTTCTGGATGTTATGCAAGCCTGGAATTCTTTTTTTTTTTTAAGATTTATTTATTTATTTGAAAGACCAAATTATCAGGGGAGCATGGGGGACATCTTCCATCCTGTGGTTCGCTCCCTAAATGCCCACAACCACCAAATCTTGGCCAGAATACAACCATCCGGGTCTCCCAGGTGGGTGCCAGGGCCGAAGCACTTGACCATCCACTGCTTTCTCAGGAGCATTAGCAGGGAAATGAATCAGAAGTGGAGCAGCTGCGATTCAAACCAGTGCCCATTGGGATGCTTGTGCTTTAGACAGAGGCTTAACCAACTAAGCCACAGTGCAAGCCCCAGCATATCTGGAATTCTATTTCCATTTTAGGCTCAGCTGATTTAGATAGTAGTTGAGATGTCAAGAGTGATTCATAATATTCACTAGAACATTTCTTTATAACTTGTAACATCACTAGTATTTGAAATCATGCAAACGATGTAGGAGATAGAACTAAATGCTACCAAATACTAACTTGGCAAGGTATAATTTGGCTTAAGACACATCCTATAGTATCTAGCTTAAAGAAAGATCTTAGGGATCTAAATAAATGTTAGAAAATTAGATACCAGTTTTTCAAACCAGAATATAAAAATTAGTTTTGTCAACATGCAATTAAACTTGTTTGAAAATTACTAATTTCAGAAAGTATATTTGTTAAACTTGAATTCATATTTAATCTGTAATACATTAATTATTCATTTTGAGACATGTTGGCCAAATTAAAAAATTCAAATATAAGAAGAGTTCCATCTTGTGAAGAATTACTTGACAGTGGAACAGAGATAGCAGAACTTAATATTAAAACTTCAAAGCTTTTTTCTGGGCTGTTAAAAGAAATGATATCCTGGGCCTGCCCTGTCACATGGAAAGATAAGCCTCTGCCTGTGATGCCAGCATCCCACATGAGTGCTGGTTCAAGTTCTGGCTGCCCTACTTCCGATTCAGATCCCTGCTAATGCACTTGACAAAACAGTGGAAAATAACCCAAGTACTTGGGCCCTTGTACCCATATAGGAGAACTGGAAGAAGCTCCTGGCTTTGGTCTGGCCCAGCCCCAGCTGGTGAGGCCATTTGGGGAGTGAACCAGCAGATGGAGGATAACCCTAAATGGAGACCTGAGTTTCTCTTATCTCTGCTATTTAATTCTAAGAATAACTTTTACTCAGATTTTCACACCTTTCATTTTATTCTTACCACTATGAGGTAGGTGGTTTTACTTTATCCTGAAGATAAGAAAATTCAGATTAAATGTGTGAAAAGCTGAGTAAAAGTTATTCTTGTTTTTGTTGGAATGAGCAGAAAGACTCAGTTGGCAGCACATTGTATAGTAACTGAACTCAACATCTAGAATATAATGTTTCTCTAAAGTTTGGTAAGCATGTGTGTTTAATAATCAAGTGATAAATCTTAAAAATTCAAGGATTAAAAACTATAAACCCAAGAAAATAATGAGAAATTGGCAATCTCAGCTCATTTTGTTTTAATTTGAGGAAAAAGACTATGCCAATGTTAATGCTTTTGTTGTTGTTGTTGTTTTTAATAAAGAGAAGAGAACTGACAGCAATGGCAGAGTGTATTTTGTCAACCATAACACTCGAATTACACAATGGGAAGACCCCCGAAGTCAAGGGTAAGAACTTTTAGTTACCAGTGTATATATATATTTAACATCATAAAGATTATATGTTATTTCTAAGTTACAAAGAGGATCAAATTTGCATATTCTTTTCAAAAAGGCATTAAACTGTAACCTACATGCTTTGGAGAGAGAAAAAAATTATACTATTACTTTCTTATAATGAGAGACTTGGAAGGTTTCTTGACAGCATAGAAAAAAAATCATTGGTACACTGGTATATAAAAATACAATAATATAGTTAAAATATTCACATATATTTATTAGTGAGATGAGATTATTGATTTTGATTAACTTTAAAATTATTTGTTTATTTTTAAAGATTTATTTATTTGAAAGTCAGAGTTAAACAGAGAGGAGTGGCAGAGAGAGAGAGCGAGTGAGAGAGTGAGCTTCTATCTGATGGTTCACTCCACAATTGGCCGCATGGCTGGAGCTGCGCTGATCCAAAGCCAGGAGCCAAGAGCTTCCTCCAGGTCTCCCATGCAGGTGTAGGGTCCCAAGGACTTGGGCCATCTTCTACTGCTTTCCCAGGCCATAGCATAGAGCTGGATTGGAAGTGGAGCAGCCGGGTCTCAAACTGACACTCATATGGGATGCCGGCTCTCAGGCAAGGGCATTAACCCGCTGCTCCACAGTGTGGGCCCCGAAATTATTTATTAATTTGAGAGAGAGAGGGAGAGACATAACTCCCATACGCTGATTTCACTTCCTAAGTGCCTGGAATGGTTGGGTCTGGACCAAGCCAAAGCTAGGAACTGGGAGCTCAACCCAGGTCTCCCACATGGGTGAAAGGAACCCCAACTACTTTAGCTGTCACCTGTTACTCCCAGGGTGCTTATTCATAGGAAGCTGAAGTCTCAAGTAGAGCTGGAACTTGAACCCAGACACTGCAATATAGGATACGGCATCCTAAGTAGCATCTTCTTTTTGCTTTTTTTTTTTTTTTTTTTGACAGGCAGAGTGGACAGAGAGAGAGAGAGAAAGGTCTTCCTTTGCCGTTGGTTCACCCTCCAATGGCTGCCGCGGCTAGTGCACTGCGGCTGGCGCCCTGCGCTGATCTGAAGCCAGGAGCCTGGTGCTTCTCCTGGTCTCCCATGTGGGTGCAGGGCCCAAGCACCTGGGCTATCCTCCACTGCACTCCTGGGCCACGCAGAGAGCTGGCCTGGAAGAGAGGCAACCGGGACAGAATCCAGCACACCAACCGGGACTAGAACCCGGTGTGCCAGTGCCGCAAGGCGGAGGATTAGCCTGTTGAGCCGCAGTGCCAGCTGTAAGTTAATAAATCTTTAAAAAAAATTCCTGCTCCCAGATCAGTAATTTTTTTAAAAGATTTATTTATTTAAAGGCAGAGTTACAGAGAGGCGAGAGAAAGAGAGGGAGAGCGAGAGGGAGGTCTTCCATCTACTGGTTCACTCCCCAAATAGCTCTAGTTGCCAGAACTGGGCTGATCTGAAGCCAGGAGCCTGAAGTTTCTTCCAAGTTTCCCACACGGGTGCAGGGGCCCAAAGACTTGGGCCATCCTCCACTGCTTTCCCAGGTCATAGCAGAAAGCGGGATGGGAAGTAGAGCAGCCAGGACTTGAACTGGTACCCATATGGGATGCTGGTGCCACAGGTGGAGGCTTAGCCTACTATGCCACAGTGCCAACCCCTTTAATAAACTTTTTTTTTTTTTTTTTAAAGACAAAGAGTAGGGATGTTGTTGGGGTTTGAAAATGGAGATGAATGTGAAGACTTCAGCAGCAGAATAGGCAGAGCTTCATTACCCTGAGATGTTTAGGTTGGGTTATTAGGTAGATGGAGAACATAGGCTATGTAGAAAATAGACTGAGTGGTCTTTGCTTCTAATGATAACTTTAATGTGTTTGTGGGATATCTAGATAGAGATGTCTACCACACAACTGAAGATACTAGACTAAATCATTTTCTGAAAGATTTCTGCTATCTTTGTGGATATTTTTAGCTTCTATACTGGGTAAACAAGCAACCCTTGAATGTGTTTTTTCCCTTGTTTTGTAGTCAATTAAATGAAAAGCCCTTACCTGAAGGTTGGGAAATGAGATTCACAGTGGATGGAATTCCATATTTTGTGGACCATAATAGAAGAACAACCACCTATATAGATCCTCGCACAGGAAAATCTGCCCTGTAAGTTTTTTAAACATTGTAGATTAAAATTTTCTTCACTTTTGATGTAAATATATGCATTAACAAGGAATGAATGTCTTAATGTTTCTTGAGTTAACTTACCAATTTGACTATGTTTGCTAAGTCATCTATTTTTAAATCAGTTGATTTATTTTATATTGTTGAGGTTTGATTTCTATGTATATAGATATGCATCACTTGAGGAGGCGGATATGTTCTCAGAAATGGGTTGTTAGGTGATTTTTGTCCCTCTGTGAACATCAGAGAGTACACATACACAAACCAAGATGATATAGCATAAAATAAACCTAGGCTACATCGTGTGTGTATGTGTGTACGTGTATGTACGTGTATGTACATGCATGCGTATTTTGGTATAATCTGTTGCTCTTGAGGCCTTGATGCGATTGAACAGCACAAGATTAATTCGAACACAAGAGAAAATGATATATTCAAGAGATGTGGTATGGGACTGGCACTGTGGTACAGCGAGTGAAAGTCCTGGCCCACAATGCTGGCATCCCATGTGGGTGCCAGTTTGAGTCTGGGCTACTCCACTTCCAATCTAGCTCTCTGCTGTGGCCTGGGAAAGCAGAAGAAGATGGTCCAAGTCCTTGGGCCCCTGCAACGGTGTGGGAGACCCAGAAGAAACTCCTGGCTCCTGGCTTCGGATCAGCTCATCTTTGGACATTTCAGTCTTCTGGGGAGTGAACCAGTGGATGGATATCCTCCTCTCTCTGTCTCTACCTCTATCTGTAGCTCTTTCAAATAAATAAATTTTAAAAAGAGAGAGAGATGGGGTAACCATGAGATGTATCAGGCTGCCGCAAGTTTGTTATAGCATACTATTTATTTATTTATTTTCAAAGAGTTACAGAGAGACGGAGGGACAGAGAAGGAGCCATGTTCTATCCTCTGTTTCACTCTTCAGATAGGCAAAACAGCCAGTTCTGGGCCAGACCATAGCCAGGAGTCAGGAACTTCATCTGGGTCTTTCACGTTGGTGGCAATTGATCCAAACACTTGAGACAATCTTCTACTGCTTTTCTCAGGCCTTTAGCGGGGAACTGGATTAGAGGAGGAGCAGGTGGAACATGAATCAGGGCCCATATTGAATCCCAGCATCTCAGGCGGCGTCTTTAGCCACTATACCAACCTCCATAACATACTATTTAATAGTAAAAATGTTTTTAGAAGTAAACTGTGAGCCGGCGCCGCATCTCAATAGGCTAATCCTGCGCCTTGTGGCGCTGGCACACCGGGTTCTAGTCCCGGTCGGGGCGCCGGAGGGTGAACCAATGGCAAAAGGAAGACCTTTCTCTCTCTGTCTTTCTCTCTCACTATCCTCCACTCTGCCTGTCAAAAAAAAAAAAAAAGATAAATTTCAGGGTCTCTTATCATTTTATTTCAGAATAGTTTTAAATTTACAAAACAAAAATTATGAAGCAGTAATACAAAGAGTTCCCAAATAATCCAAGAAATAAATTTTGATCTTATTGAAGGATTATTGTGAGATTTTTCCCTTTTATGCAGCCAAATCTAATAGGACTATGCATAGTAGTTTCCACCTGAGAATACAGTCTATCCCAACATCCATTCTCTCCTATCCTAAAGTAAGATTTCAGATACCAGATACACAACTGGGCAGGTTTCTACCTAGGATAAGGATTATTTCTTAGTCGTGTGACTTGAGTCTGGCAAATGAGCTCTAAGTGGAAGTATTATATGGAACTTTCAGGAAGATTCTTTTGAAGAGCACCAGATAGTTGAAAAGGGAATTTGTTTTCATTCCAATTCGCCCTTTCTCCATTGTCCAGCCTAGAATACAACTTTGATAACAGGTTGCAGCACATGTCACAATGGTGAGGTGATACTGAGGATGAAGATCATGACCTGGGATCACAGAATAAAAAGAAACTCAATTCACCGATGGTACCATGGGGCTTCCCAACTAGGCTTGGAATTCATACATCACTGGATTGCCTGCTTTTCCTTTTTTTTTTTTTTTTTTAAAGATTTACTTATTTGAAAGTCTGAGTTACATAGAGAAGAAGAGGAGGCAGAAAGAGAAAGTTCTTCCATCTGCTGGTTCACTCCCCAGATGGCCGCAACAGCCAGACATGCCAATCCGAAGCTAGGGCCAGAAGCTCCCTCCAGGTCTCCCACGCGGGTGCACCCAAGGACTTGGGCCATCTTCCACTGCTTTCCCAGGCCACAGTAGAGAACTGGTTCAGAAGCGGAGCAGCCGGGACTTAAACCGGCGCCCATATGCCAGCACTGCAGGCGGCAGCTTTACCCGCCTATGCCACAGCGCCAGCCCGTGCTTTTCCTCTTGGACTTTCTATTTCATTTTCTAAATGTTCAATGTATTTCTGTGGAGAAACAACTGATTTTACTTAAGATTTTCTGGACACACAATTATATTATCAAAGTGAAAAAACAAAAGATAGCTTTAGTTCTTCTCTATCTTCTATTTTTCTTAGCTCATTTCACCTGCAAGGACTATCAACACAATGTTGAATGCAAGTAGAGACAGTAGACAGCCTTGTCTTACTCTTGATTTTGTGAAGTTACTTCATCATTAAGTGTGAAGGGGCTGATGTGCAGACCCACCATCTCTGCCCCCAGCATCCATATCAGAGGACCAGTTTGAGTCTCAGATGCTCCTCTTTCCTTCTTTCCTTTTCTTCCTTTGTTTGTTTCCTTCCTTTCTACCTACCTCTCTCCCTTTCTCTTTCCTTCCTTATTTTTTTTTAAACACTAATTTATTTATTTGAATGGCACAGTGACACAGAGACAAGAAAGGGAGAGACAGAGAATGAGACCTTCCATCTGATGGTTCACTCCCCAAATGGCCTCAATGGCCAACACTGGGCTGATCCAAAGCCAGGAGAAAGGAGTTTCTTTCAGGTCTCCACGTGGGTGCAGGGGTCCAAGCACTTGGGCCATTTTCCCTTGCTTTCCTAGGCACAGCAGCAGAGAGCTAGATCAAAATGGAGTCGCTGGGACTTGAACCAACACCCATATGGGATGCTGGCGCCACCTGCAGCAGCTTTACCCACTGCACCACAGTGCTGGCCCCTAGCTTCTCTGCTTTCGATCCAGCTCCCAGCTAATGTGCCTGGGAAAGCAGCAGAGGATGGCCCAAGTGTTTGAGTTCCATTTGGGAGACTGGGATGGGAGTACCTGGCTCCTGGTTTGGGCTTAGCTGAGCCCCAATCCATGGGGCCATTTGGGGAGTAGGGAGAGCAGCGGAGATCTTCTATCTGCTCGTTCACTCCCTGAGGGACTGCAATAGCTGGGGCAGGCCAAAGTTTCCTACTTAAATGGGAAGCAGGAAACAAGTATGTGGGCCATCTTTTCTACTCTCCAAGGTATATTAGCAGGAAATTGGATGGGAAGTAAAGCAGCCAGAACTTGAATTTGTATGCTGATACGGAATTCTGGCATTACAAATGGCAGCTTAAACCACTTTATCACAATGCTGGTCTGTTACTGGTGTATATACTTATTATACTTTTCACAGTCATTTTGCAGTGTACTTTTTTTTTTTTTAATTTTTATTTATTTGAAAGACAGTTACAGAGAGAGGTAGCAACAGAGAGAGAAAGAGGTCTTCCATCTGGTGGTTCATTCCCCAAATGGCCGCAATTGCTGGAGCTAAGCTGAACCAAAGCCAGGTGTTGGACCTTCTTCCAGGTCTTCCACATGGGTGCAGGGGCCCAAGCACTTGAGCCATCTTCTACTTTCCTAGGCCATAGCAGAGGGCTGGATTGGAAGTGGAGCAGCCAGGACTTGAACCAGTGCCCAAACGGGATGTTGGCAGTACCTGCCAGAGCTTTAATCCGCTGTGCCACAGCACTGGCCCCTACAGTGTACTTCTCTCTCTCTCTCTCTCTCTCTCTCTTTTTTTTTTTTTTTTTGAAAGGCAGAGTGGACAGTGAGAGAGACAGAGAGAAAGGTCTTCCTTTTGCCATTGGTTCACCCTCCAGTGCGCTGCAGCTGGCACACCACGCTGATCTGATGGCAGGAGCCTTATCCTGGTCTCCCATGGGGTGCAGGGCCCAAGCACTTGGCCCATCCTCCACTGCACTCCCTGGCCACAGCAGAGAGCTGGCCTGGAAGAGGGGCAACCGGGACAAAATCCGGCGCCCCGACTGGGACTAGAACCCGGTGTGCTGGCGCCGCAAGGTAGAGGATTAGCCTATTGAGCTGCGGCGCCGGCCTATCTTTGTTTTTTTAAAGATTTATTTATTTGAGCTGGCGCTGTGGCTCAGTAATCCTCCACCTGCGGTGCCGGCACCCTGGGTTCTAGGCCCAGTCGGGGCGCCAGATTCTGTCCCGGTTGCTCCTCTTCCAGTCCAGCTCTCTGCTATGGCCCAGGAGTGCAGTGGAGGATGGCCCAAGTGCTTGGGCCCTGTACCCACATGGGAGACCAGGAGAGGCACCTGGCTCCTGGCTTCGGATGAGCGCAGTGTGCTGGCCGCAGTGCGCCAGCCGCAGCAGCCATTGGAGGGTGAACCAACAGTAAAAGGAAGACCTTTCTCTGTCTCTCTCTGTGTCTACTCTGCCTGTCAAAAAAAAAAAAAAAAAAAGATTTATTTATTTGAAAGTCATAGTTACACAGAGAGAGGAGAGGCACTCCCCAATTGGCCACAACAGCCAGAGCTGTGCTGATGTGAACCCAGGAGCCAGGAGCTTCTTCTGGGTCTGCCAGTCCGGTGCAGGGCCCCAAGGACTTAGGCTATCTTCTACTGCTTTCCCAGGTCATAGCAGAGAGCTGGTTTGGATGTGGAGCAGCCAGTACTCAAACTGGCACTAAATGGGATACCGGCACTGCAGGCTGCGGCTTTACCCAATACGCCACAGTGCTGGCCTCTAGATTTATCTTTCTTTCACTTAAAAATGATCCTAAGGAAATTTATTTATTTATTTAAAAAAGGTTGTATTAGGAATATATTGTAACATAGGAATACCTTGTATTAGGAATATTTTGTATAAATACCTATATGTTGTATAGGTATTTGTGTATTTGACTACAAAGTACTGAGCTAATTATGATATTTTACTTTTCTTGAGCAGTATCTTTTACAGATAGATAGGTGGGTATTTTAGAAAATTTGTGGAAAATGGAATTAAGGGGTAAGTTTATTTTGGTGCAAAATTTCTTTGAAATCCATACAGTTTTTTTTTTAACATACTCATTTTGGGGGATGCTTGGAAGGTTTATTTATTTTATTTATTTGAAAGTGGGAGGTAGAGACAGAGAGATCTTCTACCTGCTGGTTCACTCCCCAGGTTACTGCAACAGCCAGAAGTGAGCCAGTCTAAAGCCAGGGACCAGGAACTTCTTCCGGGTCTGCCACATGGGTGCAGGGGCCTAAGGACTTGGACCATCCTCTCCTGCTTTCCCAGGCACATTAGCAGGGAGCTGGATCAGAAGTGGAGCAGCTGGGACTTGAAGTGGTGCCCATTTGGGATGCCTGTGCTGCAGGCCAATGCTTTAACCCACTGTGCCATAATGCTAGCCCCAAAGTAGTTTCATAATACAAATTTTCTAGGAAATTTTTGAAGACCCCCTCATAAATGTCACATTAACCTTTGTTCTTCCTTAGAGACAATGGGCCACAGATAGCCTATGTTCGGGACTTCAAAGCAAAGGTTCAGTATTTCCGGTTCTGGTGTCAGGTTAGTATTGGGACTATATCTCTACATTCCCTTTCCTTTGTTATTTGATATATATAACATGGTGATTGCTGAAAATATTAACTCATAAAAATAGGTAAAATGAGGAGCATTAGGATCTCTTTCTTCTCTTTTTTATGAAATTATCAATCAAGACTAATTGATTAAATTATCAAATAGGTGATTTGTGACTTTTTTGCTGTCTAGAAGTTTAAGCTTAAAAGTAAAGACATTGCCATTTTTTCCTCAGTACCCATTACTTTCATGTTGCTGAAATCTTCAAACATAAAACATTCTCTGATATGTAAGGTGTAACCAGGTAGTTTCCTAGCTAGCATTTCGTATAAATGACATATATCTTCAAACATACATGAACATATACACACACATGTACGTTATATTCAGAGTGCTTCTGGATATGATCAACTACTTCTTACAAATAATAAACACTTACTTGAATTAATGGTTTCTTTATGGATAATACATTTAATATTTAATGTATTAAAGTGTTATGATAACTACTTTTAAACTTCAAACTTTTGTAATTAAATGGGCCCGTGGGAACAAGAAGAATTTGAGTTGGCTTTTTGAAAATAAAAATTTTTTTAAGAACAATGAAAAAAACAGAAAAAAAATTTTTTTATTTCATTCATTATTAAGTAAGAACTGGGTATATGAGGTCTTGTTTTTTTCCTGTTTCTTATCCGATAATCTGTAATTAGCATGAATTCTCACAATTGCATTTGTTAACTCTTATTAAATATAAATTCATATGTGTAGTCTGTTCCTGTAAGCAAAGGTAAAGAACAGCTTCCTCTTTTGGTTTTTAATAGGCCATTTTAATGGTGAGAGTTGACTTAAGTAATTCTTATATTTCAGCAACTGGCCATGCCACAGCACATAAAGATTACAGTGACCAGAAAAACATTGTTTGAGGATTCCTTTCAACAGGTACTGACTCATTAACTCAATAGTTTGCCATATAGCTGTTACTGGACCTCCATTTGAGGTTGGAAGTCTATTTTGGAGCTTAAGTTGGGAGGTATTCAAATTTTAAGTGTAATCTCTTTGCCTTAATTCTTAATATTTAGGAACATGCAGATAGTGGAGTGTGTGTGTGTTTTGCTTTTGAATATCAATAACAAAATGTTGAGTGAGTTTTGAGTTTCTGTTTCTAAGATTCTAAATGTTTTATCTGAAATAGATATGAGGGTATTTTAGAAAGTTTGTGGAAATTAAGAGGTAAATACATTTTAGTGCAAAAAATTTTGAAAGCTGGCCGGCGCCGTGGCTCAACAGGCTAATCCTCCGCCTTGCGGCGCCGGCACACCGGGTTCTAGTCCCGGTCGGGGCACCGGATTCTGTCCCGGTTGCCCCTCTTCCAGGCCAGCCCTCTGCTGTGGCCCAGGAGTGCAGTGGAGGATGGCCCAGGTGCTTGGGCCCTGCACCCCATGGGGAGACCAGGAAAAGCACCTAGCTCCTGGCTCCTGCCATCGGATGAGCGCGGTGCGCCGGCCGCAGCGCGCCGACCGCGGCAGCCATTGGAGGGTGAACCAACGGCAAAGGAAGACCTTTCTCTCTGTCTCTCTCTCTCACTGTCCACTCTGCCTGTAAAAAAAAAAAAAAAAAAAAAAGAATTGAAAGCTTTGCATAGTTTTTTCGTAATATGCATTTTCCATGGTATTTTTGAAGACCCCTATATGCATGATTTTGAAGCTACTTGCATCAAAATAAACTTATCTTTTATTCTTATTTTTCCACAAACCTTTTAAAGTACACTTGTACAAGTAATAAAATGGACCTGCAGGAGGCAAAGGTCTGGAAATTCTCACCTGAACAGTGTGGAACAGGTAGAAAGTTTTTATGTTTACATGTTACTAGATTTTTTTTTATAATTTTGAAAAGATTTTAATGTGGGGAAGAAAGTAATGACAGTATGCTTAAAAAGATACATGTGTTTTTGAAGTAGTCAGCAAATTGTTTCACTTGCCCTCAGAACCAGAGTTAATACACTCCACTTTTATTTTGCAGATATCACTAACAACCAAGTACAACTAAACATTAAGTGGTGTGTTACAGAAAAAATTAAAACATCAGGATAGTCCTTTTGTGGCTAGGTGTGGATTTGATTTTTTAAAGCATTTTTTATATTATTAAAGTAGCCATAGCTTTAAAAAGTACCAAATTAATGCAGAAAAAGATTATGATAGTTGACAGTTCCAAATCGCTTTCAAAACAGTTATTTTCTCATGGGACCTCAATTATTAATATTAAAGGGAAAAGCCACTTGGCTTCCTGCTATGTAGGAGCAGACAGCTTTTTAGTGGGAGTTGGAGCTTGACTGGGGCCATTTAGAGAATTATTCCCTTGTTCTGATTTAAGTCTCCAAGGCCATTACCCACCCCAGTCCTTGCCCATTTCTGATTTTCATATTCATAACCACACTTTCATCACTGAATAGTCAGCCTCTTTTCAGCCAGTTTATTGGAACATTACTTGGTGGTAGCAATGCTAAAAAGTTGTAAAATATGATTAAACTGTTCCTTTATGTTTTGACTTTTGTAACTTGAAAAATTTTTCAGAATTATAGACCAAAATACTTAAAAAATTAGCCTACATTTGACAAATCAAATAATTGGGTAATAAAAAAAAGAACAGTTTGATTACTTAAAGGTATTAAATCTGATAGCAAAATTAACATCAGACTTTCTTCATAGATGTTGGATAAAATTACTCTGGGTAGTGTTTTCTTGTTAACATTGCATAACTGCTTATGAGAAAATAGTGGGAGAAAAAAACTTTTTCCCTTCATGTTAGGCATTTGTAAGAGGGAATTACTTAAAGGTGGTTTTAACCTTGTGACAGCTCTCATCGCTGTATACCTAACCTATAGTATGTGAAGAATATTTGTCATAAACACATACATATGACATAAGAGTTGAATTTTTTTATTATACCCGTGGAGCATGGATTCATAAAACTCTTTGTAGGGGAACTGAGAAAACACTGGCATTAACAGCTTACTTATTGATTATACTGGATATTTAAATACAGTAGTTCATTCTGATAAAGTACAGGCATTGTATCAACTTTTCCTCTAGGCTCTTGCATTATTTTAAAGAGCATTTGGGTAAATAGTTTTACAAAGAGAGAAACCAAATGACAAAGTAGCTCAATAATGATATTCCGTAAATATATGGATGATCCTGTTAACTACCTATATTTAATTAGTTTTTCCTAGTACTTAAAAGTTGTCACTGAAAATGAATTTCCAAAATGATTTTCATTTCCAGGTTAGCCAGTTGGCTATTTTGTATACTGTGACCGAAACCTAACAGAACAAAACCAAACAAAATACAGAACCCTCCTAAATAAACCCCTAAACCATGGCCATGCCCACAATAACTGTGCTCTAAGCAATTGATATAGGCAAATTTATAGGTCAATAGTAGCATCTTTAAAAAGAAAAATTACATGTGTATGAACTATGTAAACATAGAGGTATGCATAATATATAAAATATTAATGAAGCATTATTTTTGTATGTGTGGTATTGACTAAGACCATAAATACTATTTTAGATTATAAATACTATTTTATGTCATGGGGAATTTGTTACTTATAAGAAAGGAGATATCAAACCTGGAAGTGGTAGAATGGTGTTTCCACAATTGCTTTCATCAATTCTTTTACTTTACTGTTTTATAGATAATGAGCTTCAGTCCCCAAGATCTGCGAAGACGTTTGTGGGTGATTTTTCCAGGAGAAGAAGGTTTAGATTATGGAGGTGTAGCAAGGTAGTGATAATATGAGTACTCAGAACTTAGTTCCTTTCCTCCAAAGGTATCATTACACTTTGCTTGCAAGTATTTTCTCAATTTATATTTTAGGAAAATGAAATGTAGCAAATTATTTTGTTTTCATTTTGCTGCAGCTGAGGAATTTCAACAAACATTAATTCAGTACTTTTTTTTTTTTTTAGACAGGCAGTTAGACAGTGAGAGAGACAGAGAGAAAGATCTCTCTTCCGTTGGTTCATCCCCCAAATGGCCGCTACGGCCGGCGCTCTGCATCAATCTGAAGCCAGGAGGCAGGTGCTTCCTCCTGGTCTCCCATGCAGGTGCAGGGCCCAAGCACTTGGGCCATCCTCCACTGCACTCCTGGGCCACAGCAGAGAGCTGGACAGGAAGAGGAGCAACCGGGTCAGAATCCGGTGCCCCAACCAGGACTAGAACCCGGGGTGCCAGCACCGCAGGCAGAGGATTAGCCAAGTGAGCCATGGCGCCGGCCAATTCAGCACTTTCAAAGTTACCACTAATTGATTTCACCCACATCAATCAGTTAATCCTCAGGATAACCCTGTGAGATGGAATTCTGTCAGTGATTAAGAGGTTTAGAGAGTCACCTAAGGCACACAATAAATTGTAGAGCCTGGATACAAGCTTTGCATTATTTAACTAGTAAACAGTGTTCAGTCAACCACCTAATGTTGCAGAGCACACAAGCCCTATAGTAATCCGAGTATTTTCCCCAGTAATACACTATGTACACTGATACAAACAATAGTTTCTTAGTTCCCGACTGAGTTAATATGCCATGAAAATATAGATGACTGTGTAAGATACGAGTTGAAGTGTTAATTTGTTTTAATTTTTATGTTTATTTGCCATTATTTGAAAGGCAGAGAGAGAAAGAGGGATCTTCCATCTCCTAGTTCACTCCCCAAATGCCTGCAGTAGCCAGGGCTTGGCCAGGCTGGAGCCAGGAACACAAAACTTAGTCTGGGTCTCCTGTGGGGGTGACAGGGACCCAAGTCTGTCATCCAGGGAACCCCTTAGCAGGAAACTGGATCCAAAGTGAAGGAGCTGGGACTCTAACCAGGTGTTTTGGTACCGGATACAGGCATCTCAAGTGGCATCTGAACCACTTCACCAAATACCCACTTGAAGTTCAGATGCTTAATTCTGCTTCATATCTGAACATTTACTCAAAACCTGGGAGATAGCCTCAAGCAAGGAATTACTTTGCTTATTCCATAACAGTATGTCACCCCAGGTTAGAATGGGGCAGGCATGCCTTCATTCCATACGCCAGCTCCTGCAGCTTACTGCTAGTGCAGACTCTGGGAGGCTGTGGTGCTGGCTCTTGTAATTGAGTTCCTGCCATGTGCGTGGGAGAACTAGATTGAGTTCCTGGCAGTGAACATCTCAGGAGTAAGCTAGCAGATGGGCGCTGTCTTTCTTTCTCTGTCTCTGTCTCCCTCTCTCTCCCTCTCTCTCTCTCTCGTTTTCTCTTCTACCCCTCAATGTAAATAAATTTAATTATTTTTCTTTTGTGGGCTTAGCAATGGCAGTTGGAAAGGAAGAACTTTGGAGTAATACTGGATTTGCATATTTTTTTCTCAATAATATGTCCTTTTGACAAATAACTCCTATAAAGTTGGGAGTAGTAATATCTGCCTCTGTAGGATTATTATGTAGTTCAGAGCTGAATCTTTATGTGCCCACTAACTAGCAGCTATACTTTAGTAGTTCTTTATATCATGTTTCTAAGTTCAAATGAAACTATTTCAAAATACATGAAATAATCACAGATAAATAAATATGAGTTACAAGTTCAGGATAATGCAGGAAGAAGGCAATCATTCATTCCTAATAAAAAAATTGAGTAGCAGTTTAAAGTGTCAGTATTATTATCATCAGGGGCCATGAACTAACAGGAAAAGAGATCTTGGGCACAAGTTGATGCCACACATATTGCCCCACATCTGCTACGCCAGACTCACCTATGTTACATAGTTAGTATCCATAGTCTTATGTTAATATGGTTTGATGTTTTCACAGCATTCGAGTTAGAGCGTCTCAGAACTTTTTTCTAATAAATGAGGGACTGGAAGTAAGTACTTTACTGCATCTGTTATTGGAAGATTTTTCATACCCATTTAAAGATGTAAGGAATAGTGGTGCACTTGATGAGGATCAGCATAGGACTTAGGAATAGGAATATTAGACTTAGTATAGGAATAGTAATAATAGGAATATTAGACTTATTTTAGCCACTCTATTAATGAATTATGTACAACTTGCTTGTACATACTATTTCATCAGTTCTGAGACCAACATTTTCACATTTTAATATATCTAAAATTGAGGTGTATATTACATTATAATTGAAGAAAGTGGTTTATCAAGTAAAAATGCCTTTGGTGTCAATGATGTCTTAGATTTTTTGAGATATAATAATAAGTACTGGCTGGCACTGCAGCTCACTAGGCTAATCCTCTGCCTGCGGCACCTGCACCCGGGGTTTTAGTCCAGGTTGGGGCGCCGATTCTGTCCCAGTTGTTCCTCTTCCAGTCCAGCTCTCTGCTGTGGCCCAGGAGGGCATTGGAGGATGACCCAGGTCCTTGGGCCCTGCACCTGCATGGGAGACCAGGAGGAAGCACGTGGCTCCTGGTTTTGGATCAGCACAGCACGCCTGCCGTAATGCGTTGGGCCGTAGTGGCCACTTGGGGGGTGAAAAAGGAAGACCTTTCTCTCTCTCTCTCTCTCTCTCACTGTCTAACTCTGCCTGTCAAAAATAATAATAAGTACTATGTAATTATCATCTCTGTAAAATGGATTCTAGTTGGGGCCGGCACTGTGGCACAATGGGATAAATCATTGCCTGCTCTGCTGGCATCCCATGTGGCTCTGGTTTGAGCCCTGGCTGCTCCACTTACCATCCAACTCCCTGCTGATGCTCCTGGGAAATCAGCAGAAGATAGCCCAAGTTTTTGGCTCTCTGTACCCAAGTAGCAAACCCAAATAAAGCTCCTGGCTCCTGGTTTCAGCCTGGCCTAGCCCCAGCTGATGCTGCCATTTGGGGAACCAGTGTATTGAAGATCGATCGATCTCTCTGCAACTCTGTGTTTCAAATAAATAAATAAATCTTTAACCAAAAAAATAGATTTGAGTTGAACAGAAGCAGTAAAAAATCAGTGTGAGATTAAAAAACTATCACCAGCTGAGGAGAAGGAAAGTAGATTCCTGGGAAATTTGTGGCACTGCTCTTTGATTTGTTAGCGAGATTACTTGTAAGATTTTTCATCCTAAATTTTCTTTTGATTTCAGAGAATGGTTCTTTCTTTTGTCACATGAAGTGTTGAACCCAATGTATTGCCTGTTTGAATATGCAGGGAAGGATAACTACTGCTTGCAGATAAACCCTGCTTCTTACATCAATCCAGATCACCTGAAATATTTTCGCTTTATTGGGAGGTTTATTGCCATGGTACGTACAGATGAAAAGCTGTGCATTTACTTTGCTAATTCAGCAATACTAAATTTTCTTATATGTGCCATAATAGATAAGGAAATTTTTCTAGTGAAGAATTCATCTAAAATTTTAAAATAAAATGACTATTAAATGTTATCTTACATGGTATTGTATCCTTTTTTCATAGGCTCTATTTCATGGGAAATTCATAGACACAGGCTTCTCTTTACCATTTTATAAACGTATCTTGAACAAACCAGTTGGACTTAAGGATTTAGAATCTATTGATCCAGAATTTTATAATTCCCTCATCTGGGTTAAGTAAGTTTCTGCTTACATTAATTCTTAAAATATATGCTTTTATTATGTTATTGGTAGCTTATCCAAACTGTAAGCATATATTGGTTTATTGAATTTAAATTATCTGTACATCAAACTGTCTGATTATTCAGTATAAATTTTATAGAAATACACCTAAGATTTTCAGCAGTAATATGTCTCTGGAGAATAAGCATACAATTTCTTGTTTTGATGTTGTAGCTTAATGTTTATTAGTTAAGAAGAGTTCTTTAGCTAAAGAATTTTGAATTGTAATTGAATTGGCAGTTATAAAAATTCTAATTTTCTTTTGTATAGAGAAAACAATATTGAGGAATGTGGTTTGGAAATGTACTTTTCCGTTGATAAAGAAATTCTAGGTGAAATTAAGAGTCATGATCTGAAACCAAATGGTGGCAATATTCTTGTAACAGAAGAAAATAAAGAGGAATATATCAGGTAAGAATGCTCCTGTTGGACTATAGCCCATTGATAATTATCTAGAAGTACTAATAGATATTTGAAAAAAATTACATTTTTATTGTTTTCCTATATGGGCAATTATTTTTCATTTCAAGTTTTAGCCCAGAAGTGGGAGTTTTAAGGATAGAATTTCTGCTGAATCACTTTTAAATACCAGTTCTGTACCCACTGTGCTATATAACAGATACTTGTAAAATTCACAAGTAAAATGATTGTTTATAGTTTATTCAATCTGAAGTTTTATATTAGCTTATACTTCTAGTCTCAAGAGTTACTAGTTCATTCAAATGTTCTCAACACCAGTTATGTCCAACAGGGATTAAATTTAGCATATGTGCTTTTTCTCAGATTCTGATTTCTAGATCTCCTCTTAGAATTTTCTCATAATTAAAAGTGCACAGTTCGGGCTAGGCATTTGGCACAGTAGTGAAGATACAGTGGCACGCCTGCATCCCATGTCAGAATGCCTAATTCAAACCCCTCTTTTACTTCGGATCCAATTTCTTGCTAATGTACATCCTAGGAGGCAGCAGGTGATGACTCAAGTATTTGGCTCCCTGCCACCCATGTGGGAGACATGAATTGAACTCCTGTTTCTGGCTTTGGTCTGTCAAACCCTAGCTATTGTAGGCATTTAGGAAGTGAACCAGTGAATGAATTATAGCTAGCCTCTTGCTCACTCTGTTTCTCTGCCTTTCAAATAAGTAAACTTAAAAAAAAAAAAAATGCACGCAATGTAACTGTTACCAAATACAGTAGACAATTATCAGTTTTAATTGGTAAATAATCTATTAAAATTTTTTTTTCAGCTTTTCAATTTGTTATTTACAGACTGACTCCCTAAATGCCCACAATAGCTGGAACTGGGCCGGGCTGAAATCTGGAGCCCAGAACTCAATCTGGGTCTCCCACATGGATGATAGGGACCCAATTACTCGAGCCATCAGCTGCTGTCTCTTGGGTGCCCTTTATCAGGGAACTAGAATGCAGAGCAGACCTAGGACTTGAACCCAGGCATGTAATAGGCCACAAGTGTCCCAAGTAATGTCTGAACTGCTGCTCAAAATGCCCACTCCTGTTATATTCTTTAAATGTGACTAATATATTTTTATTATAAAGTTTTTTTGTATTGACCTATTTAGATTTTATTATGACATATATAGTGCTTTAAAGAGGGAATGATTGATGATTACAAAAAAGTAAGAGCTTACTATGTTTCATAGTCTTGTTATTGGTAATATGACATTTTAAGATAATGGGCAGCAGAAAAGGATTTTAGTATCTTCTTCAATGTTGATTTGCTTTAAATATCAAGAGTTGTTGGTTATTTTGTCCCTAGTAGTTTTTTTAAAAAGCAAGGGACTAACATTGTGACTTAGCTAGTGATTAAGCCATTGCTTGCAATGTTGGTATCCCCTATTAGAGTGTAAGTTCTAGTCCTGGCTACTCTGCTTCCTACCCAGCTTCTTGCTGATGAGCCTGGAAAGGCAGCAAAGGATTGCCCAAGTGTTTGGGCCCCTGCCACCCATGTGGAAACCAAGATGGAGTCTGGAGTTCCTGGCTCCTGGCTTCAGCCTGGCCCAGCCCCTACTCTCTCAGCCATTTGGGGAGTGAACCAGATATGAAATCTCTATCTCTGCCACTTTGCCTTTCAAAATAAATAATTTAAAACAAAAAAAAAATGAAGCATCATTTACTTAGAGTAAAATGTATATATTTAAGTGCATAGTTTGAATTTTGACAAATATATATCAACCCAAATGTAGGAATTTTAAAGGTAGAAGTAATACTAGAACACACTTATAAATACCAGTTCTGTAAATAACTTTACATAACATTGTGCCCATGTAGATATGACCCAAATCAAATTACAAAACGTTTCTTTTCCTCTTGTCTACCATTAGGGGCAATACCATACCTACTTCCCTTCTCTTGACCCAGAAGCAACCAGTTCTATTTATTAGTTTACTTCTGTAACTGTGTGTGATTCTGAACTTCTAAAATGGAAGCTTGTTTTTTTTTTTTTTTTTTAAAGATTTACTTATTTTTTGAAAGGCAGATTTGGAGAGAGGCAGAAAGAGAGATCTTCTTCCGCTAGTTCACTCCCCAGATGGCCACAATAGCTGGAGCTGTGCCCATTCGAAGCCAGGAGCCAGGAGCTTCTTCCAGGTCTCCCACAAGGTTGCAGGGCCCAAGGACTTGGCCATCTTCTACTGCTTTCCCAGGCCATAGCAGAGAGCTGGATCGGAAGTGGAGCAGCCGGGACTCACTGGCATCCATATGGGATTCTGGCACTGCAGAAAGTGGCTTTACCCACTGTGCCACAGCACTGGCCCCAAGAAGCATGGTTTATACTCATGTCCATTTTTTTTTTTTTAATTTAATGTTTGTGAGGTTCAGCCATGTTGGGTATATTAGTTTTTCATTCTTTTTTATTGAATATTTTATTGTTGAATACTCCACAGTATTTACATCCATTATCTTATTGATGAACATGTGGGTTGTTTCTCAGTTTAGGGCTATTATGAATAAAGTAGCTAGAAACATTCTTGTTGAATCTTTTGGTTAACATATTTGTTTTTCTCTTGGGTAAATGCCCAAGAATAATGTCATGTTTGGGTAGGTCCTCAGCTTTATTAGAAACTGCCAAACAATTACAGAAGTGGCTGTAGCATTTACATTCCTACTAAAAACATTTGAGAGTTACTTCACATTCTGCCCACTAAGTCAGTAGTATCATTGTGGTTTTAATTTCCATTTCTCCCTTGACTAATGGCATTGAGTAACTTTTTATGTTTGTATGTATTGATATTTTTGTAACTCTTTTGGGAAGTATTGGAATGTTTTGTCCATCGTATAACTGATTTATTCATCTTGGGAGTACTTTATGTATTCTGAATCATTTATTTTAGCCCTCTGAATTGTTGTTGATGTTGTTGTTTAATGGTTATTCATTCATTTGAAAGGCAGAGCAACAGAGAAATAGAAAGGGAGGTCTTCCATATGCTGCTTCATTTAAAGCTTTAAAGTACCAGCTAGGCACTGTTTCAGCTACAACCCCCAGATTTTGTTATGTTGTGGCTTTGGTTATCATTCAGTTTAAAGAAAAAATTTTAAGACTTATTTATTTGAAAGGCTCAGAGAGAAAGATCAGTCCATCCATTAACCTATCTTCTAAGTTACCATTAATAGTTGGGTTTGGGCCACCCTGAAGCCAGGAGCCAGCACCTCCATTCTGGTCTCCCAGGTGGTTGACAGAAACTGAAGCATTTGAGCCATCTACCCTGCCTCCCAGATGTATTATCAGGGAGATGGATTGGAAGCAGAGTAGTTGGGACTTCTCTAATGTGGCTGTCCCAAGCAACCGCTTAACCATCTGTACAACAGTGTGTGTAGAAGTACATTTTATAATTTCCAAATGAAATTTTCTAAATATCTCTGTTGCTCTCTAATTCAATTCCATTATGATCAGAAAACATTCTTTATATTATTTCATACCTTTTAAACATTTTTTTTTAAGAAGATTTCAGTTAGGCCAGCGCCACGGCTCAATAGACTAATCCTCCGCCTGCGGCGCCTGCACAACGGGTTCTAGTCCCGGTTGGGGCACCGGGTTCTGTCCCGGTCGCTCCTCTTCTAGTCCAGCTCTCTGCTGTAGCCCGGGAGTGCAGTGGAGGATGGCCCAAGTCCTTGGGCCCTGCACCCCATGGGAGACCAGGAGAAGCACCTGGCTCCTGCCTTCGGATCATCGCAGTGCACCGACCACAGCGCAGCGGCCATTGGAGGGTGAACCAGTGGTAAAGGAAGACCTTTCTCTCTGTCTCTCTCACTGTCCACTCTGCCTGTCAGGGAAAAAAAAAAAAAGAAGATGATGATGATTTCAGTTGGTGCATAGCAGGTAGGGCTGCCAACTACAGTGCCAGCATCCCATGTGAGCACTGGTTCAAGTCCCAGCTGTTCCATTTCTGATCCAGCTCTCTGCTATGGCCTAGGAAAGCAGTAGAAGGTCCAAGTGCTTAGGCCCCCACACCCATGTGGGAGACCCCGAGGAGACTTCTGGCTCCCTGCTTTAGATCAGCCCAGCTCCGGCCGTTTCAGCCCTTTGCAGAGTGAACCAGCGGATAGAAAAACCCCTTCCTCGCTTTCTCTGCCTCTGCCTTTCAAATAAACAAATACATCTTGGGGGAAAAACGGATTTCAGTTAGTTTATTTGAAAGGCAAAGTAGGACTGGTGTGACATTCCGCGTGTTCTGGCTGCTCTGCTTCTGGGGAAAGCAGCAGAAGATGATCCAGGTATTTGGGCCCCTTCCACCCATGTGGGAGGCCAGAAGAAGCTCCTGGCTTTGTCCTGGCACAGCCATCTGCGGAGTCAACTAGCCAATGGAAAATATCTATGTCTCCCTCTCCTCTTCCTCTCTCTAACTTTGCCTTTCAATAAATCTGAAAAAAAAAAAAAAAAATTGGAAGGCAGAGTTACAGAGAGAGAAAGATCTTCCATCTGTTGGCTCTGTCCCCAAATGGTTATAATGGCCAGGGCTTAGTCAGACTGAAACTAGGAACTAGGGGCTTCTTCCTGGTCTCCCACGTGGGTGGCAGGTGGCCATCCACCCCTGTCTTCCCAGGCCTTTAAGCAGGGAGCCTAATCGGAAGTAGAGTATCCGGGATTCTTGAACAGATACCTGTATGGGATGTTGGCGTTGCAGGCAGCAACTTAACTTGGCTGTGCCACAACATCAGCCCTCTTGTTAAACATTTTAAAGTTTGTTACTTTTTTTAAAGATTTTATTATTATTATTTGCAAGTCAGAGTTACACAAAGAGAGGACAGACAGTGAGAGAGAGGTAGGTAGGTCTTCCATCTGCTGGTTCACTCTCAGATTGGCCACAACAGTTGGAGCTGTGCTGATCTGGAGCCAGGAGCTTCTTCCAGATCTCCCATGTGGGTGCAAGGGCCCAAGGACTTGGGCCATCTTATTCTACTTCCCCAAGCCACAGCAGAGAGCTGGATTGGAAGTGGAGCATCCGGGTCTCGTACCAGCACCCATAAGGAATGTCAGCACTTCAGGCCAGGGCGTTAACCTGCTGCGCCACAATGCCAGTCCCTAAGTTTGTGTTATAAACCAACATATGGTCTGTCTGAAGGAATGAGTAGCAGCATAGATGAAATAAGGATAGCATTGTGATAGAATTAGACACATGTACAGAGGTGTTCATTATACTCTACTTTGACATATATTTGAGGCTTTTCATAGTACACATTTACGGTTTTTATTTTAATTTTCAGAATTTAAAGCTTTAGGTCTATAAGCTTTCTGATAGCTTTTTTTAATATTTTTTTACCAGAATGGTAGCTGAATGGAGGTTGTCTCGAGGTGTTGAAGAACAGACACAAGCTTTCTTTGAGGGCTTTAATGAAATTCTTCCCCAGCAGTATTTGCAATACTTTGATGCAAAGGAATTAGAGGTAATGAGTTTTTCTTTGTTCTCCCAAATCAATGCTGATAAATAATCTTTTAAGGTATCTTAAGGTATCACTTTTTCACCTTTTACATGGTAATAGTTTTTTTTTTTTTTTTTTTTTTTTTTATGCTGGCAAGATGTTTTGAAATTTCCCAGTAGTTAAAGAAAACTATAATTTCTCCAAAGATAAGAGCATCAACCCCACCAAAAAATATTACTGTGAGGGCTTTTCTTTTACAGTTGTGTGACTTCTTTCCCTGCATATGACACCATACATGGAAACTCATGTTCATGAGTAATGTAGATACAGTTGTTTTCTCCTTTTTATTTGAAAGGTGGAAAGACAGAGATCTTTTTTTCCCTGGCTCACTCCTTAAATGCTCACAATAGGTGGATTTGGACGACCAAAGCTGAGAGCCCAGAAATTGCTTTGCAGATCCCACATGGTGGTAGGGACCACTTCAGCCATCAGCCTGCTGCCTCTCAGGATCACATTAGCAGGAAGCTGGATCAGAAGGAAAATCCTCAGACTTGGGGGCCAGCACTGTGGCATAGTGGGTAAAGCTGCTGCCTGCAGTTCCAGTATCCCATTTGGGCGCTGGTTCAAGTCCCAGCTGCTCCACTTCTGCTTCAGCTCTCTGCTATAGCCTGGGAAACCAGTAGAAGATGGCCTGAGGTCCTTGGGCCCCTGCACCTGCATGGGAGACCTGGAAGAAGCTCCTGGCTCCTGCCATTGCAGCCATTACGAGAATAATAGGAGCCTTTCTCTCTCTCTCTCTCTCTCTCTCTCTCTCTCTCTCTCTCTCTCTCTCTCTCTCTCTCTCTTTCCGCCTCTCCTCTCTGTACCTCTGCTTTTTAAATAAATTTTAAAAAAAATTTTAAAAACAGACTTATACCAGGCACTACAATGCACACAAGTGTCCTAAACAGTGTCTTAACGGCTGTGACAGATGTCTGCTCCTAGATAAAATTTTTGATGTACAGTTTATTAGCTGAAGCATGCTGATTTAATATATTTATTAAAGTTGTGTGTTATGTTAGTCTTTTTTTAAATCTATGTCTAAAATTTTTTTTTGTACAGTTACCTAATGAAACTTTTATCTTTTTCATCTCTGAAGGTCCTTTTATGTGGAATGCAAGAGATTGATTTGAATGACTGGCAGAGACATGCCATTTACCGTCATTACACTCGGACAAGCAAACAGATCATGTGGTTCTGGCAGGTTTGTCTCAAAACTATTTCTCGTGGTATACAAACAGAATTTTTAAAAATTTGCTTATCACATATGGAAATGAGTCACCAAAATGAATACCAGTGTGTGCATTATAATAAACAATTACAGATTTTTACAGCATTCTTTTAATACTTTTCCCAAATACAGACTTGTACGTTTGCCCAGAGTGTAAAATAATTCCAGATGTTGAGATTTGCCTGCATTTGATTTAAATGCTTTTGGAATTTTATATTTACATAGTGTTTTTCATCATCCATATTTCATTAAGAATTTTATAATGTTCAAGGTCAAAGTCTAAGAGACCTGTGTTAGAATCATAATGGAACCTCTCAAAAAATTTCTGCTATAAGCACCTGAAAGGATGTGCAGTGTCATTGGTCATTATGGAAGTGCAAATCAAAAATTTAAAATAACAATTGTAGGTGAGGATGTAGAAACATTAGAACCCTCATGCATTGCTAGTAAGTGTGTAAAATAGTGTGCCTCTGTGAAAAATAGTTTGGCAAAAAAATTTAAACATAGAATTAACATGATTGAACAATTTCACTTCTTCATATATACTCAAAAGAATTGAAACATACATTTAAATACTTATTTACCAGTGTTCATAGTAATAGTATTCGTTATCACCAAAAGGAGAAAATAATCTAAATGCCTATCCGTGGATGAGTGGGTAAACAAAATGTGAGGGATGTGGGCTTGAATGTTTGTGATGGGATATTCATCCTTAAAGAAGAATGGCATGCCAAAGGAATAAACATTAAAAACTGAATTTTAATGTAAGTTAAGTAATCCAAATAGAAAGGGAGCTATCATGTGATTCCATTTATATGAGGTTCCTAGAATGGGCAAATTCATAGAGAAATATAGTAGTACAGAGTTTACCAAGGGCTACTAGAAATCAAATTGGAACTATGTTTAATATATACATAGTTTTTGTTTGGGGTGATGAAAAAGTTCTGCCAATGTGGTGAAGATTACACAACATTGTGATTATACTTAATGCCATTGAGCTGTACTTTTTTTTTTTTTTTAAGATTTATTTATTTGCACATCAGAGTTACACAGAGAGAGGAGAGGCAGAGAGAGGGAGGGGTCTTCCATCCGTTAGTTCACTCCCAATTGGCCGCGATGGCCAGAGCTGAGCCAGTCCAAAGAAAGGAGCCAGGAGCTTCTTCCGGGTCTCCCACGCAGGTGCAGAGTTCTGAGGACTTGGGCCATCTTCTGCTTTCCCAGCCATAGCAGAGAGCTTGATCAGTAGTGGAGCAGCCGGTACTCAAACCGGTTCCCATAATGGATGCTGGCACTGCGGGCAGTGGCTTTACCTAGTGTGCCACAGCACTAGCCCTAGCTGTACTCTTAACATGGATGAAATGGTATATTTTATGTTGTTTTAAAAAGTGTCTGCTGTACATGTTAAGAAATTCACGTGAGAAACAAAAGAGTTTCTGTAACATAAGATTTACATTTTAAAATAAAGCACACGGGGCCGGCACTGTGGTATAGTGGGTAAAGCTGCAGCCTGCAGTGCCAGCATCCCATAGGGGCGCGGGTTCGAGACCTAGCTGCTCCTCTTCCTATCCAGCTCTCTGCTATGGCCTGGGAAAGCAGTAGAAGATGGCCCAAGTGCTTGGGCCCTTGCACCCACGTGGGAACACAGTAGGTGAAAAATTATCACTCACAAAATACACTTGGCTGATCCAAGCTGGGCTTTTAGCCTAACAGTGTTAACATCTGTGTCCCACATTCCATTGGCCTGACTCTAGCTTCCTGCTACTGTGGACCCTGGGAAGCAGTGGTAATGGCAAGTGGTTGGTTTCTGCCAACCACAGGGAAGGCCTGGATTCAGTTCCAGCACCTTGGACCTAGCCTTAGACCTGGCTCAGTCTTAGCTGTTGTAGGCATCTGGGGAGTGAATCAGCAATAGAAACTGGCTCGCTGTTTCTCTCTCAAACAAATAAGTAATTTTTTAAAATGTATTTGGCTGTACCAGAGTAATTGTGCTATAGGCTACAGACATCCTCCTAAAGCCTAATGTTTTGAGTTAGAATTGTAGTAGAGAAAACCCACATAATTCTGGTCTAGCTATACCACAACCTAAAGAGCATTGTGATATTATTGGGATATATCTAGATCAGAACTCTGTGAGTTTGATTTCATTTGTTCATAAAACAATCTGTAATGGCCGGCGCTGTGGCTCAACAGGCTAATCCTCCGCCTTGCGGCGCCGGCACACCGGGTTCTAGTCCCGGTTGGGGAGCCGGATTCTGTCCCGGTTGCCCCTCTTCCAGGCCAGCTCTCTGCTGTGGCCCGGGAGTGCAGTAGAGGATGGCCCAAGTGCTTGGGCCCTGCACCCCATGGGAGACCAGGAAAAGCACCTGGTACCTGGCTCCTGCCATCGGATGAGCGCGGTGCACCGGCCACAGTGCGCCGACCGCGGCGGCCATTGGAGGGTGAACCAACGGCAAAGGAAGACCTTTCTCTCTGTCTCTCTCTCTCACTGTCCACTCTGCCTGTCAAAAATAAAAAAAAATTTAAAAAATTAAAAAAAAAAATCTGTAATGAACTATGCCTTGTGTCTTATGCCTGAATGTCCCTTTTAGACAGGCAGATCTAGCAGAGTGGGGCTACCCTAGAAGAGCTTATCCTGAAAGTACGTGAGTGGCAAGCTGTGGGGCCCAAGTCCTTCTTTTTCTCCCTTTAAAGGTGTGGTTCTAGAATCTATATAGAGGTAAGTTAGTTTGGCTTTGACAAACATGGAGATACCAGCTTCATCCAGAAGTCATTATGTAGTACAGCTGACACCAGGGTTTCCTTTAAGACTTGATCATTTTTATTTCTTATTTAGAGTGTTCAATGTAATATGACCTATATATCTCTTTAAATGTGCTTTTAACAGTTTGTTAAAGAAATAGATAATGAGAAGAGAATGAGACTTCTGCAGTTTGTTACTGGAACCTGCCGATTGCCAGTAGGAGGATTTGCTGACCTCATGGGTATGTAGGAAAGTCATTTTTCCTATCCAAAATTGTTGTCACACTGCCATTAGATAAATGTATCTACAACTTAAAGAAGTAACAAAGACAAATTACCTTGTGTTTGTGTAAACTTCTGAATCACTCTGTAGAAATTTTTGGTTCTCGGGATGCAGCAGGTTAAGTGTTGACATCCCACTTCAAGTTCTGGCTGTTCCACTTCTAGTCCAGCTCCCTGCTACTGTGCCTGGAGAGACAGCAGGAGATGGGGCCCTGCACCTATGTGGGAGACCCAATTAGAGTTCCCGGCTCCTGCCTTTAGCCCGGCCCAGCCCAAGCTGTGTGGCCATTTGGGATATGAACCAGCAGATGGAAGAGAAGGAATGATCCTTCTCTTTCTCTCTCTCTTTCTCTCTCTCCCTCCCTCCTTCCCTTTCTCTCTCCCTCCCCTTCTCTCTCCCTCCCTCACCCTCTCCCTCTCCCTCTCTGTAACCCTTGCCTTTCAAATAAATAAACTTTAAAAAAGAAATAAACAGACTTTGACTCTCAGGCTAGATGCCACAGTTAAACTCAGTAGGATGGCACTCTTCTGTGTATATGTCTGTTTATTCATTCAGTTAGTCATTTGGTAAACAGTTCAGTGACTCCTATGAGCCAAGCACTATTGGTTGTTATTAATGATATAAGAATGTGCAGTAGTGATTTGTACTTTCCCTGTTGTGTTCAGAACCACTCTTCCCTATTATTCTAGGAGCCCTTTGAGATATAGAACCATATCTTCATCATCTTTTAATTTCTGGAGCATGCCACTGGTTCACTTCTCAAAAGGCTACAATGGCTGGGGCTGGGCTAGGTCAAAGCCAGAAGCCCAGAAATACATCTAGATCTTCCACATGCCTTGCAATGGCACAAATATTTGGACCATTAGCAGGAGGCTGTACTGGAAGTAGAGCAGGACTCGAACCTGTGCTCCAGTATGAGATGCTGGTCTTGCAGGCAGCAGCTTAACCCAGAGCACCACAATGCTGATCCCAGCATGATAATTTTAACTGTCCTTTTAAAATAATGATCATTTCCCATGTCACTTTTTTTTTTATGTAACTACTTTCAAAAACAATCTGTTATTAAATACAATAATCTTACCAATTTGTGTTTATACTAGGTTTAGTCAGGTGGGACATGTGAAAATTCCTTGTGCATGATGGTCTCCTATATTGCAAAACATTTAGAATATATGGCTAGTTCCAATCATTATGACCAGAAGTAAATATTTCTAGGAAGTAGTAGTGGCCTTTTAGAAAACCAGTGCTGGGACCAAAGATATGGTGTAATGGGTAAAGCCACTGCCTGCAGTGCTGGCATCCCATATGGGTGCTGGTTTGAGTCCTGGCTTCTCAACACTTCCAATCCAGCTGCCTGCTAATGTACTTGGGAAAAGCAGTAGAAGATAGCCCATGTGCTTGGACCCCTACACCCACATGGGAGACCCGGTAGAAGCTTCTGGCTTCTAGCTTCAGAGCAGCCCAGTTCCAGCTGTTTTGGCTATTTGAGAAGTGAACCAGCTGGTGGAAGATCTTTTTCTCTCTCCTCCTCTCTCTGTAACTCTGCCTTTTGTAAATAAATTTTTTAAATTTTTAAAAAATAAAATCAGTGCTATATGATCCCCATTTATAGCTATCTTCAGCAGAAGATAAATGAGAGGCAAGAGAATTTGTGTGTAAGTGTGGGTATTAGTGTAGGTATGTATTTGATACAGGATCTCTAAGTGCAAACATTGTTAATATTGGATTCACTAGGATATTTACATTTAATAAAGTTTCAAAAATTTTGTACTTAAATCAAGTTTTATTTTATAAAGCAGTAGATTGTAATTTCTCTATTATATTTAAACAACAAATCAAGCTTTTTAGCCTTATGTGAGCTATTATTAATCATTCTGGCTAAGGAATTCTAGATATAACTACATATATACTCAGTTCCTCTCGGGGATATGTTAACAAAATGGTCCTCAGACTTTTGTGTATCACAGCTACCTGGAAGCTTAAAAGAAACTGCTTAGCTCCCCATCTAAAGTTTCTCACTCTGTGGGCTTTGGGGTAGGGCCTGGGGATTTGTGAGTCCAACAAATTCCATGATTATGCTGATGCTGCTGGAGTAGGGATTACATTTTCAGAACCACTGGACTAATGAACTGTTTATTATTTCATTATGCTTTAGGGAGCAATGGACCACAGAAATTCTGCATTGAAAAAGTTGGAAAGGAGAATTGGTTACCCAGAAGTCATACTTGGTAAGTAAGATCAGAAACAATGGAAAAAATAGCATTTTACAGTTTTCCTGTAGCTGTTCAAAGTGTTAGAAATTCAAAATGAGTGGGGCCAATGTTGTGTCATACACCGCCTGTGATGTCAGCATCCCATATGGGCACTGGTACAAGGCCTGGCTGCCCCACATCGATCCAGCTCCTTGCTTATGCATCTGGGGGAAGCAGCGGAAGATGGCCGAAGTCCTTGGGCCTCTGCCAACCATGTGGGAGACTTGGAAGAAGCTCCTGGTTCCTGCTTCGCCCTAGCCGAGCTCTGGCTGTGGCAGCCATTTAAGGAGTGAACCAATGAATGGAAAATCTCTCCTTCTCTTCCTCTTCTCTAGTTCTACATTTCAAATAAATAAATTTTAAAAAGAAACTTTTAAAAAATTCAAAATGAAATATTTTCCCTTTGGCACACAATTATTTTTAGCAGCTTTTTTTTTTTTAAAGATTTATTTATTTATTTGAAAAGTCAGAGTTACACACAGAGAGGAGTGGCGAAAGAGAGAGAGAAGTCTTTCATCTGCTGGTTCACTTCCCAACTGGCCACAACGGCTGGAGCTGTGCCTATCCAAAGCCAGGAGCCAGAAGTTTCTTCCAGGTTTTCCCACGTGAGTGAAAGGGCCCAAAGACTTGGGCCATCTTCTACTGCTTTCCCAGGCCACAGCAGAGAGCTGGACTGGAAGTGGTGCCCGTGTGGGATGCCAGCACTGCAGGTGGCACCTTTACCTGCTACATGCCACAATGCTGGCCCCTAAAGCAGCTTTATTGGGGCATAATGTATATACCATAAAATTTATCTGTTTTAGTTCTATGATATTTAGTACATTTACAGAGGAGTATACTCATTACTACAGTCCAGTTTGGGAGTGTTTTTTTGTTTTTGTTTGTTTTTGTTTTTTAGAGATTTATTTATTTATTTGAAAGGTAGAATTACAAAGATGGCGAGGCAGAGGCCCAGAAAGAGATCTTCTGTCTGCTATTTTACTCCCTAAATGGCTGCAACAGCCAGATCTGGGCCTGGCTGAAGCCAAGGACCAGGAGCTTCATCTGGGCCTCACAATGTTGGCAGGGGCCCAAACACTTGAGCCATCTTTTGCTGCTTTTCCCAGGGCACTAACAGGAAGCTGGATTGGAAGTGGAGCAGCCAGGACTGAATCGGCACTCTTGTGGAATGCCGGCATCACAGGCGTTGGTTTAACCTGCTTTCCCCAAGTCCAGTTTTACAGTATTTTTTTTACCCCTAAATTTTTGTTATTTCCTTCATTCCAAAATAAGTTTTGCTCATTTGAAACCAGTGCCTTTCTCCATCTCTGGAATTTTTTTTAAATGTGATATTTGATTACTTTTTTCTCTGAAAGAACGCAAAGTTGAGAGCTCTACTTTCTAATATAGTGACCAGAAATCCTTTTTTTTTTTTTTTTTTTTTTAAGATTTATTCCTTTGAGAAGCAGAGCGGGAGAGAGAGAGACAGAGATTGGTCCTCCATCTGCTGGTTCACTCCCCAAGTGGCTGCAACAGCCAAAGCTGGGTTGATCCAAAGTCAGGAGTCAGGAGCTTCTTCCAGGTCTCCCACGTGGGTGCAGAGGGTCAATCACTTGGCCATTTTCCACTGCTTTCCCAGGCCCTAAGCAGAGAGCTGGATTGCAGGAAGAGCAGCTGGGACACGAACCCAGTGCCCTTAGGGCATGCTGGCACTGTGCGTGGAGGCTTAATCTATTAAGCCACAGTGCCTGCCCCTAGAAATACTATTTTCTCTCTATTTTATTTGAAAGGTAAAGAAAGAGAAAAAGATCTTCCTTCTGCTTCTTCTGGGTTTACCACATGGGTGCAGTGGCCCAGGGACTTGGGCTATCTTCTACTGCTTTCCCAGGCCATAGCAGAGAGCTGGATTGGAAGTGGAACAGCCGAGACTCGAACCAGTGCCCATATGGGATGCCGGCACTGCCAGCTCTGGCCTTACCCACTCTGCCATAGTGTGGTCCCCTCAAGTGGCATCTTAACCGATGTAACAATGGCCACCCGTATTTTCTCATTTTAAATGTATTAACCACATCTCTAAAAATATATAAAACTGAGAACCAACCTTAATTATTACTTTAAATGCAATAATATGTTAGGGTTCAACCTAATGTCAGCAATATTTGAACTTTATTTTCTAGGACATATTACAGTGGTTGTATATGGATATTCCTTTTTTTCCCCACTCTCACCTTTTGACTGTTTAATGTCTTTTCCCTTAGATTTTTATACATAGATCTGAAAAATTCTTTTTTAAAGATTTTTTTATTTGTTTGGTTGAAATGCAGTGATAGGAGCTGGCATTGTGCACAGCAGATTATTCCACTCTTTGTAATGCCAGCATCCCATGTGAGTGCCAGTTGTGGTCCCAGCTGCTCCACTTTTGATCCAGTTCCCGGCTTCTGTCTCAGCTCTAGCTGTTGCAGCAATTTGGGGAGTCAGCCAATAGATGGAAGATTTCTCTGTCACTTTGAGAGAGAGAGAGAGAGATCTTCTGTCTGTTGGTTCACTCCCCAAATGCCCACAAATAGCCAGAGCTAGACAAAGCTAAAGCAAAGCCAGGAGCTAGGAATTGCCACGTGGGTGGCAGGGTCTCAAGTAGTCGGGCCTTCATTTGCTGATTTCCAGGCCCATTGCAGGAAGCTGTTTGAAGGTGAAGTAGCTGGGACTCAGAACTGGCATTACAATATGCGGCGCTGGTGTCCCAGGCTGTGGCTTAATGTGCTGCACCACAGCATCCACTTCAAGTTGTCTTTAATAAATAACAATTTCCTTGATGTGTAATTCTATACCATTAAACTCATACTGTTAAAGTGTGCAATTCAGTAGTTTTTAAAATATGTTTAGGGTTATGCGACCTTCACCACTATCTAATTATAGAACATTTTTAAAAAAGATTTATTTTATTTATTTGAAAGGTATGGTTAGAGGGAGAGAGAGAGATCTTCCATCCACTGGTTCATTCCCCAGATGGCTGCAATGGCTAGGACTAGACCAGCCTGAAGCCAGGAGCCAGGAGCTTCTTTCAGGTCTCCCACATGGGTAAAGGGGCCCAAGTACTTACTTGGGCTGTCTTCTGGTGCTTTCCCAGGCACATAAGCTGGGAGCTGGATTGGAAGTAGAACAGCCATGACTGGAACTGGCATTCATATAGGATGTTGGCATCACATGTGGCAGCTTTAGCTGCTATGCCATGACATCAGACCACAGAACATTTTTTTCATCACAAAAAGGAACTGTATAAATTTAGCAGTCACTCCCCATTTGCCGCTCTTGGTAACTACTTTCTGTCTCTGCAGATTTTTCTATTACAAACATTTCCTATGAATGGAATCATACAAGATGTATGTAGCCTTTTGTGTCTGGCTTCTTTCACATAGCATAATGTTTCAAGTTTTTCCACATTGTAGTATATGCCGGTATTTAATTCTCTTTTTATTGTGATAAAATATATATAACATAAAAGTTGTCATTTTAACCTTTTTTTTTTTATAAGTCTATTCATTTATTTGAATGGTAGAGTTAACAGAGAGAGATGGGGAGAGGCAGAGAGAGAGATCTTCCATCTGCTGGTTCCCTCGCCAGGTAGCTGCAATAGCCAAGGCTAAGCCAGGCCGGAGCCAGGAGCTTCATCTGGGTCTCTCATGTGGGTGGCAGGGGCCAAAACACTGTGCCATCTTCTGCTTCTCGCAGGCCATCAGCAGCAAGCTGATTCAGAAATGGAGCAGCCAGGACACAAACTGGTACCCAGAGGGATGCCCGCGTTGCAGGCAGCAGGTTTACTGCTGTTCCACACTGCTGAACCCAATTTTCACCATTTTTGTGTGTGTAGATTGGCATTAAGTACATTCACACTGTTAGGCAGTCACCACTGTCCATCTCTAACTTCATCTTTTAAAATTGAATTAGTGTGCCTCACTATTATGCTTTCTGTTTCTGGCAGGGATCATTCTACTGAGTTTCTATGATTTTTGACTCCTTTAAGTACTTTTTAAGTGTAGAATCATAGCTTGTTTGTCCTTTTGTGATTGACTTATTTTACTTAAAATAATGCCTTTATGGTTTGTGTGTGTTGTAGCCTATATCATAACTTCCTCCCTCTTCAAAGTTGGATAATATTCTGTTGTATGTACCACATTTTATTTATCCACATATCAGTAGAAACTTGAGATCTTTCTACCTTTTGACCATATTGAATAATGCTGTTATAAAACAAAGATATGTAAGTATCTATTCATGTCCCTGCTTTTAATTCTTTTGGGCATTTATCTAGAAGTAGAATTATCTAGAAGTAGAATATTATAATTCTATCTTAAGTTTTTGGGGAACCACCATGGTTGTCTTCTGTTTTTGGATAATAGCCATTCAAATGGATTTAAAGTAGTATCTCAGTTTTTTTCTTTGTGCTTCGCTAATGCTGCATGCTGTTGAGCATCTTTTCATGTGCTTACTGGCTGTTTGTGTATCTGTAGAGAAATTCTTATCCTTCACTGATGTTTTTGGAGTTCCTTGGTTTGTTTTGTTTCTGTCTTTTCATTGTGTTGCAAGAGTTCTTTATATGTTCCAGATACCGATCCCTTATCATATAAATATAATTTGCAAATTTTTTCCATTTTATGGGTTATTTTGATAAAGTTAAATGTTATCTTTTTCTTTTGTCACATGTATGCTTGATATCTTATCAAAGAAACCATAGCTTAACTGAAGTTCACAAAGATTTGTTTTCTTCTAAGAATTTTAGATCTTAACATTTATTTATTTTTTAAAATTATTGGGGCCAGCATTGTGGCATGATGGGTTAAGCCACCACCTGCAATGCCGGCATCCTTTATGGGCTCTGGTTGGAGTCTTGGTTGCTCCACTTCCGATCCAGCTCCCTGCTAATGCACCTAGGAAAGTGGCAGAAAATGCCAAATCTTCTCTCTCTCTCTCTAACTCTGCCCTTCAAATAAATAAAATCTTTTTAAAAATTTATTTTATATGTTTAATAGGCAGAGGGAGAGATGGAGAAAGATCTTCCATCTGCTTGTTCACTCCATAAATGACTGAAATGGCCAGGGCTGGGCCAGGCTGAAGCCAGGAGCTCAAAATTCTATCTGCATCTCCTACATGGATGGCAGGGGCCCAAGTACCTGGGTCATCCTATGCTACTTTTTCAGATTCGTTAGTAGAGAGAGAGATTGGGAATGGAACAGCCAGAACTTGAACTAGTGCTATGATGAACAGGATATGCTGACATTGCAGGCGGCAGCTTAACCTGCTGTGGCACAACACTGTCCTCGATCTTCACATTTAGGTCTCTGATCCATTGTCTCTTTTTGTTCATGGTATGAGGTAGGCATCTGTCTTGTTTTTGGTGTTTTGTTTTGTTTTGTTTTGGATTTTTTATTTATTTGAAAGGTAGAGTTGGCGGGGGAGAGATCTTTCATCCATTGGTTCACTCCCCCAAATGGCTGCAGCTGGGGCCAGTGCTGTGGTGCAGCGGGTTAAAGCCCCAGCCTGCAGCACTGGCATCCCATATGGGTGCTGGTTTGAGTCCTGGCTGCTCCACTTCTGATCCAGATCCCTGCTAGTGCATCTGGGAAAGCAATGGAGGATGGCCCAAGTCCTTGGGCCCCTGTACCTATGTGGTAAAGCCAGAAAAAGCTCTTGGCTCCTGGCTTCGGATCGGCTCAGCTCCAGCCATTGTGGCCATTTGGGGAGTGAACCAACGGTCTCTCTCTTTCCCTCTGTCTCTACCTCTCTCTGTAACTCTTTCAAATAAATCAGTCTTTAAAAAAAACAAAAAACAAAAAACTGCAACTGCCAAGGCTAGGCCAGGCTGAAGCCTTGCTCCTGGAGTTTTTCAGGTCTGCCTTGTGGGTATGGGGGCCCAAGCACTTGGGTCATCCTATGCTGTTTTCCCAGGTTCATTAGAAGGGAGCTGGATCGAAAGTGGAGTAGTCAGGACTTGAACCATTGCCCATGTGTGATGCTGGCAGTGGCTTAACCCAGGATGTCATGATGCTGGCCCCACCTTCATTTTTTACATGTAATTATAGATATCCAGTTGTCTCAGTATCAGTATCATCTATACTATTCTTTCTCCCATTGAATGATCTTGGCACCCTTGTTGAAATTGATTATAAAATATGGTTTTAATTTCTGAATTTTCAGTTCTGTCCTGTTGATCTCTATCCTTAATGGCAGCAGCACATCACTTCTATTACTGTAGTTTTATCAAAAGTTTGAAATTTGGAGGTATGCATCCTCAGCTATTTCCAGGTGGTTCTGACTATTCTGGACTCCCTGGATACCATATGAATTTTAGGATCGACTTGCCTATCTCTACATAGGATTCAGTTGGGATTTTTGTATGAAATGGTAGATCATTTAAGAGAATATTATCATCTAACAAATATGAAGTCTTCTGATCCATGAATGTGGATGTCTTTCCATTTATTCACATCTATTTTAACAATGTTTTATAGTTTTGATTGTGTAAGTCTTAACACTTTTTTCTTAAATTTATTTAGCATTCTTTTTGATGCTATTATAAGTGGATTTTTTTTTTTTTAATTCAAAAGGAAGAGACAGCGATCTCCAATCCACTGGTTCACTCCCCAGATTCCTACATCAGCTTGAAGCCAGGAGCCAGGAACTCAGTCTGGATCTCTCAGTGGATGGCAGAGATACAACTACTTGAGCCATCACCACTGCCTCCCAGGATGTGCACTAGAAGGGAGCTGGAATCTGGAGCAGAGCTGGGGCTTGAACACACGCCCACCCCTCGCCATCACTGGGCACTCTGATACGAGATGCAGGCATCCCAAGCAGCAGCAGGAGCTGTTGCTCTTCTTTTCTTTTTAATTAATTAATTAATTAATTGAAAGACGGGGGGTAGAGATTCACTCCCCGAATGGCTGCATTCACTCCCCAGGTCTGGGCCAGGCCAAAGCCAGGAGCCTAGAACTCTCTGCTTTCCCAGGTGCATTAGCAGGCAGCTCAATGGGAAGCAGAGCAATGGAACTCAAACCAGTGCTTCCATATGGGATGCCAGTGTCCTCGGTGGCACTTAACCTGCTGTGGTACAACATCAGCCAAGTGGCTTCCTCACCTCTGACAGACAGCTGCCCCTGTGATTGTTAATTTCATTTTTTGATTGTTGATTGCTAGTGTATGGAAATACAATTAATACCTGCATTTTCCTCTTAGACACATTTTGATCTCACCTTTAATCCCTTATTTTCCAACTTGGAACAGACTTTGCTGTGCTGCAGTTATACTGTTGCAAACAACTTAGCTCAGGTACACCTGTAACCCAGCCTCATTACTTTGTCAGGATGCATGTTTCCATTTGCAAGAACGAACACTAGATGCACGTTTCTTTTCATGGCAGCATTTTTTTTCCCTATGGCAAAGATTTTTCTAAACCTAAAAATATATGAGGACAGGCTTTGGGACAGATTCATTATGTATTATGATATTGATAGGCCCCCATATTACAAGATGTCCTTTTAAAAGCTCACAGCTGGGGCTGGCATTGTGGCACAGTGGGTTAAGCCGCTGCCTGTGACACTGTGACATACTGGAGCACTGATTCAAGTCCCCGCTGCTCTTCCCATTCCACTCCCTTCTGATGTGCCTGAGAAAGCAGCCATCCCCATGGGAGATCTGGATGGAGTTCCAGGCTCCTGGCTTTGGCCTGGCCCAGACCAAGCTGTTGTGGCCATTTGAGAAATGAACCAGCAGATGGAAGATCTCTTTCTCACTTTCTCCCTCTCTGTCACTCTGCTTTCAAATAAAATAAACCTTTTTTTAAAAATTTTTTTTGCTATAAAATCTTAAAAAACCCTCACAGCCACAAGTAGGACAGAGAAATTCAATGGGAATAGAATATTAGCGCAGAAAATAGTTTCCTATTCTTAAAATGGTATAATTTAGGGGCGGCACTGTGGTGTAGCAAGTAAAAGCCACCGTCTGCAATGCCAGCATCCCACATGGGCACTGGTTCGAGTCCCAACTGCTCCACTTCCATCTGGGGAGTGAACCGGAGAATGGAAGACCTCGCTTTCTCTCTCTAGGCCTCTGCCTCTCTCTAACTCTGCCTTTCAAATAAATAAATAAGTATCTTTATTAGAAAAATGGTATAATTTAAACCTTTTAATAAGAGACCCTATGGCCCACAATTACTCTCTGGTCCTTTTCAGAGAACATCTGCTGATAAACTGTCCTCATTCACTCTAACCTTCAACAGTTAGTATGTGCTGAGCACCTGGTGCTGTGCTGTGTGCTTGTTTCTTGACTCAGAGATAACTGTTGTTACTCTCATTCTAGCAGACCAGAAACTGAGACTTGGTGAGTTAGGGAGCGCTTGCTTAAAGACCTGGTGACAGAGCTGGAATTTGAACCCAGTTTGCCTGACTTTAAAATCACTGTTGTGTGGCAGGCATTTGGTGCAGTGGTTAAGTCATCCTGTATCAGAGGGCCTGGTTCAAGTCCTGGCTCCTCTGTTTCTTGCTAATACACGCTCTGGGATGTGTGATGGTGATGGCAGGTAATGGCTCAAGTACTTGGGTCCCTGACACCTACACTTTTATGAGAGACCTTGATGGAGTTCTGGGCTGTTGGTGTCAGCCTGACCCAGTCCTGACTATTTTGGGAGTAAACTACTAGATGTAAGGTCTCTCCCTCTTTCTCTCTCTCTTCCTGTCAAATGAAAATAAGTGAAATTAAAACCAGTGTTTGCTTTACTACACTGCTTACTTTTTTTTTTTTTTTTTTTTAGTTTTAACCGCCTAGACCTGCCACCCTACAAGAGCTATGAGCAACTGAAGGAAAAGCTGTTGTTTGCCATTGAAGAAACAGAAGGATTCGGGCAAGAGTAACTTCTGAGAACTTGTACCACCAAAGGATAAGAACTTACTTGCAATGCTTGTCCTTTTCCTTCTCTGCTTGTTGCACATCTTGTTGTAAAGTTGGACTGTGACTTTAGAGAGTTACTGAGTATAAGTAAATTTGTCTCCCAGTGATTCTGGATTTCTCTCCAACACTTCCAGAAATCTTATCTGCAAATGACTTGTGAAACCTTACTTAACATGAGATTTAACAGCAATGAAATCTGCCCTGTCTTATTCTACTAGATTGTTTCCTTAACAATTTTATATTTGTGTCAAAAGTCTCACTTGGGAGTAGGGTTTTATATTTTTGAGATTCTGCAGATATGCCGGGAAGTCCCTTAGTAAGAGCAATATACAAGATCTTCCTGCGAAGCCTCTTGATAAGAGGTCCATGTCAAAAACACAGGCTTGGCCCAGGTTCTGGGACGTGAACAGATGCAGAGCTTATGCTCGTCCTCTCATTTCAGCCTGGCCTGATTGTTTTTCCTTTCTGGAGCATGAATCCATGCATCATTTTGATGTTATTCCTGGAAGTGATGCAAGACTCTTCCATCTCTTCTACAGAGTAGCTTTGTCTGTGTGACTTCAGGGAAAAGTTGCTCCTAGCCACAAATGACTTCATACCTCTCCTCATTTGGAAGTTTGATTGTTTTAATTGCCTTGAAAATACTAAACTTTACAAACAATATTGACACCATGGTTCCTTCACTGTTTCTAAAAGTTAATCTAGAATTGGAATTTATTTAGCTGAATTCATCTAAGACCATCATTGATGCTATTTGTATCTTACAATTTTATTTTAATCCAACAACTTCAATTATGTTTAATTATTGCTAAGGAGTTCAAATTGTAACCAGAGTACTTTTCTAGTCCAATCAGAGGTCAATGAAACAGCTTCTAAAATTATATTTTCATTTAGGAGGAAGAGCTGTGGTACTGGCTAAAGAGAAGGTGGTAACATCTAGTAACCACAGAATTATATTCTCTGCATGAATTAGAAGTCTTCAGATTTATCATTTCTTTGACACACGGTGGAGTAACCATTGCCATTCTTTACATTGTACTGTATTGGATTAATATCTCTCATCTGTAATATCCTTTTCACCCACAAAAATTGAGCAGATTTTCCTTTTTTCCCATGAATATTTAATTTTAGACTGCTCCGTTAGTAACTGATTAATGCACTTTGAACATCTACATAGTTAATTCTTTGAACTTGGCCTACCGTAGACAGTTAAGAAGGCTGCTATGATAAATTTGACTTTATTGGCAGTGGGATGAAGCTTAAGCCAGCAGTCCCTGTACTAGCTGAACCCTAAGGACAGCCTTCTAACTCATGTAACAGAGACGCTGGTATGTTTCAGTGTGAGAGCATGAACAAGCAGCATTAAGCTAAAAATAAGCGGAGAGTAGCAGGCTTCCATTCCATATAGAAAGAATTATTATTTTTATTTCTAACTGCTCTTCCTGTTTACAAACTAGAACAACCACAAAAGCATTTTTTAACTTGTGTATCTGTCTCTAAGACACTGCCATCATAAAGCAGAGACTTACATGAGTGAAAGGGTTGCCTGATTCAGAAATTCTCAGTGTAAATAGGAAGATTAGGCTCTCCCCAACACTTTGTTTTTTATTTTACATACCCCAGGAAAAGCAGTAGGGTATACTAAAAGTTGAAAAGTCCTAGTTGTTTCCAAAATAGGAACTTTCTGCCTTTTTTTTTTTTTTTTGGTAAGGGAAATAATGCTGTTGCTTCGTCTTACAGAACGAATGTCTGCCAACTACCCATTCATTATATAAGTCTGAACGTTGATAATACATGGCTATGAAGATTAAGCCTTCTATTAAGACTTCCTGTTGAGGTGAATTCTCATATTGAAATGTAGTTCCTGCAATATTTACTAGAGATTTATGAGATTAAATTAAGAGATAATGTAAAGAATAGACCTTTTTTTTGGTTCTACATAATGCTTCATGATTCACTTAGGGACCTAGAAATATTGTGTGAAAATGTATAAATATTACCCAAAAGGCTTTCTGCCCTATATTTTTAAAATACAGAATAGCTATATTTGAAGTAGTCCTGGCCCTAGTTCTATAGGGCTTGGCTATTTAATATTTTTATGGAAGAAATGTTTAGTTCTGGAAAAGGTAAATGCTTGTATATATTTTTGCAGCCTGGGATCTCCCCTACTCCATATCTTCCTTTAATTTAAGTGGCCACATGTATATGTCTTCCCTGCTGTGTTAGGAAAATGGGGGCTGGATATCCCAAGAATCAGAGGTTATATAAAAATTGTGCAAATAAACAGCAGACATAAATTAAATTTTGGTCCAAACTGAACATTTGGAAATAGATTTATTGTAAGTGTTTAATTAGAGCTTTTCTTAAATCTGAACTAAATTGCTTTTAAAAGTCCTTTTTCTTTGTAAGCATTGTAAATGCTAATAAATCCTGTTAATTTTTTTTACTGCATGTTACATTGAAATAAAAACAAAGTAAATGAGCAATTGCCTTATTTTTCTGCTCTTTTCAGGGTTTGGGGAAAAATAGTGTTCAACAGCCTGGGTCAGGAGGGAAGGACCTCACTTGTTTCATCAAATGGAGTGGTTTAAAACTGATCCATTAACTCATAATAATGATTTTCTGCTGTCTTTTATGGCCTCATGCCAGTGCAGAAGAATCCGATTTCATAAGACTTACAATAACTCTATTTAAAATTCAGCTGCTGATTTTCATCAAGAGATTGGCATGCCAAAGTTGCTTCATCAGAAATTTTAATGAAGTATAACTCAGCTACCCACAAAGGTCTCATCTTAAATGTACTATTTCAGTCAAGCTCAATGTACTGCTTTTTATTTATTTGGTTAATAATCTGAAATGTTATCAAGGGTGACTCGTGGAATTACACCTTTCCTCAGTGTGTATCCCTGTCTTTGTTTTGGTTGTAACTCCATCCTTCTTCACTCCTCTAGGGGTGACTTCTGCTCAGTAGTATTGGTATCTCCAGCCCCCCTCTCCATGCCCTTTTCTCTTAGAGTTATTTACACTATTGTTTGTTATATGTTTTCATTAACTAAACACAGGGAATAGTTGCACTGGGTTGTGTACTACTGCATTGGAGTACCTTTATTTTCTTGAACTGTTTTCAGATACTCAGGTAACCCTGCAGCTATCACGGAGTGCCAGGCGCTGTTATAAAGTTCCTTCGGGGGCTGGTTCATTTGCCTTTCCTTAAAAGATGTAAGACCTTGTTTATAATTAAACTGTTTTGGTCCCTCATTTGCACACTTTTCTGTTAGTCTTGGGTAAGAAGGTTTTCCTCACCTGCAGAGTGATTGACTCCTATTAAACTTTCTCTGCTGGCTATTCTAAATGGCAGGTTACAGCCTGCTCTGTGGAATAGAAAAACTAGAAAGAGATACTCAGGTAAAATTGAATTTGGTATCTATGTTGAGGATGAAGACATCTGCAGGGGCCATGGACAAACATGAGAGCTTCTAGTTGAATAACTTTTTTTTAATTTATTTGAAACGGAGCAAAAGAGCTTCCATCTGCTGGTTCACTCTTCAAATTCCTGAAACTGCCAGGGCTGGGCCAGGCTGAAGTGACCTGGAACTCAGTCTGGGTCTCCCACATGAGTGTCAGGAACCCAAGAAATTGGGTCATCATCTACTGCCTCCCAGGACACATCACTAGGAAGCTGGAATTGGAAAAAGAAAACAGGGACCGGTGCTGTGGCGCAGCGGGTTAAAGCCTTGACCTGAAGCGCTGGCATCCCATATGGGCGCCGGTTCTAGTCCCGGCTGCTCCACTTTCGATCTGGCTCTCTGCTATGGCCTGGGAAAGCAGTAGAGGATGGCCCAAGTCCTTGGGCCCCTGCGCCCGCATGGGAGACCCAGAAGAAGCTCCTGGCTCTTGGCTTCTGATTGGTGCAGCTCCAGCCGTTGTGGCCATCTGGGGAGTGAACCAGCAAATGGAAGACCTTTGTCTCTACCTCTCTCTGTATTTCCATCTTTCAAATAAATAAATCTTTAAAAAAAAAAAAGGAAAAAGAAAACAAGACTTGAACCCAGCCAGGCACTCTGTTTATGGGATGTGGGTGTCCCAGATGGCCTCCTAACTGCTATGCCGAATGCCTCCAACTATGAGTGCTGTGTAGGGACCCACTAGCTAGCTACTGTGCCTGGCTGTTCTCAGCAGGCTGGTCTGCTCACCGACTTCAGTAGACCTTTTTCCTATGAGAATACCCAGATGATCATGCTTTCCTTTAAAATGGGCTCCATGGAGAAAGGCTATGGGAATTGGGTTTGACAAACAGAGCTCCCATCCACTGGTTTATTTCCCAAATGCCAGCACTGGCTGGGACTGAGCCAGGCTGAAGTCAGAAGCCAGGGACTCCAGGTCTGGTAGGTGGGTGGCAGAGGCCTAAGAACTTGAGTTATCACCCACTACCTCCCAGGGTGTACATTAGCAGGAAACTGGAATTTGGAGTAGAGCTGGGACTTGAACCCAGGCACTGTACTCCCAACATAGGATATAACTGGCCACCTTCTCCCAGTCCTCTACTCTCACCCAATTTTTAAGAAGATGTATCTTGAGGCCAGCCTTGTGCCAGAGAGGGTGCAGCCACTGCCTGCGATGCATCCTTTATTCAAATCCCCATTTGAGTCCTGGCTACTTCACGTTTTTTTTTTTGGACAGGTAGAGTTAGTGAGACAAAGGTCTTCATTCCGTTGGTTCACTCCTCAATGGCTGCGACGGCCGGCGCTGCGCTGATCCAAAGCCAGGAGCCAGGTGCTGCTTCTTGGTCTCCCATGTGGGTGCAGGGGCCCAAGCTCTTGGGCCATCCTCCACTACCCTCCCAGGCCACAGCAGAGAGCTGGACTGGAAGAGGAGCAACCGGAACTAGAACTGGCGCCCATGTGGGATGCTGACGCCGCAGGCGGAAGATTAACCAAGTGAGCCACGGTGCCAACCCCATACTTCACTTCTGATCCACATACCTGCTGATATGCCTCGGAAAAGCAGTGGAGGATTTCCCAAGTGCCTGTGACCACACCACCAATATGGAAGACCCAGATGGAGTTCCAGGCTCCTGGCTTCAGCCTGACCAAACCAGCAAATGGAAGCGCTCACGCGCGCTCACTCACACTCACTCATTCTCTCTCTCTTTCTCTCTTTTTCTCTCTCTTTCTCTCTCTCTCTCTCTCTCTCTCTCTCTCTCTCTCTCTCTCTCTCTCTCTCTGCAACTCTTTCAAATACATAAATCTTAAAAAAAAAAAGTCTCACAACACACAACTCCAGAGCAGGAGCTGCCATCACACCCAGCTCATTTCAGTTGTGTCTGAAGGGCTTCTTTTGGGCAGGACCTTAAGAATGTGCAGTTGCACCTGTAGTTCACTGAAAACAGCTGTACTGCTATTTTTCTTCATTTCTGACTCACATTTTTTTTCTTTTTTCTTTTTTTTTACTTATTTGAAAGGCAGAGTTAGAGGCGGGGCGGGGGAGAGAGTTCTTCCATCCGCTAGTTGCTGGTTCACTACCCAGATGGCCGCATTGGCCGGTGCTGTGTTTCCCACACGGGTGCAGGGGCCCAAGGATTTGGGCCATCTTCTGCTTTTCCAGGCCATAGCAGAGAGCTAGTTCGGAAGCAGAGCAGCCAGGACTTGAATTGGCGCCCATGTGGGATGCCGGCACTGTAGGCCATAGCTTTAACCCACTGAGCCACAGCACTAGCCCCTCATATCTTTTCTATTTGTCTTCCCTGTCATCATAACCAATGCCATACCTTATTCATTTGGTCCCAAAACTGTCAACATTTATCACTGTGTATGTACACTACATGCACTGTTATTTAGCTTTTCTAGCCACTCAGAGGAATGATTGTCTCTATTGTACAGGTAAAATAGAGGCTGAAAGCGACTGAATAATGTCTGCTGCTTTGAAATGGGAAGTGTACAGGCTGGAATCTAGGATTGTCTTGACTTCAGAGCCCGCATCTTAATTGTTGCGCTGTACTGCTACTCAGATACCACAGTCCTGTCTCCTGTGACTAATTTGGCCACCCCTTCTAATTGGTCTCCAAATGCTGTCTCAAACTGTTTTGAAAACCCTGCCTCAGAGCTGCCCCATGTCCTTCATCCCTAACTTCTTTCACCATAACAGCCTCCTGTCTTTAGTGCTTCCCTTTTTTTTAATTTTTATTTTATTTTTTGACAGGCAGAGTGGACAGTGAGAGACAGAAAGGTCTTCCTTTTGCCGTTGGTTCACCCTCCAATGGCCGCCGCGGCCGGCGCACCGCGCTGATCCGATGGCAGGAGCCAGGTGCTTCTCCTGGTCTCCCATGGGGTGCAGGGCCCAAGCACTTGGGCCATCCTCCACTGCACTCCCAGGCCACAGCAGAGAGCTGGCCTGGAAGAGGGGCAACCGGGACAGAATCCAGTGCCCCAACCAGGACTAGAACCCGGTGTGCCAGCGCCGCAGGTGGAGGATTAGCCTGTTGAGCCCCGGCGCTGGCAGTGCTTCCCTCTGCAAATGCCCTCCAGTCCCGTCTTCTCTCCTGCTTCAGAATGATCTGTGGAATAGATCTCAGGCCCACACTCTAAACTCCATTAGCTTGTAAGTCTGACATTCAAGGTCGTTGGTCCTACCTCCAGCTACCTGTACACCTTCATTTTGGCTCCAGGCACATAACTTCAACATTGTCTTTTCTGCTTCTGGAATTGTGATCTTTCACAGTCTGGTTCTGCAGGTGCACGGTGGCAGTGATCTTTCTGGGCCTATCTTCCAGGATGTTTTGGGGTCCAGTCACTGCAGCACTTCTTCCCTTGCTAAACGAGTTCCTGATGTTTCCAGCATTTGATAATCAGTTCTATAAATCCAAGTCTACAAAATTTTATTTTGAAATAATTTTTGTAGAACTCCTGCTTCACCCAGCTTTCTCCAGTGGTAACATCCCACATAGTGGTGGTAGTTATCAGAACTGGTACGTTAACACTGGTAAATTACACTGAACTACAGTCCTTATTCAGATTTCACCAGTTTTTCTACCAAATGATATTTTTCTTTTTTCCTTATAAGATTTCTTCCAATCCATGACAGCTCCTCATTCTTTCCTTGTCTTTAATGGCCTTTAGATTATTTTATTTATTTGAAAGGCAGAGAAATATCTCCCATCTGCTTGTTCACTCTCCAAGTGCCAGCAACAGCCAGGGCTAGGCCAGGCCAAAGCCTGGAGCCAGGAACTCTACCAGCTTCCCCCACATGGGTGGCAGGGACCCAACTCCTTGAGCCATCACGTACTGCCTCCCAGTGTACACATGAGCAGGAAGCCAGAAGTGGCATTAGAGCTGGAGCTAAAACCCAGTGCACTCCAATGTGGGATTCAGGCATCTCGGTCAACATCTTAACTGCTGTGTCAGTCGCCCACCTGACCTTCAGATTTTTGAGCACTGATCAGATGCCTTGTAAAACATCCTTCAAATTGGGTTCAACTACATTCCTCATTAAGGCTCTCGAATTTTGTGAAAAACAATGAGGAGGTGATGTGCCCTAGCTCTTCCCATTATCAGTAATTTTGACAGGCAGAGTTAGAAAGGTCCTCCTTCCGTTGGTTCACCCCACAAATGGCCGCTACGGCCGGCGCACTGCGCTGATCTGAAGCCAGGAGCCAGGTGCTTCTCCAGGTCTCCCATGCTGGTGCAGGGCCCAAGCACTTGGGCCATCCTCCACTGCACTCCCTGGCCACAGCAGAGAGCTGGACTGGAAAAGGAGCAACCGGACTAGAACCCGAGGTGCCAGCGCCACAGGTGGAGGGTTAGCCTAGTGAGCCGCGGCGCTGGCCCCATTATCAATAATATTATCTTGATGCTAAGGTGGTCTCTGCTAGGTTTCTTGGCTGGAAAGTCAGTCTCTGATCCTGTTAACTTGCAGACACCCCTGCAAGGAGCACCAGATCCTTTCCCACTAGGCACAGGCTCCCGTGGATTGAAAATTTTGAAGTTAAATCATCAGCTTTGATTTCAGCAAACTCCAGGGTCTTGAAGAAACAGCATTTGTAAAGTGAGGAAGCCAGTACTCATGCTGAGGCTACTGGAGATAACACGTGAAAATTGTCCTGGGGCTGCAGCGCCAGCGTCCCGTATGGGTGCCTGCTCATGTCCCGGCTGCTCCTCTTCCAATCCAGCTCTCTCCCGTTGGCCTGGGAAAGCAGTGGAAGATGACCCAAATCCTTGGGGCCCCTGCTACCCACGTGGGAGACCCAAAGCCTGGCCCAGTGTGGGCCATCGTGGCCATCTGGGGACTGAACCAACAGATGCAAAATCTTTGTCTTCCTCTCTAACTCTTAAATATTTTTTTAAAATGTTCTGCATAGTAACGTGGCAAAAGGTTTTAACCGCGTTATTTCCTGCAGGAAGACCCAGAAATTTTTGTAGCCTGTTGGAGTAGACAGTTTAAAAAGCGGAAAAAGGGCACAACATAAGGCTCTAGGAAGAAGTATCCCCTTTTTTAAAGATGAGAAAATGATACAAGGAGAGATTAAAGTGGTGCCTCCAAGGTAACACATGTGTAGTGGGACGGGGCTGGGATTCCCAGATCTGTGGACGCCCATGCCAGCCCTGTCCTAATTCATGGAACATTCCCACGCGGGTCGGCCTGGAGACTCCAGCGATGCCGGGACATTTTGGCTTCGCACTGCTTTGGGCCTCAATCTGCACGGCTCAGCAAGGTCTGCCTGGCTTCAAAACCTGTCATCTTCCACCCCGGGTTTCCCAAACTGCTCAGGCCACTGCTGGAGTTGAAAGCCGCTTCCGACACGGAGAACCAGCACCCTTTCGCCCCAGCCGTCGTCAGGATCTGTTCATTGCTTGAACGTTCATTAGACTTCGCCTTGGGACGGCGGGAGAGCTAATTTTCCACAGGCCCAGGGGGAGCTCGGAACGGCTCCCGGGGTGGTTTAGGGGATTATCAGCACCTGTTTGTGTTCCTGATGCTGCTAATGGCCTGGGAAAGCAGGGGCCCCGGTACCACCAGGGAGACCCAGAACTCCTGGCTTCTGATCTGCCCAGCCCGTTGAGGCCATTTGGGGAGTGAACCAGCGATTGGACAATCTCCCTGTATGTCCCTCTGTGTAATTCTGCCTTTCAAATAAATAAAAAGTCTTAAAAAAAAAAAAGCTCGGCGCTCCCCGCCCGCCCCGTGCTGGCTCCTGATAGGCTCTCGAACCTGTCTGTCTTGACGTGCTGCGCAGGCGCAGAAAGACAAGGGACTAGGCTGTGTGTTCGCGAAGCTGAGTCCCTGGATCTGTCTGAAATGGTGAGTGTCCACCCTGTCCTTGTGGCCGGTGGCCGCCCACCACCCGCGCCTGGCCTCCCATCCTCGGGGGTCTTCTCGGCGCACCAGGCAGGGAATCCGAGGGCCTGGGCGCGGCCGGCGGGCGCCGACTGCAGGCGGAACCGCGGAGCCTCGGGCCTGTCCCCCGCCGAGGCGGCGCTGCGGGCTCCCGCGGGCCTGTGCCCGGAAGGGGGAGGCCGGCCCGCATCCCGCGGCCTGGCGTCCAGGGCGAGTGGCCGGCCCTGCGGACGCTTTCCGTGTGCTGTCCCTCCTCCCCTCACGGCGCTCTGATGTGGGCAGGGCCGTCGGCCCCGTGAGGCGCAAGTCGTTGTCCCAGGAGATGGGTGGGTTTGAACCGCCGAAGCCGGCTGCTCTGTGTCGGGGTGTCTGAGTCAGGATGGGGCGCCCTAAGCCTCTGCCTTCGCCCGTGGGCGCTCTGCGGCCTGGCGGGGCCCTCACGGCTGTGCAGTTGGGAGAGACGTTTTCAAAGGGAACGCATCACCGTCTCAGAAGCCATGTCTTAAAGCGTGTGCGTAAGGAAAAGGAATGCCATCCCCTAGAGCGGCCCCGGGAGCACAGTCTGGTCTTTTCACTTCCGGTTTGGCTGCTGGGGTTCTGTGTTTCTATTACGGCCCCACCCAGAGTGTCTCCACCTGCTTCAAGTCACGGCCCTTCCTCTCTCATGTCATTTACAGGGGGTTGTTAGTTGATTTGCAAGGCAAACTGCCTTCCACCTGCTGGTTCACTCCCCAGTTGCTCACAACGGCCTGGCCTGGCCCCGGCAGAGCCAGAGCCAGGCACTCAATCCGGATCTCCCACTGCATGGCAACAACCGAGTCCCTGAGACAGCACTGCCGCCTCCCAGGGTGCACGGTAGCGGGGACACTGGCATCTGGGTGGAGCCGGGATAAGCACGCGGGGACAACACTCAAGGCACTGGGATATGGATGCTGCTGCTTGACCTTTAGGCCAGACGCCCATCCCCCACCGCACTTTTTTCAACTGAAATAAATTTTTTTTTTTTTTAATTTTTGACAGAGTGGACAGTGAGAGAGAGAGACAGAGAGAAAGGTCTTCCTTTGCCGTTTCACCTTCCAATAGCCGCCGCGGCCGGCCGGCGCACCGCGCTCATCTGATGGCAGGAGCCAGGTGACAGGAGCTTTTCTCCTGGTCTCCCCATGGGGTGCAGGGCCCAAGCACCTGGGCCATCCTCCACTGCACTCCCGGGCCACAGCAGAGGGCTGGCCTGGAAGAGGGGCAACCTGGACAGAATCCAGCGCCCCGACCAGGACTAGAACCCGGTGTGCCGGTGCCGCAAGGTGGAGGATTAGCCTGTTGAGCCACGGCACCGGCCTGAAATAAAAATTTTTAACAGCGAATACGTGTATGCACTGAAAAACCCCAGCAATATAGAAGGATCTAAATGAAAAATTGCCCTCTCAGCCCATCTTCTTATAAAGTAACTATTACTGCTTTCCTGTGTAGCTATACAACATGTATATGTCCTTTTTTTTTTTTTTTTTTTTGCCAGGCAGAGTTAGAGAGAGACAGAGAGAAAGGTCTTCCTTCCGTTGGTTTACTCCCCTAATGGCTGCCACAGCCGGTGCTGTGCCGATCTGAAGCCAGGAGCCAGGTGCTTCCTCCTGGTCTCCCATGCGGGTGCAGGGCCCAAGCACTTGGGCCATCCTTCACTGCCCTCCCGGGCCACAGCAGAGAGCTGGCCTGGAAGAGGGGCAACTGGGACTAGAACACAGGATGCCAGCGCCACAGTCAGAGGATTAGCCAAGTGAGCCACGGCGCCGGCCTACATGTCCTTTCTTTTTTGTTACATAAATGTCAGCTTATTAGAACCTGTACCATGCTTGTGAGTGTTTATATTCCTAAAGGCAGTAAATATGTTGATACACATTTTAATAGACTCCCAGTGTGTGCTACAGGAGTGCAGGTAGCCCCCATGCTAACTACTGTCGACAGGTGTGTACCTTGCAGATTTGTTTGTTGCATAAGTGCATTTATATATAAACTTTATTACATGAAACTGGAGCATACATACTTATGCATATTGTTTATTTTTAAAGATTTATTTATTTATTTGAAAGGCAGAGTTACAGAGAGGCAGAGGCAGAGAGAGAGAGAGGTCTTCCATCCAATGGTCACTCCCCTGATGGCCATAACAGCCAGAGCTGCGCTGATCTGGAGCCAGGAGCTTCTTCCTGTCTTCCACATGGGTGCAGGGGCCCAAGGACTTGGGCCATCCTCTACTGCTTTCCCAGGCCATAGCAGAGAGCTGGATCAGAAAAGGAGCAGCCGGGACGCGAACTAGTGCCCATATTGGGATGCCGGCACTGCAAGCAGTGGCTTTACCTGCTACGCCACAGCACCAGCCCCACATATTAAGTTTAAAAATATGTGTGTATATATCTCATTCTGCAGTTCTGTTCACTTACAATTATCAGACTTTCAAAGTCTGCATAAACAAATCTGTCATTTCTTTTTTAGGTCTGTATGTATTTCCCATTTAGATGGTTTATAGTTTCACTCCAGATTATGCTGCAGTAACTGTTTTTGTCTTTTTTGCACTCACACCAGTGTTTTTACGGGATTCCTAGACACAATACTTCCAGCATGCACATTTTACATTTTGGTGGAAATTGCCTTTAGAATAATGATATAGAAATCATGGCACAAGCATTTGGTGCATTGGTTAAGATACCTGTATCTGCTACCAGTGTGCCTGGATTCTAGCCCTGACTCCAGTTCTGTGGGCACTGGGAGGCAGCAGTGGTCTGGGTCTCTGTCACCCACAAGGCAGTCCTGGACTGAGTTCCCAGCTTCAGCGCAGCCCAGGAGTGAACTAGCAAATGGGAGCTCTGTCTCTTTGTCTCTTATGTTGAAAAAGAATGATGATCGGCCGGCGCCGTGGCTCAACAGGCTAATCCTCCACCTTGCGGCGCCGGCACACCGGGTTCTAGTCCCGGTCGGGGCGCCGGATTCTGTCCCGGTTGCCCCTCTCCCAGGCCAGCCCTCTGCTGTGGCCCGGGAGTGCAGTGGAGGATGGCCCAGGTGCTTGGGCCCTGCACCCCATGGGGAGACCAGGAAAAAGCACCTGGCTCCTGGCTCCTGCCATCGGACGAGCGCGGTGCGCCGGCTGCAGCGCGCCGTCTGCGGCGGCCATTGGAGGGTGAACCAACGGCAAAAGGAAGACCTTTCTCTCTGTCTCTCTCACTGTCCACTCTGCCTGTCAAAAAAAAAAGAAAAAGAATGATGATCATTTCCCTATTACTTTCTCATAGGTATATTTTCTGCTAGTTACCTTTTTGCTCACTGCCTATTAGAAATTCACTATTTTTCTTAACCATTTTATGTGATGTCTTTGAAATTACTCTTGTCCATTATCTTTTTTTTTTTAAGATTTATTTATTTGTTTGAGTTGGAGGGGGGACAGAGAGATCTTTCAAGTAAAATTTTAAAAATCTTAAAAAAATAAAAAAAAGAAGTGGAGCAGCCTAGACTTGAACCAGTGTCCATGTGGGATGCCGATGTTAACAGGCGGCAGCTTTACCTGCTATACCACACCAGCCCCATTGTCCATTATCTTTTTTTTTTTAAGATTTTATTTATTTATTTGACAGAATTACATACAATGAGAGAGAGGGAGACAGAAAGGTCTTCCTTCTGTTGTTCTGTTGGTTCACTTCCCTAATGGCCGCAATGGCTGGAGCGGCTTCGATCTGAAGCCAGGAGCCAGGAGCTTTTTCCTGGTCTCCCATGTGAGAGCAGGGGCCCAAGCCCTTGGCCATCTTCTACTGATTTCCTGGCAGAGAGCTGGACTGAAAGAGGAGCAGCCGGGACTAGAACCGGCGCCCATATGGGATGCTGGCACTGCAGGCGGAGGATCAACCCACGGCACCGGCCTCTGTCCGTTATCTTTTGATGCAAGCATTTTTCTATCCTATTTGATTCATTATTGTTTTTGTTTGTTTGTTTGTTTTTTGTTTTGTTTTGTTTTGCTTTGTTTTTGACAGGCAGAGTTAGTGAGAGAGAGAGAGACAGAGAGAAAGATCTTCCTTCTGTCAGTTCATTCCCCAAATGGCCACTTTGGCCAGCGTGCTGCACCGATCTGAAGCCAGGAGCCAAGTGCTTCCTGCTGGTCTCCCATGTGGGTGCAGGGCCCAAGCACTTGGGCCATCCTCCACTGCACTCCTGGGCCACAGCAGAGAGCTGGACTGGAAGAGGAGCAACCGGGACAGAATCCGGCGCCCTAACCAGGACTAGAAGCCAGGGTGCTGGCGCCACAGGCAGAGGATTAGCCTAGTGAGCTGCGGCGCCAGCCCTGATCTATTATTGTTTTGTTAAGTTTTATGCGTGGGCCTGCGCCGTGGCTCAGCAGGCTAATCCTCCGCCTTGTGGTGCCGGCACACCGGGTTCTAGTCCCGGTCGGGGCACCAGATTCTGTCCCGGTTGCCCCTCTTCCAGGCCAGCTCTCTGCTGTGGCCCAGGAGTGCAGTGGAGGATGGCCCAAGTGCTTGGGCCCTGCACCCATGGGAGACCAGGAGAAGCACCTGGCTCCTGGCTTCGGATCAACGTGGTGCTCCGGCCACAGCGGCCATTGGAGGGTGAACCAACGGCAAAGGAAGACTTTTCCCTCTGTCTCTCTCACTGTCCACTCTGCCTGTCAAAATAAAAAAAAAAAAAGTTTTATGCTTGGAAGTCTAATCAGTTGGGCATTTCCTTTGTGAATTCTTTTTTTTTTTTTTAAGAAATACAAATTTTATTAGTACAGCTTTAGGAATAAAATATTCTTCGCACCATAGCAGCCCTCCCACCCCCTCCTCCTCCTCCCTCTCCCTTTGCTAGTCCCATTCTCCATTAAGATTCATTTTCAATTAACTTTGTACACAGAAGACCAACTCTGTACTAAGTAAAGATTTCACACCCACACACAACTGTTTGAGAACTAGTTTTGCAGTTAACTCTGAGTACAGCTCATTGAGGACAGAGGTCCTGCATGAGTGATTATCCTTCCCGTGCTGAGCCAATGAATAACCCCGGAGCTTTCTTGTCGCTGCTTGTTCCATCCGTTGGCAGCAGGCAATTGAGAACTGGAGAACGCAGGGCTATGTGAGGGCACTCCCTTGCATGGAGTGCGTTTCTTTCTTTCTTTTTTTTTTTTTTTTTTTAAGATTTATTTATATATCAAAGTCAGAATTACACAGAGAGAAAGAGGCAAAGAGAGGGGTCTTTTTATCCTCTGGTTCATTCCCCTATTGGCCGCAACGTCCGGAGCTGCGCTGATCCGGAGCCAGGAGCCTCTTCTGGGTCTCCCTTGCGGGTGCAGGGGCCCAAGAACTTTGGCCATCTTCTGCTGCTTTCCCAGGCCATAGCAGAAAGCTGGATCGGAAGTGGAGCAGCCAGGACTAGAACTGGCTCCCATATGGGATGCTGGCACTGCAGGCAGCAGCTTTAACATGCTGTGCCACAGCACCGGCCCCAGGTGTTTCTTTTTGATCATTTAGTTCTTGGCCTAAAGATTATATCCTCAGGTGTTCCTGACCATACTAGCCAAAGTTGCATCTCCTGCTCCCCAGCTCCCCAGCTCCCTTCCTGGACCATGCAGGAATCTTAAGGATCTTCTGCCAGAATGAGAGTTCCCTGAGGACAGGGACCTCATTCATTTTGATCTTTTTTTTTAAAAGATGTATTTATTTATTGAAAAAGTCACAAAGAGAGAGGGAGAGACAAGGAGAGAGAGATCCTCCATCTGCTGGTTCACTCCCCAGATGGCCACAACAGCCAAGGCTGGGCCAAGTCAAAGCCAGCAGGCCAGGAGCCTCCTCCAGGTCTCCCCTGGGGATAGCAGGGGCCTAGGCACTTGAGCCATCTTCTGCCACTTTTCCCAGGCCCCTAGTAGGGAACTGGATCAGAAGTAGAGCAGCTGGGACACAAACAGCACCCATATGGGATGCCGGCATTGCAGCGGTAACCTAACTTGCCATGGCCGCCCCTCAGCCCTTCTCTTGACCTGCTGTGTGTTTGGGGTAAAACCCTGCTCCTTTGTGAACCTCAGTTTCCTCTTGTGCAATGTGGAAATAATGCTAAGCATGAAAGGTACATGAGAGATTCGGGTGAGAGCATGTATCTGAAAGTATACGAACAGTAATGGTACTGAATAGATGAGTGTGTGCCTGTGTATCCTTCTTTTCCTGATAAGTGTCTTTTTTATTTTTCTTTTTTAATAAGGATTCATTTATTTATTTTGAAAGGCAGAGAAACAGAGAGGGGGGGAGAGACAGTGAAAGAAAACTTCCATCCACTGGCTACTCTGCAGATGGCCGCAGCAGCCAGGTCTGGGTCAGACTGAAGCCAGGAGCCAGGAACTCCGTCAGGGTCTCCCATGTGGTGCAGGGGCCCAAGGACTTGGGCCATCTTCTACTGCTTTCCCAGGCCATAGCAGAGAGCTGGATTGGAAGAGAAGCAGCCGGGACTAGAACCAGTGCCCATATGGGATGCCGGTGCCGCAGGCAGAGGATTAGCCTACTGTGCCGTGGTGCCGGCCCCACAAACCAACACTCTGAAAAGGGATGCTGGCATCCCATGTGGTGCCTTAAACTGCTAGGCGACATCCCCAGCCACTGAGTTTACTTTTTAAATAACCAGATCTGTGACTGATTCTCATTAAACTTAGGATCATATAGCTCATTTCATAGTGGTACTATGAAGCCGTGACCCACACACACACACTTAAAACATTGACTTTGTGAAATGTAGCTGCAGAATTGCTTCTCGTATGCTCCTTAGGTGTGTCCTGAGCCTATCCTCTGCCAGGTGCTGGAGCTGTAAAGCCCAGGTCCCTGCTCCCAGGGAGGAGACGGATGGGAAACGACAGTTATACTGCATGGCTGAATGCCACGCAGCCCAGGGAGAGGCCGAGTCTGAAGGGTTGGGAGTTACAGGAGTGAGCGTGGGCAGTGGTTGGGGTATAGGATACCCTTCAGGCTGTGTGTGCCCCCTGCAGTCTGTTCTCTGCACCGCAGCCAGAGCCATGCACAAGAGATTCCCATCAGCCCTTGCATTCTAGACCCCTCTTCCCTACTGCAGCGGGCATATATGTTTTACTTCTTTTTTGTTCTTTTTGTTGTATTTTGTTCACTGCAGCATGCTCAAGCCTAAGACAGTGTCATACACACAGATGGTGTCCCTACAGTTCCTGAAAGAATAGTAGTCCTAGGGGATTTCATCTACATTGCTGTCCCAGTGCAGACCTCCAGGGCGTGTTTTGGACCTAGATTCTGACAGCTTTGGTTTTAGCTTGTTTTCTCCTTTCCTGGGTTGACCACCGGTTGACTGAGCTGTCCTGAATTGTCATCCAAGTTGTTGTCTGTTCTTACTCCAACATAAAGATAGAACAGAGAAAGAATAAACACTGTGGTTAAGGTGCCTGCAGCCCTTCTTCAGGTGCCTGGCTTTGAGTGCATTTTTCTGCTTCTGATCCAGCTTCTTCTTTGCATTTTCCCTAATTGTTGAACTTTTTTAAGATTTTTATTTATTTGAAAGTCAAAGTTACATAGAGGGAGGAGGAGAGGCAGAGAGAGAGAGAGAGAGAGGTCTTCCATCTGCTGGTTCACTCCCCAATTGGCTGCAGTGGCCGGAGCTGTGCCAATCCGAAGCCAGGAGCCAGCAGCTTCTTCCGGGTCTCCCACGCAGGTGCAGGGGCCCAAAGACTTGGGCCATCTTCTACTGCTTTCCCAGGCCATAGCAAAGAGCTGGATCAGAAGTGGAGCAGCCAGGACTTGAACCAGTGCCCGTTTAGGATGCCGGCACTGCAGGCAGCAGCTTCACCTGCTACGCCAAAGCGCCGGCCCCCTAATTGTTGGACATCTTAAATTCTTTATGCATTTCACTGTTGCAAATGTCACTGCAGCATGTATCTTGCTGTGTTTTTATTTTTCCTTTCTTTTTTATTGTTTCCTTCCTTAGGGTGAATTTCTGGGGGGTTACCAGGTGAGACCAGGGTGTACTTTACTAGCACATAGTAGGAAGTCAGTGAAAGTCTGCTGAATGACTGAGGCTCTTGTATATGGGACTTTACCACCCTGTAGTCTCAGGCCACCTTTTATCCAGGCTCCGGGCTGTAGCAGCTCAGGCCATTGCCCTTCATTCCAGCATTTGAGAGCATTACATCATTGAGTAGTGGGTGGTGGTGACTGCATTGTCAGCCCTGTGCCTTCCAGCAAACCAGTAATTCATTGTGTCATCTCCACCCCATGTGTAGGAGCCACCCCTCCGGAGTAGGGGAGTAGGGAGCAGTTCTCTCTGTTTACAACAACCCTCTGCCTTTGAGGACCTTCTGGCCGAGTGTAGACGGGGCCTGACGAGAACAAGCACACTACAAAGCTGGTTTCCGTCCATGGGAAGTTAGGCTTCGTTTGGTTACACAGCTGATTATTGAGCTCCTGCTCCACAGGCCATTGTAGAGGCTGTAAGGAGTCAATGCTGAGTGCCTGTGCCCACAAGGCATGGCCAGGGGCTTGGGGGTCAAAGGCAGGCAGCGACTGATGAGTTGAGGATCCATAAAGGCTTCACAGAGGAGGTGCTGTCTTATATGGTCTGGAAGAACGTGTTGGATTTCTGCAGAGAAGAGGCCTTGTAGGGTGGAGAGACGTGGAGATGGGGAGGGATGGTGCATGCGCAGATGGAGCCTAGGGGGAGAGAGTAAGCGGGGGTGATCGTGTTGGAGGCCCTGTTCGACAGGGTGAGAACATCTGATCCCCTCTGTGTGTAAATCCCACCTGCCAGAATGTCCTCCTCTGACTTCTGATCAGGGTTAAGAGCCCCTTCCCTGTGGCTGTGCGTCATGGGTCACGCTGTTGCAAATGCCAGCTTATTAAGTCACCAAGTCCGTCCTCATGGGGTCATTTTGCTTCCTTTGAAGTGTTCTCATTTGGAACACAAATAACAAAGTGTCTTCTTCCTGTTAGACACCACTGTTTGGGTTTTTTCGAATCCTGTCTCCCAGCTCTACCAAATACATGAGTCATGGAGATGTATATAGTTGCAGGAATGATATTTCTATCCTGCCAGATAGCTACGGGGGGAGCAGTAAGGGGCTGCAGGCCAGGAGCTGCCCAGCTCCATGCTGGAGTGTGAGCACTTCTCTGCAGGGTCCAGGCCTGGGAACTTTGAGGAGCTGCCCAGTGCCGGGTGTTCCTTGTTTGCTGCTGGAAGGTGAACTTCTGATTCATCTGTGTGGGGTGTGAGGAAGGCAGCGCAGCCTCCCAGGCCTCTCTAACCCCGGTCTTGTTTTTCTGGCAGGCGGAGGTGGAGGAGACACTGAAGCGACTTCAGAGCCAGAAGGGGGTGCAGGGGATCATTGTGGTGAACACAGAAGGTATGCCCTCCCTCAGGCCATGCCCTGCACCCGTGCAGGCCCCAGAAAACAGCTGGCACAGCACACACTTCGTGTACCTGAGCTAACGTTAAGCATTTTTCTATAGTTATTACTGGAATTCTAAATTTGTTTTTTAAAGATTTATTTTATTTATTTGAAAGAGTCACAGAGAGAGAGAGAAGTCTTCATCCGCTGGTTCACTCCCCAGATGGCCGCAATGGCCAGAGCTGAGCCAATCCGAAGCCAGGAGCTTCTTTTGAGTCTCCCACGTGGGTGCAGGGGCCCAAGCACTTGGGCCATCCTCTGCTGCTTTCCTAGGCACAGTAGCAGGGATCTGGATCGGAAGTTGAGCAGCCAGGACTCGAACCCATGCCCATATAGGATGCCTGCATTGCGTGCCAGGGCTTTAACCTGCTGTGCCACAGCACCGGCCCCAGGAATTCTAAATTTTTTTTAAAAAGGAAATATTCAGTTGGTCCCGTTTCCCTCACAAATCACACTTTTCTGTATTCCGTGTGTTTTCAGCCCTTGTGACCTTGTGTCAGCACCTTTGATTTGGTTCCATTTTAAGAAATGTGTTCCAAGGAGATGATCCCAAAGGAAGAAGGAAACGTGTGTGATTACGCTAGATGCCGTGATCAGTGATTTAATAATCAGATAATACCTAGAATAGTAGCATGATCGAAAATAACAATGCTCTTTCCCAGGTATAACTGTAAGTAGTTTACATAGACTCATTCAGTTAATCCTTAAGGCAGCCCCCGGAGGATGGAACTGTTAATGTCTCCATTTTATAAATGAGGAAACTGACCCAGAAAGTTCAGTTGTCACTGGAGAAAAAGCCGTGGGTTCTGCACACAATAAAGAATTCAGGTGTGAGACAGAGCAGTGGAAAGCAAAGCAGCTAGGTCTGTCAGGGTGGGACATCCGTAAGAACGGATGGGCACCACTCCAGACAGGACCTGAGAGAGCACCCAGTCACTCAGACCTGGGGGAAAGCAAGGTCGTGTGGTTTAAAGATTTGTTTATTTGAAAGGCAGAGTTATAGAGAGGCAGAGAGAGAGAGAGAGGTCTTCCATCTGCTGGTTCACTCCCCAGATGGTCACAACGGCCAGAGCTGCACCCATCTGAAGCCAGGCGCTTCTTCCAGGTCTCCCACGTGGGTGCAGGGGCCCAAGGACTTGAGCCATCTTCCACTGCTTTCCCAGGCCATAGCAGAGAGCTGGATTGGAAATAGAGCAGCCAAGACTCGAACCAGTGCCCATATGGGAGCAGGCACTGCAGGCAGCAGCTTTACACACTGTGCCACAGCACCAACCCCTGGGATAAAGAGTTTTGTGGAGAGTAAATTAGCAAATTCCTCCCCAGGTTTGCTGAAGCCGGCAGGGGAGAGGAACTTCCCCTAGGGTATCTGAGGGTTTTATTGCCCCATGTTATCAGGTCAGGTAATTCACTTGGTCCTGAGGAGAGAGAATTCTGGGAGCTTTCCTTGGAGGAAGCGCTGGGACCATCTGGAAGATACAGGATCCTTTCTTTCTATGCCTGTCCAGACCCGCTGCCATCCTGCTGCTACCCACACAGTGCAAAATAAGACTCAGATTTGTAAGCCTGTGAGAGATTTGTGTCTAGTGTTCATTCTATATTCCCAGCACCTAGAACAGTGCTAGCTTAGAGTTGATAAAAACATCTGTTCACTTTTTCAGATTCCTTTTTATTACTGTTTGCAAGAGCTGGGTGGAGCAGGAGGGCTCAATGCACAGCCTGACAGGGCCAGGCCGAGGGTTAGAATCCACGCCTCCCCAGTAACCAACTACGTCTGCAGCTACGCAGTCTCCATTTATAGAGGCAGAAGTTTGAATTAGGTGGCCTAATAATTATCTTTGAGGTCTCCTCCAGCTTTGGCATCCTTAATCTCTTGTCCTTGCTTGAAATTCTTCCCAGCTTTGGTCCCTGCCCCCTACGCCTCTGTTTTCTTTGTTTTAGAAGAAGCCAACAAATGGTCGTTTCTTATCTGCATTACACACTGCTCATTTGAACAAATGTGACCAAATGCATGTCAGTATTTGTCAGAACCTCTGAAAGTAGACCCTTGAGACAACTGCAGTAATGCTTAGTGGAGTCTCTCCAAGGACAGTGGTGAGCGCATCAGACTTGGTCCTTCACTCAGAGAGCTTGCCTTCTGATGGGAGTGTACAGAATGATCATTCCTTGACAGATGGTGTCAAATTCAGGTAACTGCTCCAAGAGAAAATGGTGGGGCCGAGAGCTGTGGTGGAGTGGGTCAAGCTACTGCTTGAGACACCGCGTCTCATATCAGTGCCTGGGATCAGATCCTGCCCCTGCTTCCAAGCCAGCGTCCTGCTGATGCACCTGAAAGGCAGCAGGTGATGCTTCAGATACTGCCTGCCCGCCACGTGGGAGACACAGATGGAGTCTCTGGCCCCTGGCTTTAACTTGACCCAGCCCTGGCTGCTGCAGGTACTTGGGAAGTGAACCATCGCATTAAAGATCTCGTCTCTGCATCTCCCACTCTGTCACTCTGCCTTCCCATCATTAAATAAGAACTTTAAAATTAAAAAACAAAAGAGAAAATTAGGTGGTGCTTGGACCATTAGAGTGGGGGCACTGACCACCCCGGGGTGGGAGGGTGGGATACAGTCAGGAGGTGGAGACCCAGGCCAGCTTCATAACTTAGGTGAGTAAGCCACCGCCTGCCGATGCCGGCATCCCATATCGGAGCTTCTGCGCCGGGGAAAGCAGTGGAAGATGGCCCTAGCACTAAGGCCTCTGCCACCCATGTGGGAGAACACAAATCCGTTGTGGCCATTTGGGGAGACGGAAGGTCTCTGTGTCTCTCCCTCTCTCTCTAACTCTGGCCTTTCAAATAAATCTTAAAAAGAGAGAGAGAGACCGACCAGAGGGACCAGGGGCAGTCATGAGTGAGTGGGAGAAAGAAGAATTCCAGGCCGAGGGGTCTGCAGGGAGGTGGTCTGTGGTGTGCAGGAGGAGGAGGGGTCTGATCAGCTGGAGCCTGCCAAGCCTTGAGACCAGTAGGCCTTTTAGCATGGGGGCCAGGGGGCCAGCACTGAGCTCAGGGGAGGGTTTCTGGCCCTCAGCAGATGGGCTATGTGGTAGCAAGGCCTTTACAGATTTAAGGAAAAGTCACATCCCCTCAGCTCATCAGGAATTGGATTTATCATGTGATGACATTAATTAAAAAAACCAACATTGATTAAGTGCCTATTCATCCTCATAGCAGCACTTGGAAGAACAGGTGTTATTTTACAGGTGAGGCAGTGGAGGCTGGAGAGATTAAATCACTTGCCAAGGCTCCACAGCTGTGAAGGGGCAGAGCCTGGGCACAGGCCCAGGTCATCAGCTCTCAGGATTGCCTCCATCATCGGCACCATCGTGGTGAGATTGTAGTAGACACACGGCTCGCTCTGCCGTCCTCCAGAGGGGGCAGCTCTAGAGTGCGGCCCCGTGGGCTCCTGGTGTGCACATTGTTGCCTTTCAGGACTGGAGCAGCATGGTGACCTGGTCCTCTGGTGACCACAACAACCCATTCTCAAAAACGCACCTGACCCACGCAGCCTCTCACTCAACCATGGCTGCTGCGTTCTTGCTTTTTTTTTTTTTTTTTTTTAAGATTGGTTTTCTTTGAAAATCAGAGTTACAGAGCGAGAAGGATAAAGAAAGATCTACCCTCTGGTTCACTCCCAACTTGGTCACAATGGCCAGAGCTGCTGACATGGGTGGCAGGGGCCCAAACACTTGGGCCATTAGCAGGGAGCCGGATGGGAAGTGGAGCAGTGGGGACGTGCGGCGCTCATGTGTGGCCGGCATTGTGGGTAGTGGCTTTACTTGCCACACCGCGATGCCAGCCCCTCACGTCCTCTTCCACCATGTCCTCTTCTGTTGACTGCTGTTTCTTGCTGCCCAGCAAGCAACCCTGAGGTCAACTGTGTCTGGCTGATCCGTAGGCTGGTCAATTGTGGGCCAGATTAGTCAGGTCCTGGAAGCCGCCAGTGCCACATTCTTCCGACGTGAATCTTAGCTGCTTTGCTCTTGGAGTCTGATGAATGGAAACTTCTGCCAGCTGGTTGTGATCAGTCGCAGGCACCTGATGCTCTCATGGCCTGAGGTGGCTCTGTTTGATCCACGTCCCTCACCTGCATGACAGCAGGCGCCGTGTGGTGAGCAGGCCCATTTCATAGTTTATCTTGGGGTGGCCATTCAGGACAGCAGCTGAGACTCTGGGGTGCTGCATCCCCTATTGGAGAGCCTGGGTTCGAGTCCTGGCTCCTCTCCTGGTTCTGTGTTCCTGCTAATGCACCCCTGGGAGACGTGATGGCTTAAGTACTGGGGTCCCTGCCACCTGCATGGGAGACCTGGGTGGAGTTTCCAGCTCCTGACTTCAACCGGACCAGCCCTCGTTTTGCAGGCATTTGAGGAGTGAACCAGCAAATGGAAGATGGGTACATAAAAACTTTAAAAAAAAAAAATCATTTCCTTGATGTCGAGGAAACAATCCTTGATGCACAGTAAGCTTTGTTGCCCAGCTAATTACGGTAGTAAAAAGTCCAGCCCAGGTGCACAACCCCACACGAGTGGGGTGAGCTCTGTGGCCTGGCCACTGGGTGGCAGTGGGTCTTTGCCATCTGTGAGTGTCTGTGTAGACTGTTTATAGCTGGTCCCAGACCGCCCTGGCTGGGAACAGCGATGGTTAAGGCCTGGACAGACGCTGGCCTTTTTTCTTCCCCCTCTGCAGTATCACAAGCTGTAAAAGCTGTTACCCTGGCTCAGGTTCCGAGGGTTGTGAAGGAGCATTCCTGTATGGCTGGAAACTGGTCAGGCTGAGTGGGCCTGTGAAGAGAGTCCTCAGCCCTGTATTGGAATCCTGGCCCAATGCTGATCTGCTGTGTGACAGGAGGCAGGTCACTTCACCCCTCAGGCTTATCTCGTTGGCAAATGAGGTTGGTGATGCCACCCACAGAGTAGTCTAGGCCTGGTGCTGACACGCTTCTGGTGCCCAGTGCGGTGCCTGCTTCATTGCAAGGCCTGGGTGAATGGTTAGCTGCTAGTCTACTACTTGGAGATTGCACATGTGGGGTCAGGAACTTGGCACAAAGAGTCCCAGCACCCTGCTTAGTCTCCTTCCGCTCCACCCTCAGGTATCCCCATCAAGAGCACCATGGACAACCCCACAACCACACAGTACGCCAACCTCATGCACAACTTCATCTTGAAGGCACGGAGCACGGTGCGTGAAATCGACCCCCAGAACGACCTGACCTTCCTTCGAATTCGCTCCAAGAAAAATGAAATTATGGTTGCACCAGGTAAGGGGTCTCTCCGCTCCGCATTAGCTTCAGGCCCTCAGCACGTGTGGTCTGTCAGGAAGGCCTAGCACCCTGGTGTCTCCAGAAGTCCCAGGGGTCCAAGGAAACTGGAGTAGCCGCCTCGCCCCCACATTCTTGCTCACGGTGACTCAAGGCCACAGGAGTTGTGGGCTGTGTCATGGGGAGGTGGACGTGCGAGCCCGCCCCACAGGCTCCCCTTACCTTGCTATGGGGAGACTCAAGGAACGTTTAGGACAGAGGTGTGGTAGGGTCTGCCTGGGGCCAGCAGCAAAGCCATCTAGGAAGAGCTGAGTCTTGGGGCCCAGAGCGAGGAGGAGGGGTGGGAAAGTTATGTCTGGGGGAAAGAGCATTCAGAGACTGAACCGAAATGTAAAGCAAGCGTGCCGTGCAGTCGTTATGCTTGGGGGAACGTCGATTGGCCTGCTGTAAAGTCCAGTCCTGTCTCCCTGCTGCGGCCAGCCCGTCCACACGCGCCAGAGCGGGTTTCCTTCTTGTTCTCCATGGACTCATTGTGGTGCAGTAAGGCCTGCCGTTAGGCCTTCGGGGGGTGAGATGCCCAGAGTGGGAGGAGCCCCCGAGGAGCCGCAGCAGGGCCACCTCTCCTGTGCTGCCACTCCGTGAGCGCTGGGCGTGGACAGATTCTCCTGCGCTGTTTCCTCCTCTGACGGCTGAGCCACATAGTTGATAGGTGTGAGTTCAGGGTGCATGTGATGACGTAGTTCGACAGTGATGCACTTCCCTGGGGTACTAATACGTGGAGGAAGGTGTAGGAGGAGGTGGACTTTGGCCCAGATTAGATGGGAGCTCAAACACAAATTCAGCTGCGTACGCTGCTCCGTGAGCAGAGGTTTTTAGAGCGGGGGGTGAGATGACAGTGTTTAGGGCCTGGGTGACTGAGGGCTGTGAGGCGGCTGAGGACGCTGAGTGCCCCTTGGCTTAGCAACACGAATGGCACAGGATTCTGAGATCATTTGATGGGGGCGGGGCAGGAGGTGCCTGTTCTAGCCGCTTGGGAGGAGGAAACCACAGAGCCACACACAGGCCCCACAGTGGTCTCCCCAGGACCCTCCCAGGAGGGGAGAGGAACCCAGGGATAACTGCAGAAACATTTATTCCAAAAGCCGAGCACTGTTTAATGTGGCAGAGACAGCTGATGGCTGATGCTGGCGTGGGGGGACACTGGAGGCTCAGAGTCTGTTTTCCTGGCTTTGCTTGTTTCGGACGAGTCGTGGAGCACCTGCACGTCCTCATCTGTAAAACGTTGGCTTGAGGCCTGTGCTGCCCTGGTCACCCCGGGGCACCCATGGGATTGAGGAACAAAGCCTCAGAATCCAATTTGGACTGCGGTCGAACCTGGGACTCCTGCCGTGTGCCTGTGGAGGAGAGACCGCCACTTCCCTAAAAGTCGGGTCAGGAACCTCCTCTCCACTCGGCTCTGCAGACCCGCGCACCCCGCTGACCTGCCCTGCTCCGAGTGTGCAGCAAGGAAAGGACAAGTCAGTCTGTGTAGACAGCGTCTCTTGGCTGGGAGCTTCTGCGAGTGTCTCACCCGGAAGGGCAGAGTTGTCTGAGAGCTCCTAGCGGTTCGTGTCTCGGCTCAGCAACAAAGGTGTCTCTCCACCTTGGCCTTGAGGCCCCAGAGCCCAATGCGTGTGGTGTGCTCCAGTCCAGGAGGGGAGCTCCCGAGTGGGGTCCTCCTTGAACACACAGGCCTGGAGGCCCCTGAGCCTTTTCAGGGAAGCGAGGATGTGGTGGCCGGCAGTGCCCTGCCCTGCCCAGCACCCGGGGGCCCACGGGAGCGCACGCCTCTCACTCGCACTCTTTCTCACGTGCCCACAGCCTGTCCTGCTAGAGCGCGTGTGATGTGCTGAGCTTGCCTTAAACCCAGTGGGCATTTCTTCCGATCACCGTCACCGTCACCTTAGACTCCTCTCCCCGGCCCCTGCTACCAGAGCGCCCGCCTTCCTTGCCGCTGGGCTAGCCAGCCGCTTGCCTGCACGTTGCAACCTCGTCTCCTCCACAGACAGAAAGTTCCATGAGGGCAAGGACTTGTAAGCACATAGTAAGCATTCAACAGTATTTATTGAAGAAATGAATGACTTCCTAAATGACCCCCACTGCTGTGGGTCCGAGGTGAGGTCAGGGAAGTCTGTGGGCCATGATTTTTAGGTCTGGGGATTTGGTGCTTTGATAAACTCACTTTGATGCAGCCAAGAAAAAAAAATCGGTTTTTAGAACCAGAACTCCTGTGGTCAGGAGCCACTGACCAGAGCCATGGAGGCATTAGGGCTGGTAGCTTAGCACCACCCTGGCCAAAGGCCATACTGACGGCACCCTGCACAGCAAGCAGCCTGGTGCAGCCCGGCCAGGGTGCAGGTCCCTGGCCGCTTCCTCCCCACCTGAGGGGCTGATTCTCAAGCCGGAATGAGCAGCAGGTGCCTCAGTTTGGCCTTTGAGCTGCAAATCATGTTGCAGCCCATCCTCGGCTACAGCAGCCCACGTGGAGAGACGGTTTCAGGCAGACTTTTGCTTGTCACGTAGAAATTCACTGATGCGAAGCTGAGCACTCCGTGTACACAAGCTTTAACGTGCCACCTCCCACAGGGCCCTGGCGGGGCTTTTGCTGGATTGAGAATTTGATTTGGAGAAGACACTGGTATTGTTGATGATGCCTGTTTTTATCAGCGGTTCGCTAGTTATTTCTGTTTTCATCAGTAAGCCATTTGTTACTTAAGCAGATTGCTTAGCCATGAAACCTTTAGTCACTTTAATTTGTTTCTTCCGGCTGAGGTCCTCCTGTCATTTCTCTCTGCTCAGCAGGGGGGCAGCACGTCAGAGGGGCTCAGAGTAGGGGTCATAGCCTGCTCCTCCACTGCACCCCACCCCACTGTGTATTTGCCTTGGTTCTTGGGCAAGCCATGAACTCTTTGAGGCTCAGTGTTTCCATCAGTAAAATGGGAAAACCGTAGTTCCCACCTAGAATGACTCAGGGATTCACTGGGGGCCAGCGTAAGTGGTCCGCCCAGGCCCATAGTTGCCTTGATAAATGTTTGCAGGGTGATTAAGTGGACAGGGTGGAGACAGCCTGCGTCTGGGCATGGTCAGCTCGCCTCTGAGCACTTGAACTTGCTGGGAATTCATAGTAGACATCCCTCCTCACCGGACTGGATCCCTGGAACTGGAATCTAAGCAGTTTTGTCCACACACTTTGACATTGTACTTTTGAAACTTTGTTTTGCAGAACGCTCTGGCTTGTGACAAACTGACATTGAATTCCATCTTTGACACTAAGTAGCTGGGGAAGTCTGAGTCACTGGTTCACCCAGTATTGGCTGCTCCTGGGAGCTTGGTAAAAATGCAGACTCTGGGACTCCAGCCCGCACCCACTGAACAGGGACCCTGGGGGTGGGGCCCACCAGTCCTGCAGCTGAGCGGGATGTTTCTACTGAAGGACTGTCCCTCCCCGCCCCGCCTACCCAGACAAGCGCCTGCTGCTGGGGGAGGGGCGTGGGAGGGGTGTGTGCTTTCTGCTGCCACGCCTGCGGGTGTTTTCATGGAAGAGGCAGTGGAAGAGGCCTTGACTTGCCTCCCCGCCCGTGTTATGAGCAGTGATGGTTCACACTCTGTTGTGTGTTTCTGCCATTTTACATTGAGTGATTTGTGTTTCTGCTTTTCTCTTTTACAGATAAAGACTATTTCCTGATTGTAATTCAGAACCCAACAGAATAAGCCATTCTCTTGGCTCCGTCAGTCATTCCCTAACTTAATGCCCCTACGAGATAATGTTTATCGTGTCAACTGGCTGGCGCATGGAAGTTGCCGTGCAGCCCACGTAAACCGACCTGAGACCAAGGGCGGGCTGCTCGGCCACCCCTCCCCAGGGACCCCTCCGCTGCGCTGGCCGCCCCCGCTCCTGGAAGAGGGCCCTCTTTCTCACTTCCGTTCTGGAGCAAGAGCTTGTGAGAAGCCCACACCCAGCTTCCTTCTGACCTTCAGATCATCTTGTCGCCCTTGGAAAAGGCTGTTTTTCTTTAACTAAAAATAATCAGAATGCCCACCGTGCGGTTGTGTCTTGAAGCACCAGGTCGAAAAGGCCCCTCTTCCTGTGCAGTCACATGGTCTGAAGACCAAACCTCTGCCTCCCCCGGCCCTGCACTAGAGCCTGCTTGTGGCCTGAGCGGCCCGCTGCTTACTGCACCTGGGCCACACTGGCCGTGGCGTGACGTGGCGTTGCTGCCCTGGTTTCTGCCCGTAGACACCCCTTGTTAGATGCCCCACATCTGCCTGTGTTTGAAAGGGTTTTCCTACCACATTGCACTGGGAAGGGAAGAGAGTGGTGCTTGTGCTTGCTCAGTACCCAGAATGCACTGCAACTGAGGCACATAGAGAAGCTCTTACTCCCCGTGCGCTCCGCAGACAGGGAAGCCCTGGAGTGCGGGGCCGGCGTGCCTGAGGCCTGCTGCGGGACAGCGTAGTGACCCAGAGATCCTCGGTGCCAACTGCACCCCGGGTGACCGCCCAGCGCCTGCCCTCAGTCCTCCCCGTGAGCTCCAGGAATTCGGTGCTCACCGAGGCACTAGGCCATCATTACCCAGCGGCCCTCAGGGTTTTCCTCCCAAGAGACCGCATGAGTTTCTTTTTCTCTGGATTTTTCTTTTTGTCTTTGTTTCTTGCTACACAGGAAAACCATTCAAAGCTGTGTAGTGCCATCCTGGAAACCCCCCAGTGCCCCTCCCCCTCTCCAGAAGTCGCCACCATCCAAGTGTGAGTCCAGTGATGTTTCCTTAACAGCATGAGGGAGTGAAACATGTCCCCCTGGGACTCAAAGATGTAGTTTATAAGGACTCGGAATTTCTTCACAATCTAGTAAAGTATGGTAGTAGGAATTCCCCACTCTGTAATATATCCATGTTGTCTTAACACAAAAACAATCGTTGTCCCCCAAATCTTCAAGTAAGATTCTCAGGGAAACCACTGTTGCTTCCCCCGACCCTGTGCGCCCAGGGAGCAAGCCCTGAGGTCACCTCACTGACTGTTCCGGAGGTGGGGAGGCTGGGCTCAGGGCGGCCTCTGGTTCCCAGGACCCGGGAGGGCGTGGCTTGGGGGCCGTTCCCTCCCTTGCCCCAGTCCTCTTGCCACTCCCTCTCGTTTGCCTTCATGTTCCCCGTCCTCAAGTGTTCCTCCAGGGCCGTAGGGAGAGATGAGGCTCAGGCTGTCTTTAGGAGAACCCCCGACAACGCATGATCTAAATAATGGCATTACATGTGCAGAAGTCCTAGGATTTCTGTTTTTACAAGGTAACACACACAGGGATGTGCTACTGTCAAGGTCAGAGACTGCTGGCCTAGGCCTGGGGGAGGGCATCTGCCCAAGAGCAGAGGTGCGCCCCTGCCAGCGTTGCGTCATGAAGATCGTCAGAGAGAGAGGTGACAGGACGCCCTCCATCCAGATTCTGGACCGCTCCCGGTCCTCAGCCATCCTTTTAAAAATTCACTTTCTCAAAAGGCAGGCAGGCAGAGACAGAAGAGACCAAGATCTCCCACCCGCTGGTTCGCGCAGCCGCCAAGATGGCCAGGCCTTCGCTGGGTGCCAGGTCCCTGCCTTCTGGGGTCTCTGTTGCAGGAAGCTGGTGTGGAGAGTGGAGCCCAGACTCCAACCCAGGCACTCTGACGGGGGAGGGACTGTGGGCATCCCGAGCTGCGGCGGAAGTGCTGCTGGATGCCAGCCCCTGCGGAGTGCTGCACACAAATGCATCAGTGTTACGTGTACCACCAAGTGTCAAATGCTGACCTCTGACCTCCTCCCTCTAAGATCACAACCCGCCAGCAAGTACGTCGTGGTCAGAGCAGCCGGCCCACCCCTCTCCCGTTCGGATTTCCTCCAGGTCTGATTTCTGCGGTCCCTGAGCAGGAGCAGCGGCTCCAGAGGGCAGGGCCCCTCCCCGTCGCATGTCCCCTTCGCGCTGGGGTCGCCGCTTCTTCACAAAGACTCCATAGACTTTGCCCCTTTTCAAACTGGCTGCACTCTGCACATGTCTAATTGAGCACCTCAGTTGTCTGTCTCTACCCCAAATCAGGCTCTGGTTTATTTACCAAACTACCAGAGAGAGAGGAGAGTGAGCAGGTAGGAGGCACTAAGCCCCAGACGTCCCAGCGTGGCCACGCTCACTGGGAAGGAAGCGACACTCGGCCCGCCGTCCTGTGGGCTCCGCTGCGCTGGGTGGGGAGTCTGCCAGCAGTGTTGGGCCCATGGCCTTGTTTGTGCACCTTGCGCTGTCCCCTTTGCTAAGGGGGTGACGTGGAGAGAGGAAAGCTCAGAGTTGACTTTGCCCGGGTAACTGGCCTCTGGCTCTGAGCCTGTGTGTGTTTAGACCTGACCTTGTGCTTCCGGTTGTTTTGCAGTTTTCAAAGACCTCCTCCGTGTGGCTCCCGCCTGCCTTTCCCGCACTCTGGAAGATGCGCTCTGGCCGGCCTCTTCCGACTCCCCCTTTGGCCCCGCAGCCCTTCTGGTGGTGAATTGGGGGTGAAGCCCCCACCACCTGTCTCACTGCACAGTGAGGCACAGCAAAGAGCTCCCGGCCCTTTTACAAGCTGCAGCCCAGGCAGGAGGTGAGGTCCCCAGGCCACCGGCTGTGCTGTTTCTGATCCCTCAGTGTATGGCCGGGGACCAGGTCTTGGGGTCTCGGCAGAATCTAAGATGAAGATGATTCCACTTGGACAAAATTTGAGTTCACAAGAAGTAGGCCATTGGCCGCCTGGAAGACCAGGGGAAGTAAGGAATTCCTGGTATTTTCCAATTCTCTGGGTTGTTAGCGCCGTTTTGACATCTGAGGCTTGTTCGACTTAGAGTCTCAGATACACCTAGAGGAAGCAGCAAGAGCAGAGCTGGCCCTGGCCCTGGCCCTGGCCACAGCAGTCTGCCTTCCTCGCTGCATGCGGGCGTCACTCCGCGGGTGTTCCGTGCAGGCCTGCTGTGTACCAGGTCCAGTGGTGACATCACGGACGTGCTGACAGGGCTTCCATGCTGCTGGTGGTGAGGCAGCCGACAAAACAAAATCGTCCTTGGCCCCACCCTGCACTAACAGATCATAAGCCCTGAGCAGAATTGATTGTATATGTGGTATTTATTTGTTGAAGATTTACTTGAAAAGCAAAGGGAAAGGGAAATAAAGAGCCTCCATCTACTGGTTCACTCCCCAAATGACCACAGCGGCCAGGACTGGACCAGGCTAAAGCCAGGAGCCTGGAGCTCCATACTGGTGTCCCACATGGGTGCAGGGGCCCGAGCACGGGGCCGCCATCTGCTGCTTTGCCGGTACATTAACAGGGAGCTGGATTGGAAGCCGAGCAGCTGGGACTCTGACATGGGACGCTGCTGTTGCTAGTGGTGGCTTCACTCGCTGCGCCAACTGCATTGGCTTTTAGGCCTCCCAGGCTTTTGTGTTGAGAACCACAACAGGGGCTATGAAATACTCAGAGATACGGAAGAACCCTTGAAAGATTAAAAACAAGCAATAAATTCTGTAGAAATTTGCAAGAGAAAATTGGGGAAGTCTCCCAACTTTAAAAAAAGAAAAAGTGGAAAAGTTAAGAAAATTAAAGGATCATTCCAGGATGTTCAACCTCTGATTAACAGGGGTTCCAGAAAGGGAGAAAGAACAGAGGGGAAAATGATTAGGGAGCACCTTCGAGAAAAGACATGCGATCTGACAGTGCAGAGTAATTAAAAATACAAAACCTGTGTGGTGCCCATAATCGTGAAATGTCACGACGGGAAGTCCAGAGGGAGACAAAGCAGTACAAAGCTCAGCAATCAAAACAGCACTGGGGGCCGGCGCTGTGGCATAGCGGGTAAAGCTACCGCCGATTCGAGACCCGGCTGCTCCACTTCTGATCCAGCTCTCTGCCATGGCCTGGGAAAGCAGTAGAAGTTGACCCCCAAGTCCTTGGGCCCCCGGAAGAAGCTCCTGGCTTCAGATCAGCCCAGCTCCAGCCCTTGCAGCCATTTGGGAAGTGAACCATCAAAGGGAAGCCCTTTCTGTAACTCTGCCTTTCAAATAAATAAAATACACCTTAATAAACACGCAAGCAGGGGCTGGTGCTGCGGTGTAGCGGGTAAAACCGCTGCCTGCAGTGCCGGCATCCCATGTGGGTACCGTTTGAGTCCCAGCTGCTCAGCTCTCTGCTATGGCCTGGGAAACTAGAAGAAGATGGCCCAGGTCCCTGGGCCCCTGCACCTTTGTGGGAGACCCAGAGGAAGCTCCTGGCTTTGGATCAGAGCAGTTCTGGCCATTGCGGCCAATTCGGGAGTGAACCAGCAAATGGAAGACCTCTCTCTCTCTCTCTCTCTCTCTCTCTCTCTCTGCTTCTCCCTCTCCTTCTCCCTCTCCCTCCCTCTCTCTCTGCCTCTCCTTTCTCTGTGTAACTCCAACTTTCAAATAAATAAATCTTTAAAAACAAACGAACAAACAGAAAACCAGCATCGGGCATCCCAACAGCATCGTCAGGAACTGGGAGACCGTGGAGCAGGGCCTCAACATTCGGACAGAACTCGTTTACAAGCCCATCCAGCCATGCTGTCAGTCACGTGTAAGAGTATGTGGGTATTTCCAGACCTAGAACCGTCCATGAGTTCATCCCCCTCTCTCAGGAAGCCACTGAAGAACATTCATCTGAAGCAGAGGCAGGCCTGGGATCCAGGCACTGAGAGCCCGCACCACAGGGACAGAAGGGAGACCGGGGCGAGGGTCCAAAGCCCTAGGCAGCAGGCCCAGCACGTCCTGGGGCAGGGCAGCGATGACTCCCAAAGAACACTGCATCTACTCAGAATTCTATTTGAAAGGCAGAGCAAGGTCTTCCATCCAGTGGTTCACTCTCCACCTGCTCACAACAGCCAGGGCTGGGCCTGGCCAAAGCCAAGAGCCAGGACCTCCATCTGGGTCTCCCAGGTGGGTGGCAGGGACCCAAGTACTTGAGCCATCCTCTGCCCCTCCTAGGGTTCCTTACCAGGAATGTGGATTTAAAACAGCCGAGCTGGACTTGAACCTGCATTCTGATACAGCATTGCTTCACCTGCCGAGCACTGGAGAAGAATTTCATGTTGATGCATAGAATAGCGACTGGTAGTGAGGGCTGGGGCGGGGCTTCTGCAGGGTCGCTGGTGGGGGCAGGTGGGCTTGAGAGCGGCTTGGAGTACACCTGAGAGGACTCTGTGGCTGGACTGGTGGACAGGGCAGGCCCGGGTGAGGGGACCCGGCGTGAGCAGGGGGCATTAGCTGGAGGCGCAGGTCTGGGGAGACGGTGGCCGGGACATCCTCTGGGTGTGGTTTGAGGAGCCTAACATTTGGGGGCAACCTTCATTTAAGGGGCAAGACCCAGACCTGAGGCTTGACGGGAAAATGCGGAGGTGGGGAGTCGGGAGTCGCTCCGGGCTGGGGATACTTCAAGGGCGGTGGCAGGACCTGGCTGGAGCAGCCTCCCGAGTGACAGGCCAGCTTGGAGGGCGGGTCTGCGGAGGTGGATGTGGCAAGCCCCACCCCGTCCTTCCCTTCAGGAGGAGGGGTTAGACTGGGGAGGCCTGCGTGCTCCCCCAGGCGGGACAGGGAGGAAGGGGACTCTGTGGGCAGTGGGGTTGGTGGTCTTGGCCTCCACTTGCCCAGTGAGGCCGAGGCACCTGGGGACAGTCTGAGCTGAGGGCTGGGCTCCTTGGGTGCTGTCAGTCCCAGCAATCTTTGGGAAATTCCACTGGCGTCCGTAAACAGGAACCACCAATCCTGACTCAGAGATAATGAGTCGGGGCTCGGCCTCCTGCGTCCTCCCAGCGTGAGCAAGCTCATCACCACAGCCCCCAGGACTTCGGGTCACTCCCTAATCCTCACTCTCAGAAGCAGCTTCCTATACTGGCTCCATTTTGCAGAGGAAAAAATTGAGGCCCCAGGGTAAAAGTGGCTCAGAGCTGTTCAGAAAGCAGTAAAGCTGCCGGCGCTGCGGCTCACTAGGCTAATCCTCCACCTGCGGCGCCGGCACCCCAGGTTCTAGTCCCGGTCGGGGTGCCGGATTCTGTCCCGGTTGCCCCTCTTCCAGGCCAGCTCTCTGCTGTGGCCCGGGAGTGCAGTGGAGGATGGCCCAAGTGCTTGGGCCCTGCACCAGCATGGCAGACCAGGAGAAGCACCTGGCTCCTGGCTTCGGATCAGCGTGGTGCGCCAGCCACGGCGGCCATTGGAGGGTGAACCAACGGCAAAAGGAAGACCTTTCTCTCTGTCTCTCTCTCTCACTGTCCACTCTGCCTGTCCAAAAAAAAAAAAAAAAAAAAAGGCAGTAAAGCAACCCCAGGCCCAGACCGCCGCTGGCCTGCCTGCCCTCCCGTGAAGGAGCCGGCAGGGGCTCAGCGCGGGGACCTGCTGTGGCCACACAGTGGCTTCAGGCCAGGGCCGCTCCACCTGCTCAGGCCAGCCCAGGCCAGCTCTCTGGCTTTTTTCAGGTAAGAAAGCTCTTCCCTGAGCTCCAGCCCCTGGTTTTCTTAGTGTCCAGCGCTCGGATGCACCCCTGATAGTCAGTGGCAGGGAGAGATGACTGTGGGGGCCCAAAGAGAGGCGCTCCCTCCAGGAGTACTGACCAAGCACCTGCCAGGTGCCACACCCTGTCCAGGAGCCGGGCAGAGCCGGCACACGTAGGTCAAAGTCCTGCCCTTACACAAAATAAATATTCAAAATAGTACTGGATAGTAAACTTAGAACCACGATGAGCGGCCACTATAGACACTCCGAAATGGTTAAAATTAAAGTGAAAGACCCAGGCTGGCCAGGAAGTAGAGCAACCACAACTCCCAGTCAGTGTTGACAGGCGTCTGCAGGGGCCCAGGCGCTCGGGCTATCTTCCACTGCTTTCCCAGGCCACAGCAGAGGGCTGGATCAGAAGAGGAGTAGCTAGGGGCTGGGGCTGTGGTGCAGTGGGTTAATGCCCTGGCCTGCAGTGCCAGCATCCCATATGGGCGCCAGTTCAAGACCCGGCTGCACCATTTCTGATCCAGCTCTCTGCTGTGGCCTGGGAAAGTAGTAGATGGCCCAAGTCTGTGGCGGCCAATTGGGGAGTGAACCAACGGATGGAAAACCTCTCTCTCTGCCTCTCCTTCCTCTCCCTGTGTAACTGATTTTCAAATAAATAAAGAAATCTTTAAAAAAAAAAAAAAAAAGAGTAGCCAGGATTCAAACCAGCAGCCACATGGGGTGCCAGCGCCACAGGATTAACCCACTGTACCACAGCATCGGCCCCTGAGAGAAGTCTGAAATGGAGCACTCTGTAAAAGTAACCCCCGCCCCCGCCCCTACAGTCTAGCGACTCCTTCTCAGTGTTTGTCCAAGTGCAACACGGGCAGAGCCTGTACAGGAGCAGCCACAGCAGCCTCGTCCACAAACTGCCATCAATGAATGAGAACCCCGTGCACCTGGGAGCGATGGCGAGAAAGGGTCTGTCGCTCCCGGTGAGCTCGGAGGTGGGCAGTGAGCCTCGGCGGGCACTTTGGGTTGTAGAGAGCTCAGGCCCCAAAGAACACCCCGTGCAGGGTCCCATCTCCAGCAAGTCCTAGACTAGGCCAGGTGACTGGGGGCCAAATCAGAGCGGCGGGCGCCTCTGCAGGGGAGGGCAGAGACAGCCCAGGAGGCGGCGACAAGGCTCACGGAGGTGGTCCCTGTCTTGACTGTAGAGCTACGGCTGTGTGTGCCTGCCACTCACATCTGTGCATTTCATTCATGGAGAAAAATAAACGTTGATGTGCATGTCAAAGGTCAAGGGAGAAAGTGCGCTGCTGAGAGCTTGCCTGCAGTGCGAGGCGGCCGTGAGGAAGCCAGCTGGGGCGTCTGGGTGCGCCCCACACTCGGAGTGACTGTGCTTAGGAAAGGTACACAGCCCTTGTGTGAGGTGCTAACTGCAAGAATGTGAGCCAAAATTGAGGGAGCTGAGAGGGGGCTGGGCGGCACTCACAGGACCCTCAGGATGGTCTCCCTGAGGAGAGGGGGCCGCACAAGGTCCTGGGCAGGGCCTCCAGGCACAGGCTCTCAGGCAGAAGCAAGCCGGGTTCCTGGTAGAGGAGGCCAGTGTGGCTGAAACCGAGGGCGAGGGAGGTGGGTGCGCCAGGGAAGCAGCTGCGAACCAGATCCTGGGCCCTGTGAGCCTGTGGTTTTTACTCTGAATGCACGAGGTGCAGTCCTCAAGGTTGCTGAACGGCACAAGGCCAGGGCAGGGGCGCAAAGCCCAGCAGGAGATGGTGGGGGCTCTGGCAGTGGTAGAGGTGGCAACACGTTCTGCAGAGATCTTGAAGGTTGAACCACAGGATTTGAGGACGGACGGGCTGGGGATGAGAAGGGATCAAAGGGGTTGAGGATGACTCTGAGGTTTGGGGCTTGAAAAACTGAGACAAGGAAGATCACAGTTGGAGTTCTTTTCTTTTCTTTTCTTTTCTTTTTTTTTTTTTTTTTGACAGGCAGAGTTAGACAGTGAGAGAGAGAGAGACAGAGAGAAAGGTCTTCCTTTTTATTGTTGGTTCACCCTCCAATGGCCGCTGCGGCCGGTGCACCGCACTGATCCGAAGCCAGGAGCCAGGTGCTTCTCCTGGTCTCCATGCAGGTGCAGGGCCCAAGCACTTGGGCCATCCTCCACTGCACTCCCGGGCCACAGCAGAGAGCTGGACTGGAGGAGGGGCAACCAGGACAGAATCCGGTTCCCTGACCGGAACTAGAACCCAGTGTGCAGGTGCCGCAAGGCGGAGGATTGAGCCGCGGCGCTGGCCTTTTATTTTTTTAAATTTATTTGGAAAGCATTACAGGAGGGGGAAGAGAGCTTCTGTCCACTGGTCACTCCCCAGATGGCTGCAAAGGCCAGGGCTGGGTCAGGCCGGAGCCAGGAGCATCATTTGAATCTCCCACACAGGTGGCAGGGGCCCAAGCACTTGGGCCACCTTCCACTGCTTTTCCCAGGCCATTAGCAGGGAGTTGGATTGGAAGTGGAGCAGTTGGGACTTGAACCACTGCCCATATGGGATTGCACTGTTGCAGACCATGGCTTGGCTCACTATGCCGCCAGGGTAGATGGTAGGCTGGTTCTGGGCAGGCCCCCTTTGAGGCATCTGCTAGCCATTTGCATGGGCACCGAGTGAGGCTGGGCAGGTGGATTCAGGAGAGTCAGGCAGGAGGAAGAGCCTGAGTGCCAGGTAAGAGCAGAAAGACAGGCTCTGGCCCATGGCAACAGGCCCTCCCCCCATGGCAGCCGCATCCCAGCCTGGGTCTGACAAGTCAGAGCCAGTTCTGCTGCCTCTGATCCCACTCGGTCTCGGGACCTTGTTTGTGAGGTTTGCCCACTGGGGCGTGCACAGCCCTGGGTCAGGAGTCAGCAGACTCAGGCCCTTGGGCCTGTGTGACAAGAGGTTTCACAGGGACACAGCTGCACCTGTTGGGTTGTCTAAAGCTGCTTTCACACTCACAGAGAAGTCGCCAAGATTGTGTGGCCTGCAAGCCTAGATCATTTGCTGTCTGGCCCTTTGTTTTTAGAGATTTATTTATTTGAAAGAGAAGAAGGGGGGAGAGAGAGAGAGAGAATCTTCTGTCTGATGGTTCACTCCCCAAATGGCTACCACCACCAGTGCTGGGCCAGGCTAAAGCCAGAAACCAGGAGTTTCTTCTGGGTCTCCCACGTGGGTGAAGAGGCTCGAGGACTTGGGCCACCTTCTGCTTTCCCAGGCCATAGCAGAGAGCAGGATCAGAAGTGGAGCAGCCGGGACTGAACAGTTGCCCATATGGGATGCTGGCACTGCGGGCAGCGGCTTCACCCACTATGCCACAGCATGGCCCTAGCAGGCTAATTTTTAAGTTAATAATCTTGTATGGCCCACAAGTGATGTTATAAATATTCAAATGGCCCTTGGCAGGAAAAGGCTCCCCATCTCTGATAGGAACACAGCCAAGACTAAAAACATTTAGGTGGTTCCCTGTGGGGACCCATGGATAGGCCTACCATGGGACCCCCCCCCCCCCATGCTGGGCTTGGCTTATAGCAGTAATGTGGATGTAGCAGCTGATTGAACTTTCCATCTAGCTGAGGATCGTGGTAGACAACAAGATGGCGTTAATGCCCTGCCTGCTGCGTGACTCCACAGCTGAGCATGATCAAGTGCCGGATTGGAGAGCTCTGTGCATGGACTGTGATTGATTGACTGTGATTGGTTGAATTCTGTATATAAGCGGACCACGGGAGAGAAGGAACGGGCACGCCAGCTTTCCCCCTTAAGGAACGTGTGCGCCATCTCTCCCCCTTCTCCCAGTCCCCTACTTTTTTCCCTTCTCCTTCTAAGTAAAAGTCTTTTGAAGACTGATTAACTGGGAGCAGCGTCGCTCCTTTTGCGGCCGAAGGAGCTGACAAGTGGTGCCGTGACTCGGATCGTCGGACCCATTGCTGGAAGCAGGAAGTAAGAAAAGGATAAGCGTGTATACACGGGAATCTAGGCGGGTAAAGTAAAAAGTCTAGGATTATGACCGCGGTTCTGTCGTAAAGACGGGGAGTGAAATGCCAGAAAGGCGGGAGTAAACTGTCGAAAAAAGGGAATCTAGGCGGGTAAAGTAAAAAGCCTAGGATTATAACCGCGGTTCTGTCGACAAAAGATGGGGAGTAGAACGCTAGGAGAAAGGCGGGAGTAAACCATTGTAAAGACTGGGAGTAAAACACCAGGAGAAAGGCGGGAGTACTGATTGTGATTGATCTTACCATATGTTTCATAAGCAATAGAGCCTGTTCGTCAGTGACATGGAGAAGCAAAAATCCTCCACTCTATGGATTTATATATTGGAAGCAGTGTTCATAACATTAAGCTCATGTCTACAGGAGGCAGGATTACAGATAGCGCCAGAAAAGGTTCAAAAAGATACTGTAGTTCGATATTTAGGACTTGGGCTTACACCAACAAATGCAGCCCCTTTGGAATTCGCCATTGCTACGACAGGACTGAAAACCTTAAATGATTTTCAAAAACTATGTGGAAATCTAAATTGGATACTGCCTTATTATAATGAGGAAGCACAAGGAAAAAAGGCTGTGATAAAGACTATAAAGACTCCGTTACAGATGCAGAGAATAGGGTTAAAAAAGGTGAGCCATAAAACTGCTCACTAATGCTAATCGTGGTGAAAAGTGTCCGAACTACCTATTCTGTTTCTGTATTATGTACTAACTCTACCCCTATTATTGATGGGAATGCTTGAGCAGAGTATGCTTGGTTTGCTTTTTTATGAAAGAATGTAAATGTTTCAATTTATCTTTAAAATTGTTTGGCCATCTATGTCTTGTTAGTTTAGCTTTTGGCTTGTTGAGAGTATTGCTTGATCATTTATTATTCACTTGTAATTATGAAGTTTGTTAAGGGGTTTATGATTTTTTTTACCGAGTTTTGTCAGACTGAAGTGTTTAAGGCATACAAGATATGTGGAGTGGTTGTCTGCATTCAGAACATGTGAAGAATAGTACCAATTAAGCATTTTACTATGAACCAAGTATTTCTTGAATAAGATGTATCCTTTGTGCCTAATTGCTAATGTGAAATTATGAAGGAATTTGTTAAAATTTATGTGTTGGATTTAAGTAGCAAGTAGTAAGAAAGCTGACCTAATTTGATTTGTTTTCTTGAATGTACTTAAAGCTGTTAATTCATAATTTGATAAAACTGTTCTGGCTTTCAAAACTCCAATAGCCCAGAAGTTCTGAGCAGAGCTGTAACACTCTGCCAGCAGCATACCAACCTGGTAATTCGGCAGGCTATGCTAGCCACCTTGCGCTCTTACCCCCATGGAGAGGTGTGGCTTAACATGATGGAACGGTAGCCAATAACGGGTAATCGCCGATGGGCGCACCTAGCAACCTAAGACAGAGGGTAGGACAAGCTTCCTATTACCTCCATGACGGGTAAGCAGGTTGCGCGCCATTGGGAACCCAAGACAGGCACATTTCCATGTCACTTAATATAATAAAAACGGGGGAGATGTGGGGACCCTTGGATAGGCCTGCATGCCCCCCCACCCCATGCTGGGCTTGGCTTATAGCAGTAATGTGGATGTAGCAGCTGATTGAACTTTCCATCTAGCTGAGGATTGTGGTAAACAACAAGATGGTGTTAATGCCCTGCCTGCTGCGTGACTCCACAGCTGAGCATGATCAAGTGCCGGATTGGAGAGCTCTGTGCATGGACTGTGATTGATTGACTGTGATTGGTTGAATTCTGTATATAAGCGGACCACGGGAGAAGGAACGGGCATGCCAGCTTTCCCCCTTAAGGTACGTGTGCGCCATCTCTCCCCCTTCTCCCAGTCCCCCACTCTTTTCCCTTCTCCTTCTAAGTAAAAGTCTTTTGAAGACTGATTAACTGGGAGCAGCATCGTTCCTTTTGCAGCTGAAGGAGCTGACAGTTCCCAATCCTGTGCTATTAGGAAAATGTTACCATAGGGCTGGTGCTGTGGTGCAGTGGCTTAAAGCCCCAGTTTGCAGCGCCAGCATCCCATATGGGCACCAGTTCAAGTCCTGGCTGCTCTGCTTCTGATTCAGCTCTCTGCTGGGCCTGGGAAAGCAGTGGAAGATGGCCCAAGTCCTTGGGCCCCTGCGCCTGCGTGGGAGACCCAGAAGAAGCTTCTGGTTCCTGCCTTTGGATCGACGCAGCTCTGGCCATTGCGTTCATCTGGGGGGTGAACCAGTGGGATGGAAGTCCTCTCTCTCTCTCTGCCTCTGCTTCTCTGTAACTCTGCCTTTAAAATAAACTTTCTTAAATTTTTATGTTTTTTTTTTTTTTTTGACAGAGTGGACAGTGAGAGAGAAAGGTCTTCCTTTGCCTTTGGTTCACCCTCCAATGGTCGCCGCGGCCAGCGCGCTGCGACCTGCGCATCGCGCTGATCCAAAGCCAGGAGCCAGGTGCTTCTCCTGGTCTCCCATGGGTGCAGGGCCCAAGCACTTGGGCCATCCTCCACTGCACTCCCGGGCCACAGCAGAGAGCTGGCCTGGAAGAGGGGCAACCGGGACAGAATCCGGCGCCCCAACCGGGACTAGAACCTGGTGTGCCGGCGCCGCAAGGTGGAGGATTAGCCTGTTGAGCCACAGCGCCGGCCCAATAATCTTTTTTTTAAAGTTACAATAAAAATTTTGTTAAGATTTATTTATTTATTTGAAAGGCAGAATAAGAGAAACAGAGCGCACATGCACGTTTCCATCTCCCCAAATGCCTGCAACAGTCAGGGTGGGGCCAGGCTGAAGCCAGGAGTCTGGAACCCTCTTAGGGTTTCCCACATGGGCGCAGGGGCCCAAACACTTGGGCCATTCTCCACTTTTTTTCCAGGTGCGTTAGCCGGGAGCTGGATCAGAAGTAGAGCAGCCAGGACTCAAACCGGTACCCACATGGGATGCCGCCATCAGCCTCAGGCAGTGGCTTAACGAGCTGTGCCATCGTGCCGGCCCCAGTAGGCATTCTTAGCCGCGTTCCCCTGGGCTCCTGCACACCTGCAGGCGGGATTCCTCATCTGTAGGGCCTGGGCATCTTCAGTTTGAGTAGAGTCTGTTAAGCTGCTCTCCAGTGTGCATTCTGGCTGCAGTGTGAAGACCTCCAGTTTTTCCAGCCCCCTCTAAATCCTGGCATCAGCTGTCAGCAGAAGTCACCGGTCTTGTCACTGTGGATTTCCGTGGCTTCTGGCCGTGAGTGTCCACGGTACTTCTTTCTCTTC